>OY987233.1:21206791-22553874 GCA_963920705.1 Odiellus spinosus | reverse complement strand
TGTATTTTTACAGGGGGTGTATTTATTTTTACAGGGGGTGTATTTATTTTTACCGGGGGTGTATTTATTTTTACAGGGGGTGTATTTTTACAGGGGGTGTATTTTTACATGGGGTGTATTTTTACAGGGGGTGTATTTTTCAGGGGGTTTATTTTTACAGGGGGTGTATTTATTTTTACAGGGGGTGTATTTATTTTTACAGGGGGTGTATTTTTACAGGGGGTGTATTTTTACAGGGGTGTATTTTTACAGGGGGTGTATTTTTACAGGGGGTGTTTTTTTACAGGGGGTGTTTTTTACAGGGGGTGTATTTTTACAGGGGGTGTATTTTTACAGGGGGTGTATTTTTACAGGGGGTGTATTTATTTTTACAGGGGGTGTATTTATTTTTACAGGGGGTGTATTTATTTTTACCGGGGGTGTATTTATTTTTACCGGGGGTGTATTTTTACAGGGGGTGTATTTTTACAAGGGGTGTATTTTTACAGGGGGTGTATTTTTACAGGGGGTGTATTTTTACAGAGGGTGTATTTTTACAGGGGGTGTATTTATTTTTACAGGGGGTGTATTTATTTTTACAGGGGGTGTATTTTTACAGGGGGTGTATTTTTACAGGGGGTGTATTTTTACAGGGGGTGTATTTTTACAGGGGGTGTATTTTAACAGGGGGTGTATTTTAACAGGGGGTGTATTTTAACAGGGGGTGTATTTTTACAGGGGGTGTATTTTTACAGGGGGTGTATTTTTACAGGGGGTGTATTTTTACAGGGGGTGTATTTTTACAGGGGGTGTATTTTTACAGGGGGTGTATTTTTACAGGGGGTGTATTTTTACAGGGGGTGTATTTTTACAGGGGGTGTATTTTTACAGGGGGTGTATTTTAACAGGGGGTGTATTTTTACAGGGGGTGTATTTTTACAGGGGGTGTATTTTAACAGGGGGTGTATTTTAACAGGGGGTGTATTTTAACAGGGGGTGTATTTTAACAGGGGGTGTATTTTAACAGGGGGTGTATTTTAACAGGGGGTGTATTTTTACAGGGGGTGTATTTTTACAGGGGCGTATTTTTACAGGGGGTGTATTTTTACAGGGGCGTATTTTTACAGGGGGTGTATTTTTACAGCGGGTGTATTTTTACAGCGGGTGTATTTTTACAGCGGGTGTATTTTTACAGGGGGTGTATTTTTACAGGGGGTGTATTTTTACAGGGGGTGTATTTTTACAGGGGGTGTATTTATTTTTACAGGGGGTGTATTTATTTTTACAGGGGGTGTATTTTTACAGGGGGTGTATTTTTACAGGGGGTGTATTTTTAGAGGGGGTGTATTTTTAGAGGGGGTGTATTTTTACAGGGGGTGTATTTTTACAGGGGGTGTATTTTTACAGGGAGTGTATTTTTACAGGGGGTGTATTTTTACAGGGGGTGTATTTTTACAGGGGGTGTATTTTTATAGGGGGTGTATTTTTACAGGGGGTGTATTTTTACAGGGGGTGTATTTTTACAGGGGGTGTATTTTTACAGGGGGTGTATTTATTTTTCCCAATCTCAATTTTTCCCAATCTCAATTTTTCCCAATCTCAATTTTTCCCAATCTCAATTTTTCCCAATCTCAATTTTTCCCAATCTCAATTTTTCCCAATCTCAATTTTTCCCAATCTCAATTTTTCCCAATCTCAATTTTTCCCAATCTCAATTTTTCCCAATCTCAATTTTTCCCAATCTCAATTTTTCCCAATCTCAATTTTTCCCAATCTCAATTTTTCCCAATCTCAATTTTTCCCAATCTCAATTTTTCCCAATCTCAATTTTTCCCAATCTCAATTTTTCCCAATCTCAATTTTTCCCAATCTCAATTTTTCCCAATCTCAATTTTTCCCAATCTCAATTTTTCCCAATCTCAATTTTTCCCAATCTCAATTTTTCCCAATCTCAATTTTTCCCAATCTCAATTTTTCCCAATCTCAATTTTTCCCAATCTCAATTTTTCCCAATCTCAATTTTTCCCAATCTCAATTTTTCCCAATCTCAATTTTTCCCAATCTCAATTTTTCCCAATCTCAATTTTTCCCAATCTCAATTTTTCCCAATCTCAATTTTTCCCAATCTCAATTTTTCCCAATCTCAATTTTTCCCAATCTCAATTTTTCCCAATCTCAATTTTCAAAGGGCGTTTTATTTTCAAAGGGCGTTTTATTTTCAAAGGGTGTTTTAATTTCAAAGGGTGTTTAATTTTTTTCACAGGGGGTGTATTTATTATTTATTTTTTTACAGGGGGTGTATTTATTATTTTTTTCACAAGGGCTGTATTTATTATTTATTTTTTTTCACAGGTGGTGTATTTATTATTTATTTTTTTCACAGGGGGTGTATTTATTATTTATTTTTTTCACAGGGGGTGTATTTATTATTTATTTTTTTACAGGGGGTGTATTTTTACATCGGGTGTATTTTTACAGGGGGTATATTTTTACAGGGGGTGTATTTTTACAGGGGGTGTATTTTTACAGGGGGTGTATTTTTACAGGGGGTGTATTTTTACAGGGGGTGTATTTTTACAGGGGGTGTTTTTTTACAAGGGGTGTATTTTTACAGGGGGTGTATTTTTACAGGGGGTGTATTTTTACAGGGGGTGTATTTTTACAGGGGGTGTATTTATTTTTACAGGGGGTGTGTTTATTTTTACAGGGGGTGTATTTTTACAGGGGGTGTATTTATTTTTACCGGGGGTGTATTTATTTTTACCGGGGGTGTATTTTTACAGGGGGTGTATTTTTACAAGGGGTGTATTTTTACAGGGGGTGTATTTTTACAGGGGGTGTATTTTTACAGAGGGTGTATTTTTACAGGGGGTGTATTTATTTTTAGAGGGGGTGTATTTTTACAGGGGGTGTATTTTTACAGGGAGTGTATTTTTACAGGGGGTGTATTTTTACAGGGGGGTGTATTTTTACAGGGGGTGTATTTTTATAG
Source organism: Odiellus spinosus (assembly GCA_963920705.1). Taxonomy (NCBI): domain Eukaryota; kingdom Metazoa; phylum Arthropoda; class Arachnida; order Opiliones; family Phalangiidae; genus Odiellus; species Odiellus spinosus. Next base: position 22,550,903 of record OY987233.1, on the reverse strand, counting down.
GGGGTGTATTTTTATAGGGGGTGTATTTTTATAGGGGGTGTATTTTTACAGGGGGTGTATTTTTACAGGGGGTGTATTTTTACAGGGGGTGTATTTTTACAGGGGGTGTATTTTTACAGGGGGTGTATTTTTACAGGGGGTGTATTTTTACAGGGGGTGTATTTTTACAGGGGGTGTATTTATTTTTACAGGGGGTGTATTTATTTTTCCCAATCTCAATTTTTCCCAATCTCAATTTTTCCCAATCTCAATTTTTCCCAATCTCAATTTTTCCCAATCTCAATTTTTCCCAATCTCAATTTTTCCCAATCTCAATTTTTCCCAATCTCAATTTTTCCCAATCTCAATTTTTCCCAATCTCAATTTTTCCCAATCTCAATTTTTCCCAATCTCAATTTTTCCCAATCTCAATTTTTCCCAATCTCAATTTTTCCCAATCTCAATTTTTCCCAATCTCAATTTTTCCCAATCTCAATTTTTCCCAATCTCAATTTTTCCCAATCTCATTTTTTCCCAATCTCAATTTTTCCCAATCTCAATTTTTCCCAATCATTTATTATTTATTTATTATTTTTTATTTTCAAAAAAGGGGTGTTTTATTTTCAAAAAAGGGATGTTTTATTTTCAAATAAGGGGTGTTTTATTTTCAAAAAAAGGGGTGTTTTATTTTCAAAAAAGGGGTTTTATTTTCAAAAAATGGGTGTTTTATTTTCAAAAAAGGGGTGTTTTATTTTCAAAAAAGGGGTGTTTTATTTTCAAAAAAGGGGTGTTTTATTTTCAAAAAAGGGGTGTTTTATTTTCAAAAAAGGGGTGTTTTATTTTCCAAAAATTGGTGTATTTTTACAGGGGGTGTATTTTTAATTTATTTTTTTACAGGGGGTGTATTTTTAATTTATTTTTTTACAGGGGGTGTATTTTTAATTTATTTTTTTACAGGGGGTGTATTTTTAATTTATTTTTTTTACAGGGGGTGTATTTTTACAGGGGGTGTATTTTTAATTTATTTTTTTACAGGGGGTGTATTTATTATTTACTTTTTTTACAGGGGTGTATTTATTATTTATTTTTTTCACAGGGGGTGTATTTATTATTTATTTTTTTCACAGGGGGTGTATTTATTATTTATTTTTTTCACAGGGGGTGTATTTATTATTTATTTTTTTCACAGGGGGTGTATTTATTATTTACTTTTTTCACAGGGGGTGTATTTATTATTTATTTTTTTACAGGGGGTGTAATTTTACATCGGGTGTATTTTTACAGGGGGTGTATTTTTACAGGGGGTGTATTTTTACAGGGGGTGTATTTTTACAGGGGGTGTATTTTTACAGGGGGTGTATTTTTACAGGGGGTGTATTTTTACAGGGGGTGTATTTTTACAGGGGGTGTATTTTTACAGGGGGTGTATTTATTTTTACAGGGGGTGTATTTATTTTTACCGGGGGTGTATTTATTTTTACCGGGGGTGTATTTATTTTTACAGCGGTTGTATTTTTACAGGGGGTGTATTTTTACAGAGGGTGTATTTTTACAGGGGGTGTATTTTTACAGGGGGTGTATTTATTTTTACAGGGGGTGTATTTATTTTTACAGGGGGTGTATTTATTTTTACAGGGGGTGTATTTTTACAGGGGTGTATTTTTACAGGGGTGTATTTTTACAGGGGTGTATTTTTAATTTATTGTTTTTACAGGGGGTGTATTTTAAATTTATTTTTTTTACATGGGGTGTATTTTTACAGGGGGTGTATTTTTAATTTATTGTTTTTACAGGGGGTGTATTTTTAATTTATTTTTTTTTACAGGGGGTGTATTTTTACAGGGGGGTATTTTGCATTTTTTTTTACAGGGGGTGTATTTTTACAGGGGGTGTATTTTTACAGGGGATGTATTTTTAATTTATTGTTTTTACAGGGGGTGTATTTATTATTAATTTTTTATACAGGGGGTGTATTTTTAATTTTTTTTTTTTCAGGGGGTGTATTTTAAATTTTTTTTACAGGGGGTGTATTTTTAATTTATTTTTTTACAGGGGGTGTATTTTTACAGGGGGTGTATTTATTTTTACATTGGGTGTATTTTTACAGGGGTTGTATTTTTACAAGGGGTGTATTTATACAGGGGGTGTATTTTTACAGGGGGTGTATTTTTAAAGGGGGTGTATTTTTACAGGGGGTGCATTTTTACAGGGGGTGTATTTATTTTTACAGGGGGTGTATTTATTTTTACAGGGGGTGTATTTATTTTTACAGGGGGTGTATTTTTACAGGGGGTGTATTTTTACAGGGGTGTATTTTTACAGGGGGTGTAATTTTACAGGGGGTGTATTTTTACAGGGGGTGTATTTTTACAGGGGGTGTATTTTTACAGGGGGTGTATTTTTACAGGGGGTGTATTTTTACAGGGGATGTATTTTTAAAGGGGGTGTATTTTTACAGGGGGTGTATTTTTACAGTGGTGTATTTTTACAGGGGGTGTATTTTTACAGGGGGTGTATTTTTACAGGGGGTGTATTTTTACAGGGGGTGTATTTTTACAGGGGGTGTACTTTTACAGGGGGTGTACTTTTACAGGGGGTGTATTTTTACAGGGGGTGTATTTTTACAGGGTGTATTTTTACAGGGTTGTATTTTTACAGGGGGTGTATTTTTACAGGGGGTGTATTTTTACAGGGGGAGTATTTTTACAGGGGGTGTATTTTTGAGGGGGTGTATTTTTAGAGGGGGTGTATTTTTACAGGGGGTGTATTTTTACAGGGAGTGTATTTTTACAGGGGGTGTATTTTTACAGGGGGGTGTATTTTTACAGGGGGGTGTATTTTTACAGGGGGTGTATTTTTACAGGGGGTGTATTTTTACAGGGGGTGTATTTTTACAGGGGGTGTATTTATTTTTACAGGGGGTGTATTTATTTTTCCCAATCTCAATTTTCCCAATCTCAATTTTTCCCAATCTCAATTTTTCCCAATCTCAATTTTTCCCAATCTCAATTTTTCCCAATCTCAATTTTTCCCAATCTCAATTTTTCCCAATCTCAATTTTTCCCAATCTCAATTTTTCCCAATCTCAATTTTTCCCAATCTCAATTTTTCCCAATCTCAATTTTTCCCAATCTCAATTTTTCCCAATCTCAATTTTTCCCAATCAAAAAAGGGGTGTTTTATTTTCAAAAAAGGGGTGTTTTATTTTCAAAAAAGGTGTGTTTTATTTTCAAAAAAGGGGTGTTTTATTTTCAAAAAAGGGGTTTTATTTTCAAAAAAGGGGTGTTTTATTTTCAAAAAAGGGGTGTTTTATTTTCAAAAAAGGGGTTTTATTTTCAAAAAAGGGGTGTTTTATTTTCAAAAAAGGGGTGTTTTATTTTCAAAAAAGGGGTGTTTTATTTTCAAAAAAGGGGTGTATTTTTACAGGGGGTGTATTTTTAATTTTTTTTTTACAAGGGGTGTATTTTTAATTAATTTTTTTACAGGGGGTGTATTTTTAATTAATTTTTTTACAGGGGGTGTATTTTTAATTAATTTTTTTACAGGGGGTGTATTTTTAATTTATTTTTTTACAGGGGGTGTATTTTTAATTTTTTTTTTACAGGGGGTGTATTTTTAATTAATTTTTTTACAGGGGGTGTATTTTTAATTTATTTTTTTACAGGGGGTGTATTTTTAATTTATTTTTTTACAGGGGGTGTATTTTTAATTTTTTTTTTTACAGGGGGTGTATTTTTAATTAATTTTTTTACAGGGGGTGTATTTTTATTTTTTTTTTTTACAGGGGGTGTATTTTTAATTAATTTTTTTACAGGGGGTTTATTTTTAATTTATTTTTTACAGGGGGTGTATTTTTAATTTATTTTTTTTACAGGGGGTGTATTTTTAATTAATTTTTTTACAGGGGGTGTATTTTTAATTTATTTTTTTACAGGGGGTGTATTTTTACAGGGGGTGTATTTTTAATTTATTTTTTTACAGGGGGTGTATTTTTAATTTTTTTTTTTACAGGGGGTGTATTTTTACAGGGGGTGTATTTTTAATTTATTTTTATTACAGGGGTGTATTTTTACAGGGGGTGTATTTTTAATTTATTTTTTTACAGGGGGTGTATTTTTAATTTATTTTTATTACAGGGGGTGTATTTTTACAGGGGGTGTATTTTTAATTTTTTTTACAGGGGTGTATTTTTACAGGGGGTGTATTTTTAATTTATTTTTTTACAGGGGGTGTATTTTTAATTAATTTTTTTTACAGGGGGTGTATTTTTACAGGGGGTGTATTTTTGCAGGGGGTGTATTTTTGCAGGGGGTGTATTTTTAATTTATTTTTTTTACAGGGGGTGTATTTTTACAGGGGGTGTATTTTTAATTTATTTTTTTACAGGGGGTGTATTATTAATTTATTTTTTTTTACAGGGGGTGTAGTTTTAAATTTTTTTTACACGGGGTGTTTTTTTACAGGGGGTGTAAAAAAATAAATTAAAAATACACCCCCTGTTAAAACAATAAATAATAAATACACCCCCTGTAAAAAAAATAAATTAAAAATACACCCCCTGTAAAAAAATAAATTAAAAATACACCCCCTGTAAAAACAATAAATTAATTATACACCCCTGTAAAAAAAATTAAAAATACACCCCCTGTAAAAAAAAATTAAAATACACCCCCTGTAAAAAAAAAATTAAAATACACCCCCTGTAAAAAAAAAATTAAAAATACACCCCCAGTAAAAAAATAAATTAAAAATACACCCCCTGTAAAAATACACCCCCCTGTAAAAATACACCCCCTGTAAAATTACACCCCCTGTAAAAAAATAAATTAAAAATACACCCTCTGTAAAAAAAAATAAATTAAAAATACACCCCCTGTAAAAAAAATAAATTAAAAATACACCCCCTGTAAAAATACACCCCCTGTAAAAAATAAATTAAAAAACACCCCCTGTAAAAATACACCCCCTGTAAAAATACACCCCCTGTAAAAAAATAAATTAAAAATACACCCCCTGTAAAAATACACCCCCTCTAAAAAAATAAATTAAAAATACACCCCCAGTAAAAAAATAAATTAAAAATACGCCCCCTGTAAAAATACACCCCCTGTAAAAAGATAAATTAAAAATACACCCACTGTAAAAATACACCCCCTGTAAAAAAAAAATTAAAAATACACCCCCTGTAAAAAAAAATTAAAAATTCACCCCTTGTAAAAAAAAAAATAAAAATACACCCCCTGTTAAAAAATAAATTAAAAATACACCCCTTTTTTGAAAATAAAACACCCCTTTTTTGAAAATAAAACACCCCTTTTTTGAAAATAAAACACCCCTTTTTTGAAAATAAAACACTCCTTTTTTGAAAATAAAACACCCCTTTTTTGAAAATAAAACACTCCTTTTTTGAAAATAAAACACTTCTTTTTTGAAAATAAAACACCCCTTTTTTGAAAATAAAACACTCCTTTTTTGAAAATAAAACACTCCTTTTTTGAAAATAAAACACCCCTTTTTTGAAAATAAAACACCCCTTTTTTGAAAATAAAACACCCCTTTTTTGAAAATAAAACACCCCTTTTTTGAAAATAAAACACCCCTTTTTTGAAAATAAAACACCCCTTTTTTGAAAATAAACCCTCCTTTTTTGAAAATAAAACACTCCTTTTTAAATTAAAAATACACCCCCTGTAAAAAAATAAATTAAAAATACACCCCCTGTAAAAAAAATTAAAAATACACCCCCTGTAAAAAAAAATTAAAAATACACCCCCTGTAAAAAAAATAAATTAAAAATACACCCCCTGTAAAAATACACCCCCTGTAAAAATACACCCCCCTGTAAAAATACACCCCCTGTAAAAATACACCCCCTGTAAAAAAAAAAAATTAAAAATACACCCCCTGTAAAAAAATAAATTAAAAATACACCCCCTGTAAAAATACACCCCCTGTAAAAATACACCCCCTGTAAAAAATAAATTAAAAATACACCCCCTGTAAAAATACACCCCCTGTAAATATACACCCCCTGTAAAAATACACCCTCTGTAAAAAAATAAATTAAAAATACACCCCCTGTAAAAATACACCCCCTCTAAAAAATAAATTAAAAATACACCCCCTGTAAAAAAATAAATTAAAAATACACCCCCTGTAAAAATACACCCCCTGTAAAAAAAATAAATTAAAAAAACACCCCTTGCAAAAATACACCCCCTGTAAAAAAATAAATTAAAAATACACCCCCTGTAAAAATACACCCCCTGTTAAAAAATAAATTAAAAATACACCCCTTTTTTGAAAATAAAACACCCCTTTTTTGAAAATAAAACACCCCTTTTTTGAAAATAAAACACCCCTTTTTTGAAAATAAAACACCCCTTTTTTTGAAAATAAAACACTCCTTTTTTGAAAATAAAACACTCCTTTTTTGAAAATAAAACACTCCTTTTTTGAAAATGAAACACCCCTTTTTTGAAAATAAAACACCCCTTTTTTGTATATAAAACACACAATTTTTGAAAATAAAACACCCCTTTTTTGACAATAAAACATCCCTTTTTTGAAAATAAAACACTCCTTTTTTGAAAATAAAACACCCCTTTTTTGAAAATAAAACACTCCTTTTTTGAAAATAAAACACCCCTTTTTTAAAAATAAAACACACCTTTTTTGAAAATAAAACACCCCTTTTTTGAAAATAAAACACCCCTTTTTTGAAAATAAAACACCCCTTTTTTGAAAATAAACCCTCCTTTTTTGAAAATAAAACACTCCTTTTTTGAAAATAAAACACCCTTTTTTTGAAAATAAAACACCCCTTTTTTGAAAATAAAACACTCCTTTTTTGAAAATAAAACACCCCTTTTTTGAAAATAAAACACCCCTTTTTTGAAAATAAAACACCCCTTTTTTGTATATAAAACACCCCTTTTTTGAAAACAAAACACGCTTTGAAAATATAACGACGCTTGAAATTAAACACCCTTTGAAAATAAAGAACTCATTGAAAACAACGTTTGAAATTGAAACACCCATTGAAAACGAAACACCCTTTGAAAACAAAACACCCTTTGAAAATAAAGCATCCATTGAAAACACGAGCCTTAAAAAGAAAAATGCGCTTGAAGAGAACAAGATGGTCAAGCCCTCGAAAGGAAATATGCTTTAGCAGGGGCGTGTTATGAATGCATAAACGCTCTTTAAACAATTAAGGAAATTTCTCAAGTAGACTACATGACCGTAAACGGTTTTCTCAAATGAGATTGAGAAAAATTGAGATTGAGAAAAATTGAGATTGAGAAAAATTGAGATTGAGAAAAATTGAGATTGAGAAAAATCGAGATTATTTATTTTACATGGGGTGTATTTATTTTTTACAAGGGATTATAATAATAAATGAAATACATATATGATGACATAGCTAACCAAGTTACGGGCTGGCTAGTACCCGATAGATGTTACAATAGTTGAATCTATAAACTCTATATACGTCCCACCCTTGAAAAAAAGCAACATCTGCCGTAGAAACGGGTTCTATTTAACGACTCTTTTTGTTAGTTTCGAGGCTGGCAAAAGTATAGATAATCCTATATTTTAAACCAACCTTGGAAAAAGCAACATTAGCAATACGAACGGGTGCTTTTTAACGGTTCTTTTATCCGTTTCTAAATTAGTGTATATGTTACTTTATAGAACCATCTATTATCACCACCCGTGAAAAAGATGTTGAGTCACGGGTGGGATTTGAACCTACTACCTTCCGCTAACAGGGCGGCCACTCTACCAATTGAGCTACCGAGGCCACGATATTCGACGGCCAACGATAGTTGGTCATCGAATATCGTGGCCACGGTAGCTCAATTGGTAGAGTGGCCGCCCTGTGAGCGGAAGGTTGTGGGATAAAATCCCACCCGTGATTCAACATCTTATTCACGGGTGGTGATAATTGGAATAAATGAAATATTTCGCGGTTATGCAAATACGGATGATTTTTTGATTTTTCTTTTTGGAAGCTCATTAATTATTAAAGTTTCCCGTAACTCCTCTAACTCTAGAATAAGATTTACAAACCTTTGACAGTGCTGGAAGTTAGAACGAAGAAATCAAATAGTTATAGGCTTAATTCGAATATATAAAGTCTTATTTTTAATTAAAATAATATTAATGAATTAAAAATTTTAATTAAAATCTGCTTACAAGTTTCTATAGATTTGTGGAACAAATTATTGCATTTAAAAAAAAACTTGATTATGTAAGTTAAATTTTCTCGCGTTACATGCAGATATGATTAATAAAACTATCCTATGTTTAATTATTTAAATGATTAATAGTTATTTTCACGTATTGAAATTAAAACATATAATCTTGTACAATAAAATTATATTTCATATTTAAAATAATTTATACCTTTACGCAACAATTTACATTAAATTAAATTTAATTAAGAATGATTCTAAATATTCGAGAACTAATTGAGCAAGTTACTAATTTACCTAATTGAAAGATAATTTTAATCTAATATTTCAAGAAACAATTGATTTTTAGAATTAAGATTTAAATTTTGTTTCGCGTTCATAAAATTATTTTCAATTTTAGTTTGATTCGCAACTTAAATAAAAATTAAGTTAAGTCTTGGGATTACATTTTCCTTTTCATAAAAAATTAATATATTTTTATTCGATAACCTAGGTTTATTAATACCAACACCAAGAAGAAATTAAAAAAGTATATTTTTCATATTATATTTACATTAATATTCAAAGTAAGTTGACGAAAAAATTGAAAGTCAAGGCAATGCGAAACTTCATAGAGAAAAAATATTTGTTGTCAACTCTCATCGAATATTATTGTTTTAAATTTCAGACAACAAAATAAAATATTAGATTTTTCAAACAGAAAAGGTATAAAGGCACCATATTCTGTCAAAGGTCTAAATTATTAATCACCAGGCTCTACGTTATCGTTAAAAATCATCTACTTTTCAAATGACAATTCTAACGAACTAGTTCGCGCAATAAATCATTGAAAAATGATGCCAATAACGTGTTACTAAACTTTAGTTTCCACCCAATTGTCGATAAATTGGCGCATGCAACTCATGCCACGACTAAAACTGGGAATGTTCGCAATCCGAGGACTTACTTTTGGTTCCAAAGACAATGACTTCATTTTAAAGGTCACTTTTCAAAGGTATCCGTGGAACCAAGTTTGGCTCATGGCCATGAGATAATTTACTACTACATCGCTGTTTTCCGAAACTACTCAGTACTCACACCTTATTCTAATATCTTATTTGGTTTGAAATTTAAGTAATGCACTCACGATAGAAGAGTGCAATGAACACTTATTGTATTACGTGGGAAACCAGTGGCAAAACGTTTGGCCAACACTAATTAAACTCATGGAACGATAAAAAAAAATATAAATTAAGAAATATAATAAAACAATAATTTCAATTTGTTCCTGCTACATGGGTGTATGGTAGTGTAGGCCAAAGGTTTACTATTATTATTTCGTGGTAAAGTTCAATGTGTCAACACCAACACTGACTCTACAGCATAGCCGAAGTGGATTCAATGTTTTCCCACTATTATGTCATCTCAATCACAATTTAAAAAAAGTCTAAACCGCGTTACAAAACATATCGTCATACGACAACAGTTGGTTATTGTAAAAATCTAACCAGCTGAATGTCTTAGGACAATTTTCATCGCCACTATATAAGCGGTCGTGGAAATATCACCTAACCACCATTTCACTACAGGCACCATTTTGAAATCATTATGACTATTGAAAATAATTTTTACATTTTCTTACTCCTAGCTGTATCTAGTGTGAAATGGTGTATGCCTACTATAAAAAGATGTTGGAAAAACATGAAAACAGAACAACGGGGACAAATTAATTTGAAGGAAATTATTGACAATGTAACGGAAAATGAATATCTAAAACAAAAGAACTGTTTACAGTTACTCTCCCCGTAATCTGTGTATAATCGTGTAGCTTTGACTGTACTAAAATGATTACGTAAGACCCTACGTATTTATCATTGCCAAAGGCCAAGGTTAATAAAGTTAGAGGTTAAGTAGTCACTTGACTTTGCAGAGTCTGATTAACATGCCACTTTACTAATCTTGCTAATGGTTGCTGTTAGTTACGTTATTGCATAGTTGGTGTACAGATTTATCTGACCTAGGGGTCAGACACTTGAGAACTCGGGTGTACAAAAATGTTTGAACTCTTTTCACTACCAAAGCTGGACTTGCATGAACTCAGGTGTACATAAAAATCAAGGACTCAAAGTTAAGGACTCTAATGTACAGTTCTTTCGAGTAATATTTTAAATTTTAACGATAATAAATTTTAATTTTGGATTATCTCCGCTAACCATCGCGATTAAATATCCACAGTTCTTAACGTTTGACTGAAAACCCGTGTCTTAGTAAACGGTTGGTTATTGAAAAGATATAACCAACGGAAAACGAAGATGTAACCTTCCAAAACAAACGTTGAAAACGGCGTTTTTTTAAAATAAATTTTATCGACGGACAATAGACAAACAATGTATAAATAAAAATGGACAAATGGTTCGGCTGTTATTGACAGCAATTATCATTCTCTTTTGGGGGAATATTCAATGACGCCATAGAAATTTGGTGTAAAAATTCACCAACACTAATACGCCGGTATCACCAATTTAATCTGTCAAAACGTCGCGACTATCAAAAAACAAAGAACTTTTGATAGAAGCGACGTTTTCGAAACAAAATCAAATTTTAATTTTTGAACCATAATGAAATTAATTGAGCCAAAAAACTCGAGTTCTAATTTATCACAGCCGGTTACTATTCAAATTCACCGTTTCAAAACACAATTGACTATGGATTAACCTTCAATAATGTAATTAAAAAATGCGTGTAGAGATTCAACTAGATATTTTCTTCATGTATGTTATTTTGACTTTTACTGAAAGTATTAAGCTAGGGGGCGTTGTTTACTTTTATGGAATAAAGACATATACTCTTGATTTTACTTAAAATGTTATTCGCATCTGCAAGTACCTCGTGTAGAAGCAGTAACAACAACGTCTGTATCATCCGGTTACAAAAACATTTACCTAGCAGCTGTTTTAAAGATATGACATTTAATCATGGCACATTTTAATTAAAATAATAAAAAAATAAAGGTAATCTGAAATATTTTTTCTTTAAATTATGCTAAGATAAGTTATTAAAATTTTACCAGAGCATAATATTTAATCAAAATTAATCCCGGTTAAGTTATTTCTAATTTAATATTTGTTTATAATTTATTTTACTAATGGATTAGGCCTATTTAAAGGAATGGATAAAAAAGTAATTTGTTAGGTTACATAATCCCTTTAAAATTAACTTCCTAAGCCTTGGCTACTTTCTAAAACTAGTTACGCAACTTTTTGGGTTTAAATATCTTAAAATGTATCTCGAATTATATTATTATGTTTTAAATCGGCGCTGAACATGAACCGAAAAATAATTGGAACTCAAGTCACGAAATTTAAATACAATTTAAACTTTCCCAAAAAAAAAAAAAAAAAAAAAAAAATTGGCGCCATTGAATACATAATTGAACCATTACAATTTGTATATAAATTCATGTATATACCGTACTAAAAAATATAATTTTAACAAGGCCCATATCTTCATCTCTTCTTAACTTATATTGCAGTAAAAAAACCACGTGACTTTACGGATGAGCGTTTGTAGATTAACGCTTAGAACATTTTGTATAAAGCATCCGTATTTTTTTCCCCATCGTCAAAATTAAATTATTTAAAAAAAAAATGAACATTCTTAACACGTTGAAGTCTCATACCCTTAAATGTTAGTAACTATGTAAAAGCAACTATTTATATCACCACTGTGAACATGGGTGTTCTCCATCGATCATCGCTCTAAGCCAAAACACCAACTTCCACGAGAATTGATGTGATCAAAAACACGAAGTACAGAGCGATTAGGTAAAGTCCCAATGGTTTCTTGACGTGGAAACTTGTCACCAACATCGTGACGAGTGTTGAAAGCAAACTGATGGCGAGTGTGACGAAAAGAACTAAGACAATTGGTGTAAAATCCAACTGTTAAAGATTAAAAAAAAAAAAAAAAAATAGTTTTTAATAAAAATTTCGAGTAACTTTAATCAGAAGTCTATTAATGTTAATTAATATTAATTAATGGTTGAAGTATCAACAAAAATAGGTCGTAGACTTGAGTAATCTTTGTAACACTGCTTTTTAGACTGGCATGACGAAATTTAGTAAACTAATTATTCGTTGACAAATCCTTACCGGAAATGTCCGAGGCAAAACGGAAACCCAATAAGCTATCATATTACCATGATATAGAATCAATAGTGTGCATATTTCCTGGGTTCCCCAAAAATCCCGATAGAGGCATTGTCAACAAATGTTTTTCAGATTTTCTTGTCTGCGCAGCGTCAGGGAATTAATTGCACGTGTTAGGCTTCAAACGCTCCTACACATGTCTTAAAAAACTTTGTAGGGATCATGGCGAGCATGGAAACCCACACTTAATTGAGAAACAGACAATCCTAACTTGTATAACAATTTTCTATCAAATTCTTTCAAATCAATTAAAATTATTTACACACCAATCGTGCGTCAATTCATTTTTAAGCCTAAAAATTGATTCTTATATCCTAAGCCTCATTAATACCAGGCCTTAGAGGGCTTACGCTAAATTAAGCTCCAAAAAGGTAATAAAATTGCTGAAATAATTTCTGGGAAAAACGTGTTATTTTCAGAAAACCGGGCAAAGTTCGAGAACTCAATTAACGTAGCGACGACGTGCGTGGGTATCTACAGAAGCAGAAGCCGATGAAACCCTCCTTTGAAGTCTACTACTCTAATGGTCCATATAGCGCTCCTCTCTGTATGGGTAAAATTCACGATTTTACGAGATCGGAGGGGTTCTACTTCATACCCCCCTGTCTACGGAAAATTCTAAATTCTCTCTCTCCACAAACGACGACGTTTTTTTGACGAACTCCGAGGCTACTAGAGATATTCGCTCGACGAACTCCCGTTCCGAAAATATCTATCGTCAAGAGGCGTACGAATCGCGCTTTTTGAAACTAACCCATACAGAGAGGGGTAGACAAGACCCGGGAGTAATAGACTTCAAAGGAGGGTTTCATCGGCTTCTGACAGAAGAGAAGGTAGTCGCCAGGCTACTAAATCCTATTACGTTTAACTCAATTTCGCCTCAAAAATAAATCGCGTGTGGTGCGGAAGGTTTCTGTATCAATATCCACCATTTCTATTTTCAGTTCAAGCTACTTCATACTCGCCTTTATCCGTACTTTTACATTAAAAGTCTGTCAATTTGATTAAAAGGCGCTAGTGAAACAGGTCGAATCTACCAACTACAAGAAGCAGCCGGAGTATTACCAGAGTCCATTTTAACCTTATCGGAACTTAGACCCAAAGCGAGCGTTGTAATTTCAGTTTGATTTTGAATAGAAGCTCTTTGAAAGGATAAAAATAAATAAAAGGGAGGCACTTACGGGAACCGCTGCGAGGCTCAGGTTGCCGAGAAGTTTGATCACACAAGGCACTCCAACTCCGATCAATAAAGCTGATTTTGTTCGTTAAGGAATATATAATGTTTCCCTATTCACCCTCGGGTTTAACTCTTAGGAACATGCTTTTAAATTAATACAGTTCACTTATGAACCCTATAACCCCTAGAGTCTTGGGAAGACATTCAAGACAATCGCAAGGCGTGGGTACGTATAATCAAAGTGGTTTTTTCGTAAAATGGTTAGTGGTACAATTCGAATTTAGTGTTTTGTTCTAATAAATGAAACTGCATATGTTCTGTGTAGGTAATTTTAACATAAACTTTTACTAAAAATGAATATTATACCCTTTTAATATTGGAGATAGATAAATGCTAAAAATAATCCACCAATTTTGTATCAATTACTTAGAAAAAGGGGTCATTATTTTTGTCGTGAACAATTTTAAAAAGATATGGTCTTTGTCATAGAAAAATAATAATTAGAAATACTTCTTTAAATAAAATCATAGTTAAAATCTCAATGCCTTTAGCAAGAACTCAATATTACTCCATGAAATGATTTAAATTTAAAGAACTAAAATATTTCATTCTACGATGCAAATATTCTAAACATTTCTTCAAGGGTTATCTGTCTCGAAACTACATATTTCCTCCAAAAAAGTCACTAAATTAAGCAGAATTCCCAACGAATGCATTGCAAAAACAAAATACTAGTTGCGACCTTGCAAAAGAACATCCAATTCCATATTTCTTTGTACGAGATTAAAGGAACGAACTAAAGTATTCTTGGCTGGTGAGTTGGGGAACATCTACATATTCTGCAGCTGATTAAAACACCTCTCTTGATCAGACGTCAAGTTTACATTCTCTGGATAATTTTCGTTGCCATAGGTGAACGTGTTAATACTAAGTTCATTCCACAAAGGTAACGACCATCTGAGGGGTCAGACACTCTTGAATTAACTGTACACCCGAGTTCAATGAGTTCGCGAGTGTCTGCCCCCTCGCTACCTTCATTAGTGATGATTAGCTCGTTAGCTTGTAATATAAGAGTCATCTACCGGCAAACAATGACAACTAAAATGGAACTAACCCCTTTTTTATAGTTCTACCCTAAACTTTCTGTTCTTTAGTTATTTTTGATATCGCTAGTTATCCAAGGCTTATTAATAATGCATAATGTTTTCGTTTCCCTTAACAATTTTAAATGGGAATATTGCATTTTTTTATTTAATAATTTATGATAAGTTCACGGTTTTTTCTCTAATAATCCGTATTTTGATCGATCCCGACAACAAAGGATATATTTTCTTGCGTGTTTTGGTGTTTTGTGAATTGCAAAGCAACAATATAATCATAATCATATCAGGTAAATATTATTTGGAATTGAAGTACTGTAGCTAGGTTCGAGAGCTAAAGGTTTTTGAACATTATCATTGGTTCAATCTATCATAATCAGAGAAAAATATCAGAGGAAAGTTTTCTGATTGGGTATCTTTGTCGCCAAGGTCCTAATGAATTTGGGTTTCGTATACTAATAAAATCCATAATCAAAATTATATATCTATTTGTTGAAGGGTTTGAAATTTCACGAAACAGACGACGCGAACAAACCATATCACGTGCCACATACAAAAATAAAAGAACAGCATTTCCTGCTTTCGCACTTACAAAAAACCTTCATAAAGACACTTAACATCCAGCCAATAAAAATTATATTTCATATTACCCCGGGAATATCTCGCGTCTAAATTATTTCGGTCTAACATATGCAAAAAGGATGAAAAACTATCTCTCTTCGTGTCCGCAGACGTGAACAATTTGGAAGCTGTTCTACGTTTACCCTCCGATGACTTTACTAGACATGGGGGATGGGAATTATTTTAGGAAACTGATTTTACCCCTCAGAGAATCAGTTCCTGCTACGTTTAATTATTTTTGTCAGAACGAGAAAGAACCAATTGTTGCCTCTACAATAACCACGTGACTATAATGATGACGTAATATTGTTGGGGAAAATATAATTTTAAATTCGAAGCAAGCGATAAAATATTCTTTTTTCTTAGAAATATTTTAAATGATGTTTTAACGATCCTTCTAAAAATACTACACAAATTTCATTTGTATTTTTCCATGTTACCATGGTTACTAAATAATTGGTAAATAAAAAACTTTTGAACTTTTGTAACTATACTGGTAAAAAAGTTAAAATAGTTTGCGTAAGCCAATTCAAACAAGAAAACTTAATTTATTACGTAAATATTGTATTTTTGATATTGACCGTCAAGCTAAGCCAAGCTAGGTGCGGATTTAAATTGGGTCATTTGAGTTTCATACTCGCATGTACAGAAAAATCAACATTACGCCGTTGCATTTTGAACTTTAGTCTAGACTCTAAGCGGTACATGTAGCGACGCCAAAGGAAATCAATACTTAGAACAAAACTGCTCGTTTATTTTGGAACTAAAGTTAAGCGAAGTTAAAACAAAATTTAAGTATAATAAAGCTTTAAAATTGAACCCTATCAATAAAAACTTACTCTACTTTTGAAGATTTATCTATATAAAATAAAAAAACCTAATATGCTTAATTTTTTTTTCTTCGGATAAGTTAACTCAAATAAATTGTTTATTTTTAAATAAAATGATTAAATCTAATTATAATTTAATCTTATCTAATTAATAAAAAAAATATAGATTATCTTATCAAGTGAGATCAAGATTATGGTACTTGAATTTAACCTTTTCCAAGAGACTTTAGACTAGTATTGATTTCCTCAAGTAAAAAACATTATTTCGTGCGTAATTACTGGACCATATTATTTCGTTTTAGGTTTTTATCTTGGCTCCGTATATTATAATGGTATTGACACGAAACTAACAACAAAAAACCAATTCAAAATTTGGCACCAAGGAATGAATATTTAGATTAAGAAATATTTTCATATCTTTGACGTTTTGAAAAAGGTTTGTCACAAATATTTGAAAATACAGCGAATCTTTCAGACTAAAATATTAACAGAAGCCGATGAAACCTTCCTTTGAAGTCTACTACTCTAATGTTCCATATAGCGCGCCTCTCTGTATGGGTAAAATTCACGATTTTACGAGATCGGAGGGGTCCTACTTCATACCCCCCTGTCTACGGAAAATTGGAAATTCTCTCTCTCCACAAACGACGACGTTTTTTTGACGAACTCCAAGGCTGCTAGAGATTCTCTCGACGAACTCCCGCTCCGAAAACATCTACCGTTAGGAGGCGTACGAATCGCGCCTTTTGAGAATTACCCATACAGAGAGGGGTAGACAAGACCAGGGAGTAATAGACTTCAAAGAAGGGTTTCATCGGCTTCTGATATTAATGATATACCCTATACTTTGCTACGCCTTGCGAGTAAATCTTAGCTTCTAGCGTTAAATTGGTATCCCAAGACCAAAATAACATTGTTTAAAATATATTGTTCTTATAAAATAATTAGCTTACCCTGAAAAGCGCCGACGTGATGAAAAAAAATCAAAATGATTTCAATTGAAAAGGATACTTAAAAATGGAGATCCGAAGCACGCAGCCACTCCCATTCTCGGGAATCCTTTCTTAGCAACACTAATGTTTGACATAAAATCTGTCAAAAAAATAAAATAGAAATACTTAATTGCCTAAATAGTCTGAAATGTAATTTTGCTTTTGTTCGTTATAACGAAACCATTTCGTAAGCTTTAGCTTTGTGATATTTCTATGGCTCTTTATTACCACTTTCACTTTTAAAGCGAAGTAATTAAGTTACCAGCAATCGATAACACTTAGTACGTAGGTTACTTCAAAGGGAAGCTTTTATTATGGAGATATTACAAATAGGGTTACGCAGTAAACCAATTACTAGTACTTTTAAAATATCTAAGAATCTGATTGGATAAATTGGAAGAAATTTAAGATCTAATATTTATTTTTTTCAAGCTAAAACTAAGTCATAAATATTAAATTAGTTTTAGAGGGTAAAGTTTAGAAAGCTACAGTTTATTTCCATTAAATTTAATTAGATTTTTAATCAATATTTTTAAATTAAAATACGCTACGTATATTTTAGACAACAGCAGAAGTAGATGAAACCCTCCTTTGAAGTCTATTACTCCCGGGTCTAGTCTACCCCTCTCTGTATGGGTTATTCTCAAAAGGCGCGATCCGTACGCCTCCTAACGGTAGATGTTTTCGGAGCGGGAGTTCGTCGAGCGAATATCTCTAGCACCCTTGGAGTTCGTCCAAAAAACGTCGTCGTTTGTGGAGAGAGAGAGAATTTCCAATTTTCCGTAGACAGGGGGTTATGAAGTAGGACCCCTCCGATCTCGGAAAATTGGGAATTTTACCCATACAGAGAGGAGCGCAATATGGAACATTAGAGTAGTAGACTTCAAAGGAGGGTTTCATCGGCTTCTGACAACAGTTATAATATAAACAGAAAATTTATCTTAAAAACTCGTTTAAATTCAGTTAATTCTCCTAAGAGAACTAAATTAATTATTAATCAACTTCTTTCAACAAAGAAAAACTGAATAATTCTAGACCTGGTATGATAAAAATATATTCTAAATTAAAAGTCACTTACCGAGCAGACAATTTCCCCAAGCAAGGATGGTAAGACCAATCAGAGTATCACTGAGATTGAAGACAACTCCGATGGCTTGAAGAAGTACCACAATCTCGATGGATATGATGTAAATCCACACAACAGACACTACGAATCCCAAGTAGGCGAAGGCACTATGATAGACCGGCACCTTCTTCGTCTCCGATGTAAAATAGACAGCGACGGCCAAAATGATTGAGAAAACTAAGACAACAACCGCGAGAGGTATAACTCCACCCAACATGACGAAGGCGTCTAAAGATTTACAATAAATAAATTTTTTATTAGTGATTAAAAAAACAATTGTTTAAAAAAAAAACATATCTACTCTAATAAAAAAATAATGTTCGCCATGAGTAAAAATTAGATGAGTTTTGTTGTTTTTTAACGAGCTTAAAAACATTTATCTTATTTACCGTGTGGGGGTTATCACATAAGTGGGCTTTCCATAAGTATGGCCAGAAGCCGATGAAACCCTCCTTTGAAGTCTACTACTCTAATGTTCCATATAGCGCGCTTCTGTATGAATAAAATTCACGATTTTACGAGATCGGAGGGGTCCTACTTCATACCCCCCTGTCTACGGAAAATTGGAAATTCTCTCTCTCCACAAACGACGACGTTTTTTTGACGAACTCCAAGGCTGCTAGAGATATTCGCTCGACGAACTCCCGCTCCGAAAATATCTACCGTTAGGAGGCGTACGAATCGCGCTTTTTGAAACTAACCCATACAGAGAGGGGTAGACAAGACCCGGGAGTAATAGACTTCAAAGGAGGGTTTCATCGGCTTCTGGTATGGCCGTTCAAATCTGGGACCTGACCCAGAGGTTCATATAAATGATTATTTCAGTTTAATCTTTTCACCTGTCGGTGGGTACAAGAAACATCCTAGCTAGTGATGACGTCAAATTATCGTGTGACTTTTTCTCCCACTGATCTTTACTAATCTAGCATATAAGATCAAGAAGTAATAACATTTAAGTACTCACTTCCTGTTCCCAAAAGAGCGAAGAAAGGTCCTGTAATGAGATGCATGATGTTGAGAGACTTGCACCAATAGTCCATCTTTGATCGGTAGTCGATAACGGGTACGGTCAAAGTGATGATAAATAAAACTGGAGCCTGCAATAAATGGTTAAAACAGAAGATTATTTTACTAAATTTTATCCTATTCCTGATACCAATCACCAAGAACCGAAAATCTCGCTTATATCCATCAGCTATCCAGTTAATTTTACTTGTTGGTGATTAGAATGGCCTAACCTCCAGAACCCTATAACCCATCGATGTCCCCGAGAAGTATTTAACAAAGCGTACCTTTCCGAACTCGACGATGTGGTCAAAGACAGATCTGTCGTTCCAACCTTCTAAATCAATCGGGCACACTTTCTCGAGAAACCTTCTTATTTCGGTACTTTCTTCATCTTCTGGTCTAACCTTGTCGCAACTGGTAACCGATACCTTACGACCCTTGTCATCAACGCTACAAATTGAACTGGACTTGCTGCATATCGACGCTTTCTTCTGGTTACCTATTAACAATTTAACACCGTCATACAGCTTTCATTAAAGTGTCGAAAAATTATTTTCCGAAGTAGAAATTTTAATCACACTTACTGACTTGTTCACCGTCCGGGTAAGTTACGACAAAGATACCCGTCGGTGGCTCAAATTCGTTGATTTTTTGGGCGTTGGGGGTGGTATTATCGTCGTCCCAAAGGAATCCATTGTTGTAAAAGTAGTAGCCTTAAACGATCGAGACAAAAATTATTTTTATTTCGGTAATTATTCCTCGAGACATATCTCTCCATGGGTAACATCATTTAGCAATGTTCTGAAAATATGATTACGTGCTGGGAACGTAACTCTTTGTTAACTTATCGACTCTAATTACAATCAACGACAATATAACTTAATTATAGATTTATTCTCTATTACGTTAATTAACTTACGAGAAAATATGAATATATTACTCTCATATAACAAAGAGTACCTTGAAGGTTTTTGTTCCTCCAATTCGCTCTTTCCTCAATTTCCTTATTATCCCCAAAGCCTTAGCCCCCTTTAAAGGACACGCCTCACAAATAATCACGTTTATTTGAAAGCAATACACGATAAAGATATTTTCCAAGTTAATTTGGCCAATAATAATAAAACTTCAAATAAGAAAAAATAAATAAATAAAGGAAGTAGGCCAGGGTCCTTGTCGTTATCTATATTCACTATTTTTCTTTTTAGGACACTTACACAACCCTAAAACTTCAGTTTTGTCACGAAATCAACTTATTTACCAATTGACAAGATATATTTGTTAACGTTTTCATCAGCTAAGCCATGGTAAAAGCTTAGAATTCGTATACCGAAAATATTTGAAACTGAGTAAAGTTTTTGAAATTTTGGTTACTATTTTCACTTAAAATTGCTTGAATAGGTAACAAATTTCACTTCTATTTCCCCGACCTTTTGGGTTGGAGCCCTGAGACAGTGTACTTGTCAATGGAGCGGTGAATTAATAAACACGAAGCTCCAGATTAATTTATTTCCCGAATACTGGAGACTTTAAAGATGGTTTATTTACCGCGAGACTAATCCATTAAAACCTTTGCCAAAATCGATAAAACAACGGAAGAAAGCGAGGCTTATCTTGGGAAACACTGCCATCATAACGGGAATAAATCGAGAGGAACTACACGGAATCAATTGGCTTTGAAAGCGTCGCGAAAGACAAGTTAACCCTAACGCGATCACGGTGCTTATTCTAGCGTCAAATTGGTCGCCAAGGCTTAGAGAAACGAGCACTTACTTTTCAAGACAATTCCCACAGCTTCCGGATTATCTTCGGGTACCCTCTTTCCCCTAAAACTTATATTTCTGTTGATTGCGTTTACTTCCGTAGCAGTTCCGTTTTCGATGGCGTTCGCTTCTGAATAAAAGAGAACATAAGATTTGATTAAAGCTCTTGGAAATTGCATAGATACAGAAAAAAATGACGAAATACTCTCTTAACGAGAGTTAGTTTAGGAATAATTTACTTTTGAATCTCTCTCATATCTTGATCATTAATATTAACGCACTTGTATATTATTTATTATTAATTAAATTTCATACATAATTTGAGTTAAAAATGGAATTTTGAATTTATTTTCGTAATCCAGGGTTGGCACAGTTTTTTCAGATTCAAATTCCCTGACTTTTCCAGGTTTTTCCCTGACCTTTTCCAACGATTTTTCCCTGACCGTTTCAGATCGTCGTCAATTTGGCAGAATCGGTCGTTCATTCGGCCAGAACAATCGGCCCAAAACATTTCCCAGATTCTGCTAGACTCGCGACTCGAGATATGGCCTAAAACCATTTTAAGACCTACCTATCAAGGTTTAGTTTTCGACGAATTTTACGGTAAAAACGTTAAAATTGGGGGTAACTGAAATCATTTATCATAATATTCATTATTTTTAATATTTTAACTATAAATGCTTTGTAAAAAAAGCATTTAAACTAAAATTAACAAAATTTTACGTAATCACTTCACAATAGATGGCGCATTGATGACGCAAATAAAGCTTCAAAATTCAAACTAGCTTTTTCACATATACTGTATATTTATCCAGGGGGTGGATAAAAACCCGATATCTCGGCTCAAAAACGGTCAAAGTTTTTTTAAATAATTCTCAATTATTCTAATTAAACTCCTCTTTCGAATGAGATAGGTCTAAACTAATTCAACTCATTCCTTCATTAGGAAATAAAATGATCAAACTTAGGAAAAAACTAGTTTTTTCACAAATTTTATACTATATAAATATCAGGGGGGGGGGGGAACATAAAAAGCCATATATCTCGGCTCAAAAACGGTCAAAGTTTTTTAAATAATTCTCAATTATTCTAATTAAACTCCTCTTTCGAATGAGATAGGTATAAACGAATTCAACTCATTCCTTCATTAGGAAATAAAATTATCAAACTTAGGAAAAAACTAGTTTTTTCACAAATTTTATACTATATAAATATCAGAGGGGGGACATGAAAAGCCATATATCTCGGCTCAAAAACGGTCAAAGTTTTTTAAATAATTCTCAATTATTCTAATTAAACTCTTCTTTCGAATGAGATAGGTCTAGTTAAATTCAACTCATTCCTTCATTAGGAAATAAAATGATCAAACTTAGGAAAAAAGTAGTTTTTTCACAAATTTTATACTATTTAAATATCAGGGGGGGGACATAAAAAGCCATATATCTCGGCTCAAAAACGGTCAAAGTTTTTTAAATAATTCTCAATTATTCTAATTAAACTCCTCTTTCGAATGAGATAGGTCTAGTTAAATTCAACTCATTCCTTCATTAGGAAATAAAATTATCAAACTTAGGAAAAAACTAGTTTTTTCATAAATTTTATACTATATAAATATCAGGGGGGGGGGTACATAAAAAGCCATATATCTCGGCTCAAAAACGGTCAAAGTTTTTTAAATAATTCTCAATTATTCTAATTAAACTCCTCTTTCGAATGAGATAGGTCTAGTTAAATTCAACTCATTCCTTAATTAAGAAATAAAATTATCAAACTTAGGAAAAAACTAGTTTTTTCACAAATTTTATACTATATAAATATCAGGGGGGCATAAAAAGCCATATATCTCGGCGGGTTGAGACGGGTTGAGAAAGAGTTGAGACGGGTTGAGAAAGAGTTGAGACGGGTTGAGAAAGAGTTGAGACGGGTTGAGAAAGAGTTGAGACGGGTTGAGAAAGAGTTGAGACGGGTTGAGAAAGAGTTGAGACGGGTTGAGAAAGAGTTGAGACGGGTTGAGAAAGAGTTGAGACGGGTTGAGAAAGAGTTGAGACGGGTTGAGAAAGAGTTGAGACGGGTTGAGAAAGAGTTGAGACGGGTTGAGAAAGAGTTGAGACGGGTTGAGAAAGAGTTGAGACGGGTTGAGAAAGAGTTGAGACGGGTTGAGAAAGAGTTGAGACGGGTTGAGAAAGAGTTGAGACGGGTTGAGAAAGAGTTGAGACGGGTTGAGAAAGAGTTGAGACGGGTTGAGAAAGAGTTGAGACGGGTTGAGAAAGAGTTGAGACGGGTTGAGAAAGAGTTGAGACGGGTTGAGAAAGAGTTGAGACGGGTTGAGAAAGAGTTGAGACGGGTTGAGAAAGAGTTGAGACGGGTTGAGAAAGAGTTGAGACGGGTTGAGAAAGAGTTGAGACGGGTTGAGAAAGAGTTGAGACGGGTTGAGAAAGAGTTGAGACGGGTTGAGAAAGACCGGTCCAAGATTGGAGATTGGATGCGAATCCGCTGACAATGAGGTACGATTCGACCCGTTTCCGTCACCTTGGCCTTTCCTCTGGAACAAAGCTGAATGCCCTACATTTAACTACTCCACTCTGATACACTAAACCCATTGAACGCATTTCGTAAACGATGCTTCATCAAAAGTTCGCTTTTCAAAAAAATAATATATATATATATATATATATATATATATATATATATATATTTATATATATATTTATATATATATTTATATATATATTTATATATATATTTATATATATATTTATATATATATTTATATATATATTTATATATATATTTATATATATATTTATATATATATTTATATATATATTTATATATATATTTATATATATATTTATATATATATTTATATATATATTTATATATATATTTATATATATATTTATATATATATTTATATATATATTTATATATATATTTATATATATATTTATATATATATTTATATATATATTTATATATATATTTATATATATATATATATATATATATATATATATATATATATATATATATATATATATATATATATTTTAAGGACTTCGTCTGTTTTTGAGCAGAGATATAAGCGTAAATTGAATTCCTCCAAGATTAATATAAAACCGTTTTTTTTTTTTTTTATTTTCAAAATTATATTTGATTATGAAGGTATGAGTTGAATTTAACTACACTTATCTCATTTGAAAGAGGAGTTTAGTTACTACAAGTAATAATTATTTCAAAAACTACTCCCACATTATGTGAAATAAGTGGTATTGATTTATTTTCATAATTATATTTGATTTTGAAGCAATGAGTTGAATTTAACTAGACTTATCTCATCGGAAAGATTAGTTTAAATACTATAAGTAATTATTATTTCCAAAAAATTTACCGTTTTTCAGCTGAGAAATAAGGGATTTTTTCTCCAAAAAAGTTTTAGATTTTTTTGTTATATTAGCGCTCTTTTTTTGAAAAGCGAACTTTTGATGAAGCATCGTTTACGAAATGCGTTCAATGGGATTAGTGTATCTGAGTGGAGTAGTTAAATGTAGGGCATTCAGCTTTGTTCCAGAGGAAAGGCCAAGGTGACGGAAACGGGTCGAATCGTACCTCATTGTCAGCGGATTCGCATCCAATCTCCAATCTTGGACCGGTCTTTCTCAACCCGTCTCAACTCTTTCTCAACCCGTCTCAACTCTTTCTCAACCCGTCTCAACTCTTTCTCAACCCGTCTCAACTCTTTCTCAACCCGTCTCAACTCTTTCTCAACCCGTCTCAACTCTTTCTCAACCCGTCTCAACTCTTTCTCAACCCGTCTCAACTCTTTCTCAACCCGTCTCAACTCTTTCTCAACCCGTCTCAACTCTTTCTCAACCCGTCTCAACTCTTTCTCAACCCGTCTCAACTCTTTCTCAACCCGTCTCAACTCTTTCTCAACCCGTCTCAACTCTTTCTCAACCCGTCTCAACTCTTTCTCAACCCGTCTCAACTCTTTCTCAACCCGTCTCAACTCTTTCTCAACCCGTCTCAACTCTTTCTCAACCCGTCTCAACTCTTTCTCAACCCGTCTCAACTCTTTCTCAACCCGTCTCAACTCTTTCTCAACCCGTCTCAACTCTTTCTCAACCCGTCTCAACTCTTTCTCAACCCGTCTCAACTCTTTCTCAACCCGTCTCAACTCTTTCTCAACCCGTCTCAACTCTTTCTCAACCCGTCTCAACTCTTTCTCAACCCGTCTCAACTCTTTCTCAACCCGTCTCAACTCTTTCTCAACCCGTCTCAACTCTTTCTCAACCCGTCTCAACTCTTTCTCAACCCGTCTCAACTCTTTCTCAACCCGTCTCAACTCTTTCTCAACCCGTCTCAACTCTTTCTCAACCCGTCTCAACTCTTTCTCAACCCGTCTCAACTCTTTCTCAACCCGTCTCAACTCTTTCTCAACCCGTCTCAACTCTTTCTCAACCCGTCTCAACTCTTTCTCAACCCGTCTCAACTCTTTCTCAACCCGTCTCAACTCTTTCTCAACCCGTCTCAACTCTTTCTCAACCCGTCTCAACTCTTTCTCAACCCGTCTCAACTCTTTCTCAACCCGTCTCAACTCTTTCTCAACCCGTCTCAACTCTTTCTCAACCCGTCTCAACTCTTTCTCAACCCGTCTCAACTCTTTCTCAACCCGTCTCAACTCTTTCTCAACCCGTCTCAACTCTTTCTCAACCCGTCTCAACTCTTTCTCAACCCGTCTCAACTCTTTCTCAACCCGTCTCAACTCTTTCTCAACCCGTCTCAACTCTTTCTCAACCCGTCTCAACTCTTTCTCAACCCGTCTCAACTCTTTCTCAACCCGTCTCAACTCTTTCTCAACCCGTCTCAACTCTTTCTCAACCCGTCTCAACTCTTTCTCAACCCGTCTCAACTCTTTCTCAACCCGTCTCAACTCTTTCTCAACCCGTCTCAACTCTTTCTCAACCCGTCTCAACTCTTTCTCAACCCGTCTCAACTCTTTCTCAACCCGTCTCAACTCTTTCTCAACCCGTCTCAACTCTTTCTCAACCCGTCTCAACTCTTTCTCAACCCGTCTCAACTCTTTCTCAACCCGTCTCAACTCTTTCTCAACCCGTCTCAACTCTTTCTCAACCCGTCTCAACTCTTTCTCAACCCGTCTCAACTCTTTCTCAACCCGTCTCAACTCTTTCTCAACCCGTCTCAACTCTTTCTCAACCCGTCTCAACTCTTTCTCAACCCGTCTCAACTCTTTCTCAACCCGTCTCAACTCTTTCTCAACCCGTCTCAACTCTTTCTCAACCCGTCTCAACTCTTTCTCAACCCGTCTCAACTCTTTCTCAACCCGTCTCAACTCTTTCTCAACCCGTCTCAACTCTTTCTCAACCCGTCTCAACTCTTTCTCAACCCGTCTCAACTCTTTCTCAACCCGTCTCAACTCTTTCTCAACCCGTCTCAACTCTTTCTCAACCCGTCTCAACTCTTTCTCAACCCGTCTCAACTCTTTCTCAACCCGTCTCAACTCTTTCTCAACCCGTCTCAACTCTTTCTCAACCCGTCTCAACTCTTTCTCAACCCGTCTCAACTCTTTCTCAACCCGTCTCAACTCTTTCTCAACCCGTCTCAACTCTTTCTCAACCCGTCTCAACTCTTTCTCAACCCGTCTCAACTCTTTCTCAACCCGTCTCAACTCTTTCTCAACCCGTCTCAACTCTTTCTCAACCCGTCTCAACTCTTTCTCAACCCGTCTCAACTCTTTCTCAACCCGTCTCAACTCTTTCTCAACCCGTCTCAACTCTTTCTCAACCCGTCTCAACTCTTTCTCAACCCGTCTCAACTCTTTCTCAACCCGTCTCAACTCTTTCTCAACCCGTCTCAACTCTTTCTCAACCCGTCTCAACTCTTTCTCAACCCGTCTCAACTCTTTCTCAACCCGTCTCAACTCTTTCTCAACCCGTCTCAACTCTTTCTCAACCCGTCTCAACTCTTTCTCAACCCGTCTCAACTCTTTCTCAACCCGTCTCAACTCTTTCTCAACCCGTCTCAACTCTTTCTCAACCCGTCTCAACTCTTTCTCAACCCGTCTCAACTCTTTCTCAACCCGTCTCAACTCTTTCTCAACCCGTCTCAACTCTTTCTCAACCCGTCTCAACTCTTTCTCAACCCGTCTCAACTCTTTCTCAACCCGTCTCAACTCTTTCTCAACCCGTCTCAACTCTTTCTCAACCCGTCTCAACTCTTTCTCAACCCGTCTCAACTCTTTCTCAACCCGTCTCAACTCTTTCTCAACCCGTCTCAACTCTTTCTCAACCCGTCTCAACTCTTTCTCAACCCGTCTCAACTCTTTCTCAACCCGTCTCAACTCTTTCTCAACCCGTCTCAACTCTTTCTCAACCCGTCTCAACTCTTTCTCAACCCGTCTCAACTCTTTCTCAACCCGTCTCAACTCTTTCTCAACCCGTCTCAACTCTTTCTCAACCCGTCTCAACTCTTTCTCAACCCGTCTCAACTCTTTCTCAACCCGTCTCAACTCTTTCTCAACCCGTCTCAACTCTTTCTCAACCCGTCTCAACTCTTTCTCAACCCGTCTCAACTCTTTCTCAACCCGTCTCAACTCTTTCTCAACCCGTCTCAACTCTTTCTCAACCCGTCTCAACTCTTTCTCAACCCGTCTCAACTCTTTCTCAACCCGTCTCAACTCTTTCTCAACCCGTCTCAACTCTTTCTCAACCCGTCTCAACTCTTTCTCAACCCGTCTCAACTCTTTCTCAACCCGTCTCAACTCTTTCTCAACCCGTCTCAACTCTTTCTCAACCCGTCTCAACTCTTTCTCAACCCGTCTCAACTCTTTCTCAACCCGTCTCAACTCTTTCTCAACCCGTCTCAACTCTTTCTCAACCCGTCTCAACTCTTTCTCAACCCGTCTCAACTCTTTCTCAACCCGTCTCAACTCTTTCTCAACCCGTCTCAACTCTTTCTCAACCCGTCTCAACTCTTTCTCAACCCGTCTCATATCTTTCTCAACCCGTCTCAACTCTTTCTCAACCCGTCTCAACTCTTTCTCAACCCGTCTCAACTCTTTCTCAACCCGTCTCAACTCTTTCTCAACCCGTCTCAACTCTTTCTCAACCCGTCTCAACTCTTTCTCAACCCGTCTCAACTCTTTCTCAACCCGTCTCAACTCTTTCTCAACCCGTCTCAACTCTTTCTCAACCCGTCTCAACTCTTTCTCAACCCGTCTCAACTCTTTCTCAACCCGTCTCAACTCTTTCTCAACCCGTCTCAACTCTTTCTCAACCCGTCTCAACTCTTTCTCAACCCGTCTCAACTCTTTCTCAACCCGTCTCAACTCTTTCTCAACCCGTCTCAACTCTTTCTCAACCCGTCTCAACTCTTTCTCAACCCGTCTCAACTCTTTCTCAACCCGTCTCAACTCTTTCTCAACCCGTCTCAACTCTTTCTCAACCCGTCTCAATGAGTTGAATTTAACTAGACCTATCTCATTCGAAAGAGGAGTTTAATTAGAATAATTGAGAATTATTTAAAAAACTTTGACCGTTTTTGAGCCGAGATATATGGCTTTTTATGTACCCCCCCCCCCTGATATTTATATAGTATAAAATTTATGAAAAAACTAGTTTTTTCCTAAGTTTGATAATTTTATTTCCTAATGAAGGAATGAGTTGAATTTAACTAGACCTATCTCATTCGAAAGAGGAGTTTAATTAGAATAATTGAGAATTATTTAAAAAACTTTGACCGTTTTTGAGCCGAGATATATGGCTTTTCATGTCCCCCCCTCTGATATTTATATAGTATAAAATTTGTGAAAAAACTAGTTTTTTCCTAAGTTTGATAATTTTATTTCCTAATGAAGGAATGAGTTGAATTCGTTTATACCTATCTCATTCGAAAGAGGAGTTTAATTAGAATAATTGAGAATTATTTAAAAAACTTTGACCATTTTTGAGCCGAGATATATGGCTTTTTATGTTCCCCCCCTGATATTTAATAGTATAAAATTTGTGAAAAAACTAGTTTTTTCCTAAGTTTGATCATTTTATTTCCTAATGAAGGAATGAGTTGAATTAGTTTAGACCTATCTCATTCGAAAGAGGAGTTTAATTAGAATAATTGAGAATTATTTAAAAAAACTTTGACCGTTTTTGAGCCGAGATATAGGGTTTTTATCCACCCCCTTGATAAATATACAGTATATGTGAAAAAGCTAGTTTGAATTTTGAAGCTTTATTTGCGTCATCAATGCGCCATCTATTGTGAAGTGATTACGTAAAATTTTGTTAATTTTAGTTTAAATGCTTTTTTTACAAAGCATTTATAGTTAAAATATTAAAAATAATGAATATTATGATAAATGATTTCAGTTACCCCCAATTTTAACGTTTTTACCGTAAAATTCGTCGAAAACTAAACCTTGATAGGTAGGTCTTAAAATGGTTTTAGGCCATATCTCGAGTCGCGAGTCTAGCAGAATCTGGGAAATGTTTTGGGCCGATTGTTCTGGCCGAATGAACGACCGATTCTGCCAAATTGACGACGATCCGTTTCAGCTAATTCTAATTTGTCTGTATTTTCCTCGGCCGATATATTTTTCATAAAAAGCGCTACAAATTTTGCAATTGCGTTCGCCAAACTTTTTGCACGCAACTGTCACAGTCAGCTTAAAATCTTTTCCGCAGATAATTATTGTAATTTTCTGGCTTCTTGAAAGGTATTTAAATTCCCCGACTTTTTTGGTTCATTTTCAAATTCCCTGACTTTTCCCTGTTTTCCCTGACCTGTGGCAACCCTGTAATCTACAGACCATAAATTGAATTTCAGAATTTTTTCAGAATTTCCAGACACATTTTTCGTATTTAAATGAATTTTTAAAGTTTGTTAAAATTTATGCCTATATAAAAGTAATTATAAATTCGGACCAATCATATTATTTCATCCTTTAACAGTGATTTTAATGTCCTAAAAGAATGCCGGCGTTTTATTTAATTTAATACCAAGAACGTGTCTAAAAAGTGCGTAAAAATTCTTAAATATGTGATTCCGAAAATATAGTCAAAAGCTGTTCCCTTTCAACTATTTTGGAGCTAATCATAAATTAAATATTTTAATTAATCATACCGGCTGCTTTCTTTTCCGCCACGTCTTCCGGTTCCGGGGTTGCCGCGTTACGTTGGTAAACCATACGACTCACAACTACCACGACGATATACAATAAATATAGACCGATGAAACCTAAAAGAATAATAAATAAAAATAAATTAAATTTATTGAATAAACTTTATAGAAAATTTAGAGGTTCCTCGATTCTTACCAAATGCGTGATAGATCTGAATTGAACCGCTGTAGAAGAGAAAAAAAACCCACGCTCCAGCAATGAGATAAAATGAAACATCTCTGATGAATGGTCTTTTCATCATACGAAAAGGTTTGATTAGAAAAATGGAACCGGCAACAACCGTCGTAACGAAGATGCCAGCACCTAATAATGATAAGAAAAATTGACCAATGAAATCATCTGTTTTCAGTGAAAAATTATATCAGAAGCCGATGAAACCCTCCTTTGAAGTGTACTACTCTAATGTTCGATATAGCGCTCCTCTCTGTATGGGTAAAATTCACAATTTTACGAGATCGGAGGGGTCCTACTTAATACCCCCCTGTCTACGGAAAATTGGAAATTCTCTCTCTCCACAAACGACGACGTTTTTTTGACGAACTCCGAGGCTGCTAGAGATATTCGCTCGACGAACTCCCGCTCCGAAAATGTCTCTACCGTTAGGAGGCGTACGAATCGCGCTTTTTGAAACTAACCCATACAAAGAGGGGTAGACAAGACCCGGGAGTAATAGACTTCAAAGGAGGGTTTCATCGGCTTCTGGTTATATTGACGCACGTTTTTCGAGACTAATTTAATTTTTTAGAAGGCGAGGTGTGAAAGGAAAGTGTGAGATTAAAATTTTTGGCAATTATAAATACTTATTTTTGCTGTAATGTTTTTTATGACATATATATTTCGTATTTTTCTTAAAATTCTACTCAGTTTCCAAAATCAGTGGAAACTCTTATATAATTTAGAATATAATTACGCATTAGGCATGATTTGCTAGAATCTCATCATTAATTTTAAATACTTGTATATTCGGACACCTCTACGTGACTTTTAACTCGAGTTTCATATACTAGCAATTAAAACTTCCCAATTAATTATACAGTCAGTGAAATTTGAATATTACGTAATTAGAGAAGAGATTGAGAAATTAACGATAAAGCGTAATTACGCACAGAGAATCATATCGCATTCGGATCCTTTTCTAGAGATAGAGAATAATCATCGTGGGAGCTAAAAGGGGGGCTTAGATGGTGAATTAAGAGATTGTACAACGTCAAAAACGGCTGGGTCCTTTGTTTTGAATGTTTACCAAGCATTAATTCGGAACTACGCCGTTAGATAATCGAGCCACATTAACAAGACGAAGAGGGAATAAGAATGGGTCCAGGCTAACAGAGATGTGGACATGGATTTGCGTAGCAACAACACACAATGTACAATTTATAACAATATAATTTGAGAAATCAGTAAATATAAAAACCCAAGTTTGAAATTGATGTTTTCAAAATGTTTTCAAATTCCTATGCATAATATTTTTAGACGTGTTCGTTTAAAAATTAATTTGTCAAATATTTTTCCGGCTTGATGGAACTTAATTAACTATAAGTTTCTAGATTAAGTACTTTCACAAAAAAAGACTCCTTGAAAGTGGCCAATTGTATGAAGTGTCTATAATAGTGCTGACGTAGAATTTTTCGTTCAAAACATTTGAACATATAGTAAAGGTATTTTTTATTGCAGATGTAGGATAACAAGTCAGTGAAAAGGTCGCTTTAATGTAGCGTTGTTTTAACCATCTGTTGTAGTTTTTATTAAATTTAAGTATTTACTAAACCTCGCTAACCCTAATCCAGTCAGTTTATTGGAGGAAAGCCCACTACATCATCAGATCACGCATCAGAGATATTACACCATCTAAAAGTTAAAAGGGTGTGACTAAAACGGGTAGTAGAGACATTTAATTGGTTCATCTTCAAAGAAGCTCAAGAGCTAAATAATCCACGATGTGTGACGATGGAAAACGGATCTTGTAAAAGTAAACCCAAAACTCTCTTCCATGGGAATAAACACGGAAGAATGACTCGACAATTACGTTCTTGTTACAAGTTTGCCTTAAAGGGAGAATGCAACCTAATTACAAGTGATTTTTTATCGATTCCTTATCGTTTAAATAGGCCTAATCCACCGATAAAAAGTTTACAATACAAATAATAAACTAGAAATAAATTTAAAACTTAACCGGAAAATAGGCTTAGCGGGATTCATGGAGATCCTGAATCGCGTCCATGTTAGGTCTAGCGACCAATGAGCGAAGGCCCGTCGTTCACGCGAGATCTCCGCGAGACTTACAGTCGCGCACGATTGGTCGCTAGACCTTACACGTGAGGAAATCAGGACCTCCATGAATCTCACTAAGCCTATTTTCAGGGTAAGTTTTAAATTTATTTCTAGTTTAATATTTGTTTGTAAATATTTTCAGTAGTGGATTAGGCCTATTTAAACAATAAGGAATCGATAAAAAAAAAAAAAAAACACTTGTTGTTAGGTTGCATTCTCCCTTTAACTGGAAATAATATTTTCCTTTCAGACCTTTAAGAGTATTCAGTTTAATTTGGGAAAAGCCTTATACATTTGTGTAAGTTTAATTTTTTTTTACTAGTGGACTAGGTCTACTTTATGTCTCGCTTGACCAATCAGTGAAAAGGTGGATATTATAACAATTCAAAGCCATAGAATTGAGGCTATTGGATTAAAACGGCTATATATTTGACCAGAAGCCGATGAAACCCTCCTTTGAAGTCTATTACTCCCGGGTCTTGTCTACCCCTCTCTGTATGGGTTATTCTCAAAAGGCGCGATTCGTACGCCTCCTAACGGTAGATGTTTTCGGAGCGGGAGTTCGTCGAGCGAATATCTCTAGCAGCCTCGGAGTTCGTCCAAAAAACGTCGTCGTTTGTGGAGAGAGAGAATTTCCAATTTTCCGTAGACAGGGGGGATGAAGTAGGACCCCTTCTAACTCGTAAAATTGTGAATTTTACCCATACAGAGAGGAGCGCTATATGGAACATTGGAGTAGTAGACTTCAAAGGAGGGTTTCATCGGCTTCTGATTTGACAGACAGGGGGGATTAAATCTTGATATATTAACCTAATCTAGGTTTAAGCTAAAATTGACGATGACAAGCTTTTATCTGATTCTGTCTCGAATCTCTTGATAGTAACATCAAACGTTCTGGGCCTTTAGGAAAACTGTCAAATACATATAGCGTTTCTGAAAAGCTTTCTGACCCACTTTTCTAATCGAAATAACACGAATATATTTACCTTCGGTATAAATTTGCCTTTCAAAGTAGCTCAGATAATAATGAAATGCTAATGTTTTTAAAGTGGTTTTCAAAGAGTTTGTTATTTTAGAATAATCGCATCTTTCAGGTGAAGAAATATAATTTAATTAGATAATCATAGTAATATCAGAGGTATATAATAACCCCCTTCGGGGGGAAGTATGAAAGCCCCTATACTACCAATGCTAAAAATCACGAACAACAAGAGCCCGCTGCTGACTATCTAGGCCACTAGCTCGCGCTGGACTTCTCAATGTCGCTACTCTAGTAAATGGTCTTTGTATAAACAAGACGGCTCGATTTGTGTTTAGAACTTCCTGTCTCGGGAGTCAGGCTGTCTGTTAAAATGGAGTCGAAGGTTGACTTCGGCTCGCGAGTTCCGGAACGCGCGTAGGGAAAATTTAATGAGGTTCAAAATGGTGTAACTATTTTTTGGGAGTAAAGCGGTGTGTCGATCCGCCGCGATTTACGCCGGGCACTCGTTGTTCGTCGATTTTGCCTACTTTTCATACTTCCCCCCCGAAGGGTGTTATTATATACCTCTGGTAATATTTTAAACCTTTTTTGAATATAATGAAACAACTATTTTGCAATGAAATTAATTTTGTTCCAACTCATTTTAAAATAAACTAAAGCACGAATTATTAATTTAAAAACGAACACTTACCCACAAGTCCTCCAATGACAAGGTTAGTCTTTCCTTGTTGAATTCCAGCAAGAGCGGCGAATATATCTGGTGCACCATTTCCGAAAGCCAATAGCGTAACGCCCTGTATTTGTTTGAGTTAAGGATTGTATTGATGTAAAATTAAAATATCAAAATATTGTTTGGAAATTCAATTGATCTTAGATGTAATATACATCTCATAAATATTTAGAGCTTAATTCGAACGGTGTAATAAATAGCGGGTTAGATAAAGATTCCCTGGTTTTAATAATGCCGCTGTTTGCCGTAAGGGAGCGCTTATGAACACCAGTTTTTGTTAGCTTAATCTATTTCGTAGGGTAATTACTTTCCTAGAATATTTACGAACTTTTGTAACTATTATGGCGTTTGTTTTCTAGTTTTATATACTGATAGATATGTATTTTGGGGAAAATAAGTAAGCTTTATAATAAATATTTGTTAATATATACAAAAAAAAGGCAATTTTCTAGCAATTTCCCCGCCTTTATAACTTGTGCAAACGTAAACAACAGTGACCAACATAATTATTCTGTTATTCGATTTTTATAAGTACATGTACTTAATGTAGCCGAGCTCTAGTTTAGAACGTAGTGTTACGAAAAATCGACATGTACTCTGACTATTAACATTAAACTTTTATCCAACGTGACTGTTATTCGTTTTTCGAAAAGGGAAAAAAAAACCTAATCTATAGAGGTACATGCAGCGGAATAGTAACCCTACAAGGCCTGTTTATTCTAGCAAAATTTAATATAGGTACACTTATTTCATTCGTGTTAGCTTTTGCGGCTTTTAATAATAATAGAGTTATACTCCGCTATGAACATAAACCTTAAAATGAAAGCACGTACTATTTATTACTTGGCATAGTCAAACTTTCTTGCTATCAACAGATTCGTAATAAAGCGAAATTGTACCGATAGAAGGCGCGCCAATTTTCAAATTATCCTTATAATAGAAGCGCCATCTAATTACATTAAAAGTAACTATAAACTGAGGGTCTTCCTTAAATAATTTATCACTAACAGTAAATTGTAAACTCGAGCCGGCAAGAAACGAAAAAATTAACTACCACCCCTGTTACGCTATATAGATTTGGACTCGTCCACGAGATTTTAACGGTGACTTTACCCAGACCTAACTAGCTTCCTTATTCTAATATCCCTTACGCTATCAATTTCCTCGCGTATTCGTTATTATCATTAACATCAGAAGCCGATGAAACCCTCCTTTGAAGTTTACTACTCTAATGTTCGATATAGCGCTCCTCTCTGTATGGGTAAAATTCACAATTTTACGAGATCGGAGGGGTCCTACTTCATACCCCCCTGTCTACGGAAAATTGGAAATTCTCTCTCTCCACAAACGACGACGTTTTTTGACGAACTCCAAAGGCTGCTCGAGATATTCGCTCGACGAACTCCCGCTCCGAAAATATCTACCGTTAGGAGGCGTACGAATCGCGCTTTTTGAAACTAACCCATACAGAGAGGGGTAGACAAGACCCGGGAGTAATAGACTTCAAAGGAGGGTTTCATCGGCTTCTGTTAACATACCAAACTACCACATTTTAAGAAATTGTACGAAAATATTCTTCAATTCTATGTCCAGGGTAAATAAATTATGTTAACATACAAGTCTGGTGATTTAGCAAAATGATAAATTATCCCCAGGAAATTGCGTTGTAAATCTAGCCCAATGTATAGTTACTGGTCCCAAAATGAATAGTTCAAATACCGGATGTTATTTTGTTTACATAAAGCCGATTAAATATTATACCAGGGATAAAATAGAAGATTCAATAAAGGGGCCCACATAATCGTATTTGCTTAAGCCTTGAAATTTTAATCTAAAATCAATAAAGATTTAAAGGGGTTTACTTGAGAAACGATGGAGGCATCGATTATGTCAAAAGTCTATGACTTTATTACTTAAAAGTAAACATCGCCTCGTATCTAAATACTATCAGAAGCCGATGAAACCCTCCTTTGAAGTCTATTACTCCCTGGTCTTGTCTACCCCTCTCTGTATTGGTTAGTTTCAAAAAGCGCGATTCGTACGCCTCCTAACGGTAGATATTTTCGGAGCGGGAGTTCGTCGAGCGAATATCTCTAGCAGCCTCGGAGTTCGTCAACCAAACGTCGTCGTTTGTGGAGAGAGAGAATTTCTAATTTTCCGTAGACAGGGGGTATGAAGTAGGACCCCTCCGATCTCGTTAAATTGGGAATTTTACCCATACAGAGAGGAGCGCTATATCGAACATTAGAGTAGTAAACTTCAAAGGAGGGTTTCATCGGCTTCTGATACTATTAGCAAAGGTTCGGGTAAATGTACCGACAGATTCTGATTCGAGACACTCTAGCGGCGGTAGTCGTGTAAATAGTGAAATAATAAATTGGGGGAGGGGAAAAACAATATAGCCAAGCGCGGCCCGCCTAAATTCCGTCCCTCTCCCGATTCAAATACCGAGGAAGATAAATTTTGGATCCCAATCCCAATTCGTGAACGTTACTTTTCACTAGATATTCGCCTTAATATTTAACTAGAACAAAAAAGTTTATGGCATTTTTGTTGATATGTTTCTGTAAATAGAATTTAGAAAATCTGAAGTCTAAAGTTGCTAGGATTTTTCTTTTTAACTTAAACCAAGAAGGATCAGACAAGGAGAGGAAAAGTAGGTCTGCGTTGAGTTAGAGAGAGAGAAGAGCCAACCTCCCACTCGGGTGGAAAAGGGGATAGGAAATAATCGAGGTAAACTGTTGTCACTAGCGTCGTTGGCTACTACGAAGCTGATAAAGGATCCGTTTTACCCACGTGACAACATTTTACCACGAAACATCTCTACCCCCGTTCTCCCAGAGTGGGAGTTTAGGCCGACGCAGTAGGAACTGCGCCATCCCCACTTTTCCTCTCCTTGTCTGATCCTTCTTGCTTAAATCAATTTGTTCTTTCGGAGACGGAGATTAGAACAATAGAAAGGGAATTCGAGCTACAAAGATCTTGAGAGACATGAGAGAGATATTGAAAGAATAAGTCTTCTTTGTACCAAAGAGAATATAAATACAGATTGGAAAGTAGACAAGAAAACAACTAAACTAAAATGAATAATAGTAATGTTTCCAAAATTTTCCGTAATCTTTGAATAAATAAAATATATCTAGGCAACTTTATGGGTTGGTTATATTTTTCTTGGATAACATTTTCCAAAAGATTACTTCATCCGTGGTTAACCTATCCATGGAAAAATTAATACTTATCTAGTGCCTGAAAAGGGGTGATTGGTACTTTCCCCGAGAATATCTCTAGACTGAAGAGAGAATTCTAGGGTAGGAAGTGCGAGGAAAAACTATATCTCTTCTCGCCGCGCCGACAAACAAGAACAATTCTTAAATTCCATTTGGGTCTCATAAAAAAATACCTGACTGCAATTTTAACACCCAGTAGGAAAAGAGTCGGAGAACCTCGCTTATAGCAAGTTAGCAACCTTTTAAATAATGCTTTTCCTCTCCTTTTCCGTATTCTCCCTATTCTTAATCGATTTGTAATTCTCCGCCAAAAGGCCAAAAAGGATACGGCAACATTCTGGGAAAGCTTCAAATTCTTAGAGATAACAAACAGGGCTGGACACAAGCTGAAAAAGAGAGTAAAAAAAACTGGTTTTTAGTGTTATTGCTTTAAGCCTACATCAGATGGAGCTCTGGCTAGTTTAATATGCAGTGTTGAACGTAAGAGATTAGTCACGTACGAGACATTTGGCTGACTTATGCCATTTGACCTTTAAGACACGTGACAACCACGTAATTAAACTCGTTGAATTTATCTTAGACCATCCATCATTGCAAGAAGGATCAGATAAGGAGAGGAAAAGTGGGGCTGCGTTGAGTTAGAGAGAGAAGAGCCAACCTCCCACTCGGGTGGAAAGGGGGATAGGAAATTCTCGAGGTAAACTGTTGTCACGTGGTCGCTAGCTAGCGCGTCTCATAAAGGATTCGTTTTACCCACGTGACAACAATTTACCACGAAGCATCTCTACCCCCGTCTGTCCCCCGTTCTCCCAGAGTGGGAGTTTAGGCCGACGCAGTAGGAGCCGCGCCGTTCCCACTTTTCCTCTCCTTATCTGATCCTTCTTGATCATTGTGCCCCAATGGAAATCCCAAAAAAGGTCTTATATTGTGTTCGCGTCATCTTTTGTGGTCAAAGTTCACGTTACCTAACCTTCTTCAAATACGTAGGAACATCCACATAGTTATTTGTTTTGAATTATCAAGTTACGAGGCAATTTCACACTATAAAGGCGCGATTAACTAATGATTTTGCAGACGCGTCTCTCACGTTACCATGGCAACCTGACGTAATAACGTCTCATAAATCGGGTTGCCACGGTAATGGGAGAGAAGCGTCCGCAAAAATCGATGATGATCCCGCCACCTATCGAGAAAAAATGACAGTTCTTAAGTCACCTCAAGCTTCAGGGGCGTTTGAGTTCTAAGAACACTTTGAACTCTATTAACTATTGAAATGTTAACTTATTCCATTAATAATTGCTGGATTCAACTGGACCAATTTTGACCAAGAGAGCTTGGCCATCTCATCCCCTGTTGTCACAGCCTACAATAGTTAAAATAGAGTAGGATATTTGACCTCGCTGACCCCCAGATTTTAAGAAATGTAATTTTTTTGTTAATCTAAAAATAATAGATTCAAAACTTAACTACACTAGTGATATCTGTCAAGGATACACTGTAATTTGTCGAGAGCATACAATCCTGTCAGTAATAGATAAATGAACTGACAAAATGAATATACACTGTTAAATTCAACACTGCCTATTTTAAAACTCGAATGACCCGTGTATGATTTATTGCCTTAAAAGATTAGAAGAAGAATAAAAATTGAAATAAAACTTACAATTCGTTTGCCGTAACTCCTAATCCAATAAAAAGAACGAGCAACCAGATGATCTGAAATCAATTTTGATGTCAATTCACTGGTTTTTCGATGGAAAATAATCTTACGCCTTTCCAACTTCCAAAAAACACACTCAAAAATTGTATTGTAGCTATTTTTTTACGTTTTTTTTTTTTCAATTCTTATTTATCATCGAGATAAATTTGTAAAAAAGGTTTTTAGATAAGGTTAGAAGCCGATGAAACCCTCCTTTGAAGTCTATTACTCCCGGGTCTTGTCAACCCCTCTCTGTATGGGTTATTCTCAAAAGGCGCGATTCGTACGCCTCCTAACGGTAGATATTTTCGGAGCGGGAGTTCGTCGAGCGAATATCTCTAGCAGCCTCGGAGTTCGTCAAAAAAACGTCGTCGTTTGCGGAGAGAGAGAGAATTTCCAATTTTCCGTAGACAGGGGGGGTATGAAGTAGGACCCCTCCGATCTCGTAAAATTGGGAATTTTACCCATACAGAGAGGAGCGCTGTATGGAACATTAGAGTAGTAGACAAAGGAGGGTTTCATCGGCTTCTGATAAGGTGTTTATCATAAAATTATACCCGAATTAATGCATTAGTAGCATAAGTAATATAATATAAGTATGACACTATGTTAAATTTCTTAGAAATGTTTTTCACTTTCTTAGATAAACTGACTTTGAAGTTTTAAAATATTAGCTTTGAAATTCCATTTGAAATAATAAGCTTAGAAATCCGAAAATTCCTCCAAAATCCTAAAATCCGCCGTAGAGTTAAGATAACCCGAATATTTATGTTAATAACTAGTGTGTTCGGACTTATTGTTAAAACTAGGTGTTTAAAAAAAAATACTTTTTAGTAATTAACTTCTGTTTAAAACTGGAAAAAATCTTGTAAAATAAACACTTCATGATTCAGTTTTCAAATCACAAAAAATATTAGACTACTAGTACTAAATAAATATTCCATTTTTCTTGGAAACAGTCGATCAGTTTGTATTTGTTATCCCATGTCCAAATATTACTACTCTATATTTTGATTCAGTTGTCAAAATCCCATCATAACATAAATTTCGCGAACATAATAATATTTATAAAAGTAAACGTTTAAAATTAAGATTGATTGCCATTTGAACGAGACAATGCTATTACATACAAAGCTAGTTTAGAATTAAAAAAAAAAAAAACAAAAAAAAAAAAAAACAGATGTTATAAAACTCACTCCAATTCCAACGGCTTTGAGGCTTCCTCCTGGTCCAAAAGAGCAGTACATGTATCCTACGTAGTCGACATAGCCAATGTCACTTTGGCAGTCTGGTTCCGAGCGCACAAATTCGCATTGTCCCGTATAGTTGATTTGATTTACATCTCGACACTGTAAAAGAAAAAAATAATATTATTCGAGCGTCCTTGATCAGTTTTCTGATCAAAAACAATTTATATACTTTCAAACAATTGTTATTGAATAGTTAGCGTGTGAATATTTGAGGCTAAGGTCCCTCGAAACTTTGAATTTCATTTTTGGATCGAGAAAGTTTCGATTATCGATTACAATTATCGTGGAAAATTATCGATTTCTTTATTACTTTACAGCAAAGTTCATAATTCACGAATACAGAAGCCGATGAAACCCTCCTTTGAAGTCTATTACTCCCGGGTCTTGTCTACCCCTCTCTGTAAGGGTTAGTTTCAAAAAGCGCGATTCGTACGCCTCCTAACGGTAGATATTTTCGAAGCGGGAGTTCGTCGAGCGAATATCTCTAGCAGCCTCGGAGTTCGTCAAAAAAAAAAACGTCGTCTTTTGTGGAAAGAGAGAATTTCCAATTTTCCGTAGACAGGGGGGTATGAAGTAGGACCCCTCCGATCTCGTAAAATTGTGATTTTTACCCATACAGAGAGGAGCGCTATATCGAACATTAGAGTAGTAAACTTCAAAGGAGGGTTTCATCGGCTTCTGTTTATGTCAAGAATAACAAAATTCGAGCGAAAAATTAAACTACCACCCCTGATACGCTTCGGTTATTTGAACTCTTCGATATTTTAGCTACGGTCACACTAGCATTTCTTAATCGATTTGAAATAGTAAAATCAAACCAATATTCAAATCGCCAGGAATTTATTTAAGCGTCACGTGTTTATAAATCGATTTATCGTAGCGTCATCTATCGGTTGTTGAAACTTCCGAATCGGTACGAAACTGGTTCCCGAAGCAGTTTCGAGAAATCGAATCAAATCGATTGAAGAAAAGACGATTTCCCGTTTCATAAAGGCTTCATTGGTTTGAATTTAATAATGGGGAAAATCGGACCAATCACCTGAACGAACGAAACCGGTCTTATCAAAGACAGAATTAATCTGATTGGCCCAATTTTTCTTTTCCTGAATTTTAAATCTAACCAAATTATATAATTATTATCAGAAGCCGATGAAACCCTCCTTTGAAGTCTACTACTCTAATGTTCGATATAGCGCTCCTCTCTGTATGGGTAAAATTCCCAATTTTACGAGATCAGAGGGGTCCTACTTCATCCCCCCTGTCTACGGAAAATTGCAAATTCTCTCTCTCTCCACAAACGACGACGTTTTTGGACGAACTCCGAGGCTGCTAGAGATATTCGCTCGACGAGCTCCCGCTCCGAAAACATCTACCGTTAGGAGGCGTACGAATCGCGCCTTTTGAGAATAACCCATACAGAGAGGGGTAGACAAGACCCGGGAGTAATAGACTTCAAAGGAGGGTTTCATCGGCTTCTGTTATTATTGATATAATTATGAACTTCTGATTATAGGAAACAAATTAAGCTCGTTAAAATTAAACAAAAAATATCTCGAAATACTTTAATTAAATATACCAATTTCCAATATTTCAAGAAATATGTAAATTTATCTCTAATCTCTTATCTCTTAAAATTTTAGCCTGTTCTGAAGTATCTAGATAAAAAGGGTTCAATTCCTTTTGAAATGTTTTCTCGTTTAAAATCCAAAAATGAATAAATTATGAGAGACGTCGCGAGCCTTATATGGAAAAGTTTTATATTTTGAACGATGCATAGCAACAGCTTTTGTTTTTATTTAATGGCGTTACGTGAAAGTCGACGATTAGAACGCGTCTTCATCGATCCTGGTTGTCATATACCACGAGTAACATAAAATGTAAGCGTAATGTGTTGAAGTAGAGTTTTCGACTCGAACGCAAGCTCACTGGCGCCACCTACTTACTTTGTCAAAGTAAATTAAACCTCTATACAGGGTGTTTTTAAGCGTTAAACTTATATTAAAAACTAATTTTATAATCCTAAGAACGTGGGAACAAAATTAATCAATTAATCTCTTGAGGTTATCTTGAAAGTCCATTAATCAAAAATACAGGATAAAATTCTAATTGAGTTTTAGGAAACTTTTAAATATCATCAGAAGCCGATGAAACCCTCCTTTGAAGTCTATTACTCCCTGGTCTTGTCTACCTCTCTCTGTATGGGATAGTTTCAAAAAGCGCGATTCGAACGCCTCCTAACGGTAGATATTTTCGGAGCGGGAGTTCGTCGA
This sequence comes from Odiellus spinosus, assembly GCA_963920705.1. Taxonomy (NCBI): domain Eukaryota; kingdom Metazoa; phylum Arthropoda; class Arachnida; order Opiliones; family Phalangiidae; genus Odiellus; species Odiellus spinosus. The sequence continues at coordinate 22,508,297 of OY987233.1, read as the reverse complement.
GCGAATATCTCTAGCAGCCTCGGAGTTCGTCAAAAAACGTCGTCGTTTGTGGAGAGAGAGAATTTCCAATTTTCCGTAGACAGGGGGGATGAAGTAGGACCCCTTCTAACTCGTAAAATTGGGAATTTTACCCATACCTAGAGGAGCGCTATATGGAACATTGGAGTAGTAGACTTCAAAGGAGGGTTTCATCGGCTTCTGATATCATCTGGAAATTTAAGCCCTGATTCCGAACAGTCACGTGATTTAATGGTTGACGTCGTCTGCTTAACTTTGAGACGATTTTCCCAAGAATTCAAAGTCGTCTTTTCTAGCTTAGCAGACGATTTGTACCGTAACAAATTGTACAGTCATAGGTAGATTGTGTGCGTAAGGGAAAATCATCTTAAAGGGGCAAATTTTAGTCCTTTAAGAGTTAATTTTACCAATGATCTAAATTTTTTTAAATTTGATTCTAATAAAAAATTTCACAATTAAGAAACTTATTTGTATCAGAAGCCGATGAAACCCTCCTTTGAAGTCTATTACTCCCTGGTCTTGTCTACCCCTCTCTGTATGGGTTATTCTCAAAAGGCGCGATCCGTACGCCTCCTAACGGTAGATGTTTTCGGAGCGGGAGCTCGTCGAGCGAATATCTCTAGCAGCCTCGGAGTTCGTCCAAAAACGTCGTCGTTTGTGGAGAGAGAGAATTTCCAATTTTCCGTAGACATGGGGTATGAAGTAGGACCCCTCCGATCTCGGAAAATTGGGAATTTTACCCATACAGAGAGGAGCGCTATATCGAACATTAGAGTAGTAGACTTCAAAGGAGGGTTTCATCGGCTTCTGTTTGTATTTACTTTTAATTTGCAATTTAGTATTTTATAAACACTCTGTACACTAATTTCAAGCATTAATGCTTTTCCAAGTTATTCGAGTTTGCGCGAGTATTATTAATATTATTTTTTGCAGCGATTTCGTTTCGGAAAAAGCAATTTCGTCGAGTAACTTATTGGGAGCACGTAGTCCGCGTTAAAAGAATTTCCGGTCAATAGTTGCTCTAGGAAATATATATAACCTTCGCAAAATACCGTCAGAGAAACATTACATTTTAATTCTAGAAGACTCGAACCTCGATCCCTAGATATAGGATTAAGTATTTAGCGGTGAAACTTATTTAAAGGGAGAATGAAAGTTAAAAATGCCAATTTAATCAAAATGATGTTTGGATTAAATTCAACGCAAACTTTTTCAAAAATCACAGTGAAAATTATGAACGCCTGGTTCTAAGGATCTAATCACTAAAACCAGAAACCTGATTAAACCCTCCTTTGAAGTCTATTACTCCCGGGTCTTGTCTACCCCTCTCTGTATGGGTTATTCTCAAAAGGCGCGATTCGTACACCTCCTAACGGTAGATGTTTTCGGAGCGGGAGTTCGTCGAGCGAATATCTCTAGCAACCTTGGAGTTCGTCCAAAAAACGTCGTCGTTTGTGGAGAGAGAGAATTTCCAATTTTCCGTAGACAGGGGGGATGAAGTAGGACCCCTTCTAACTCGTAAAATTGGGAATTTTACCCATACAGAGAGGAGCGCTATATCGAACATTGGAGTAGTAGACTTCAAAGGAGGGTTTCATCGGCTTCTGCTAAAACAAGCAGTGGTCATGTGACCCGAAAGTGGGATGTAGTTATGCCAAAATTATTATTTCTTAGAATTTTAATAAATTGTAAACTAAAGGATTTAGATAAGATAATCCGCAAAGAATTGATTAATCAGTTAATTATTAATAATAATTAGTTAAAATATTTAGATTGAATTGGATTATTCCCGTAGATAATTTCAAATTATGAATTAACCCTGACCTCTTAAAAAATATATATATATATCTAATAACCTAAGCCAATACAGTTAGGCCTACAAGTCTTTAAAAAACAATCCAAAAATTCTCTCGAGTCTAAATGTCATTTCCTTTAAAATCCTTTGTTCAATGTCTGTTTTTATCGCCCCTACTCTTTCGCGCTACGCAAAGAAAGGACACCTTCTTTTCCATTAACAAGACTAATGCCCATTTTTCACTAAGCCTTGGTCTTCTCTAAGCCTTGGTTCTCGCGATAACCTACTATTATTTTTTGTTAACCCTTACATAGACGTCTTTTCTAATGAAACACCATTAAATTGCAACGAAAGTAATTGCGGGTGCTGTATTTCGCCTTCGACTTTAACTGTTCAATTCAATGTCAATGGCTGAGCTCTCATTTTTGGTCGAAAAAAGTCGATATATCCGTTCCTGGGTAATGTAACGTCTTTCTATTAATCTTAAGTAGCCCCCCAATGGTAGCTTCTCGGTAAATTCATCAAAGAGTATCGAGAACAGGAGTAGAAAACTCTTAAAAACATCAAAATTCTACCTATTGAACATTTTAAATTTGAAATCTAACCAATCAGAGTTAGGTAGATATTTGAATAGCCAATGAGGAAGACTGTAATTATCGTTAATTACGTAATAAACTACGTCATATATCGCAATAATTTAATGAGTATTTAATGAGTTAATTGTTTAAATTAAATTATAAATGGAAATTAAAAAAATTTAAATATGGGAAGATAATGTTTACAAGCGCACTCTAACGTCAAACAGCGGCAAAAAGTAGGAATTAATATCCTAGCTATATAATTTAATCAAATTCAAAAAGAGGTAAGTAATTTTGAATGAAATTTAATCGTGATTTAATTGACATTATCATAAAAGTTTATTCTCATATATTGAAATTATTACGCGGGATAATTCCAAGATTAACTACCAAGATTAACAGTAAACTTAGCGCCTCTCATCAATCCCGTTTAATATCCTTCTTGGCTTCTTCAATAAGCGGAATAGGATAGAGAGAGGTTGAAACTCTGGCAGCCAAAACGAAATGAAACGTGAAGAGCTATCTTTAATCTTTATTTGACTTGGCGAGTCGATAAAAGGGATAGAGAAATGAAAGACCCTCGCCCGATCAGAGAACAAAATACTTGGTTATGGAGAAAAAGGGTAATCTTACACTATTTTTCTTGTAAACATATATTTATATCGCGTAGATTCTCCTACACAACTAGAACCAGAAGCCGATGAAACCCTCCTTTGAAGTCTATTACTCCCTGGTCTTGTCTACCCCTCTCTGTATGGGTTAGTTTCAAAAAGCGCGATTCGTACGCCTCCTAACGGTAGATATTTTCGGAACGGGAGTTCGTCGAGCGACTATCTCTAGCAGCCTCGGAGTTCGTCAAAAAAAACGTCGTCGTTTGTGGAGAGAGAGAATTTCTAATTTTCCGTAGACAGGGGGGTATGAAGTAGGACCCCTCCGATCTCGTAAAATTGTGAATTTTACCCATACAGAGAGGAGCGCTATATCGAACATTAGAGTAGTAGACTTCAAAGGAGGGTTTCATCGGCTTCTGCTAGAACTAATCGATATATATCGATACCATAATCGTAAAAAGGGGAAAATGTATTCAAATAAACAAATTAATCATCTAAATCGATGGAAAAAAAAGCTACTTCATTTTTTTGATATTTAGAGCATTTTGCACACAGTTTTAAATTCAATTAACTCATTATTCAAGTTTAAAATAGTAAAAATTGCGGTTTTAGTTTTACCAGAAGTAGATGAAACCCTCCTTTGAAGTCTACTACTCTAATGTTCGATATAGCGCTCCTCTCTGTATGGGTAAAATTCACAATTTTACGAGATCGGAGGGGTCCTACTTCATCCCCCCTGTCTACGGAAAATTGGAAATTCTCTCTCTCCACAAACGACGACGTTTTTTTGACGAACTCCGAGGCTGCTAGAGATATTCGCTCGACGAACTCCCGCTCCGAAAATATCTACCGTTAGGAGGCGTACGAATCGCGCTTTTTGAAACTAACCCATACAGAGAGGGAGAGACAAGACCCGGGAGTAATAGACTTCAAAGGAGGGTTTCATCGGCTTCTGGTTCTAGTTGTGTAGGAGAAATTAATTAATTTTTAGTTCTTTAAGTATTCAAATAATGATTTTAAAACTTTAATATATGAAAATTAACAGTACTAACACTGAGGTTTTCATCCTAAATGTAGGCTTCACCATGAACGCCGAAGCAAAACTAATGGAACACTTTTACAGGGGTCAAGCATTTACATTTATGCCTACATTTGTCATAGAAAAATTAATAACTATGATGAATAAATTTTGTGTAAAGAATTAAACGAAAAAGACCAATGTACTTATCTTCTCAAGTACCGCGAGACGTTTAAGCTTATCTAAAATCCGCTGTTAATCTGCACTTAAAAGACGTTATGATGATAAAGCTAAAGACCCAAGAACTAACGAATGAAAGCAGAGAATGTATTACGTATCCATGAAATCATAGGGTGTTAAAAAAAGGCTCTTTTGTTTCCAGTTTAGTTAATTAACATTAAATTAATCAGTCTACAAAAACTCTAAATAAAGAGAGGATATGTACACCAAAACTAATTATCATAATCTTTTAAAATATTACCCTCTCATAGTTTAATTTTATTTTAAATTTAAATTTAAGTTATTAGTTTTAGCTCTCGGTATATTTGGAAAGAAGTATCATTGAGAATACCATAGCAATAGAATTGTATCAATCTTATCAATAGATGGAGTGTTGGTCGCAGTATTTCTTTGCGAATCTCTCGAGCTAAAATTGGGAATTTTCACAAGATTTTTCTAAGTGTAGATATCCTTTAACAGAATTTGAGATGTCTATCATTTTCACTTTTACTTCGCGTCTTTAGTTAGAATTTATTGCGTAATTAGATAAAACGAAATGACTCAAATCATTGGATGAAAAAAAACCTTATCATATTAGCAAAGGCTTGAGTGCCTCGAGACAAGATAGGGGGGATTTAGGGGCATCCCCCCTTGTACTGGCTATTCTAAACTTGGACCAGATAATGTCCTTCTTAAATTAAAGTTTAAATTTTTAAAATTTAGCTCCAAAATTAATCATAATATTAATTTTTGTTCAAAGGTGTCTAGCGAAAAGTAGTTAATCCAAAAAAGCCTTACACGTCACTCGAAACTTAACCAATAAACGCGTTTCAGATATATTCAACGTCATTAACCAGTGAAAAAAAAAATTAAATCTATTTTTCGAGGTTTCTCAGAAACTAGTTAATCCATACAAATTAAATAACTGTTAATAATAATATAAACTAATAAATTTCTATAGACCTTCAAAAAAAGTGTTAGACCCTATATAATCTTAAATTATACAACCAAATACAATAAATTAAACTTACAAAAACAGTTGTGGACCATTGGTTCTCAATCGCGGTGGAGTTTGCTTCCTCAAGAATATTAAAAATGGATTCCATAATTGAACTCAATTTCTTTTAAATAGTGATGTAACGCAATTATCTTTCGAGCAATATATTCTAAACTGTATGAGATTTCCGAGTGTATATTAAGAAGATAAGGGGCCTTAAAATTAATTTAATAAAAATATATAAATTAAACTGGACCAATTGTAAATAAATTTGAATGGTCCCTAATATACTTATCAAGTGTAAAAAATATATGACATTCGCGTTTGCTCGTGTAAAAGTAAATGAAGGCTTTTTTTCAAGGGGATGTCCTATTTAAGGGAGCCGTAAATCAGCGGTTAACAAAGTTGTTGATGTCACGTGATTGACAGTATTAGAAGCGTCGTCGTGTCTTATAGAAAACTCATTTCCACCCCGAAGATAAGAAATTACGAAGGTGGGCTTGAAGTGAATTGCATTATTACAAACTTTGACGTAGGTACGTAACTGAGACGTAATGCTAAAAGAAAAATCCTCCAAATAGAGTGACAAATTGATATTGGTCGAATCTTTAAGAACAATTTCTTCGCGTTATTATTTTAAATTCGTTACGGGGAATTTTCCAAGGAATAATAATATAATAACGAGTCAAACTAAACGTCTTGGGTGGTTTTGGGCATTACCAATCAGATTAGCTATTAATAAATTATAATAATATATATATAATGGCAGGAAGCTATATTTTTATCGAATCTAATAATTTAAAATGACTTAACTAACTAAATTAATGGTTGGTTTGTATCAGATTGATGTTTCAAATATTTAATAATGTTCAAAAGATCAAAAATTAGGTTTAAACATCTTGTATAGCCTAATATCAATATTTATTGGCTCCTAGCTATTCATTACCCTTACAATTACGCACACTTTTACGCGTACACACCTTTTGCAGCTAGGTGTGGCTATCTAATAAAAAAGTAACGGCCACAACTACTTAAGATTGATAGAGTTGATAATTCTTTAATTTGTAACAATTATTCGTCAAATGTTTATACATAAGTTTCACACCGTTTAACTTAGACAACTCTTTTCTGTCTAAATATCACGTGACTGTTAAAAATTGCCGATTAGCGTACACATTACACACCCACGAAATTCACCTTGAAGTAACCTTGAATTATTGGCATCATATCGATTTTGTCCGTGAATACACGGTGATATAAATCGATTTAAATAGTCAATCGCATTCAGTTGTAGGATTTTATATTCTTTCAGTTCAACCATGGATTAATAAACAGCTTTCATAAAAATAGGTAGTGGCAGAGGTATATAATAACCCCCTTCGGGGTGAAGTATGAAAGCCCCTATACTACCAATGCAAAAAAATCACGACCAACAAGAGCCCGCTGCTGACTATCTAGGCCACTAGCTCGCGCTGGACTTCTCAATGTCGCTACTCTAGTAAATGGTCTTTGAATAAACAAGACGGCTCGATTTGCGTTTAGAACTTCCTGTCTCGGGAGTCCGGCTGTCTGTTAAAATGGAGTCGAAGGTTGACTTCGGCTCGCGAGTTCCGGAAGCGCGCGTAGGGAAAATTTAGTGAGGTTCAAAATGGTGTAACTATTTTTTGGGAGTAAAGCGGTGTGTCGATTCGCCGCGATTTACGCCGGGCACTTGTTCGTCGATTTTGCCTACCTTTCATACTTCCCCCCGAAGGGGGTTATTATATACCTCTGGTAGTGGATAGAAAAGGTTTGGGTAATTTGGATTTAGTTCCAATGAATGGGTTACATTAGCCTTCATGCGAGTTTATCGAAGTGCCTCAGCTTTTCTTATTTTGTTGTTAACTTCTCTTGTATTTAAGGAAAGGTGGGTGGTAAGAATCAGCTGCCGTTCATTTAAAGACCGACAGCGCACAAAATTGTTCAGTCCGAACGTAGCCTAGTCGCAATTCGTAATTCGGAACATAGGGAAAGGTGGGTAGTTAGAATCAGCTGCCGTTTAAAATCAAAAAGTTCTGTTTAGACACCACAATTTCTCTCTTGGGGTTAGGTAGTTTACGCTTTCTTACTGAAGAGATATTTCTCTACAGTATATAATTAGGAAATCTGTTTATTAATCCATTGTACAACGGGATACGCCAATTACGAAAGTTAGTTCCTTCAACTAGACCTTGAATTTCCTTTACTTTATATTTTATACAAAGGCTTAAAGTTTAAAACAAGCGTACGCGATGTGCGTCAAAATGCGGAACTCAGTTTAATTGTCACGCATGAATAAAATTAATTTGATACGACTACTTAATAGTTAATTAGCGCAAAACTTTTAATTAGCAATTTTAATGTTGTTATCTTATATAGTTTTGATTTTTAGTATCATCATAAGAGGATGAGAAACAAAAGATTTTAAAATAAAATTGGATTTAAATTGGTTTCTACCACGACTAGACAAATTTATGTCTATCTTTTTAACGAATTTATTTCTAGTTTAATATTTGTTTAGAATTTATTTTGCAAATATTTATATTATAATAATGATGTTTCGATATCTTTAAGTGATTAAATATTTTTAAAAATATTGTTTGATAACAATATTAATATTTACACACATTCAATTTCTTTTGTGTGGAAAAATTTGATAATTTTCAAAGAATTTATATTTTTAATCGTTTTTAACCTTCTTTCCAATTACGCTACTCATTTTAATTATTTTCGTGAATAAATAAATTTATGTAATAATTTTTTATTAAATTAAGTAGTGCAGATATTTAAATCCAATGAGTTGTTGTTGCAATCAATAGTCAATCGAAGTTGCTGCGTACGTTAATTTATCGAATAAGATTATCAAGATCAAGAGCTAATCAAATTAATCAGCGCTTTTTTTTAAAACATTAGCATATTAGCTTTCGAATAATAGTCGACACTTTCTTATAATTTGTTGACGTGGTTTTTATCAGAAGCTGCGTGAGTAAAGAAAGTTACTCGCTTAATTCAAACACGTATGTATTGAAGGTAATAAGATATTTTTAATCGATTTGCACTGTTAAAGGGAAACTGTAAGCTAAAAATGGAACAACTTTTGAATTCTTTTCGGAATGCAATAAAACGTATTAGAGTATTTTTTTAAACAATTATAGACGCGTTTAGGTGTTGAAATTAATTTCTAATGTCTGTATAAGTTTGAATGTTATTGAAATATAAATTTAGGCCAATCACGATAGAGTTTGTTTACAAACTTCGCCCACCAGATGGCGAAAGAGCCGCCTTCAGAATAAATTGGGATATCTGTATATAAGAGTTCGATTTTATACTTACAATTACATACAAAATTAACCAAACTTAATTTATGTAAGACCGTAACCACGGGGCGGCACTAATGGGGAATGCCCCTCTCATTGTAGGCTCTATAATAGCCACGTCACCATAGTGATGACGTAATAGCGCGAGTAAATTCTACTAAAACCAGATTATTAATGTTAATACCCTCATCACCATAATAACCTAATGTTCAATTTATGATATCCAAAATAATTGGTAAACATGGACTTACCAATCGCGAAATTGGATCGTTAACGGTCATGTTAGAGATGTTGAGGAGTGCTTCCATATTGTAAGGGCTTGGGTCATTTGTGGTTGAACAATGTGAGTATAACGTTGCTTTTCGAGCAATTGAAACGGGGGCGAATGAAAAATTTAGTTTTATATGGCGTTATAATTTCTTTTTGTACCATAAAACAAGCCTCGATAGATAACACCCTTTTTCAATTGCGAGAGTCAATTTCAGTTATCACTATGTACACAAGTTACTCTACCCTTCTTTATCTATGGAATGGTTAAGTGATGATACATAGACTCGTGGTACTTTTGTACTCGCTGCAAACTGACGTCATGATTTAATACGGTACGTCGTATGATTTTTTATACCATCCATAAAGAAACTTTATTTAGGCCTAATCGCGTCAAGTGTAAAACTGTAAGCACTTGAACCTAAGGGTTCTAGATTTCGAACTATGGATAGATTCGAAAATTCCTTACAGAGAAAAATCTCATACACTCTGTTACCATATGTGATAGCCGAATGGAAATAAATTTAAATATAGATGGCGCTCCTCCATCGTTTCCACTCCCACCTCTACCCCGATCGCTGCCTCCCTCTATGATTACCAGTTTCGACTAATATTCAACCTGCAATGGGTGCGTTCCTTTAAAAGCTTCTTTGCCTATTTCATTACTAGATCTATCTATAATAAAATAACAAGAAATATCAGAAGAAACCCCCTTATTCTGGGAAATATAGATTGTTATTGAAAATAAGATATTCGTGGTATTATGAAGAAACAATAAACAATTCTGGAAACAATGATTTCTATATCCATAGATAAATAGGACTTGAAATTCTCCTATTTTTCTAGCTTGTAATAAAATTGTATTTATTTAGCAGGTTTCTAAATTTTAATAATGCGTGTGTTTACTGGCAAAGGCTTAATTCTAATTCCCTCGTTTTACTCACGGGTAACCAGAAGCCGATGAAACCCTCCTTTGAAGTCTACTACTCCAATGTTCCATATAGCGCTCCTCTCTGTATGGGTAAAATTCCCAATTTTACGAGTTAGAAGGGGTCCTACTTCATCCCCCCTGTCTACGGAAAATTGGAAATTCTCTCTCTCCACAAACGACGACGTTTTTTTGACGAACTCCAAGGCTGCTAGAGATATTCGCTCGACGAGCTCCCGCTCCGAAAACATCTACCGTTAGGAGGCGTACGGATCGCGCCTTTTGAGAATAACCCATACAGAGAGGGGTAGACAAGACCAGGGAGTAATATACTTCAAAGGAGGGTTTCATCGGCTTCTGGGGTAACTAAATTACAAATATAAATATGATCATGAATTTGAAAACCTTTCATTGTATAATGAGAGTATATTGCTACTAATCAGCTGGCAACAAAAATTATACTCAAAATTCTATTTGGAACTTTTCAAACAAGCTACTTGCGCAAACTGTAAAACCATTTTCAATTTGTAGGAGTATTGAAGTAAACATGTTTTTACCCACAATCCATTGGAATAAATTATCTAATAGTTTGACTAACCCCTTGTCATAAACCTGATTTCGGAAGGATCGTCAAGAATTTGTCTGACGTCATAACCCATACGTCGTTATAAACGCACTAGATGAACCTTTCCTATTTTCTTACATACACAGAAAAGATTTGAAATTGGTAGCGCCTTGTAAATCACTTTAAAATGACGCACTACTCGCCTCCATATTGTTGATAATTTATCACCTTCATTTTTCCAACCAAAAACTTAGGAAAACTGAGAACTTTTTCTACTGATAAGTGTCTCCGGATTTTATCACAAAATGTTTCTTTTTCTGCCTTTATTTTATTAACACTGCTATAAAAAAATAAGGCGCCTTCAGAAATACGAAGTAAGAACATGAAATAAACAAGATAAGTTTTATGGCGCTAAGTATTTAATATTAATTATTATTGAGCAATAATGTTGGAGGCAACCATAGCCTATAAAATGTAGCTGACAGGACAAATACAGAATTTAAATTTTAAGTCTATTAGTAAAGGTATAATGATGTCAAAGAAGGATACTAAAAGCAACAACAGCTACTCTATCCTAAAACTAGGTTATAACCCAAAATGCGTGGGGCCAAGAGCGAGCAAAATCTTAGGTACCTGCAAAAATCGATAAGATTTATTATATTATGTTGTATTATCTATTCGCATCGATCATAAGGAATCGTTGAAAAGTATGCTAATATCAGAAGCCGATGAAACCCTCCTTTGAAGTCTATTACTCCCTGGTCTTGTCTACCCCTCTCTGTATGGGTTTGTTTCAAAAAGCGCGATTCGTACGTCTCCTAACGGTAGATATTTTCGGAACGGGAGTTTGTCGAGCGAATATCTCTAGCAGCCTCGGAGTTCGTCAAAAAAAAACGTCATCGTTTGTGGAGAGAGAGAATTTCCAATTTTCCGTAGACAGGGGGGATGAAGTAGGACCCCTCAGATCTCGTAAAATTGGGAATTTTACCCATACAGAGAGGAGCGCTATATCGAACATTAGAGTAGTACTTAGACTTCAAAGGAGGGTTTCATCGGCTTCTGGCAATAATACCAATTGACACGAAGCAATAATTGGGATGCTAGCCTGGTTTGATGATTTATCATAAAATATTGCATCGTTTATATTAAACAAGAAACATGACATTACTGTCTGCCCGTATAAAGACACGTGATATAGCCAGCCAATAAAAATCCATTCCGATGAAGTAATCTAACCCCGGGAATATCTCGAGTCTAAAGGATTACTGTCTAACATAAGCTGAACGAGTAAAAACTACCTCTCTTCAATCCGCACCCGCAGATACGAACTATTTTGTAGCGCGGCTTAGAACTGAGTATCTACTTAGAGATATTAATACATTTATGTTATTAACGATAAGCGATCATACAAATTTGTTCGAACAAAAACCTTCAATTATTAATATTATTACAAGAGAAATCTTATTGGAAATGTCACTGTATCTCGTAAAAAGTAATCGAACACTCTCGAAGAGAAAAACTAGTTTAATTCGGTTCGATCCTGTTCAGAAGGGAGAGAATTGTAACAAGGAAAGATAGTGGCTTAGTTGTAAAACATGATCAACGTGATTTATAAATAGTTACACATTTATGTTTTTATTGTTAAAATCTCAAATTATGAACCTTGATAACGGTCGTCATATCGCGATTGGGTGAAATGCAATTACATAATGGCAAAAGTAATTGAAGCGAAATTAACTGGTGTTTTTAAACTCTAAAATGCATTCTACATAACGTGGTAATCTTACGTTAAATTGGTCAAGTAGTGGGGATATTTTGGAAGCCCTTTCAAGTGAATAAACCAAGGATTATATTTAAATGATTTTAATACGTTCAGAAGCCGATGAAACCCTCCTTTGAAGTCTACTCCTCTAATGTTCCATATAGCGCTCCTCTCTGTATGGGTAAAATTCACAATTTTACGAGATCGGAGGGGTCCTACTTCATCCCCCCTGTCTACGGAAAATTGGAAATTCTCTCTCTCCACAAACGACGACGTTTTTTTGACGAACTCCGAGGCTGCTAAAGATATTCGCTCGACGAGCTCCCGCTCCGAAAATATCTACCGTTAGGAGGCGTACGAATTGCGCTTCTTGAAACTAACCCACACAGAGAGGGGTAGACAAGACCCGGGAGTAATAGACTTCAAAGGAGGGTTTCATCGGCTTCTGATACGTTGAATGTAATCCTATCTTATATTGTAATAAAGCCGCTCTCATTGCTAATCCTCGCAATAATCATTTGTACAAACGCGATTAGATGTTTACTCATTTATTACAGTTCAATTAAACAATATGATACGATAATTTGCGTGTTATAATAAATAAGGGTGAAAAGACATTGACGTCACAGACACTGGACCTTATCTAAACAAATCTTTGGACCTTACGATTCGACACCTTTGAGGCGTTATTTCTTAGGGGCATCTGAAATTTTAATTACTAGATAATCTATGATTAGCCTTATCTTCTAGGTTTCCCTCGTAACCGATTTGACTAATACCAATTCTCAGTAAAGGGGGCAAGGCTTCTTAAAAACAAGTTTATTAAAAATTTAGGTTTTGCTTCTGGGAGGGGCTAAGAGATGATTGTTTTGGGTCTTAATCAACCTCTAGGAGGTTCAAAAATCTGTCTTTTTAAAGAATGGAACTGAATCCGACCAACGTCTGAGCATATTTCATTATCTTGCAGAGCCTTAGAAACAATAACCAAGGCTTAGCAACTTTATAGGCTAATTATTCCATTAGGGGTGGCACTAAATTAACATCAGTTTTAAACGTTTCTCTTTCCCTATTATAATATTCTGGATAACCTTAAATATAACACTAAAACATCAAAAACTTGTTTCCCTAATTAATAAGTTTTGCGTGTAAGAATTTGAATTACATTCTTTGGCGATAGTTAATTTCCAAATTCCTGGAGTAAGAAACAATGCCATAAATACATCAAGTTTGAACCGTCAGACAAGAAAGACATTCCAATTATTACGAAAACAAACCTCCCACACTAAGGAATATAATATTACATTCACCAAAAGGGCTCGGTTAAAAAGAACTCGATTTATGAAGGAAACTTGACAAGAATTCTTGCAAAACAATTTCTCCAAAATAAAATGATTCTCTTTGCACAGAGCGTATAAATTACAAGAAAGTTTTAATAACAGATGGTATTTGTTCTCTCCCGAGATATTTTGGTATTTATCGACTAAAATTAACCAATTCAGCCAAACTAACTAACGAATAAAAATGTAGTTTTAAAGGCGCGTCATCATAGTTAAGTCTAAAAGGAAGAATGAAGACCCAACAACAAACTTTGAAAGCTAATTTTTTTATATCAACATCACCCAGTAACAGACAACCCGAATTATGGTTTAAATCTATCCAATTAAAATTAATTTCGATGGTTTTCTATCCAATAGGTGTAGGTTAAAACTTAATCCTTAACCATAAAATTTGAAAATAAATTATGTCTATTATAGTTAAGGAAAGTTTCGAAGCTAACTAGCTATAAAGAACGCGTACTGTTTACGTGTAAGCGATTACGAGTTAGATTTTGGGGGTAATATACGAGCGTTTGCTAAGAAAATGAAACTGACCTTGATCTTATCACGAAAGGAAAAGTACAACATTTTTCAATAACAAGAGATTTAACTTAAAGGTTAAGTATGACATCAATCAATAAAAAGAAAACTTTCCATTATAATTTTATAAATTACGTAATGTGGTTCTTGATTTTTAATATTGAGTTAGCTTCAAAGCAACAATTTATATTACGCCCACTTCTCTCAGAGAGGTAATGTACTGGTGTGTTTTTCTTGATAAGTTCAGATCAGTTCTTTTCAAATTAAAGAAACTGTAAATCCCACGTGTCATTTTCATTGACGTCACAAATTCGACAGGTTTGACTTTTCAGTGTAGCTTTGCTTACCCGATTGGGGCAGTGACGTCAATGAAAAAGACACGTGGTATTTTTCAAAGACTGAAGGGGGAGCTCCACCGATTAAACTTCAATTTAATCTAGTTTCAATGTTAATATTTAGCTAATAGTATTTTTAACGCGTGGTTTACTAATTATCACACGAAATTATTTTGAAGAAGTGCTTCCAATTGGCTAAATACTGTTTTCAAAATCTATTTTTTTCTCCTCTCTAAATCTTATGTCAAAAACCACCGCTGCGCGTCGCTAATACCGACTTTTTTTAAGGACTCTGAATAAATCACTACATTATAGGAATCTGACTGTATAACTTATATAATAATTAACTTATGATAGTAAATATTTTACAAATCACAGTTTGATTTAATCTTTTTCGATTCTAAAGTGTTTATCCGTGATATAATTGAAATTTTCGAGTATATTCTATAATAGAGTTATTGTGTAATACCGGCTTAATCCCGTTTAACCCTGAATTAAATTAACTAACCTAAATAAATAGAGATAAAAATTGATTTTGACGCTTTTATCTCTAACAGCATGGAAGATACAAAACTCTTCTATATAAGAACAGAAGCCGATGAAACCCTCCTTTGAAGTCTATTACTCCCGGGTCTTGTCTACCCCTCTCTGTATGGGTTATTCTCAAAAGGCGCGATCCGTACGCCTCCTAACGGTAGATGTTTTCGGAGCGGGAGGTCGTCGAGCGAATATCTCTAGCAGCCTCGGAGTTCGTCAAAAAACGTCGTCGTTTGTGGAGAGAGAGAATTTCCAATTTTCCGTAGACAGGGGGGTATGAAGTAGGACCCCTCCGATCTCGTAAAATTGGGAATTTTACCCATACAGAGAGGAGCGCTATATGGAACATTGGAGTAGTAGACTTCAAAGGAGGGTTTCATCGGCTTCTGCCAGGATATATCTTATCATAGACGAAACCACCGGGTCTATGGCTTTCGGAGAGCGAAGTTAAAAGAAAAAACCCTATTTAGATATGATGAACTTATGTTCACAGAGTGCTAATATCCCCTTTCAAGTTATAGATAATGAAAAATTATATCAAAATGACGCCGAGGATAATATTTAAGTTTTTGATAAAATGAAAAAGACGAAAACACTCGTAAATAATGTATCATAAAAGCTTCCTAGTTTAAAGTGGTTTAAAAGAATAAGCGATAATTTCGGCAAAAATGACTTCGTCACAAAGAGACGGCGTTGTTATCTTAATTTAGACAGTCGTAGACTGATTGTCGCCACTTCAGAAAAAAATATCATAACCAAAAAAACTCCAGACTTTTCTTCAACTCTTTGTAATATTATTAATCATTACACGGATGGGAAAATTTGTAATATCTCTTGATTGTATTGTATCAGAAGCCGATGAAACCCTCCTTTGAAGTCTACTACTCTAATGTTCCATATAGCGCTCCTCTCTGTATGGGTAAAATTCACAATTTTACGAGATCTGAGGGGTCCTACTTCATACCCCCGGTCTACGGAAAATTGGAAATTCTCTCTCTCCACAAACGACGACGTTTTTTTGACGAACTCCGAGGCTGCTAGAGATATTCGCTCGACGAACTCCCGCTCCGAAAATATCTACCGTTAGGAGGCGTACGAATCGCGCTTTTTTGAAACTAACCCATACAGAGAGGGGTAGACAAGACACGGAAGTAATAGACTTCAAAGGAGGGTTTCATCGGCTTCTGATTGTATTCAATAATCTGGTTCTAGCCTGATAAAGTTCAACTGAAAATTTTAAGCGAGTCTCACACGAAATTTGAACTTTGAATTCAAAATGGAAATTGAGTATAATTTTGTTCAATAAATTTTGTGCAAAATAATATTTACTGTGCGATAAATTATTAGTAAAACCAAAAGTATATAATGAGCGTACCCATTACACATTTTCTGGTTTTCAGAAATGGATGAGTTACTTGAGGTCAGTCTAACACTGAATAACTAATAGACAATACACTCCCAACTGATTTCTTGTTAACAATTAATTTCTGAATATTTCTGACTAAACTTAAATCTTTTGAAGTGTTTTTGTCGAAAAACATCTGCCTAAAACTTGTCCAAAGCTTTCATCTTCACGTAAGAGAGATTATCGATTTGGTTATTAAAGGAAGAATAGAAGACGTAGGAGGTCGTCCTCATCTTCCGTTTCCATTAAAAACGGTTAATGACACTTATTCGCCGCTCGTTAATAAAATTAACCAGGAACACGAAATAGGGTCATTTAAATTTACGGCTAATGAGTAACTCGCTAGAAGAAATCGATACAAAGACTCGTCTTACAACAAAAGCAGGCCCTAAGGAAAATCTTTACAGAGATACCAGATTATATTTAGTTGTCTTAAAGCGTATTTATTTCGTAGAAGCAAGAATAAAAAATAAAGATGATCTACTTAGCCTATTAAACTGAGAATGCTACCTAAAAACACGTGATTTTTTTTATCGATTAGGCCTAATCCAACAGACTTTGATTCTGCATCAATTTTTATTTCAACCATTTTGATACAGCAATTTTACGATATGTTTGAGCGACCTTTGTTTGCAATAAGGTTAAGGTTGTTCTCTGATAGCTAGACAGTCACGAACCCATTAACGTGACGTAATCTAAATCAATCTTTAAGTAGCGTAATTGCAGCTACATTTAATTCATTTCGATAACATTCACGGCCTTATTGAAACTTAATTTCAGGCCACACTCGGACTAAATAGGCTGTAGTCTATTTAGAAAACGTAACAGTGACCCCAAAATTGGAGGAAAAGGGCCTCAACTTCTTGAAAGTGGGCCCTAATCAAACATGTCGAAAAAAAATAGGCCGGAGGTAACGAGCTATCAAATCATACGATCTTTAAGGATCGTTGTTAAGCCTAATTTTCGTGTAGTTTAAACAATTTAAATTGATAATATGGCGCGTTAGTTATTCGAATATCGAAATTAAAATAAAATTCACTCACCAAATAGTACTAGGGGTCAAGGTTCCAAATGTTCATAACACTTAAATCCCGTCCCGAGAACACCTGCCGGGTCGTAACCCGCCAATTCAAAGCTTCATCAAAAACGGGTAGATTCATTTTAAACTTATTTCACGATAGTCCGGCAAATAGTATGACAAACACTGAAATAATTAAACGTAACTTAAGCTAAATATCACCGATTATCGTAAAATTAGACTGTAAGGCCGCGAGAAACACTTTAAAAACCGGACTACACATCCGTTGACCGTGACTGAAGAACTTACAAATTCAAGCAGACGACGCAAAATTGAAGCCGGACTCCCGACGGATTTATATTGAAGGATGGTTTTATAATAAACACCACTAAATTTTCATTTTTTTTACTTTCTCAGTGTAATTTAATCAACATAAAAAAATAGGTATTTATTTGATAAGTTTAGGAATTAGGTTTTTTATAGGAGTACCTTGGAATTATGGATATTTATATGTACTCCCGGAGTCCTTAGCCCCAATTTCTTCGCATTGACGAGTCAACGACCAATCAAATGTTAATAAAAGTCTCGTCGTAATTTCGTCTAATGGAGGGTCTTTCCTTATTGGTTGATGACTCTTCAACGCGAATAAATTCAATATCTCCACGAAGCCAGCTAAGCCTATTTTCTAAATGTAGTCTAATATTTATTTCACTGGTAGATTAGGCCTATTTAAAGGGACTATCAAATCCCCTTTAAAGTCGCCTTCTTTTCTAGCTTAGCAGACGACGCTGTACAAAACAAATTGTACAGTCAAAGCTAGGCTGCGTGCGTAAGTGAAAGGCAGATAGGGCCTTTAACAACAAGAAAAAATTGCCTTTGTCTAGCAGAAAGCACCGTGTTTTTGGCTACAGTAAAACCTCGTTATAACGAAATATCGCTTATAACGAAATTTTTCAAAATCCCAGCCAAAAATGCATTAGGCCTACCTGAAAAAAACAATTATAACGAAATTTGGTTATAACGAAATATCGCTTAAAACGAACATTTTGAAGACCTATTTTGTTATATCCAATTAGATTTCCGGCTGGTTTTAGCAGACGATCGTTGGTTATAACGAAATTAAACTTAAATCTCGTCTTTTTTCTTTATAACCAGTGACCTTCAAACGAATTTTATTAGTTGTTATTCGGTATATACAGAAGCCGATGAAACCCTCCTTTGAAGTCTATTACTCCCGGGTCTTGTCTACCCCTCTCTGTATGGGTTATTCTCAAAAAGCGCGATTCGTACGCCTCCTAACGGTAGATGTTTTCGGAGCGGGAGCTCGTCCAGCGAATATCTCTAGCAGCCTCGGAGTTCGTCCAAAAAACGTCGTCGTTTGTGGAGAGAGAGAATTTCCAATTTTCCGTAGACAGGGGGGATGAAGTAGGACCCCTTCTAACTCGTAAAATTGGGAATTTTACCCATACAGAGAGGAGCGCTATGTGGAACATTGGAGTAGTACACTTTAAATGAGGGTTTCATCGGCTTCTGGTATATATTATGCTCAATAGCTGTTATGCTATTATTATAATTTAAACAAGTATTCAAACTCTGTACAGGTTATCACTTTTATTGCCTTAAGTAATTAATATAATTTTGAGCATTATTCAACAGATCACAATACATAATTATATTACGATAAAACAGAATCATTTTACAAACGATTCGTATTTATTTAAACTAGAAATAATTTTTTTAAACTAAATTAATTTTTAAATAAAAAAGGTTTAAACTAAACTACAAAATACTCATAGAGTATCCATAGAATAAACAATATATTTTTTTTTAAACTCAACATATAAAATCCGAAAAAAAATAAACAACCGAACAATTTTGTTAACGGCAACCACTTTTAAAATTGGCGTAGGATTCTTGTAGGCGAAATTATCTCCAAAAATTAAGCGTTTCTCGTTTAATATTAAAACTTCTTACCCGTTTCTGGCGTTTTTCACAAATTTCAAGCTTACCCGAAGTCCCGATTCGTTCTTTAACTCGCGCGTAGTAGAAGCTAATTAATTTCTACATTTTTTTTTTTAATTAAAATCTAATTTAGACATCGATTAACTGATCAGGTACGAACGAAATCCGTGGCTTTTAAAACAAACACATTCCAAATGAGGAACACATAGTTATGGCGTGTTTTTTTCTCGTAAATTATTAATTAATTAATTAATTAATCAAAGCACTCCGGTTTCAACCAGAATCGCGACCAATAGAAAGGCAGCGTAAAGAGCCAATAAATAATAACCGTAAAACTTTTTAACGTTGAATTGTAAAAACGTCATTGTGACGAGTGTTGAAACGAGACTAATTGCCAAAGCCGCGTAAAGAACTGTTACCAAACTCGTATATTGCAACTATTTAACATTGAAACGAAGAAAAATTAAATTAGTTCATTAAAATAATTAATATAGACAATATTCTATCAATTTATTCCATATCTGCAAAGGCCCAGGTAAAGATACTAGCCCATCACTTAAAACTTAGCTAAAAAGTTATCACCCCTGTCTGCCTCGAATGGTTTGAACCGCTAGAGTGTCTGGAATCCGATACATTTACCCGGGCCTTTGCTGATATTATTAAGCTACGGGGTGTTGTTTACTTTTATGGAATGAAGTCATAGACTTTTGATATAAACCGAAAGCCCAGTTTAAAATCCAGCTTTTAACTTTGCTTTTCCGAGAGAAGATTATCTTCATTGAAAACGTGGCTTTAAAGGGACTATCTGCTCGATTTTTGAAGTCGCCTTCTTTTCTAGTTTAGCAGACGACATTAATTATAACAAATTGTACAGTCAAAGCTAGTTTGGGTGCGTAAAGGAAGATCATTTTACAGGGGCAAATTTCATAGCCTTTAAAGCCCCATTTTCAATCTTTCACTTAAATATTAAATTTCAATATTACCTCCAAAGCTGATCCAGTCTGAACTAGACCAACTGTGTATGGTATTCCAATACCAAGTAATAAATCTACAAATTAATGAGTGTTAGCAACTAGCCAATCATTTAATTATAAGTTTAATTTATTACTAAGTAGTGGTCCTCCGAAGCAAGCTGATATTCCCATTCTTGGGAATCCTTGCCTGGCCACTGAGGTGTTTGATATAAAATCTACAAATAAACTCGTTTGTATCAAATGTAAAATGGTTAATAATTAAAATAATTTACCTCCTATACTGTTACCCCACGCTAAAACAGTTAAACCAAGAATTGTATCACTCATATCAAACACCACACCAATTGCCTAAAAACAAATTATACATTTTGGCTTTAGATACCGCGTTTATGACCTTGAAGTTTAAAAGTGTGGTTAACTAGGATAAATAAAGGTGAAATTACCTTTAATAATGATACAATCTCATGGGCTAGGGCGTATATCCACATGACTGAAACCCCAAACCCCAGATAAGCGTAAACTGCGTGATAAATTGGGGGTTCATCAACGATGGATGTGAAGAAAACGAATGTTGCCAATATAAGGGCGATAATAAGTACTAGAGCCCACAATGGAAAAGAATCACCAACCAAAACTCCAAAATCTATGAAATTAGCATTTTAAATATGGTAATTTCTTCATTTAATAAAATTTTAAATCCACTCACTCTTAGAGCAAACAACGACAAACATTGGACCCGTAATGCAATGCAAAACATTCAAATATTTGCACCAATTATGATGGTCAGCTTCGTAGTCCACCACTGGTGTTGTGATTGCCAATAGGAAATAAACGGGTGCCTATTAATGAGAAACAGTTCGTAATAATGTACGCGTCTGTCTGTCTGTCGGGAACGCTTAAGTTTACACGCGACGTTAGGAAATTGAGAAAAATCTGAACTGGTAAAAAGTAACCCCCTTGAACATGAGTGATTATGTTTCAAATAAAGACCCTTGAAGTCGAAATCTATTAAAAATAGCGTGTGTTCTTAGAGTCTGGTATGCCTTTAAAGGTCAAATTTCTTGTAGATAAATTAAGAGTATTCAGAGTAGAAGAAAAACGAAAACAACAAACAATGTCAGCTTAAATTAGTTTAGAGTCTGCCGTATAAAACTTATGTTTTCGCTTTAGTGCATTTACACCATGACTTGCTATTATTATTAAATTGTGTTGTTGGGATAAAATTCACTCCTTAAACTTATGGGAAGTGACAAGGTCGTTTATGATAGATTATTGGTCGATAATTAAATTTTATTCTAATATAAGAAAGGATTATAAGAAAATAATACAAGATTATAAAAAACTAACTTGGAAAATATGAAAATTCAGAATAATTTCAATAATTTTCTCAATTAGCACGCGAAATCGATATAATTCTAGCTATTGTCGATCAAATTATTCACTTTTATGCTAAGCCTAATTCGGGACTAGGCCTAATTAAATTTTGAACACACAAAGTTGGAAGCGCGTGATTTTGGCGGGAGTTGGCGCGAGCGTTACCATGGTTACACTGACGTAGATACCAATCTCGAGTGCACGCGAATCTTTGATTGGTTTTAAACTCAATTTTAATGGTGATTGGCCATTAAATTTCTTAAAATTTAAATTTCACGTTTGTTTTTAATGATTTTGAGTGGAAATTATTGATATTTGTAACTAATATATATTTGGAAATTTATTTTAAATGATCCAGCCTAACTAAATTAAAAATAAATATAAATTTTTTCTTGGTCCCTTTTAAGATTGTTAGATTTGGTTCTACCTCGCTAACCCATTTGTTATATCATTTAAATCAAAGTCAATTTATATAAACCTAGAACTGCAAAATTTAATTAGGGTATCTGTATAATATTGAAAACACTCATTAATTCCGTATCAGAAAAAACACTGTCTCGTTCCAATTATTTCGAACTGTCAATTTCTAATTAATTTATGTAGAGAGAACGTTTTTCTATTCTATTCTAACGCCCCGTTGACATATTTAGGTTGACAGATATTACCAAGAATCCATTGAGGTTCCATGGAACCTGAATGAATTCTTGATATTACCAGAGGTATATAATAACCCCCTTCGGGGGGGAAAGTATGAAAGCCCCTATACTACCAATGCAAAAAATCACGAACAACAAGAGCTCGCTGCTGAATATCTAGGCCACTAGCTCGCTCTGGACTTCTCAACGTCGCTACTCTAGTAAATGGTCTTTGTATAAACAAGACTCGACTTGTGTTTAGAACTTCCTGTCTCAGGAGTCAGGCTGTCTGTTAAATTGGAGTCAAAGGTTGACTTCAGCTCGTAAGTTTCGGAAGTGGGCGTAGGGAAAATTTAGTGAGGTTCAAAATGGTGTAACTATTTTTTGGGAGTAAAGCGGTTTGTCGATCCGCCGCGATTTACGCCGGGCACTCGTTGTTCGTCGATTTTGCCTACCTTTCATACTTCCCCCCGAAGGGGGCTATTATATACCTCTGATATTACGAATTAGTTAATAAAGCTTCCTTACTTTCAGTACTTCGATGATTTTCGAATACCATCGACTTTCACTCCACCCAGATATATCGATAGGGCAAAGTTCATAAGCAAAATCCTTCCAAGGAGTTATTCGATCATTATCGCCCTTGCTAATGAGGCTCATCATACTTGTAGTCGACCATTGCTGAAGAAATGGTGGACCTGCAATAGATTTAATAATTGTTTCAACTTCCTCCGTCACCAAGGCTTAGAAGTGACCCTAACGACTCTTTAAAAATCATAAAATAGCTTAAATTACGTACGATTAGGCTTAGCAGTGGAATCCTTGGCTTCTGGTATTTGTTCAGGGTCTTCGCAAACGGTATTATCTATCGCGAGCTTTGATTTACCAATGTTTTTCTTCTTCTTAGATCCATCACGACTATGACTGGATAAAGTGCGTCTTCTAGGCATTGCCAAACTTTTTCTAAAACTAAATCCTAATGAGATTTTAAATAAAAACAAAGGATTAGAACACATTTTGCGGCGCATTTTCAATTATAATTCTAAACTATATATGCCCTTCATCTTTTTTAATTCAAGATACAAGTACTTAATTTATTATATAATAGTTATTAATAGTTATTAATAACCAACTAAGAGCTGGCCAGGCAAAACTCTTTCAACAAGGTTTTTTTTTTCATAAATTCCAAGATTTTCTTATTTTCAATATTAATTTAATTCTATTAATCTAACCTAACCTAAATTAATGGCCAGATTTAATTTAAATTAAAGATTTCGTTCCTAAAATTTCAAAAGAGTTCAAAGGGCAGCAACTCTAACAACTTTCCCTCTAACTTTTCCAATTTTTATCTCAATTTTTTATTAATTATTAGTATTTACCTTTAATTAATTTAACTAAATATTTTAATGTAATCAGAAGCCGATGAAACCCTCCTTTGAAGTCTATTACTCCCTGGTCTTGTCTACCCCTCTCTGTATGGGTTTGTTTCAAAAAGCGCGATTCGTACGCCTCCTAACGGTACATATTTTCGGAACGGGAGTTCGTCGAGCGAATATCTCTAGCAGCCTCGGAGTTCGTCAAAAAAAACGTCGTCGTTTGTGGAGAGAGAGAATTTCCAATTTTCCGTAGACAGGGGGGATGAAGTATGACCCCTCCGATCTCGTAAATTTGGGAATTTTACCCATACAGAGAGGAACGCTATATGGAACATTAGAGTAGTAGACTTCAAAGGAGGGTTTCATCGGCTTCTGACGTAATGTATTTATTGTCCTGGCAAACACTACGAATAATCTATGCCTATGCCTTTATGATTTCTTGCAACATAAATAGCTCAATATATTTAGAGTTGACCTCCAAATTATTCAATTTGACCTTTCTCAAACAGTTAAATATGTTTTTAAAGTCTTTAGTCACTAAAAGACGTCTGTTATGAATTTCAAGAGTTGTTTTAGTCAAAAATCTTGATTTAAATTAAACTTGCCATTAATTACCACGTTAAAATTTATTTAAGGAGGTCCATGGGTATTTGGGGGGTTTATCTAAATCGTGATATTTTGGTACAAGGATTTTTTTTACTCTACAGAAACGTGGATCCATTTTGTAGAGTAATTCTGGATTGCATTTGGTGTAGAGCAGAAGAGACCAAGTTGGACAAAAAAAGGGGGGTAGAATATTGCAATCGCATTTTAAAGAAATAAAAATAATATGCCAAGATCGACGAGTTACTGATTAGTCAAAGAAAAAAGAAAAACGAGGATTTTTAATGTGATTCTAATAATGTTAGCAGTGTTAGGGGAGGTCTTACTTCTCAACACTACACCTTCTGCTTCGGGATCATCCAATCCGCGTCCACCGTTGAATAACAACTTTGATGGATTATCCAATGCTGGGGAAAGAATTAACAACTGATTAGACAATTAAGGTACACTACATATTGGTAAAAAAACTTACTAAATAAAGCAAAACAATAACTTACAAGATGGTCTTCTCGGACCAGGAAGCCTTTCGGGTGGTGTAATGGTGATGGACAGTGCACCTGGTGCGCTGTTTGGTTGATGAGGTGTTTTGGGAGCGGTGTTTCCCCCTGGCGGATGTATCATGATGGTAGGAGTGGGTGAAGTTTCGACGTCGCTAGAACTCATCGATGTCGTCGAGGTCAGCGTCGTGTCCGAAGAACCGGACGTACTGGAATCGATGGACGTTGATAAGGGGGTTCCATTAGCTTCGCAAATCACCGCGTCAGGGCTTTTGTTTCTCTGATACACGATTCTGCTCACGATGACAACGAAGATATACGTTCCATACAACGCGATGAAACCTTAAATATATATTATTAAAATAAGACTCTCGCGTAGCATTCACGAAGGTTCTGTAAATTCTGATTTGAAGATAGAAGACCTTCGACCAATCGAATGATACCCCACCTTTGGATTAGTTAAATTCCCAGCGACACGTGAGGTGGCACACTCTTTTAATCGGGCTAAATCGCAATCGCGCGTACGACAGCGAGTGTCGCTGGTATTTAAAAGGCGGGAAGTCTTTTCATTAGTCTAAAGTTCTCATTTCTATCTTCTCTCGAACACGATATACAAATTATTTTACCCGCTGCGTATTTGAGCGAAATTTGTCGCGAATAGAAAAGACAAAAAGCCCAAAAGGTGGCAAATATGTAAAAGATGATGTCCCGTAGAAATGGCCTTTCCATTATTTTGAACGGTTGTGATACGCAGATTGACCCAGCAACCACCGTTGTCACAAACATACCGGCTCCTGGAAGCAAATTATTATTAAATCGAGATAATTAAGAGCAATCCACCACTATCCAATCACAAATTGTTTCGTTATTAACGTACCAAAAAGTTCTCCAATCACCAAATCGGATCTAGCTTGTTGAATTCCGGCTAATGACGAAAATATATCGGGTGCGCCATTACCGAACGCTAAAAACGTTACACCCTTTCATTTGAATATTATTAAAGAAAATTATCTTTAATTATAATTAGTCGAATTTTAAGTCATGTAAGGATACGGCGATATTTTGCGATAACCTTAAAGTTTTTGAGATTACAACCAAAGCCGGACAAAGACTAGAACGCAAAGATAAACTAATTAAAATCTTCAGTTTAGAAGGTTAATGACGTCACCTTACAAGTCATCCGCCGTCACCCCGAGCGCGAGAAATAAAACCAGAAGCCATATCACCTTGAAATTAAAAGCTATTAGGTTAAGAATTTCATAGCAAAAGAATCCAACACAATTAGCAAAAGTCTATACTTCATTCAATAAAAGTAAGCAACGCCCCGTAGCTTAATACTATCAGAAGTAGATGAAACCCTCCTTTGAAGTGTACTACTCTAATGTTCGATATAGCGCTCCTCTCTGTATGGGTAAAATTCCCAATTTTAGGAGATCGGAGAGGTCCTACTTCATACCCCCCTGGCTACGGAAAATTGGAAATTCTCTCTCTCCGCAAACGACGACGTTTATTTGACGAACTCTGAGGCTGCTAGAGATATTCGCGGGACGAACTCCCGCTCCGAAAATATTTACCGTTAGGAGGCGTACGAATCGCGCTTTTTGAAACTAACCCATACAGAGACGGGTAGACAAGACCCGGGAGTAATATACTTCAAAGGAGGGTTTCATCGGCTTCTGATACTATCGGCAAAGGACTAGGTAAAGGTACTTTTATATAATAAAATTATAGACTTTTGGTACTACTAGTTGAAGACTAGTTTTTAAGTTTAACAAGGATAAGAAATTGCAAAATTAAGCACCAATTAAATATAAAATTTAAGTATTTACCGTAATACAAACTGCCCCGGCTGTTCCACCAGGTCCAAAAGCGCAAAACATGAAATAAATGTAATCCAAATATCCATCGTGGTCATTGCAACTCGCCGTTTGTTGAACCCATTCGCAACGAAAGGAACTGTTTTGATCGTTCACTTCTCGACACTACCAAAATAGAAGAACCAATCATGACCTTATTATAAAAACTCAATTGTAAATGTGAGTAATATCATAAATATATTGTTTTTATACAAGTCGTACTGATTAGACAAGTCTGCCGTTTTCAGATGACTTAAGTGTATAGGATAGTTGGTAACTTGGTATTGACCCTGTGACCTTAATAACCCTTTCCCTCATGACCATATCATTAAAAGAAACATTTAATATTCGCCTACTTCGAGTATGGTGTTGAATTTCATGACCTATTTCGTACTAAAATCTTTTTCAAGAGCGACTGGCAATGAATACGTATTTGTAATCGCGTAATTTTATTCAAGTACGGGTGTAATATCACATTTTCAATGGTCTTTAACTTCTTTTTCATTTATTTAAATCAGCAAAGTACGAGTTTTCAATAAATTATGTTTTTAATTTATTATCTCATATGGGGGAAAATATTTCTCTATTGAAATGGCTTTGTAAGGAAATAAAATCTACTTTCATGGGAAAAGTTTTAATTATAATAATATTGGAAAAATAATAATAAAATAAAGTTCATATGTATTCCTTAATTAGGTACATTAACCTTAAATCTAATCAATCTTCTCGTAATTAAGGCGTATCATATAGAGGAATAATTTTAAATACGCTGATTAAGGTCACATCTCTGGAATGCCAATTTTAAAATTAACATATGACGTCATTTGTCAAAAATAAATCGTTGAAATGAACAAGTTGTTCAATTTTCGCTTATACGCGTGACTGAGGAGTGTGTGCTTTATCATATTGACTAAATTAGCGTCTTGGTTGTCAAATATGAAAGGGTTCAAAGCGACATTTTGCAAATATAAGATCCCCAGACGACGCCAGTCCTGAAAATTACGCATTTTACATAATATCACGACTTCATTTAGATTTTTACGCCAATGAATAACTATTATTACCAATTAACAGCCAAATTGCTTTCGGGATTTTGACATCAGGCAAAGCTTAGCCTTGTAACGCCTGAGGGCGCCACTATCGATACTAACCTTGAACCGAATTGACCCTCATTTAATTCTGACCTTGATTCAACTTCTATTACTTTTAACTTAAACCAATGAACGCTTTAAGGTCTATTCAAATGTCCTATTAGACGGTTTCCAAAATTCCTCTTAAATGAACCTCATTCCTCCGTGATAAAAAACTGTAGATGGCGCTCTTCCGCGTATCTCTATTCCTCGAGCCCTCTTCCACCCTCCACCGACCGCTGTCTCCCTCATGATTACCCTTTCAGACTAAAATTCTACCTACAATTTGGGCGTCCCTGTGTAAAAGGTTAATTTCCTATTTCATAAGTTGATCTGTCAAAAGTAATATATTTTAAAACTTTAATTTCAATTTTCTAAACAATTCGTAGACTCATTATTGAAATGGTTTTAAATTCATCATGTTTATCATAATTAACACTATTTTAACTAAAGGTATGACCTCAAATAACGTAATCTGGTCAAAATGGGTTAGTTCGCGGTAATTTTCCACTTGTGACAATTAAGAAAGTCTTATCGGGGAAAAAACAAAATATTGAAAACTGTTTTTTGCTATTTATGTCGAAAATGTAAATCGTTATCAGAGAAGATTGCGAAAGGCCAGAAGAAACTTAAATAATAATTATCCTTCATTTGTAATTAATTTTAAAAATTAACTACAATTAAAAATACTTATTTACCTCTGCTGCCATGTGAAACTCCATCATAATCCGAGGAAATTGAAATCCAAAATATTAACTTTCACACGGTAATCGAGTTAATCCGCACATCGTTAATCCACAATAATATGAATTATTTAAACCCAAATCAATTTTAAATTAACGAGGAAAAACCCGAAACATTTCTACTTCGAAAAATAAAACTTCAAAACAGCTTCCTTTTTTATAATTATTAAGATTAATTTCGTTAAATATTAAAACGACATTAATAAGGTCTGGTTAAGTAAGTACTACGTGACATTGGGCAACCTCTAACAATGGGAACATTTGAATCGAGCTAAATGACTAGGCCTACTGGAACGAGAAATTAAAATAATCCAATGACTTTGCTCGATTTGGTCGAACCTAGGTTCCTGGCTACGGACACGAAGGAAAACCTATTGTCTGGGTTGACATTAAAAAACTTTTTTCATCTATGTACACAATCAAATAACGCGTTATCTTAAAGTCCAAGTGTAAATGTTAAACCATTTTTTCATGGTAAAAGTTTTTTTTTGTAATCATGGGAGGTCAAAGCGGGTCAAAGTAACCTTATTATCAGTTTCCCATTGCTTAATGGTAGCAAGGAGGATCAGAGAAGGAGAGGAAATGTGGGGCTGCGTTGAGTTAGAGAGAGAAGAGCCAACCTCCCACTCGGGTGGAAAGGGGGGATAGGAAATTCTCGAGGTAAACTGTTGTCACGTGGTCGCTAGCTAGCGCGTCTCATAAAGGATTCGTTTTACCCACGCGACAACATTTTACCACGAAACGTCTCTACCCCCGTTCTCCCAGAGTGGGAGTTTAGGCCGACGCAGTAGGAACAGCGCCGTCCCCACATTTCCTCTCCTTCTCTGATCCTCCTTGATGGTAGCAACAAAATTTTCCCAATCTAAATTAATGCGCATCTGCAATTAAACCAAACAATATTGAGAAATGACGTCATGATCGGCGAAAACACCGAGAATTATTTGGGATAATTAAGATGTCATGATCCTACATTACTTAAAAAATTTGTAATTTGACACGCATGTGGTCTTTAAACGTTATCTCTATAAAAAAATATTCATATATCTATCTAAGAGCTGTTACATTTTTATTGGGGTCTTTAAAAAGTATGTCTATAGAATTATCTCGCCAAAACAGTGAATAGACTTCTAAAGAAAAATACTTATTTACTTTTTAAATAGCAAACTAAATGGGTTTCATAATATTTTGATTTTAAAAACGTAGGCAAATGAAAAAACAAGCACGGTTATTGTTATTACATGCACAAAGAAATAGATTCTTGCAGAAGCCGATGAAACCCTCCTTTGAAATCTACTACTCTAATGTTCCATATAGCGCTCCTCTCTGTATGGGTAAAATTTCCAATTTTACGAGTTAGAAGGGGTCCTACTTCATCCCCCCTGTCTACGGAAAATTGGAAATTCTCTCTCTCCACAAACGACGACGTTTTTTGACGAACTCCAAGGCTGCTAGAGATATTCGCTCGACGAACTCCCGCTCCGAAAATATCTACCGTTAGGAGGCGTACGAATCGCTCTTTTTGAAACTAACCCATACAGAGAGGGGTAGACAAGATCCGGGAGTAATAGACTTCATAGGAGGGTTTCATCGGCTTCTGATTCTTGGTACATCACACCTAAATTATCGTTGGGCAGGAAAATAAGAACAACACTTAGCACTGATCAAACATCAGTGAACTTAGGCACACGTCAAAAGAATCAAAATAATATGGTCACGTGGCTATAATATAAATTGATTGGACCCTTTACATACCCAAATTTGAATAAAATTTAAAACCCTAATGTAAAAGTTTTACACAATTCCATACAGAATACTTACAGCAATCCTTGTTTCAAAGTAAGTTTGGTTTGTGGATAGAATATTAGGTCCATCATAGGATATTGCCATAACACACGAACGTTGATTCTACCTAGAAGTAACGAAAACAAACCTAATTAAAAATTAAATTAAACTCTTAATACATCCTATTGATTCTATGAAAGGTGGGTAGGAAAGAGTAGGCTGGTCTTAGTTTACTTCGACAAAACCGGGTCGTAACCATAACAACCAAATATACGCTTTGTTTCGACACTCCCGTTAGCAACGTCAAATCAAGAGAGCATATTATCAGAAGCCGATGAAACCCTCCTTTGAAGTCTATTACTCCCGTGTCTTGTCTACCCCACTCTGTATGGGTTAGTTTCATAAAGCGCGATTCGTACACCTCCTAACGGTAGATATTTTCGGAGCGGGAGTTCGTCGAGCGACTATCTCTAGCAGCCTCGGAGTTCGTCAAAAAAAACGTCGTCGTTTGTGGAGAGAGAGAATTTCCAATTTTTCCGTATTCAGGGGTATGAAGTAGGACCCCTCCGATCTCGTAAAATTGGGAATTTTACCCATACAGAGAGGAGCGCTATATCGAACATTAGAGTAGTAGACTTCAAAAGAGGGTTTCATCTACTTCTGATCTTATTAAAATGGCCACAGACTTACCAATTTTGCAAGTTTTTTTTTTTTTCTTTCTTTTCTTTCCACACCGGGTGGCGTTAATCAAGAAACAATTAATATCCATTTAAAACCTCGCCTATGTACAAGATTTTTGTCTTTGTTCTAAACTTTAAAAATTCAATTCTTAAGCCTAATTTCAAATTATCTGTCCCTTATTATACTAAAAATTACCGCCACGCTTGTTTTCATCAAGCAAGGACCAAAACACGCTCGTTTCAATGCCAAGTTAGTGCCAAAACAAGAGCTTTTTTTTACAGAGAGTTTTAACAAAATATGAACGAAATATTTTAGGGCATAATCATTCATGTTGAAACAAAATTAAATTGCGCTTGAAAAAGGGTTTTATTAACATAAAATCGTGGTCGAAATGAAGTCATAAATGCTCTCATTAGAACGAAAAGCAATTAAAATATCTAATTAAAATAGAATATCATATTTGACCCAAAGTTTTACCAAATATTATCGACATTATTTTTAGCTTCAAGCGTAAAATCGACGTAAAACTGATAAGAATTTATTGCTCGGCATCATTTTTAAAGTGAAACTTAAACTGATTTTTCATGAAGATCGTTAAAATAATTATACTTTAATTAAAGGGAGAATGCAACCTAACAACAAGTGTTTTTTTATCAATAAAGCTAAGCCTATTTTCCGGATAAGTTTTAAATTTATTTCTAGTTTAATATTTGTTTGCAAATTATTTTACTGTTTGATTAGGCCAATTTAAACTATAGGGTTGCATTCTCCCTTTAAGAAGATGAAATTCTATTTTCTCAATAACTAGACACACTTTAAAATCAAAGTAAGATATATTTTTATGTTTATGGTTGTCAGTAAAAATATTTCTACCTTACCCTTTTATAATAAGATTCCTCTTCGAGCAACGTCTTGTGTTTTAACTCGTTATCATGATAAGAGATAGCGAAACATAGCAATTTTTTGAGGAGTAAGGTTTGAATTATCACTTAACTGTTACGTAATATTAGTTTTATTAATTAAAGTTAAATAGTGTAGATATTTGACAGAAATCGTAAAACATGCCACAGATCGAGACAACCTATTATAATGATATAATTTCAAGAACCTTAGCGCAATAGGCGACTGGGGCATACACCTTATATGTCCTTCGACAAAAAAGCGCCTTAATTGATATATTATAATTAGAAGACTTAATAAGCAGACGAGTGGTTCCTATACCATATACGCTCGTTATAATAACGTCATATTCTTAACTTGTTTCCTATTGAAGACAGTTAAATTTGAAACTAAAGGCTATTTTTCGAAAAACATTTGGACCTAAACTTTCACTATTTCATCCCTGTTATTAGCGCTTATTCAATTTACTTCTGATTATAATTATTTCACATTATTGTCTATGGGATTAAAATCAGTAATACTAAATTAAAAAAAACATACCGAATACTAATGGTAATTCGATAACATGACAGATAACAATAACCCTCCTTACAGTAGTTACATGTTTTTTTTTATTTATTTCACCTTTATCCAATGAAATCTAGGTTTTTTTACCCATTGTTAAAGATAAAGAGAAATAAAAAATGACCTTGACTCTCGATATATACGATAAACAACCATATAATAGGGAGTCAGCAAGGGAGACATTGATACGTCAAAGGTTTCTATCTCTAACCTCGGTGTCATCCCCTTAGTGAGGGAGTTACAGTATTAGTTAATACAAACGCTCCCCCAATAAGGGGGTTCCATGACGTCAGGCTTTCTTTTCCCCTTGGCTCTTTGCTGTCTCCCTATTACCAGAGGTATATAATAACCCCCTTCGGGGGGAAGTATGAAAGGTAGGCAAAATCGACGAACAACGAGTGCCCGGCGTAAATCGCGGCGGATCGACACACCGCTTTACTCCCAAAAAATAGTTACACCATTTTGAACCTCACTAAATTTTCCCTACGCGCGCTTCCGGAACTCCCGAGCTGAAGTCAACCTTCGACTCCATTTTAACAGACAGCCGGACTCCTGAGACAGGAAGTTCTAAACACAAATCGAGCCGTTTTGTTTATACAAAGACCATTTACTAGAGTAGCGACATTGAGAAGTCCAGCACGAGCTAGTGGCCTAGATAGTCAGCAGCGGGCTCTTGTTGTTCGTGATTTTTAGCATTGGTAGTATAGGGGCTTTCATACTTCCCCCCGAAGGGGATTATTATATACCTCTGATATCTCGAATAGTTGAGCAGTTGTGCTCCAGTTTGGGCAAGGTTCAAGATATTAATTTTGTGGAACAAATGAAAATTTTGGGCAGTTTTGAAACTAGAATTTAAACAATTCCTTAACATTTTTAAGCATTGACTCTACGTCGGCTTTAATAAGTCAAAATCGTAGTTTTTTTAGCAAGGCATTAGAATAAACGTTACACAAAAGAGGCTGATATGCTTCAATTGTAGAGTAACTGAGGCAGATTTCTTAAGCCGCGTTCATACTAGGCCTCGAAATCGTTTCAAAACTTTTCGCTTTAGTCACGTGAACGATTTGATTCGATATCTCGAAACTGCTTCGGGAACCAGTTTCGTACCGATTCAATTTCAACAACCGACAGATGAAGCTACGATAAATCGATTTTTAAAGATAACCCTTTGATTTTACCGTTTCAAACCGATGTAGCTTACGATAAACCATCATTTAAACTAACAGGGGAGTTTCAAAAATTGGAAAGGTGAGAATGGCACATAGGGGTACACGCATGCGCGTAGGACAAACACTGAAGCAATATTTCCTCCAAGATTGTAAATCATTAGATGTAAATTATCGCAATAAGGATTAAAATTTAACTCACCGTTGCAACGAAGCAAGGCAAATTCAATTATTCCATATACTTAAACTTTAATATTTTTCGTTCAAATAACCCCTTGAAGAGGATGACAAAACCATTCCCTAATACACCCGCTAACACTGCGAAGATTGAAAAGACAGAATAGAAATCTAGTAATAGATAAGGCGGGATAGGATGCGATACGAATTTCAAGTGCTCCCTCGGCTCAACGATAACTTTACCTATATCTTT
The DNA here is from genome assembly GCA_963920705.1 of Odiellus spinosus. NCBI lineage: Eukaryota > Metazoa > Arthropoda > Arachnida > Opiliones > Phalangiidae > Odiellus > Odiellus spinosus. The sequence continues at coordinate 22,474,380 of OY987233.1, read as the reverse complement.
TTTTGTATTACATATTTTTTAATAAGTTAGTGTTATACAGATATATCCTATAAATGATCATTACGAGTCGATTAAGCTCTGATCTTTCGCCCCCCTTAATAGGTTAATCAGTGTTCGAGTCAAAAAGATTGATAAATTTCAACAAAAAATTTTAGTAATCAAGAAATCTTTCGTATTTCATATACTTGTTTAATATATGGCTCATTTTTGAACTTTTTTGAGTGGCGAAACATAATTTTATGATCTTAAAATAATATACGGAATGTCTACTTTCTAACGGTGCAATCGGTTTATGCCTAAGAGGTCGAGGAGAAAAGTTACGGCCTTTTGAATTTTAATATAGGGTTCATTTTTGAACTTTTACTCGATTGCTATCGAGTGGCGAAACATAATTTTATGATCTTAAAATAACAATGGCGCTACCTGCTGATTTCTTGTTCATATAATTTATTTCTAATTTCAATCGAGCCCAGGTTTTGATACAAGATAGCTAGACCTTATTGGTGAGTTTATCAAGGTAAAAACGTGATTAGGTCACGTTGACAAGTGCCTAGATTATCCAAGTTCATTTCAATAAGAAACATGATAAAATTAAAAATCTGATCTTTAAGTCTTGTTAAGAACAGTTAAGCACTTACATCCACTTCAAATTTAAATACTGCGCGTTAAACAGCTTCGCAGACTATTAGTAAACAAAAGTAAATACGAGAGGTTCCGGGATTACATTACAATGATAACATATTGTCAAAAAAAAAGCCACAAAACATCTGATTAAATAATTATATAATCTGATATTTAAATCGCCTTGCAAATACTATTTCAAGGTTCCCGTTTTCCCATTGTTTTTAGATTGCAAACGAATTCAAATTTGATTTTAAAAGTGCATTAGTGACGTTAATGTCGTATCAAGCGATGACATGATATTTAAAGGACCAATCTGCTCTTTCATTATACACACAGCCCAGCTTTGACTGTACAATTTGTTACTGTAAACGTCGTCTGATAAGCTAGAAAATAAGGCGACTTTAAATAGGATTTAAAAATACCAAATAGTCCCTTTAACAGAACATATAGAGATGAAAATTATGGTTTATTTTAACCAAACAAGGCATTTATAGCTTCATAAACTAGGCCTAAAAAGAATTTTGTATTTGTCAACTACGTCCACTATTAAGTCCTATATTAAAAGCGTGATAAAACTGAAATAGAACTAAATGAATTGTCCAATTCTCTTTATCTGTTTGCATAGCTTCATATTAGCTTAAAGAGAGGCTATTACCATTATTATTCGAATCCCTATTATATTTCTAGTTAGTCAGTGGATAATCTCCTAATCTCCTGTTAATCATTTTTTTCAGATATTATATTTTCAGATTTTTTGCCAATGAAGCTGAATTTCAAAAGCAGTGTAAAAAATACGTTATAATTCAGTCTTTGATAAAAATCATTAATTGACTTTAAAAACAAAGCTTTCTCTTACAGTTCTGTGTTTTTGTTTGTTTTTTTTTTTTTTAATTTAAAACTCCCTTTTCTCCATTATATATCTGCTTTTAAAATGAAAATTTTCGGAGTACGTGTTATAATTACAAGTATTTCTCGCTGTTGCCGTCATAAACTCATAACCATCGTACAGTTAATAATAAAACACTTGGGGGATTATGAAATATCGAACGATTATCAGTATATAGGTAGGTATACAGTATAATTATCATTACTTGCCTTAATTACGTTGAGAAGTTCAAGTAATATCACAACGTGACACTTTTACTTTCATAGTTTTACCTCAACTGTAAAATGAAGGCGGGTGTGTTGCAACACGCGATGAGTTGACGTCATGGTAAGGCCCTGGTTCACAAGGTAGTGGTGACAATACGTAGTCTTGAGATCTCTTCTACTAGGACATAGGCAATGCGAGTCTCGGGCCCCTCTCCACTTGGGTAGGTAGGTCTCTTGGGGTCCCTAGACAGTGCACGACCTATACGCAGTTGCCTACATTATAAAAATTAGTTTATAGCACGCGTTATCGCGAGCTTGGTTGAAACGTCACCAGATGGCGAACGCGACGCCTTCAGAATAAATTGGGGTAACGGTACTTTAAGTAAAAGGCGGAAACCATTGGGTTAATCTGATTGGTTCGATTTTACGCTTTATTCGAACTTAAGCAAACTTTATTAATTAATTTAAACACCTAAAACGTGTTTTATAATTGTGAAAAAAAAACCTAGAACACCTTTCATTACACGGTGATTCTGAAAATATATTCATATAAGCCGTTTCATTTTAGGCTCATAGTTTCCCTTCAAAATAATGTGATACGCGAACAGCATTAATTATGGAGTATGTGACTGATTTAGGCCTGTCCGAATTTGTGCGCGATTGTAAACTTTTCAATAAAAATCACTAATATTTCTGAACAAGAGATATTTTATTTCATTTTAAGAATGTTAGTAGTTTTTTAATCATTATCTATACAGCTGCGCTTACAATATGAAAAAACAAAACAAAAATAATAATAATATTAATGAGTTGTATTTTGACAAATTGCAAAATACTCAAGAGGAAATTTCTGACCAACGAAAAAATGTAAAAGAAAAAACAGGACAAAAAATACAATGTACCGGATTATAAAAAATAAGTTGGAACACCGGATTTTTCTAATTCTCTTTTATTTACTGGATATCTGACTCTCCAATTGACTGATTAGTCACAACCGGTTTCATGACTGGAATACCAGGCGGATGAAACTGAGCTTCGGGATGTCGTATTTTAGGGGAATTTGCATCTCTATTGTAAGCGACGTTACCTAGATTAGGCCTCGGTTTATCCATATTTTGTCGATGAGAAGACTGATTACGTTGATATCCGTCGGAAGAACCCCTCGAATCTCCGTTCCCGTAACTCCTGGGTCCGTAGTTGTTGTAATTATTAGGAACTCTGTTGTACGACGAATTGTAGTTTCCACGATTGTTGTACGACTCTCTATCCTGATAATCGTAGTTGCCTGGTCGTCGATAATTCCCGGGTCGACTTTGCCTGGGAAATTGTTGACGACCTCCTCGATTATTATTGTAGCCATTATAGCGGTTTTGAGGCGGCTGTCTGAAGTTTTCGCCTCCGCTTCTTCGGGGTGGGCTACGTTCGTTATTACGGTTGGAAGCAGTCCCGTTTTCTTCCCGATTATCGGGATTAGATCGGCTACTCTCGTCTTTAATGGGCTTAGACGAACGCTCGCCGGATTGATCGCGGCTATTACGAGTATTTTTCTCCTCCTCCTCTTTAAACTCGTGAACAAACTTTTCAAAATCTTTACTCAGAGAATTTAGCATCGAATTATCTTCTTTGAAAGGTGACGTTTTATTTCTGGATTTATTCGAGCCACGACGAAAGTTACGACCTCCTCGACCTCCTCCTGATCTTTTATTAGCGCTATTTCCTCCTTCATTTTGCGGCGGACTATTATTTAACGAAACGACTTCTTCGACTTCAGAGTTGGCGCTATTTTTGGAATTAAAGCGATTACGTCGATTAGGGGAACTTCTAGCCATTCTTTCCATATTGGGCGAAGTAATTTCGTTACTTTTATCATCGGTTAAGTCCTTGGAATCTTTATCAATAGAATTTACGGATTCTTTACGCGATCGGTAATCAGAATCGCGACTGTCACGTTGTCGACGATTACCGTTATTTCTCGGCCTTTGATCGCGATAGGAGCCTCTTCCGTTGCTAGGCTTGACATTACCGGTATCCTCCTTCGGAATATTTTGAGTGGTTGACGCATCCGCGTCGTTATTTAAATGAGTATCTTGATTATCGGATTCTCCGTTTAATTGTAATTTCTTGGTATCCGAGTCTCGTCTAACTCTACGGTTATCCTTATTGGGATTTGACGACCTTTGAGGTCGTCCGCCATCGTAGTAATCATTGTAATCTCGGTTATTAGGATATCTGTTGTAGTTACGTCGATTATTTCCGTACCAATCTCTATTATCTCGATTGTTGTACTGATTATAACCTCCTCTAGATGGTCTACGATAATTATCGTTATAATTGTTATATCCTCCATTTCCTCCTCCGTAACGACCACCGCCGCGGTTGTTATTAAAGTTGTTATTAGGACGTCGATCTTGTTGCGTTCTTACTTTGGGTTTGCTTCCGGTTGGACTTTTATTCATTTCATCTTTCTTATCGTTATCTCGAGTATTATCTCGTTCCTCCTGAACTTTAGGGCTATTTACGTTATCTTCCGTATCAGTATCCTTTATCTTTTCAGCTTCAGACTCATTTTTAGCTTGGGATATTTTAGATTGTATCTTATCTTTCAAGTATTCAACATTTTTTACTTCCGGTCGTTTCTTTTGAGATCCGTTCGAAGCCCCTAACTCTTCTTCGAAGCGCGATTCAGTTGGGAGAGTAATCCTCATAGTTGGTACCTATCAATATAATTAGCTACGTCAAGGTTTCGAACAAAAATATATAAAAACACTAAGATATTTGAATTTTATGGGACGCGGCTAATTTTGGTGGGAATTTGTCAACAAATGCTTATAGGAACCATATCCCCTTAGTTAACTAGTTCCATTGTTCAAAAAACGCGCGTCTCGTGGTTTGTTAACTTAAAATAGTTAAAAAAAAGTACTAACCGAAGATATTGCGAGCAAATATTTGTTCTTTTCTTCTTCCAAGTCAATAATTCCACCTTTAGCCTTTTGATTTTCGTAAATAGACGCTAATTTCCATTGAATCTCTCTAATGGCTTGCGATATTTCAAACGGTTCCTCACCCAAAGCTGCGGCTGCTGGTGCCGGAAATCTTCCATCACACCCAAAATTTATGGCCTTACGGCAAATGGGACACTCGGCCTATTTTTGTATAATAAAAATAGTTATAAGACATCCGTCCGTTAGACATTTCTCTAAGTAAATAATTTTTGTTACCCTTAAAGGGAATCTAAAGGAAAAAAACCTTATTCTGTTGATTTGTTAATTATTTTTTACGTGTTATGTTAGATGGCGCCACAGTCTCCAATACCAATTGATTTGTTAAATCAATGTTAGATGGCGCCACAGTCTCCAATATCAATTTTATCATGGGATATGTGGCGCCACCTTTTAGGGAATTGCCGTTTGTATATATAATAAAAAGGCAAGATTTGATTGGCTTGAATCCCCTTCTATCTGAACAGGATTCAAAATGGTGGTCGACTCATAAATAAGAAATATGAAATTACTTCTAACGTTTTTCCGCTATTTAACTGTTTTAGATACTTCTTTTTGTATTTAACAACATTTTTAGGGTCCTAAAAGACTTAAAATTTAAATTATCGCGTCTCCCTTTGCTAAAACCAGTTTGCCACAAGCTTTTTTTCCTTACAAAAATGAAAATTCCCAGACTTTTATTACAGTTTTAGCTTATTTACTGAATATAAACCAAAAAACCTACGCCCTTTTCCCCTAAAAACCGTTCTTTTTGTTAGACATTAACAAAATATACGCGAATAAAATGGGCCTTTATCACGGGTAACAAAAATTACGATATCAATGTACCGTACCTGAAATTTTTGAGCTACCATTCCACTTTGCTCAATGCCTTTAGGTTCATCTTCTTCAAATTTGTTCTTGGAGTATTTGACAAATTTTGTCAGGCAATGAGAGTGAAAATAATGATAACATTCGGTTTTGGTGAAGACGTCTTCTTGCGAGAATTCATAAAGACAAATGGCGCATTGACAGCTAGGCATATTCCAGAATGTCAGATATTCTTTCGCCACGTCAATCAGTTCGTATAACATGGCATTTCCTCGCATTATCTCCGATTTATCAGCTATATCCATCAAGATCCTATAATAAGGGTTTCCCTTTAAGGACTCGCTTCATTTCGCAATAACCCAAAAACGTTAATGAGATAATTGGGGAAAGTTCTGGGTTACGTATTTCCCACGGATGAAACCATGATTGAATAAATTTTTAATTGAACAATGCGAAGAAATTTAGCTGATCTCCGTGAATCTAGCTAAGCCTATTTTTTGGGTAAGTTTTAATTTATTACTAGTTTAATAATTGTTTGTAAATTTTGTTTTTGGTTGATTAGGCCTATTTAAATGATAAGGAATCGATGAAAAAATTAATTATGATTACGCTTTACTTCAGTATCCAGATATTCGTAGAAAATGGTAATTACCTGTTTACTCCGTCATCTGATAATCCACGTGGATTCTTTATAACCACAGTTGGTAAATCATCAGGGTACTACAAGACACAAAAAAAATGGAATTCTTTACTTAACGTGGAGTAGAATTAATCGATGACTCTTATATTTTATCTTGCACAGGGTTGCCACAGATTTTTCATAACAAAATTCCCAGACTTTTCCAGGTTTTCCCTGACCATCTTCACCGTTTTTCCCTGACCAATTTAAAGGTGTAAATTTGTAGTAATATGTAATTTCAAGTGTAAAACACTTTATTCTTCAATAACTCCACTTGAAGACTATATAAACCCCTTATTGTATTGTATGGGAACTCCAAGGTTGCTAGAGATTCACCTGGGAGCGCGAATCACCTCTCCCCAAAAATATGTCTTCTGTTAGACAGTATACTGTGCAAAGTACTCATAAAAAAAACGTGCTTTTCTCAATAGGGGCTTTCCATAAATGTTTTAAAGGCTCAGATCCCGTATAATAAAATTTTACACATATTTATGGAAGCCTCCCTGGTCTAACTGAATCCATACTACGAGATTCCACTATTTTATGTTTAGATAATATGAAATTTCCCTGACTTTTCCCAGACTTTTTAGACCAATTTTTAAATTCCCTGACTTTTCCAGGTCTGTAGCAACCTTGTTTATGAGCTAAAGTCCCCTCCTGCTTCGGTAAAGTGCACTGGCTTTGATAAAATATAAGAATCATGGAAATAATCCATTAGTAGTTTTCTAAAGGTCCATATATGCTTAATATCCCCTCTGTCTCTACAAATCAATAAAATTATGGGGAAAATCCTAATAGAGACCAAGAAATCTGTTTTCCAAATGTCTAATTCTTCTTAATCAATATAAAAACAAAGCCAGTCAACATTAAAACCAAGTTTAAAGCCAAGCAATTAAATTTGTGAGCTTTGACAAGGCCCGAATCATTTTGATGGCATTGTGTTCCCCACCCTACCACTCCCAGAACCGCAAAATAATGGATAAAAATTGGAGGAGGTCCCAAACTACCAAATTCGTATAAACTCTCGTTAATGAAACAAAATGAAGAGGAAAAATGACACTCACCGTTTCGGGTACAGTAATGTGCAATGTGAGACGGACATAGCGAGCCTCTTTATTATCTGCGGTTGATGGTTCCAAATTTATCGTGAGTGTCAAAGGTTGGCTGGAAAATGAATTGAAAAGTAATGCTAAATATCAGTTAATTGTTTACACTTATTTAATGGTTTTGACAGTCTAAGGCTAGATTATATTTCTTACCTTTCAGATTGCACAACTTCTAGTTCAGTTATGAAGATAGATTTTAAAGACTCAATTTCGGTATCAATAACTGTAGGTGATCTGGGAAATAAATTAAGCAAACCAGTACATTAAAATTTAAATATTTTACAAAGTACCGAGGGCTGCAAGGCCCATAAGCCGGTACACTAAAAAAATCCATCTCATTCTTGTCAATAAAATATTCAAAGGCTTACGTATCATTGTTTACGATCGAATCTGCAGAGTTTTCAGCCTCCATTTCGGCGTATAATAAATGACTGTTTCTTTAAATGCGTTTAACTGCGATCATTAGTATGTAAGTAAATGACTCATTACTAATACAATTAACTAATAAATTTAAGAAATCTCACACAATAGAACACGGGAACGGCTTTCCTAACTCAATGTTATTTTTTTTTCCAATGTTGTGATGTTCAGGGCTGTACATAAGAATGATATTTTTTTTTTGAGTTGTCTGCTTACATACGATGATGTCCAGGAACGACTTCAGTAGTTCAAAACACCAGGACTCACTGCGTATCCAGCCAACAAAACGTCATACGTGATAGTGTCGAACTTTTTCTCCTAAAATTAGTGGAAAAAAACTAAACTGTGAAGCAAAAAACTTACATCGAAGTCCGGCTTTGGCCCTATACTGTGTCCATTCGAAATCAAGCTTTCGATCGAAAATTGCAGATTGCCTCCCCCTGTCGGTAAGCGGAAATTTGCAGTTTTCGATCGAAAACTAGAATTTATTTATGTCTACACTTGAACAAAAGTTTAAACTTTTGGCGCGATCACTAATCACTTCAATATTTGGTTGTTTTCAGACCCAAAAGTCCTATAAAAAATATTTACCAAGTTTGCAGTCTTGGAAATGGTTCAGTAACAATAACCATAGACTATATTTGCTACAAATTAAGATACAACGTTTCGAGCCATATTTTATTGAAAATTATGTACACAAATTAAAGCCATCAATAAATTTAGGTCTTCATCCCAAAATCATTTTGATATTAAACCCTAAAACGAATTGGTAAAGGAAATTGTAGAATTGTCGCAATAAACTTACAATTATAAGCTTATTAAGTTATTACTCACTTTTTAATGACTTGTACTACATCTTCATCATTGAGTACATGATCTCGACCAACTTTTTGGGGAAAATGCTTTACGGATGATCCCCAAACTAAAGCGCTAAAAAGAGATTAACAAAATTTAAGCAAACCATTTTGAAATTAGATTTAACTTCAAAATCAATACGAACCATTTGAATTCCTTCATAATAGTTCTATGTAATTTGTTGCAAAAATCTTCCACAGCTTTTCTTTCAATAGACAAAATAACCGGAGCTTCGTAGTCTGGAAGTTGACCTTTAGGTTTTGTGTAGCTGCGATAGACGAACAATATTAGAGTTTTTAAGTTTTAGTAATGATATTTGGTAATATAACGCTCCTATTACGTCGTAATATACTAACATTCGAGTCAATTTTAAGTATTCCCAAGCTTTTTCCAACAAATCATCGAAATTCCATTTGTGATGAGCCGATATTGGGACGCAATGCGGGATTTGATATATTATGTCCAATTCCTCGATTGATATCTGATCTATTTTGTTCAGAACGTAGATGCAAGGTATATAAACTCGATTTCCTTCAATAACGTCGATCAAATCATCGGTAGTCGCGTCGCATTTCAAAACAACATCAGCGTTCGAAATTCTATATTCGGCTAAAATAGCTTTAATAGTGTCCATATCCAATTCTGATTGGGTAGCCTATTAAATGTATCGTATATCGCAACAAGAAAGGATAGAAATTATGTTATAGGGATAAAAAAACGTACCAGAGTTTGCAAATTGATTCCACCTTTATCTTTTCTTCTTACTACCACACCAGGCGGTTCTTTGTTTAAACGTATTCCAAAACCTTCAATCTCCCGTTCGATTATCTTTTTGTGTTGTAAAGGTTTAAGAACATCCAATACAATGAATATAAGACTACAAGTCCTGGCAACTGAAGTATAACGATAAGTTTAAGTTATAATTTATCATCGTTTCTTTTTATGAAGCGAAAGATTTCTTACCAGCAATAACTTGCCTTCCTCTTCCTTTACCATCTTTAGCACCTTCGATAATTCCAGGCAAGTCGAGTAATTGAATTTTAGCTCCTTTATACTTTATAACACCCGGTACGGTTGTCAGAGTGGTGAATTCGTAAGCCGCCACTTCCGAATAAACCCCAGCCAAAGTTGTCATTAATGTTGATTTACCAACCGAGGGAAAACCTGTATATAATATTGTTGTATTTTTTCTTGGAATGACAGCTTTAAGTTTATGGAGTAAAATTTACCAATAAAACCTATTCTAGCGTCTCCCGTTTTAGCAACATCGAAACCTTCCCCTGGACCTCCTCCGCCACCTTTAGGGGTAATGAGCTCTCTTCGGAGTTTGGCTAAACGCGCTTTGAGGAGACCCAAATGACCCATAGTAGCCTTATTCCTTTGAGTTCGGGCCATCTACATTTTAAAATAAAAGGACCGTAAGGCTCGGTTATTTGGTGATTTATTAAATTAAACTAATTTCAAACACATTTTTTACAGCTAAGCCTTTGCGTTAAATTCCAATTTTTCTTACCTCGGCCTCAATAGCGGCGATTTTTTCCAAAACGGTACTCATTTTTATATAAATGATATCAACTTGGTCGATATGAACACTTAATTATCATGAATAAATTACAATATTACGCTAAACACGATTGAAAAAATATAGAAACCCCACCGCGACTAACTTTGGTTGGAGAGCCGACGTGGTAACCAGGTAAGCAGACGACAGGTTTCCAAAAAGGAAATTTTTTAAAAAAATAAAAAAAAAAGACTTTTCAACGCCTTTTGAGATCTACGTCATTTTAGCGTGGAGATTCGCTAGGATTGGGCTCGTTTTTTAAATAATAAATGAAACGCTTTCATATCGCTATTGAATAAATTTGATGTCGGTAAGAAACCCTGAGTTGAAATGGACCAAATAGCCACGAAAATTGAAGACGACACATTCAAGAATAATGAGTATGATACGGAGGACGAATTCATTTTTTCGGAACTAGAGAAATTAGGAATGATAGAACCTTTTCAATCACAAATAAGTAACCGAATGGAAGTTGAAGGTGAAATAGACGAGCTACAAAAAATTATTCAAGATTTGAAACGAGAAGAAAATGCCGAAAGAGGCTACAAGAGAAAAAAATGCCAATCCTCAAAATCTTCACGAAAACGAATCTGTACTAAGCATAGTCATAAGAAGGTGTTCCAAGTTGACAGGGAGGTTTTGAAAACACCCGATTCCAGAGACGGCAATTTTCAAGGCTTGTTAAAGGACACGCTTAAGACTAACGGAAAAAACAAGGGCAGTGGAAAAAAAAGTAAGCTATCAATTTCCGGTCAACTGCAAGTAGCTTCAACATCCAACCAGCAAACGTCTGTAAATGTGGTTCTCAGTGGAAACAAAGGCCGGTCCAATAAAATGACTACTGCCTTAGTCTCTACAATGGAAACTAAATCAAAGAAGTTGCAAATGAATCTGATAGGAAATACATCAGAAAAACCTTTAATCCTTAAAGAAGAAAGTACGGATAATGACGTAATCTCGCTTCCATTCGTAATCGAAGAGAAGATCAAGCCTATAAAAACAAGCGAGGACGATGGCGACGTTATCTTTGAAAAAATTGTTACTACGGGACATCAAATGCTTAGTGGAGAAATCGACAGTGTAAATAAGGTTTTGGCCATAATCGACTTGACAAATCCAAACACCTTAGTCGATGAAAATACTAATGAGAGCGGAGTGATTCTAAATAAAACCGAAGCAATTGATAAACAAGAATTCCAGGTGAAAACCGATCCAACTCCGGACAACAAAGACAATCTAACTCCAACCGTGGACAACGTATTGAACGACACCGCTTTTAACTATGCCAATCTGGACCATGTCACAGAAACTTGCGGCTCAGATCCTGAAAATGAAGTCGTTGTAATTGACGTTATTGACGTAAAGGCCTCTTCAATTATAGACGAAAAATTTAGAACGAGCTTCGATAAAATTTTGAACCACTTAGTTTCTCTAAGATTGTCGGACGTTGAAATAAATATAAGATTGCTCAAAATTCACAAGTATCTCTCAGAACCGACTGTAAAATGCCGTCAATTGGTGTCCATCTTTAGCAAGAATAGCTCAAATCGGTATTGTACCGTAGGAGTTTTCAATGGACGTTTAACCATAGGAGTCAAGGTTGGCGACAAGAACTTTTACGGAAATGGAGCTGGCAAAAAAACCGCCACCAACGAGGCTTGTCGAAACGCGCTGGCCATTTTGTTCGGGATCGACCTCGACAAAAAATTAAAATTGATTAACCGTAACTGTCTACCTAAGGTTGAAACGATGATGAACTACGTCAGATCATTCGGAGTTAGAAGCAGCATGGCTGCTATTCAAAATCATCCGGCTGGATTATTCATACCTCTTATTAACGTACGATCCATTGCTGGAGAAATCGTATCAAATGCCAGTAAAGTTGTTGACACTTTGACAAAATCTAGAGCCAACAAAGAAATGCTTATCAGCGCCGTGTCGCAAGTCATTCTTCAAGGAGCTTCGTGTTTCGTTCCAAAATCGAATTCCGGCGAAGTACCTCAACTACCATCAGGGAGCGATAACGGTGAAAATATTGCCGCTATCATGCCAATAAAGGAAGAACCAGTTGAACCTCAACCAAGCACATCCTTGTCACAAATAAAGCCTTTCTTTAATATTTTGTAGGTTTTTTTTTTATCATTTTGTAATAATACGTGATGTGGTAAAAATAACCGCATCCAGTTTCGTTAATATTATTCTAGTTATTAACTCCTGGTAGTACAAAAAGCGTTTGTAACCAACAGAACTTTTGTATCTTATTATAAAAAATAAAACTTCTTTGCACTTTGATTTTTTGTAACTTATCTAAAAACATATCGAAATTTTCTTGTAGTCCATGTCGTCTATTCAACCTCGAGTTACCTCTAAGATGGTTGCTTTATATAGGGTGAATCAGTGTAAGTTTGGACAAGGCTTAGTCCAAAATGCATAGAGACATTTCCATGTACAAGAAAATATAACTAAATAATGATTTTATTTTTATTTTATAAATATTACACGTTTATCATTTATTTCGTCTTAGAATTTTTGGTTAAAGCTTTAGAAAAAACTAATTTATCAATTAGTTTTAAAGGCGATTCAAAAACCAAGTATAAAAAGATGGAAAATGCCAACGAACAAAGAGCCAAACCTGAAGTTAGGAAAGCCTGCAATTTAATGTTAAATTATATTCCTTATTCGATCGAGATTTCAAAATCTGTTTCAAATAACTTACAAAAACTGTATGTCTGAAATCAGTTGCGCCATAAGTACTCGCTAAATATGCTTGTAAGATTGGTTGATGAACTAAGAAAACTAAGTAAGTCAGTCGATTGAGTGGTTGAAAGAAACTCCATGATAGAAAAGAATTTACGTAACCTTTACGCAAAATTAAAGGTAAGGAATTGCAACTTTATGTCTAAGAAATAAGTAATATAAGACCAATAGACAATAGTTTTGGCAAAAAATGAAGATATTTGGGGGGTAACAACGAAATTTGGGGTTGTACAAATAAAATTGACGCGTTATCTCCTATAAATACGTCTATGTCCCAAGTGCTTACTTTTTTTTTGGTACTAAATGGGTTAAAAGTATAACTTATCAAAGACCAATGAAGTGTTTTAGTGTTAATAGTTTGTGTTGGAAATATATTATCAGAAGCCAATGAAACCCTCCTTTGAAGTCTATTACTCCCGGGTCTTGTCTACCCCTCTCTGTATGGGTTAGTTTCAAAAAGCGCGATTCGTACGCCTCCTAACGGTAGATATTTTTGGAGAGGGAGTTCGTCGAGCGAATATCTCTAGCAGCCTCGGAGTTCGTCAAAAAAACGTCGTCGTTTGTGGAGAGAGAGAATTTCCAATTTTCCGTAGACAGGGGGGTATGAAGTAGGACCCCTCCGATCTCGTAAAATCGTGAATTTTACCCATACAGAGAGGCGCGCTATATGGAACATTAGAGTAGTAGACTTCAAAGGAGGGTTTCATCGGCTTCTGATATTATTGAAGGGAAAATTAGAATGGTCTCATATTAATTATCCCACTAATTATTAATATAATCATTTACCACCATATCCGTAGAAACAAGCGGTACTAAGCCAGGCTAAGAAAAGTCCCCATATTATTCGGAACGTCGCAACGTATATTGCAGATTCCAACGGTTCGGGAAGAACAAAGCTGTTCCATTTAAAAGTTCCAAAATATACACCGATCCACCCAGATAGTGTCGCTATCCACAGAACAATTTGTAATGCCTTTTTTTTTCAAATCAAAACATTTTAAAAATCAAGATTTATAGACAAGGATGAAAGCATTCTTTATACCCAATGTATTGTTAGTTGCTTTTTCTTTGCAAATAATATTCCAGTCAAAATTCCAATTACTAAGACGCCGAAATGAAGATGTGGCAAGAAACCTGTAACGCTTGTGCTTTTGAAAATTTGCCTGGAAGGCAAAATCAAAATCTACTTCAATACAAATAATGGATAGACAACCACTTTCCACCAATGAATGAACAATCGCTTTAAAGTTTCAACCAATGAATGAACCTCTTTCCACCAATGAATGAACAATCGCTTTAAAATTTGAACCAATGAATGAACAATCGCTTTAAAGTTTCAACCAATGAATGAAAAATCGCTTTAAAGTTTCAACCAATGAATGAACCTCTTTCCACCAATGAATGAACAATCGCTTTAAAATTTGAACCAAAGAATGAACAATCGCTTTAAAGTTTCAACCAATGAGTGAAAAATCGCTATAAAGTTTCAACCAATGAATGAACAATCGCTTTAAAGTTTCAACCAATGAATGAACCTCTTTCCACCAATGAATGAACAATCGCTTTAAAGTTGCAATAAATGAATGAACAATCGCTTTAAAGTCTCAATCAATGAATGAAAAATCGCTTTAAAGTTTCAACCAATGAATGAACAACCGATTTCCACCAAAAAATTAATAACCCTTTCAACCAACGATTGAACAACCCTAACTTCAACAAATGATTTAATATAATTTTCAACCAGTAATGGAACAACAATTTCAATCAAAGAAAGAATAAATTTTTGCAATAAGTCAATTTGCCCGGACATTACGACTTACCTAGGTGTCGCTGTTCTAACGATAACAACAGGTGGATAAGATAGTGGATCCAAATAAGTCAAAACTGTTATTGGAACAATGCTGGCTAGAACTAATATCGCTAGTAAACCGTAACCTAGTACACGTTTTCTGAAATAGTTTTGAAATATACAAAACGATTTTCACTAAGAAAAAAAAATAAAAACGCTTACTTGACATATAGACAAAAGAAAATGATGAACACTAGAAACAATTGAAAATCAAGAGACACGTACCAACTGACTATCATACACTGAAATAAACAATGAATAAATATGAGTGAAAAAATATAATGTAGGCGAGGTTTTGTTGAATCTTACTATATCTTTCATCTGTATAAAATTATTGATGAATAATGGTATATACCACCAATTATTAGCGCAATTTTCAATTAAGGGGTCCATGTTTTCGTGCCAGTGAGGCCCTGATCCCATTAATGGAAGCAAAAACATCCATCCCACTATTATCATCACAATAGGTAGCAACCTGGAATTTTAGGATATCACTTCAAAGCCTAAATCTCATTAAAATCTACATACCTCCATATTCTTTTCAAAATAATTATTATAAAAATAACTGGATTCAAGCCTTTCTCGTTAGACTTGTCTCTCGAAGATACCATTAAGTAGGAAAATAGTACAGCCCTGAAAAAGAAAATTACATAATTTAGGGACAAGCAGTTAATTAATGGAAAGAATTAGGCAAACTAGGCATAGGACTTTGAGGGGGTATGTCCCCCTGGTGCCCCTGTGGTTATGAGCCTGGTTTTTATCAAGAAAACCCGTTAAAGGTTGAGCCTTAAAGAGAGGATGCAACCTAACAACAAGTGATCTTTTATCGATTCCTTATTGTTTAAATAGGCCTAATCCACTACTGAAAATATTTACAAACAAATATTAAACTAGAAATAAATTTAAAACTTACCCTGAAAATAGGCTTAGTGGGATTCATGGAGCTCCTGTTTTCCTCGCGTGTAAGGTCTAGCGACCAATCGCGCGCGACGTAAGTCTCGTGGAGTTCTCGCGTGAACGACGGGCCTTTGCTCATTGGTCGCTAGACCTTACACGGGCGCGATTCTGGATCTCCACGAATCCCGCTAAGCCTATTTTCAGAGTAAGTTATTTCTAGTTTAATATTTGAATTGTAAACTTTTTATCGATGGATTAGGTCTATTTAAAAGATAAGGAATCGATCAAAAAAAAATCACTTGTAATTAGGTTGCATTCTCCCTTTAAGTACTTTCGCTAAGGGGACTACGCGCGATTATTTTCAAAATCAATTAGTTGATTCAACATGTTGTGAGATTTAAATTTCATCCACGAAGGTTTGCTTAATTAAGATTATCTATGTATCTAATAAACTTACGAAATGAAGACAAATGTATCCACGTTTAATCTTCCATTTATAATTCCTTGGCCCAAAACATCTTTAGGTAATTCAAGAGCCGAAAATAAATGTCCTAAAATTTATAGAATCCATTTTTCTTTTAGTTTTTAAGTCAAGGTTTGTAAGTATATTATCAATTTCAATTCGAACTGACAGCGAGAGATTAATTTTCACGACTTACTAAGAGCTTGAAATTCGTGAGTTGAATAAACGTGGCTTGTCATAACTCCGCATATTGCTAAGACTTTAAGTCCGTTGAAGAAATCAAGGTTCCCTTTTCGTTTTTTGGTCGAAAATAAGGCGACAATGTTTGTTCTTAAAGAACAGCCATCCAAAATCATTCTCAAGAGAGGGTTGAATTCTTAAAAATAATAGAGAATTATGATTTGAAAAAGCATTATAGTTTCAAAGCTTTGAGCAAATGTTAAATGGCTAAATCTAGAATTCACGCAAGTACATAAATTTAAATAGATAATTAGACCATCTACGCGTACTTTGTAGCCAAAATTCGTCCGTTATTAACTTAATCAGATCTTTAAAAAAACTGGGATTTATTTTCCCTTCGTGCAAATATTTTAGTTCAATATTTAACTACTTTTCTGTACTTTATTATTAACTTTTGCTTATATTTCTGCCAAATTAATGAATTTCAACACCAATTTTGATTTCGGAGTTTTTTTAAGCAAATTAAAACATATGGTAATGTCTCAATGCCACAAAACATAAATTTAATCCAATTTCAACTCACTTTTAATATTATTTGTTTCATCAGACTCATTTCGAACTGAACTTGTACTTATTTTCCACAATTCCAAGGCCAAATCGACAATCGTGCTTAGAATTACAATGATTCCAAATATAGAGAAAATGCCCCTAATACAAAAACGCGATTATAAAATTATTACTAAAGCTTCGTTCACACTAACGTATCCAAATCGATAAAATAAAACTGATATTTAAATAGTTGTGAATCATTTTTAAGCTAAATCTGTTCACAAAAACGGCGTTCATACAATTCAAACATTATTTTGAATACCTGTCAGATAACTGAAAATTAAAAGAATATTTCTTACATAATGACTAGATGATGTGTTTCGAATTCCAGTGGCGATTCGACTTCGCATCTTGGTACATCGGCGTAGACACCCAAATAGTCCGCGACTAATATTTTAAAAGAAAGTTCTATCCTTAACCCTAGTTTTTTTAACTATAAGCAGAAGCCGATGAAACCCTCCTTTGAAGTCTACTACTCTAATGTTCGATATAGCGCTCCTCTCTGTATGGGTAAAATTCCCAATTTTACGAGTTAGAAGGGGTCCTACTTCATCCCCCCTGTCTACGGAAAATTGGAAATTCTCTCTCTCCACAAACGACGACATTTTTTTGACGAACTCCGAGGCTGCTAGAGATATTCGCTCGACGAATTCCAGCTCCTAAAATATCTACCGTTAGGAGGCGTACGAATCGCGCTTTTTGAAACTAACCCATACAGAGAGGGGTTGACAAGACCCGGGAGTAATAGACTTCAAAGGAGGGTTTCATCGGCTTCTGCTATAAGTGAATAAGGTCTAAGTTTCGCGTACCAAACGTAGCAACCTTGGAAATATCATTCTTTGTACAAGTTGAAGGCACGCAAACGCCAAAACGTATGGCATAATGATATAAACTTTGTATATATTTCAAAGTTTCATCAAGTACCTATATATATAATAAATTCACAGTTGCCTCGTTTAAAAATTTACTAATACGATGACGTCATATCATTGTCACTATCCAAAAATCAATTGTACTTTGACATACTTCGTTAATTCCTGTAAGGTTTTTGAAGGGTTCTATGATGTCACCCTGGAAAGAATGTTTTGGCTCTTTGGGTAATGGTGGTCGAAAATCTACCATACAATGTTGCCCTTGAAAACTTGGCCCATATTTTTGAGTGACATTGATTTCGAGGCAAGTCCCGAATGAACCCACGTCAGAAAGTGTACCAGAAGCCATTCCACTAAAAGGTTTCGCACAAGCGTCCATCACTGTTAATTTGATTGATATCGAATTAAAACAATTTTACTTCAAACAGGACTTGAGTTTAAATCATTATCGCGATAATATTGAATATTTTTTTTCCCACTGATTATTACTTTGAATCAAGCCTCAAAATTCTAACAAATATGACGTTTCATACTATCAGTGTAGATTGGAATCTAATTGGCCCTTCTTTTAAGTTCAATAGACAAACAACCAATAAAAAAACAGTAAAAAAAATTGTAAATAATTCAAAAATTAATTTCAGTGAGCTAAAAAATTGGACCAATCAGATGAAAGACATAACCTTTAACTGTATATATTTGAACTACTAATTTCACAACATCTGAAGACATATTTTTTTAAGAAAATCAATATAACGAGATTGGTTAGATTTCCCCTTTACTGAAATTTAAATCAAACCATACTTTAAAAATTTAATAAAACACGCTTAAATGTTGACAGATTCTGAAAATAAATTTAACATTTAATTTTCAATTCGTATACTAACCCTTTAATCCAGTAATTGTTTAATTACGTTAGTTAATATGCTAATTCCAAAAATATATAAAACCGGCTTAAAGGTGTAGAGGAAATTTGTGTTTTTTTATTATCATTAATTCTTCTGCTAAAAATAAGTAATGTTTGCGTAGTAAAATATTCAGGAAGTGTTTAGGAAATGTATAAAAAAAACCGGAAACCTGATTTTGGCAAAAAATAAAATCTAGGGGCTACGTTCACATTAGAGACTAACCGTTAATTTAAAATCAATTATTATCTTTAAATCAATTATTATCTTTAGATCTGACCTAAAAAATTTCAATTTGACCTTTCTAAAAGGGTTAAAAACCGTTTCAATTTATGAATGACGCAAAATCTCATTCTTGATTATTATCACCCGCGCGCAATCGAAAGTTACAGAGAAGTATTTTGATTTATTGTAAATATTTAGCATAATTGCTGGACATTTCCCGATTTTATTTTTAATAATAAAATTCGATAAAAATTAATTTCTTCTTCATCTTCCCTTTAAACGTAACACTAATACTATTACGTTCTAAAACAGTTGTTGGTAATCGTAAAGCCATAGAGTAATTATTATAAATATTTAAAACAAAGGCCTACTTTGAACAGCCCATAATTTTCCTTGTCTCAAAGAGAGTGCGAACTGTATTAGGCTTCCTTGACAATCAGTTGACAGTTCAATTTCCGAAGTTGATCGAATTAAAACTGGGATAATGCTTTTAAAAACCTCATCTACTAAATTTCTAGTTTTACTTAACATAACATTCCATTTCTGTATGACTTCCTCGTGGCTGGACTCCGTGACCACCTTAGGCGTTCTAAAGGGGCTACCGTATGATAATGATAAGAAATAACCGCACAAAACAACGCTACACAATAAAATCGACTCTTTAAAATGCATGTCTTCCGTAAACTATATCCGAGCGAAAGTGAAATAGAAACACCAAACCCAAAATCAAATTCAGAACTTCGTATTACGTAATTTATGTCATGTTTTGAAATTTTAACCAATTGGAAACAATTTTCTCGCCATCTCACGTGACACGCGTCAAAAACGTAATCATAGAAAAAAAAAAAAAAATTCAAAATGGCAATGACATGATTAAATATTTTAAGGATAAGCCAAACTGACCTTATCACGTAAAAGATGCCATACATGATTTAAATAGATAAAGGTGTCAAAGGGAGCGTGAAATTCAGCGACCAATCACTACACGTAATCGTAGTACAAGCCTGTAGCTTTGGCTGTACTTTTAGAGAAGTCTAAACTCATCCAAAAAAGTTTTAATATATTTTTTTTTAAGAATTTTTAGTTAAAAAGAAAATTTTTTTTTTATAATTACAGTACTTAATTATACCTTTGAAATTCATGCAAGTTTCTAAAACACCTAAATGTTTTGAATGTTCTGACCCTATAATACATTTTTACACATTTATTGTAGCCACATTCAAGGTCTAACGAAATAATATTAAATTTTTCCATTGGAAAATATTAAAATTCCCTAACTTTTCTCTGACCTTTTCCATCAGATCTGTGTTAACCTTGCAATTACTTCATTCTCCCTTGAATTTAGATAACAATCTTAATAATTTCGAACTTACTGAATGTTATTGTACGATATAACCATTTCTAAATAGCATAAATTTTGAAACTAAATTCCACCCACTTTTTTTTTCAAATTACCTAAGAAGTAAAAAAAAAATTTAAGATTAAAAGTAAGGTCTTGGAAGAAAATTAATATTGATTATGAAATTATTTTATAGTTTTGATCAAGAAATGTTGCCGTTAAGATTAAAACTGGGGCGCATTAATACAAAATGTTACATTCTATAGAGATAAAAGTAGTACATATAACGTAATAAAGTTTTTAAAGTGACGCTGTCACGGTTTTTCATAAATTCTAAATAGAAATATTTTATGATAGCTACCTTAAAAATTCTGGGACAAGTAATAAGGTCGCTTTAGCTCGGTTTTTTTCATGTAACGAGAAAACCAAATACCTATTTTTGACGTTTTCATTTTGAATTATTAAATTTAATCTGGCATTCTTAAAAAAATGTGTTAGTCTAACTTTAAAAATAGTCGTTCCAACTCTCCTTGAAAACGAGTATACTTGTAAATTATTGATTGACCTTAATTACTTTTAACAGAGCAAACTTGTGTCAATTGATATTTTCTAGTGTTTTAATCGCGTTCTTCTAGTTAAAGATTACGTTCCATATTTTTTTTTACCTAAAAACCAGTAATTTAAAATCGGCCCGAAGACATAATGTACACCGTTTTAGCCCCGTTTTTAGACTAATACGCAGCTAGGCTCTTATATTTATCGCGTTGTCAGTGTCGATGTTGTTGCTGCAAAGTATGATTTGATTTATCACGATTTTGAATTAAGATTATAGGCTTGGTACATATTTTAAAATTTGAATAGTAGTTTCGGTTTTTCATAAAGATAATTGAATTAAATAAATTAATATATGCAATTCATGAAACTATGAATTTTGAAACAGTCAAATATCGTAAACATGGTTGCCACAGTTTTTTCAGATTCAAATTCCCTGACTTTTCTAGGTTTTTCCCTGACCTTTTCCAACGATTTTCCCTGACCGTTTCGGCTAATATATAATCGCGTTCGCCAAACTTTGTTGCAGGCGTATCTTTGTTGTAATCTATACAACTGACACGGTCAGCTGAGAATCTTTTCCTCGGATAATGATTGGAATTTCCTGGCTTCTCGAAAGATCTTTAAATTCCCTGACTTTTTAAAATATCTTAAAATTCCCGGACTTTTTTGGTTCATTTTCAAATTCCCAGACTTTTTTTTGGTTCATTTTGAAACGAAAGAGCGAAATTGAGGTAAGTAGTACTCAATAACCTTCTCTTTGATGTCAGTAATATGATAAATAACATAAACTGGGGTTCGTAAGCGTCCACTAATGGCAAATAACAAGGATCAAGGTTGAAGATTACCGTGAAAAACCCCAGATTATGTCGCGACCTTACCTACATTTCGTATCGAGATATTTAATTGAATGCGTGTTTGAAAATGGGACTAACAACATACAACGTATATATTGATAGTGATATTTAGATTTAGTTTTATGAGTCGCGCTTCTAAGCCTAATATTTTCTTATCAGTCATTTCCCCCGCTATGGCATGGCTGCCATTGAGGGTAAATTTTATGAAGCCAATCTTCCAAAACCAGAAAAAGGTTTCTAGGTCTAGGAATATGAAAATTTTCAATATAATAAAATAATAAAAGCCTAGATTTGATATAATGTCGCGCTAAAAGCTCGAGATTAGATTGAATTTAGCGCTTAAATTCCGCGAAATCTACGCAAATTAAAATATAAGTAATTAAATTTGAATAAATTTGAGAGATCAAGCATGAATTTTAATTGTACATCTTTACTGGCTATTACGTTAATCATATCATCATCCAACGCTAAAAATATTTGTACGTAAAACTCAAGTGATTTATTATCCTAAAACATAGTCATAATATTTCTGCGTTGCATTTGTATTTAGACAAAAGGGAAGCGATAGTAATTCATGGATATGGGAATTCGAGTAAGTGTAGTAATTTTATTCTCCGCAGAGTGGCGTTTCCTCCGATTTCATTATTTACACGTGGCGACTGCGGCCGCTAGAGTGTCTTGAATCAGAATCCGATGGTACATTTACCGGACCTTTGCTAATAGTATTATCAACTATTTCTTGAATATTTACAGCGCAAGAATCCAATTCTCCAACATATTCGAGTCAGAATTGGTATTCTCAAAGGGGTAACGGAAATAATTCAGTTCAGCCTGAAATTAAACACGACACAAATATATTTACCTTACCAGCGCAATTATTAATGCCTATTGCAATAAACACTGTCACCATGAATAACGGATACACTCCTCTAACTACTACCACTGCGCCTAACTCGGCAACTCCGAAAGAACCAGATAGACCAACGAAACCTTCGGTACCTACTACAGAACCAGATACCCCAAAGGAAACTTCGGTGCCAACTACAGAACCATATATCCCAACGGAACCTTCGGTGCCGACTACAGAACCAAATACCCCAACGGAACCTTCGGTGCCGACTACAGAACCAGATACCACAACGAAACGTTCGCTGCCGACTTCTCCTACGGAACCAGATACCCCAACGAAACGTTCATTGCCAACGCCTCCTACAGAACCAGATACCCCAACGAAACCTTCGCTGCCGACTTCTCCTACAGAACCAGATACCCCAACGAAACCTTCGCTGCCAACGTCTCCCGCAGAACCAGATACCCCAACGAAACCTTCGCTGCCGACTTCTCCTACAGAACCAGATACTCCAACGAAACCTTCGCTGCCGACTTCTCCTACAGAACCAGATACCCCAACGAAACCTTCGCTGCCAACGTCTCCAACAGAACCAAATTCTTCAACGAAACCGACTTCTCCTACAGATCTAAGTTATTAGTTTATTTATGTAGCCCTAATATTTTTCGTAAGAAAAAATTATACATAGTTTACCGGTATATATTAATTTTAAATTAATATATAATCCTTGACTGATTTGGTGCCCTTGTTACGAATAAATGTAGATTTTCGAAAGTGCGAGGCAAAGTAGTTTTTAATAAAGGCATACGCTATTAGCAACGATACGAGATAATTCTTGAATATATTCATTCAATTTTAATAAATTAAAATATGTAAATAAAACCTTGCAATAAAAACTCTCTCTTAAAAAAGGCATCCCTTGTTAATTTCCGTTGTTTTCATAGATTTAACACGAAATTAAAAGTAATGATTCGTCGTTAATTCTAGTTTTTGTATCGCTTCATTACGGTACTCTAATAAATCACGGATAGATTGACACGTATCATATTAAACCAGAGCTTTATTGGTTATTGCTCTGAAAAAACTTTAAACATGACAGGTTAAAAGTGTCAGAAGTCAACGAACTCGCGACTATATTAGAGGTTTAAAGCTGACCTATATATTTCGATATACTTAAAAATTAAAAGATACATCTACAAGCTACGAACAATTAGTCAGCAGAAATCGTAATTAAAAGTTAAATACTTTGTCAATTGAGAAAGATATGTTTCCTTTACCAACTCGAAAAGCGACTGACTATACATATTTAAATATTATATTATAATAAACCTTAGAAAAATAACTCTTGATTTTAAATATATCTAAATATGAAAAGGTATCAATATTTGAAAAATAAATTAATATATTTTTAATATTTCAATTTTTAATTAAACTCGAGTTAACCTAAATATGTAAAATTTGAATAGATATTAGTATTCGCAAGAAAAAAGGTAAAAAATAACACGTAAACCTAATAAAACATGTTGACAGCATCAATATAAGCATTAATTTTTATAATTAAGGCTTAGCAAGGTTAAAATTATACAAAATCTCATGACCTTACCTAATTTGCTAGAGCAAGTACACGCGCGAAAATAGGATAAAAAGTAAACCGATATATGGTTCTAACTTCAACTGCATTGATTTGCAACGAAAGGGATTTAGATTGTGAAATGGGTCATAATTCTTTGATACAGATGGAAATTTAGACCCGCGAGTATTTTCCACAAAATATTTAAGTCAGTATAAGGTAAGGGCATAGAATAGATATTCCCATGTCGCGTTAAAACATGAGATTACATCGCGATAAAATTTTGAAACAGCTACATAAACTCAACTAAAATTTTGTACAAGCAAGTGATGAGTTTGATACAGTAAAAGAGTGATAACTAAGACGAAAAAATGTTTAAATGTACAACTTTACTGGTGTTTACGTTAATTGTATCATCATCTAACGCTAAAAATATTTGTACGTAAAACATAGAGGATAAGCCTTAAATATTATTAATTTATACAATTTCTATAGATAAAAGGGAAGCAAATCCTGATCCTGGATATGGAAATTCGGGTAAGTGTTTTAATTCGACTAGTGCACAAAATATTTTCTTGACACAAGGCAAATTTTTATTATTATTGTTTATTATACTAACATACCAGCAGAACCCGTAACATCGATACCATCTTCGATGTCAACCGAACAAGAAGGAATTAAGGATTCAACTCCAACAAACACACCCACTGCGTCTAACGCCGCAACTTCAATAGGATCAAATTCCCCAACGAAACCTTCGAAGCCAATTCCTCCTACAGAACCAGATACCCCAACAAAGCCTTCGCAACCAACGCCTCCCACAGAACCAAATCCTCCAACGATACCTACGCAGCCAACGCCTCCTACAGAACCAGATACCCCAGAGAAACCTTCGCAGCCAACGCCTCCTACAGAACCAGATAACCCAACGATACCTTCGAAGCCAACGCCTACTACAGAACCAGATACCCCAACGATACCATCGAAGCCAACACCTCCTACAGAACCAGATACCCAAACGATACCTTCGCAGCCAACGCCTCCAACAGAACCAGATACCCCAACGATACCTTCGCCGCCAACGCCTCCTACAGAACCAGATACCCCAACGATACCATCGAAGCCAACACCTCCTACAGAACCAGATACCCCAACGATAC
Organism: Odiellus spinosus; assembly: GCA_963920705.1. NCBI lineage: Eukaryota > Metazoa > Arthropoda > Arachnida > Opiliones > Phalangiidae > Odiellus > Odiellus spinosus. The sequence goes on along the minus strand of OY987233.1, from coordinate 22,449,152 downwards.
CTTCGCAGTCAACGTCTCCTACAGAACCAGATACCCCAACGATACCTTCGCAGCCAACGACTCCTACCGAACCAGATACCCCAACGATACCTTCGCCGCCAACGCCTCCTACAGAACCAGATACCCCAACGATACCATCGAAGCCAACACCTCCTACAGAACCAGATACCCCAACGATACCTTCGCAGCCAACGCCTCCTACAGAACCAGATACCCCAACGATACCTTCGCCGCCAGCGCCTCCTACAGAACCAGATACCCCAACGATACCATCGAAGCCAACACCTCCTACAGAACCAGATACCCCAACGATACCTTCGCAGCCAACGCCTCCTACAGAACCAGATACCCCAACGATACCTTCGCAGCCAACGCCTCCTACAGAACCAGATACCCCAACGATACCTTCGCAGCCAACGCCTCCTACAGAACCAGATACCCCAACGATACCTTCACAGCCAACGACTCCTACAGAACCGAATTCCCCAACAAAGCCTTCGCAGCCAACGCCTCCAACAAAACCGAATCTTCCAACGATACCTACGCAGCCAACGCCTCCTACAAAACCGAATCCTCCAACGATACCTACGCAACCAACGCCTCCTACAGAACCAGATACCCCAACGATACCTTCACAGCCAACGACTCCTACAGAACCGAATTCCCCAACAAAGCCTTCGCAGCCAACGCCTCCAACAAAACCGAATCTTCCAACGATACCTACGCAGCCAACGCCTCCTACAAAACCGAATCCTCCAACGATACCTACGCAACCAACGCCTCCTACAGAACCAGATACCCCAACGATACCTTCACAGCCAACGACTCCTACAGAACCGAATTCCCCAACAAAGCCTTCGCAGCCAACGCCTCCAACAAAACCGAATCTTCCAACGATACCTACGCAGCCAACGCCTCCTACAAAACCGAATCCTCCAACGATACCTACGCAACCAACGCCTCCTACAGAACCAGATACCCCGACGATACCTTCGCAGCCAACGCCTCCTACAGAACCAGATACCCCAACGTTACCTTCGCAGCACACGCCTCCTACAGAACCGAATTCCCCAACAAAGCCTTCGCAGCCAACGCCTCCTACAAAACCGAATCCTCCAACGATACCTACGCAACCAACGCCTCCTACAGAACCAGATACCCCAACGATACCTTCGCAGCCAACGCCTCCTACAGAACCGAATTCCCCAACAAAGCCTTCGCAGCCAACGCCTCCTACAAAACCGAATCTTCCAAAGATACCTACGCAACCAACGCCTTCTACAGAACCGGCTCCTCCAACGATACCTACGCAGCCAACGCCTCCTACAGAACCAGATACCCCAACGATATCTTCGCAGCCAACGCCCCCTACAAAACCGAATTCCCCAACAAAGCCTTCGCAGCCAACGTCTCCTACAGAACCAGATACCCCAACAAAGCCTTCGCAGCCAACGCCTCCTGCAGAACCGTATTCTTCAACGATACCTTCGCAGCCAACGCCTCCCACAGAACCAGATACCCCAATGAAATTTACGCAGCCAACATTTCCTACAGAACCGAATTCTCCAACGATACATTCGCAGTCAACGCCTCCTACAGAACCGACTTCTCCAACCAAAAAATCGGAGCCAACATCTTCTACAGAACCAGATACCCCAACGAAACCTTCGCAGCCAACATCTCCTACAGAACCAGATACCACAACGAAACCTTCCAAGCCAACATCTACAGAACCAGATACCCCAACGAAACCTACTCAACCAACGTCTCCTACAGAACCGACTTCTCCAACCAAACCTTCGGAGCCAACTTCTTCTACAGAACCAGATACCCCAACGAAACCTTCGCAACCGACTTCTCCTACAGAACCAGATTCCACAACGAAACCTTCCAAGCCAACATCAACAGAACCAGATACCCCAACGAAACATTCGCAGTCGACTTCTCATACAGAACCATATACCCCAACAATGGTACCTGCGTCGTCTTCGTCTCGCACATACCCAGATTCATCAACGGTACCTGCAATGCCTTCGTCTGCAACAAGCGCAGATTCATCAACGGTATCTCCGACGCCTTCGTCTCCAACAGGCGCAGATTCATCAACGGTATCTCCGACGCCTTCGTCTTCTACAGGCGTAGATTCATCAACGGTATCTCCGACGCCTTCGTCTCCAACAGGCGCAGATTCATCAACGGTATCTCCGACGCCTTCGTCTCCAACAGGCGCAGATTCATCAACGGTATCTCCGACACCTACGTCTCCAACAAGCGCAGATTCATCAATGGTATCTCCGACACCTTCGTCTCCAACAGGCGTAGATTCATCAACGGTATCTCTGACACCTTCGTCTTCAAAAAGCGCAGACTCATCAACGGTATCCCCGACGCCTTCGTCTCCAACAGGCGCAGATTCATCAACGGTATCTCCGACACCTTCGTCTCCAACAAGCGCAGATTCATCAACGGTATCTCCGACACCGTCTCCAACAGGCGCAGATTCATCAACGGTATCTCCGACGCCTTCGTCTCCAACAGGCGCAGATTTATCAACGGTATCTCCGACGCCTTCGTCTCCAACAGGCGCAGATTCATCAACGGTATCTCCGACGCCTTCGTCTCCAACAGGCGCAGATTCATCAACGGTATCTCCGACGCCTTCGTCTCCAACAGGCGCAGATTCATCAACGGTATCTCCGACGCCTTCGTCTCCAACAGGCGCAGATTCATCAACGGTATCTCCGACGCCTTCGTCTCCAACAGGCGCAGATTCATCAACGGTATCTCCGACGCCTTCGTCTCCAACAGGCGCAGATTCATCAACGGTATCTCCGACGCCTTCGTCTTCAACAGGCGCAGATTCATCAACGGTATCTCCGACGCCTTCGTCTCCAACAAGCGCAGATTCATCAACGGTATCTCCAACGCCTTCGTCTCCAACAGGCGTAGATTCATCAACGGTATCTCCGACGCCTTCGTCTCCAACAGGCGCAGATTCATCAACGGTATCTCCGACGCCTTCGTCTCCAACAAGCGCAGATTCTCCAACGCCTTCGTCTCCAACGCCTTCGTCTCCAACAGGCGTAGATTCATCAACGGTATCTCCAACGCCTTCGTCTCCAACAGGCGCAGATTCATCAACGGTATCTCCGACACCTTCGTCTCCAACAGGCGCAGATTCATCAACGGTATCTCCGACACCTTCGTCTCCAACAGGCGTAGATTCATCAACGGTATCTCCGACACCTTCGTCTTCAAAAAGCGCAGACTCATCAACGGTATCTCCGACGCCTTCGTCTCCAACAGGCGCAGATTCATCAACGGTATCTCCGACACCTTCGTCTCCAACAAGCGCAGATTCATCAACGGTATCTCCGACACCGTCTCCAACAGGCGCATATTCATCAACGGTATCTCCGACGCCTTCGTCTCCAACAGGCGCAGATTTATCAACGGTATCTCCGACGCCTTCGTCTCCAACAGGCGCAGATTCATCAACGGTATCTCCGACACCGTCTCCAACAGGCGCAGATTCATCAACGGTATCTCCGACACCGTCTCCAACAGGCGCAGATTCATCAACGGTATCTCCGACGCCTTCGTCTCCAACAGGCGCAGATTCATCAACGGTATCTCCGACGCCTTCGTCTCCAACAGGCGCAGATTCATCAACGGTATCTCCGACGCCTTCGTCTCCAACAGGCGCAGATTCATCAACGGTATCTCCGACGCCTTCGTCTCCAACAGGCGCAGATTCATCAACGGTATCTCCGACGCCTTCGTCTCCAACAGGTGCAGATTCATCAACGGTATCTCCGACGCCTTCGTCTCCAACAAGCGCAGATTCATCAACGGTATCTCCAACGCCTTCGTCTCCAACAGGCGTAGATTCATCAACGGTATCTCCGACGCCTTCGTCTCCAACAGGCGCAGATTCATCAACGGTATCTCCGACGCCTTCGTCTCCAACAAGCGCAGATTCTCCAACGCTTTCGTCTCCAACAGGCGCAGATTCTTCAACGGTATCGCCGACGCCTTCGTCTTCTACAGGCGCAGATTCATCAACGGTATCTCCGACGCCTTCGTCTCCAACAAGCGCAGATTCTTCAACGGTTTCTCCAATGCCTTCGTCTCCAACAGGCGTAGATTCATCAACGGTATCTCCGACGCCTTCGTCTCCAACAGGCGCAGATTCATCAACGGTATCTCCGACGCCTTCGTCTCCAACAGGCGCAGATTCATCAACGTTATCTCCGACGCCTTCGTCTCCAACAGACGCAGATTCATCAACGGTATCTCCGACACCTTCGTCTCCAACAAGCGCAGATTCATCAACGGTATCTCCGACGCCTTCGTCTCCAACAGGCGCAGATTCATCAACGGTATCTCCGACACCTTCGTCTCCAACAGGCGCAGATTCATCAACGGTATCTCCGACGCCTTCGTCTCCAACAGGCGCAGATTCATCAACGATATCTCCGCCAGATTCTTCAACGGTGCCGTCTTCTTCTCCGAGAGGCCCAGATGATTATGCAACGCTTGTACATAATTACGGTAATAAATAAGATTATTTTTAATGCAATTGTTGGTAATACAATTTTTTTTTTCTCTTATTAAGGTGATCCGTTCTTTCGCGGATCTGCACTTTCAAAATTTCCACCGCCAATCCCTTACACTATACACCCACAGCCTTATCAAGAAATACCAATACCTTATCAACAACCAGAATATGCTCGTAACGTAAAAGTGCCTTATAGTTATCAAGAACCAGGATATGGTTATCGTGAACCAGGATATGGTAATGAAGACCCAGGATATAGTAATCCAGAACCAGGATATGGTAATGAAGAACCGGGCTATGGTAATGAAGAACCGGGTTATGGTAATGAAGAACCGGGTTATGGTAATGAAGAACCGGGTTATGGTAATGAAGAACCGGGTTATGGTAATGAAGAACCGGGTTATGGTAATGAAGAACCGGGTTATGGTAATGAAGAACCGGGTTATGGTAATGAAGAACCGGGTTATGGTAATGAAGAACCGGGTTATGGTAATGAAGAACCGGGTTATGGTAATGAAGAACCGGGTTATGGTAATGAAGAACCGGGTTATGGTAATGAAGAACCGAGCTTTGGTAATGAAGAACCGAGCTATGGTAATGAAGAACCGAGCTATGGTAATGAAGAACCGGGCTATGGTAATGAAGAACCGGGCTATGGTTATCAAGAACCGGGCTATGGTAATCAAGAACCGGGCTATGGTAATCAAGAACCGGGCTATGGTAATCAAGAACCGGGCTATGGTAATCAAGAACCGGGCTATGGTAATCAAGAACCGGGCTATGGTAATCAAGAACCGGGCTATTTTAATGAAGAACCGGGCTATGGTAATCAAGAACCGGGCTATGGTAATCAAGAACCGGGCTATGGTAATCAAGAACCGGGCTATGGTAATCAAGAACCGGGCTATGGTAATGAAGAACCGGGGTATGGTAATGAAGAACCGGGCTATGGTAATCCTGAACCAGGATATGGTAATCCAGAACCAGGATATGGTAATCCAGAACCAGGATATGGTAATCCAGAGCCAGGATATGGTAATCCAGAGCCAGGATATGGTAATCCAGAACTAGGATATCTTAATCCAGAACTAGGATATCTTAATCCAGAACCAGGATATGGTAGTCCAAGACCAGGATATGGTAGTCCAAGACCAGGATATGGTGCTCCAAGACCAGGATATGGTGGTCCAAGACCAGGATATGGTGGTCCAAGACCAGGATATGGTGGTCCAAGACCAGGATATGGTGGTCCAAGACCAGGATATGGTGGTCCAAGACCAGGATATGGTGGTCCAAGACCAGGATATGGTGGTCCAAGACCAGGATATGGTGGTCCAAGACCAGGATATGGTGGTCCAAGACCAGGATATGGTGCTCCAAGTCCAGGATATGGTAATCCAGAACTAGGATATAGTAATCCAGAACCAGGATATGGTAATCCAGAACCAGGATATGGTAATCCAGAACCAGGATATGGTAATCCAGAACCAGGATATGGTAATCCAGAACCAGGATATAGTAATCCAGAACTAGGATATAGTAATCCAGAACCAGGATATGGTAATCCAGAACCAGGATATGGTAATCCAGAACCAGGATATGGTAATCCAGAACCAGGATATCTTAATCCAGAACCAGGATACGATAATCCAGAACCAGGATACGATAATCCAGAACCAGGATACGGTAATCCAGAACCAGGATATCTTAATCCAGAACCAGGATACGGTAATCCAAAACCAGGATACGATTATCCAGAACCAGAATACGGTTATCCAGAACAAGGATACGGTAATTCAGAACCAGGATACGGTAATTCAGAACCAGGATACGGTAATCCAGAACCAGGATACGGTAATAGTGAACCAGGATATGGTAATCAAGAACCAGGATATGGTAATCAAGAACCAGGATACGGTAATCAAGAACCAGGATACGGTAATCAAGAACCAGGATACGGTAATCCAGAACCAGGATATCTTAATCCAGAACCAGGATACGGTAATCAAGAACCAGAATACGGTAAACAAGAACCAGGATACGGTAATCAAGAACCAGGATACGGTAATCAAGAACCAGGATATGGTTATCAAGAACCAAGATATGGTAATCCAGAACCAGAATACGGTTACTATCTTCGTCGACCTCCAGGGTATGGACACGCTTATGGGTAAAACGATTGCAACATGAATTATGCCGCTTGTATATATTTATTTCTAAGAAAATATATAGAAACTACAGCTATTAATCCTCAATAATAATGGAGTTTAAAAATAATAAAGATAACTTATATTATAAATATATGTAATAATAATAATAGTAATAAATTTATGTAATAATAATAATAGTAATAAATTTATGTAATAATAATAATAGTAATAAATTTATTTCACAATAAAAACGTTTTCCCATAAATAAGGCAAGTTATTATACAAAAACTAGTTTTGATTCGAACTTCTAAAAAGTACAATTATACGTAGAAACTGAAGGTCAAATAAATAATCTTAAAATTCCTTTGTGTCCAAGAAACCTTTGGCAAGTTTTTAGGCATATTTTAACCTTCCACATAAATGAACTTGTTATAAGATTTTATTATCCCTTTAATTAAAATTATTTTGTGGAAAATAGAAACTAGGTTTTTGGAGTAAACGTACTAGTTAGAGACATGTCTGTTAAACTAGCATTAGAATATTGAAACGCGTGGAGGTATAGATTAAAAGTGTTCTAAATTCCACTTTCAGAGAATACTTTTACTTTTTTGGCATATAAATTATTCCAACCAAATCAATAAAAACAAAAAACTATCGCGATTTGTAATCAGGTTCTAGATAGAGCGAGATCAATAGAGTTTATTTGATATAATCAGGATATTCTCAAAATATTAATTGGCAAAATAGTTTTTTCACTTTTACGAAGAATATTGTGGTTTCAACAAAACATATTCTTGATATTTCCAGATTATCTTTGGTAGCGATTCTTTAATAGACGGAATTTTGATAACCAATCAAACACGGGATCATAGTTTGAATAAAATGATGAGGGTCCTTCCAATGATATTGATCATAATTATACCGACGTTTTGCTTCGGTCAAGATAATACTAAAATAATTACAGTCGACTATATTATAGGTAAGTATATATATTATGTTTTAATCTTAGATTTTTGTAAGTATTTATTTTTTCTGAAATTTCATAGGCTAATGTTCTTGGTAAATAGACCATTCTAGGTTTATGGGGTGATTTGTTTTCTATACCTGAGGTTTGGGAAAGACATTATGGGGCTTATAAACTCTTGAGATAAAATTATTTTCAAAATTCTGACTGTTATCATTGCATCACCTATATGGCCCTAGTTATCCACAATTTTTGCGTCATAATTAATCAGACCTAAAGGGATAATGCAACCCAAAAATTCCTTATCGTTTAAATAGACCTAATCCAATGGTAAAAAAATTAAAAACAAATATTAAACTAGAAATAAATTTAATACTTACCATCAAAATAGGCTTAGCTGGATTCATGGAGATTACTTTAATTTCCCGTATAAGGACTAGCAACCAATGACATTGCTCGATGGCTTTTATCTCCATGAATCCAGCTAAGCCTATTTTTCGAGTAAGTTTTAAATTTATTTCTAGTTTAATATTTGTTTGCAATTTTCGTTTAGGCCTATTTAAACGATAGTAATTGATAAAAAAATCATTGTTAGTTAGGTTGCATTGTCCCTTTATTCGTCCTCAGACAATTATGAGGTCAGCAGGTCACAATAATATTTTGCGCCCGCCCATTATTATTACGCCCTTTTTAAGATTCCCAGATGTTTTTCGCGCCAATTTCCTCGACTGCCAGATCAATTTTGGTATCAACATGTCTGGAATTTTAAATATTATTCTTGTATTTGAAATTTCTCTGGGAAGAATTTTTCAAACTTTGAAAATAAACAAGAAATTACTTTTTCAATTTTATATAATATTGACCGGGGCATATTTAAACAAGCTCAAATCGAAATCCATTATTCAAAATAAAATGTAATTTTCTAAATTATTAATTTAATACGCGGAATATTAAGTGGGTGCTGGTTCAGCCGGCGCTACAGTAGCTGGTCGTTTAAGCGAGGACAGTTCAGTGGAGGTTTTACTACTAGAAGCTGGACCCCCACCACCAAAAGACTCGGAAATTCCATTACTAGCCATTAAATACGGAGAAAAAACTGCCATAAACTGGAATTACACAATCGAACGAGATGACAGAAGTTGTCGTGGTTCGAATATTACCAATGTAAGTTGGTTATTATAATTTACAATTTATCAAGGCGTATATCATTTTATTTACCACCCGTAACAGACGTGTCCGTATTACATGGGTCGGACATTGGGTGGAACGAGTCAAATCAACGGTCTGATGTATATCCGAGGAAACAAGTTAGATTACGATCTATGGGAAGAAGATTACGGAGCGGATGGATGGAATTGCGACGATGTCCTGCCTTATTTCAAAAAAGCAGAAGGGCTCACCATCACCAATGGTGTCATAGATGAGGGTATTTTTAAATTATTAAATTCAACGCGGCTCATATGATTTATTGACTATAATTTTCTTCGAAGACTACCATAATAGGAACGGACCCCTAACTGTATCACTCAACAGCTATAATACGGTACTGGCGCCAAAATTCATCGAAGCGTTTGAAGGACTAGGTTTCGATGAACTTGATTACAACGGCAAGAATCAGACAGGTGCATGGGGGCAAAGAATTAATGTTCTTCGTAATATTTATCATTAAGTATTTTCAAACCAACGTAGGATGTGGTTTTACGCAAGTAACTGCCCGAGATGGTTACAAATGTAGCTCCGAAAAGGCATACCTTCAACCAGCCTATAACAGAAGCAATCTTAAAATAATAACAAGCGCCTTAGTTACGAAAGTAAGATTTTTACTAACGTTCTTAGCTAATAGATTTTGTGCGTAAATGGTAAACTGCGCAAATGGTAAACTGCGCAAATGCTAAACTGCGCAAATGGGAAACTGCGCAAATGGGAAACTGCGCAAATGGGAAACTGCGCTAATGGGAAACTGCGCTAATGGGAAACTGCGCAAATGGTAAACTGCGCAAATGAAAATACGCAAATGGGAAACTACGCAAATCAAAAACTACGCAAATGAAAATGCGCAAATGGGGAAAATGCGTTTGGAAATCTGAAATATGAGCTTATACATCAAACACAATCACTATAAAACTTGTTCGTTTACTCGTTTAAGATTATAATCGAGGATAAAGTCGCCAAAGGAGTGTTTTATATCAAAGATGGACAAACCTTGCGAGCGAACGCCAGACGCGAGGTCATAATTAGCGCGGGGGTCATGAAATCACCGCAACTCTTAATGTTATCCGGAATTGGTCCGAAAGATCAGTTGGATAAGTTTAACGTAAACGTTTACCGTTAAGTACCTAATATATTGATATGGCTATAATTTACTTGGTTTCATTTCAGATTGAAGTGGTATCGGATTTGCCAGGTGTTGGTCAAAATTTGCAAGATCACGTTACAGCCCACGTACTTATATATCAAGTGGAAGCCGCTGGGGTGCCGACAGTAAGCGACATCTTGAATTACACGACACTGCCCAGTTACGACTTTCCAGAGAAATTGACCGGTTATTTATCATCGAATGATGGCTTGGAAGTAACCGCATTTGTTAAATCCCCGTTTGAAACCGAGCCGGAAGATTACAACGATATTCAAATGTTCGCTTTGCCCAATATGGCTTTTCAGACTTTTTGGAACGCGGAGGTAAAGAGAAAATCGTTATTAATGGCGTCTGCTTATTATTGACCGACTTAACCACGGCCAACTTAGAGCGACGGATGAACTCGTATAAGTTAGCCGTGGTGGGTCGAGGATAATAAAAAATTCAGACGACACTAACTGAAGTAGCCTCAAGGTTGTAATGTCTTTTAGATAACGGCGTTTCTGAGCCAGTACTTTGACGTCCCGACCTTCTTAATCACGCCTGCGCCAGTCCATCCTAAATCATTCGGAAACGTTTCGTTACGATCCAATGATCCAACCGACCCTCCCTTAATTTACATGAACTATTTTTCAGATCCGCAAGATATGAAAGTGTTAATTTATTGTAAGTATCGCGAGAAGTGGATTTTAATATTTTATCGATGTCAAACAAGCGCAATTACTTAAACTAACGCGTATTTTTTAAGCGATGAACATAATTAAAAAAATTGCCGCATCAGAGGCGATGTCCCAATTTAAACCGAAATTAATCGGACCACTGCCTGGTTGCGAAAACTTTGACTTGGACAGTGACGATTATTTGGAATGCGCGATACGTCTAGTGACTGTTTCAGTCTACCACGCCTGCGGTACTTGCAAAATGGGAAGAGTTGACGACCCAACAACTGTTGTCGATCCATATTTAAGGTTATTTAAGTTAAACCAACTTAAACCAAATTGTTTAAACATCAAATATTTTTAAGTATCTGGGGTTTCATTTTTAACTCAAATTTTCAAATTTTACACCAGGGTCAAGGGTGTAAATGGGCTGAGGGTTGCGGACACTTCGATTATGCCAAGAATTATCTCGGGAAATACTAACGCGCCAGCAATCATGATCGGCGAAAAGGCAGCTGATATGATTAAAAACGCGTCTAAGAATGAATATCAACCGGGTTCTTCCTCAACTTCTCAAGGTGGAGGATATCAACCCGGTTCTTCTTCAACTTCTCAAGGTGGAGGAAATCAATCTTCTTCTTCCACAACTTCCAAAATTTACCGCAAATAAACTGACCAGTATAAAATATTCAAATAATAAATTTTAACGGGTGAAATATGTATTTAAAAATTGACACGCAAAATAAATAAAATTGCGCTGAATTTGCATGAACTGATTTTAATCCGGCAAATTCTTGAAAAACCTAGTGAAACTTTAATTCAACCATCAAATAGATGATAATATAAAAAGGCATCATCTTCCGTAGAAACGGGTTCCATTTAACGGCTCTTGTTGTTAGTTTCAAATATGAAATTCAAAAACCTACGCAATCTTTATGTAAAAGATATTGAAAACAAGGTGGCATATTTAAAAGACGTTTGAAATTAGGATTAGAACCAAATTAATAAATAAATTTGAGTCACGCTTCAGTAAAATTAAGTAGAAAACTCAAGCGTTGGTACCAAATAGTCGTAAACCATTGTAAAAAGAAAAGTATATTTATATTAGAGGCGTTAACATTATCGAATAACAATAAGAACTCCATCCTAATTTTTCCAATTATTTGGATCCACCCAATGTTTTGATCGATTGAGGTTTAACGTCATAACAAGCTTTTTACTAAGTAAACTGGGGAATAAATATTTCACCCTTTGACTAAATAAAAGCTCTACAAAGATTCCAAACAGTATATTTTGTACGACTGTGGATTCAGAGTCAATTCAACGAGTTACTGAACAATACATTTCGCAAGCTGATAAAATTATAAAAGCAGCGTGGAAATGCTACGAAGACGGAGTCATTTACCTCCTAAATGCGTTGAGAACAATTGGTTGTTTAATTTAGTATTCAAATTCTTGCAAGGTATCGAACTATTCTGGAAAGGCGAGTCATTCAATCGCGCTAAATGGATAACATTAATAGTAGTGAATCTGTATTGCTTGGAGCAAACTTGCGTTTACGTGGAATATTGCTATCGACATCGTGAAGAATTACCCAACACGTCCTTCTTAAATACGTTGGTAAACGGAGTCAAATTATACTCAGCAACCTATTTTATTAACGTATGCTCTCTTAATACGAGTGTCTCTTCAAAATGGTTAAAGGTACTGAACTTATGTTACGATGTTAGGACTAAATTACATTTGATAATGAACATCGCTGTCACAATCGCGATACTAGCGGCTATGACGTCAACGACGCTGTCCATCATAGCATCCATTACCGCTTCTAAATCATTCGTGGAACTATATCTCTTCGATTGGAATTATTTGCAACCTCCCTGGTTGTTAACGTATATTGTTTCCGGATTGGACGTATTATCTTTTCATTACGCGTTATTTTTAACATTATTCGCTCAAGCTGCTTTGACATTTACAGTGGAATGTGTTAGAATGAAAGTACATCAGTTAGCGAATGAGATTACAACCAATAGCGACGTAAAACAGCTATGCGAAAAACATACTGAGTTGGTTTCGGCGATACAAGATCTGAATGTAAATTTTCAAAACATATTTTTTCTATGGTCTGTGGAATGGATTGCCGTGTTTTGTTTGAACGTCCCGTTCTTAATGGAACAGATGAGATACTCTGACTTGGCAACGGCTTCGAGATGGGCGGTTGAAATAATAAATTCCTTATTTAGTGCAGGCGTTTTATTCGCCACATTAGCAATTATGAGTTGCACTAGACAGAAGTTGATCTCGGCTTGTCATTTGAGAGTTTTAAGAAGATCAGGCGATTTATCAGACGAAGATAGGGCCATGGAAAGTTATTTGTTGGCGAAATTAAATACTGGACATTTGAACTTTACTTTCTTGAAATGTGTCGTCATAGATCAAAGTTCGTTAGGAAGTGTCGCGACTGCCGTAGTTTCATATTTGATTTTCATACTTTCAGTTTTTCAGGTTGAAAATAAGGCAGTTTCGCAATTACATTCATCTATAAATTGCACAAAGACTGACTAAAATAATCTTTGAAATTTATTACGACTTAACTACCCCTCCCAAGTACTTAAGAACCTGTCTCTGGTACCATTCTAACATAAACTGTAGCCAAAGTTCGTCTACTCTACTCTTACTTATCTTAACAAGTACTTGGACGTAATCTGGCGTTTCAATCTTTTGATTCAATATGCTAGACCTTGTTATTTCACGACCATAGTATTGATTTTTACACTATTATTTATGATTTAAAATTTTCACAAATATAAATCAAGTATGCGACGATGTGATTGGTTATTTTCCCTCCCATGGTTATTATTATCACAGCGAATAAAAAATATTTGGTAATATTTTAATGTTCCTATTCTAATTTTTTTTTTTCCATACGCGTCATATCATTTGACCCACAAGTTTAAGGTTAAATACCACTTTCAACAGTATCGATGGACTTTCAAAAAATGTCCTAGTTACAAGATAAGAAAAAAATACGGTTACTTACATGTTTGAAGGTCTCGAAGACAGTGCATTCTTTTACTTCAGATCAATTGATACTGGTTAACGCCTAAATTTAAAAAACACGAAACTTCGCGACTATGTGTTGGGCCATTTTTGAACTTTATGGCACTACGCGTTCGGGAACAAATTTTAGGCACTTTGTGACGTAAGTACCATAGTTTCCCACGACCCTCTCGTATTAGGACCGTTAATTAAACTTGATCCAGTCGTTGATTGGCCTCTCGCGGCTCCAGTGGTCAAACGTGACCCTTCAGAGACGTTCTATGATGAGGATGACGCGCCTGATAATGAAGTTTGTCGAAGTATGATCTGAAAATGAAATTATAGGATATCTTAACAACACGAATTACGCAACAATTATACCAGCATAAACTTAAACCATGCGTAATCAAACAAATACCAATTAACGACTATAGCCATATGCCAAAACCATTTAAAACCCAACGACTTGAACTACAATAGAGCCATGGGAAAACTACCTTAAGTCATATCAAAATATTCTTTAAACTACGACAATTTTAAAGAAAACCAACAAAATGAGGGCCGACATATAAGCAAAAAAAGGGCTATTGATAAAACCAACAAATGAAACCATGCCAAAACCAAGGAATTGACATGCCAAACGTGGGAAATGCAACTATTTAAGCCATATGTCGAAACGTAGGGCAAAAAATAATGTCAGACAAATGCATAAACCAAGTAAATAAAACAACTTAATCCACATCAAAGCGGAGGAAAAAATAAGACCATTTAAACCATGTCGGTTCAATATCAGACAACCATAAGTTTATAACTTATCTTCTAATTGTCATACTTATAGTAGATAAGTTATAAACTTACGCTCCACTCAAACATGTAGAGCCATATGCGAGCGGAAATAATTATAACATGTTTGCTAGTCATTCTCTCCACGCAAATAAATAGATATTTCAATTTTTCTGATCTTTCCTTTAATCCAAATATGGTTACAATATTTTAATTCTTAGAGAAAGCATAGAATATTAGGATTCTAAGAAAAAGCGCCATTTGATAATTAAATGAAAGATTGCTTTAGCCTAGATTGAGGCAAGTTATGAAAATGGAAGCTCCGTAAAGCAATTTGCAATATTGAACTCTTCTTCCTCAGTTCTTTCATAAATTTCCATCCCATCATCATCAATTTCTGGAAACAATTTCGAATCTTGAGGGATGGCTAGCAGTTCGTGTTTCGTATGGCGAATAGGAATTCCCAAAATGTTTTTTCTATCACTGGAAACTTTCCTGAAAGCTAGACAATGCAAGTGTTTCTGTTTCTCGTAAACTATTCTTTCAAATCCAAGGAATTCCAAAGCTTCTTTCCAATTTTTCATCATGGGGGCGTTTTTATTGACGCTCTTCGAGTCTGGCGTTATAATTAAAAGTAGGCCATACTTTTTTAAAAGCAATTGAGCCTTTTGGCAACAAATCCATCGTTGTACGGTGGAAGGTAAGTATTCCAATAATAATGAAAAGATCACTACGTCGAAATGTTCTTCGGGAAGTGTCATTATGGGATTAAATTGAAAATCTTCTATCTTAGTTGGAAAATCTATCGCTGCCTTAATTCGCAAACTAAGAAAATCGCATTGGTACACATCCTAGAAGAATTTAATCTTCAATGTGATAAAAAGGTAACGGGCGATTCCAAAACGCCAATTCATATTGCGCCTACCTTCGTGGCTGGTGTCAAATCAATGGCTAGACAATCACAGTTCGTGTATTTTGCAAAAGGATTGTAACAACTACCTACATCCAAAATTTTGACTTTTTCTGTCCTTTCAAAACTCTCAAGACCACGAACCCTTAAATGTAACATCATTTCTCAGAACAATTATACGGGTCAATCCACGTGAATTCGACTTGAGGAAAAAGGGCCTAATTTTAAATTTCAACCATTATTTTTCAACCAAGTTTCAGACTAAAAAAAAAATTATTTCTCAAGTTATAATTTTTTTTAATTTTTTTGCATAAATTTGGATTTTAAATTTCCAAATTGGATTTTCTCTAATATCTTTAGAATTAATAGACTTTAATTAATAAAAAATACGTAATATAGATGAAATAGAGGTGCTGAATACGAATTTGAAGAATACTAAGACGGATAAATTTGCGAGGGGGGGGGGGGGTTCATGGGGCCAAATTTGAGACCCATTGAGAATGGTTGAAATTTAAAATTAGGCCCATTTTACATCAAGTCGAATTCACATGGATTGACCCCTATGTCTTATTACAAATACAAGGTTTTATAAAAAAAAATTGGTTTTCCCATTGAGTTCCAAGTGTTGCTATTACTAACTAAATCATATTTCACTCTTTAGGCTACTAACTACATGGGCTATGACGTAGAAAGTGCAATATCTTGGTTAAGTACCTCCCCTTTTATAAAACCAAGTATCGCTACAAAACTTTACCCATCAACTTCTGCGGCTTTCAAAGAACCATGAGCCCTACGATAATCTTTCGCCAGGAATTTTACAAAACCTGGTCCAAAATAGTACCAGCTGAAACAAGGTTATTTGCGTTTAACAAACATTATGCCACCTTTTTGTGGGATTTGATAATAATTTGAAAATAAAGTTTATTTAAATATATTTGAAGGAATAATTTTGACGCGAGAATGTAATAAATCAAGATTATATGAAAAGCTTAACCTTTCCTAAGAGTGTTGATCTATTAACTCAGCGAGTGGGGCTGAGTGGGAGAAATATCGTGGATATTGGAATTTTACATCTACTGCGTTATGGTCATTTATGGGTGGTTGGGCCAATTTACTATTTATTTTTCGAATTTCCTATGGCACAGGCTTTAAAAGTGTGTACACGTCGTTTTGGCAATTATACGTGTACAATATTTTCATTTTAGAAGTTATTCAAAACAAATAAATTTAGGCCTAAATCTCCACAAAGTTTCACGGAGATCTCGCCTTATCTACAGGCCTTTGTTCATTGGTCAAATATCCTTCAACCAGAAAAACTTCAGGATCTCCATGAATCCAGCTAAGCCTTATTTTCAGTGGACTAGGCATAGGCTTATTTAAAAGAAAATTGATAACAAAAAAAATCACTTTTTGTTCGGTTGCATTCTCCCTTTAAACAATCATAAAAACCACTAAAAACCCAGGAAAAATTTAAAATGCTAGTAACATTATCAGTTACTGATGTCTTTCTTTAAATTGGCGCAAATTACGTTAGGAAACAAGACATCAAACGTGTTTGCGGTAAAATTTTTATCTTTATTTATATTCCCTTTAAAGGGACTCTGAATTTTCTTAAGCACCATTAGAGGCACTTCTTTTCTTGCTTAGCGGAAAACAATGGCCATAAAAAACTGTACAATTGAAGCTGATTTTCAAGGGGAGTTCACTCGAGTAGATAGGACTTTTTACACCCGAAAAGGATCTAATATTGCTAAACCTTCCTCTTACTCTTCACGGCTTTTATTCCCTTTAGCCGAAAGAAAAGGCATTTCCTTTTTATAAATCATTATGTTCCCCTGGTCTAAAACATATTACGATATAGCCAACAGACTAAATACGCAAAATATCAGTACTGATAACTTTCCGAAGAATGACAACCCATCCTGACATGACTATTATGAATACCGCATGGTTTATTATTAATTTTAAAATAAACTAACCTCCATTTGTTGTAGCACCACTCTATCCTGGTGTCATTAGGGTGTTGTTTATCCCACACTTTAGTAGCGACAGAAAGCATCGCTGCAGAATATTTCTTCCTCGCTTCAGTATCATCGCAATGAAGTTTCCAAACCATATCATGATCACCAACTAAATAAACATTTAATAATTGTAATATGAGTTACGTGAAATTACCACAATGATTATCAATAAACATAGATAGGCATCAAGTATCAAACAAACCTTTTTGAAACTCTTTTCTTAACATAACATGAACATCCCGAATAATTTTGACTAACTCATGATGATTTTCTTTAGCAAATACTATCCCCGAATCTTCTGTATTTTGTTTAAATTCCATAATAATTTTATAATTTTAATCCACATTTGCATTTCTGATCTTGCTGCAATCGGTCAAACGCAACTATGACGGATTAACAGTCTAAAAAGCAGCCGACATAAGCTGCTATGCTATGAGCCTAGCCTATGATCAATTGATTCAACACCGCCAGCCCCGAAAAAATACTTATTTCCACACTGGTTAGCTAACATCAAATCAAAACCTCTAAAAAGTAAAAGGTCGTCTGCTTCTTGGCCTGCTATAGGAAACAACGTCCTTCATTGAGGTCGAACTAAGTTTCTTGTTATTAAAACTAATCGTTTTCAATTGATATTAGATAAATTATGTTTAGGAAAGTGATAAACCTTGCAGTAGCTTCCAATAAGACGCTACTCAAGCTTAACGCTATCCCTAAAAGAAATAGTGGAACGTAAGTCGAGATATCTTAACTATAGTTTGATATAGTTATAGTAATTTCTAATCTATTAACTTTCTGTACATTTCAGATGGGTTTACCGAACTACTCCACAGCCTGCATCTAAAATGAGTTGGATAGCATCAGAAATAGGAGCTTCAGCTCTCTGGTGGTGGATATTTTGGCATCTGTATCACGAATACGAGCATATTATTGTAAGTACTTGATATTGTAGTATTTAACCACGTTGGCTCACAACAAATTATTAACTTTAGGGAGAATTTGAATACCCAGACCGCTTGAAATGGACTGACGAAGAACTTGGTATTCCCGCAAAAGAATAAATTAAACATTACTCGTTTTAGTTATGTATATATAAAACTATAGATATAATAAAAAAGAACATTCGTAACTAATGTCAAATCTAAATAATGGTATGTGGTTATTACTCTTTATCCTCACTAGACTTAAAACAATGCCTCGTTAAACTATCGTTGAAGTTGTCTATAACTACTCCTAAGGTTTAATTTAATGCTTGGTTTTTTATTACAAGAATTATTACTCATAGAGTTCAGAATAGTGTTTTCCCCCAGAGCCAAGGCTTAAAGCTAGAACTTTATCATTCCTGACTAGCGCCATCTATCAGCGGCACTAAGAACTGATAGAAATTACTCTGGGACTCAATTAGGGCCTTGTCAAATTGATCTCGTCCCAAGATTTAGTCTTCTTAAAAAGAAAAAATGCCTTAAAGGGACCCCAAAGTTGTTACAAAGCAGACGACAAAAATGGGACCCATGTATTGTCAAATTTTAATGGGCGGAGTCACATCTATCCAATAGGAGTAATTTAATCTCAAGGTCACTGAAACCCCTTTGGGCTTGCTTTAAGCTGTTTTTTTTTATATAGGCTTGACGTCAGTTTTACTTTGGTCTATTGGGTGGAAACAAATTAAAATATTTCTACTAAATTAGAAATCCAAAAACTTTAAATGGCTTCGTGAAATTTCAAAATTTAACCGTCTTCCTGACATTCAAAAATAAAAAACTAGATAAAATAAGGGAGGGTGGATGCTAGGGGGCGCCACTAGATTTAGTCAAAGTCTGATACGAGCAAAAACAACTTAATTTGTGTAACGAAGGGTTAATGTTAATTGTTTTCGCTTGATTAATGATGAGCTGCCCCGTTTAAAAAAGATGTATTCTTATATTGAAAGAAATAAAGCTCCAAACCTAAGATTTTATTAAATTAGATTTTGGAACAGCGTAAAATGTAAAAATACCTTTATTGTTAACTTAATACAAACTAAACTAGTAACACGCGCTATTCTGGTAAATATGTTTTAAACAGGAGTCACGTGACTAACTCTGTCTAATTTTACGGTTAATTTCTTGAAACTTTCCATATACTTCAAAACCTTAACGCGTTTCTTTTTATCCTTATCATTTAAAATTATAACGTATACTTTGGATAAGCTTGTTTTGGTCATACGTTTCTTTTTCCGCGCTGGAGAAGATAGTTCTTTATCTTCAGGCTCGACTTTAATTATATAATTTGGATCAAAAATGCTTCCATTTTCGTCGTTAGGTCTCGGAGTTCCGGATGGTCGCGGGGAAGCGAATGGTTCTGGTCTTGGTAAAAAAATTGGTTCAGGATTTCTCTTCAGAGGTCGACCTCTTCCAGCTACGCGAGGTTGATTGGCGCGTGTTTTTTTGGTTTTACGTCCAAGTTTTCTTTTCTGTCCAGGTTTTTTTTTCTTCCTAGCGAGAGAGCGTGTACTTTCGATAACTGGCATTACAGTATCATCTTCCAAAATTTCAATATCCTCCGAATCCGAATTAATACGCGTCGTTTTACGAGGTTTTCCGCGAATTTCGACTCTTTGTCCCAAATGTTTCTCGATGTGATTTAGCAACGCTTCTTGATTTTCAAATGAACTATAACAAAGCTGACATTTTGGTTTATTACTTCCTATATTGAAGCAAAGTTCTTGAGCGGAAATAATAGAAGAAGCGACAGTGGGCGCTTCTGGAAGTAAAATTGGATCAATTATTGCACCGTTCTCGTTACACTCAGACGCAACGGATTTGTTGTAAACTTTAGTTTTTTTCTTTGGCGATTTCTTGGATTTCTTGTCAGACTTGAGAGATACGGGACTTTCAGAACCCGTTAAGTCATCAAATGATTCCATCTTTCTCTTTTTTGGGGAAGGTTTCTTCTTTGGCACAGATGTAGATTTCTCTTCGGACAAACTTGTAGATTTCTCTCGCGGTAAAACATTCTCGGACGAACTATCTATCTCTGGTTGATAATCCTCGCAAGTTACTTCCATATTTAAGGGCAATTTTGGCCCTAATTTGACCGAACATCCAAGCATCAATTGTTTCTTCTCCGTAGACTTGACTTCTATTTTTTTGGCCACATCTTCGTCGGTGTTAATAGCGCTAACTGCCAGATTTAAAATATCTCTTTGATGTACTACATTATGCTTCTTCAAATCTGCTCGAGTTTTGCAAATTTTGCTACATAACTTGCAATGGTATTCTCGTACCGTAGTATGAATCGTCGTATGTTTATCGTAAGCCACCTTCAACATGAATGATTTGGAACAAATATTGCAAACGTAGTTGGTATTGTGATTGATTTTCTTATGTTCCTCTAAATCCTCCTTTTTACGATACATGGCGTAACAATCCGAGCAACCAAATAATTCGTCCGTACACTGAATATCTTCTTCCGAACTATCATCGTCTCCCGTTCGCTTACTCTTGCAAACGTGTTTCAGAAACGCTTGTTCGGAGTTAAAATTAGCGAGACAAGAACCGCACGACCATCGTTTGCGCAATTTGCTTTCTTTGCCTTCTTGTTTCGCAAATTCGTGCACTTTTTTATGCAGATTCAAGTTTTCCAAGCTTCTAAAAAACGAGCAGCAAACGTCACACGGGTACGTATTGACTACGTCGTTACTCTGGGTATTGCATTGATCCTGATCCTTCTTTCTAAGAGAACGTTCAGAATCCTCCTCAGAATCAGAATCTTTTCGGTTGTCATCAACCAAATCTGGATAATCATTATCACCCACATCTACGTGTTCATCTGCAATATTTAAGAATTAAAGCTTTTGAAGTAGACGAGACGCAACCTAACTCGATTTTCGGGCCTTGGTCAAATCAAATTTCCAAAACTTGTCGAGAAATAAATTTAGCCAAGGCCCGAATCGCGTCAGGTTGCGTATCTACTTTAAAGGGACTATCTGCGGTTTTAAAATCTCCTTTAAAGTCGCTTTTTTTACTAGCTTAGCAGACGACGTTCTACGTAACAAATTGTACAGTCAAAGCTAAGTTGAGGGCAGAATGGAATAGCATTTTAAAGGGGCAAATTTCAGAGCAGATAGAGCCTTTAAAGAGGTCCCAAAAAACGCGCACCTTCAGATGCTTGATTGAGTGAAATATTGTTTTGGTTTTCAATTGGTTCTTTTCCATTTGTAAGAGCATTCAATTTTTGTAAGGTTTCTTTTGGTAGATTTTTCTTTTGGCGTAGTTTTTTTACCAAGATTGAATAAGCTTTGTTGTATTTCTCAATCTCATTTTTAAGATCTAATTCCATCTTTGTCTGAAAAAAAAGGGTCAACATTTGAATCGTTTCATTGGGTGCTCTACAGCGAGAGAAATCACTATGAGGGCAAGTTTTATATTCCATTGTGTGAGTAAGAGTCAAAGTTGGGTTGACATAGAACAGTTAAAGGGAGAATGCAACCTAATAACGCTAAGCCTATTTTATGGATTAAGTTTTAAATTTATTTCTAGTTTAATATTTGTTTAGTAAACTTTTTATTGGTGAATTAGGCCTATTTAAACAATAAGTAATCGATAAAAAAATCACTTGTTATTAGGTTGCATTCTCCCTTTAAAGACTTATTACCAGAGCCTGCAATTTATTCCAGACTTTACAAAAATCTTCCCAACTTCTTGTTATCGGTGTGATCAAGGAGGATTAGACAAGGAGAAGAAATGTGGGGACGGCGCGGTTCCTACTGCGTCGGCCTAAACTCCCACTCTGGGAGAACGGGGGTAGAGACGTTTCGTGGTAAAATGTTGTCGCGTGGGTAAAACGAATCCTTTATGAGACGCGCTAGCTAGCGACCACGTGACATCAGTTTACCTCGAGAATTTCCTATCCCCCCTTTCCACCCGAGTGGGAGGTTGGCTCTTCTCTCTCTAACTCAACGCAGCCCCACATTTCCTCTCCTTGTCTAATCCTCCTTGGTGTGATTGATCTGTAAATCTTAAAAAATCAACCAGGCTCTCTTTGACTTATCTTATATAACACTAAAAATGAACTAGATTGTGTTTCTGGGTTGACTGACCAAGAGCCAATCAGTTTGGATTTAATCAGCAGTTGGCAGAGGTGGGCAGGCTTGGCTGTACAAAGTCACTCGCGAATTGCCCAGCACTGGCAGTTGGCAACATGTTATCAGGAGTATATAATAACCCCCCTTTGGAGGGTTATTATATACTCCTGATATTATGGACTAGAGAGGTTATGACTGTCATGCCAGGGTTTGGGAAAAGAGTATATACTTGGGCCTAACCAAAAACGTCATGTTTGAAGAAAATTAACTGGGTTAGGTTACTTTGGATAGCACTAATTAACTATTACTTACAATTTTGGCAAATGAACTGGCTTAGCGCATCAGAGACCTCTTTCCTTTTCTGCATGAAACTAAAACTTGTAAGCGCCTACCATCTTATGATACCCTTTGTTTAAAAATGGTGTACTGTTACTGTATGGAACCTTTAAACATATACTGCAATTAGAAATATATTTATAAAATTAACATAATTGTAGCTTCAAAGAATACTTACAAAATCCAGAACATAGGCTAGTATCATTTATATTAATTTTCCAAAAATACTGCTGAGTAACTCGCGAAAGTCGCGAAAACCAGGCCTTGCGCTGAGACTACAAACACGACCTATCTACTCCTCTCCAGAAGACAGAATGACCATAATTGCAGTGTTACCAGGCACTGCAGCGCCAATGATGGGTTAGATCCCATTATAAAAATCGATTTTATTGCAATTTTCAACTAAGTTTTAAACTAAAATTCTCTAAAGACGAGATTACAATAGTTAAAATACTAATAAATGATCAATAAATGCAGGAGTATATGTCCCAACCCGAGTAAACAGACCCAGTGCCTGTGACGTCACAATGTCACGACGTGAATAGCAGACGACGCGTGTTAAAGTCCAATACATCCAGTATTAGTAAATGAACTTTAAATTTGTACGCCTTCTTTTTGATTGCGATTCAATGTGAAATAGTAGCTAAAATATTTGCCTGTCAAGTTAATTCTTGCACACTTATCATATCTCTTACAATGGGTTTTTTAAATAGTTTAATTGCCATCGTACTTGAGTACGACACTGTCAAATATATTACGGTGAAGAATAAAAAAATTGGATTGTTAAATAGAGTAATTCAATTGGGAATATTGGGTTACATCATCGGGTAAGTAAAAATGATTTTAAACGTCATATATTAAGTTAACAAATTTTGGTGTTCAGTTACGCGATAATTTACCAAAAAGGATATCAAGACTTTAGCGATATTGAAAGTGCCGTAACAACTAAAGTCAAGGGTGTAATTTATACAAATTTTTCGGAAAATGAGTTTGCTGAGGGTGTTGATCCGACGATCTACAATAGAGTATGGGACGTGACGGATTACGTGGTACCACCATCAGTAAGTTAATTCTTCATAGAATTAAATGTAAAATTCTTTTAATAAGGGGCTGTTTTCTTAATAGGAAAATAACGCATTGTTTGTGGCGACAAATGTGGTTATAACACCTAGTCAAAAAAGGAGTAAGTGCCCAGAGGTAAGTTTTAAAATATAGTTACAAGTAATAAGTACTTCCATCATCTCCCCTTTTTTTTTTTAAAATATTATAGGATGACTCCATTGTTGGAGCCTCGTGTGATCCTCGTGACAATACGTGTGAAAAAGGAAAAATCCTCTACTTAGGAAATGGTAAGATAGTATTTTCTATTCTAAATAACTAAAATGGTTAAGTGTAGGAGCTCAAAATCAAAAATATAAATTTTGAAGCATTTAAAGGGACTATCTGCAATTTTTATAGAACCCCTTTAAAGTCGCCATCATTTCTAACTTAGCAGACGACGTTGGTTGTAACAAATTGTACAGTTAAAGCTAGAGCATTTTAAAAGGGCAAATTTCAGAGTAGATAGGGCCTTTAAAAGAGGAATGTCGCGTATAAAACCACAAATTCAAATGCAAAATAATTTGTGAATTCTAATTATCAAATAATTTCAGGACCAATGACGGGTAAATGTGTGGAAAATGGAAATCAAACTTACTCTTGCCAAATAATGGCATGGTGCCCTTTAGAGCAGGATATTGGACCATTGTAAATATATCTTTATATAAAACAACAAATTTATGACCCGAGAATGTATGAAGGTAGAAATTAGGCTTAACTCCTCCTTAGAGATAAGCTTATAGCGCCC
Source organism: Odiellus spinosus (assembly GCA_963920705.1). NCBI lineage: Eukaryota > Metazoa > Arthropoda > Arachnida > Opiliones > Phalangiidae > Odiellus > Odiellus spinosus. The sequence continues at coordinate 22,424,465 of OY987233.1, read as the reverse complement.
CCTATGGAGTCTATTTTGCAGAACGAGATTTAGTGTAAATAAGATGCTAGAATAACTTTTGAGGGAGCTTTTTGAGAGCCAGCTCTGATTGGTTTTTATGAAGCACGGGCTGAAACTTGTTCTAAAAACAAAATATATTATCCCCATTCTTACATTCTCAAGTCTTAGATGCGTTCTGAAACTATTAAAAACGGCTTTCTCACAATTATATCCAAAATTTAAATAGAAAAAGCGGAGGTATTTTGGATGACGTTAGAAAATCAACCGTTCTGATTAAAAACTTTATTAGTTTCCCTAAACACGGAGTAACTAGGTAAAATTTGTGATCAAATACGATACGTTTGCTATAAACTAATTATAATAATAATGTTTTTAAAGGAGAAACGTATTGGATACGAGTAACGTAACGTATCTAAATAGTTGCCACTATCATCCAGAGACTGACCAACAATGTCCCGTGTTTGTTATTGATGATATTATCAAAGGAAGTGGTGAGAATTTTTCTCAAGTGGCTGTTAAGGTAACTTTAACTTAAGAAAAAATCTGTTACACCAGTGGGTCTCTTTTAATTTTAGTTTTAATTGCCATTAAATTAAGCTTATGATATTTTATTTGACGAGAAATCGTCGAATACTCGAAAATACTCGACGAGAAATCGGCGAATACTCGAAAATACTCGACGAGAAATCGTCGAATACTCGAATACTCGACGAGAAATCGTCGAATACTCGAATACTCGACGAGAAATCGTCGAATACTCGAATACTCGACGAGAAATCGTCGAATACTCGAATACTCGACGAGAAATCGTCGAATACTCGAATACTCGACGAGAAATCGGCGAATACTCGACGAGAAATCGGCGAATACTCGACGAGAAATCGGCGAATACTCGAATACTCGACGAGAAATCGGCGAATACTAGAATACTCGACGAGAAATCGGCGAATACTCGAATACTCGACGAGAAATCGGCGAATACTCGAATACTCGACGAGAAATCGGCGAATACTCGAATACTCGACGAGAAATCGGCGAATACTCGAATACTCGACGAGAAATCGGCGAATACTCGAATACTCGACGAGAAATCGGCGAATACTCGAATACTCGACGAGAAATCGGCGAATACTCGAATACTCTACGAGAAATCGGCGAATACTCGAAAATACTCTACGAGAAATCGGCGAATACTCGAAAATACTCGACGAGAAATCGGCGAATACTCGACGAGAAATCGGCGAATACTCGACGAGAAATCGGCGAATACTCGACGAGAAATCGGCGAATACTCGACGAGAAATCGGCGAATACTCGACGAGAAATCGGCGAATACTCGACGAGAAATCGGCGAATACTCGACGAGAAATCGGCGAATACTCGACGAGAAATCGGCGAATACTCGACGAGAAATCGGCGAATACTCGACGAGAAATCGGCGAATACTCGACGAGAAATCGGCGAATACTCGACGAGAAATCGGTGAATACTCGAAAATACTCGACGAGAAATCGGCGAATATTCGATGACAAATCTATTCATTTTAAATTCAACATTTACCTAACCCTAATAAAAATAACATTACACAATTTTATATTCTTCTAGGGTGGTGTTTTTGCCATTAACATTAACTGGGAGTGCAACCTCGATTTCTCACCTAAAAAGTGTATCCCAACTTATTCCTTTAAACGTCTCGATGAACCTGATGCTAAGCTCGCTAAAGGGTGGAATTTTAGGTATAACACCTTTTCCCTGACGTTTCTTTAATATAGTTTCATATTAAAATAAAACTAAAATTCTATTTCAGATACGCAAACTATTACATGAACAACAACAGGGCACTCTACAAATTGTACGGCATTGATTTTGTGGTTCTAGTAACGGGAAGAGGCGGAAAATTCAATTTCATTCCACTTTTACTAAACATTGGTTCCGGAGTGGGATTATTAGCGGCCGTAAGTTTTAGAGTTAATTTTGGCAGTGATAAAATAAACTTAAAAGATGGTTCAGAAAGTATTAAGTTGGATTTATTTGCGAAGAGTAAATTAACAAAGTTATAGCGACTTAAATCCAACAGTCCGAGTTAACAATATCTCGCCATCTGGCGTTAGTTTTTAGAAACTATCTCTATTAATATGATTGGTTCTTTTTATTTTTCTTGACTAAAATGCAAATATAACCAAACTTGGGGTAATTTTTAAGCCTTGGCAGAGGACTCTGGTACTCAAGAGTCCTGAGAAAACGATTTGCGAGTACTAGTACTCAAACACCCATATCATATTCCCGTATGAATAAGTTTTGTCCTAAAGGTTTTGGTGCAAACCTAGTGTTAGTTGGAAGTTTGGAACTTCATTCATTCCGGTTAACTACTCTCCTAACCTTGACGAGTATTTAAGCTTGCTTGAAAAATCATATTGCAGCCCCTATAAACGCCAAGGCTTAAAAATTATGCCCTTTAAGCGCCAAGGCCTCAAAATTATGCCCCTAAAGCGCCAAGGCTTAAAAATTAGCCCCTAAATAAGCGCCAAGGCCTCGAAATTATCCCCTATAAGTGCCAAGGCTTAAAAAGTATCCCCTAAATAAGCGCCAAGGCTTAAAAATTATCCCCTAAATAAGCGCCAAGGCTTAAAAATTATCCCCTAAATAAGCGCCAAGTCTTAAAAACTATGCCCTATGAGCGCCAAGGCTTAAAAATTATCCCCTAATTAAGCGCCAAGGCTTAAAAATTATCCCCTAATTAAGCGCCAAGGCTTAAAATTACCGAGATTGGAAAGGTTTCCTTAAAACGTACTTTATCACAATTAATTTTTAAATATTTAAATCTAATTTTCTAGGCTACTGTGATAGCGGATTTGGCTGTTCTTTATTGCGTAAAGAAAAGACAGTTGTATAAAACTAAAAAATACGTGGAGGTTGAAACTGAATATGATGGATTTCACGTAATATTCGTAATATATTTCTAACTGGGTTATTCAGCGCATCTAATTTTTTAAAATTACGTTTTTAGGATGTTAGTGCCAGAGAAAATGAACCACCTAGTGATTTCTCGTACCAAAGGCAGCCTTAAATTACTATTTTACTGAACATATTATTTCTTGTCAAAAATATGTACGTGAAAATGAAATAAAGTATTTTTTTTTATTGTTAATTTTGGTTTTGTTTCGTTACTTGTTGAAACTAGGCTTAGCCGGATTCATGGAGATTGCGAACTTCTTTGCATTGAAGGGTCAGCAACCAATGAGCAAAGGCCCTTCGGTGAGACTTCCTAAAAAAATTTCAATGCAAAGAAATTCAATATCTCCATGAAACCTGCTAAGCCTATTTTCCGGGTAAGTTTTAAATTTATTTCTAGTTTAATATTTGTCAGTAATTTTTGTTTACTGGTGGATTAAGCCTATTTAAACGATAAGGTATCGATAAAAATGTCTTGTTAGGTTGAATTTTAACTTTAAGCGCGATAAAGAGAACCTCCGAATATTAAAAATCCCTTTTCTGATCAGCCTATCAGAGACATTTACCCGATGTTTTATTAGTGTTTTATTTTTAATAGAAAAATTGATTTAAATCCCTAGATTTCCCTTATTCACCCTCCCTTTAAATACAAATTAAAAAGTTGATCCTCCCTTTAAATAAAAAATTAAAAAGTTCTCTTTTTAAAATGATAGAAAAATTTAACGGCAATTTATTTACAAATTTTGTTCGCTATATATACAATAGACTATTCATCATCATCTTCGTTGTTTAAGCTCTAAAAAAATGGTTGAGTGTTACCATCAGATAAACAACTACGAGACCATTTAGTGTTGAATTCTAAACTACGTAATTTTCCCCCTACTACCATACTATAGAAAGAAATCAACGAACCTCTAGTAATTCGGCCAATAATTTGGCTTGTTCAGCCATGACCCTTAATTCGGAATTTTCCGTTTCTAAAACTTCAATTTGATCATGAAGCTTTAAGAAAAATACGTAAAAATGAATTTCTTAAGAATTTAAAACCCAATAATATATAAAATCTTATTACAGATTCATTTTCTTTTAAAGATTCGTCGAGGGCTTCCCTGCGTTTCTCCGCTAATTCTTTCCAATATTGTAAAGGCGCTTCATCTAATTTCGTATAAATTACGTCGATTGAGTATTGTAAGAGTATTTGGTTGTCTATTCGATATTGAAGAGCGAATAACGAAATAAGTTGCTTCAATTTCATAAAGTACGGTACGAGAAATCTCAAGTCTTATCAGAAATAATGTGTCGATAAAAATAATGAACTGCTAACTATTATTAAGCTCTAACATCCGACTAGTTAGGCGCAAAGGCCTATATTTTAGGTCCTAAAATGCCTGGTAAACTAATTAGACCCAAAATTTGGCCCACTTACGCGAGACCCTCCCTCAAGATTCTAAATTAATGCCACACTAAAATTTAAGATCATACCTGATGTCATTAAATTTAGTTCTTCCTCTTGCTTTCTCTTAAGACATTCTTGACATTCACGCGTAGTGTCCGTTTTAGATTTAGATTCAACAGGCTCATCGCTGGATAATCTTTGTTTTTTGGAGGGTTTAGGATCAACCGTATCATCCGACTCTTTCGTAGTTTCATCTTCAAAAACTTTCAGACCAAGAACTTTGGTGTCATTGATATCAAATTCTTGATCCAAGGCTCGCAATTTTCGTTTCGAAGTCTAATAAAAAATTATTCTTAATTAGTTGTTCTAGTGGAAGAATATATAACAATTACCTCCACTTTGGTTTCTGGAGTTGGATTCTGTTTTGACAGGGCTAATGGCGTTTCTGGCTTCGATGATACTTGAATAGAGTGTAGAGCCTTTCGTTTTAATTCTCTCTGAAATCATTTTGAACGTTTATTAATTACACGAATAACTTGTGATAAATACAAAAGGTTTAATCAAAAGCTACGATTGATATGGGAATTACCTTCACAGCGAGCATCTTTTAACAAAGATTTTAAAAAGCTGTCTGCTTAAACTAGCTCGAAAAACGGAAAAAGCCTAGTCTTAAGTTTTTAACCTTTTAATTACGAGTAAAAGTCAAATATGTACTTAATTACGACCGAAATTCTACACAACGTAACGTTCAATAGCTACCCTGCTAAAATTTCCACAAAAAAATTCAATTATCACGCCAACTCAATCATTAACGAAACAACAAATTTGAATTGCGTGGCCGTGGTGGTGAGACTAAAGACCGCCACAATCTTTACCAAGAACGGAAATAAGCTAATAAATGTATAAAAAGGTCCAATAGCCTTTTAAAAAACATGGAAGTCACAATCGCTACAAGGAACGGAAATAAGCCAATGTTTAAAAATGTGCAAAGCCATTAGGAAAAAATGTATAAAAAACTAAAGATAGCTATCTTTAGCAAAACTTTCAGTAGAACGAAATTTTCGTTTTTATTTTTTTTTGTTCCAGTGTTTTTTTGAAGAGCTAGGGGCTTACAGACAATAAACGAATATAATTTAGCTAGTTAAATTGTCTTAAACATAAATTTAATAAATAATCGGAAAATTCAATAGAAATGGGGTTATGGGTTTCATAAATTTTGAAATAAAAATGAAATAAATTTGCCAATATTATAATTTCAGAACGTTAATAATTTCTTATTCATTCTGTTGAATTTTTCATAAAGAACATATAATATAATTGTAATGTCATATTGAGAATGAGAATATAAATTTAATAATTTATTCGACCATTTCTATAAAGCGATTTTCTTTACAATCGTTAATTTGGTTGAAAATTGAATGCCCTATTGAAAAGTATGAATATTAATTTAACGATTTATTCGATATTGTCTATAATACACGTTTAAGATCGTTAATTTCATTGTAAAATATAATATTATTGAATGAATAAAATAAGCTATTAATTTAATATCCGGCAACTTAATTTATATCCCATTCATAGAAACGATATAAAAAGACGGGGTATTGCTACGATTAAGATCAGATCCAAAAAAGTATACCTTTTGAATAGAATTATTCAGTTTGTAGGTCATTTCAAAAAGTTTTCGCGTTTAAGAGTAAGTATTTGTCTATTGTAATTGTACACGCTTATTGCGTTATCATTTTCGTTTCGTTGTATTTAAAATTCAAAATAATATCGTTAGTATTCGGCTATTTGTTATATTGAGCGGCTGAATTATATTGGTTTTATATTTATTTATTATTTTAGTTTAAAAATAATAGTCTACGAAGAGATTTAGATGATTATAATAATAGACTTATGATGATGTTAACTTAATAACCTTGTAGATATTATTGCATCGTTCTTTTTGGCCCGATTTCACGATTTAATTTAATCTTAGCGAGTTCAACTTCCAAATCATGTCCAAATGTCATTTTAAATATCTATTGACCATTATTTTAGTTTAAAAATAATAGTCTACGAAGAGATTTAGATGATGTTAACTTAATAACCTTGTAGATATTATTGCATCGTTCTTTTTGGCCCGATTTCACGATTATAAGACTCATTTAATTGGATCTTAGCTAGTTCAACTTCCAAATCATGTCCAAATTTAATTTATTGTCCATTTCTATAGGTGTATAATTATACAAGATGCTGTCCAATAAGATGATCCGCCGTTTTGCTTTAGTTTTCGTTACGCTTACAGTTTTCGCCATTTTGCAGGCAGATCAAGCTTATTCAAGTAGTAAGTTACCTTTATACACCTACTAAGTACCATTGGAGTTATTCTTAATCAATTAATAATAAGTAAAGAGCGGAAATGAGAAGGGAGGCGCGTTTAGTTTCTCTTAATCGATTATAGGATCGTTAAAATATTCAAAAGAAACTTTATTAATTACCCCCAAATCATAGTAAAAACGAGAGAAATATTGGTAAGGCTTGCTCCTTAAGTTTTTCACGCGTATCCTATTGCAGAGTCCTTAAAATTTTAATAAATTCGATGGAAATTTCATAAAGGGTGGCTTTACTAGCAAGAATGACAACCGTAATCATCCTGTTTACTGGATTATATTCAATAGATAGAAATACGGGACTGTAAAAATTATAGGAGTTAATGTGGGGGTACTAATTTATCTTCAAAAAAGCCTGAAATTATCCATTTTTTGTAACAAAAATAACTAGTGAATTAAAACCGTAACTATAATTTCAAAAAATCATCTAAATAACGAAACTAATTTCTCTAAAAACTTTTATAATTGCATCAACTATGTACTCAACAGTTCGTAAGTGTAATATGTCATTAATTTAATAATTTTAATTGGATATTAACTTAATTTTAAATGTTTCTTGTACAATCTATAATAATCTGCAGCTTGTAAGTTAGCAAATATAAAATCAACTTAACCATTTCTCATTGAATTTCTATTAATTATTTCGCAGGTGGTAAGTTTAAAGTTTTCCGTTTCTAAAGCAATGTAAACGTAATAACGTTTCTCAACCTATCGTAATTGCGATTCGAATTCATTAATTATATAGATAGTAAGTAAAGATTATAATTCTGTTTGCTGAAAAAAAAATGACGTTATCTTAATTTATATTATTATTAATTTGCAGAGGGTAAGAATCGTTTATAACGAATTAAATTACTTGGTGAGCGTGGAAAAAGAAATAACATTCACCAATCTATTTCAACTCGCGTCATATATTAATTCGGCAGATAGTAAGTAACTAATAAATTTGAAATTAAAAATTACCTTCAATTAAAACCCGTATTATTCGTTAATTATTCAGGTGGTAAGTATAGTTTCGAGCGAATTATAGAATTCTGGTGGAAAATAAAACTTAATCTTCTCCGGCAAACAATTCTAATCGTATCAATTATTAATCGCCTAGATTGTAAGTATAAAAGTCAGAAAATATCAACGAGAAATCAGTCGGGAGAGGTTTCTGATGACACCCATTTAAGCGAGAGGGTGAGACCCTTAGGGTGTCGTCGTTACACCCAGATGTCTTTTCAACGTCTCCCTATACTGAGGCTTCCCAGACTAATTTCTCGTTGACTATTAGTTTATAAACCAATTCGAGTTTGAAAAGCAAAAAGAGAGCTACAATTATAATAATTATTATCTAATATTTCCGCAGGTCGTAAGTACGGGTTCTAAATATACTGCAGCTTCTAAATAAAATTGAGCTTTTCAAATTATAATTACAAATTATCTTTAAATTCCGTAGCTCGTAAGTATAGATTATTCTAGGACTATTAATGATGGGCTCTCGCGCGTTGAAAACGCCCTATAAAGTGTTACGGATCTCCGGACCCAGTTTGGATTAGGTCAGATTCCAACTAATGTTTCTATTTCTTATATTTTTATTTTTTTTTTTCTACGGGCAGCGTATCATTTTTTGTTGATGCCCATAATTAATAGTCCCGGGGTTATTATAGTTTCAATTAAATAATAAAAATAATAAATTTATAAAATTTTCTTAGCACCCTCGTATGGTCCACGTACGTATTTCAATCATAATTTAACGCCCTATATTACGCAGTTTTTTTTTTTTTTTTTTTTCTCATTTAATATGACGAGCTAAGGGCTTGAGTAGAATTACAACTCTTCAAAAAGATGAACTTATAATAATAATTAAACAGAGTGTGTTCGAAAATATTGATAGGACCGAGCTACAGTGGGTTCTATGGGTCATTTCAAGACGAAAATGTTCTGTGACATTTTGTCATACGGGGCGCCGTTTAAGAGTTACGAAATGAATCATTTACGGATGACCCCTTAACGTACATTAATAAACGTATACTCAATGATAAAATCAAATTTTTTACAACCAGCTAAATAATTAAACGTTTTTTATCATTGAGTATGAAACACATGATTCATTTCGTAACTCTTAAACGGCGCCCCGTACGACTAAACGTCTTAAAATGACCCATAGAACCCGCTGGAGTTCGGTCCTACCACCATTTTCGAAACACACTGTATTATAATAATTATAATAATATAATGACTTTCTTGGTATTTTTATACGCGATTGTACATCATTTACAATTATTACAGCTGGTAAGTAAAATATATTAGGTTCAAAATTAACCCTTCTATATTAATATCTACTCTTTTTTTTCCATTTGAATCATCCAATAATAACGTAGCCTGTAAGCGTATACCTTATTATAATTCGACGCCATGAAATATAATTAAATTTTTCCTAAAAACTTTTAATTATTATCATATATTAATTTTTGCAGGCAGTAAGTATATCATCGCGAAATAAATCTAATTTTTGGAAATAACAATTTTCCTAAAACTTTTTAATTAATAATAATTGTTCCGCAGCTGAAAGGTAAGTTTTATAATTACTCGAACACTTACACTTTCGGAATAAAAATAATATTTTTTTCTATTTAAATACGCAGATGGTAATTACGCGATTACAAATAAGGCAATTCTGATTTGACAATTATAAAATTTTCCTTCACCCAATGATATCTAACCCTATCATTCCGTAGTACGTATATTTTATAATCACCGAAGAATGTCTGGTAGAAAATTACCTTTCTTAATAACCATTCTTTTTATAACGTCTATTAATTTCGCAGGGAGTAAGTACAATTCTATTGGATAATAGATTAAAGCATTATAATTTGGAAATAAAATTATATATCTTTCTTACAAAACCTCAAAATCTATTAATCGCGAAGTCGGTAAGTACGAATTATACTTTGATAAGCTGCTTCGGTTAATTATTGTATAAAATTACATTCTCCAAATCCTTTTTATATGTACCACCACAGGAAGTAAGTATAATATATAAATTGTCATTCAATCTTATACTTGAAAATGAAAAATTTCTCCTTCAACCAACCCGATCAACCTGTATTATCTTTTAATTCCGAAGCGTGTAAGTACATTTGATTAATACCAGGGCTCCCAGCGCATAGCCCAGAAAAAATTATAGGTATTATAGGTTTTAAAAGCCAAAAATATAGGTAATTTATAGGTCCAAAAATATCAATTTATAGGACTTTTTATAGGTTTTTAGTTTCGAAAAATAGGGGTTTTATAGGTAGGTTTCGCTGATATGTAATGCAATATAGGTTCTATAGCCTATAGACCTGCCCCTCTGCCTTTCTTTGGCACTACTAGCTACTCACGCCCACTCTCGACAGTCTACCTAACCTCTAAAAAAATAGAGTAATAATTACCAGTGACCCAGGAGAGGAAACCTTGCACTTTTTCAAGCAAAAGTATAATTTTTATAGTTATATAGATCATTCTTTTCGAATTTTATCACCTAAATTGAACAAATTCCCCAAAAAATAGGTATTATAGGTTAAAAAGTGAAATTATAGGTTTTTATAGGATCACTTCAGAATTATAGATAATTATAGGTATTATAGGTGGTCTGGGAGCCCTGTAATACGCGGACAATGGGTTAAAGTTAGTTAAATTTAAATCATATTCTTCAACACGTGGCCATTCGCGTCAACGATTAATTCCGCAGACCGTAAGAATTTTTTTTACAAAGAGTTAAAGGTCAACTCAGACTATAAGATTTTTGCGGGCAAAAGTTGTACAACTTTGGCATTAGTTGTACGACAAAAATTGGAACTGTATTTTTTGAGCAAAAACCCTACAGTCCGAATGGGCCTTTAAAAGCGCTCATTCTGGTTTGGAAATTAAAATTATATTCTCCAAAACATTGCTAATTGCGTCAACTTTTAAATCCGTAGAAGGTAAGTACAATTATTAAGTTGTTAAGTCAAGTCGGTTGGTTAGTACTTAAAAAACTTTTCTAATTACGTCACCTAAACTAATTCTACAGGCAGTAAGTACACGATACAATTTATAATTAGATAAAGCGACGCTGTCTTTGATTTCCCGCGCAAAACGTAATTTTAATTTTTGCCCTATATAGAATGTAAGTATAATTCATGAAGAATTCTCCTATGGAAAATACAAATGACATTCACCGAAACGTTTTTAATGGCGACGTTCCTTCTTCACCAGTTTGTGAGTATAATTTAAATATTTCTTGATTTGAAATAAAGGTTTTGAGGAACCAAAAGTTAAATATAGAGAGAGGGGTCATCACTGTTTTAGTTTGAGCAAGAAGGATCAGATAAGGAGAGGAAAAGTGGGGCTGCGTTGAGTTAGAGAGAGAAGAGCCAACCTCCCACTCGGGTGGAAAGGGGGGATAGGAAATTCTCGAGGTAAACTGTTGTCACGTGGTCGCTAGCTAGCGCGTCTCATAAAGGATTCGTTTTACCCACGTGACAACAATTTACCACGAAGCATCTCTACCCCCGTTCTCCCAGAGTGGGAGTTTAGGCCGACGCAGTAGGAACCGCGCCGTCCCCACTTTTCCTCTCCTTGTCTGATCCTTCTTGGTTTGAGAAACCTTTTAGTCACGACACTCGGATGTTTAAATAGCTGAAGGTTAAAAGAAAAACCCAAAATTTCCCATTGTAATGTTAAAAATGACGTTTTCGTTTGAAGAAAAATTATTTCAAGTCCCAAAAATAGGATCCAATTAAAGATAGGGGTGGTTTACTGGTTTTCCACCTAAGAACGTCAGATTTTAAATTTATATAACGATAATTTTGGGTAATGAAAAATGTCTTTGACCGAATTTGCGTCTATGAGAACTATATTCTAAATCTGCTTTTTTTCTTGACGTTTAGGCCAGATCGGTTGATACATTTTCAACCATTGGAAACTTCGAACACGCGCACTGCAAACCGCACGGAGAATCAATTCTTCACACAGTCCTTCAAATTATCATAAATGTGTCATGTATTACCGTATTTAGTCGCCCGACCCCTGTGGGTTTTTTCCCCAAAAAACAGGAGGTTTTTCTCCATTGTCGTTTGGATTTTCTCGGCTTCCCTCAAATTTTGGATCAATTTTCCATCTTAACTTTAATTTAAGCCATTTAAATTTAATTTCGAATATAATAACAATCCTAATTATTGTATAAAAGCCTACCTAGGGGTTTTTTTCATCCACGGGAGTCGCCTCGGCTTTAAGTTTACCTTTTAAATGTTAACTAAAGTACGCAAATTGTAATCACTCGACAAATATGTCACCTACACGAAGTTTTCAAATTAAATACCGTTCTCAACAACTTTGTCTGATTAAATACGAACAAAAGTCAATCACGTTATTTCTTAAAAGTAAACAACGCTCGCCTTAGCCTAAATTACGTCCCTCTCTCCCGACTACGTCGTTACGAGTCATTTTACAGAGAATAATCCGTCCATGTTAGGCCTCATTAGGAATCGATTGTGATCCTCGTTACTAAGATATTAGACTCCAGATTGAAGTTAATTTCCGTGTTAATGATTCGTATTAAGATGTAGACAACGCCAAAGGCATAGAATTTCGCTTAAACTAAACCGCGGAGAAATATTTAACCTAGTTCTGATGGAAAATTGTAATTACGGACGAGATTTGTGAACTATTTGACATTCTACGAGCAATTATTGTTAAGGCATTATAATCCAACATAAACCTGGATATTTGCTGCTAGTACTAAGCTAAGGGGCGTTGTTTACTTCTATTTAGTAAAGTCATACACTTTTGTCCATACAATTTTTTTTTTTTTTTTTTTTAATTTATAAAGTTGTTTGAACTGTATATTTCAATATTATTTCTTTACAGAATTGTTAATTCTTTAACAGTATATTTCAGGAACTGTTTCGCAAACTTTCTATCGCTTTCGCTTAATCCAAACATGACCCAAAAACGATAAGATTGAAAGAGTTTATCCAATGTGTACATTACGAACTCTGAATATATTATACCTCATTACTTAGTAGTAACGTAAGTAAATAAAATCGGGTAAGAAGTATGAATTGAAAATCTCGTAACAACAAAGTTTTGTCGTAAAATGTGGGAATTGAGACAATATGCTAACGTGAAAATAGCTCTACGCCTAGTACTCCAATAATACAACGAAAATAGTTTCTGGGAAATAACTGGTAACAGAGGTATATAATAACCCCCTTCGGGGGGAAGTATGAAAGGTAGGCAAAATCGACGAACAACGAGTGCCCGGCGTAAATCGCGGCGGATCGACACACCGCTTTACTCCCAAAAAATAGTTACACCATTTTGAACCTCACTAAATATTCCCTACGCGCGCTTCCGGAACTCGCGAGCCGAAGTCAACCTTCGACTCCATTTTAACAGACAGCCTGACTCCCGAGACAGGAAGTTCTAAACACAAATCGAGCCGTCTTGTTTATACAAAGACCATTTACTAGAGTAGCGACATTGAGAAGTCCAGAGCGAGCTAGTGGCCTAGATAGTCAGCAGCGGGCTCTTGTTGTTCGTGATTTTTTGCATTGGTAGTATAGGGACTTTCATACTTCCCCCCGAAGGGGGTTATTATATACCTCTGCTGGTAAAGATAAAAACTATCGAAATATATCTTTCCCAAAGCAGGGACAATCTCGGCCCATTACCATCGAAAGAACTTGGAAGTTAGCACGTTTCAAAAAAAGAAAGTAAAGACGTAACAATAAAATGAAACCCGAAGAATTTTATTGCCCACATTATTTGCTTTTATATAACCATTCTCAGGATATTATTACGCCCCAGAGAAGATACGGAAAAAGAAAAAAAAAAAAAAAAAAAATCAATGATCGGACCCTCTAAAAACCTTTTAACACTTTGAGAAATCTCATAGGAACGAAAAATCTTTGTTTGCTGGACCAACAACAACACCCTGAAAATGATAATATGAGAATTCCCTAGGGAGAACTGACAAATTTTAAGGTTCGATCTATAAAATACAGTGAATATGAAAGTAGCCAAGGCTTAATCGTTTAGTTTTAAGAAATATTGGTGATTTACCTTATTTCAGAAGCCGATGAAACCCTCCTTTGAAGTCTATTACTCCCGGGTCTTGTCTACCCCTCTCTGTATGGGTTATTCTCAAAAGGCGCGATTCGTACGCCTCCTAACGGTAGAGGTTTTCGAAGCGGGAGTTCGTCGAGCGAATATCTCTAGCAGCCTCGGAGTTCGTCAAAAAAACGTCGTCGTTTGTGGAGAGAGAGAATTTCCAATTTTCCGTAGACAGGGGGGATGAAGTAGGACCCCTTCTAACTCGTAAAATTGGGAATTTTACCCATACAGAGAGGAGCGCTATATGGAACATTAGAGTAGTAGACTTCAAAGGAGGGTTTCATCGGCTTCTGGTTATATATGATTACAACTTTAGTCTGATCATCTAGCCAATAGCAGCCGTAGCTCCGTTCAAAACTAGAAAGTACCTTTTTAAATTGGTTTATCAAAGGCTTAGCGTTCTACTCATATTGCTGTTTACTCTACGGTCTAGGTAACGTATCTATATAGCTTGTAGCTATTTCTAGATGCCAATGAAGTTGTTAAATTATCGAAGGTAAGGCGGATTGATACACAATCTTAAATCTCATAGGGAAAAGTAGATATCGACAACTTCTATCGAATATGGCGAGTATAAAATTGAGACGTTTACATACGCCAGCTACTCGAGACCACTCGAGTTTTGAGGGTCCAAGGTTTTTTTTTTCTATAAACTTTTAAAAGAAAAAGTTGCGAAAGTCAACAAGGATGGGAACACGGTCCAAATATAAGTTTATTTCTCTATGTCCCTGCCTTTTATTTCATTACTTCTAAGACGATAGACAGATTATACGTCCGAGTTGATCATTCTAGAGTGGTTTTATATATCTTCTGGTCAAGGGCGAAGAAACTAAAATTTCATTTCAAGGTAGGAAATAGTTTTATTTCAAAAGGTCGTAACTGATAGCGACTAGAATGTACTCGAGATACGATGTTTTGATATTAGCAAGCTTAAAACAGATTTAGATAAAAAAAAATCGAGGTATTTCCAATAAGTTCTAAAAATGGTTCGCAACGCGAGGGTGGGGCATCTTTGGTAAATTCGAAGAAGAGTTCGTATTAACGCCTTGAAATCGATTTGATTCGTTTTCTCGAAACTGCTTCGGGAACCAGTTTCGTATCCATTCGGCTGGTTTCATCAACCGATAGATGAAGCTACGATAAATCGATTTATAAAGATAATGTCACGATTAAAAGGATTCCTGGCGATTCAAATATCGGTTTGATTTTACAGTTTAAAATCGATTAAGAGACGCTAGTGTGACCGTAACTATCTAAGGTAACACCAGAAGCCGATGAAACCCTCCTTTGAAGTCTATTACTCGCGGGTCTTGTCTACCCCTCTCTGTATGGGTTAGTTTCAAAAAGCTCGATTCGTACGCCTCCTAACGGTTGATATTTTCGGAGCGGGAATTCGTCCAGCGAATATCTCTAGCAGCCTCGGAGTTCGTCAAAAAAACGTCGTCGTTTGTGGAGAGAGAGAATTTCCAATTTTCCGTAGACAGGGGGGTATGAAGTAGGACCCCTCCGATCTCGTAAAATCGGGAATTTTACCCATACAGAGAGGAGCGCTATATCGAACATTATAGTAGTAGACTTCAAAGGAGGGTTTCATCTACTTCTGGTAAAACTAAGAATAAGATTTTGATATGATTGGTCCGTTTTACACTTAATTGAATTTAAAAACTAACTAAACTCGTGAAATTAAATTAAATCGTGAAATTACAATTAAAAAATTTTTGTATAGAGTCTGAAAATAAATTTAAAATTCTATGAATTTTCACAGACTAATGTTTTTCTTCCGCATAAATTTTTAAAATGGCGAGTATAGATGAGCTTATTTTAGAGAAATCGATTGGTAATGTCAATATAAATATATATTTATATATATATTACCATAAGGTATCCGTTCTGCCGGAAAATATCGAACCTTAACGTCTGGAACTGACATTAAGGTAATGTATTGTTTTCAACTCATCTGTCTAAAATTACGCTTCTAAAAGATCTTGGGGACAAAGTCAAACATATCGAGCTCTCGTCTGAGAAGGAAGAGCAAATGTTTACGGTTAACTGATAGGGTTTAAACGTGGCTAGGCATTGTGAGAACGTTCTCAAGCCATTTTCAATTTTCAAATCGACTTCTCAAGCTTGTAATTCAAGTGTTTGACAAAAAAGACTCCAAAATATTTCAACCATACAAAAGATTTCGCAATTTATTACATGTTTCGTGATTTCACGATTTCAGCATTGATTTCGTGACAATATATTTTCTCGTTATGATTTCGTGAGTACGTAATTGGTCAAATAATTTCGCGATTCACGATTACCGAATTTATTTCGAGATTACACGATTATTCAATCGATTTCGTCGATATCATTTCGCAATTTAAAATCAAATTTAAGTCCAATTTTTTCAGTAAAAATTATAATTTTCAATCTAAATTAATCGTAATTTATTCATAATCTAAACGAAACTTAATTTAATTTAAGAGTAAAATTAATAAAATTTAATCGCGTAAATATTTTTTTACAGGTTTACGCGAGTGAGAAATAAAATTTAAAGAAATTGATTTTAACTATGGATAATGAAACATCGTACACATTATATTTTACTATAGGATTTAATTGGGTAATTACGATTAAATTTATGTTGTAATTAGTAATTAACCTTTTCTTTAAATTCATTAAAGGTACAATGATCTGTTTTATATTTTAAAACAGATAAAACAATGGACTCCAATGATAGAAGATTTCTTGGCAGGGAAAATTAAAAGCGAAATATATTATTCAGTGCTTCAGTATGTTTTGCTTAATTTACCAAATACTACGTACGTATTCCTTTGCTCAAAACTAATTGGCTATTTATTTGAATATTAATAAATTATTTAAGAAAAACGTTTCTTTGTAAAGTTGGTGTTGTATGAGAAAGGTTTTCAACTACTTGATTTAAATAGTTAACTAAAACCTGAAGTAGATGAAACCCTCATTTGAAGTCTACTACTCTAATGTTTCATATAGCGCTCCTCTCTGTATGGGTAAAATTCCCAATTTTACGAGATCGGAGGGGTCCTACTTCATCCCCCCTGTCTACGGAAAATTGGAAATTCTCTCTCTCCACAAACGACGACATTTTTTTGACGAACTCCGAGGCTGCTAGAGATATTCGCTCGACGAACTCCCGCTCCGAAAATATCTACCGTTAGGAGGCGTACGAATCGCGCTTTTTGAAACTAACCCATACAGAGAGGGCTAGACAAGACCCGGGAGTAATAGACTTCAAAGGAGGGTTTCATCGGCTTCTGCTAAAACTACACTACTAATTTTAAACACGCTTTCCTAGTCTCACCTACGTGCACATGGACACGAATAACTTGAGAAAACTACTACCGAAAAAATACGCCGAAAGAAGAATCACTCAAAAAATAATACAGGAAGTATGTACGCAATTAATTATTACTAATTAATATTGGTTAATTAATATTAATTTAATATAATCACGAGGTTATCAGGGTTGACTAATTTCTCCCAGATTTAAATTTCTTGTTAAACCTATATTTTTTTAATTATTTAACAAGCGAATTAGTTCTATTTTAATAAAAAATTTGAACTTAAAACAATTTTAATGGCTTCAATAAACTTCAGTAAATATATAATGAGCCTGAATCCGACATCCATTAAGCGTAATACGCCGTCTGTAATAAGACATTAATATTGTCCGGGGTTAAATTCACTCGGAAGCCTCGCATCGCTCTTATACCAATTACGAATATGCAAAATATCTCTCGTATGGTTTCATTATCTATATAAATGGTATCCAATTTCAATCCTAAGTTAGTTCTACAACCCAATAATGACCCGATGAAGTGGATGAGTGGACCAATTAACATAATAAAAGCTAAATAAATAGGCTTCAAGCATCAATCGTTTGTTTAAAGGGAGAATGAAGTGATTTTTAAATTATTCTGATTCTAAAATACTAACCACTACTATCTCCCTTAGCTGGCTCTGAATATAGAGAAACACAAACGTTAGCTTTTAAAGGGAGAATGCAACCTAATTACAAGTGATTTTTTATCGATTCCTTATCGTTTAAATAGGCCTAATCCACCGATAAAAAGTTTACAATACAAATATTAAACTAGTAATAAATTTAAAACTTACCCTAAAAATAGGCTTAGCGGGATTCGTGGAGATCCTGAATCGCGTCCGTGTAATGTCTAGCGACCAATGAGCCAAGGCCCGTCGTTCGCGCGAGATCTCCACGAGACTTACGTCGCGCGCGATTGGTCGCTAGACCTTACACGCGAGGAAATCAGGACCTCCATGAATCCCACTAAGCCTATTTTCAGGGTAAGTTTTAAATTTATTTCTAGTTTAATATTTGTTTGTAAATTTTTTAAATAGTGGATTAGGCCTATTTAAACAATAAGGAATCGATAAAAAATCACTTGTTGTTAGGTTGCATCCTCCCTTTAAGGCGTTTGTCAAACCCTAGATAACGTCTATAACCAATCTCGAATAAGAAACGAAGAACAAGTCGTCGCGTTTCTTAAAAATCGCCCCTTAACTCAGTGAGATAGCGAGCAATGACTTTAGGCAAAGTTTTAATACACTTCTGTTATTGTATAATAACTTTATGAATTAATAATGATTTAAAGACAATGGGTAATCAATCACGTGGGTTTATTTTGCGAAGATCTTGAATTATAAATGATTATCTTCTTTATTTTTTTTTTAAATCGCAGTTTGTTGACGTGATTATATCGTCTAAAACGACGCACACTACCAACGTTTGGGATGTTTGTAAGGAAAATTGTCATTATAGCCAGGTGTACTCGATCGAACACGCTAATATCGTGACTGCAATGAAAAGTAACGACGGAAGCAAACGTCTCTCGCTAGGAGGTTTCGACGAACTCATTTGGATCGCAACCACGACACTTATCCTCGTTTCTTTGTCCATACTTTCTTTGATTTTCAAACGTTTTATTCACACGCCTCGAAAGAAGAAACACCCCTACAAGCATCCCTATCTCGAATATATTTGGTTTTACTTAATGTCCTTCACGCTTCTTAACCGTTGAGTATTTGTATCATAGAACCTTGGGAGAATGCAACCTAACATTACTTATATAAATCCAACCAAGAAGGATCAGATAAGGAGAGGAAAAGTGGGGCTGCGTTGAGTTAGAGAGAGAAGAGCCAATCTCCCACTCGGGTGGAAAGGGGGGATAGGAAATTCTCGAGGTAAACTGTTATCACGTGGTCGCTAGCTAGCGCGTCTCATAAAGGATTCGTTTTACCCACGTGACAACAATTTACCACGAAGCATCTCTACCCCCGTCTGTCCCCCGTTCTCCCAGAGTGGGAGTTTAGGCCGACGCATTAGGAGCCGCGCCGTTCCCACTTTTCCTCTCCTTATCTGATCCTTCTTGATCCAACAGTACATAAATTTACAAACAAATATTAAACTAGAAAATAGGCTTAGCTCGATTCACGGTGATACTGCGTACTTATTGTTGAAAGGTCAGCAACCAATCGAATGTTATTAGAAAATTCGCCTTAAGATCTCGTCTTAACGACGAGCCGTCGTTCATTGGTCGCTGACTCTTCATTGCGAAGAAACTGAATATCTCCATGAATTCAGCTAAGCCTTTTTTAAATTTATTTCTAATTTGATATTGTTTGTACTAAAAATGATAAACAAGATCATTTTTCGTAAGGGTGTATTCTCACTTTAAGGAGCGGCTCAATCTTTAGGATTATATTTTCGTTTCAAATACAACAAAGTAACAGTTTATTTCCGCGTTACTTAGCGGCAAATCGTTTTCCAAGAAAAATGTCGGCAAAATTTCTATTGGGTGGATGGTTAATCACTACAACGGCTTTGTTGAAGTTATATTCTGGGAATCTGAAGAGTAACCTAGCTCTATCAAAATCAATTCGTATAAACACTCTAGAAGATCTATTTCAAAGTTCAGGAACAAGAGCGGTTGCCAGATTTCGATCAGAGTGGCTACGAAGCGTAAAAAGGGTAATAATCATACAGATTATTATACAGTAGACACGGAAGGTGGTACGGATAAGACTAGAGATTGAGGTGTGGACAATGCTAAAAATCACGAACAACAAGAGCACGCTGCTGACTATCTAGGCCACTAGCTCGCGCTGGACTTCTCAATGTCGCTACTCTAGTAAATGGTCTTTGTATAAACAAGACGGCTCGATTTGTGTTTAGAACTTCCTGTCTCGGGAGTCAGGCTGTCTGTTAAAATGGAGTCGAAGGTTGACTTCGGCTCGCGAGTTCCGGAAGCGCGCGTAGGGAAAATTTAGTGAGGTTCAAAATGGTGTAACTATTTTTTGGGAGTAAAGCGGCGTGTCGATCCGCCGCGATTTACGCCGGGCACTCGTTGTTCGTCGATTTTGCCTACCTTTCATACTTCCCCCGAAGGGGCTTATTATATACCTCTGTGATTATTCATAACTTGCTGATTATAATTAATTATTAACTGATTATTCAAATCTCGAGACGAAACATTTGTAACTTTCTAATGGTGCAATCGGTTTATGCCTATAGGATATTGTAGAGGAAAGTTATTACCATTTTAAGATAAGCCTCATTTTTGGGAATTTTGCTCGATTTCTATCGAGTGGCGAGGCATTATTTCATTGTTTTATAATAAACTATGGAATGTCCACTTTCTAATGGTGCAATCGGTTTATGCCTAGGAGGTCGCGGAGAAAAGTTACGGCCTTTTGAATTTTAATATAGGGCTCGTTTTTGTCGATTTTATCAGATTTGTCTGCAATTAAACAATGATAATTGCTAAAAATCAATCAAATACCCACAGGCAAGCTTGAAAAATAACGTAAAAGATATGAAAGATAATCATAACTTGAAGAAATTGTACGGAATAACTTCAAAATGGGAAAATGAAAATCTGGGAGTTTTGGACCTGTTTCCGAACGGAACCAACAAATACGCGATATTCGAAAATACTGACGAATTGAACGACATCTTAACCGGTTCGATTGAAAAAACAAGAGCGTATTTTCAATCAAGTGGAACTAAAATTTACGTTGGAAAAACGGATTATTGTTGGTCCATGTTCTGTTTGAGGTTCAGTAAAAAGCGATTACCCAAAAGAATATTGGAATATGTCGACCTTTTGTAAGTAATTTCATTCCTTATCGTTTAAATACCCCTAATTAAATCCGCGGATTAAAAGATTACGAACAAATATTAAACTAGAAATAAATTTAAAAAGGCTTAGCTGGATTCATTCATTATTATAAGTCTCATCAAGAAGGATCAGATAAGGAGAGGAAAAGTGGGGCTGCGTTGAGTTAGAGAGAGAAGAGCCAACCTCCCACTCGGGTGGAAAGGGGGGATATTAAATTCTCGAGGTAAACTGTTGTCACGTGGTCGCTAGCGTCTCATAAAGGATTCGTTTTACCCACGTGACAACAATTTACCACGAAGCATCTCTACCCCCGTTCTCCCAGAGTGGGAGTTTAGGCCGACGCAGTAGGAGCCGCGCCGTTCCCACTTTTCCTCTCCTTATCTGATCCTTCTTGGTCTCATAATGAGATGTCGCCTTATCGAAGGGCCTTTGTTTATTGGTAGCTGACCCATTAATGACATGAAATTCAAGACCTCAATGAATCCAGCTTAACCTGTTTTTCGGATAAGTTTTAATTTTTTTCCTCGTTTATTTATGAATTCTGATCGGATATTATCGATATTAGAGCTTAATTTTAATTTTTATTCGTCAGGATTACCCGGTATGTGGAAACTGCCCAATATCAACGTGGTTCTCGAGTTAACGAACATAAAAGTAGCGCTTTCATGATGACGGAGACAGAGACCACCATGAACGTCGCTAAAGCTATGACAATTGACGAACTAATAATTATATTTCGAGTTTGGTTTGTGGGAACGACTATCGCTCTGCTGGTTTTATTTCGGGAAACTATGACGGTGAAACGATTAAGAAAAACGTCGAAAATTTCTCAACAACCTTTTTTCGATCAATAATTACACTGTGTATAATTAAAAAGTTATATCAATTTTATTCGTTAATTATAATTATATATAATGGTCGAACTAAGGTCAAACTAAGGCCGAATTAAGATCAAACTATGGTCGAACTATGGTCGAACTAGGGTCGAACTAGGGTCGAACTAGGGTCGAACTAGGGTCGAACTAGGGTCGAACTAGGGTCGAACTAGGGTCGAACTAGGGTCGAATTAGGGTCGAACTAGGGTCGAACTAGGGTCGAACTAGGGTCGAACTAGGGTCGAACTAGGGTCGAACTAGGGTCGAACTAGGGTCGAACTAGGGTCGAACTAGGGTCGAACTAGGGTCGAACTAGGGTCGAACTACGGTCGAACTACGGTCGAACTACGGTCGAACTACGGTCGAACTACGGTCGAACTACGATCGAACTACGGTCGAACTACGGTCGAACTACGGTCGAACTACGGTCGAACTACGGTCGAACTACGGTCGAACTACGGTCGAACTACGGTCGAACTACGGTCGAACTACGGTCGAACTACGGTCGAACTACGGTCGAACTACGGTCGAACTACGGTCGAACTACGGTCGAACTACGGTCGAACTACGGTCGAACTATGGTCGAACTAAGGTCAAACTAAGGTCAAACTAAGGTCAAACTAAGGTCAAACTAAGGTCAAACTAAGGCCGAATTAAGGCCAAACTAGTAATATAATTTTGAACAGTTTACGATGGCGGTCATCCAATTATTTGGACTGAATTGCAAATATTATTTTCACGTTTCTAGTTTAATTTTAATTCGTAATTTTTTATTTTCTCGCTAATTAGGTCTATTTAAACGATAAGGAATCGGTAGGTTATATACTCCCTTTAAGATATTACTAGCCCTAGAGAAATAATTATTCTTATATACATAGATCTACGCAATAAAGCGTCTTTGAAATAATTTCTTTTGAAAAACATTAACTTGCAGCAATCAAGTTGTCTAAAACCAACGAGATAGTGAAATACACCATCGTAAAAACCAATTATGGTCGAGAGTTAACTACCTTAAGAACGAATTTACAAACTAGTCAAAGATACGGCGGATTTATACTAAATGTTATAAACCTCAAGGTCAGAAAGTAGTTTTTGCAAACTATACTTGAATAAGAACAAGACCGTACACTATATAACTTCAAGCAAGCAATATATTCATGCAGATAAAACAGCGAGTAGAAAGCTACGCTTAATGATAATTCTATGATACCGGACCCTATGAGAGGGAGAGAGCTATAACTCTTATATTTGTTGCAAACTTAAATTGGTTTAAAGAAAGAGACCCGAGGGAAAGCATTTTAGTTTTGATTTTTCGTATTTCCTGGCCATTTGATTGGATACACTTCTGAAAGGTATTTCCTCAATTTCCGGTTTGACATGCAATCCTAGCTCCAATAACTTGGATCGTGATTACGTCTGCTTTCCCATTGATCCGTTCCAAATATCCAGTCGAAAAAAATAGAGTATAAAGTCCATACGAATGATTTATTAAGTACCTCCCTACAAATTTGATTACGGTGACGTGGCATGGATAGTTTGCAAATTAGGTGGACCGAACGCGAACAGAAAAAACGCGACTAAAACCAAGAAGGATCAGATAAGGAGAGGAAATGTGGGGACGGCGCGGTTCCTACTGCGTCGGCCTAAACTCCCACTCTGGGAGAACGGGGGTAGAGACGTTTCGTGGTAAAATGTTGTCACGTGGGTAAAACGAATCCTTTATGAGACGCGCTAGCTAGCGACCACGTGACAACAGTTTACCTCGAGAATTTCCTATCCCCCCTTTCCACCCGAGTGGGAGGTTGGCTCTTCTCTCTCTAACTCAACGCAGCCCCACATTTCCTCTCCTTATCTGATCCTTCTTGCTAAAACTAAAATATTCGATGTAACAATTAATTCGAATCAATCAAGGAAAGACTGGACAACGCGCGACTAACTAGGTTTTGTTAGAGCTTACATTAAGCAGCGCTGTTTTCCGTAAGAGGTCGCTTTTGAAGCGCTTGATTTAATTATTAATTTTTAATAAAAATAAATTTTAAATTTATTCCATTTAATATAGAGCTACCTAGTTGTTTCATTTTAAATTTTAGTTTCTCGATTTATAGGGAAATCAAACAATAATGGATCCTAGAAATATTTGAAAGATAATTAAAATAACAAATCCCTCCTTAATAATCTTATATAAAATGTAATAAGAAAGCAAATATTTCCTAATGATGCCAACAGACGTGACAACCATTAGTTGGGGGCTTTTCGTATCCAGCGGGAATAAGGCAATATAATTGAAAGATTTGTTTTCCTTACGCTGTTCGAGACTGAACCTCAAGTCCGTGGAAAGAGTCAACACTTCAATATTAATATTTCCTCAGAATTACGTCGCAATTAAAATTTTAGTTTGCGAAAACTTGGTGTATATTTGAAAGTTTAAGGAAATTGACTAACTATACGTGTTTAAAACATTAAATAAGCCTTAGGTTTCAACCTCCCTTTAAAGAAAACCGTGAATTTTAACGATATTTGCCCTTTAAATAGCGCATTTGTCATTTAATACCAAAGCTAGAGGAAAGCGATCTCTTTGGCGTAATTGCTTCGTGCTCACTTGGCAATACAAATTATATTTATATATCGTAATGAAGATTGTATTTATACGGATTTACCAAGAATAATGATGACAAAAGTCGATCTAATGGAGGTCATTTCGGGATGTAATATAAACTATCTTCTACGAATTATTTTTGCTCAGTTACCCCTGTAAGAAATATACAAGTAATCGCCTAGTACACGCTTCAGGGCTTGATATAAATTATATCAGAAGCCGATGAAACCCTCCTTTGAAGTCTATTACTCCCTGGTCTTGTCTACCCCTCTCTGTACGGGTTAGTTTCAAAAAGCGCGATTCGTACGCCTCCTAACGGTAGATATTTTCGGAGCGGGAGTTCGTCGAGCGAATATCTCTAGCAGCCTCGGAGTTCGTCAAAAAAACGTCGTCGTTTGTGGAGAGAGAAAATTTCCAATTTTCCGTAGACAGGGGGGTATGAAGTAGGACCCCTCCGATCTCGTAAAATTGGGAATTTTACCCATACAGAGAGGAGCGCTATATGGAACATTAGAGTAGTAGACTTCAAAGGAGGGTTTCATTGGCTTCTGATTATATTATCAGTATTACATATTGACATTTCCATGAAAAAAAGAATATAGGCAAAATAGAGCTAAAAAAAATTATTTAAAGGTAATAATTTAGACCTATTAAATACTGGATATCGAGAGAGATGTCCTGGATTTATCGTTGCTTGGCCCATGGAGAGACATTTGAAATTTATTTTTAGTTTAATATTTGTTTGTAAAATTTGTTTACTAATATATTAGAGAAAAAATAGCTTAGGTTGCATTCTCCCTTTAAAAAACTTTTAAAATAAAATTCCTATCCTAAACATATAAAATAATTAATTTCCTCCTTTTGCAAAGTAAAATATTTCAGGAATGTAATTAACAATAGTTTTCAAATAAAAGACAGGTACGGACTTTACCCGGTTAAAGTCAGGGTAAAACCGTATGAAAATAAAGTGATTGTACAATTAGAAACGAGACTTGTTTCCGGATTTAAAAATAATTGTAAAATATTTAGATTAAAAGGAGACCCACGTACTAACAGAAGCCGATGAAACCCTCCTTTGAAGTCTACTACTCCAATGTTCCATATAGCGCTCCTCTCTGTATGGGTAAAATTCACAATTTTACGAGTTAGAAGGGGTCCAACTTCATACCCCCATGTCTACGGAAAATTCTAAATTCTCTCTCTCCACAAACGACGACGTTTTTTTGACGAACTCCGAGGCTGCTAGAGATATTCGCTCGACGAGCTCCCGCTCCGAAAATATCTACCGTTAGGAGGCGTACGAATCGCGCCTTTTGAGAATAATCCATACAGAGAGGGGTAGACAAGACCCGGGAGTAATAGACTTCAAAGGAGGGTTTCATCGGCTTCTGGTACTAATCACAAGAATCCATTCAGGTCCCATAAGAATATGGGAGCATAGCTTTAGCCTCTGTTACCATCCTCCCAAACTTTGTAACAAAAGTTCGTCCGCAATTTTCGCAACATTTGTACGTTTAGATATTTTTTCGGTCGGCTCCATTTTTATTACCCAAAATATTATGTCAAGGTCGTTAGTGGCGCGGGTTAATAATATAATGTCAGGAGCGATTTTCTTGAAAAATCGATTCGAAGCGGAACAATCTTTTGCTACAAATATTGAGAGGATGGTTATTGAATCGCGGCCCTCCCATATTCTTATGGAACCTGAATGGATTCTTGCTAATCAAAAGAATTATCACTATGCCTAGCTTTGGCTTCATAAAATACCCGCGACACACGCACGATTACGCGCGGGAAAATAATAATAAAAATAATAATAAAGATTTCGCGCCAACACGTGTAGGGGTGATGTAAAAGTTTTAGATTCTCCCACAATTCAATAAAAAAATGACTTAATTTTCCGCTTGACCATCTCTTTAAACGCTTTGACGACGTGCCCCGAATGGTTGAGAATAAATTGCCCGCTTTATACCAACGAGACGATATTGATGATGTGGAAAAATTTTGTTCACGGGGTTTATAGAGTTTTTGAGGTTAAGGAATAGATTAAAACGATGTACCTAGTATTCTAGGGAAGTGTCAATCCGCCTTTACATTTTTCAGTATGAAAACTATTCTATTTTAAGAAATGCTAATTTTATTTTAATCTTTTCATTAAAATTCATTAATCCAGAGTTTTTATTTTTCGTTCGGTTTTCCATTTATAATTTACATACGTCTATACGTGTAAAACTAGAAGCCCTGACAGATCCTTAGGGAAATCTAGACTTTGAAAATTTCCGAGAAATTTTGAAACATTAATAATCAAGAGCAAACGTCTCAAATGAACTTCTACCTTGAAAAACTAATTAAAATGGGCAAAAGTTTCGATCAATATCGAAAGATGAAATTTTAATACGGACCTAGGAATAATTTATTTTCAATCAAGCTTTAAGGTCAAATCAAAGTTGGAGCTAAAAATGGAATATTTATTGGAGAATATTTAAAGTAGGAGGGTTGGCACAGTTTTTTCAGATTAAAATTCCCTGAAGTTTCCAGGTTTTTCCCTGACCTTTACCAACGATTTTCCCTGACTAATAATAGTTACACAATTTTTAACTTTTTATTTTTTATATAATCGCGTTCGCTAAACTTTGTTGCGGGCGTATCTTTGTTCTAATCTATACAACTGACACGCCGTCAGCTGAGAAAATGAGTGTAATTTCCTGGCTTCTTGAAAGATCTTTAAATTCCCTGTTTTTTTTTTTTTTTTTTTTTTTTTTTTTTTTTTTGTTTTTTTTTAAATATCTTAAAATTCCCTGACTTTTTTGGTTCATTTTCAAATTCCCTGACTTTTCCCTGACCTGTGGAAACCATGACACGTAATTTTTTCTACGCTGCAAATGTATATTTATTTTATATCTTTTTTGAACGATATTTCCGAAAATGCTATTCAAATTCCGTTAGAAACTTAAATTTTTAATTAAATAATGAAAGCCCTGTTAATGAACCAATTAGAAAATCTAGTTTCTTAACGAATAAAGTGCTTAGAAATTGGGACCTAATTAAGAACTCTTAACTTTTTCAATCGATTTCTCTAATATTTTACAGAGTTTCCGGGGCGCGGTATATTATTGGCTAATATTAATTGAAAAGACTGGGAGATATATATTTTAAGCCTAAAATAATTCAATTAACGTGGGCGATATCTTAAGGTATGTATAGATCTAAAATCCTAGCGGGACAAGTTTAGAGAGATGAACGGAATAATTTGATTAAAGAATATAAAATTATTTTAATTCTAAGCTACACTGTTCGATGCTCGTTAGAAGGCTAAACTAATTAGCTTTTAGAGAGGACCTCTGTGAAAATGTGGGTCTTAACAACTCTCTAAATTAAGGGTGGTTTTTCATATACCTTTCGAGAGAAAGATTGATCTTCCCCTGGGCCAGTCAGAGCCGTAAAGATCATTTTTGTTTCGTATTCCCTAGGCAAAAATCAAATATAAAAAGGGAGAGTAACCTAAAATTTTCACTGATTTGATTGGATAACGCGAAATATTTCAAATATTACGTTTCAACGCTCGTTGCTCTATTTAGCGAGCGATTGATAGATCAGGTCTAAAGGTTTTCGGCGAGATTCAGAGCACTCTGAAAAAGGCCAAGTGGGATTCGTTACTACTTTTATAATTGCATAATATCTACTTCTGATATAGTACCTAACAAGAATCCTGCCAATACCCAATAATCTCTGGAATTATAAGACAATTATTCACGCGTTAGGAGATCGGAGGTCATGTCAACACGGAAGCGTGTGATTCAAATTTTAAAGTCTTAAGGTTATTTCACGAGCGACCGCGCCAAGAATGTTCGCTCAAATCCAAATCAATATAAATCGGTATTTAAATCGCTCTTAATCGATTTAAGCTCGACATCTGTTCAGGTATATCATCTTCATAAATATATTAACTAAATAGTTTCATATCTGTAGGTTGTAACTGGTTCCCGAAGTAATTTCGAGAAATCGATTTAATAAAAACAATTTTCCTGTTCATGTTTACGGACAAATATATTGGGAAAAGTGTGCGTAATATTTCCCCGAGCTTACTTTCACTAACTAACTAACTAACTAATTGATTTTAAAAATCTGTTTCCATAAGCTTTCTCGATCGCTTATATTATAATAATAATGATCAGTTGGCAGGAAATAAAAAACGGGTCATACTTATATTAAAATGGAGTAATTAATTAGTAATTAATTTAGTAATTAAAACGATTATTACATCCGATTAAGAAAATAGATATAAATAACTTTAAACAAACACTAATCATTTGGAAATAGCCAAATTAGGATCCTGTAGTTAAAGTATAGGCTAGCAACATTAAAATTGGGTCAAATACCATTCTTAATTTACCCCAGAAAATATCTATTAAAAATTAAATTCATTTACACGGTTCAAAAACGAATTTAGTCAAGTTATTTGCGATTATAATGCGTTAGAACCAAATATCAATTTTTCTTTCATCGTACGAAATTTTGAATTATAAGATGAAAAGAGAATTTCTATACAAAACTGAAAGTAATGCTAATATTTACCAAAATATATATTAACCTTTTACATCCAAACTTTATGTTATTATATTTGGCACTTTTACCGTGAGATTTACTGACGCGATAGAAGTTGTTTCAAGTTCAACTGGAAATTTCAACACACGTCTGTGCTTTAAAAATAAAGTTTTAAGAGGAACCCAAGCTTCGTACCCTTTGAAAATTCAACCTAATTTCTCAATCGTGTTTGAGAAAGGTCTCAAATCAAATTTGAGCTAGTTTACTCCACCCTTATTTGTCTCTAAAGTCCAAAGCCACTCCCATTTTCATTTACCGAAATATAAGGGAACCTTTAGCTTTAGTAAACGCGCTATGAAATTAAGTCTAAAAAGACTTCATATTTTTCTTTCATTTATGTTTATACGTTGTCGTAATGGGAATTACGGCTAGAAGAAAGTATTCCTTCAAGCCTTTAAGGCTTCAGATCTCCATAAAGGCAAGGTGACAGTTCGTAATAATATTAAATATGATTAAAAATTTAGACCTTTATCCGGAAAAATAGTTAACGGCCATTGTAAGAGTATAATTAAAGCTCAAAGCAAAATTAAAATTGCCTGATGGAAGTGAAATTTGCCATAAACGAATATCAGGTTTCGTGCTACCCAAATATATACGCTCTGTAGATAACAAAAATGTGTCGAGAAGAGTTTAATTAACTATAATAAGGTATGAAATACTCTATAATCCATATTCCTTCAGATAATCTATTTTCGGATTAATTATTTGTGAATAAACAAATTTAATTTGTAAATTCCGATAATTATTTAATTGGATAGGGTTTTATCCGAAGATAAAGGTTTGAAGCTTTATCTAATTAACAAGTTACTCTAATAAAATTAAAAAAGTATAGCAATGGATAAGAAATTATCATATTTCTCAGAATTCGCGTAATATAAATTATGAGTATTATTTTTTTATTTTATCTTTGGATAATTTAACTGGATTGATAAATAGTCTATGTTTTAAGCTAACAGATAATATCTGAATTTAATTCATTAGTTAATTAATAAAAGTTATAAAAATTCAGAGTACGACTTTGAATTACGTTGAAATTGTTTGGCAACTCATCTAAGATTTATTTCTAAGCTAAAAACCTTACATTTTGAATTATTTTCAATTTTGTGTCACCCACACTATTGAATTCCAATTAATTTGGTTCTTTTTGTACCGCTAGAAAGACCTTGGGACTTCAAAAAATTTACATAAATGGAATATTTCGTTTTAGTTGGAAACGAGCTAACACGAGTGAAATTTCTTTTCTTTTCAGATACAAACTAAATCCCAAAAGGTATCGCGGATATAAGCCTTGGTTCTACAGTCTCCCAGTTGCCAGTTAAACCTTTCTCATTGGTTAAGAGGTAATAACAATAGTCGGTTAGAAAATAAAAAGGGCGTGGAATTTTTTAGACATAATTTTCAATTTATAATTAATATATTATCGCGTCTTCAGATTAAATTAATTCAAATAATGAACAATTCCATCATTGCGTACTATTTCGAAATTAAAAGGGTCGTTTTCAATATCTTACAAGATAATAAAAAGGTTATTTGATTTCCGGTTCTAGAACTCTAAAATTTCGTTCTGACAAAATGGGTTCAAGGGAATGCTTCCCATTGGCTAAACACATTACCAGAAGCCGATGAAACCCTCCTTTGAAGTCTACTACTCTAATGTTCGATATAGCGCTCCTCTCTGTATGGGTAAAATTCCCAATTTTACGAGATCAGAGGGGTCCTACTTCATCCCCCCTGTCTACGCAAAATTGGAAATTCTCTCTCTCCACAAACGACGACGTTTTTTGGACGAACTCCAAGGCTGCTAGAGATATTCGCTCGACGAACTCCCGCTCCGAAAATATCTACCGTTAGGAGGCGTACGAATCGCGCTTTTTGAAACTAACCCATACAGAGAGGGGTAGACAAGACCAGAGAGTAATAGACTTCAAAGGAGGGTTTCATCGGCTTCTGTTACCAATTATATTAGAAATAAAATAATATTGTATATTACTACACATAAATTTAATTAAAAAATATGGAGAAACAAGTCCATAGCGGCTTAATTCTACTATTTCACCCAACAAAATAATAAAAACATGATTTACTTACAGATTTGAAGATCTCGTAGAAGGTGCGACCTGGCATGGACAACTCTGGTTCCAGGACGATCAATTAAATACTTGATCCCGTTGTTGATTGGCCTCTCTCTGCTCCAATGACCAAACGTGACCCTTCAGAGACGTTCTATGATGAGAATAATTTATAGTAAGAAATGATATCTGAAATAAAAATTTAAATATTTAAAAATTAAATATTTTCTAATACGCGATAATTAGTTTGACCCAAAATGGTTAGGATTATAAGGTTAAAAATCATTTTAGAGCAAAACCAAGTACACCATTCGATAGAGCGTTAAATTTAGGCCTAAAATAGCTACTGCCTTTTTTTGATTTTCAATTGTGTTCTCAATTAAAAAAATAAAAAACTTAAATCCACAATAATTTCAGTTTACTAGTCCTGTTTTATAAATTTAATATAATTTTGAATAAATTATGTGGAAAGCTTAGAGATCTCGCCATTAATTGTGATAGGGGTAACGGTAATATTTAGGGTCATTGACACGATGTTTTTTTATTTCCTTTATCAATTTATATTTGATTAACGAATAGAAATTTAAATGAAAATATTATTTAAGAGCTTCATCTTCTAATTCCCTCCTAATTTAAAGAGAATTAAAATATAACGATCCAAGTGGGAATTGAGATCTCATTTTAATTAAGTCTTAAGCCAATTAGCAAAAGCGACCTCCCTTTGAAGACTAACTTCAAATATTTCCCGATTTCATTTTGAGGAGTGTTTGCTTCATTGCATTAAATAAGCATTTAAATCCTTGTAAAGAAGTATTTTCTGACTCAATAATATTTAAATCGCTCTATATTTTTAGTCTGTAAAAGTTCATAGAATGTCCAAAGCCGAGGCGGATTGATACGCGATATTTAAGTTCGTAAAAACAAAAGTAGTACGGCGAAAAAACACAATACAAAATTGAGAATTTCCCCGAAGGCAAATCAAAAAGAATATTTTTATATCATTTTATTTTGTCGAAAATACTCTTTTTGATGTCCGAAACCCTTGATGTTATATCCTAACAACTGAGACTAATTAAAACAGCGGCTCAAAGGATAATTAATACCGTGTATAACCACAAAACAGCACTCATATTCTTTGTTAAAAACAAATATTACTTTTCTTAGTTTCAGAAATGTAAACCACTTTTATGTTCTACGTGGTTTAAAGGCGTAATATTTGGCCCCAAAGTTTCAACAAACTTTAAAACAAAGCTACAAACTCTTTTGGAATAAAAGATATTGGTGGATTAAGATTTATATTTGTACTAAAACTTGTTTCAGATTAGGATTTAGATTTATGGAATTTGATTAGTTTGAGTAATTAATACAATAATGAATTGTACAAAAAATCGGCTTTTTGAAAAACGCATATTTTCCTGGTGATTTTAACTATAGATTGGCTTGTTTAATAAAAGTTCTCAACTAGTTAAATCTTAGTTTGACATAGTGCAAAGTATTTCGGGATATTTTCTACTCGGCACAATCAGAGATTATTTTAATAATAAAGATTGACGACAGTAGCGACGTAAAAAAAAAAACTCAAGCTAAATTCCTGGACCGAGACTAAAAGAAGAACCCAAACGTTCCGTAAGAACAAATTTATGTTTGACAAAAAATTATTTTAAATTCGGAAAATAGGATAGTAAAAAAAAGGCAATAAAGAAACCTGTGAGAATTTCTTCCACCAGAAGCCGATGAAAACCCTCCTTTGAAGTCTACTACTCCAATGTTCGATATAGCGCTCCTCTCTGTATGGGTAAAATTCACAATTTTACGAGTTAGAAGGGGTCCTACTTCATCCCCCCTGTCTACGGAAAATTGGAAATTCTCTCTCTCCACAAACGACGACGTTTTTTTGACGAACTCCAAGGCTGCTAGAGATATTCGCTCGACGACCTCCCGCTCCAAAAACAATTACCGTTAGGAGGCGTACGGATCGCGCCTTTTGAGAATAACCCATACAGTGAGGGGTTGACAAGACCCGGGAGTAATAGACTTCAAAGGAGGGTTTCATCGGCTTCTGCTTCCACCAAATAAATTTGCTTTTACAACAGCAACTGGTTAAAATAAATTTTTAATTTTTAAAAATTAAGTTTTCCAAAATTTCTTCGGTACGTTTGGGTTATTCTTTACCTTTAAGTTAAGCTAAGATTTCGCTTAATTTATTTCCAAATTGAATTCTCAGCGAGTACGTAGGCATCCTCCATCTATCTCTAAGTGAACGAATCATAGAGATAAATTTAAGCGTAGTGTCGCACTCGCTCGCGATTTAAGGTGATAAAATAATATTGATCCCAAAAATACGTTCTGATAACCTTGACAAGCCAAAGGTTGTTTACGCTTCGAGAACAGAATACGACGTCTGTTCCAATTCAGACAAAATATTGAAGATATCTCGGAGTCTGTTATTTTTAGTTTCCGCCGGAAAACAATACGGTTTATATATCCAATAACAATTGGAAGAAATAAGTTTTTTTAACGTCACAAATACTTCGACTTTTACCAGGTTTTTAACCAGACAGATAAAGTGAAATAAAATTAGACAAAAACTTGCGAAGCACTTGTTATTAAAACTAAAATTAATTAAACCACACCTAATACAGGGTTCGTACAAAATTTTGGAAGTTAATTTCCCTGACTTTTCCAAATAATTTCCCTGACCAATTTTAATAATTTTTTTTTTTTTCATGAATATATTCTTACGGGCGAGCTGTTGGCCATTCCTACATTTTATTTGACATAGTTTATCAATCGGGGTCAGCTGATAGTTTACTCAGAATATGAGAAACAATTTGAATCTTTAGGCAAATATTTTCAGTTTATAATAATTACGTTACAACTGATTGCTAAACTAATCATAAACAGGTCCTTGACACGTACCAAAATATTTATTTTCTCTGACCATCTGGGCTATTTTCAAATTCATCGACTTTTCCCTGACCTATTGGAGCAATTTTCAAATTCCCTGACTTTTCCCTGACCTTTGGAGCCACTTTCCAAATTCCCTGACTTTTCCCTGACCTTTGGAGCCACTTTCCAAATTCCCTGACTTTTCCCTGACCTTTGGAGCCTCTTTCCAAATTCCCTGACTTTTCCAGGTTTTCCAGGTCGTGTACGAACCCCTGTAGTAAAGCTTCATTCTCAGCTTCAATATTAAGATCAAGTCCTAAATGGATTAAAACTAGGATCTACTTTATTGATTTCTAGTATTAATCCGCTCTAGTTTTCGCTACATCGAGTAATGATCTTCAAGTAAAGTATATACGTATATTATAGGCAGTAACGCTTGACTATAATTGGTTTTTACGAGGGTTGGCTTCAGAATCAAATAGGTTTGGACAACTTTATCGCGGCTAATTTTTTTTGTCCCAATAAATTATTTCAGACCCTTTATAGCGTACATCTTAGATTAACAAAGATGCGAATTATATTATCTTCAAAGACTAAATTAATTTCTAAACTTTGGTAAAACTTAAAATTTTAGTAAATATAAAATCGGGCCAATCATATTATTTCAGCCTTCGGAATAGGGCCGGATTTTGACGCCTAAGACGATGGCTATCAAACTTTTGGGTTCATTTTCAACAAAACCCACGAAACGAGTTTTTTAAGCCAAAATTCCCATCGAACATCTGCGCAAAATACAAATATGTAGATTGAAAAAAATTTACATTTATTTTTATCATAGCCCGATCTTGTATACCAAGAGTAGAATGGAAAACTACTTTCACTCCTATGAGGTTAAACACTATGTATTAATACGCCATATAGTCTCTCGTATATCGTGTAAGAATATACAATAAATAAAACACTCGATCTTGTATATTGATTGCAAAATTATGGCTTTTTTTTTTGGTTTTGGTTTTGCAGGCGGTTTACTAACGAGAATGATTTTGAGATAAAAAAATCTCAAATTAGAGTTTCATTTCCATTTTAAGTGAAGCTGTTATTAATTTTTAATTAATTCCAAATGGAAATTAATTAGCATTTTCGGGTTGATCGTTAAAAAACGATTCAAAATATATATACATATGTCATAGAATAAAATTACAGCGATGGTAAAAATAGATATTTTTACAACCCCAATTCTCTCCCGCAATACTACGTCATCACTATGGTCACGTGATTTCGATATTGTTAAGAAAGAGCCTACAGTTGATTCCCCCGCGTTCTGCCACGTGATTTCGCGCGGTCTTTTTCGTGAAACTACTTTATCCAGTCCTTCTTTTCGTACGAAAATGATTCGAAAAAAAAATGGGGAAAGTTTCACTTTAAACAAAACTGTATAAGATATTATTCTAAACAATGGACCGGATATAAACAAAATTTGCGTGAGAAAGAAAATAAAAAAAGTAATTTAAAACTGGGTGAAGAATCACCCCTAAAAAAACTGAATTTAAATTGGAACCAAATGTATGGTTAGAATGAAACCCTTCCCTTAAAGAGAGGATATCACAGATCTAAAATCGAGTAAGATTGAATACCAAAATTTGTATATTTTACGATTTATCGCGATTCTAAGAATAATCCCTATCCCGTATACTTGATCGTGTTCGTTCAGCATCCCTTGAAAAGGTTCCCGAACCAATCAACTAAGCTAAACTCTTAGGCCTAATTTAAATACGTTTTAATAAATGTAAAAGCTTCCTGATTTCGCTTCCTTCTCAATTGAACGCTATTCGAATGTCTCGATAACCAAAAACACTTCTCCAAAGAATTCGAAAAACATTTTAATTTGGAATTTTAATTTATATTCGCCTGGACGGATGTTTTAACCTCAACGCTTGAATGTTTAGAGAGAAGGTGATAATCCGGGGCTTAAAGCGTAATGTATTTTAGATCCAACGCCTGTACAAATGTTTACACCGTCGCGCTTCGGTGCTCAGAGAAAAGATGATATTTAGGTGGTAAGATTGAAAAAAAAATAAAAAAAATGGAATATTGTTTTTATTCGGAGAACCCGGTAGGGTTCTTACGTTATGGGCTGATCATCATTTGTAATGCTATTTTGATTTCCTAAAAAATTCAGTCTCTAGCCAATAAAAACGCTCCATTTTCCCATAGAAATAACATTAAAATCGACTTTTTCGAGGACATGTCTGTTCCGGGGCATAACTTATCGAAATAATCATTTGTTACAGTTGAAACTAATTTTAAATGAAAGATTTTTTTTGGTACTTAGCTGGTTTCGCGCATGGCCAAATTCGTAATGTTATTCTATGGGATTTAGTTTTTTGAAAGTAGCTTACCTTTAAGATTTATTTTCTAATACTTCCAGATATTTTTGAAACTTGGATTTTCCGTGTGGAGCTTTATTTTAAGACTAGTTTCATAATTTTACACCAATTAGTTGGCCCACAATCTATTTATGAAAACGGGGGAAAAAGTATGGCGGAGAAATTGAGTCGGCAAAAACCTAAGCCTTATTTGACAAATTAGGCTTAGGTTTCCAAAGCTTTTTAAATTCACGCGCCAGAGCGCGCTTGATTTGGAGGCTATGGGTATTGAACGCTAATGACTTAATTTCTCCTCCTTCATATTTTTGCCGTTTTTATAAATAGATTGTGGCCAAACTAATCGGTGTAAAATTATGAAATTAGTCTTAAAATAAAGCCCGAAAAATATCTGGAAGCATTAGAAGATAAATCTGAAAGGCAAGTCTCTTACAAAACATCTAAATCCCATCAATTTCTCCGCCTTAAAAGTACTCTCCTTTTTAAAAATGAGTGAAATTCCGAACGACTTGCCATTCCGAACGGCAATAAGGAAGGTATTAGCATCAAAAATAATGAAAAAATTAATTTAAATTTGGTTTAAAGGGCAATGGGGAAAATATAAAGATTTCGCTGCGGCTGTCGGAGGTATTAAACTCAAAATTGATGAAAAAATTAATTTAAATTTGGTTTAAAGGGCAATGGGGAAAATGTAGAGATCTGACTGAATCAAGTGAGTCTGCCCCAGCTATTAACATCAAAAATTATGAAAAAAAAATTAATTTTAATTCGGTTTAAAGGGCAATGGTAAAAATGTAGAGATCTGACTGAATCAAGTGCGGCTGCCCCAGCTATTAACATAAAAAATTATGAAAAAATTGATGAAAAAATTAATTTAAATTTGGTTTAAAGGGCAATGGGGTAAATGTAGAGATCTGACTGAATCAAGTGAGTCTGCCCCAGCTATTAACATCAAAAATTATGAAAAAAATTAATTTTACTTCGGTTTAAAGGGCAATGGTAAAAATGTAGAAATTTGACTAAATCAAGTGCGGCTGCCACAGCTATTAACATCAAAAATTATGAAAAAACTAAAACGAGGACTAAAACGAAGACTAAAACGAAGACTAAAACGAAGACTGAAACGAAGACTGAAACGAGGACTGAAACGAGGACTGAAACGAGGACTGAAACGAGGACTGAAACGAGGACTGAAACGAGGACTGAAACGAGGACTGAAACGAGGACTGAAACGAGGACTGAAACGAGGACTGAAACGAGGACTGAAACGAGGACTGAAACGAGGACTGAAACGAGGACTGAAACGAGGACTGAAACGAGGACTGAAACGAGGACTGAAACGAGGACTGAAACGAGGACTGAAACGAGGACTGAAACGAGGACTGAAACGAGGACTGAACCGAGGACTGAACCGAGGACTGAACCGAGGACTGAACCGAGGACTGAACCGAGGACTGAACCGAGGACTGAACCGAGGACTGAACCGAGGACTGAACCGAGGACTGAACCGAGGACTGAACCGAGGACTGAACCGAGGACTGAACCGAGGACTGAACCGAGGACTGAACCGAGGACTGAACCGAGGACTGAACCGAGGACTGAACCGAGGACTGAACCGAGGACTGAACCGAGGACTGAACCGAGGACTGAACCGAGGACTGAACCGAGGACTGAACCGAGGACTGAACCGAGGACTGAACCGAGGACTGAACCGAGGACTGAACCGAGGACTGAACCGAGGACTGAACCGAGGACTGAACCGAGGACTGAACCGAGGACTGAACCGAGGACTGAACCGAGGACTGAACCGAGGACTGAACCGAGGACTGAACCGAGGACTGAACCGAGGACTGAACCGAGGACTGAACCGAGGACTGAACCGAGGACTGAACCGAGGACTGAACCGAGGACTGAACCGAGGACTGAACCGAGGACTGAACCGAGGACTGAACCGAGGACTGAACCGAGGACTGAACCGAGGACTGAACCGAGGACTGAACCGAGGACTGAACCGAGGACTGAACCGAGGACTGAACCGAGGACTGAACCGAGGACTGAACCGAGGACTGAACCGAGGACTGAACCGAGGACTGAACCGAGGACTGAACCGAGGACTGAACCGAGGACTGAACCGAGGACTGAACCGAGGACTGAACCGAGGACTGAACCGAGGACTGAACCGAGGACTGAACCGAGGACTGAACCGAGGACTGAACCGAGGACTGAACCGAGGACTGAACCGAGGACTGAACCGAGGACTGAACCGAGGACTGAACCGAGGACTGAACCGAGGACTGAACCGAGGACTGAAACCGAGGACTGAACCGAGGACTGAAACCGAGGACTGAACCGAGGACTGAACCGAGGACTGAACCGAGGACTGAAACGAGGACTGAAACGAGGACTGAAACGAGGACTGAAACGAGGACTGAACCGAGGACTGAACCGAGGACTGAAACGAGGACTGAAACGAGGACTGAAACGAGGACTGAAACGAGGACTGAAACGAGGACTGAAACGAGGACTGAAACGAGGACTGAAACGAGGACTGAAACGAGGACTGAAACGAGGACTGAAACGAGGACTGAACCGAGGACTGAACCGAGGACTGAACCGAGGACTGAACCGAGGACTGAACCGAGGACTGAACCGAGGACTGAACCGAGGACTGAACCGAGGACTGAACCGAGGACTGAACCGAGGACTGAACCGAGGACTGAACCGAGGACTGAACCGAGGACTGAACCGAGGACTGAACCGAGGACTGAACCGAGGACTGAACCGAGGACTGAACCGAGGACTGAACCGAGGACTGAACCGAGGACTGAACCGAGGACTGAACCGAGGACTGAACCGAGGACTGAACCGAGGACTGAACCGAGGACTGAACCGAGGACTGAACCGAGGACTGAACCGAGGACTGAACCGAGGACTGAACCGAGGACTGAACCGAGGACTGAACCGAGGACTGAACCGAGGACTGAACCGAGGACTGAAACGAGGACTGAACCGAGGACTGAACCGAGGACTGAACCGAGGACTGAACCGAGGACTGAACCGAGGACTGAACCGAGGACTGAACCGAGGACTGAACCGAGGACTGAACCGAGGACTGAACCGAGGACTGAACCGAGGACTGAACCGAGGACTGAACCGAGGACTGAACCGAGGACTGAACCGAGGACTGAACCGAGGACTGAACCGAGGACTGAACCGAGGACTGAACCGAGGACTGAACCGAGGACTGAAACCGAGGACTGAACCGAGGACTGAACCGAGGACTGAACCGAGGACTGAACCGAGGACTGAACCGAGGACTGAACCGAGGACTGAACCGAGGACTGAAACGAGGACTGAAACGAGGACTGAAACGAGGACTGAAACGAGGACTGAAACGAGGACTGAAACGAGGACTGAAACGAGGACTGAAACGAGGACTGAAACGAGGACTGAAACGAGGACTGAAACGAGGACTGAAACGAGGACTGAAACGAGGACTGAACCGAGGACTGAACCGAGGACTGAACCGAGGACTGAACCGAGGACTGAACCGAGGACTGAACCGAGGACTGAACCGAGGACTGAACCGAGGACTGAACCGAGGACTGAACCGAGGACTGAACCGAGGACTGAACCGAGGACTGAACCGAGGACTGAACCGAGGACTGAACCGAGGACTGAACCGAGGACTGAACCGAGGACTGAACCGAGGACTGAAACGAGGACTGAAACGAGGACTGAACCGAGGACTGAACCGAGGACTGAACCGAGGACTGAACCGAGGACTGAACCGAGGACTGAACCGAGGACTGAACCGAGGACTGAACCGAGGACTGAACCGAGGACTGAACCGAGGACTGAACCGAGGACTGAAACCGAGGACTGAACCGAGGACTGAAACCGAGGACTGAACCGAGGACTGAACCGAGGACTGAACCGAGGACTGAACCGAGGACTGAAACGAGGACTGAAACGAGGACTGAAACGAGGACTGAACCGAGGACTGAACCGAGGACTGAAACGAGGACTGAAACGAGGACTGAACCGAGGACTGAAACCGAGGACTGAACCGAGGACTGAACCGAGGACTGAACCGAGGACTGAAACGAGGACTGAAACGAGGACTGAAACGAGGACTGAACCGAGGACTGAACCGAGGACTGAAACGAGGACTGAAACGAGGACTGAACCGAGGACTGAAACGAGGACTGAACCGAGGACTGAACCGAGGACTGAACCGAGGACTGAACCGAGGACTGAACCGAGGACTGAACCGAGGACTGAAACGAGGACTGAACCGAGGACTGAACCGAGGACTGAACCGAGGACTGAACCGAGGACTGAACCGAGGACTGAACCGAGGACTGAACCGAGGACTGAACCGAGGACTGAAACGAGGACTGAAACGAGGACTGAAACGAGGACTGAAACGAGGACTGAAACGAGGACTGAAACGAGGACTGAAACGAGGACTGAACCGAGGACTGAAACGAGGACTGAAACGAGGACTGAAACGAGGACTGAAACGAGGACTGAAACGAGGACTGAAACGAGGACTGAAACGAGGACTGAAACGAGGACTGAAACGAGGACTGAAACGAGGACTGAAACGAGGACTGAAACGAGGACTGAAACGAGGACTGAAACGAGGACTGAAACGGTAGATATTTTCGGAGCGGGAGTTCGTCGAGCGAATATCTCTAGCAGCCTCGGAGTTCGTCAAAAAAACGTCGTCGTTTGTGGAGAGAGAGAATTTCCAATTTTCCGTAGACAGGGGGGATGAAGTAGGACCCCTTCTAACTCGTAAAATTGTGAATTTTACCCATACAGAGAGGAGCGCTATATGGAACATTAGAGTAGTAGACTTCAAAGGAGGGTTTCATCGGCTTCTGATAATATATTTTTATAATGTTCTCTTTTTTCTCATCATACTTTCATTGACTCAAAAGACTATTAAAATTTTAAAGCAGCTTCCATCAATCATCCCACTTTAAACGAAAAAAATATATATATTAATAGGGGGGGGGGGGTTTTCTTACAACAGGATCATATCTTTTCTTACAAAGATAAAAAAAAAACAAAAACCTAAGACTGTTGACGCCATGTTACAAAAGCTATGAAAAGAAAGCACTCGAATAAACTTTTTGTTTAGGGTCAGCATGGAGAAAACCTAAAAGGGAGGGCCAGACGATTTGAAATTGGGATATATACTACGTCTTGGCGCGTTCTGACACCAGAGATAAGATCGCTTTCACGCAGTCGTACTTAATCAATAAACTCGTATTAAAAATGATTTTTAATTACGTTGCAAAAATATATCCGGGAAAACAATTAACTTTTATTTTTTCACATTTATATTACGTAGTTTCTTTTTAACTCATCAACCCAGAGGTATTGTGGCCCTCTCTTTATCATGCAGGGTTCGTACAAAATTTTGGAAGTTAATTTCCCTGAATTTTCCAGGTTTTCCCTGACCATTTCTAAATAATTTCCCTGATCAATTTTAATACTTTTTTCACGAATATATCCTTACGAGGGAGCTGCTGGCAATTCTCACATTTTATTTGACATCGGGGTCAGCTGATAGTTTACTCAGAATTATGAGAAACAATTTGAATCTTTAGGCAAATATTTTCAGTTTATAATAATTACGTTACAATTGATTGGTCAACCAATCATAAACAGTTCCTTGACACTGGTACCAAAATATTTATTTTCTCTGACCATTTGGTTTTTTTTTAAATTCCCTGACTATTCCCTGACCTATTGGAGCAATTTTCAAGTTCCCTGACTTTTCCTTGACCTTTTGGGCCACTTTTCAAATTCCCAGACTTTTCCAGGTCGTGTACGAACCCTGTTACGTTTTCTCCATGGTTTTAGGGTAACGGAAGAACAAAAAGATTAACTACCAGAGGCCAGACGTTAAAAAGAATCATAATGGGAAATTTTATATCTGAGAAACAGATCCCATATAATTTTAACACTTTATCCGTGTTTTACGACTCGAAAAATGTGGGTCAGATTATATCGGTTTAAACAACAACGCGTATTTTTTCGTTCTTGACCCCTCGAGTGCTTATAATCCAGTATTTAGTAGTGTGTAAGCCTATTTAGAAAATATCTAAGTCAGTTTTTAGCTACAAGAGATCCCATATTTACTCCTAATACCAGAAGCCGATGAAACCCTCCTTTGAAGTCTATTACTCCCTGTTCTTGTCGACCCCTCTCTGTATGGGTTAGTTTCAAAAAGCGCGATTCGTACGCCTCCTAACGGTAGATATTTTCGGAGCGGGAGTTCGTCGAGCGAATATCTCTAGCAGCCTCGGAGTTCGTCAAAAAATACGTCGTCGATTGTGGAGAGAGAGAATTTCCAATTTTCCGTAGACAGGGCGGTATGAAGTAGGACCCCTCCGATCTACTAAAATTGGGAATTTTACCCATACAGAGAGGAGCGTTATATGGAACATTAGAGTAGTAGACTTCAAAGGAGGGTTTCATCTACTTCTGCTAATACGAAAGGTTCAGAAAAAGGTTTCTATTCCTATAAGTTATCCTAACAATTTCTATAATCAAAATTTTAAAGAAAAGGTCAGAGGTTATTTCGGAAATAAGCTTGTTTTTGTGAACTTGATACGGAAAAAACGAAACTAGAGAAAAAGTAAGTTTTCACTAATTAAAACTAGAATAATTGAAGTATTTAATTAGTTGTTTAAATTATAAACTTAAATTAAAATACTAATGATTAAGACTATTCTTGTAATTATTATTCAACATTTTTTTAATCCAATTAAAATCGTTTAATTTTAATTATTAGCGACGCTATGATATATTTAATTAGATTTTATAAAACATTAATTAGTGTAACTATTTTATTTAATTAAAATAAAGCTAATTTGGTTTTTCGTCTACAATATAGACATTATAGGCTATGGATTTTGGGTCTACAAAATACGAATCAATAAAAAATAAT
Organism: Odiellus spinosus; assembly: GCA_963920705.1. Taxonomy (NCBI): domain Eukaryota; kingdom Metazoa; phylum Arthropoda; class Arachnida; order Opiliones; family Phalangiidae; genus Odiellus; species Odiellus spinosus. The sequence continues at coordinate 22,381,066 of OY987233.1, read as the reverse complement.
AACTGCCAGATTTCCGATATGTGGATAATGTTCGTAACATAAAACCGAACAACAATCAGTATCAACTAAACTTTGCAGCGAGTAAAAATGCACGCCTTCCTTTAACTTCTGTTAAAGATATATTGGAAGAGATAATGGTGAGAATAGCTTAGAGCGTACTACCTAATCTAATTGATATTAACAACAAAACCACACGTCGTTATCTTTCCGACGAAAGGGACCTAATTTGGTTTTTCTTCATTGTTGCGGCAAGTCTCCACTTACTTTTACGTTCTCCTTGTGAATTTTGTTACAAGGGAGGTATTGCATCGGTGGTATGTGTGTTAGTATTTTTCCCTAATTAACAAATGCGTTATTTCTTTTGGTTACAACTGTGTACTGTGTATATTATTCAGCGACCAATTAAATCGCGTCCCATTATGACGTCACAACGGAGGAAAACCAAGATAACATAATTTTCTTACGGAACTTTTAATGAACCTATTATCTTCTTCAATTTATCCAAGTTCTGAAAACTTTTAATTTGGTTGGTAATATTTTGGGTTTACCAACTTGTTATATAAATGATACCGAAATTAACCGCAAATAACCTGAACTATTTTATTTTATACGAACTTTAACGTTAAGTATTATTTCGCCTCGCTTTCCAATAAACTGTTATAGGTTTTTGAAGAAAAAATAAGTTTATAAGACTATAAATTTCAAGCGACAAAATTACCCCCCCAAAAAAAGGGCCAAAAACTTGAGAAGATTGGATTCCATTAATCTATACACCAGTTAATGAGCAGTTTCTAGAAAAATAAAGCACTAAAAAACACCAACCATCCAAAAAGGAGGTCAATGTTTAAATTTAAAGATGGAATGAATTCAAATAAAGCGTTTTCATTGGTTAAAAATTTTCAAACCTAGCGGACAACCCTAGAACTACAACATTTGAAAATATTAGAAAATATTCTAACTCCTTATATTTTCAAGTATGAGAAAAATATATATCTTTATTAGAAATTAAACATTAACTATAGTTCAAACATATTTGTCTTCATAATCCCTTTATATATAGGGCTATTCGTGTAACACAAACTGGGATAATCCAAATTCTAAGCGAGCCAATTAAGTTTTAGACCCGATAAAATGAAGAAACTTGAGCCAATTATATGATGTTCTTGGAGCATATGAACAAAGGTTTTTTTTTTAAATTACGATGGTCGAAAACATTAGGAAGGTCGTGTGAAAATTAGGGATTACAAAAAGGAGATTCGAAGATTAAAATGAAATCTTTTGTTTTTCCTCATTCTTACAATTCGCTAAAACTTGCTGGATACTAAAAGTTAAAATAGAAATTCAAATTGAAACTACAGTTTTTAACAATTATTGGTGTTTGTTTTCTAATGGTTGTTTGAGTTTGAATAAGCATAAAATCGAACCAATCAGATGGACCAGAAGCCGATGAAATCCTCCTTTGAAGTCTACTACAACTAATGTTCCATATAGCGCGCCTCCCTGTACGGGTAAAATTCCCAATTTTACGAGATCGGAGGGGTCCTACTTCATACCCCCCTGTCTACGGAAAATTGGAAATTCTCTCTCTCCACAAACGACGACGTTTTTTTGACAAACTCCGAGGCTGCTAGAGATATTCGCTCGGCGAACTCCCGCTCGGAAAATATCTACCGTTAGGAGGCGTACGAATCGCGCTTTTTGAAACTAACCCATACAGAGAGGGGTTGATAAGACCCGGGAGGGTTTCATCTGCTTCTGGATGGACCTATTGACTCCAGCCTTCAACAGTACAATTTACCAATAATATTCCCTTTTATAACAAAAGAATTATTTTTAGCTCTTTCGAAAACACATTCTTGAGAAACTATTAACGATTTCCTAATGAAACTTCGCATTTTGCGTAAATCAATTTAAAAATATAGAAGAAAAGGAAGCTAGTCAGATAAAAGCGCTCTTGGGTTTCCTAATTAAATAAGTAAACCAACTTAATTAAAGGTTTAGATCTTCGCAATAATGGACCTTAAAGCCCCGTTGCTCTTTAAAAGCTTTTAAAATCGGTATTTATACGAAACTTTTAGATTTCTCAAACAACGTCCTGTTGAGTTGTTAATTCTTAATTTCGCTTAATGGTGTTTTATTTTTAACTTTTAAAAATTAAGTAAAACTAAATCAATTAGAATTTTAGTCACTGAAAATTTAAGCTTTCGAGTAAAGGACATTTAAACCTACGTTTCTATTTACTAAGATATTGAAATAGAACTCGAAGAGCCACAAAATTTGACCATAAACACCAAAATGATATTTTCTAACAAACTACCAAAATAACACTATTTTTGGATTCAAGGTACGACGCTCGTTTAAGCAAACGTAATTACATTAATTATAAATATTTCTGGATAACTTCTAACAGAACATTAATTAAATCTGATGAAAAACACTCCATTACCGAGACTAGAGAAGTGATATATTGTACCTCGCGAAAGAATTTCGCTTCAGCGAATTTGCAACGATAATTTAGCGTGTTTGAGTCTTACAAACATCTACAATCAGGAACTAGTAAACAAGAAATCAGCGAGGAAGAAAAGTTTTCTGGTTCAAGACAACAGAGGGGGAAAACGGTCGCAAAGAATTAATTAAATTTGGATAAAATTGACAAACGCGCGCTTGGTTTTCTTAATTCCAACTGTTACCAATGTTTGCCGTTAGAGGAAGCTTAAAAACACTAGGTTTTGTTCAATCAAGCTACAGAATGACTATTCTTTAGCCCCGTTCATACTAGGCGGCCTTGGAATCGATTTAAACCTTTACAAAACGTTTTCTCGAATCGATTTGATTCTATTTCTCGAAACCTGCTTCGGGAACCAGTTTCGTACCTTTTCGATTTCAACAATCGATAGATGAAGCTACGATAAATCGATTTATAAAGATAACGAGTGAACGCGTGAGGCTTAAAACGATTCCTGGCGATTTAAATATCGGTTCGATTTTACCGTTTCAAATCGATTAAGAAATAGAAAGTAGCTTAACATATTTCTAGTTTATTATAAGTTTCTGTTGCTCGAAAATAACCTTGATGATTGATTTTATATACAAAGTTCCGCACTTATTTCTATATAAATCTCTAGTCCACCGCGTCAAAATGTTACCGGGGCCATCAAAGTGAATAGGCTATCTTAACCGAGCCTCTAAAACCAGAATTCCCGAGAAAGAAGTCCTTACTTTGGCGATAAATTTAGCGAATCACGACGCGTGACACGCCATCAATCCCCAAGGGTTTTTTTTATAGAAATTTATCGTATTCAAGCTTTTTAGTCAGCCAGAAAATATACATTACGTTATATTTCCATATAAGCCATTCTCAAGGGTTAGATGCACCACTTTTTAAAAAATAAATGGGTGTTAAAGGGTTAGGGACAAATTTTGGGTTTTAAATTGTTACGAAATCATCACTAAAAACTTGGTAAAAGTTTTAACCGTTTTTGAAAGGTCAAAACGGAACATTTTAGGGTCAAAGGGTAGAGATTATTTGTCAAAAATTTGGAACTATTTGCTTTAAAGTTGATTTGTACAATTGAAACCTTTTGGAAACGTTTTCAACCGTCTATCGTGTGTTTCTTACAATAATATGTGGCCCAAAATCAAGTGGTCTTGGTACTATTCGTAGAAATTCCAATATTACTTATCAAAAATAACTTTAAGTGTGCGTGAAGTGTCCATGCAGCTCTTCAACTACGCAATAGGGAGGAGACAACCCTGAACTTACAACAACATATAGGCTTGGATCTTTCACCTCCGTGTCAACCCCCTTAATTAGAATGGCAATTATGATATTCCGCGGTACAAACACTTCCTAGTAAAGCACCATACGTGTTCTTTTCCCCCTATTGGTTCGCATCCCACTCCATAAATGGATTTATATACTTCTACAGAAATTGTTACGAAATATAGATCGTTATAGCACGAAAGTAGTATCATAAGGAGAGCCAGACGCGCAAATTGAAAAATTGAGTTGCTAAGACTATCTAGGCCTAATGTTATAAATTGGTTACGAATAACAAGGATAATATTTACTTTTATGGAACTATGTAATCGACTTTTGGTATAATTTATAGTTTAAAAGTGTACAAATTGCGAAAAAAGGTCAAAGTTTAAATCATCTAGAATAGCAATTGGTGTTGGCGTTTGCAGCTCTCCCTATGATATTTTATCCGTGTTTATAGGTTTGGCTCGCGTTCCAAATGAAAAAAAAAAAAAGGGCAAAAGGTCATGTAATAAATCGAGAAATTTATGAAGCATAACTTCATGTTTGTTTGATGCTATCGAAACAACTGAATTATAGTTTTCTGTATTTGATGTAAATAATATTCTAAATTTTAATAATTACTCCTACATATTTCGATTATTCCGCGATATTATCTAACACGTATTAATTAAAGTGGACCTATCACAGTTTACTGACCATTAAGTCAGGGAACAATAGATTCCACTAAATAAATAATATAATTAAGCCAAATTAATATTCCCTGACAATTTTGGCCTAATATTAATTTTATTAACTACTCAATGACCTCAAAGTCTCGTGAAGATCTCGTCTTAAAGACGGGCCTTTGCTCATTGGTTGCAAAATAAAAAATCATAGAAATACAAATAAATTTGGGAAAACTTGTAAATTATCGATCATGAGACGGATAATTGTCTAATTTTCAAAATGAAGGTAATTTTAAAACACCAGGTGTAGTTTTGGATATTCTTAACCAACACCATTCTCACGTAAATAATTCTCCTATGCCTAGTATTATTTTTTCTCCATGGTTTTATAGAGCATAAGTATAAAATTTTTACTATTCAACAAAGAATTTTATTCCGAGAAAGATCGTGAGTGAAACTTTATCCACAAAGATCGCCGAAGAATCTTAAACGAGCTAAAACTACGGAAAAGTTACGCGTTCGGTTTATTCAGCATGCAGAGGTCATTTTAAAAGTTACGGGTGAACATTGTTAAAATAAAGGGATAACGAAATGGCGATCCACAAATAAAAATAAATAAATTTCGATTGATTTCACAAATGATACCCGAGGAGTTCATGACCCAAGTAAAATGACCCCGTCTTAAATACAGGACCCTTGACCCGAGGGGGTCAGACACTTGAAAACTCAGGTGTACAAAATGTTTGATCTCTTGGCGTTACCAATTCAGGACTCGCGTGTACTCGGGTGCACAAGAATATCGAGACTTGACCAAATCTTCTATTTTTGGAAAAAAATTTCGGTGGAATGAGAATATATATCAAATAATAAGCTCGTGTTGATGCGAGTTAAGTTGACAAGGACTATTTTTTTCCTACTAGGTTTAACATTGTATATCAATCCGCCTTAGTTGTTTCCCATTTTGCAAACTACAAAAAGAAACCCTAAAGGTTGGAAGCGTAGAACTTGTAACTAAATTAAGCCTTTTGCGGTGAATACAAAGAAAAATAAAAATCTATATTTGCCATCAGGTTACTGAACCCTGGTCCAAACGAAACTAGCCTTCAGGGGAGATCGGAGTCTTCTCAGAAACTTAGTCCTACGCGAAAGATATAAGTACCCAAAAAAGTAAATAATCTCTATGTATTAAAGGGGAAATATGAATTAAATATTATATATTTATTCGATAAGTTTAAAATAATATTTAACGTATAAATTAATCTCTACTGTTGCGTTAATTCGAGTTAAATCTCTATTCAAATCCCTGGATTGAGCCACAGCCAAGGCTTAGGGAGTAAGATAAGCGTAATTCGTGGAATACCCGCATTATAAATGCTTTATCCTTCTTGTTCCTATAACGACCAATCGTGGCAAGTTACAAGTTACAAGTCCATAAGTCAACATGTACTAAATAGGTGGAAAGGGACTTTTATATTTATTTATGTCACTGCACCCGCTCTGATAAAAAAAAAAAAAAAAAACGACTCCCAAAAGAAAATATTTCCCGTTTCTATATCCTTCTCTTCCGTTTGAGTAGAGTTGATGGGGCCATGGATCTCGCTAGATCCAATATAAGCACATTAGAAAACGCGACCATGGAGGAAAGATAAGGAGTGATAACTCCGCCTTTCAGCTTTAAAAAGTCAAATTTGAACCAAGATACAATCAAGAAGGATCAGACAAGGAGAGGAAAAGTGGGAACGGCGCGGTTCCTACCGCGTCGGCCTAAACTCCCACTCTGGGAGAACGGGGGACAGACGGGGGTAGAGTTGCTTCGTGGTAAATTGTTGTCACGTGGGTAAAACGGATCCTTTATGAGACGCGTAGTAGCCGACGACGCTAGCGACCACGTGACAACAGTTTACCTCGAGAATTTCCTATCCCCCCTTTCCAATCAGCAAGGGTCAGACTAGCGATCCCTAGAGGAACCACGAAATCATTGAAACGAAATTATCACGAAGTTACTTGGGAAATGACGAAACTATTTCCAAAAAAATTAGTAAATCATGAAAAATCTAAAATTGGGAAATAAACCACGAAATTATTAGAACTTGACCGAGTTAACTGTTCCTTACATTCCTCCATGACAAGGCAGCGTGTGGGTGGAGATAGTGATCGGTTAGATTTAGGTAGACCAAGGCTTAGGCGACATTTTCTATAGGGTAGTAAATCTAAAATTTACTTCGATACCAATACCGGGGATTGACACCCTTAAAGCGGGAGTTCTTTTGTGTAAAAGGAGATATATAGTGTATAGAAAAGAACATAATTCATCCTGATTTTGCCAGAAACTGAGATCTAAAAGCATTCTTTGGTATGAAATAAAAGATGGCATTCGTAGAATGAAGATTACACTCGGGCTCGAATATCTTTCAGCTTTTGAAAGATATCGGTTAAAAATAACGATCAAAAAGAAGTCGTGTTCGCCTCTCAATATTCTTAAAGGGAGGTTGTAAAGGTATAATGTGGTTCAAATTGGAAATTCGACCAAATCATAGAATGGAAAGGGTTCAAAGTTTGGGTCCACTTTTCATTTGGTCTATTTGGAAGAATTATGTTTAAACTTTACAATGTGGGCCATTTTTGACCATATTAGAAGATTTATCAAGTTTTATCCTCCCTTTATCCAATTCCTAATATTTAACTACACAGAATTAAATATCGACCAAAAAAAATCCTATTTTTTTCATCTTCACCCTCCCTTTTAGCGTAAATAACGACCTTGCAACCTAATTTGATAGGCGAGAGAAAAAAATACAGCTTGGCCAATTTAGAGTGGTCTACGGAGACACGTCACTACTGCCAAAAAATAAATATTTCTACCATATAACCCCAATATTTTTATATATCTGTGGAAATATAAAATAAAATTGGTGGATAAACAGTTCTATATTGAGTTAGAACCTATAATATAAAATAACCCCCATAAAATAGAGTTATATTCCAACGTAGACCTACTAGATATTACCAGAGGTATATAATAACCCCCTCCGGGGGGATGTATGAAAGGTAGGCAAAAATCGACGAACAACGAGTGCCCGGCGTAAATCGCGGCGGATCGACACACCGCTTTACTCCCAAAAAATAGTTACACCATTTTGAACCTCACTAAATTTTCCCTACGCGCGCTTCCGGAACTCGCGAGCCGAAGTCAACCTTCGACTCCATTTTAACAGACAGCCTGACTCTTGAGACAGGAAGTTCTAAACACAAATCGAGCCGTCTTGTTTATACAAAGACCATTTACTAGAGTAGCGACATTGAGAAGTCCAGCGCGAGCTAGTGGCCTAGATCGTCAGCAGCGGGCTTTCGTTGTTCGTGATTTTTAGCATTGGTAGTATAGGGGCTTTCATACTTCCCCCCGAATGGGGTTATTATATACCTCTGATATTACCCATCAAAAATGAAGGGCTTTAAGATCTTCAAAATTGAGTAGCGTTTTCGAATAGATCGTTAGAAAACGTTTCAAATTGAACAAAATTACAGAAGAAAATACAGTGTAATATTTCAAATTGATAATATTGGCCAATCAAAACATACATTCTAATTCTAATAAAAAAGTTACGATTACTCACCCAAATTTGCCATGATCCACACAGATTCACCGTAGGTGAAAACATTATTTGAAGACTTGTCCATAATGTTCATATTTCTCCGGGATTCACAAGGAATTAAATTTAATTTCGATTTGCACTACCGTCGATAAACAGGATAACGCGACGCTCGCGTTTTGTAAACTCAAACTAAGACGCCATACTTTGACTCCGTCGAGCCACTCAGACAAAAGAATGTTCGCGCCAAATAGTAAACCCAACGGTCGGGTTCAGTTCAGTTCAATTTCTTCACAACTTGGAACGAGTTGAAAACTCTAGAAGAAAAAAAAGAACAAAAAAAAAATGTTAAAATTAAGTCGGAAAAAAAATGATTAATTTCTAATCTAAACTTAAATCAAGTTTGTATTGATTTTGATTAATACCTCGCCAGTTCAGATTGATCAACTTGGGAATAATCTATAATAAATGAGGGCCTAAAACATTAAATTTCCCGCTTTCCGCTATATTTCGAACTAAGCCTAACATTTTGAATAAAAAAAGCGAATCCCTAAGCCTAAATTTAGGATTCAAAAGTAGGAAAAAGCTCTCAATCATTCAAAATGAAACAACTTAATCCCTCTCCCACTCTATCGTAGTCGGCTGTAGAGTGCATAAAGGTATATACACAAAATGGTCAAGCCCATAAGATAGCTACTTTCTTACAAGCACCCGTTGTTTTAGATCAAGGCCGTATACGGAAAAACTGATTGCTAGCCGGAGTCATGAACCCCTTCAACACCCTAATAAATCGACGCCAATCCCATTGGATGTTGAAAATTGAGCATGCAGTACGAGTACGACATAAGGTCAAAACATCAATATGGAGAAAAACCAAGAACACCATTCGATAGAGCGTTAAATTTTAACCTTAAAACACCGCTTTTTAAAAATATTAATAGTTTTCTTACCTTAAAAAAATCGAATAAAAATGTGGCTGGCAAAGGGTTAACCCTAACCGGCGTCGAGTACTGTACTACTTGCGCGCTTTGCCGCACTGCGAAACTTTCTAGCTCTTTGATTCGAGAGCGACGCGCAGGCGCCTTAGCCTTCTCTCTAAGTCACGTTCTTCGCGGGAGATTCAAGAGTTAAAACGCGTTTGGTGCCATCTCGCGGCGGTAAACTAAAGCTACGTTCACACTAGAGATTTTGAAATAGTTTTCAAACCATTTTGAATGTTCAAACTAACTTTTTAAGCAAATAACTACATTTTTGGACAATTTATCTTTAAAACTGACCCAAAATATTATAATCTGACCTTTCTAAAACAGTTTAAAACGGTATTTCGTGTGATGTGGGCTATATTGAATTAGGTTAGGGTTAGGCCCGAATCTATCGAAACGAGTGTTTTCAACAGGACCGGTAAAATGAAATTGTACACGATTGAAAATTAATAAAAGCGGAAGTTATTATATGACTAATTTAGCGCTCTATCGAATGGTACGTTTGGTTTCGCCGTAAATTTGTAAAATGATGATTTTACGACCTAATTTACTGAAGCTACCTCTGAGTTCATAGTAATAAGGTTTGATTTTGATGGAGTTTTATTAGATTCAAAGGGAATACCGTCTACTCTTTAATTCGGTATATACTTCAAGAGTTTCAGTTTTAAATATTTAAAAATTTGGCAAAGAAACGGGGCTATAATCTGTATATTTAATGTAGCGCAACAATTTTAAATGATCTCCTAATTTTTTGCGCTTATTTATATTAAAATTAAGATTAAGTTTTCAGTTTGAATTAAATGAGATAAAGAAAATGATTCTAAATAGTTACGACCTTAGAAAAACCGATTTTTTTAGTACATATTTCGGTCATAACAAGGCTGTAAATTAGTATAGTCGTAAAGCGAATTGTTCTCGAGGGATTTAACTTTCATTTCAAGATTATCTCTCAATCAAAATCCATTTGGATTAAAATAATGCCTCGCTTCTTACGTGCTGAATTTTGACTAATTTGATACAAGAATTATATTACGAGACCCGAGAATGAAGAACTCATCAAGATGTTTATGTTTTATTGTTTCGTTTTAACCCGTGAGGTGTATTTATTTTATATTTTATTTAAATGATAAGAAATCGACAGAAAATAACTTGTTTTCGTGTCTTTATTTGACCCCATTTAACCCAATAACTGTTTCACAGTTCACATTTGTCCTAATTCAACGTGTTTTTATTTTCCAATTCCTAGAACTACCTATATAATATCTTACCAACGAGTTAGTTTTGTGACTTCGGGGATTTATATTTGAGTTTTGATTCCCACATCCAATTGGTTTCTAGCTAGTTGCTTAGTACCTTATTGTGGAAAGAGAGAATTTCCAATTTTCCGTAGACAGGGGGGATGAAGTAGGACCCCTCCGATCTCGTAACATTAGAGTAGTAGACTTCAAAGGAGGGTTTCATCGGCTTCTGGTTTTTCCAAAGAATCAGAATTTCTTTCCTAGAATGTTATTTTAAAGGATCGAGTCGACCTTGATTTGAGTTTGTTAGAACAAATAATATAGAAATCGTCGTTTCTAAATTTAGGTTTACTATTCCTCGAGGAGTCTTTAAATCCTATTGATTCGCGGTCGACTTACAAAAATAGCTACAACTTTGTTAGCACATGGCAGCGGAAACCTTTTAAATCAATATTAGATTCCGTAAACACGTTACTTTCAATCGATTTAGATCCTTAAAATACTGATATATACATTTTAAAAACACGCTGATTGGACGAGAAGTCATTGGAGCGAAACTGAAACGCGAGTTTCAGAATAACTACTTATTAGGTGGTAAATTATGATTCAAGTTTACAACGAGACATTACGATTGGTATATGGTTCTGAAAGTTTATTTAATTTCAGGTTATAGTATCCCTTTAATCTTAGGTCGAAAGAAAATCAGAGTGCATTGATATATCGGTCTAAGTAAATAGAAAAGTGTCATTAATTACTTATAAGTTATATAATGCTACACAACCTTGCTTAACTATAAATTGAACATAGAAAAAAACCGGTTTTCTACGGATATTTCTACTCTTTTCAAGGCTGCACATATACTAGCCTTCAACTTCAGCATCCCGCGACAAGTTAGAGTGGTCGTGGTGTAATGAAAAATAAATATCGATCTGTAAATGACGGTTCAGTTAAAGGGAGAATGAAACCTAACGATTCCTTAGACCTAATCCACCAGTAAACAAAATTACGAACAAATATTAAACTAGAAATAAATTTAAAACAACCTGAAATTAGGCTTAGCTGGATTCATAGAGATCACCTTAATTTCTTCGCATTGAAGGGTCAGACCGTCAGAGACCAATGAAATCAGGCCCGTCGTTAAGGCGAGATCTAAATGAGACTTCCAATAACATCTGATTGGTCGGTGAACCATCAACGCGAATAAATTGAACTGATCTCCATGAATCCAGCTAAGCCTAATTTCTGGGTAAGTTTTAAATTTATTTTTTAATTCAATATTTGTTTCTCAATTTTGTTTACTGGTGGACTAGGCCTATTTATTTTCAAGATTTACCCAAATATAATACAAGTTCTTGAAAATAATTTTTAAAAGCCATTAATACTAAATAGGTGCGTCAAAGGCACATCACGTATATTTAATTAATAATTAATGACGCTTTAAAGCTTGAAATTCCTAGAGTATAATTTAGAAGTGGGGTTTCGAGACTCTAAACAACGGCGCGGTTAAATACTACGCCTATAATGAAAATCATCTTAAAATTTCAATACGTTTATATAGCTAAGCTCCATCTTATTTCCTTTAAATCAAATCATACGGATAAGAGTTTAACTTCGTTACTGGTCAAATTTAAAACTGAATCTGATAGTAGAATTATTAGGCAAATAATTAAATATTAATTTCAAAACTGATAAAATATTCTTAGATATTCAATCTTTATAGTAGATAGTGAATATTTGGGTGTGTGGGTATTTAGAAATTACCCTTATATAATTACTTAATTACTTCTTTAATTATTTTGCGTAATTATTTTTTATATACTTGTGATAATAAGAGCTGTACTTGAATCTTAGGTCTTTCAGAAACTCGTGGGAAACGCCGTCAATGGAATGGTTACTAAGATAGCTACGCTGCTGCAAAGGATTAACTTTTAACCTACTTTAACTGTCACTACAAGAAATGTCCGTCAAAAAAACGTGCTATGAGGAGGCGATAGTAGAAAAAAACAACGCGAGAAAATAAAACGTAAATGGTATATAAACTAACCGCGAGTACCGATGAACCTACACAACTGCACACGGATTCAAACCACCGACAAATCTAGTTCACTGCGTGCTATAGAATATCCCATATTCGTTAAACGTAAGATATATCTAATCTTTATATAATATCAAATGGCTTGCCAGTAAAATTCAACACCCGGATCTTGTAATTCGTAACTTAAGCGAAATATTCCCATAGAAAACGTTGAGACCAAAGCTCGGGTCATCAAAGTGTAATGATTAATGTTTATTTTAGATGGACATGAACTTCTCAATGATTCGAAAGATGACTCTTATGGCTTCCCTGTTAATGATTGGAGTTTTGATATTGACTAAATCTATCGAATGCGCCGGAGAGGTTAATGAACATAGTATGGAAACTCGTCAAATTAGGTACTGCGGAACCGACTTAGCGGATATGTTGTCCTTCGTGTGCAACGGAATATTCTTCACACCTTCTCCAAAAAGAAACATAAGTAAGTAATTAAAATTAATACGAATGATTAAAAACAACAACCAATTAAAGACGAAATTTCTGAGTCGATAATAAATTATGAAATTTATTCATTTATAACGAAAACTCTGGAAATTTCGTTGTAAAGCGTTTAATTCGTTTTAAAGAGCCGTATTAACGTTAATTGTAGACCTTATTAAAACTGATTCTACTAATTAAATAGAGCCAGAGTTGGAAGGTGTGGACGGTGACGACAAGATTTCATTTAAAAAGAACTTCGACAAACGATTTCGAAGCCTGTTACAAGTACGCAGAGGAGCTTACGACGAATGTTGCCGAGTTCCGTGTACTCGAGAAACGCTTGAATCATATTGTGGTTAGATCATTTGAATTTAAATATATTTTAAATATGTAAACGTTTGAGAAATTACAATAAATTTCTTGATCTCGAAACGTGACATTTATTTCGATATTTTCATAAATACGAATAAATTTGGGGAAATAAGGTCTATGGAAATGCAGGGCTCCCAGCGCATAGCCCAGAAAAATTCATAGGTATTATAGGTTTTAAAAGCCAAAAATATAGGTAATTTATAGGTCCAAAAATATTAATTTATAGGACTTTTTATAGGTTTTTAGTTTCGAAAAATAGAGGTTTTATAGTTAGGTTTCGCTGACATGTAATGCAATATGGGTTCTATAGCCTCTAGACCTGTCCCTCTGCCTTTCTTTGGCACTACTAGCTACTCACGCCCCTCTCGACAGTCTACCTAACCTCTAAGAGTAATAATTACCAGTGCCCTTGCTTGGTTTTTTGCAATCATTTGCACTTTTTCAAGCAAAAGTACAATTTTTATGGTTATATAGTTCATTCCTTTAGAATTTTATCACCGAAATTGAACAAATTCCCCAAAAAATAGGTATTATAGGTTAAAAAGTAAAATTATAGGTTTTTATAGGATCACTTCAGAATTATAGGTAATTATAGGTATTATAGGTGGTCTGGGAGCCCTGGAAATGAAAGATAGGACCCAATCCAAAAAGAAATGTCTTTAAAAATAACGTAATATAATCTTTATTAATAAAACCCACATTTTCTAGTTCCTTCTTTTAAATCTTCAATTTAACGAGAAACTGTAGTAGAGTCTTCTAGCGAATCCACCAAGGAGTTCTGGAAACAGTGTTCTTGAATTTCTAATGCCCTAATACCTTTGAAATAACGTTGGATTTCAGTTATGTCGAAAAGAGATTATTATCTTGGTAAAGAAGACTCCAGGGAAATATCGCCGGAAATTGAATTTCACCCGAAAGAGCTTAAATTCTAACAATTTTATTTCGGAGTAGTTTTCAAAACGTTTGAAGTATTTTCTTTCACGAAACATAAATGTCGAAACTTATTTCTTAAAATATATTTTCATTTCAATATTTATTTCCTTAAAGAAACAGAAAATTGAATGATAGGAACTAAAAAACATTCTAAATTACGTCAATAAGTTTAAATACGGCCTGTATCCTAATTATGGACTTCTATTTCCCGAAACCGCGATTTTTTTAGAGGTGGCGACATCTCTTATCCTTTTACGTAAACTAACGAAAATATGATTTAATATTATTATAAAAATTGGTTCATCGTTTAAAAAAATTAAATACATCATTAGTGTCGCTATTAATTAAAATTAAAACGATAGTCATCGAAGCAGGATTACGAGCTGCAACCGCAAAAACACAGAATTACAACAAACACAGAATTACTTCAGTTATTCTAGATTAATCGCGAAAACAAATTATTATAAAAGGTACCTTTATATGTTTTTGTTACATCTAGAGCTTCAATGATCTCTGAATATTAACTGAAAAGCTTCGTAATAAAGGCTAAACAACATTTAGCAATAAATCATGGATAGCCGGAACGACTCAGTCGCTTTTACCAGATCAAAACATCGAATGAATGGAATGAATGAGAAAATAAATCTATTTCTATCCGACCAATCAGCGTGATGACAAAAGTAAAGACGTATATAATGATTATAGACGGACAACAATTACTTAATTGGGTCAATATGAGAACCAATAGAACAAAAGTACGATGACGTCGTAACTTGGATAAATATCGTAATTAAAAAAAAACCACGTTCTGATGAATCTTTGGGGTTAAGCGCGTATTTATTTACAATGCCATAAGCTATTACTTACAAGTTAATACACTCATCATTCGCTTAACCTCTATGGCTATCAAAACAAATGGACAAACATCTCAATAAAAAAAAACAACAAACTGACATTCATTAAAGTCATCTATAGTCGGCAGGAAACATAAAGTGATTTAAGAATTTGGAAATAATTAATTTGCCACACCCTCAATAGTTACTCCAAGGTTAATAATGAAAATTATTTCTTTTACCCTGGAAAGAACAGAATTTTTTTTAAAAAAGAGTCGACTATACTGGTTTGAAATTTTATGATATATCTTTTGGTCTACTTGGGTTTCTTGCAAAACAATTTTAAATTAATCTTACCGGAAGAAACTCGGTGCTTTTGTTTTTACGTCTCATCTAATGATCAATTTATCAATTGTACGTGACTATATAGAGTGGTTTTTCTAGTAACTGCAGGCGATGGGCGGAGATAGGACTGGGGGACTCGAAGGACCGACTGCAGTCGCGAACATTAATTCCACAACCATTGATTGAGAAACCAGTGGGTCCGACGAGACAAAAACCAGACCGACTCCCAGACAATTGCCAGACTGATAATAATTAATAAAAAGACTGGTTGTTTTTTGTTTACAATATACTTTAAAGACTTAAACTTCCCATATTTAATCGCTTGTTTCGTTTTGATTGTTAAAATCAGAATTTTTAAAGTGTTAAAGGAACACAGCCTTATTTTCGAGGCGTGGCCAAAGGTTCATCTTAAAGACTATTGGCTATTAAATATTCTTCAATTATTTTAGTTTTAAATAATTAGTTTTAACCCGCACCGACTTCAATCGTAATAGATTGAAATGTAATTTTCTTGAATATTATTTTTTTCATTTTTTCTTTAAACTCGAAATTTCCAAATTTTGGGAATCATTAGACTCTCCATCCTTTAAGTGAGTGAACTCAGTCGAGCACTGGACCTTATTCCTACAGGACTTAAGTTTCTATTCAGGAAAACTTTATAAAACTTACTTTGATTGAAACCCACTATAAGAAGATAAATTATAAAGTCAAGCGTAATTAAAATTCGTCCGAGTGAAAGACCTGAAAATTCGATAAGAAAATGTAAATAATCCCTTTCAGAAGAGTTTTCTTACCTTAATGAATCGCAAGACTGTAATAAATCTTTAAATATATTCTTAAGTAAAGCTTGAACCTTAGAAAAATAACTTAGATAACCCGCACCCACTTGATTTAACCTTTAAAACATTTAAAAAAAAAATTAATTATGTACTGCAAAAATTACGTAAAACCACCCTTATTAAGAACTTAAAGCAAGGAGGATCAGAGAAGGAGAGGAAATGTGGGGCTGCGTTGAGTTAGAGAGAGAAGAGCCAACCTCCCACTCGGGTGGAAAGGGGGGATAGGAAATTCTCGAGGTAAACTGTTGTCACGTGGTCGCTAGCTAGCGCGTCTCATAAAGGATTCGTTTTACCCACGCGACAACATTTTACCACGAAACGTCTCTACCCCCGTTCTCCCAGAGTGGGAGTTTAGGCCGACGCAGTAGGAACTGCGCCGTCCCCACATTTCCTCTCCTTCTCCTTCCTCTCCTTGCTTAAAGTTACGTTAAGCTGTAGTAAAATACAACTTTTGGAAAGGCTTAACTAATTAAGCCTTGGCAAAGTTTTAAGCCTAATCCGTTACTAAGGGCGAGAGAAATATCGCCAACTTAATCTACTCGCGAATTAATTAATAATAGATCCTCTAAAGGCCCGTTTACAAAAGAGCGGAAAGCTGAAGCGTAAGCCGATGCATGGAGCAATAACAAGAGGAGGCATAGTTTCCAAAATCTCATTTTTAAACGATGTATGAACATATGCCTCCTGTTATTATTGCTCCATACATCGGCTTACGCTTCAGCTTTCCGCTCTTTTGTAAACGGGCCTTTAGGATAGATATCAGTAAGTAAACTTACTTATTTTTCGCCTATTCCAACGACGGCGGCAACGCGACGAATGTAATACCTACACCCCTTCCTATGGTGTAGCTAAAAAATGAACAGGGCATACAATTCAATTGGAAACCAATTAAAAAAGGTACTGAGAATAAAATTTGTTGGAGAAAGTTGTCATTTGAAACTTTACCTTCTCTTGTACGTCAAATTTCGGTCGTTAACTTAATTAAATTAATTGCGAAATAAAATATTATTAGAATATTGCAATGTGTTAAAACGTCGATTTTATTTTCCTAGGAATAGATAATTTGCGTAACATAATAGATATTTTAAAAACAAAGTTGAATTTTTAAACAATCACTCACCCAGAACTTAACCTCGTAATAAATTACATTCATTAGATTTTTCTAGAATTATCCAGACCTTTCTAGAACATTCCCGAACCTCCTAGACATCTCCAGAGATTTTTGGAAACCTACTAGAACATTCTACGTATGTAAATTAAAATCCTTTGATAACCAAGCTTATCTTTATTTTTTTTTTTTAAATCCAGATTTAGACAGAAAAGTATAACAAAGAATGAATCAAGCCCTGTAAAAATAATTATTTGTTTAAACGCCAGCTAATAAGGTGAAAACATTTAAGTTTTAAGCGTTACTTATTTAATATCTATGTTATTTTACATCTTTTTATTAGAGATCAGTATATGGATTAAATAATCCCCCTAAAACGCGAATAATCAGTTAATTCATTCCAATTCATTGGATAATCTCTGATCATGGATAAAGATAAAATTAAAGAGGATTATCTAATCCAAACGGCGATCTCTATAACATTTAATTAGCGCTGACAATATACAAATTTATTTACGCGGATACAACGTTAAACATTACGACTAACGTTAAGTGTAAATTTACCGACGTAAAAGTTATAAATAAATATTTGCTCTGTTAAAAATATTTTAGTACCATAATATATATCGTAAATTTGAATTATTATTATATATTAACACTGTGAATGTGTTTGGACCCCTGTTTCCAATTTATTACGTAATAAAAGGATTTTAAAATATAAATTAATTAATCAATCAATTAATTATCGTTTAAATAGGTTTAATCCAACTGTAAAACAAATATTAGACTTACCAGGAAAACAGGCTTAGCTGGATTCACGAATGATAAGTTCTAGGACCAATCGAACGCGATTGTAGATCTCGAGGAGATCTCGCCTTTGCTCTCCTCGAGGCGAATAAATTCAGCTGATCTCCATGAATCCCGCTAAGCCTTTTTTCAAGATAAGTTTTAAATTTATTTCTAGTTTAATATTTGGTTCGTAAATTTTTTTAATTTGTGGATTAGGCCTATTTAAACGATAAGGAATCGATAAAAAAAAATAGTTTAGGTTGTTAGAATCGTGATTGGATATAGATTATTTACAGACTCTCATAAAGGGCAAGCTATAACTTTATTTAAATTAAATGTATTAAGTTTTAGTGCAATATTCAGAAGTCGTATACTTGTCAAAATCCAATACACTTCGATCTGCAAACGTTATCTATGAGTATTAAACATTTAAATCGAAAAATAACTTTTGGAATTTCTTAAAAAATGTCTAGTGTTTGACCCCTTGGCAATAAAAACTCCGACGTAGACGATTAACTTTCTTATTTAATTTCAACATTATAATTTTCATAATTATCTCATCATTAACATGTATAGATATTTTATGTATAATTTAAAATATTTGATTTTTATATCTAGCACATCTCAGCGTTGTTTCGCATTCTTTTAAACAATTTTAAGTCGTTGCTTAGCGGCTTTATTAGAATTAACCTTTCAATTAAATAGGACATCAAAAGGTAAAGGAAAAATGGAATTTTAATATCGTAATCATCATGTCTAACTTTTTTTTAGTATTTAAATGAATTTATAATGTTTAAATGTAAGTTTAAAATTGAACCAATTAGATAGCTGATATCTTATGATTGGTCCGATTTTATCATTCCCGCAAGTTTAAATGTAAGTGAAGTATAAAATTGAACCAATTAGATTAACAACATCAGGCTGAAATATTATGATTGGTTCGATTTTATCATGTACGATCAATATCAAATCTTACATAACTTTAGAATTTAATTTAAGGGCCATCAACCAATGAGAAATGGCCCGTCGTTAAGGCGAGATCTCCACGCTAATTCTAATAACATTCGATAAATAAGGAATCGATAAAAAAATCATTTGTTGTTGGTTGCATTCTCCCTTTAACTGATTTGTTGCTCGTTTTCATTCTCAGACTGACGTCATAATCTCATTTTCTGCTATTTCAATTTAAAATATTACAATGTATTTCTCTTCTCGCTGTCTGCAAATGAGATTTGTCCATAATTTCTATCAATTGTTGTAAGTTTTACGAAGTTTATGTTATCCACATCTAAATGGCCCTGTAATAAAGTCTACATCATAGGTTAAACCATACGCCAAAGTTGTATGGTTGCGCAATTGATGACGTGTACGTAAAATCAGAGTTCGACTTTCGCCTAACTCTTTTAAAACAAAGTACCAAGTACAAGACGATTGTTATACAATTGGTGACGTCATGAGTACAATACTCCGTACGCATCTTAGCACCATGTACTTTAACAAAACAAAGTGTTGTAGACACCTAAATCGAGTCGATTCTTTGGTGTAAATAATTGAGCTACGTGAGATACAACATCACCACCAAAACTTGGCGGATTTATCAAATTAACATTGACTTTACTTTCAGCCAATTGAACGCCTTGTTGGCCCGCACACCCATGGTCCAAAAATCGATAATACCACGCCTCTTAGCACCACTATAAGAATTACTCGCGTCACGTGATCTTGAATCATTTTTCAATTAAACTACCCGAGTTCTAATTTTTCTGATATCGAAATACACGGTATATTTATTTTTTTCACGAGCTACGTAACACTTTTTGGATCACGCCACGAAACTGGAATTATCGGAAGACGAGGATCTCTTCGTGGCACATCGTACGCAAAGCCATTTCACGCTCTTGGATATGAACTCTTTAAGAACGCGTCGAAACATGCGACTACTGATGTTGTAGACTAGAAAATTGATAGCGAAGTTCGTATAGAAGAGTATCATGAAATAGGCTTGTAGAACGACGATTTCTTTGGGTAGAGGCCCGAGATTATCGCTAGACATCTCTAATATGAAACCGTAGATTCGAATGATGTAACTCGGTAGGTTTAAGGTGATGAAGATGGTGGATACTAGTAATAGCATCCTGGCTATGTTGACTTGAGTCGCCTGTGGCATTGATCTTTCTTGACCATCTGATGTCGAGGAAAATGCTTAGGGTTTTTAAAATACGCGACCATTAATCGTACCTTTAGGCTTAACCTTAAGTATATTAAGAAACTAATTGGGTTGGTACAGTTTTTTCAGATTCAAATTCCCAGACTTTTCCCTGACCTTTTCCAACGATTTTCCCTGACCGTTTCAGCTAATACTCTTATTTTTTATATAATCGCGTTAGTCAAACTTTGTTGCAGGCGTATCTTTGTTCTAATCTATACAACCAGAGGTATAATAACCCCCCTTCGGGGGGAAGTATGAAAGCCCCTATACTACCAATGCTAAAAATCACGAACAACAAGAGCCCGCCGCTGACTATCTAGGCCACTAGCTCGCTCTGGACTTCTCAATGTCGCTACTCTAGTAAATGGTCTTTGAATAAACAAGACGGCTCGATTTGTGTTTAGAACTTCCTGTCTCGGGAGTCAGGCTGTCTGTTAAATTGGAGTCGAAGGTTGACTTCAGCTCGCGAGTTCCGGAAGCGCGCGTAGGGAAAATTTAGTGAGGTTCAAAATGGTGTAACTATTTTTTGGGAGTAAAGCGGTGTGTCGATCCGCCGCGATTTACGCCGGGCACTCGTTGTTCGTCGATTTTGCCTACCTTTCATACTTCCCCCCGAAGGGGGTTATTATATACCTCTGATACAACTGACACGCCGTCAGCTGAGAATCTTTTCCGCGGATAATGATTGCAATTTCCTAGCTTCTTGAAAAATCTTTAAATCCCCTGACTTTTTAAAATATCTTAAAATTCCCTGATTTTTTTTTGGTTCAATTTCAAATTCCCTGACTATTCCCTGTTTTACCTGACCTGTGGCAACCCTGTTTAACACGCTAATTACATTCGTGTTTCAGACAATTACGAACTAACACTGACAAAACAGATTATGATCCTTAATATCACTGACCCAATTTCTAAACATCTTTGATCAAATATTTGGCATCAAAATCATATTTATTTAATTTGGAAAACAGCGTTGTTATTGGATACCGAGGTATTTTCGGGACTCTTACATCTAAATAAATAATCGGATTTCGAGTTGGAGCAAACTATAATCTATTTAACTTTATATTACCGGTAGAAACGCTAGTATATAAATATAAAATGGATTTTATCTTAATATTTAATATCAGGATAAAAATGAGGTCATTTTGATTCGCCTTTAAACATTAAATATTTGATTATTTCCAAGAAAATAGAAAAGATTTAAAAGAGGTTAAAAGTTCACGAGAATAAAGGGAAGATGGTTTAAACTTTTCATACAAGAATACATTTACTAATACCAGAAGCGTATGATTGAGTCAGCGACCAATCAAATGTTATCGCGAGTCTCACTTTAATTAAGGAGGCTTTGTTCATTGGTCGTTGACACATCAATGCGAAGAAATTCAGCTAAGTTTTTTTATTTCTATTTTTAATATTTATCAGAAGCCGATGAACCCTCTTTTGAAGTCTATTACTCCCGGGTCTTGTCTACCCCTCTCTGTATGGGTTATTCTCAAAAGGCGCGATTCGTACGCCTCCTAACGGTAGATATTTTCGGAGCGGGAGTTCGTCGAGCGAATATCTCTAGCAGCCTCGGAGTTCGTCAAAAAAAACGTCGTCGTTTGTGGAGAGAGAGAATTTCCAATTTTCCGTAGACAGGGGGGTATGAAGTAGGACCCCTTCTAACTCGTAAAATTGGGAATTTTACCCATACAGAGAGGAGCGCTATATGGAACATTGGAGTAGTAGACTTCAAAGGAGGGTTTCATCGGCTTCTGTATTTATTTATAATATTTTTAAATATTGGATCCAGGAAATCATTGTACAAGCCTGTAGCTTAGACTGTTAACTCTTGAGTACATTTGTCAGGTACTCTGACCTTACGTAAGTGATTGAATAAAATCGTACTTATTTCAGTTTTTGAATGGTCATCCTGTACTCTCTCCATGCGTCGCTGAGAGTAAAAATGACACAAAGCTCTGGCGATCATAGAATTCATTCCAATGATTAACATAACTGGTAAGGCTAGAGTGAAACAAGTGTCAACGTAGTTGAAAATTGACATGATACGAATTCTGAAATTAACGGATTTTAGACGAATCAAGATCATTTGTTTTGACATATAATAAGACAAATGATTCGTATACTTTTCGTCTCCTTCGACAATGTCGCAGACATTTTCACCGGC
This sequence comes from Odiellus spinosus, assembly GCA_963920705.1. Classification (NCBI taxonomy): domain Eukaryota; kingdom Metazoa; phylum Arthropoda; class Arachnida; order Opiliones; family Phalangiidae; genus Odiellus; species Odiellus spinosus. The sequence goes on along the minus strand of OY987233.1, from coordinate 22,358,714 downwards.
AGCGTTCTTCGCTATTCCGACGAACCAAAACAGATATAGATTCAAGGCGAAACTGAAAAGGGCAATCCAAGCCACCGCGTAACGCGCTCTTTGAGTGGTGGGGAAATTCAATCGCCAAAAAGGGTAGTTCACGGCGACTAGACGTTCAGCCGTGAAGCCAACTATCAGCCAAACCGAGCAACAACTGAATGAAGTCGATAAATACACGATAATTTGGCACCAACCGTTCTTCGAGGTAGCCTTAATTCGAAAAAAGAATAAAAAAACGATATATTTGTAGACATTTGTTGCAAATTTATAGATGACCTTTCAAGGTCGATTTTTTATGGATTTTTTTGGATTTAAAGCTAGTATTTCTTAATCGATTTGAAATAATAAAATCAAACCAATATTCAAATCGCCACGAATCGTTTAAATCGATTTATCGGTAGGAAACTGGTTCCCGAAGCAGTTTAGAGAAATATCATCAAATCGATTTGAAAAAAGACGGATTCCCGTTCATACGACTCTAACGAAACGTTTTGAAATGGTTTAAATCGATTTAAAGGTCGGTGCATGGACAAAATAACCCACTAAAGAGTGGACAATCAATTTGACTACCTCACATTTTTAACAAAAAATCTAATGGTGCGCGATCAATATATCAGTAAATATGTCTACGCTTAAAGAGTCTTACGCCGAAAAAATAGCACTTTATTTTTACAAAAACATTGATTACTTAGGTTACGTGTAATTCCAGTAGCTAGGGGGGCCATTCATTAAGTAATAAAGCGCATCGATCATTGTCAAAGAGCGTTATTATAGTTATTTATATTTTTATAAGGTGATCACTCAAACTCACGTCTACGCCTTTTTTGGATAACCAGACGATTAGAAGGCAGCACAAGTAGCCAAAATCCGTAACGGCTAACGATCCCAAATAATAGCTGGATGATCGGCGCTTCAAATGCGTGAAGAAAAAGGCCACGAATGACAAGAAATTTCCCACCAATCCGAGGGAAATCATCAAAGGTATGTAATAGGTCTCGAGGAAATCAAGAACTCGAAGGGCTTCCAACAGATTAGGAGTCCAGTCCGATCCCATTCCATAATGAATTCTCGTCTAGGCAACCCGAAAAGAATATACAAACGAATTTCGAGGAAACCAAACAATAGGTCAAAGGTTAAAGCCACGCCATTTCAACAACAAACTACGAACAACAACAATCGGTTAAAGCTCTTGAGTTACATATTTTTATGTAAATTTTATTAAGCTTAAGTGAAAAATGAGGGGGGGGGGGTAAATATACGCTAGATGACGTCATTAAGTCTAATTCTTTCTTTTTATGGTTAGCCCTATCAAAATTGGTACTTAAATCTTCCATGTATTCTGAGGATGATGATGATGATAATGATGATAAATCAAAAGTAAAGAAACTTCTAAGCTTATTTTTGCTCTAAAAGAAATATTTCATTGCAATTTAATATTTCAGGATTCATTTATTTCCAAAAAAATAATTTATATCAGAAGTAGATGAAACCCTCCTTTGAAGTCTACTACTCTAATGTTCCATATATCGCTCCTCTCTGTATGGGTAAAATTCCCAATTTTACGAGTTAGAAGGGGTCCTACTTCATCCCCCCTGTCTACGGAAAATTGGAAATTCTCTCTCTCCACAAACGACGACGTTTTTTGGACGAACTCCGAGGCTGCTAGAGATATTCGCTCGACGAACTCCCGCTTCAAAAACATCTACCGTTAGGAGGCGTACGAATCGCGCCTTTTCAGAATAACCCATACAGAATGGGGTAGACAAGACCCGGGAGTAATAGACTTCAAAGGAGGGTTTCATCGGCTTCTGTTTATATTTGAAAATAATAATCTCTCAAACTTATCGAAAAGGAACTATTTATTTCAAAATATATATTTTAAAAGTTAATATTCATCCGCCATACCTTCGCGATTGCAATTATGACAAGACTAAGACGAAGAAGAAGAAGAAGAAAAAATCTTAGCATTCGAGCATTCGACGAAATTGAAAATTTTTTTTAAAAAAATATTTTTAAATCCTAAAGTCTCCTTATCGAAATAAACCTATCGTACGTGACATTTAAAATTTTTTCTGATATATCCGCTTTTAAATAAGAAGAAAAAAAGGCCTGATACACCCAAATAAAAGAACTAGGTAGATATACTCTAGAAAATAATAAGTATGGGAAGTCAAAACGAACAGAAACTTAAAATGAAAAGAAAATTCAATTTCACTTCTCAAAATAAAAATATTTTTTGCATCAAACATCCGCTCCTTGATTAGAGTTAATTTAGTCTTACAAATCATTATCTTCTCATTTAATTAACGAAACTAAAGTTATTTAACTTCAAAGCTTGTTAAACATCGTAAAAAACATAATACTATTAAATCGTTAAGCCTAAAAATTAAATTTAAATTAATTAATAATAAATTAATTTATGTTTGATTTAAAGCAGCGCTTAATAGAACAAAAACTCGCCTAAAGTTCTATGAATAGTCATAAACTTATTAATATTATTATTAATTATATACTTATGGTATAATGTTTAATGAAAATTTCCTTACACTTAACACGTTAAACATTGTGATCAACTTTGCTGAGATTCTTTCTGTGTCTTTGTTCGCGCGATATAATATCTGTCACTCTAAGCCATCCGAAATCATAACGTGTTCTTCTGGGTCTTTATTTACAAAGACATTTTTGATATAATTAATTAAGGGATTTGTTTCCAAGTTCCTTCTCAGCGAAAAATTAAAGATGATAATAATTAAAAATATGAAACGAGAGATAGGAGAGATTCCACGTGGCTTTCTTTATACTTTCGCGTACGTAGTTAGGCGTAATTTAATATTATTCCGTAACTAATAAACTAGTATCGAGATACTAATAATTAAATTCTTTAATACCAATATCTGAACTTATCTAAATTATTCTCTGGAAATAAATGAATATCGCCTACGCCTTATCTTTCCCGCGATTCGGAAATTGAATCCGAAAATTAATATAATTAATTTCAAATGTAACTGGCAGGGTCTACAAAGATAGGGTATGGCTCGTTACATCTATAATCTGTATTCATAAAGGTTAAAGTTACTCTTTCATTAACTCTAAAATCAATAAGTGATATTTCTATTTTAAAAATTGATTCATACTTAAAATGATACTAAAATATTCATGTTTACTACGATTGCAGAATTGTGATAGAAATTAGAATTTTATTCGCGTCATTTTTAATATCACGAGTAGCCATTTCGGGTTTAATATTTTCGAAAACATTTTAAATAATTTTCCCGGCGGAATATTTTTTAAAAAACCATCAGTGAAAAACCAGCTTAAGGCCAATGTTTCTCCAAATTAAATTAACGAGGTTCGGAATAAGAATTTCGGATTAGACCAATATAGGACCACTAAAATATATTTTAATTTATAATTAATCGGGATATCCTAATGTAGAATTTTTCTATTTCACATCAATTTCTCAGTATCTCATTGAATATTGCGAATATTTTCTTTGTATAGTTGGTGTTAAAAATAAAATAAATTACGTAAAATAGTTTCTTTAACCTGATTTTGGCCAATTTCAATTTTTAATTCCTATAATTTCAAAAAAAGGCTTAGCGAAAATATGCCTGTTTATTTTTAAAATCAAATGATACGCGAATTACGAACAAACTTACTTATTTTTTATGAACTTTTGCTAAAAGATAAAGCTATTTTAGTTTGGGTCAATACAACCTAGCCCGAAGCTTTTGGTTAATAATTTGTCTAAGACAAAGATTAATTAAAACCCACTTCTCATTCTTCCTGCGAACTCGCGGACTAATAACGACGTTTGATCTTCTCGTTACAATCAACCTACGCTTAAGATCTAAGAAAATGTTTGTTTTTTCTTGGAATAGGGCTGTGCAGATAGTAATATTTGATTTACGTAGTAGAGGGAGGGTTTAAACGAATGGATTTCGGGTGTTAGCGGCGTAAAGCGGAGAAAACTAAGCCAGGCTCTCAAATATGCATAGGTAAATAAATAAATATTTGGCAAATAATAGTTTAAGTTTAAAAAAGACCTGATCTTTCTTGGACTCTTTGTTAAATTTGTAATCTGGCATCAAATATTAACTACTCCTAGCTAGGATAGTTCCGGGTAATTTGAAATTCGAATAAAGGGAGAATGCAACTTAACAACGAGTGAATGTTTATCGATAAGCCTAATCAAAATTGGCTTAGCTGAATTCTTCGAGAATTTCTTATCATTGAAATGTGATTGGAAGTCACACCTTAAGATCTCGCCTTAACGACGGACCTCCTCTCATTGGTCGCTGACTCTTCAATGCGAAGAAATTCATGATCTCAATGAATTCAGCTAAGCCTATTTTGATGGCAAGTTTTTAATTTATTTGTAATTTTCTTTTAATGGTGGATTAGGCCTATTTAAATGATAAGGGATCGATTAAAAAATGATTCGCTGTAAGATTTCATTCTCCCTTTATGGGAAGAGCGGGTTAAGTCTTTTCTCTGAACAACAAAATACAACGGCTATCATTCATTTCAACAACAGGTTGCGCAATTAAAAACACATTACACGCTCAAAACGTGAACATATAACTCTAACCTCTTTTGTGTTGTTAACGAAATGAGTGTTATTGACGTATTCCATAACTTCGGACCAATCAGAGACGTTGTCACGAAGTTACCATTGTCGTTCCACGATCAACGTTCCGTATCCAAATTTCCCAACATTCGCGCAGTTGGAAGAAAACCCTAAAATAACGGAAATAAAGGCGACCAAAAAATCAATTGCGAAGGTACAAAAGGTACCATTTCACGATTGGCTTAATCTGTAGGTTGTGACGTCAGTTTTCGCGCAAACAAAATAGCTTGGAAAGTTTAATTTCAAGTGATATATTATCCCTTTAAAGAACTTTCAAATTCGATTTTAAACCAAAGTGTAAACGTAAACCTCTCCTCTAAAGTTAACTTCTCTGCACCTCATAAATAATGAATGGAATCAGAGATACTGGTTATTCCCTGGTCAGTTAAAGTTAAACTATAAACATGGTCTATATATTTATTATCAGCCTCGAAAGTGAATTGAATTACGCTACGAAAACCAGTTTTCTAATGAAAATTTCGAATACAGGTCAGTGTACGCGTGGATAAAATAATCCACTAATAGTTGAAGAATTAGTTAATTTAATAACATAAAGTTAAAATTCAATATATTCTATATATCATAATCCTGAAGATTATCTCTGATTACGGATTAAAGGTAAATAAAGTGGATTATATACTTCAAAAGCCCCTTTAGTTAGGGCTTTTATCATAATATGGCATAATACATTTATTTAGGGCTGTATAAAAAACTGTTTCTGCTTACTAAGAATTGTTGATGTTTATTTACGAAGATTTTACACAAATATAAATAGAGCTTATAACCCTTTAAATCGTGACATCTTTTACATCGTTTGAATTATGCATGAACGCCTCATCTAAATGCTTTTAAGATAAATTTCAAAATTGATTTTTGCGTTTGCCTCTCTAGGGGTTGTTTTATCGGGAATATTTTACAGGACCATTGGAACGAAATACTATTCAACCAAATGGGTTTTTGGTGGTCCCTTTCGCTCGATTTTATCCAAAATGAATGTTTTTAAAATAAATACGCGTTTCATTACATCGAAATCTCAACCAATTTAACTCTAAAGAAATTCAGGCCTATTTTTTACGCCTATTTAAGGATAAAAATGTCTATTGTTAGGTTGCATTGTCCCTTTAACATAAAAATGTTCACGCATTTATTATCAAGAAGGATCAGACAAGGAGAGGAAAAGTAGGGCTGCGTTGAGTTAGAGAGAGAAGAGCCAACCTCCCACTCGGGTGGAAAAGGGGATAGGAAATTCTCGAGGTAAACTGTTGTCACGTGGTCACTAGCTTCGTTGGCTACTACGAAGCTGATAAAGGATCCGTTTTACTCACGTGACAACATTTTACCACGAAACATCTCTACCCCCGTTCTCCCAGAGTGGGAGTTTAGGCCGACGCAGTATGAACTGCGCCGTCCCCACTTTTCCTCTCCTTGTCTGATCCTTCTTGTTATTATAAAAGAATTTAACCCAAACTTTTCCCCACAAAAAACGCAAAATTTATAGTTTGGTTAAACATCATTATTGTAGTTTTTACGCAATTTCTTTAAAAGGTCATTACGCAACCGAAGATTTGTTTGGTTTTTCGTTAAGTATCATTAACGTTCTGGCTTTGAAAATGCTCTTAGTGCTTCAATTTTACTAGATTTTCAAGAAAGAAGCGCCTTTTCAATGTTGGCTAAGAAATAAAAGTGTTTGTTATAGGCGACTATTATCTTATCTGAAACTTAAAAAAACTTGGGATCCGAAAACTAAGCTTTTTCGTTTCCATTACATTGAAGTTTTCCTTCTACATGGAAGCTATTAAACTTTTCAGAAGTATATTCTCCTCTCGGTTCATCGACATCGCAGAGTGCTTCCGAGTTTAGTATTGTTTTGGGGGTGAAGGGGCCAAGCTAGGCTTAATAGTATATAACAAGATGTTCAAGTCCTTATAATAGAAGACACACCTACAGAGTCCATAGTTACGATTAGTTGTTTTTCCAGACTAAGCCTAATCTCGAAATTCGTATAAAACGCGCTAGACTTAATCAGTTCGTTCGCTCAAAGATTGTCAGGCGTAACGCGTTAATCCGGCTATTCACGCAAAATCTTAGTAGATCGAAGTTCGCTAAGCCTAATCCGGGGAAGACATCCAAAAACGACTAACCCTAATCCAACCATTCGCGCAAAGTAAGCTAACCCTAATTCGGTCAATGGCGCAAAGTTCGCTGCACACGGAAGTCGCGAATGTTCTTAGCGCGTGCGCGGATCGAGTAAGATAAGGTCACGTGGAAATTTGTAAGCGTTCACGCGATGACTCGCAAAATTTGACGAGGTTCCCAATTTTGTAAATTCGCGGGAGATATTTAAAAACCATATATAAATGGCAAATCAAACGTTTCGCTCGATTTCTCATTACAAAAATTAAACGCGTAAGAGTTGACCTTTAAACACTCGCTTTTGAGAAGCGGCGTGTCAAGAAAACTTGCGCGAAAAACTCCAATCAATCTCACTTTAGTTCTCTCCCTGGACCCTACAGTCTTAATAAGATAAAGGCTCCATATGTTATCTCAAATTGAATTTTCCGTTTATCATTAAGGCTTACGCGCACTCATAAGTTGCTCGAGAAATCACTTGCCTTTGAAATTAAAGCGCTGGCGATTAGATTTCGAGCGTTTCAAGGGAAATAAATTCACGCTGAAACCGAGAAATCTCGCGAATCACTTGATTTCTCGCGCGTAAACTTACGAAATTTGAGATATTGTCAATTTTGGCGAGTCTAATCGAGTCGAGAAATCCACCTATAGTATCATTAGATCCCTCCTCCTCTCGTATCATTCGATCACGCGTGAAGACACCATCACGACCAAAATCGCCAACACTGTAAAATATAAGAGCCACCCTTAAGAGGGGAGTATGTGGCTAAAAATCGTTAATCATAAAAAAAATCTGCCTTTTTTGGATTGAATTTTTCTAGCCTTTCGCGAAGCCGTTAGTAATAAAAAACACCGTGGTATCATAAATATTTGAAGCCTAAAAAACTAGGATTTTGAGCTTTTTAAGTCTATGGGGAGAGGGTTTATTTGAAACTGTATTTTGGGCCAACAGTCGACTAGCTTTCAGTCAAGTTTCCATCGAGCGATTTTCACAAAAAACGCGGAAAACATAAAATTCCCTGGCGTGTAAATTTTCACGGAACGAGAAATAATAGTGGGAGGAAATTTCTTAAGCCTTGGCAACGTAAAATAGGATATATTTAAAAATATGGGATTTTATTGGAATTATAATTGCATTGGGATACCTGCCGATCTTTCGAAGATGCCCAACTCTATTAACTTCATTTTTTCTACAACTATAGGTACTGTACCCCTGGTTTTAGAAAGTACAAATAGAGTTGTACCGTGTCGTCTGCTAAGCTAAGAAAAGAAGACAACGCTACAAATCTCAAATAGGTCTTTTAAAGTACAAATAGTTTTTTCAAACTTGTATCGTAGAAATTCATTTCATATAAAGGGCATTTAACAATGAGTAACGAGTAGCCCACTGACCCAAAATTCTTAATTTCGTAATTTTCCGAATAGTTTGAAGGACAGAGAAGCAAATTTCCGACTCCAATTTCGACAAAAATATAAAACCAAACTTGATGATAAAAAGTTATAAAAAGTTTCCCAAAAGTAAAATTAAATAAAAAATATTTTTGGGAACCTTCCAATTTCTTTCGTAAGTGGAAAAATAATGGTATTTCACTCCGAATGTTCACTGCTATTAAAGGTTATTCCATTTATCCAACTTCATCTCGGGCTATTATTGTTCTTATTGCGAATTGAGGTTGAAACGTAACTTTTATGCCCACTGTCAAATAATAGAAATATGGCCAGCGAAAAAATTGCCCGAGCAAAGTATTCGAATATACTTGAAGCAGAGGCTAACCAACTTTGGGGTCTCGAAACGGTCGAGAACTTGATTTTTCTCCAGGATTCTAGTGCTGGTGTTGGAGGCAACTTCTTAGACTATCTTCGCTAAATTTCAAAGGGTACAAATCCGGTCTTTAGAAAATTTCTACTCGTTGAAATTTTTTCTTTTTTTTTTTTTTTGGCAACACTTCTTCCGAAGCTGTTGAAAGCAAACCAAAAAAATCGGGCTCTTTTCAAAACGCAGCCCTTGTTAGGACGGAACAAAGTCTATAGATTTCACACGGAGTAACTTATTTATTATTTGATTGGACAGACGATGTTATTGTAGAGGTATTAACCAATTTCTTAAAATATCCTTAATATTTTAATCCTTTTTTCATGTTTAATGTAAATATTACACTGTTCAACCAGAAGTAGATGAAACCCTCCTTTGAAGTCTACTACTCTAATGTTCGATATGGCGCTCCTCTCTGTATGGGTAAAATTCCCAATTTTACGAGATCGGAGGGGTCCTACTTCATACCCCCCTGTCTACGGAAAATTGGAAATTCTCTCTCTCCACAAACGACGACGTTTTTTTTTGACGAACTCCGAGGCTGCTAGAGATATTCGCTCGACGAACTCCCGCTCCGAAAATATCTACCGTTAGGAGGCGTACGAATCGCGCTTTTTGAAACTAACCCATACAGAGAGGGGTAGACCCATACAGAGAGGGGTAGACAAGACCAGGGAGTAATAGACTTCAAAGGAGGGTTTCATCGGCTTCTGGTTCAATCTATAACGGTATAATTATAGCTCTGAGACGATTGACATTTATGGCGCTAACGATTTAGAAAATAAGTTGGCCAAATCTCCAATACTTTTCAAACACACTAACATCGGATTTTAGGTCAAAATGATTCTATATTTTCCGCTCAATTTCCCAAAAATTGGGCATTTGGTACAGAATGAAAGGCTATAGATGGTTTAGCTCTTGGCCCAGGGGTGGCTAATCTGCTCTTTAAGTACCGCACATTCTTTAGAAAACTTCTCCTATGGTTGGAAGTCTCTCGTATTATTTTTTCTACGATTTAACATTATTAGGTAACCCTCCGCCTAACAGTTCGTTACTGTGCCAAGTAACGTTCGCGTGAAGCCATTACAAGCGTCGAACGATGATGAAATGACGATCGTATGTAGTTGGCAGATTGAAGTTTACCCATATTGACCGTTAGGAAAGTATAGGAGCCGCGTGTGATTTTGAAAGGAGCCACAACCATATTCAGTCAATGACTAAGTACTTGATTCTATTTAGAATTTGGTAATGACATTTAAAGGTCGAAAGAAGTTCGAAATTACAGTCTAAATTAATGGCTATCTGCTAGAATAGACTGTATAATTACAGTAACTTGACAGTAAAAATATATTCGTTATACAGTTTTGTACAGTTCATTGAGTATATTTCAAACTTCAAGATCAGCCCTCAAGTTTGAAGGGTACGAAGTTTTGAACCCCACGTTTTTAAGCAATTTTGTTCTACGCTAGGAGGCGTTTGAAACAACCAAGCCGCCTTTTCAACGGAGAATTATACAGCCAATGAGATTTATTCACGCTAAAAGTCTAGTCCGAAAACTTAGTCTAACAAATAAAAGAAAAATAAAGATTTTTGCTCGAAGTAACCTTCGCTTCTCAGACGAGAATGGCCTATGGTGCTAGGACTAAAAGCATATTCTTCAAGGGAGAGTGAAAAATAAAATAAAATAATTTTCAATCGATTCTTCGAATTCAAAATAAGACTTTTTTCGAGTTATTAAAATATTAGGAAAATTAATATTTAAATTATGCATTTTTTTGGTTATGATTCAATTAATCTGAATCTTTTCCGATTTGTTTATGGTCCTGTTTACCCTCCCTTTAAACTATAGGTCGATAACAAATTTGTTTTTTTTTCCACTCCTTCAAATAAAAGGATCTATTCGGCCTATTTATTTTTATAAGTCTTGAAAGGTTACTAACTTGCTGAAAAGCTAATCCAGTGTGTGGGTGGATATATTTTTATGGCCCGAAGCTGATACGAACGGTCGATATATGCTTAAACGATAACCAAGGGCAAAGCCTAAAACTCTCTCCCTGACCAAAGAGGATAAAATGGTGTAGTTAAATATATATCTTAGCGGTAAAGAGCTGGAGTATATAATTGAGGACCATACCTCAGGTCAGAGCCAAATTATGGTAAAATAGTACAATTTGCTTAGAAATGCAATTCATCATAAAAAGGCGCGAAAAAAAGGTTACGATTAAGTAAAAAGGTTTCTGGTCTACAAGACCGTTATAGTTTTAATGTATTTTTAGTTGATGCAAATGTTTTTTTTTTTTTTACTAAGATTCTTATTACAATTTGCATACTTAAGTTTAATATATTTATGGTAATGATTTAGCCCCGAACTTTAGGTCAATCTATATTTAGAGAATTTTCTTTACATTCTGTGGGTTTCTTTTCCTATTCCGTTTTATTTGTACAAGGAAGGGGTACCCTCATTTGGCATCCTTTTCCGTGCTCGCCTCAGGTTACAAAAATTCCCGTTTCTATATGAATTCGAGGCGATTCCAGTTAATTGTTTACGCCAAGAATCCACGTAAGGGCTTATTCCATTTCATCTTCCTATCTCTAAACCAAGTTCCAACTCCGGTCGACACTTTCCTGATTAATTAAATAGATAATTTTTACGAGCTGGCAGTATACGAATCATTTAAAATCCAATTATCTTCTTCTATAAACTCACAATATTTAAAAATCAGTTACATTAAGGTTATTTGAAGAAAAAAAGGTTCATTTCAACCTTCGCATCATTAACCCTAAAAAAAAAATAATAATGCACCGAATCAGGGTCATTTTATTCTTAAGAGCTTGCACCGTTCTTAGGTTGAAGTAGGGCTTGTAATAAGAGTATTTTTCCTACATCAATACGCCAGAGCTTTTATACGTTTTGCCAACTCAGCTTGAATAGCAATTTATTTAAGACTCCTCTAACAATATGGGAAGCACGTAATGCTTACAAAACTTTGCTTTTAACGGAAGTGGATCATTTACCTTTCGATTCGCGTTTCATCACGATCAATAATCCACAAAACATAAAGTTTGGGCGGATTTCTACACCATATTAAATAGGATATATAGTGTAAATAATTCTTGATAAAACTCTATGTCTTTAAAGGGAGAATGCAACCTAATTACAAGTGATTTTTTATCGATTCATTATCGTTTAAATAGGCCTAATCCATCGATAAAAAGTTTACAATACAAATATTAAACTAGAAATAAATTTAAAACTTACCCGGAAAATAGGCTTAGCGGGATTCATGGAGGTCCTGAATCGCGTCCGTGTCAGGTCTAGCGACCAATGAGAAAGGCCCTTCGTTCACGCGAGATCTGCAGTCTCGTGCGATTGGTCGCTAGACCTTACACGGGAGGAAATCAGGAGCTCCATGAATCCCACTAAGCCTATTTTCCGGGTAAGTTTTAAATTTATTTCTAGTTTAATATTTGTTTGTAAATATTTTCAGTAGTGGATTAGGTCTATTTAAACAATAAGGAATCGATAAAAAATCACTTGTTGTTAGGTTGCATTCTCCCTTTAAAGGTATACTAGACTTTGGAAGAAAAAAAAAAAGGTTATTTAACACATCAAATATTTCGTAGTAATTATCGAAAAATGATCAATGATGCGAAATTATGCTCATAGTATAGTTCTAACTTTACTGCTAGTTCCAAATATAATTAACTTCATCTTATATTGATTGTTTATCTTGTTTATCTAGAAATATCACGTAGATTACATTGCATTGCTAGCTTTGCGCTGCTAGAAAACAAACAAGTTTACTCATCACTGATTAATTTCGGGTCTCTTCCAATCAATATCGTTACTACCACGCGAGGGATTAAAGATAGATAGTTATTTTTAATCGATTTAGTGTTAAAATATGCCTTAAAAACATTTATCAAAACTCGCCAAACACTTCGTAGTAATTAATTATCAAAGAACTTCGTGAAATTACGCTCGAAGAAAATTCAGAATTATTTCAAAATAATCTTACTAGTGTTTCTTGAAACTATTGTTAAATAGTTAATTAAATTAAATTATATCAAGAGCCATTTATTTACGATATTTCATTGTCACGGACAATTAAATTCTCTCGAGTGTTTTAAATCAAAAATTAAGGCGCCACTAAAGTTTTATTAATGACTTCAAACTTTCCATATTTGTTGATTAATCAAACTTGTTTTTAAAAATTTACGTCCATTTTAAGGGATAATTAATATTAGAATTTTAGAAAGATCATTTTCTATTCCCCTTAGAACAGCTTCCATAATTTGCAAAACTAATTAAGATTCTTCCAAAAATACTTTGGTTTAAAAAAAGAAATGTTAAATTAGTCTGTAATAATTGAAAACATTTTAGCGCGTAAACTTAAATATCTTTAAGGCCTAATTAGCGGGTTTAATCAGATTTATACAATGTTTACAGCTTGGTTAAATCTGATTAAATCGGCTAATTACGTCTCGTCTGAAAAGGGTATTAAGTTTTCCATAATCCCAAGGAAGATTAAAATGTTTTTGTTTCGATAGAAAAAAAAATAGATGTGGTGTAAAAATTGGTCTAGAATATTGCTATTTTGGAGAAAGTTAAAGGTCAAAGGTAGTACTGTACAAAACATAGTTGTCGTCAACGAGCTTAGCTAAATAAAGCCTATTTATTTTTGTTGTCGCCCATAACCCCTATATGACTGCTTCGCCATTAGCTTCGGTGCGCATCTTGAAAAACATTTCTACAGGGGTTACGTTTAAAAAGCATTAGCAATTCAACCCCTGATACGCAGTTTTTCCTCTGAACGTCAAAGTTCAGATAACGAATCCAATGTAGCCCCATTTATTGCTGAGTAATCGAGGAAAAAAAATCAAACAATCATATTTCTCTTATTGAATAAGTCAAAGGTCAAAAAAGTATTTTTTTCCTGATGATCCAATCGGGTTAATTATATCTTCCACGACTTAAACCTCCTCGAGCTATATAATTATAATATTGCAAACGTTTCCGGATATAAATCTAATATATCATATCTATTAATAGGGCTTCTGATTTCCGTTTTACAGCTACGCGGATAGGAGACCAATCCAAGGAAGGATAATGTCTCGCAAAGATTATAAGGGTATTATATATTATAACAAAAGTTAATAATAATCAAAGCTCGTTATAGAGAAGAGAAGGGATCTCATCTTACGCTCATTATCAAGATTCAAGACGTTAGTTTAAGTACCTTTGATTCTCCAAATTTCTCTTACAAAGTCGAATCAATTATTCCGAAACTTGAAAGAGCTGCGTTTGTTTATATTTTGGCCTTGGAGATAATCGAATCGACAGTAAAGTGAAGTGACCTACTTGCATCGCAAATATCCTTTTTTGTAATAACAGAAGCCGATGAAACCCTCCTTTGAAGTCTATTACTCCCTGGTCTTGTCTACCCCTCTCTGTATGGGTTAGTTTCAAAAAGCGCGATTCGTACGCCTCCTAACGGTAGATATTTTCGGAGCGGGAGTTCGTCGAGCGAATATCTCTAGCAGCCTCGAAGTTCGTCAAAAAAACGTCGTCGTTTGTGGAGAGAGAGAATTTCCAATTTTCCGTAGACAGGGGGGTATGAAGTAGGACCCCCTCCGATCTCGTAAAATTGGGAATTTTACCCATACAGAGAGGAGCGCTATATGGAACATTAGAGTAGTAGACTTCAAAGGAGGGTTTCATCGGCTTCTGGTAATAACCATTAAAATAATCAACCAATTTCTATTGTTTTATCCCACCTGTTACGATGGTGGCGACATTTAACTGGCGAGTTTTTTTGAAACTAAAAATAGTGTTGACTTTGGGAAGCATTAAGCTTTAGAAACTCAGTATCTATTGTACTCTGGGTGAAATTCCTTGGACAGAAGAGACAGGAGAACTAGCAAACATCCAATGATAAGTGGGTGTTGTATGACGTATAATTATAACACTAAAATCGTTGCTTTTACGGCACAAATACGCTAATTACTTTTAAAAATGTTTTCGAAATGATAAAAATTTAATCATAAAGTTAATTAAAAAGTCTATTTCTTTTCTTTTAGAAACTCGCGAAGAGTTTGTTTTTCAAACTTTAGCTTATAATAATAATGGTCTAAAGCTTAAAAACTAAAAACCTTTAGACTTATCAGCTTTTAGAAGTTCTAGTAATAACATAGAATCGAATAAATTGCAAAGATAGGGATTTCCTTTTTACAATCATCCGCTTTATCCCCTTTGGCATTTTATATATTTTAAGCTGATCCAATTAATTTCAACACCTGTATTATATATTCGTTATAGCTTAAAGAACTCTCTAGCACGTGGCACGCCCTAGAATTAATAGATGGGTGTTACCTAATACTCAGCGAAAAATAAAACCAACCCTAAGGCATTTATCGAATTTCTCTTAACTTGATTGTCAGAGGTTAATTCAAATATCATCGTGTTTTTGCGTGTGAAAAAAGTAAAAATATTACGCGTATGTCTTCAAAAAAATATATATAAAACAATATATTTCTTTATCTTGAATAAATTAACTACAGACAGCAAAATTTGTTTCATAATGGAGTGACTTTTGACAAAAAGTAGCCAAAATTGTTGGTTAAGTTGGTTTTGCCATTTTTAGACAAACGAAGCAAATACAATGCAAACTTTTCTTATTAGGTTTAATAAAACGTATAGCTAATTTCCCCGAGAGTTGGCAGCGCCAGTAAAACTAAGCTACACCCGTTATTTAGCGTTTATTTTTAGAAATAAAGATATCATAGGCAACTTCGCACTCGTTGTCAACTGAAAGTGGCAACTTTGCAAAGAACGCCTTGCTCTTGAATAACGGTATCTAAGACAATAGATTATAATCCGCTAGGCAGAAAGATGTTCCAACTTTGCGGTGAGTTAATTAAAAAGACCCGGTTAGAGTCAGTATATATAAAATAAGTTTATTTTCACAAAGCGAGAGTAAAAGTTAGGAGTTTTGTTATTAAACTTATGGTCTAGAAAAAGCATTATAAATATATACGCCTTTTTCTAAACCCTAGACACTTTAAAACGACTTGAATTTCTTGAAACCAAGTTAAAAATAATTTATACCGTACATAAGGTAGTGATGTAAATAGCGTAATTATCGAAAATATGTCCTAATGGCGAAAACTAATTTTAAAACTGACTGGCTTAATGTTTGAAAAAGCTACTATAAACATCGCTTTTAAAATATTAACAGAAGCCGATGAAACCCTCCTTTGAAGTCTATTACTCCCGGGTCTTGTCTACCCCTCTCTGTATGGGTTAGTTTCAAAAAGCGCGATTCGTACGCCTCCTAACGGTAGATATTTTCGGAGCGGGAGTTCGTCGAGCGAATATCTCTAGCAGCCTCGGAGTTCGTCAAAAAAAAGTCGTCGTTTGTGGAAAGAGAGAATTTCCAATTTTCCGTAGACAGGGGGGTATGAAGTAGGACCCCCTCCGATCTCGTAAAATTGGGAATTTTACCCATACAGAGAGGAGCGCTATAGGGAACATTAGTGTAGTAGACTTCAAAGGAGGGTTTCATCTATTTCTGGTATTAAACAATCAAATTATTAAGAGATTAAAAAAGCGTTACTTTTTTGATAGAAGAGTTCTACTAAAAAAAATTGTTTTAAATTTACGTTTCTTTTGAAACACTTATTATATAAAAGCACTCAGTCCAAAAGATGTTGCGAAAATTATCCGCAGCCCAGAATGAGTGGGGATTATAAAAGCATTTCTCCAATTTAAATTCCAATTTAAAAACCAAAAGTGCTTCCTAATCCATGACATAAGAAGGGATTTCAAACTTCTATTTCTATTTATAAGCGTTAAAATTTAGCCACGATATGAAAAGCGAAAACCCCATCGAGCTTAAAAAGCACTCTGAATGTCTATTTTTTTTTTAACGTGATATAATACATTCTTAAATATTGCGGAAGTGTTTATTCAGTCGTGAAAATGGTTGGCTCATATCGGTTTATTCATTTTCTCAGCACGAGACAATGTAGGAGAAAGAGAGGGAAAATATCTTCTAAAATATTGCTTCAGTTACAATGGTTAGTTGCCTTACACTTTTAATTTAGGACAATATGGTATTTATTACACACAAATTATTGCAATAAAACGCTGTAAATTAACAGCAAATTTATTGCATTTTTATTTAAGGACTTAAGGTCAAAGTCAACGGCTAATTTAAAAATAATAATTTAAAAGTTATAGAAAATTGAGCAAATTCAATTTTGAATTTAGAAAATGAAAATATTGAATATATTAAATATTATCGAGGGAAAAAAAAGTGACCTAGATATTTTACGACTCTTTAAGGACATGATCCCCGAGTCCCTAACCGATTATATTTATAAAACGTGCCTAAGGGGTAATGTTAAACAAGATAGTCAAGCCAATCGTAATAGCCACACCTCTCACCTTCAAGATTTTAATTCAACGCGTACTGATATTTTAAATGAATTAAAAATAAGTACAATTCATCCCAAGGTGCGAAGAGGAAGCGTTGGCTTGTCCTTTAAAGACGGTTAACATGAATAACAAGTAAGATAGGACCGCTGTAACAATTGACCCCAATGAACTAGGGTTGATGACGGCTAGTTTCAAGAAAGTAAAATGCAAATATCCAGTGTTCAACTTGACCCATAGATAATTTTCCTTAGCTCGTTCGTCGTCTCGCAAATCACGTTCTCTTAGCAACACCCTCAGGTGACAAGACGCCATTAACGTGTCCGTAGTACCACTGATCAAGGACAAAGTCGCTAACAACACCCCGACGTTCCACAAAGTAATGAATGTTTCTAAACTCCAGATTATAATCGGTGTGGTATCTAAACCTTGTAACTGATCGATCCCAATTGGAACGAAGACGCAAAACACGCTTATCCAGTCGATCAACCATAGAAATATGACGTACTTAAACGTGTCGTTGAGTTCTTGAACCGTTTCCATTAATCGAGTGTGTTTTCTCGCCAGGACTCGAATGTCGCTATCGGTAACGATATTAGCCGCTAATTCTTTCAATTTGATCCGTACACATTCTACGGTGAATGATAAAGTAACTTGAGCGAGTAGAACTATCAAAACCGCTTGATACCAAAAAACGTTCCATATCTGCACTATAATATAAGTTAGGCTCCAAGGGGGTTTCAAGTAATCCCAATTAAACCAAAATTGTTTAATTACTAGATCTAAGATATCGGGTTGACAGCTGATTACGATGGTAATCCCGCTTAGCGGTACTACCGAAACGATTCCAATAGCGGTTGCTGCATTTAATACCCAAGAGTGTTTAGTTTTAGTTGCGGAACACGAACGAATCGCTTTTAACCAGACGGATTCGGTTGTTTTCCCGAACAAACACGTAATTAAAAAGTACGTATTTGAGTACCATTTAAAAACCATTACCAGAGATAGTAGATTATCGCTATTTTTGTCGTTTTCAAGTCTGAACCAGTTTTCGATGTAAGCGCAGGTTTGGTGAATCGAACAAGAAACGCTTATTATTACCGCGATCCATTTTCCCAAAGAGAATTTCTTATCCGGACGAAGTAATCCGTAGATATTTAAAAATTTTAAAATAAAATTGAACATAAAGTTGTTACTGACGCGTATCGGAATTGATGTAAAGTTTACTCTTTGTTTAAAAAACGCCATTTTAAGCTTCGATTATTATTTCAGCGTCATGACGCCTTCAGCCTCGTTTAGCGACTGCGAAAAACACCTTCTGGTGTTGAAATAATTTGATCTCAAAGCAATATTTGTTGTCATGAGAATTAAATGTAAAGTTGTCTGTAAATGAAAAGCTAGCTACCCCTTTTTTCTCTATGTTTGGCTTTTTGTTTGTGGATTAAGGAAGACAAAGCCCACTTCGCTGTGAAAACAGACTGATTCCGACTCAAAGTTGTTTATGGAAAAAGGTATAATTATTCTGTCGCTTTACCAGAGAAAATAATAGGGTGTCTTTATCGCGTGGTTGCGTAAAAACCAAATTATCGAGGTTTCGGATCTGGGGAAGTTTAACCGCTGTTGAAGTTCTGAATTTTGCGAATATTACAACCCTTGCAAAGTTCGCTTTATTGTCCAAGTTCTGATTCTGATTGCAACGAAGTAATTATAATCGGACAATTAAAATTTCTGATATAATAATTTATAATATACCATCTAACTCGTAAGGTACTGTTCTGTTAAAGGGAGGATGCAACCTAACAACAAGTGATTTTTTATCGATTCCTTATTGTTTAAATAGGCTTAATCCACTATTTAAAAAATTTACAAACAAATATTAAACTAGAAATAAATTTAAAACTTACCCTGTAAATAGGCTTAGTGAGATTCATGGAGGTCCTGATTTCCTCGCGTGTAAGGTCTAGCGACCAATCGCGCGCGACGTAAGTCTCGTGGAGATCTCGCGCGAACGACGGGCCTTCGCTCATTGGTCGCTAGACCTGACACGGACGCGATTCAGGATCTCCATCAATCCCGCTAAGCCTATTTTCTGGGTAAGTTTTAAATTTATTTCTAGTTTAATATTTGTATTGTAAACTTTTTATCGGTGGATTAGGCCTATTTAAATGATAAGGAATCTATAAAAAAATCACTTGTAATTAGGTTGCATTCTCCCTTTAAACAATTGCGAAAACGTATCGGTTAAAATCTATGTTACACGTAGCCTATATCTCATTTTATCATTTCCTCAACATTAAATGTATATAATTATAAAATCAATGATTTCAACTTACACGTTCGTTATATTGCGTGGTAACGCGACTCCCGTTTCTCACGATAGGTCAAATTTGGGTATCATAGTTTTTTGGGTGTTAAAATTAATGGTTCAAGCGAAATAATTCGTAGTTCGTATAAGAAATAAACTCAGTTTTGATACGTCCAATTAGATTTTGCATTTATTAGATTGTTTCATTGTAAAGCTAAAATTACCATAATAATTATATTTACACTGTATTATTGGTTGTTTCGAAAACGATAGCGTGCGTGGAAAGCTTAAAAACAATCTTTTAATAGTTCTTAGCGTTCTTTTTTTTTTTAAATAAAACTCCTACACTCAAATTCCATCTAATAATAAAATGTCTCGATAAAACTATCCATGATTCGATTAACGATATAAAAAAACTGATATGGGCCGAAAGGTATAGTTAAGCAACGTGATAATTAGTTAAGTTGTTAATTAAAACCTTCAATTTTTCGATTTAAAACTTAACAACAAATAGTTCTGAAATATTAAAATATCTCAGAAGTTCCGGCAAGTTTAAAAATTGGCAAGAAAAACGCTTTCATCTCAAGCATTTATCCATAATTCGATTTTTCCCAAAAGTTTTAGTTTCAAATAACAAGAAAGTATAAATCATAATACATTTTTTTTTTTCTCTTTCATGGCAGATAACAATCGAGGAGTTATTCCCTCTTACATAGATCCGAGCAAACGAGAGCGAATCGAAAAACGTACTATTTGCGCGATGCACTTAAGTCTGCCGCAAGATGGTAGAGATCAATGCTTGATAAGTAAAGAATCCCTAGCCATGGTTGTAACAATTCCCGGATAACCTACATATAAGATGATGGTTCAAGTTATATCGAAAAGGAACGCGATGATTGGTTTTCCTTATATAGAGATATACAACATAATGCTTCGATCTCCAATTTCGTTACAGATAACGGTGAATATACATTACTTCAAATGAAAATATCTATAAAGAATGGTAAGCTTTTTTACGATAAAGTTTACGCAAAAAGAGGCTACAGAAAATTCCACTTAAATTTATTATTTGGAGTGCCTAGTTCATTTTTCTCCAACAGGGAAAAAGATTTTTCTCCAACAGGGAAAAAGATTTTTGATCGGTAATTTTTTTAAAGAGGCTATGGATACTAGACTTTGATAAGTTATTTTTAATCAATTTTTACTCTTATAAATATTTTAAAACACGCTTAATTATGAAATTAATGAACTAGGCTCGCTAAGCCTAAATCAGTTTCGATAAAAAACTGCAAAACATCTCGAGAAAACTAATTTTCTGAAGCCAATGAAATTTTCGTTTAAATATGGCGCGATTTCAAAGACAGACGAACTCTAAATGGCATAAACATTTCAAATAACATATTTTGAAATAAATCTGAAATTTCTTCGAGACTAATTGAAGCAATTTTGATCGTTAACATCGAATTACCGCGAAACTTTCGTAAAAGTAAGTTTTAATAATGATTTTAGATATTTTTATATCAGTCTAAATAGTTTGAAAATAATTTGTTTCCATCGGCTATAGTATATCCCTTTAAATCCGGGATTTACAATTACGATAATGATGGTGCATCTCCTTAGTTTTGAAATAAATTCGATGGAATGGGATTTCGTTCCAATGACTTCTCTAGAGCTATCTTCCAAGATCTTATCTTCAATCTAGACTTAAAAAACGAGGCCCAATAAAACGATATAGGATTATAAACTTAGCCAAAGTTAGCTACAAAAAAAAACTTGACTTTTATTGTTCCCCCGAGGGTTTGATTTACGGGGTCAATTTTATTTTTTCTCTGTCGAATAGGGGTCAACCTAGGAATTTATCCCGGTTAATATAGTAACACGACACGAAGAAAAACAAAAGTCTTAGAGAAATTGGGTATATCAGTCCGGCTAATTTTGGGTTTGTCTGTCCGTATGGGAACGCTAAAATGCGCGCGCAAAGTTATTTATGATAAACTTAGTCGCAAACTCCGGTTGAATTTTGGTTTTTATTTCAAATCACGTGTTGAGTTTGAATTTGATTTTTTCGCGCGCTTTTTAAATATTGGTTAAGCCTAACGCGAGGCTTAAGCCTAATTTAAGGGAAAATAAGATATTTGATTGAAAATGGGGCTTTATTTACACGATTTTGGTTAAGTCTTTTCGCGAGCAACAGGTAATAATCTCACGTTTTTGGTAAATATAATCAAAAATTGAATGACCTGATTTTTAAAATTGAACTTTACGCGGATCTATAACCAAATTCAATGGGTTAAATCTCTCCTCTCGGATGACGAGGCAAATTTCAGTGAAAAGGGATAAACGTTTACGAGAAAAAAGTGCGAATAATTGACACGTTTGCTATCGAAGGAAAATAAAATAAACTTGGTGTCAAGTTTTATTTTAAAATTGACGAACGCTTTGAGCTTTGGCTTTTTATTTCCTTTTCGGTTAAACAGTTTTTATAATGACCTCGTCAATTTCAATTTAGATATCACTCGAAATTTACTTTAAAGGGAGGGTGAATAGGAAAAAAATGGGAGTTTTTATCGGTTCAATTAGAATTGTTCCAAAAATTTCTCTTTCAGTAAAAAAACAATTTTACCATCACCATTTTTGAAATTTTTAAATAAAAATTCCTTCAATATTACGTCATCACTATGATCGCGTGATTTCGTTATCACGCGCGTTCTTGCACGCTTTAACGCGGTCTTTTTCGTGAAGGTACTTCATTTATGGTTTCTTACTAACGCCTCAACCTAGAGATATTCGAATACGCTGTTTTAATAGTAAGATACAACTAAAAAAATAATCTCTAGGTCTTCGAAAAAATGAAGACGTTTATTACAAAATTCTTATACAATATATATTATATTCTATCATTAAAATTTAGATTTCCCTTAAAACTACCTTTGAAACTCTAAAATGAAACTAATTTAGTCGAAAAAAAAAATTGCAAGCTCTACTCATTTTTAAATAAATGAAATGCAAACGTCACGTTTCCATACGCATTGGATCGAATTCCTGAAGTACATTCCTAATCCCATAAGACCGAAATTCCCGTTCAACAGACTATTCTAGTTCATAAATAACCCATTGAACCGAAATATTTAAAATAAATTGGAGCTGTCATCATTTTTTTCAACTTCCAAAAAAATTTATCTCTGGGTTGAAGAGTTCTTAATAAACTTCAAAATTAAAATGTCAAAAATTTAAATATAATTTTATTATTTCGAGAACGTAATTAAATATAATATAATATAAAATTTGCATAAAAAACTAAGTAAACATAGAGATTAAAGAACTTTCTGTTGTAACAATATTTTCTTAAGGAAATTTTACTTTAAAAACTCTTTATTTACGGTGTTATTTTGTCTAAAATTAAATTAAAAAATAAGTAAAACGCAGTATCTCATGGTTAAAAGTATAATTATTAAACTAATTAACTTAATCACCTTTAATAATAATCATAATTTATTTTTTCTCAGAGATACGCCGCATTTATTTATTTTCTATAAAATAAATATAGCTTTGTTTTGAAGCCTAATTATTACTTAATCAAAATTAAATTAAAAAACAAGATCCATGTGGAAAAAAAGTATAAACAAGAAATATTAATATTAATAATTAATTTAAACATCTTCCTTATAATTTAATTAATATACATTAATTATAATCCCCAAAATTAAAAATGCGTAAACAATTAGAGAGAAAACAATGACATTTACTAACATAAATATTAAACCTCGTACAATTCTACTTACTTTCTTATAAAAGCGACAAAAGAACTACATAATCCAAATTTCACGTCTTCGAAACCGTTTTTTGGTTTTAGTTGTAGTTAAGTCGCGTTAATATGATATTTGACTAACTGTAAGAGGCATTTGCGTATATCTCGACCACCTCCAAGTTAAATTATACCTAAATATATATTATGTTTAGTTAAAAATGTCTCAAACCCCTCTTGTATAAGAATATAATATAAATAAGGAAACAAAACGCGTATATATCCTATCCCGTTTATGTAACGATGGAGAGTGAGACAGCCTCCTCCGTGATATCTGTTGAAGTAGCAACGACCAAACAAGATTTCATCCTTTTCCTACGACCTCTAGCCTCTCGCCTATAGTCGAACCTTCCGCCAAATTGATTGAGATCTAGCTCGTGGCGCCCCCTAGCGGAACTAAAAAAAGCTACGGACCAAATTCGGACCATATTTAAGGTTTCAACAACGCTTGTAATTTCTTAACGTTAAAAGAATAAGAAGATAATGTTAGGAAATTAAAAGCGGTGTTGATTGGTCCAAACTTATATTTATTCATTTTGAATTTTTACCAAATTTCAGATATTAATTTAAATACCATAATTTCAGACCAAAGTTTTCCTTTAAATCTAATTTAAAAAATTAAAAATTGGAGCATTAGCTACGGATTCTTATAGAAATTAGTTTAATTAATTGATGTTAATAGATTGTTCTAGTCGTGTTTAAAACCAATTTAAGCCTAAAAGTGCACGTAGACTAAGCACCTTTGTCTATTGTATTTATTTTTATGGAGCTAAAAAAGTAATAATCTTATTTTACCTTTTACGCTGACAAAACCCGTAGAAACCTGGATTTTCTGTTCAGAGTAAAGCTAGCTTAAGGGGGATTCATTCGCACGTAGTTCTTTACGAAGCCCTGGAAAAAATACTACCTTACCAAGGTAATTGGTTTTTTTTTTTTTTTTTTTTTTTTATTCATTCACAAAAATATCGGTTTCCCCCTTTTGGCCAAACTTTGCGGTGTTCAATCTTCCACTGAATTTTTCAGTTTTCTCATTCAATCACATTCTACGGTCTAGTCTAGCTACGTCTGCACGAATTTTAAAAATTACCATTTTAATTTTAAGTGTCATAAAAAGGAGTGAAGTTGCAAAATTTTTAAATATTATATTAAAATCAAAAATTTAATATATAAAGCAGCGACAAAAATGCTGACACGGTCTCAATTTTAGATTTAAAGAATTATAAAAATTTCGAGGGTTAGAAGCTCCGATATACTCATAGAAAACTTTCCTATAGCTGTCTAAACAACTTCTACGCTTGAAAACTAATTAGAGCTATTTCTAAATTACGAAACTTATGAAAAATAACTCGGGTTTAAACTTATTTCTGGCACCTAATTAACGATCAAGTAGTTTTACGAAAATGACGGCGCCTCACTTTAGTCGAATAAAGTTTAGTGAAGAATTTACTGAAACTTACTGTCGACATTAAAAACACTTAAAGGGAGGATGCAACCTAACAACAAGTGATTTTTTATCGATTCCTTATCGTTTAAATAGGCCTAATCCACTATTTAAAAAATTTACAAACCAATATTAAACTAGAAATAAATTTAAAACTTACCCTGAAAATAGGCTTAGCGGGATTCATGGAGCTACTGATTTCCTCGCGTGTAAGGTCTAGCGACCAATCGCGCGCGACGTAAGTCTCGTGGAGATCTCGCGCGAAAGACGGGCCTTCGCTCATTGGTCGCTAGACCTGACACGGACGCGATTCAGGATCTCCATCAATCCCGCTAAGCCTATTTTCAGGGTAAGTTTTAAATTTATTTCTAGTTTAATATTTGTATTGTAAACTTTTTATAGGTGGATTAGGCCTATTTAAACGATAAGGAATCGATAAAAAATCACTTGTAATTATGTTGCATTCTCCCTTTAAACCGATTGTGGAGGGAGTTAATCAGAAAGTTATCCGGAAAGGGAGACACTATGTTTACAAGAGTAATTTAAATTCCAAAGTAAAGTTCTTCAATTAAATTTCATTTTAAAATTTGCTTCACGTAAAAGGAACTTCTTTTTTAAATCTAATTCCTTCAAATTTAAATAAAAGTAAGTAAGGCTCAAAGGGGAAAACTTGAAACTCCGATCCACGCACGTTTTGAATCGATTGGTTAAAGAGGAAGTAAAATGATTAAAGTTTCTTTAAAAAAATATAGATGGAAGTGTATCGTGTCATTTAAAAATATTTTTATTTAAATTTTTATTAGTTAAAAAGAATGCACGCCGTGTTCGGAAGAATACAATTCCTAGGAGAGTGAATGTGTTCCTGGTAATAACCAATAATAGATTTTAGCTGCCACGAATATTCGCAAAGGTTTTTGAACAATTGTACAAGGATTGACCTCTTTCTTAGGGCGCTTTTTAGATTAAAATACTCGACTGTGGACGTTATTGTCATTGTATTAACAAAGAAATATTTTCCCAAAAATATTTTCTAGACATTAGTTATTAAGGCCAAGGAATCTTTTTGTTTTTCTATTTACAAAATATTCAGATACTATACATCAAAATGATTTGGGTCCACTTGATCGACTCCCAAATGATCGACAAGAGGTCCACTTGATCGACACCCAAATGATCGACTCACAATTGATCGACTCCCAAATGATCGACAAAAGGTCCACTTGATCGACTCCCAAATGATCGACAAGAGGTCCACTTGATCGACTCCCAAACGATCGACAAAGGGATCAAATGATTGATGCCTAATCCCAAATTACCGACAACAAAGGGTGCATTTGATCGTTTCCCAATTGGTCAACTTCGTAATAACGATTATAAATAGATTAACCAACCTAACCTAACCCAAACCTAACCTAACCTAACCCTAACCTAACCTATACTCGTTACTCGCTAAAAAACTGGGCTGTCGATCAATTGGAATGGCTTGTCGATCAAATGGGAGTCGATCAAATGGGAGTCGATCAAACGGAAGTCGATCAAACGGACTCCTTGTCGATCAATTGGAAGTCGAGCAAATGAACCTAAGCCCATCAAAATTGTTCAAAAAGTGTGAGAAACATCAATTTTATTTATTTTTTTATATATATTTACCCTCGAAACTATTCAATAAAACTTACAAAATAACTACTTTTGACTACGAGGTTTAATATAAGGTATTCATCCGCCTATTAAATATTAATTTTGCATACTACTATTGAACTATAGTTACTAAAATATAGTTTATTTTAAAAGGTTCGTCTCTTGGGTTTTACGTAAGGTAAAGCGATTTCTCACGTTTTTCCTAGACTGATAGAAAATTCATTTTTGAGATTTATGTCTCTACGGGTTTTAAAACCACTTTGGGTTGAAAAAACTAGAACAAACCCAACAGAAATATTCGCAGATATTAAAGAAAAAATTGTGGTGAAACAAATATAAGCGAGTAAGAAGAAGCCAAACGTTTCATTTTAAACAAGGACAGACAAGTTATTCCAAAACTCAGAGCTATATTATAGGCGGAAAAACTACCTTGGAGGCACCTGAGATTTTTAGAAGACCTTTAGAGGTCTGATATTGAGGTCCTAGAGGTGATTTGGTTTTTTAACTCGACAGTATTTTAAGCCCCATTTTGTGGTTGTTTTTTTAAACAATTTATAGGCTTTATGACGTCATCTCGCGTTTTATTACTCTATCCATTTTCTATTTGTTTAAAAAAAATTAAAACGTCATCTAATATTTTTTCACAAAACACGAAACTTTTTATTTACCCCTGAAATTTTTAAAGCCCCTTTAAAGTCACCTTCTTTTCTAGCTTAGCAGACGACGTTGAATATAACAAATTGTACAGGCAAAGGTAGGATGTGTGCGTAAATTAAGAGAGTTTTTTAGGGCAGATAGGGCCTTTAATATTAATTAAAATAAATTTTAATTAATTAGATATAGTCGTATAAATTGAAAAGAAAATTTGCGCGCGTAAGTTAAAATAATTTATCATAAAATTAAATTAACTCATATTTTTCCTTCGTTCAAGGCGAGTTTTCCAAAAATATATATAATATATATTTGATAAATATAGACATACGTCAATTAATTACTTTATTAAATTTTCCTTTTTTTAAATTTATTAACACCTTTCATACTTTTCCGAAACATAATCTATTAGATTATAGTGTCGACTTGTTGCTGTCGATGTTTCACGCGGTTTGGGTAACAACTTTGACGTTTAATCAATATTTTAAGTTTCCCAGATTAATGATACCTGGCGGTGTAGAAATAATATAAGTTTTATAAACATTGACCGAGCGCTATACTCGTTTCAAGATGATTTCGATTATCCGCGAATGCTAAGGGAAATTACTACGTAATGTTTAACTTCATAGATAGAGAAGTAGTTTTTGAAGACTGCTTACGTTTATAGAAGTATTTTTGGGCCCGGGTTAAAATTTAATTAAATATATTCTTCGAGTGATTTTGAAGAGCGTGAAAATGAATAATATCAGAAGTATTTACCTGTAATGATTATCCTCTAGAAGTCTGCCACAAAGAATTAGTAGAATGGTTTTGAAAGAATTAGTTGAGAATTTGAAAGAATTAGTTGAGAATTTGAAAGAATTAGTTGAGAATTTGAAAGATATTCGAAGGATTTGAAAGAATTTCAAAGGATCTGAAAGAATTTCAAGGGATTTTAAAGAATTTCGGGGAATCGAGGGATTTGAAAGAATTTCGAGGGATTTGAAAGAATTTCAAGGGATTTTAAAGAATTACAAGGGATTTTAAAGAATTTCAAGGGATTTTAAAGAATTTCGAGGGATTTTAAAGAATTTCAGGGGATTTTAAAGAATTTCAAGTGATTTTAAAGAATTTCAAGGGATTTTAAAGAATTTCAAGGGATTTTAAAGAATTTCGGGGAATCGAGGGATTTGAAAGAATTTCGAGGGATTTGAAAGAATTTCAAGGGATTTTAAAGAATTTCAAGGGATTTTAAAGAATGTCAAGGGATTTTAAAGAATATCAAGGGATTTTAAAGAATTTCAAGGGATTTTAAAGAATTTCAAGGGATTTTAAAGAATTTCAAGGGATTTGAAAGAATTTCAAAGGATTTGAAAGAATTTCAAGGGATTTGAAAGGATTTCGAGGGATTTGAAAGATATTCGAAAGATTTGAAAGAATTTCTAAGGATTTGAAAGAATTTCAAGGGATTTGAAAGAATTTCGAGGGAAAAATCAAAAGCCCTATATTGTTGATAAAACTAATACAGCCAAATATCTTATACTTTACGCCAAAATTCAAAGTTAAAGTTTACATTTATCTGACCTAGGCCTATAATTAAATCTAAATAAAATTAAAATTGGTTTTTATTGCATAATTATAGCGCGTATTTCTTGAACAATAAATATCATATTACACGTTTTGTATAAAATGTAATATAATTAACATCGTGGAAAAATTTGTGATTAAAAAAACACGTAGAATTATCGGTAAACAATCGAATTTACCGATAATATACAAATATTTACACTAAAACTGCGACAATCATAGATTTTTATTATTAATAAAATATTTCGTGCCGTGTTCGATATATTTGAAATTAAAATTATAAATATTTTGAGCACTATATAAAGTTATATATTTTTAATTTTAATTAATATAAACCTAATTAATTAATTAGAATTCTTCTCCCGGCTTTTCTTCATCGTCGAGATTCTAGAAAGAATCCGTAATAATTAATATTACGTATGTCAATGAACAGGGTTGCCACAGTTTTTTCAGATTCAAATTCCAGGTTTTTCCCTGGCTAATACTACCCAATTTTTAACCTTTTATTTTTTTATATAATCGCGTTCGCCAAACTTTGTTGCAGGCGTATCTTTGTTCTAATCTATACAACTGACACGATCAGCTGAGAATCTTTTCCGCGGATAATGATTGTAATTTCCTGCTTTCTTGAAAGATCTTTAAATTCCCCGACTTTTTAAAATATCTTAAAATTCCCCGACTTTTTTGGCTTATATTCTAATTCCCCGACTTTTTTGGTTTATATTCAAATTCCCCGACTTTTCCCTGACCTTTTTCCTGACCCGTGGCAACCCTGATGAATGAACGCAGCCACGGGAAAATATTAACTAAAGCAGTAACTAACGAAACCACATCTTACATCTAATTCTTTAAGTATTTCATCCACGAAATCGGACGGATTCAATTTGTATTGAACGGCGCTATTAATGGCGTCTGTAAAAAGCTGGACAAACATGGTCAATTTTAATTATTAACTATGGTGAAAAATAAATATAACTAGTTTTCGAGAGCGATAACTAAAGACACGTTCGCACTAGACACTTTGAAAATGTTTTTAAAAATTTTGGAAAGCTCAAAATGAACATTTACGTGGTCAACCTTAGAGATTATTTGTCTAAAAATAGAATTTTTGGTTCGAAAAATCGATTTAAGCCTTCGAAACGGAGTTGAAAACGGTTGCAAAGTATCTAGCGTGAACGTAGCTTTAATGTCAGTCTCAATAAAGGTTTGCTTTCAAGAATTTCGAGTTTTAAAGGGAGGATGCAACCTAAAAACAAGTGATTTTTTATCGATTCCTTATTGTTTAAATAGGTCTAATCCACTACTGAAAATATTTACAAACAAATATTAAACTAGAAATAAATTTAAAACTTACCCTGAAAATAGGCTTAGTGGGATTCATGGAGCTCCTGATTTCCTCCCGTGTAAGGTCTAGCGACCAATCGCGCGCGACGTAAGTCTCGCGGAGATCTCGCGTGAACGACGGGCCTTCGCTCATTGGTCGCTAGACCTGACACGGACTCAATTCAGGATCTCCATGAAACCCGCTAAGCCTATTTTCAGGGTAAGTTTTAAATTTATTTCTAGTTTAATATTTGTATTGTAAACTTTTTATCGATGGATTAGGCCTATTTAAACGATAAGGAATCGATAAAAAATCACTTGTAATTAGGTTGCATTCTCCCTTTAAACAAAATTAATGAAATTTTGTGTCATAAATTAGCCTACTTAAATGTTTAAAATTTATTTTCAAAGGTAGTTTTTTTCGTTTTCAAATACAATATTCAATATATATAACTGTGTTAAATATATCTGCGCAGCCATTACGACGACGACTACGACACAAATATAAGACATTCCCCCCCAACCCGGGACTAGGGGAGGTGTGGCTAATAAAAAATAAAAACATTATTTTTAATATATTCTAGAAATTGAGGGCTTATATCTTTGTTTGGAACAACAAGTTTGACGCTTTAGAAACTCATTAATAAAAATATTTTCAACTCATTAAAAGTTAGAACTAGATTATTCTGGGATTAAAGTTAATCCTAGGAAGGATTAAAGATTACTTTTTCTTAGAAATATATTTTGAAACTCATCAGGAAGTTCCTGGTCCAAGCTCGGTAAATTATGTACAGTTCATTGTGTATTAAGGTTTAACTCAGAATTTAACATTAAGACAATGAGAAGTGACGTACTTATGGGGATTACGTTACGTATGCTGGTATGAGCTAGAATTTCTTTTTACGGACATTAGACTCGAATTAGGCTTAACGCGGTCTACATAAGACTGAAACTGGCGCCTCTTTTGTTATATTTGTAACAATGTATTCCCTAATCGTTGTCGAAGAACATCCGAAGTTCGTTTAAAGGAACAGTACCAAATCATATTTAACAAGTAGGCATTTTTTTAAATGATCAAGAAAATGATTTTTCACAAAATTCAAGGTCGTTTCTAAAAAAAATATACTTTCAAATATACAAATTTACCGATTTTATCAATTTGATGACGTCATATTATTGTAACTCGTCAAAAATTTAAATTTAGGGCGTTTTTCGTTATGTTTTTGTTGAATGATGACTAAAAAGGATCAGTGATACATTTTGAGATCAATGTTACATTTTGCTGACTTATTTAGTCGAGATCGGTGATACATTTTTGCTGACTCATCTAGTTAAGATCACGAGTCCTTTATCGCTGACTCATCTAGTTAAGATCACGAGTCCTTTATCGCTGACTCATCTAGTTAAGATCACGAGTCCTTTATCGCTGACTCATCTAGTTAAGATCACGAGTCCTTTATCGCTGACTTATCTAGTTGATCGCGAAAAATCATTACCTCATCTCAATAATGGGAAGGAATTTAAGAATGTTTGGCACCTCTTTGTAATTAATTAAAAACGACATTAATTAATTCAAATACGATTCAGACTGTGGTACTATTCCTTTTAACCAATGAAAGACGGTTCTCTGAATTCCACGCGTGGAAGCGTTTGATCACTTACTTTAACGACATTTGTCCCATCCGACGCTGAGACAAAGTACAAGGGTATAGCGAACTTTTTGGGGAAATTGAACGTTTTCCTCGTAACCACTGGATCGGCTGTAACACCGTATTAAAGACAATAAAGTTAAACAGCGCGCGTGTACGAATGCTATACCCGGAGAACAATGTTCTAACTACATTAACAGATTATTCCCGCCCTTACACGCGCTAGTTTAAAATAAAGAAACGTTAAAATGTCAAAGCTAAGCCTTTGTCTAAATTACGGTCTATGGATAAAATAAAATTAGCGCCATTGTTTTTAACAAAAGGCCTATAGCTTTTAAAGATATAATGAAGCTCGGAGAATGATTTTCTATAGATTCATTGCTTTAATTCATTCTCCCTTGAAAGTAGGGTTGAAAATTTTATCTTATTTTCACGTCAAAGTAAATCTTATAACTCGAGCGAGATAAAATATAAAAGAAACGTAGCTTTACACTTTGTTTGACTTTGAAATTTTAAACTCAAGCTCTTCAAACTAAACTTAACCTTGAATGGGAGTTGACATCTAATACATTTATTCCAATGAGATTTAATATCGTATATCAATCCGCGTTAGCGTTTCCTATATCGTCAATTCATATTGAAAAGAAACGTAGTAATATTTAATTCGTTTAAAGGTATTTCAAATAAACTAACCGTTGCCTTAAACTTAATAATTCAACTTTTTCCACGAATAAAAAAATGACAGTTTTTAATTTAATTGTGAAATGAAAAATATGAAAAAGGGGTTTTTGCTTTAATATAATTAATTATTAATGGTTTTAATACGTAAAGTTCATTCGTACGAAATATAGAAAGTTCCCCACACACGATAAATTTTATAATTTAGAGGTGAAAGGGAAAGAATAATTTGTTTTTAATGTTAATAAATATTTCTAATGGAAATTAAAACGTATTCGACCGTAATTGGCGGAGTGAATGCGTAATTTTAACTTCGTTTTAGATTCGTGTACTCAACTAAATTACGTAATAAATATCTAGTACAAGAGATAGGACGCCGAAAGCGAGCTGTCTTTATAATAAATAACCCTTTCTATGACGTCAGATCACGTGAAAAAAATAATTAATTACCGTCAATTTTATTGGCAGCGCAAAAAACTGGAATTTCTGGTCTATATTCTTTAAGTTCTTTAAACCAATTTGGCAAATTCTTATAAGTAATCTTCCTAGTAATATCAAAAACCTAACAAGTAAAGAAACAAATATTATTTATTCGAATTCTAAAAATAGTAAAAATAAAGTAGCCAATAAAGACTACTTACGAGTATACAAGCGTGGGCTTGATGGTAATACGATGGATGCATACTACTAAACCTTTCTTGACCAGCTGTGTCCCAAAAATCTATCGACACGATGCAGGAACCGTAAATAAAATATACGATTTAAGATTTGGAATAAAATGCAACCGTATTTATGTTTTAAAGGGAGAATGGAAACTAACAACGGGTGATTTTTTATGGGTTTCTTATTGTTTAAATGGGCTTAAACAGAAGCCGATGAAACCCTCCTTCGAAGTCTACTACTCTAATGTTCCATATAACGCTCCTCTCTGTATGGGTAAAATTCCCAATTTTACGAGATCGGAGGGGTCCTACTTCATACCCCCCTGTCTACGCAAAATTGGAAATTCTCTCTCTCCACAAACGACGACGTTTTTTTGACGAACTCCGAGGCTGCTAGAGATATTCGCTCGACAAACTCCCGCTCCGAAAATATCTACCGTTAGGAGGCGTACGAATCGCGCTTTTTGAAACTAGCCCATACAGAGAGGGGTAGACGAGTAATAGACTTCAAAGGAGGGTTTCATCGGCTTCTGGCTTAAACCACCACAAAAAATATACTAGAAAGGCTTAGCTGGATTCATGGAGATCAGTTGATTCTCTTCGCGTTAAAAGGTCAGCAACCAATCGAACGTTATTGGAAGTCTCACCTTAACGACAGGCCTTTGTTCATTGGTCGATGACACTTCAACGTGAATAAATACAACTGATCTCCATGAATCCAGCTAAGCCTAATTTCTGGGTAAGTTTTAAATTTATTTCTAGTTTAATATTTGTTTGTAATAATATTTACTAGTGGATTAGGCCCATTTAAACGATAAGGAACCGAGGCTTAATTTTCAAACGGGTATCTCACCTACTACTATATTTTGATTATTCAACGTAGTTTTATGCCTATACAATGTGAGGGCGTATGTTGAAAGTTGATGTGGTTGACTTTGAAATTGAAAATATATATTAAGGTTAATAAGAAATGGGATTATTTTCATACACTTCCATCAAAGACCCGTATAACAAGAGGAAGGAGTGTTTCATCGCCTTCCGTTAAGTGTCATTCTTAATATTTAAATACGTTACTTATGCTTATAAGATATGATTGTAATTGAAAGGATACTATCCGTCCAATAAGAAACGTTCCACAAGCCTGCAAAAGGCAAGAACATTATGATACAAAGATATCATTCGTTATAAGAAAAGATTGTGCAAAAATAAACAATATTTGAAGGATTTGATATTTGATGAGTTTGATTGTTTACTTAATATTAATTGAGGTTAATTATAATATTAAATTTAACGCTATTCAATTTGAAAACAAATTTAATTAATTTAGGAATCACAACACAAACCTCAGTAGTATCACAAACAACGATTTAGTTTAATTTTAATTTGACCTTTAGGTATGTTCGTGTTAATTCATTTTGATTAAAATTAAAACATACCAGGAAAATATGCTTAGCTGGATTCATGGAGATCATTTATGGGTAAGGGACCAATCGAATGTTATTGGAAGTCTTACGAAGATTTCGCCTGAACGACGGGCCTTTGCTAATTGGTCGCTGACCAATGGGAAGAAATTCAGCTAAGCCTAATTTACAGTTAAGTTTTAAATTTATTTCTAGTTAAATATTTGTTAGTAATTTTATTTACTGGTAGATTAGGCCTATAAAAACACTTGTTATTGCGTTTCAATCTCCCTTAAACGTAAACGCCATATGTCTCTTTCGTGAACTCTTCCGGAATATCAATTTCGTCTAAAATTGTTTCTATTTTCGTTGTAATATTATATCTGTTGATAGCGAGTCGTCAAAATTGAAAAAGCTGAGCTGGATTTTTATTCAAATTAAAACCTGATATGAAAGAACTCGAATATTGGGTAGAAACAAAAACCTGGCGAAAGAAAAACTTCTCAAAGAACAGAAACTCGAAATAATAATAAAAAAAAATGAAAAATAGGGTCAATGTTCCGAAACTCGAGGGAATTTTGAGTTTTCGAGATTTATGTCCCAAAAACAAAAAACTACTTTGCGTAAAAATACGGGTTTCACCGTATATCACCTAAAAAGAGCTAGTTTATAATACAAGACACGTTCTATGTTTCAATAAAAACAGAAGCCGATGAAACCCTCCTTTGAAGTCTACTACTCCAATGTTCCATATAGCGCTCCTCTCTGTATGGGTAAAATTCCCAATTTTACGAGATCGGAGGGGTCCTACTTCATACCCCCCTGTCTACGGAAAATTGGAAATTCTCTCTCTCCACAAACGACGACGTTTTTTGGACGAACTCCGAGGCTGCTAGAGATATTCGCTCGACGAGCTCCCACTCCGAAAACATCTACCGTTAGGAGGCGTACGAATCGCGCCTTTTGAGAATAACCCATACAGAGAGGGGTAGACAAGACCCGGGAGTAATAGACTTCAAAGGAGGGTTTCATCGGCTTCTGATAAAAATTATATTCTTTGATGGAGGCACGGGTTTGTTTTTTAAAAATAAGATTGCCAAATATGAAAACAATTTTAATGATTTAATTTTTCAAGTTTGGTTTATATTTCAACGCAAGAAAACTCAAAGCGCGATGTAGATTTTTTCGCTTCCAAGATATCAGGTGTTGGCTTTTAGGAACAAATACTTAATCCAGAAAGTTAATTACCTTTCGTAAGAAAATTATCGTTAATTATGTTACATAAATTACTGTTTTTCATTCTTAAAAGAAATGGAAGAGAAAGCAGTATTTTTCCCAATGATTTAATAAACGACCAATCTTCCACTTTTTGCTCCTTCGCGAAGACTGAAACCTCATAAGCGATAATGAGGTCAAAAAGTATAACAATTCCCGCCATTTTCTGATGTTACCAATTTATATAGTTTATTATTTTTATTGTATCTCTACATTTCAGTCGTGTTATTGGAGCCAACCCGATAATTTAGTCTAAAATAAATATTAAGGTAGCTTGATAATAAATAAGCCCTGAAAGCCTTATTCGTTCGGGCCCAAATAATTTTAACCTAAGATATTCCTTTCGTGTTATTTGAGACAACGAAGTCACATTTTGAACCACAGAATTCAAGGAGTAGTTACACCGTATTTTAGAATTAAGTAAAAATATAATTAATTAATTAGATTTACAAAAAATTAGGAAAATGCTAATTAATTTCCATTTAGAGTAAATGAAAAAAAAAAACCTGAAAGCCTCGCTTTAATTAGGTTTAAATATTTAACTATTTGAATAATTAATTAAAAATGAAAATTCTAGCTCGAATAATATAAAAAAATCTTAGGCAACGAAACTTGTATTCAAATATTGAATTTTTTTTCCTCAAGTTCATCGCGAATTGGAAGTTCTGACAAGATAATTAGGGTTGTATAAATAATCTAAAAAGAGATTACAGGTAGCGTAGCTTTGTACGCGTTATCTATTCGAGTTGAAATTAATTTTGACTCGGTTTCCTTTACGTTTGCTTTCCTTAAAATTTATTTTTTTATTTTATTTTCTTTTTGTTACGCTACCTGCGTCCATAATTAATTTCCGTTTGCATAGTCGAGAGTCATTTGCAACTGGTTTCACTACGAAGTAATTAACATTAGGTATAAATCCGCCTTAGTTTTTCCTTTATTGTAATTTAACTCGTAAACTGAAGTATGTACATAATATTTTTCTTTGTATTTCCTACTATCTATGTAAACTTTTTTGTTTAATTAAAACAAATAATGCATCACACGGTTAATTAAAAGCTTGCTCTACTGTTCTACATAAATAACGACAAGTTTAATAAATCTTATAAAGAAACTATTGTTTCTTAACTCCATACATCTCACAAGACCTTGAGTCTGAAACAGTCAGATTTTTCAAGTATTATATTTACGAAAAACAATAAAAATAAAATAAAATTACTTCGCCAGGGGATTCAACATCGAGATTCAATGACGCGTTCTTTTTAACCACGAATTTTATTTTCGTTACGTTTCGAATGAAATAATTGAGTTTCTGGTTCAAGTACTTTCACGAGAAAAACGGCGCGAAACAGTTTAGTGATATAATCGCTTTAAATGAAATTTTAAACGTGTTGATTTATAATCTCGAAATTGTTATTTTTAACTCGAACGTGATATTTCAATCGATTTTCTCGTCCTAATTAACACATCCATCTGTAATTAAATACAACGTACGCGTGGAAATTTCAAACTTTAAAAATGTCGGATGTTTACGGATCTACTAACTATTTGCGTAGTCCGAGGTTCGGTCAACATCACCTTTATTTGACAGCGAGTCTAATGATAGGCTCCGAATGTACTAAGGCGGGAATAATAATGTATTTACGAAGCGGGGACTAAATTGAAATATTCATTCTTTGTAGTGTCAAGGAGGATTAGACAAGGAGAAGAAATGTGGGGACGGCGCGGTTCCTACTGCGTCGGCCTAAACTCCCACTCTGGGAGAACGGGGGTAGAGACGTTTCGTGGTAAAATGTTGTCGCGTGGGTAAAACGAATCCTTTATGAGACGCGCTAGCTAGCGACCTCGTGACAACAGTTTACCTCGAGAATTTCCTATCCCCCCTTTCCACCCGAGTGGGAGGTTGGCTCTTCTCTCTCTAACTCAACGCAGCCCCACATTTCCTCTCCTTGTCTAATCCTCCTTGGTAGTGTCAAGATAAGATGTCATTGATGCCAAGGCTTATGTAAAGTTTTACATAAGAGAGGTGAATATTTAATGAATGTTATGAAAAATCTGTTACACGAGTTGGTTTTAAATTGATTTGGTAAAAATAAAAGGATTTAAAATAGATTACGAAAATAATTTTCAAGGGTATTTCAAGGTTAGGATCAAAACGTAGCGAGCGTGTATTAAACAATGGAACATTACAATTAAAATAATAGCAATGAAATAATGAAAAGTCCTACACTAAGTATTAATATTGAAATATAATTACTGATAGATTTAAAATGTTTTTGGCGAGACGAAGCCTATCCCATTTGTGGAAAGAGCCCATCCATCCTTAACAGGTACTAAGCAACCCTAAATTTGCTTAGTTAAAAACATCTAAGTGTTTCTTAGACGTTCAGAAGAAAGCCGAGAATCAGGGGTTGAGTTGCTAATGCTTTTTGAACGTGACGCCTGTAGAAATGTTTTTTCCGTATCGCATCAAAGCTTATGGCAAAGCCCGCATTTAGGGGCTCGTATGATCATTATGCCCGATTTTAACATTAGTAGAAAAATAGAGATATAAATTTATTTTATTTTTTAGTCGCTAAACAAGTTCAGAGAAAAGGAAGAAGTCATTACTCCTAAATAGGGTCGTAAAAATATATCCACCCACACGAGATTATCCTTTCCACAGCTAGTTACCTTTCAATAAATAAATATGTCTCTTAATATTCTTTATTTGAAGTCGTATAAAAACCAAATTTTGGTATTGCCCTTTTAAAGGGAGGGTGAAGAGGAATATGAAGTGATTTTTGTTATTGATTCACTTAACTTAAACCTAAAACTAAACTAATATAAACCTAAACCTAAGTTAATAAAATTTAATCCTAAACTTAAGTAAACTTAAATTAATATAAATCTAAACCTAAATTAATATAAATCTAAACCTAACTTAATATAAACCTAAATCCTAAATAAATATAAATCCAAACTTTCCTCTTCACCCTCTATTTGAAAGCGATCGTAAATAAATAAATTATAAGGACATATTAATATTAGGACAGGTGCCTACTCTAATAGAATAATTGCTGAGAAAACTCATAACTTTATGACTTCCTCTAAGTGGAAGCGCAATTTGGGCTTTTCTACTCAATTAATCAAAAGCAGGGACTTAATTAAATTAGGTAATATTTTTTTTCTATCTTTTTTTTTAATTATATAACCATTATTAAATATGATACGGCTAGAGGATGGATTATTTGAGAAACAGACAAAGAAAACAAGTAGTAGAAAATGTCATTTCAAAACGCATTATGTAATTAAGGTGAAAGTAAGAAAGATTTTGTGTTTTGTGAAGAAAAAAGATATTTTAATTTAAATTTTTATTATTCGCTAAATAAATATAAAGTGAAAGATAAGGAATAAAAAGAAACGCGAGATGAAGTCAATATAACACGGCTTAATTGTTTATTTTTACCGTTGTACCAATCCCAATTCAAAGTATGATTTTCCGAAACAGCGAACCGAAAAAATTAGATTATCATATTTTATAAAAATTCTTTAAAGGGATAATGTAACCTAACAAAAAGAGATTTTTTTTATTGATTCCTTATCGTTTAAATAGTCCTAATCCACCAATAAAAATTACAAACAAATATTAAACTAGAAATAAATTTAAAACCCACCCGGAAATTAGGCTTAACTGGATTCATGGAGATTAGCTGAATTTTTTCCCATTGATGAGTCAGCAACCAATAAGCAAAGGTCCGTCGTTAAGGCGAGATCTTAAGGTGAGACTTTCAATAACCTTCGATTTCTCGCTGACCCAGTAACGCGAAGAAATTCAGCTGAACTCTATGAATCCAGCTAAGCCTATTTTAAATTGATTTCTAGTTTAATATTTTGTTAGGTTGCATTCTCCCTTTAATTGAATCATTCGCGTTTAATTAAAATTTAAACTATTATTAAAAAGTTTAACTAGTTCGTCATCTTGTATAAACATGCTTCGTTATTAATTAACAATGACAAAGAAAGAATTAAAAGCTAATAAAGGAACTTTCAATAATTTTAATATATTAATTATATTGCCAGATAATCAATTAATATTAAATTTCAACCACGTGATTTTTTCCTATTATAATTCAGTATATATTATCCAATTAATAAAATTTAATTAAATCATAAATTAGGAATATTTTGCATTTGGAATACATTCTAAATTGATTGTAAGGTTCGGAGTATATTTCCAATTTGCCCACACTCGTCCTTCGGCCAAACGAGACGCGAGGAAATTAACAAATTGTATAATTTTAATTAAAAAGTATAAATAATTTACTACATTAGATTTATGGGTCAAATTGCGACGAAACACGTATTTCCAAATTTAAATTCGTAGATTATTTATTCCCAAGTCAGATTAAATTAGATGAATCTTAATTAAACCAGAGAATCCGTTTCTGAGCGGTCAGCTTTATTTAATAATCCCAAAGGCAATTTATTAGATAAATCTAATTTCAAGAAATATTAATCAAATAGTAGGTTGCCGATTTACGTAATCACAGTTAGTATAAGATATTTCCAGAATGAATTTTCTCGATATTTTCACAATCTTCAGACTTGTTCATTTTTCCCGAATGTATTTTTATATTAAAGGGACAATGAAACCTAATAATATTTTTTATACGACTAATCCACCAATAAAAAAATTACAAATAAATATTAAACTAAAAAAAAATAAAGAATCTACCTAGTATTTTTTCACAAAAGAAAATCCTAATCAAATTTTAACCCAAGGAGAAAAATATAAACGTGTATTTGACACTTTTAAAGCGATTGCCTAAAGGTGTAAAAGTTTGAATATAATTTTTTTATATTGTCCTTGTGAAAATACAAGAAAAAAAAAAGTCTCAAGTCTGAAAACGATTTTTAAAATTGAATTTTCAGAAATAAATGGAAAAATATCTTGAAAAGACGTATTTTTCAAGCATAAATCTTCCCAATCAAACAGGAAATAAAATTGTAACGGAAAAAAGACCTTCAAACGAAGTAATCTTATCGTTTTCTTCCAAAGATAAACTCGCAATATTTTGCAAAAACATTTTTTTTTCCTATTTTATTCGTACGAGGTAAAAGTGACGCTGCCTCCGTTTTAATGAAAGATAGGGTAGGGTAGGATATCTTGGATACTTTCACGTTCCAGAAGAAGGCGAAAATCGATTACTATTGGTCCTACAATAGCCACGTGACCCAAATAAATTCTTTTTGGTTTCCGGATGTCGTATTTTGTCAATCTATTACTCAAGTTTCTTTTGTTGATTTTAGGAAATCTGTGGCAACATCGCTTAAATATTGGATAATATTAATCCGCCTTAGCTTTGCGATAAATTATAATATTAAAGGTACCATGAACCTGTTTTAAAAAATGTCTAATCTTTATTTATTTGATATTAATCTCATAATTAGTTCAAAATAAGTATTTTATCACTCGTAATAACGAGAAAAAGTAAAAATTATGTAAAATTAACCCAAAATTGAAAGATTTATTTGGTATTTTGGGTCAATATCACTTAACTTTTCGATAATATTAATCCGCCTTAGCTTTGCAGTAAATGATAATATTAAAGGTACTATGAACCCAAAATTGAAAATGTCTATGATTTTAATTGATATTTTGGGTCAAATTTTACGAAACATTTTCGCTCCTCAAAGAACTTGTTCCTCTTTGAGTCACGTGACTAAGTCTGTTTTGTGATTGGCTATTGACTAAATTTTAAATGAAAAAACTTAATCATTTCTAGACGAAAAAAATGTATGTTTTTATCCATTTTTTTCGGTATTTTCTATTTTAAAATGAGATTAACTTAAAATTCTGAAACCCAGTTACGTTTCGCAGTCCCTTTATTTTATTTTTCCGTTTTAAAAAAACTTCTTTTGAAATATATAAATTTAAGAAGTTGAAGAAAAAAGAATATTTCCTTTATAAACCTCGAAGGCTTTCAAAGGAGAATAATACTGTTTTCGGTGAAACGGTTTAAAATTTTCCACATCAACACCGGATCCGAAATTCAGGAAGGTCTCGGTATAAAAGCTACGTTCACACTTGACTCTTTGGAACCGTTTTCAAACCGTTTCGAATCCGTTCAAATCGACTTTTTAATTTTGTTTCTTGATCAAAGATCTACAACGGTGACCCCAAAATTTTATCATTTGACTTTTCCAAAACGGTTCATCTATTTTCATCCCGTTTCAAAACGAATTTATACTCGTTTTGTTGTCCGCTTTTATTCCTACTACCATAAGTAATATAAACTTCTTCTAAGTATGACAATTCTAAAGTGAACTTTTTTACTCAAAACCTTGTTAAACGGAAATCGCGGAAATGACGTCGTTTTTAAAAAAAGGAAGGTTAAGTAGACTCTGCCTAGCCACGTGACTGAGTTCATACTAGTCCTTGAAATCGATTTAACCCGTTTCAAAACGATTCCCTAGAGTCGCGTGAACGGGAAACTGTCTTTTCTCGAATCGATTTGATTAAAACTGCTTCGGGAACCAGTTTCGTGTTTTCAACAATCGATAGATGAAAAAAGCTACGATAAATCGATTTATAAAGATACATACGAGGCTTAAAACGATTGTTGGGGATTCAAATCGATTTAGAGATGATAGTGTGACTGTAATTATTGTTACCAAGGCCTAATCTTCCCGCCTTAATTAAATAATGAAAATTTCTACTATGAATTTAACTTCTCCATCAAAATCAGTTGCGGCTTTATCTAGAGTATACTTCGTTTATGGTGTTATCAGAGGTATATAATAACCCCCTTCGGGGGGAAGTATGAAAGCCCCTATACTACCAATGCTAAAAATCACGAACAACGAGAGCCCGCTGCTGACTTAAGTGATCTACAAGTGTTATTTAAGTGTTCTTTGAGTGCCCTTAGAATTTGCAGTGTATCTAGGCCACTAGCTCGCGCTGAACTTCTCAATGTCGCTACTCTAGTAAATGGTCTTTGTATAAACAAGACGGCTCGATTTGTGTTTAGAACTTCCTGTCTCGGGAGTCAGGCTGTCAGTTAAAATGGAGTCGAAGGTTGACTTCAGCTCGCGAGTTCCGGAAGTGCGCGTAGGGAAAATTTAGTGAAGTTCAAAATGGTGTAACTATTTTTTGGGAGTAAAGCGGTGTGTCGATCCGCCGCGATTTACGCCGGGCACTCGTTGGTCGTCGATTTTGCCTACCTTTCATACTTCCCCCCGAAGGGGGTTATTATATACCTCTGGTGTTATGTATTTTCTTAATAAAATAAGGTCTAACTTCTACGAAACTGAAATCTTATCTTAAACCATAGAAGAGTGTAAAGCTTTGCATTATAAAATTGCGTGTTTCGAAAGAAAAAAACTACCATATGGACAACATAAAGGAAATGTATGTATAAGGAAATGGTATATAATATGAAAAATCACGCTATGGGCTTCTTTACAAGGAAAAAATGTAGAAGTTAGCGCTGTATTGGCTTCAGGGTTTCATATTGATTGGATGTACCATAGTAATATTATAATGAAATAAAAATAAAATAAAATATTCCAAGATTATCTTAGATTTTTCGGGAAAACGCTTTTTTGCGAATCGATTTGAATCAGTTTCTCCGGGAAGCAGTTTCAATTACCGATTTGGCTGGCTTCGATTTACGAAGATGATACCTAAACAGTTTGCTTTACAAATGTCGAACTGAGTTCTAACAAGAAGGATCAGATAAGGAGAGGAAAAGTGGGGCTGCCTTGAGTTAGAGAGAGAAGAGCCAACCTCCCACTCGGGTGGAAAGGGGGATAGGAAATTCTCGAGGTAAACTGTTGTCACGTGGTCGCTAGCTAGCGCGTCTCATAAAGGATTCGTTTTACCCACGTGACAACAATTTACCACGAAGCATCTCTACCCCCGTCTGTCCCCCGTTCTCCCAGAGTGGGAGTTTAGGCCGACGCAGTAGGAGCCCCGCCGTTCCCACTTTTCCTCTCCTTATCTGATCCTTCTTGGTTCTAATAATTTAGACAAGTTAATTTGAAATATAAATGAAAATATATATGTGTAAGTTTTCACGTTACTACGAACAGAAATATAGGCGCGTTTATAAAATCCGAAAAAGTTGCGAATACAATTTTGGAGAAGAGAACTTAATAGTATTCTGGAACCCAACATCAACAGCAAAATAAAATAACTTGTCGGATGTCACCAACACAGCCCCGGTGGAATAATTTCGAATGTCGCGAAACAATTTTCTTCTCCAGAATACTAACAACGAAAGTTCTCTCCAACAAGAATGTATATATATTAAGGCCGCGTTCGCACCAGATAAATTTTGAAACCGTCTTGAAAAGGTCAGATTATAAAAGTTTAGGGTCCATCCTCCAAAAAACAAATACGTAAAGATCTTAAATATTTAATTTG
Organism: Odiellus spinosus; assembly: GCA_963920705.1. Taxonomy (NCBI): domain Eukaryota; kingdom Metazoa; phylum Arthropoda; class Arachnida; order Opiliones; family Phalangiidae; genus Odiellus; species Odiellus spinosus. The sequence continues at coordinate 22,314,874 of OY987233.1, read as the reverse complement.
AAGATTGAAAATGATTTAAAATCGGTTTCAAAGACTCTAATGCGAACGTAGCTCGGGAAAAAGGCGATCATGATTCATTTTCTCAGTTATGAATTATTGATTCTCATACGTGGTAGGTCAAATGTAATACGACGCGCACTTCTCCGTTCGATGGCTGATGGATAATGTTTTTCATTAGGCCTTTTTCGAGGCAAAATATATGTTTTTTTTTCCCGCTAGCGAAAGAAACTATTTCCTTTTATTATACAGAAATCGCCAACCTCGTAAAAAAATCTCTAAAGTAGACAAATGGGACCTTTCTATGAAGAGTGATCTCCCATTTTACTTTTTCGTGACATCAGCACCTTGTATAGGCTACGGGGACTCTTCTAAATCACGTGACTACTTGGAATTCGGACTTGATTTGGCCAGAGCACGGCCAGTTTAAGTTTTTCAATTCCAAACAGTCGCTTTACAGCTCTTGGAAGGATATTTTTACCATAACCAGTTAAATTTCACTAACTTCGAGGGTTTAAATTACTTATGGTAACCGTGAATTTGATATTTTATCCACTTTGAAGAGCTTTTATTTTAATTTTTACTTTTTACCACGTCAAGTCCTCGGGGAAAATATAGTCATTAGGGCTTTTAAAGAAAGATCTGGCAAATATTTGCGTGGGAAGCATTTCGTAAGCCTATTATATTCTCAATTGGATCACTTTGACGTGATTATGAAAATAAAGTACACCAAATTACGCGATAGCCGCGTTCATACTAAACCTTGGAATCGATTAAAACCATTTCAGAAAGTTTCGCTGGTATTTCTCGAATCGATTTGATCCTTTGGCAACTTTTGTAATTAAGCGTCAAGCGCTACGAAGCCTTTGTCGAATTTTGATAATAATTTTGAGCATATTTTTAAAGAGTATTAATCGATTAAAAATAAACTTTTTTTCCATTGTATAAGGTACCCATTTCAATGCTTTTTTTAATCATCTCGTACAACTTACAACCTACGCTTAGAAAAAATATTTAAGGGAAATAAGTCTTACGTACAAGTATGCAAATTAGTCGAGTTCACATTACACATTTCGAAACCTTTTTTAAAGCATTTTAAAAGAACATATCGAAAAAAAAAAATTCAAGATAAATTCTCTTCAGTCGCGTACAATATTTTCTACTTTCACCTTTCAAAAACGGTTAAAATTGCTTTCGAGTTTGAACGCGACTGATAGGGGTTTCAAAATTGAATCCGAGCAAGAAGACAAACATTTGCTTCGATTTGCCTATAGCGGAAAATTTCGACGAGGTCGTCTTACGTACCCGCGAGCAAAATTGTATTACAATTTAAAAATTTAAAGGATAAGGGTAAAGAAAAATAAAGTGACTAAAAATATCCTGTTTACGAAAGTTAATAAATCAAGATACGCTTTTAATATTTAATATTATAATATATTTAATGTTAGAAGTTAAATATTATGATAGCCTTCGAGAATCCAAATTTTTAAGGTTTAAACCCTAAAAGTTACTGTTTTATTAATTAAACTTAAATATTGTTCGCGTATTAATTGCAATTAATTTATTACGTTTATCTCCAGTTAGACTTAATTACGAGCCCAAAAAAAAGATCAACTGAAGAATGGAATCTCATTAATAAAACTAATTTAAATATACGTTCGTTTTTAATTTTTTTATTCAATCTTAGATAAATGTTAGATTACTCGCCTTTTATCGTAAAAACACTGCATTGCCGATATAATGGGTTTGTTTCGTTTCCTTAGAGACGCGCTCTATTACATGGCGCATCCAAGCGTGCTAAGAACACTGCGTTACATGATTGCTGTATTATACGTATTGAGGTCAAAGGTGAAAATGAAACATATATGGCAATCTCTCTCGGGGTGTATTTCAAAACACACCCTTTTATAATGGTTTTCTAGTACACTGTCCTTCAATCGGGGCTATAATAATTTAGCGTGGATTACCATATAGCTTTAATCTCGAGGCTCTCGCTTGCCACGGTTAATTAATAAATTAAGATATTCTACGAGACTCCGTCGGCGTTACGGCTCAAGGGTTTAGCTTTGCCAGACGATCCGTAATTATATTTATAGTCAAAAGCGAATGCTTAGATATGAGATAACGGTGAAACAATTAAACCGTTTGAAAAGACACCAAAATTCCAAATATTTGGAGATACGGAACAATTTTTGAATTCATTTTCAGTACCTTTACTTCAAATTATGAATAAATTATTTATTTCATTTTTTATAGTTGCATTTTTTAAATTAATAAAGTTTAGTTCGATTTAAATTCGGCTTTAATTTCATTACTTAAAAGAGGCGAATATTTTAAAGCCTTTAACGCGAATTAAAGTTTTAATTGATTAATTACGTTTCAAAAATATACTACGTCATATATAGGAAATAAATGACTTATTTTCGGTGCTAATTTCGATCTAAAACAATTTTGTTTGAGTAGGACCATTTTTTCCCTTTCACCCAATTCACCTTGGGACCAAATTTTGTCGTCATTCAACCGTAATTACAACCTAGACAACTGAAACTAAGAATGCTTTTAAATCTGATAAGGATATTAAATGTCTTTTATTAAAAATGAGATGTAGTTAAACAAATAGAATCATATTTTTTTATCTTGTTTTAACCATCTTTCCGAAAATGCTTCTAAATTTCCATCAAGAGTTCTTGGAATCAAAAAAAAAAAATATTTTAAACACCAACGGACTTGAATAAATGGAGTTTCATTTTCAGGCGTTGTTTGCCCTTGAAATCAATATTTTCGTGGTCGGTAAAACAATGGACTTTTACTTAAGGTTTTGGCAACAACGAACGAGCTCCGGGTTTTCTCCCTCCAGTTAATTAAAGCCGAAACACTCGCGGTTCGTTAAACTAGAAGCCTATTTATATAACTCGCGTCTATTCAAGTCCAGTTCGTAAAACTACTTTATCTCAAATGAGCTTTTATAAATCAGCGAGTTCTCTCTAGATGATAAACAGTATTCTGAAGAAGAAGAAAAAAATTGCTTCGATGGTGATACATTTTTGACAGTTTTGATTGATTTTGGGGTGTGGGAGGCTTTTATATCGCCATCCCGATTGTTAATTGACATTTCACAAATTAATTCATTGGTTTTGACGTAATGGGTCGGTATAGAGATAATTTTGATTTATTTTTATAGCGTCAAAAGTTGATAAAGTATTCGATGAAAGTCAATAACTCTTAGATTAAGCTTTTACTTTAACCCACGTTATTAAGGGGGGCTTCAATTGACAGAGAAGCCAAGCCGAAAGATAGGAATTGATCAGGATTAGGTACTTTCACTAAATAGATTGCGCGAAATCCAGAAAAATGGAATATTTCTCTCGAACAGACTTATCCCCCAGTATATAGGGCTCATATTTGGAATTTTCCTTCGATTTCCATCGAGTGGCGAAACACCTTTAACGAGTGTCGAAACAATATTTTATGATCTTAAAATAATCTAGGAAATGTCTTCTTTCTAATGGCGCAATCGGTTTATGCCTAGGAGGTCGTGAAGAAAAGTTACGGCCGTTTGAATTTTAATATCGGGCTCATTTTTAGACTTTTGCTCGATTTCTATCAAATCTTTCAGGCTCAAATAAAGATTTAAGCGTTACTTTTTTGGAATAAGTTACGAACTTTTGGTAGCAAACGGTAGTAGGCGATTATTATATCCAAACGGAAATTGAATGGAACATTTCGATTAAGGGTCTCGACGGGAAAAGAAAAAATATAAAAATAAAATAAAAAGCATAAGCTACTTTGAATTTGCGTATGGTTACGTGATATCTTATTGATTTTCGATTTTGTTTTATGTACAGTAAGTCTAGACATCTGTTGCAAATATTTCCGGTTTGATTATGATGAAATATATTTTGGGGTTTAGTGACTGTAGACGAAATCATAGTTAAAGTACAAGTCTCAAGAAGGGTTGCCACAGTTTTTTCTGATTCAAATTCCCTGACTTTTCCAGGTTTTTCCCTGACCTTTTCCAACTATGTTCCCTGACCGTTTCGGCTAATACTACCCTATTTTAAACCTGTTATTTTTTATATAATCGCGTTCGCCAAACTTTGTTCTAATCTATACAACTGACACGGTCAGCTGAGAATCTTTTCCGCGGATAATGATTGTAATTTCCTGGCTTCTTGAAAGATCTTTAAATTCCCTGACTTTTTAAAATATCTCAAAATCCCTGACCTTTTTGGCTCGTTTTCAAATTCCCTGACTTTTCCCTGTTTTCCCTGACCAGTGGCAACCCTGTCACGATCCGAAGGCGATGAGATTTATATCGTAATAATAATTATTAATATTTTCCACAACATCAAAACAGGTTCAAAAAACATTATAATTAAAACACGATTATGTAAAATTCAAGCGTAATTAGTCTAATAGCCCAATCTTTTTTTAATTAGCTATGGAGCTGACAGTTTTTTGGCGCTTTAAGTATTTATTAATATTTTAATCTTCTATAATCAATTAAAAAAATATGTTCCCAAGAGCAATTTGGTCACCGAAAAAATAAATTGCAATGACGAAAAATTAGACTGATGTTTCTTACGAAGGAAAAAAACAACTTTTTGAGAAATGGCCTTCACACCTATATACAGCAATAAACAGGCAATTTTGCCTTGGAGATTAATGACCACATAGCAAGACCAGAAAAAAGAAATTAAAAAATAAGACCATTTGCGAAATTAGTTTCTTGGCGTAAAACGCCAAGGGAAAATCTTCTAAATCTATTCTATTTTTTTTTTTTTTTTTTTTTTTTGCGCTGCTTTAAAATAAAAAGATAATAAATATGTAAAATTTCGATCAATATTTAAAAGTTTGGGCAAAAAGGTTTGACTATAAAATATTTAAATATTCGGTTAAGTAATTAAATAACATTAATTTATTAATTAATAATAATTATTCTAGTTTTAAATAGTGAACATCGTTTATTTTAGAAGGGTTTAGTTTTTCCTTAATTAAATTAATATTAAATATTAATATTTAATTTTATATTTCTGTCCCTTTACGGGTTTGACCCGAATGAAATTTCATTTTTTAATTAGTGTTAAATATATTTTAAATATATTTTTGAACACTAATTGTCGTTTAAATAAATTCACTACAAAATATCTCTTCATGAAACAAAAAATCTTTAAGGGTCCTTTTTAATATAAATTGTACAAGTAAGGTTCAAGTACACGATTAAATATATAGCTTGAACTTCTAACGACAGGTTTTTGATTCTTAAATTTTACTAGGACCCTCAATAATTCATTCTTTTGCTCCAAAGCACCGAAACTCGTTTTAATAAAGTTTGATCAAAAAATAATAAAACAGAATAATAATTGAAAATTTTATCCCAACTTGAGTCTGAAAATTTCGGATCAAAAGCCAATCTTCCAACTCGATAAAATCGACAAAATAAAAGCGAAACCTCTATAAGTTGGCCCACACTTTGTTTGACTTTGAAATTTTAAACCTAACCTCTTCAAAATTCTCTCGAACAAAACTTAACCTACAAAATCCTAGGTAAACAACTTGCCTAAAAGATTTAACCTTGGGTATTAATCCGCGTTAGCGTTTCCTTTATTGTCAATTCCTCTTGAACTAAAAATGGGTTTTCGCTTTTATCCGCTTACATAATTCAGCGAAATCCAATGAATTTTCAATGGCAAGATAAAAAGAAAGCTTCAATTTTCAAGCCGAGAAAAAGAATTAGGCTCTTTAAGTTATTGAGAGGTATACGCGTAAAATACCAAAGCTTGTCTCGAGTGCAGTTGCCAGGACATTCAAATTTCAAAGAAAAAAATGAATTGGTAATTTTTTTTTATAAATTACAATAAAAAATAAAATTAGTTCTTTCTCCCATGTCTTAAATGTTTTAATTTTTTAAGCGAATTAGAAATCTAATTAAAAATATTGAAGAGTTTCAACACCATCTACTACCAAGAAGGATCAGATAAGGAGAGGAAAAGTGGGGCTGCGTTGAGTTAGAGAGAGAAGAGCCAACCTCCCACTCGGGTGGAAAGGGGGGATAGGAAATTCTCGAGGTAAACTGTTGTCACGTGGTCACTAGCGTCGTTGGCTACTATGAAGCTGATAAAGGATCCGTTTTACCCACGTGACAACATTTTATCACGAAACATCTCTACCCCCGTTCTCCCAGAGTGGGAGTTTAGGCCGACGCAGTAGGAACCGCGCCGTCCCCACTTTTCCTCTCCTTATCTGATCCTTCTTGCTAATACTTTTTTTTTACTAAATCCTAACAATTAAAACGGTTAGAATTCTACCGAGTCTTTTGCATTAATTAAAAAGTGTGGTAAACAATTTCCCACATTCCATTTTCTCCTAATCTAGGGTAAATTGAAAAACAGAGAAAAAAAATGGTAAATCTCTTAGGGTCATTATTCGCTAACACTAATCTCTTTACTAAACCAGGACTGTAAATTCCCGATAATAATTAATCCTTTTGTTTTTGCTATTTTTACAAAAACAGCGCCCGAATGAAAGTATTCGATCGTGATTGAGTCACAAAAACCACTCATTTCTCTATGGGGATTTAATATCTTTCGTGGCCAAATGCATTTGATCCGCGTACGATGGACCATAAGCCCATATTACGCGTAATCAAAAAGAGTTGATAAGGACTATTTTTTTTTCTATGAGGTTTTGACGTAGTGTAACAATCATCGTTGGTATTTCTCCTATATGCAAACTCTTCTTGAAATGAAATATATTTACCAGAAAAAAAGCCTGGTCTTTATTAACGCGTGTATTCGACAGCTTGAGTGTCTATAGATCAATCAGGGAAAGTATTATATGGATAAAAACAGAACGTCATCTGGGAATTTAGAAGAATATGATTGGTCCGTTTTTTCATTCAATTAATTTGAAATTTTAATTAAAATGTAAGATGTATATTAAATACTTAAACGCGATGAACTAACCAATACTGAAATATTCAAATAAATCTATTAAAAATTACGCAAATATTATTCTTAAAATAAATTTAAAAGTTGTTCCATTTTTAGCCCGTAGTTTCCCTTTAAAGTTTAATTTAATAAAATTCAACCAATGAGACGCGTCCAATCATAATCGAACATCTGGTCAATTTTTTAAGAGACTTATTCCATCTAGGCCTACAGCATATTTTTCCATTCACTGATTATTCTTTTCAGCGAAATTCAAATTTAATTAAACTTAAGAAATTAAATTAAACAAAGGCCCAGAATATAAGGGGTGGGGATTATAAAAATTAATTTAAAAGTTGAACCAATTAGGGCTGGGAATTAAATTTAAACGAGCAGCATTTAAATTTAATTTTCGAACCTACGCCTAAAATTACGAATTTTCACAATTTTCAGACCACAATTAAGTTATTAAATGATGGGAAGTTGGAAACTGGGTTAATCTTGATTGTTATTTACAACCTACGTGATATTTTTCGTAAGAATCTACGTCATATATCTTTGAAAAAAAAATGACCTAGATAATTTAGACATCTTAATTTCGAAGTTACTTTCTAACGCGTCAACTCAGAGATAAAAAATTGCGAATATAAAGTTTAAACCTCACTTTAAAGCTACTCGTGTTACTGAAATATAATTTTATACATTGAAAAAAATATAACAGGGGTATCTGATTTCACCCTCAATTTAGAAAAAAAATTTAGGATGCGGTTATCAGAATGAAAGCCCGTGGGAAATTTCAAACGCGTATATCGGTTAGTAGAGAATACCCTGAAATCTATTTGATCCTTATATATCGTAATAATTCCAAATTGGAATATTTCCTGTCTGTGAACAAAGGGAATTCGGTCTAGATATATCTAAGATAAGAGTGCTTTCAAATTCTAGGAAATTTTGACCAACTTTTACCGTACCTATTACATTTCAAAGGGTTAAGGACACATTTTTTTGGAAAAATATCCAATTTTAAAGCTCGATTATTGATTGGAAACGTGGCTTAATCCGAACAGATTCCTATATTATAAGTATATATACTCCTTGGAAAATCTGATAGGTTCAAAAAATAAAAAGGAAACGTGTTTTCCGTTACAAAGACGAGCGATGAGATTATTTTTCCCATAGGTTGGTACGAACATATTGCCAATATATCGACGTGAAAAAGTATGTGGTGGTAAAAAATGGTTAATCGGACTCTCAATGGCGCTTAGTTAAAGATTTTTACCACTTCAAATCGATTTGTATACTCTAATGGGAACGTATCTATATAGTTAAGGTATTAGTGTTTTATCAACAAAATAGGGTTATTGATTTTTTTGGTTTTAAACCAACGAGTCGAACTTTTCAGCTAAGCACTTACTGGTAACCGAAATCCTCTCTATATACGTGACTTAGGTAAAATTTCCCGCCTACAAGAACCTTTAAAATATTTCGCGATTAGCGTGGGAAGTTCTCATCGCACTCGAGATAATATGGAAATGATTAACCTCGGTTCTTCGATCAAATAACTTAAAGGGACGGAGAAAGATTCGCGTTTTGTAAATTTAAATTTAAATTAAATTTAATCTGAGTAACATTTTCGAAAATATTGTTAAAACATCTATAAATAAATATACGTATACGCAAATTTAATAATCTGTTTTTAATAGTATGGTAAAAAACGAAAATATAATCCAAAGAAATTGGAAAAAAAATTATGACAGCCTCCCTTTAATTGCCGTTTCGTTTCGCCGGGAGAAACATCATCCGGGTCTCATCATGAAGAGAAGTTTTGATTCAGAACTACCCTAGTTCCCGAAATATTTAAATAAATAGGATATCAGATCAATCAGAACTTATAGAAATGGAAATCTAAATGGGCGAAGATACTTATCCCAAAATTTCACCTATTTAATGCCATTTATTTTAAGTTTTCCAGATGAGTTTAGAGTCCCCAGGGAAAATAGCGAAAAGGGAATTATTGTGGGATTTATTTTTGCAATTTCGGATTTAATAAACTCACCCCCGATTAAAAACTGATTAATCCGTATAAAACCATATTTGAATTACGCGGATTAAGTCTAATACTTCAAAATCAATTGTGACGAACATTAAATCTAACTTCACTTTAAGTGTATCCTTATTAAAGAATAAGAAAATTCTAATTATAATAAATAATATATTTCAGAATAATTTAATTTAAAGATTCTTGATTACGTAATTTAGTCCGCTAATTATCAGAATAAGCGGGCTAAAATAGGTAATCGAAAACTATGGTTATATTTTAAACTCATATTTTTATTATTAATGACGTGTAAGGAGAAAAAATTGGTTTGAAATTATTGTTTAAATTCATTTTCATTGAAAAGATTCGACTTTTTTCGGGCAGAAATTTGAATTTTTCGAAAACGGGGAGTAGCCAAATTATCACTAAATATCTAATCTAAAAACAAATTTTAAATTGACCAAAAACATATTTTATTATATTTTATCCCGCTCTATCTTTCGAGAGTAAAATATATTTTTTATCTTATCCTTTAAATATCTATTTATTCAGACATTTATACGCGCGGATAAAGATTGCATTATTTATTTAGAAATATAACATCTGTAACCGTTTTGAAGTTCTATTATTTAAAATTCAATATACAACGCGTTAAAATTATATGCCATAAGATAGTTCAAAAGATAACTTACGCTGAACGTGGGAAAATAAATTCCAAGAACAGTATTAAAGATTTAAAAGGCTTTTTGTTACGCATAGTATTTTCCAAAAATCAATTATTATATAATAAAAATTTTCGCAAAGTGTTATTTTTCTATATACCATTGTTTAAAGTTATAATGAAGTAGGAACGCAAAGCTACGTTCACACTACAGACCTTGAAAAAAATTTTAAAATCAATTTTGAATGTTAAAATTAACTTTTTAAGTAAATAATTAAATTTTTGCACAAATTTTATTTACAGCTGACCCTAAAAAGTTTAAGTCTGGCCATAAAAAATCGGTAAAAAATTACTTTTAAGTCTTTAGTATGAACGCGGCTTAATTTTCTATCGATTACTTATCGTTAAAATCGGTTTATTTCACGATTGAACTAAAGAGTAAATAAAAAAAATTTCGTTTGGCGAAAATTTTAAATAAAAATGAAACTACTCCAACAATTTTAGAACGATATGGTTCGTGTTAAAAAAGCCTCGGTTTGTTTAAAAAATATTCGTATATTTAGCAAGAACTGGGCCGGAATTTCACTTTATATATTAAACCTCATAGGGGCTGAAGAAAGTTTCGCAAACATCTCTCGAACAATTCATATTATTTTTCAACCCTTTTCGTCTTTCGCATTCTTATCTAAATCTAAGTAATGGTTTATCCAATATGAGACTCAAATATGTGTGAAGAATCTAGGAATAAATTTCAAGAAGCTAGGAATGTTATTTCCCAGAAAAAAATTGGAGATTCGTAAGGTTTTAAAGGAAGGTTGAAATAAAAAGCCCCGTTTTCATGGTCGCTGATAGCGGACAATTTTAGCGAGCGTTTTCAAGTTCCGCGGGTCCTCCTAGCGGAAGCGGGAAATATCTATTTGAAACAGATCGGCGCGGAAAGTGAAAATCCGCGGAGGCGGATTTTTCGGTTTTTTACCCGTTACTAGCGAGCGTGAAAATGGAGCTTAAGAAATATAAAAGTAATCGAGTATTACACACGAGATATTTCAGTTGACCTTTAAATATTTTGTATCAAATAAGAGTTACAACCGTAATTTAATTCAAACCAATATTTTTTAACCAAATTCTAATATCAGTCGAGAAACGAACAAAACCGTAAGCCTAATTAAATATATTTTTTTTAACAAAGCGCGGGTGTTATTATTTTTTTATTTTTTAAATAAATCACCATTAAGCTATAATGTTGTAGACCTTTCAGGGAGTGACCTAAATATCAGTCCAATCAGCTCGCGTGTTTTATTAGTAGCTACAAATTGACATTTTTCAACGGAAATGTCGAATGTTAAGAAAAAGAGTGGTATAAAAGGGAAAAGTCAGTGGTTAATTTAGAATTTATGGTGTTTTTAAAACCCCATATAAATATTTGGTTTTTACTATTTAAAACTATAATAACTGAAGTATTTAATTAGTGAATAATATATAATCTATCAGAAGCCGATGAAACCCTCCTTTGAAGTCTACTACTCCAATGTTCCATATAGCGCTCCTCTCTGTATGGGTAAAATTCACAATTTTACGAGTTAGAAGGGGTCCTACTTCATCCCCCCTGTCTACGGAAAATTAGAAATTCTCTCTCTCCACAAACGACGACGTTTTTTTGACGAACTCCGAGGCTGCTAGAGATATTCGCTCGACGAACTCCCGCTCCGAAAACATCTACCGTTAGGAGGCGTACGGATCGCGCCTTTTGAGAATAACCCATACAGAGAGGGGTAGACAAGACCAGGGAGTAATAGACTTCAAAGGAGGGTTTCATCGGCTTCTGAATCTATTAAAAATAAGATTTTATCAGACTAAATTCTCATATGTTCTAGAATAATCGCGATTTTAATAGAAAAATTTGTACGATGATGTTAAACCAAATCGATCCTCAACCAAGCAGTTAATCAAACATCTTTTCAATTGATTTATTTCAATTTACCCGTATTTTCTTTCGCAATGGCATTAACTTATCCTTATATTCTTGTTTTAATTTAAGCTTCCATCAAGCAGCCACTTCCAGTAAATGGTTATTGACGTTGGAAATTGGCGTCGCAAATTGAAGGCTTAACTGATTTGAATATCTCAGTAGCCTTTAATTAAATTCAAGAAGGGGGTAATTAAGGATTTAATTTCCACGAACTTAAGACTAAATTATCTAATCTTTACAGAAGCTTTAAATCCCCAGTTTAGTTATATCAGAGGTATATAATAACCCCCTTCGGGGGGAAGTATGAAAGCCTCTATACTACTAATGCTAAAAATCACGAACAACAAGAGCCCGCTGCTGACTATCTAGGCCACTAGCTCGCGTTGGATTTCTCAATGTCGCTACTCTAGTAAATGGTCTTTGTATAAACAAGACGGCTCGATTTGTGTTTAGAACTTCCTGTCTCGGGAGTCCGGCTGTCTGTTAAAATGGAGTCGAAGGTTGACTTCGGCTCGCGAGTTCCGGAAGCGCGCGTTGGGAAAATTTAGTCAGGTTCAAAATGGTGTAAGTATTTTTTGGGAGTAAAGCGGTGTGTCGATCCGCCGCGATTTACGCCGGGCACTCGTTGTTCGTCGATTTTGCCTACCTTTCATACTTCCCCCCGAAGGGGGTTATTATATACCTCTGGTTATATATATCAAATAATCTATAAAACCAATTAAATATAACATAACCCACTCGAATTAAGTTCTCTTAAAGGTCAAAAGTCACGGTGTTTTTGGTTAAAATAAATGGGGCTTTTATGTTACAATTCAAATTAGGATTTAAAAAATGAGTTCACCAAGCCAAAAAACTTATTCCGAAATTATTGAATAAATTAATTTGGTTTTATTTGAATTTAAATGAAGTAAAATATAACCAATCAGATTAACCCAATGAAGCAACTCAATAGCGTATGGCTCGAATTTACGGTATACGTAAAAATGTATGGAAATATTATAATTTTTCGTGCAGATTCTGAAAATCAAATCAAAAACAGATCCATTTTTATTTCTTAGCGTATATTAAGTCAACCTCTTTGTCGTATAAGATCTCAAATATAATAATGTTTCGCAACTTCTAAAAATATAGACAATTTAGAATATAAATATATATAAATTTGGTTGCTAAATTTAACATAAAACCTTTTTTTATCCAAAAATCCAAGCATTTTTCTTCTTTTGGAACAGAATATTACAAAGATAAGCTAACTGCCGCTATCATGGACCTTCCTCTATTGTGTACCAATAAAAAAAACAATACATTATCCTCCAAAAGAGTCTTTATTCTTTTAGGATTTAAAGAGAGAAGAAATCCAGAGTTTTTCTATCGATTCGGCTTTAAAGATAAGTTGCCACGAATTTTTCTCGAATCTCAAATTGAAATTGAATATAATTTTCAGAAAGATCGTTAAAAAACGATTCAAAATATATATTTTATAATCGCCATTATAATTTAATTTTAGATAGGGAAGGACTAAGTACTTTCACGAAAAAGACGGCGTGAAACCGAACTAATCACGTGCTAGAACGCGCGAGAATCAACCGCGTATTCTCTACAATAGGGAAATCACGTGACCATACGTAGTATTGCGTGGAATATTTATTTTAAAAATTTCGAAAATGGCGATTAATCGGGTTAATTTTTGAAAAATGCAACTAACATTTCATTTTGAAACTCGTAAATAATCCGGTGACAGCCTCACTTTAAGTATATTTATCATATCCATAACGAAATAAAGATCTTTCGATAATAGCAAATATGGCATACGCTATTATGTATTATATTTCTATAATCTATTTTTAACGATCTTTCGGAAGATACTAGACTCAAATGAGGAATCGTTGAACAAGGTCGTCAATTTAAAAAAAAAACTAAAACAACACGTACAATATACAACAGAGAAAGTGCCACCTATCAAGGACACGTAAAAATACTAAAAGTTGGGCTAATTATTTTCGGATTACATCCAGTAACGTCAATTTAATTGTATTTATATTTGCCTTTAAAATTAAATCGTTTCGTTTAAATTCGCATTAGCCTAATAAGCTACGTTCACACTATCGGATATTCAAATCGACTTTTCAAGCTGATATTTTTCTCAAATCATCTCAAGAGTTGACCTCAAAAATCTTCACTTTGACCTTTCCAAAATGGTTATAAACGTTTGCAAACTCTGTAGCGTGAAGGCCACTTAAATGTTTTGATATTACGCGAAAAAACTAAGCTTATATTAAAAGGATTAATCCAGTTAAAGGACGAAAAAATTAAAGAGGTTTTTTTTTATTTTAACTCGTTGAACTTTAAAGCATTTTGAAAAAAAGAAAATCATCTTAATTGGTTGCCTTAGTCAGCGCGAATAAATCTATATCTTTATTCTCATAGCTTATACTCGAGTTAATTGGCTCTACAGTATCGTCCCATTCGACAGAAATTTCCCATTCGACATAATCCCATTAGATCGAAATGTTCCGATTGTACAGACCTCGACCTTAGACGCGTTTGCGTACGTATTCCATTAATACTATATCAATACGGTGGATGTCATTAACGTTTAATTCCGCCATGATCAAACCATCTTTTCAGTTTCATTTTACCTTGATTTGACACTACTTACAAAACTAGGAAAAGCCGTTATCCCTACGATTTATTGGCTTAGGTTCATTTGCTCGACTTCCAATTGATCGACAAGGAGTCCGTTTGATCGACTACCGTTTGATCGACTCCCATTTGATCGACTCCCATTTGATCGACAGCCCAGTTTTTTAGCGAGTAACGAGTATAGGTCAGGTTAGGTTAGGTTAGGTTAGGTTAGGTTAATCTATTTATAATCGTTATTACGAAGTTGACCAATTGGGAAACGATCAAATGCACCCTTTGTTGTCGGTAATTTGGGATTAGGCATCAATCATTTGATCCCTTTGTCGATCGTTTGGGAGTCGATCAAGTGGACCCTTTGTCGATCATTTGGGAGTCGATCAAGTGGACCTTTTGTCGATCATTTGGGAGTCGATCAATTGTGAGTCGATCATTTGGGTGTCGATCAAGTGGACCTCTTGTCGATCATTTGGGAGTCGATCAAGTGGACCCAAATCGATTTATTATCTATATGAATTAAAGATAACTTATAGATTCGAACGAGGTACCGAGTCAAAATGAAAATGATTAAAGATGGTCGTACGTGTACTCTTTCTTCATTCAATCGCGGCGAACGTAAAATTCCCAGGGGGAAACAAAAACAAAAACAGGAACGTATAAACTACGAAGAAGGATAAGAAAAGTAAAACAGATAACGAAGTAAAAGAAGCATTATCGGCCGAGGCAAATTTATTTCTTTCAAGCTAAAATACATCGATAAAACTATACTATTATTAGAGTCCCGTACTAAAACACGTACTCAAGTCAAATAGTACAGTCAGATAACTGCTTTTATCTCAAATAAAGTTTTACATGAAACAGAAGACGTTTGCCCCGGGGAGGGAATAAGTTTTGGAATAATAAAATTATATTGTCTTTGTGGTGAAGTATATCTCAACAAGTTCTTTCGCTAATTTAGGTTTGCTAACTTCGGTTGGATCTAATTAAAAATTTAAAACAACCTAGCTTTAATTAAGCCATTATTTTGATCAGTGATAGGAGGCGGTAAAAATGTCTCTGGGCATCCAATATACGCAGTCTCTTTCTTTGTATAATTGTTAATACGGGACCTGATCACGAAAGTGTATCAGTTTAAATTTCAAAGAGAAGTTAATTCGAGTCCCTAAATCTCTCTGGTTAATTTATATTTAGAAATAGATCCATTCTTGGAATAATTTAGACGTAGAATCGGAAATTCGAATTATATTATCCTTTTGAGTTCAATTGCCTGGAGATTGTTCGTTAAATATTCTTAAACTTAACTTCTAAAAGGTAATCTTTGATGAAACCGAGCGCAACTTGATTAAACTTCATTTGTTAAAGAATTTATAGAAAATACGAGGCAATTAAGGCGAATTGGTCTTATCAAAACACGGTTCTAAATTAAGGTAATGGACCGAAACTAAGTATATTGTAAGCTGATAATTTAAATCTCTTTTCAACTCTTGACTATTCAATCGCCGATGTTGTTCGCGTTAATGCCCCCAAGAACCAGTCATTAATAATGTCTACCTTCAAACTATATTTACGATTCAAGATCACGTTTCAACATTTAAAGGGAGAATGAAACCTAATAACAGTGGTTTATTTATCGTTAAAATATACCTAATCCAATAGTAAACAAAATTACAAATAAATATTAAAACTTACCCGGAAAATAGGCTTAGCTGGATTCATGGAGATTTTATAATTATTCCCATTGAAGAGTCAACAACCAATGAGCGAAGGCCCGTCCTTAAGGCGAGACTTCCAATAATATTCGCTGACTCAATCTCCATGAATCCAGCTAAGCCTATTTTCATGGTAAGTTTTAAATTTATTTCTAGTTGAATTTATAATCTATTTTTTTAATAGTATAAAAAACAAATTTTACATTTCGACCATTTCAAAATGGTTTCAAAGATTTCAGTGTGAACGCGTCTTTAGACTAAATTTTCCCATTAAATTTTCCGTCTTAAATTTTAATCTAATTAAGCAAAGTTATAGTTTATAATCTAAGTCGCTTAAAACTTTGAAATGGCGCAATTATTTATTTAATCGCGTAGTCGCGGTGGTTAATTTATACCTATTTGAACTTTCACTTTTCGTAAAAATGTATGACTCTGAACGCGAACCCGAGCGTAAGTGGCGCTACACGCGTGATACCGTGATAGTAAATCAATGATAAATATATTAAAAAAAATGTTGTTCGTGATACACCTTTGAAATTATATAATTAAACATAATTATTTCCAATTTACTAAATAATTTCAATAAATAAAATTGCAGATTCAAACTCGTTAATAAAAAGCTTTCGTATCATTAAAAATCTGATACAATTTCGAAACGAAATAGCAACATAATATCCTAATCTTTCTATGCCCTTAATTTCGATCTAAGCCTTGGCTTTAAGGATAAAAAACCTTCCGAGTAACGTAAATAACCTCCAAACCGTGTACGTGTTAAAAATAGAATTAACGCGTAATGAACTCACTTTGATTTTCCAACAGCGCTATCTCCGAGACAAATAACTTTAACTCTAAGGCTACCATCGTCGTTCGTTTCGGAATAATCCGGGTTTTCGTCCTCACCATTGTAGGATGACGCCATTTTTGTTGCCGAACTAAGGTAAAAAGGCCTGACACTTTCCTAATTATTGATTAATCTATAAAAATAAACCTATTATATACGGACAGGTGTACTAAAAGAGTATTCGTATGGTTTAAATGTTTGTCGAAGAGTACGGGGCCTGTGCTGCTACCTACATTATGTCATTGATTTATGGCAGTAATTGATATGGATTTTGTTGGCACTCGTTTTACATAGTGACATCTATTAGTTTGGAGAATCATATTTAGATTAATTAAATGAACTTGATTTAAAGTTTAATCTGGGATGTTTCATAGTTAATTAATACTTGATAATAATGTGTTTTATTAACGTGAAATATGATAAGTTTGATACTAGATTTTGTCTAAAGAAGGCACTAATATATTATTGTTTTCTTTTAGATCGATATGAAATGGAAATCTACTCTCGACAACATCATAGATTTTGATTTCGACTTAATGACAATTAAAGATGGAGTGTAGACTTTAAATACGTATCACGTGATAATATTTTAATTTAACCTAGGCCGTATAGATTCATTTGATAGACACTTAATTGAACGACACGGAGTTTTTGCCCAATTGATCAACTATCTAAATATCGGCAATGGCAGGGTTCGTACAAAATTTTCGAAGTTAATTTCCCTGACTTTTCCAGGTTTTCCCTGACCATTTCTAAATAATTTCCCTGACCAATTTTAATACTTTTTTCACGAATATATTCTTACGAGCGAGCTGCTGGCAATTCCCACAATTTATTTGACATAATTTATCAATCGGGGTCAGCTGATAGTTTACTCAGAATATGAGAAACAATTTGGATCTTTAGGCAAATATTTTCAGTTTATAATAATTACGTTACAACTGATTGGTAAACCAATCATAAACAGTTCCTTGACACATAAGAAAATATTATTTTCTTTGACCATTTGGGCTACTTTCAAATTCCCTGACTTTTCCCTGACCTTTTGGGCCACTTTCCAAATTCCCTGACTTTTCCAGGTTTTCCAGTCGTGTACGAACCCTGCAATGGCTTTGGTAAACATCTATCGGGTTAATTTAGTTAGCTAATTCGTATCATAAAGCCCCGAGTGATCTTTAACCCCGAAAGTCTACGATTGGACGGAAGCCTCAAATGGTGGGTTCAAATCCCACAACCGTTATCCAATAATACACCCTTATCCATTAATAAATTGATGGAAAAGAGGGATTTGTTCGTCCGAAAGTTCTCCAGAAATGTTTATTTAATAAACAATTTTTCTTAACCACGAAGTTCCAATCTCGTTAATTATTTTAAGAATATTATAATATTAATGATTTCTTTCTGATTTTATTATGGTTTCTAATGTAAGCCGCGTTCACATTAGGCCTTGAAATCGATTTAAACCGGTTCAAATCGATTTGATTCTTTTTCTCGAAATGGCTTCGGGAACCAGTTTCGTACTGATTAGGCTTCAACAATCGATAGATGAAGCTACGATAAATCGATTTATAAATAGCTACGTTCACACTACAGACTTTGAAACCGTTTTAAACCGTTTTGGAAAGGTCAAATAATACTATTTTGGGGTCACCCGTGTAGATCTTTGATCAAGAAACCATATTAATATCTAAAAAAGTCGATTTGACGACTCGAATCGGTTTGAAAACGGTATCAAAGTGTCAAGTGTGAACGTAGCTAATATAAAACGCTTAAAACGATTCCTGCCGATATATTTTACCGCTTCAAATCGATTACGAAATGCTAGCGTGACCGTAGCTATAATGACAAGGTTTCTGATATCGATATATAATCGAAGGTTCATCCATTTTATTTAATTTTTTACAAAACCTTTTACTAAATTCTTTCCCAATTATATTTAAAACATTGCTAATTAGCTCGCCTCAGGTTTTTGGTTATCTTAAAAACCCCAGTTAGCGAAATAACATCGAAATCAGTTAAAAAGGATTAACCTCAACACGTACTCAACGCCAAACCTCAGAAGCGAGTGGGAAACATCGTTAAAACATGGTATAAAGTCGAAATTGTTCTCTAAAGCCAACCACTAGACAGTGGTCCAATTATTCTACCCATCACGATGAATTCCATCTAACCCTTAGAACGCCAGAGAGAGAGAGAGAGAGAGAGCGGGAAAAATTCCTCTAAAATCGAAGATTTACGCGAGTCTTACGTCTATACGTTATTACGTTTTGTACCTTACGAAGCTTCTGAATGACATAGTTCACGAGGTCGCGCTTGGTTGGACGTGATTGCTCGTCGTTGTCCAATAAGAGCTCGAAGATCGGGACCCTATCTCGACGAGACTCCGAAGGATAAACTTCCAATTATACTTGTTCTAAACTAAATGTTTGAGGACCCTCGTAGGACCGACGTTAGGGAATTGGTCCGCTCGAAAACTGAAACTTTAATTACACTGACCATTCGAGCTTGATGAATCTTAGCTTTTATTTATAGTATTAATTTTAAAACCAGAGCGAAATCTCCGGTCAAGTCGTGCGAATAAAAATATTGCCCGTCTCAGAATCCCGGTGGAATTGTTATATTTATTTATATATATTTTAGATTCAATTTTAATTTTAACATAAATTCAAAGTTAAGCGATATTTCTGTATATAAGGAGTGGTTTTCGCTATCCTCTATCTTACAAACTTCCTCGAATTTCGTACGAGGAAGACGTGTTTCGAGTGATCTCTCTTCGTTTAAGAAGTAAGTACTTAAAAATTTAAATTTAATTCATTCTGACCACGGAAAAGATACAGCGAGTTACGTAAAATATTAGGAAGAATTAGAAGTTAAAATAATAAAAGATTAATGAAATTTTAATTGTAGCAAATATCAAAACGTATTTTTTGATTTAGTAAAGACTTCAAAATGTCATAGAATATAGTTTAGTCACTATATGTACTAATATAAGAGTTTAAATACTATGGAATTTTACAGACTTATCTTAATCTTAAATTATGGGATTAAATAATAATTTTGGTGGCTATTTAAAATTTGCAATTGAAGCTTCATTTAAAATATTCTCACTTAGATCGGCATTTTTGCAGCTTTGGTGTCTAAAACCCTGTCCCTTCCAGATAAAACTAAATCTCACATTTTTTGTCCTAATCCTTTTGTGGGGGAGCTTTTTTGTTGATCAGCTTTAAATTCTTTTTCTAAGAAGTTACAAGCGATTTTTTTTTTTGCGTCTGGAAAGTGAAAATGGCAAAGGTTATATAGAAACAAGACATAGGGAAAAGAAACTAAAACTAACGTTTTTTCGCGCCATCTATACTAAAGAAGTAACTAACTTATCCTGGAAATAATTTTAAAGATTTGAAATCTTTATCTTTCAAAGATTTGTCGCTAATTTTAAAATTTGAAGACGTGCCAGGTATTTGAAAGACTCGAAGAATCTTTGACTGTACGAGTTTTATAATAGTTTCGGATCCTTCGGTCGAAACACAATCTTAAATTGAATTGCAAAGAATTAAATGAAAAAAACATTACATCCCTATGAGATTTAACATGGCGTACCACTCCGCCTCAACATTAACAAGTTAGCAAACAACCCTTGAACCGAAGGCAAGTTTTAGATTACATTGGAGTTGAACAATGAAGGAAAGACTTGTATATTTCCGTCAAATACCATCACTGTCCAAATTGGATAACACCAGAAGTCGAGACGCGAAATCAGATTTAAGTTACGATCTCCTGGCCACGCTTTAATAAATATAATATACCCCTACCGCCTTTGATAGCGCTGTAAAATAACAAAGCGATCCTAGCGGACGCCACTCGTTTGAACCGTATCACTCCCAAAATTCAACGAGCGCGAAGATAGTCTCAGTTCTAAAACGAAGGGTGGAATAACGCTTTTTCAGGGTGAAATGAACGTAATTCGGAAGTCCAATAAACGAATCAAAAGGGAAAACTCGTCAAACTTCGAGGAAACGTCTTTCCGACGTAACTCCGAGACAATAACGTTGGAAATTCGATTCTCGATCACGCGTCAAAAAGGTTTAATTTAAAAGCCAAGTTTATTGGCACGCCACTTAAATATTTAAAACAATAAGTACAATAATTAAACGGCGCAATTAAGCCGAATTCACATTTTTCACTATCGACCATTTAGCGGAATATGCCTCGAACTCTATAAAACCGTAACAACAGATAGAGATATTTGCCGCTCGCTTGGGGGCGTTGATTCAAGATGGTAGAGTTTAAAGAGACGAAGTGGCATGTGTGCATTAAAAGCTTTAAATCTATAATATTAAATACCTATCTCATTACGAGAAACCCTTGATCGGTCATGGAGTTTAATCTTCTCGTTTTTAAAAATGCGCAAAACAATTAAAACTTCAACTCATAACGAGGAGAGAAATTATATTTTTAATATACTAACTATGCCTAAATGATTATAAATTAATATAAATACTGATTTAATAATATTTGTCTGTCTTCATTTAGATTATCTTATACATCCGGCCAATTATGATGATGCAACATCTTTGGAAAATCGCCTCTTCGGTCGTCTTTGCCTTATTATTAAGCATTAAATTTCAAGAAACTAACGCTATTAGAATATGCGGGACAAGTTTGGCTGACACTTTAGCTTTTGCCTGCTCAGACCGAGGGGGTTTCCATACCCCCGTTCGTCGTTCCATTGGTAAGATGGTATTAATGCTTACGCAATTGTTATCCCAAGATTACAATCTCGCGTCATTTTAACCCAGCGTTTGATAATGCTGATTCAAATTTTAGGTAGAGAGAAAAAAACATAAGCTTAATTAACAAAACATAGTTCGAATATGCCGTGAGTTAAAAAGTAGCTTGATTAATACGATAAATGACAGGGGACTATGACGGGCTCTAAATAAATGTACTTAATCGCTTATCATCACTTCCAATTTTTCCAGTCAAGGGTCACGCGGTATTAAAACGAGACGTAGTGTACCTGATGAAGACTAAGCCAAGATCGTATTATAAAACTCCGATAAGCAGCCCTAGTAAAAGCGTTCCGGACGCCTTGGATAGGAGAAGCGTACACGGTCCCAATTGGATCAACGTGCCAGGCGTGGTCGATGAATGTTGCAGACGATCATGCACTTACGAGACTCTAATTAGCTACTGCGCGTCAACCGGCGCTTCCACAACGCCTCCCACCGCCTTCGTTGACTTTTTCAACAAAGTCGGCTACCATTCGAGCGAAGAATCGTCGGAAGGAAACAAAGTCAGTGACGAAAACGTTGGTTCTTCCGAAGAAGTTCAAAGCGACCAACCAGCCAACGCGGTGAGTATTTTCTTAAATTTCAAAGTGATTATTGGATGGTACGTAACTTTCTAAATATACTCATAAAGGACGGAACTCAAGCGGAGGGTGAGAGCCAAAGGACGCAAGGTGGTCTGAGCACGGGTCGCTACGGTCAAGTCCAAACGTTAAGACGTCGGCCAAACATCGGAATGTATTCCCGAAATCGCCCGTATTTTTTCGTCGTGTCTTCCCACTTCAATGGCCACAACGATTACCCAGCCTTCGTTAATTAAACCTAATTATAATTATTTCTAGTCAAATTAAGAACTGAAACACAATATAAATAAATGCTAACTTCTGTTCGGCGTTATTTCGTGATTCTAAAAGAATTAACGCGATTAGTGCTAGGAATAACTTAATAAAAAAAAAAAAATCCCCAATCTAGTCATAATTGTTGAGCTTTAAATAAATTATGTTTTATTAAAATAGGAAATAAGTGGTTACTCAGGAAATACGTTGTATTTGAAAAAATGATGAATATAATCAAATAAATGAATATATAAAGAAATACGCAGTTTACTGATTTCATAAGTTACTCGAAATAATTATAAAGAAATTAAAATAGTTTTTGGGGGTTATTTTCGACAGGAGTTCGCCCTGTCATCCGAAAAGCAATTTTTCTGACCTTTTGAACTATTTTTGAAATTTCTTTATTTGTTGCAGATCCAATATTAATATTTTCTAAATTTTTCCTGACCTTACAGCCCAAATTTAAAAATTAAAGTTTTTTCCTGACCTTACAACCTCAATTTAAAAATTTCTGAAGTTTCCCTGATCTTTAAAAATATATTTTTTTACTAGGCCTACATTCTTTTTGGATATTTTAGCTTTTTCCTGACCTTATTGGTAATTATAGAAATTTCCCTCATTTGTACCAGACCTTTCGTGTAAATTTAAAAATTATTCTGACCTTTTGACCCTAATTTAAAAATGTCTGTCCCACATTTGAAATTATCTAGCTTTTTCCTGACCTTTTGAACTATATTTATTAAATTTCGCGACTTGCCCCAAACATTGGGGCCCAATTTTAAAATTTATCTGGAGTTTTTGTCACAAATTATAAAATATCCTAAGATTTATTTGGCCCACTGATACCCAACAGTAATTTCACGAATTTTGCTAGACTTTTAAAAATTTATCAGCTTTTTTTCCCCAATTTTTCTAATTTACCAAGTACTTGTAAAATGTTTTAGTGTATGAATTATCAGCGGTTTAATAAGCGCGTAACAAAGCGTCGCTTATATATTTTAAAACGATAGGTTTAAAGTATTTTTAATTCACTATAAATGTTATAGACATACCGGGATATAATAAGGTACAAAATAATATAAAAAATGTTCAATACAATCGTTCGGCGCAGGCATAATGACGTCATCTTCGCCGTACAATTAGCTCAATGGCACAACAATAAAAATCTGTAAACTGGACAGTCTTCGAAGCAGCACTCTCGTACTATTTGCTGTACAGCGACGTCGTTGCTCGCTACAAGAACGTACAGAATTTGGCACAGAATTCATTTTGAATTAATATATAATTCAAGCGAGTTAAAATTAAAAGTGTCACTCGATGAATAGGAAATGCTCGATTTCTATCAGTGGCGGAATAATCTTTAACGAGTGGCTCATGTCAATCTTATTATTTTAAATTAATCTAGGGAATGTCTTCTTTCTAATGGTGCAATCGGTTTATGTCTAGGTGGTCGTAGAGAAAAGTTACGGCCATTTTAAGATGGGTCATTTTTAGGGTTTTTGCTCGATTTCTATCAGTGGCGGAATAATCTTTAACGAGTGGCTCATGTCAATTTTATTATTTTAAATTAATCTAGGGAATGTCTTCTTAGTAGGGGGAAAATGAGCGTACTGCCCCACTTGGGAGCCGATGGAGCCGATGGAGCCGGGAGCTCAAAATGGCGCCCATTTTTTTATTTTTATTTTTATTATTCAAAATTTTTTTTTTTTTTTTTTTTTTTTTCATCCGGGTTTCGAACCTGGTACCCAATGTATGTGAGGTAAGTGCATTAGCAGACTACGCCGTCTTCTCATATCAACTTTAAAAATATTTTCCATCCTTATCTATATTCTCGGTTCTTATCTCTGTGTACATTTATCACTGAAAGTTTAAATGATAAGGCGCCAAATCAAATGCGATTCTATAACCTATACTGAAACCTCTTTAAGCCTTTATCGTTTTCGAATTCCGCGCGGGTTTCCTATCGTATTATCACCTATGCCAGATCTTATCTTAAAACTCATTGGAAAAATAAATATATTTTTATATTCTTGTTCCTTATCTCTATGTTCATATATCACATGATTGAAAGTTTAAATGATAAGGCGCTAAATCAAATGTGAATCTATAACCTATACTGAAACCTCTTAAAGCCTTTATCGTTTTCGAATTTCGCGCGGTTCTCCTATCAGTAGTATCATGTTATCGACAAAAGTCTTTGCGTGTCCTATCTCAAATCACACCAGATAAATTGATGGATTTTCAAATATCTTAACAAATAACTACAAGAATTTCCCCAAGTAAACATAACTATAAATTTTAACTACAAATATACAATTATTTGTCTTAAACATTATAATAAATGCGGAAAAATACTCAAACAAGTTGGCGAACACCACGATATCAAATTAAAATTGGAAAGTTAGGCCTAATTACAACGTGTATGAAAATTGAAATACACTAATGATATATACAATTAAAGCCCGTGGTTAAACCCTACGCGGCATTGGTAAAACGTACTTCCAAAGTTCAAGTACTGATATGACGCTTGGTAAAAACCTACGCGTCATTGGTAAAACCTATTTCACAACTCAAGTACTGATTTGACGCTGAATCGCTTGGTAAAACCCTACGCGTCATTGGTAAAACCTATTTCACAACTTATATGACTCATATTTCTAGGTTTAAAAGCGGGTTTTATCGGGGAAATACGTTGAAACTCGTGGTAAAACCCAACACTTCTTCGAGAAAACCAATTTCTCAACTGATATGACACCTATTTTAGAGTATAAAAGCTAGGATATATTTTAGATAAGTCATTTAAAGCTGCCATCAACCGTATTCAAGTCATCCACAAGAACACTAAAAATGTAAGTAGCATTTTACTCTAAAATTAACTTATAAATTATTTGTGCCACCCTAAATAACTTGGAAATTATTAACCTAACCCTAAATAACTTTGAAATTTTCACTGTCCTCTTAAATAACTTAGTAATTTTTATTCCTGACATCTTATTATTAGTATAAAACCTCAATTAACTTAGCCGTTTCTATCATTTACAGGGACAACACGAACGTATTCGAAATCTCATCGAGAAAATCGGTCACAGTTACTCCCGAATGTGAAATTAGACTTGGATTTACTGATGGATCCACTGGAATTAATCTCAGCGAGGATGAGTACTTTCAAATATACCGAATGAGGGAAGAAATCACGCAATACTTCCAAAACGAGGGTGCAAGTCCTTCGTCAGTTTTCTTGGAAGGGTCAAACAATAAACGGGTGGAACTCAAGTCATACCAGGACCGGAAGATGCTTAATATCCGTGAAATGACGACGGGAAACGGGAAGAACTATGGGATGTTATTTCCCACTAAAAATGGATTCGCCATCGGAGGAGTTCTATGGGAGAAACTCTTGGAAAAGCATCAACAAGTTGAAATCATGCTTAACGAAACTAAGAAAGTCTACCAAGCTATAAAGGACATAGTAGTTTCACAGCTAACGGAACTTATTAAAAACTCGTGTAACGGGTGTCTCATTGACCATCCATCGCAATTACAGCACGATTGTTTAACCTATGATTGGGCTGAGCGTGTAGAAATGAATTTTTCAACTGCGATTAATAATTTAAATATCCAATTAATTACTGAAATTTTTAATAATTCAACTTTTTTAAGTTTCGAATTTTGTAAGCAAATGGTGACTAGAATTATTTGCATTTCGAAACAATATTTGTAAATACAAAATAAAATTCCGAATTTCAAACTGTTAAATATGACATTTCTTAATATTGATATCAAAAGTAGGCAAATAAAACTTTCATATTCTGTTCATATCAAATGGGTAAGGATAATTTCCCCAGAGTGGAAAGGGTGAGAAAAAGGACTTAGAATTAATCAGTGACTCATTGTTTAATTATCAAAGTTTAAGTTCTCACCAAGCATCATCATCTCTTCCGGTAATACTAAAAGTCTTTAACTTAAGTTAGTTACATTATGGTCATCTGTCGCAATTGTGGGGCTAAGTTTTCCCAAGTTGGAAGATTACTTCAACATGCTCGAGAAAAACACGAGTATGAAGAATTCCCGTGTAAATTTTGCAACGTATACTTCACAAAGAAGGAGCACCTCACCATCCATAGTCTATCCCGCCATAAGGAAGAAACGAGTCGTGAATCCATCCTGAAACGAGCTCGATCCATGGAATCTATCGAGAACGTTAAGAAGACGAAGATGAACGAGACTACATCCCAGACTATCGCCATAATCGCATCTATCAACGATGTCCCGTCATCCTCCAGCGATGTCCCGTCCACTTCTACCGATGGTCCATCATCACCCAACGATGTCTTATCACCTTCCAACGATGTCCCGATCACTTCAGCTGATGGTCCGTCCGTCCCCAACGTAGCTCCAGACGTTTCATTTACCACATCATCAAACATCCAACCCACTGAGAACCTTAACAACGACAGGAAGAATTTACATCAACCCTTCCGGCTATATGTATGTGCGAAGAACGAAATTTATTCGATGTCGGGTCGTGAATTATCACTCCACGATATATATAAAAATACTGTCAACATTCATCGTCCAAGACTTGGAAGAAATATTCGTAAAAAGTACAGTGGAGTATTACGAAGATTTTATAGATGTATACGAGGATGATGAGGACGAGTGGGATGACGTGCTGAATGATTCCTTAAACATAATTATAGATCCGAGCGTCAAGTTATCATGGTTTCAATACAATAGAGTGTTGAACACAGAATACAGTGACCCACCCCCATACTTCATAACAGGTAATCACATTATCACATCGTACTATTCGGTGCGTAGGAAATATTTCGAGAAGTATCGAAGATTACGTATGTGTAGCGATTGCTTCCAGCTTGAAGGCGTTATATCTTCCGAAGACGACGTTGATCACATTCAATACCACGGATACATAAACCCCGAAAACGTAGGAGAAATAGTCACCAACGTGTTTGCTACATGGTGTAACAATTGTTTACGTACGCCCTTATTTAAATTTTTGGATGATGTACGTTGTAAAGTATTAACTAAGTTTCATGTTGATAAAATTAATTTATTTACTACCGAAGAGAATGACGACGTACGAACGGTTATAAAACGTAGCAAATAAATTTGCCATTTTCATGTATAATTTTCATATGTATAATCAATAATAGTGTTTAATTCAATAAAATGGGATATATTAATCTTTCTACTGAAAATCTCTTATTTTTTTCTAACTTCACCATCCTACGAACATTATCACGTTTATCTCTACAAATATTTACTTATAACGAGAAAAGTTTCTTTCCTTTCATCATTTAAAAATAAACAAGATTCAACTCAAACGTTGTTTCCCCATCTTAATCGGTGACTCATGGTTTAAGGTAATAGGAGGGTATAAATAGTGAATTTTTCAAATCCTAATCATCACAACCTACAACCCCATCCTCGTCAAAAGGAAGAGAAAAAATAAATCTTCACCTCCATCTCCAGAAAATTTCTATCGGTAAGCATGAAATATATTTTAACGCTGTTAAAATAGGTATTTACGTTAACTCTTAGTTGAAATATAAAATAGCTTTCTACACTAAACTTTAGTTTAAATATAAAACAATATATTTTAACGTAGTATTTAAAGTAGTTATCTTCGCTAACCTTTAGTTTAAATTTAAAATAGTTTTCCACGCTAAACTCTAGTTTAAATATACAATAGTCTTCTACGTTAACCTATAGTTTAAATATAAAATAGATATCTACGTTAATCTTTAGATAGGGTATAGAAATTGATTCATAGTATTCCCAAGTCAATCCATATTTAGTTGAGAATTCATTATTGGGCATCAATTAGAGCGTATAGTTCAACTTTTTCAAAATCGTTATTTATCTCCAAAGTGATCATATATTTTGTCTTTAGATCAATCAACAATAGCCGAATGATGTGAAGTACCCCGCAATTATCAACTCTCTTGCCCGAGATGTGATAACGATCTCGCGTCAGTTCCAGCTCTCGGGAAACTGCTACACTTTTACATGTCCCGTGATTGCTTTCAACATAGGAAGTGTGTATTGATTCAACAAAAGAAGTATTACCGTCCGTCATTATCGAGTGAACAGGCAGTAATGCCTGATGAGCGTTGTTCTGCCGGTGGTGTTCAGAGTTTAAAATATACGATAAAAAATATTTGTGATTGCATAAAAATAAATTGTTAATTAAAATTTTTATAGTAAATGAATCCAATCTCTGAAATTATTTATACTTAAGCCTACTATATTTAGTAAAGCCTACAAATAACGTCGGATATCTAAGTTAGCCTATACCAATCTAGGATATATATATATATGACAATATTCAAGCTAATCGAAATAGAATAATAAAGGGGTATTATGAAATTGTTCGAGATAAATGAGTAAAAATGACTAAACACCGTCATAAAATGTCCAATCGTCGAGAAAAAATCGTGTGAAAAAGACGAAAAATCTCAATCTTTAAGCGTGACACAAATTAAAGGCGCAAGAAACGTCTAAGTATCGGGAGAGTCTAACTAACTAGATTAAGTAACAAAGACGGAAGTGTAAGCGTCGAACGAATTGATAAAAATTGTAAATAGAAAATATGATAAATCAAACTGAAAAAAAGTACGTTGAAATTGATTAGCGGTGGGACAAATTAATTAAACCGTGAAAAACGTCTAAATATCGATAGAAGATAATAAGGTTGTGAAAGAAAATTGTTAATGTAATGAAAACATCAAAGACGCAGATAATTGATTGAAACCGGTGTAATATATTAAAAAGACGGGAGTAAAATTGTCTAAAGACGCAGATAAATAATTGAAACCGGTGTAATATATTAAAAAGACGGGAGTAAAATTGTCTAAGAGCCGTCATAAAATGTATAAGCGTCGAACAAAGTGATCTAAAATTAGGGAAAACGATAAAAATGTTTAAGTAGTGAAATAGTTTAACAAAGTTGGAAGATAAAACGTCCAAGTGTCGGGAAAATAACGAAGATGCGGATATTAATGTCGGAGACTCAAAACTAAATAGGAAAGGAGAGGGATTTTAATATTGAAATACCGAAAGAAGTTAACACTTGATTCGTAAAAATACAATGTTTCTGTAAAATAACAGATACTCGACAAAAGCATTATTACTCTTTGGGTTAGTTTCTTGTACGTATTTTCTACGAATACTATGCCGCGACGTGATGATAATTTAACCGCGCGTGTTTAAAATTTGAATCGCACACGTGAACCGCTTAACATAGAGATAAGCAAAAACACGACTACAGTTTCTGGAACGTTTTTAGCAAGGCTCAATCGTAAAAAGAAGCAAAATCCGCTTTCAACCTTTTCACCAGTATACGATAAAACGACGAAAAATTTGTTTATTCGGTAAAACAAATTAACATAACCGTGAAAAAAGTCTAAATATTGGAGAAGTTAATATAAAGCGGAATGAAACGTCTAAGTTTCGGCATAAACAACAGCAATGTCGAAGAAGCGAAACAAAATAACAGGTCTAAATCAAGGGAGAAATTAACAAAGACGTAAGAAAAACATCTAATTAACGCGATAAGGAAGCAAAGACGGGAATGAAAATGTGAAGGTACGTCATAAAATATCCAAGTGTCGATTCAAATTAACAAAATCGTGGGTAAAATTGTATTTGTCACCATCCTCATCGTCGACGATTCTAACCTAACCTAACTTCGCGAAATTACATCAGGATGAATGGCGGGGCGCCGTCAACTCCTTGGCGATCCGCCAAGGAGATTGAAAAGAGGCGCCCCGCCATTCATCCTGATGTAATTTCGCGAAGTTAGGTTAGGTTAGAATCGTCGACGATGAGGATGGTGACAAATACAATTTTACCCACGATTTTGTTAATTTGAATCGACACTTGGATATTTTATGACGTACCTTCACATTTTCATTCCCGTCTTTGCTTCCTTATCGCGTTAATTAGATGTTTTTCTTACGTCTTTGTTAATTTCTCCCTTGATTTAGACCTGTTATTTTGTTTCGCTTCTTCGACATTGCTGTTGTTTATGCCGAAACTTAGACGTTTCATTCCGCTTTATATTAACTTCTCCAATATTTAGACTTTTTTCACGGTTATGTTAATTTGTTTTACCGAATAAACAAATTTTTCGTCGTTTTATCGTATACTGGTGAAAAGGTTGAAAGCGGATTTTGCTTCTTTTTACGATTGAGCCTTGCTAAAAACGTTCCAGAAACTGTAGTCGTGTTTTTGCTTATCTCTATGTTAAGCGGTTCACGTGTGCGATTCAAATTTTAAACACGCGCGGTTAAATTATCATCACGTCGCGGCATAGTATTCGTAGAAAATACGTACAAGAAACTAACCCAAAGAGTAATAATGCTTTTGTCGAGTATCTGTTATTTTACAGAAACATTGTATTTTTACGAATCAAGTGTTAACTTCTTTCGGTATTTCAATATTAAAATCCCTCTCCTTTCCTATTTAGTTTTGAGTCTCCGACATTAATATCCGCATCTTCGTTATTTTCCCGACACTTGGACGTTTTATCTTCCAACTTTGTTAAACTATTTCACTACTTAAACATTTTTATCGTTTTCCCTAATTTTAGATCACTTTGTTCGACGCTTATACATTTTATGACGGCTCTTAGACAATTTTACTCCCGTCTTTTTAATATATTACACCGGTTTCAATTATTTATCTGCGTCTTTAGACAATTTTACTCCCGTCTTTTTAATATATTACACCGGTTTCAATCAATTATCTGCGTCTTTGATGTTTTCATTACATTAACAATTTTCTTTCACAACCTTATTATCTTCTATCGATATTTAGACGTTTTTCACGGTTTAATTAATTTGTCCCACCGCTAATCAATTTCAACGTACTTTTTTTCAGTTTGATTTATCATATTTTCTATTTACAATTTTTATCAATTCGTTCGACGCTTACACTTCCGTCTTTGTTACTTAATCTAGTTAGTTAGACTCTCCCGATACTTAGACGTTTCTTGCGCCTTTAATTTGTGTCACGCTTAAAGATTGAGATTTTTCGTCTTTTTCACACGATTTTTTCTCGACGATTGGACATTTTATGACGGTGTTTAGTCATTTTTACTCATTTATCTCGAACAATTTCATAATACCCCTTTATTATTCTATTTCGATTAGCTTGAATATTGTCATATATATATATATCCTAGATTGGTATAGGCTAACTTAGATATCCGACGTTATTTGTAGGCTTTACTAAATATAGTAGGCTTAAGTATAAATAATTTCAGAGATTGGATTCATTTACTATAAAAATTTTAATTAACAATTTATTTTTATGCAATCACAAATATTTTTTATCGTATATTTTAAACTCTGAACACCACCGGCAGAACAACGCTCATCAGGCATTACTGCCTGTTCACTCGATAATGACGGACGGTAATACTTCTTTTGTTGAATCAATACACACTTCCTATGTTGAAAGCAATCACGGGACATGTAA
Organism: Odiellus spinosus; assembly: GCA_963920705.1. Lineage (NCBI taxonomy): Eukaryota > Metazoa > Arthropoda > Arachnida > Opiliones > Phalangiidae > Odiellus > Odiellus spinosus. Next base: position 22,282,966 of record OY987233.1, on the reverse strand, counting down.
AAGTGTAGCAGTTTCCCGAGAGCTGGAACTGACGCGAGATCGTTATCACATCTCGGGCAAGAGAGTTGATAATTGCGGGGTACTTCACATCATTCGGCTATTGTTGATTGATCTAAAGACAAAATATATGATCACTTTGGAGATAAATAACGATTTTGAAAAAGTTGAACTATACGCTCTAATTGATGCCCAATAATGAATTCTCAACTAAATATGGATTGACTTGGGAATACTATGAATCAATTTCTATACCCTATCTAAAGATTAACGTAGATATCTATTTTATATTTAAACTATAGGTTAACGTAGAAGACTATTGTATATTTAAACTAGAGTTTAGCGTGGAAAACTATTTTAAATTTAAACTAAAGGTTAGCGAAGATAACTACTTTAAATACTACGTTAAAATATATTGTTTTATATTTAAACTAAAGTTTAGTGTAGAAAGCTATTTTATATTTCAACTAAGAGTTAACGTAAATACCTATTTTAACAGCGTTAAAATATATTTCATGCTTACCGATAGAAATTTTCTGGAGATGGAGGTGAAGATTTATTTTTTCTCTTCCTTTTGACGAGGATGGGGTTGTAGGTTGTGATGATTAGGATTTGAAAAATTCACTATTTATACCCTCCTATTACCTTAAACCATGAGTCACCGATTAAGATGGGGAAACAACGTTTGAGTTGAATCTTGTTTATTTTTAAATGATGAAAGGAAAGAAACTTTTCTCGTTATAAGTAAATATTTGTAGAGATAAACGTGATAATGTTCGTAGGATGGTGAAGTTAGAAAAAAATAAGAGATTTTCAGTAGAAAGATTAATATATCCCATTTTATTGAATTAAACACTATTATTGATTATACATATGAAAATTATACATGAAAATGGCAAATTTATTTGCTACGTTTTATAACCGTTCGTACGTCGTCATTCTCTTCGGTAGTAAATAAATTAATTTTATCAACATGAAACTTAGTTAATACTTTACAACGTACATCATCCAAAAATTTAAATAAGGGCGTACGTAAACAATTGTTACACCATGTAGCAAACACGTTGGTGACTATTTCTCCTACGTTTTCGGGGTTTATGTATCCGTGGTATTGAATGTGATCAACGTCGTCTTCGGAAGATATAACGCCTTCAAGCTGGAAGCAATCGCTACACATACGTAATCTTCGATACTTCTCGAAATATTTCCTACGCACCGAATAGTACGATGTGATAATGTGATTACCTGTTATGAAGTATGGGGGTGGGTCACTGTATTCTGTGTTCAACACTCTATTGTATTGAAACCATGATAACTTGACGCTCGGATCTATAATTATGTTTAAGGAATCATTCAGCACGTCATCCCACTCGTCCTCATCATCCTCGTATACATCTATAAAATCTTCGTAATACTCCACTGTACTTTTTACGAATATTTCTTCCAAGTCTTGGACGATGAATGTTGACAGTATTTTTATATATATCGTGGAGTGATAATTCACGACCCGACATCGAATAAATTTCGTTCTTCGCACATACATATAGCCGGAAGGGTTGATGTAAATTCTTCCTGTCGTTGTTAAGGTTCTCAGTGGGTTGGATGTTTGATGATGTGGTAAATGAAACGTCTGGAGCTACGTTGGGGACGGACGGACCATCAGCTGAAGTGATCGGGACATCGTTGGAAGGTGATAAGACATCGTTGGGTGATGATGGACCATCGGTAGAAGTGGACGGGACATCGCTGGAGGATGACGGGACATCGTTGATAGATGCGATTATGGCGATAGTCTGGGATGTAGTCTCGTTCATCTTCGTCTTCTTAACGTTCTCGATAGATTCCATGGATCGAGCTCGTTTCAGGATGGATTCACGACTCGTTTCTTCCTTATGGCGGGATAGACTATGGATGGTGAGGTGCTCCTTCTTTGTGAAGTATACGTTGCAAAATTTACACGGGAATTCTTCATACTCGTGTTTTTCTCGAGCATGTTGAAGTAATCTTCCAACTTGGGAAAACTTAGCCCCACAATTGCGACAGATGACCATAATGTAACTAACTTAAGTTAAAGACTTTTAGTATTACCGGAAGAGATGATGATGCTTGGTGAGAACTTAAACTTTGATAATTAAACAATGAGTCACTGATTAATTCTAAGTCCTTTTTCTCACCCTTTCCACTCTGGGGAAATTATCCTTACCCATTTGATATGAACAGAATATGAAAGTTTTATTTGCCTACTTTTGATATCAATATTAAGAAATGTCATATTTAACAGTTTGAAATTCGGAATTTTATTTTGTATTTACAAATATTGTTTCGAAATGCAAATAATTCTAGTCACCATTTGCTTACAAAATTCGAAACTTAAAAAAGTTGAATTATTAAAAATTTCAGTAATTAATTGGATATTTAAATTATTAATCGCAGTTGAAAAATTCATTTCTACACGCTCAGCCCAATCATAGGTTAAACAATCGTGCTGTAATTGCGATGGATGGTCAATGAGACACCCGTTACACGAGTTTTTAATAAGTTCCGTTAGCTGTGAAACTACTATGTCCTTTATAGCTTGGTAGACTTTCTTAGTTTCGTTAAGCATGATTTCAACTTGTTGATGCTTTTCCAAGAGTTTCTCCCATAGAACTCCTCCGATGGCGAATCCATTTTTAGTGGGAAATAACATCCCATAGTTCTTCCCGTTTCCCGTCGTCATTTCACGGATATTAAGCATCTTCCGGTCCTGGTATGACTTGAGTTCCACCCGTTTATTGTTTGACCCTTCCAAGAAAACTGACGAAGGACTTGCACCCTCGTTTTGGAAGTATTGCGTGATTTCTTCCCTCATTCGGTATATTTGAAAGTACTCATCCTCGCTGAGATTAATTCCAGTGGATCCATCAGTAAATCCAAGTCTAATTTCACATTCGGGAGTAACTGTGACCGATTTTCTCGATGAGATTTCGAATACGTTCGTGTTGTCCCTGTAAATGATAGAAACGGCTAAGTTAATTGAGGTTTTATACTAATAATAAGATGTCAGGAATAAAAATTACTAAGTTATTTAAGAGGACAGTGAAAATTTCAAAGTTATTTAGGGTTAGGTTAATAATTTCCAAGTTATTTAGGGTGGCACAAATAATTTATAAGTTAATTTTAGAGTAAAATGCTACTTACATTTTTAGTGTTCTTGTGGATGACTTGAATACGGTTGATGGCAGCTTTAAATGACTTATCTAAAATATATCCTAGCTTTTATACTCTAAAATAGGTGTCATATCAGTTGAGAAATTGGTTTTCTCGAAGAAGTGTTGGGTTTTACCACGAGTTTCAACGTATTTCCCCGATAAAACCCGCTTTTAAACCTAGAAATATGAGTCATATAAGTTGTGAAATAGGTTTTACCAATGACGCGTAGGGTTTTACCAAGCGATTCAGCGTCAAATCAGTACTTGAGTTGTGAAATAGGTTTTACCAATGACGCGTAGGTTTTTACCAAGCGTCATATCAGTACTTGAACTTTGGAAGTACGTTTTACCAATGCCGCGTAGGGTTTAACCACGGGCTTTAATTGTATATATCATTAGTGTATTTCAATTTTCATACACGTTGTAATTAGGCCTAACTTTCCAATTTTAATTTGATATCGTGGTGTTCGCCAACTTGTTTGAGTATTTTTCCGCATTTATTATAATGTTTAAGACAAATAATTGTATATTTGTAGTTAAAATTTATAGTTATGTTTACTTGGGGAAATTCTTGTAGTTATTTGTTAAGATATTTGAAAATCCATCAATTTATCTGGTGTGATTTGAGATAGGACACGCAAAGACTTTTGTCGATAACATGATACTACTGATAGGAGAACCGCGCGAAATTCGAAAACGATAAAGGCTTTAAGAGGTTTCAGTATAGGTTATAGATTCACATTTGATTTAGCGCCTTATCATTTAAACTTTCAATCATGTGATATATGAACATAGAGATAAGGAACAAGAATATAAAAATATATTTATTTTTCCAATGAGTTTTAAGATAAGATCTGGCATAGGTGATAATACGATAGGAAACCCGCGCGGAATTCGAAAACGATAAAGGCTTAAAGAGGTTTCAGTATAGGTTATAGAATCGCATTTGATTTGGCGCCTTATCATTTAAACTTTCAGTGATAAATGTACACAGAGATAAGAACCGAGAATATAGATAAGGATGGAAAATATTTTTAAAGTTGATATGAGAAGACGGCGTAGTCTGCTAATGCACTTACCTCACATACATTGGGTACCAGGTTCGAAACCCGGATGAAAAAAAAAAAAAAAAAAAAAAAAATTTTGAATAATAAAAATAAAAATAAAAAAATGGGCGCCATTTTGAGCTCCCGGCTCCATCGGCTCCATCGGCTCCCAAGTGGGGCAGTACGCTCATTTTCCCCCTACTCTTCTTTCTAATGGCGCAATCGGTTTAGACCTAGGAGCTAGTAGAGAAAAGTTACGGCCATTTTAAGATAGGGGTCATTTTTGGGTTTTTGCTCGATTTCTATCAGTGGCGGAATAATCTTTAACGAGTGGCTCATGTCAATCTTATTATTTTAAATTAAACTAGTAAATGTCTACTTTCTAATGGTGCAATCGGTTTAGGCCTAGGTGTTAGTAGAGAAAAGTTACGGCCATTTTAAGACAGGGCTCATTTTTGGGTTTTTGCTCGATTTTTATCAGTGGCGGAATAATCTTTAACGAGTGGCTCATGTCAATTTTATTATTTTAAATTAAACTAGGGAATGTCTTCTTTCTAATGGTGCAATCGGTTTAGACCTAGGAGCTAGTAGAGAAAAGTTACGGCCATTTTAAGACAGGGGTCATTTTTCAGTTTTTGCTCGATTTCTATCAGTGGCGGAATAATCTTTAACGAGTGGCTCATGTCAATTTTATTATTTTAAATTAAACTAGTAAATGTCTACTTTCTAATGGTGCAATCGGTTTAGACCTAGGAGCTAGTAGAGAAAAGTTACGGCCATTTTAAGACAGGGGTCATTTTTAGGGTTTTTGCTCGATTTCTATCAGTGGCGGAATAATCTTTTACGAGTGGTTATTTCAAGTTCCTACTCATCTTGTGGCATTCCTCGCGTCTTAACTCGAACATATTTAAATCCTCAGTTTTACTTGCGCTTCGTCGAACTCTGGTATTTGAAGGCAGCGGATAGAACCTCGGTCCACCTTGTCGAAAGTAATGGGAAGGTTGATAACCGGACGAAGACACTAAAGGGTGCGGGAAATCGGCGAAATAAGGGCTGCTATAAGTCAAATCCCTCGTATTGACTGCTGGGGCGGCGATAGCTTGGTTCCTTTCCAATTCCCTGAGGGTTGGATATTCGTCGGGACTGAACGGGGGCCTGGGGGCGTTGTAGGGCCCACTCGAGGGAAAATTCTGACCAACAGGGGCGCTCCTCTTGTAGTAATTACAAGCTTGAACGACGGCTTCTTTGAAATCGTAAGCGTTGCAAACTTTTAGCGCCACGGCTTTGGAAGTTAGATAACAGATTGAGTAAATTACGGTGAATAACAGAAACTTGAATAAGGATGGCATTTTGATTCTTTGTTTGTTGTATTTAAGTCGATTTGATACGAAAAATATACGGTATACCTAAAATTGTAAAATTATTTTGATATACGTCACGTTTTCCTTTTAAAGACGGATACACAGACGTACGAAGGAACGTACGAGTCTCCTTCAACAACCAATCAAACTTATTACTTATTAAAAAGATTCATTTACTCTAAATATATATTTAATAATTAAATAAATTTAAAGTAAGGCTGTCATTATTTTTTCGAATTATTTAGAATTATAATTCTTATTAAACTTCAAAATGAAAATGTTATTTTTTCCAAATATATGACGTAAACTTTATTTCCGTAACGTTATTAACGATAAAGGTAGTTCAAGTACTTTTACGAAAATGACGGCGCGAAAACGACCTTATGACGCGCGATGATAGCCTTCCTAATACTATTATCAGAGGTATATAATAACCCCATTTGGGGGGAAGTATGAAAGCCCTATACTACCAATGCTAAAAATCACGAACAACGAGAGCCCGCTGCTGACTATCTAGGCCACTAGCTCGCGCTGGACTTCTCAATGTCGCTACTGTAGTAAATGGTCTTTGTATAAACAAGACGGCTCGATTTGTGTTTAGAACTTCCTGTCTCGGGAGTCAGGCTGTCTGTTAAATTGGAGTCGAAGGTTGACTTCGGCTCGCGAGTTCCGGAAGTGCGCGTAGGGAAAATTTAGTGAGGTTCAAAATGGAGTAACTATTTTTTGGGAGTAAAGCGGTGTGTCGATCCGCCGCGATTTACGCCGGGCACTCGTTGTTCGTCGATTTTGCCTACCTTTCATACTTCCCCCCGAAGGGGGTTATTATATACCTCTGCTATTATTTATTCATTAATAATACGCAAACTAAATTAAAACTACTTACTAATTTCTGATCCGATTTCATCAACTTATTTTAAAATAAAAACTACCTTAGGTTGATAATCTTGTAAAAAATTTAGTCATTTGTATTTGAGCAACGACCAGTCAACCTTTTTTTCTCGTCTGTTTTTCCGAAATGATTTCACGAAACTAAAGCTCCTTTTCTTTCGAGAAACACCTTCCGAAAATATATAAAAACTGATTCAAAATCAGATTTAAATCAGTTAAAGTAACGGCGGAAAAATACAACGCGTTAAAACTCAATAAACTATAAAAAATATGAACTACATCGAAAATAATCGAACGGGAAATATATTTTAAGCGTAATTCTGAATATTCCGCGATCTAAAGGATTAGTTCCTGGTTTATCGCAAAAAGTGTTCAATTTAGATTTTAAAAGATAAATACGCTGGATTTCATTAATGTTTCATGGATTCTGATTAAAAAAAAATGATATTAAAGTAAAACATTCTAAATTAAATAAATTATCGTTAAGTATCTAACTCGCGTATTTTCGTTCGAGTTTTGCGAGGGATAAAAAATAATCGATAAAATATAAAAAACACCTTTTAAGAATCAACTAACCCTTTAAAGATACAGTTTTAAATTTTCAACGTTTAAAAGGTTTGATTCAATTTTCTAAAAATAAAAATAACGCGATCCAATTATAAAGGATTTCAATATAATAATATCATTTTCTTTTTGGTTGTAAGGTCGTAACCTAATTTCCAGAAAGACCTTCAGAATGAAGCTACGATGAAAAGCTCTTACCTTATAGGTTTCGATACTCTTGCTTATTTTGTTCGTAATAATTTGAAAGAATCTGCACTGGATTACATAATCTTATTTCTGTAAAGTTTCTATCAAACTTTGTACTCTTGCAAATTCCAGAGATTCAATGGAAATTTCATAGGAATTTTAAATATTAATTTATTAGATAGATAATTAAAGGGTAGGTGAATGAAATTTCGGTTGGTACCCAATCATGGCCTTTGCTAATGATATTACAGCCTTTGGTAATTATATTACAGCCTTTGGTAATTATATTACAGCCTTTGCTAATTATATTACAGCCTTTGCTAATTATATTACAGCCTTTGCTAATTATATTACAGCCTTTGCTAATTATATTACAGCCTTTGCTAATTATATTACAGCCTTTGCTAATTATATTACAGCCTTTGCTAATTATATTACAGCCTTTGCTAATTATATTACAGCCTTTGCTAATTATATTACAGCCTTTGCTAATTATATTACAGCCTTTGGTAACTATATTACAGCCTTTGGTAACTATATTACGTCAGCCTTTGGTAACTATATTACGTCAGCCTTTGGTAACTATATTACGTCAGCCTTTGGTAACTATATTACGTCAGCCTTTGGTAACTATATTACGTCAGCCTTTGGTAACTATATTACGTCAGCCTTTGGTAACTATATTTGAGCATTGGTAACTATATTTGAGCATTGGTAACTATATTTGAGCATTGGTAACTATATTTGAGCATTGGTAACTATATTTCGTCAGCCTTTGGTAACTATATTTGTCAGCCTTTGGTAACTCTATTTCGTCAGCCTTTGGTAACTCTATTTCGTCAGCCTTTGGTAACTCTATTTCGTCAGCCTTTGGTAACTCTATTTCGTCAGCCTTTGGTAACTCTATTTCGTCAGCCTTTGGTAACTATATTTCGTCAGCCTTTCATAACTATATTTCGTCAGCCTTTCATAACTATAATACAGCATTTAGTAACTATAGTATGTCAGCCTTTCGTAAAGATAAATACCGACTCAGTTAATTAGTTTAAGACAAACATGATTACGAGTTAGCTAATCAATCAAAACTAAATTTTTTTTTGGAATTTGCCAAATATTTGGGTAAGAAAAAGAAAATGATTCAAATCAATCATTATTCTAACACGGAGGCTCTTAAATTCTCAGGTAGAGTATCGGTAAATTTTAAATAAAGTCATAGGGGGTAAATAAACTGCAATTATATGTAAATTATTAGGGCGTATAGCTATTATTTATGTTAGTTTACTAGTTACGAGTTACGTTTCCCTTTCTACAAAGAACACAAAAACAGAGCGGACGGTAGATAGCAAAAATATTCGGTAAGTTTAAGATTAATTTTCGATTTTTTTCAATTTTGAAAATGGATTAAATTTTCCCCTGGTAATTAAAATTAAAAATAAGTTAAATATTTACTTTTACTATCACTGTAATGTTTTCTATGATGTCGTTTTTTAGTTATCTTTCGGAAAATGATACTTAAATAAAATTTGGAATTCGTAAAAAATATTTGACAGCCCCACTTTAAAATAATATACGAAGAAAATTTTAATATTTAAAAACACTCACCAATAGTTAAAATCGTGTTAATCTTATACGATTAATACAGTAGCTATAAACCTTTGATCTAAAACAAATTCCGAAATGAAAGATTGTAATTTCAACGAACGTGTTATATAAAATTATTTCGCTAATATTAAATTCAATTTTAATTGCCTCTCTCTCTCTCTATCTGATGGTCCCGCTTCTAACAAATCGAAGGCGTTAACTTTTAACACCGTGTCCTTTATAAATGATTAATACGCAAATTAAACTGTCACTACGTACAAAGCTATATGTCCTTACATTATTTTAATGGAGAAAAGGTAGAGGATAGCTTCGTATTTGATGTAATCTCCGATTGATTCTAAATTAACGATTTGTACGAACCTTTTTAGTTAAAGCGTAAAACGCTGAATGGGGTGGAATTAATACGAACCCGCTTAAAGGTCAACTATGGCGTTTTTAAAATAAAGGGAAAATGAAATTTGAATTTATTCTTTTCATAAATAGGTAATGAAAACAATTAATATGTTTTATCAGAGGTATATAATAACCCCCTTCGGGTGGAAGTATGAAAGCCCCCTATACTACCAATGCTAAAAATCACGAACAACGAGAGCCCGCTGCTGACTATCTAGGCCACTAGCTCGCTCTGGACTTCTCAATGTCGCTACTCTAGTAAATGGTCTTTGTATAAACAAGACGGCTCGATTTGTGTTTAGAACTTCCTGTCTCGGGAGTCAGGCTGTCTGTTAAAATGGAGTCGAAGGTTGACTTCGGCTCGCGAGTTCCGGAAGCGCGCGTAGGGAAAATTTAGTGAGGTTCAAAATGGCGTAACTATTTTTTGGGAGTAAAGCGGTGTGTCGATCCGCCGCGATTTACGCCGGGCACTCGTTGTCCGTCGATTTTGCCTACCTTTCATACTTCCCCCCGAAGGGGGCTATTATATACCTCTGGTTTTATTAATAAGTTTACGTTGGAATTTTGGTGAAATTTTCCACACTTATACCTTAATTTGCTGATTTGTTTCTGATAAACATTAAAATTGGTACTAAACCGCGCCGCTCACATTTTTCCGAACCTCCCTTCATTACCGCAAATAAGTCGAAAAGACTTTACAAGGGGTACCTTAAAATGGGGGTTGTAATTTTGTATGCTGGTTGTGATTCCTACCATCAACGTAAATTAATTCATCTAAGTCGCTTGACACTAAGATTAAAGTAATTGGAAAACCTTAATATACTTTTACTTCAGTGACAATCGAGTTGGATTTGGATTACATTTAATTTCTATTTCAATTGACATCACGCGCGAAGTTATTGTTACCCTAATTTCTAATCTAACGAATCATAGAGGCCCAGATTTATAAGAACTGCAAAATGATGATAAAATTTATCATAGATATTCAAGCAGGTGATATTTTCCATTCTCAAAGCAAACTCTCTATCATCTTATTGATTTTTAATTCGTTATAATTTCCATAAATTCGATTATTAGATAATTAAATAGACTTATAAATTTTAATATACCGCTATGATTTCACGAAAATATTAATATTAATTGACGTTTAGCTTTACCAATAGTATTTTTTGATAAATTGTTTTCCGATTAATTATGTAGCCTAAAAGAGGTTCTACCTTTACGGCCTGCGTCTGTTGGTCTACGTAAAATCTAGATATTTTTATCATATTAAAAAGTTAAGTTTTTAAACTCCAAATGGAAATTAATTAGCATTTTCGGGTTGATCATTAAAAAACGATTCAAAATTTATATACATATGTAGCATCAGAAGCGGATGAAACCCTCCTTTGAAGTCTATTACTCCCGGGTCTTGTCTACCCCTCTCTGTATGGGTTATTCTGAAAAGGCGCGATTCGTACGCCTCCTAACGGTAGATGTTTTCGGAGCGGGAGTTCGTCGAGCGAATATCTCTAGCAGCCTCGGAGTTCGTCAAAAAAACGTCGTCGTTTGTGGAGAGAGAGAATTTCCAATTTTCCGTAGACAGGGGGGATGAAGTAGGACCCCTTCTAACTCGTAAAATTGGGAATTTTACCCATACAGAAATAAGCGCTATATGGAACATTGGAGTAGTAGACTTCAAAGGAGGGTTTCATCGGCTTCTGGTAGCATGGAACAAAATTACAGCGACAGTAAAAATACTGATTTTTATAATTGACATTTTTTAAAATAAAATAGTTTAAATTTAATTTATCTTGAAATGTAACAAATAATATATTATGATAGGGTCAAATTAAATAATTTCAGGCCTAAAATGACCATAGATTTAGTATCGAGAAAGCCATAAGCTTCCATATTTTGAATGACCACAGTCCCAGAATTAATCCCATCTAGAGCCATTAGCCCTAGCTATCAAAACCAGACGGTTCCGGCCAAAAAAACATGGGATTATTCTATCCTAAACTAGAAAAACAAAGTGTTTATGACCCTTCAGCTTTTATCCTTCAATTACATACTGTAAATCGTGTCCTTTGCTTAGAGATAATAAGTTTAAAATGTAGGGATATATAAAAGCATTCGCGGCATGTTCTTCCTACCCGAGCCTTTCCCTTCGTTGTCTCTAAGAAATTGGACTGATTTTAGGATTCCAATGGTATAAAAACTGACCACGATTATCAGTTTCTTCACAACTCTAGACGAATTCAAACAATCCGCGGATCTTAATTGGACGTCGCTTGGTAAAATTTACGGAACTTCGAGAAAGTAAGAAATCAACTTTTTTTTATTTAAAACAACATTCTGCTCTTGAATCTAACTTCATCGTTGAAAATGATGATTTAATTCCTAACTAATTGATGGTAATTTAATCTATATTTGATTAGTTGGAAACCCCCTACTTTTCGAGTCAGTCATTGTGAAGACAACTTTATTAAAATAAGTATAGAATATTTTCCAATATAGGAAATTATATAATTCTTAATAAATTATGGTTTTTTTTTTGTTTTTTTTTTACCAAAATAAATTTAATTAATAGGGTTTTCATTTTAAAAGAAATTGTTTCCTTAAAAATAAATAAAATATAAGAAATAACTGAATTTTAACATGAAAACTATTAAGTTATTCTGATTTTGACATTAAAATAATAAGTTATGGGATTTTCGCCCCTATAATAACAAATTATGGGATTTTCGCCCCTAAAATGATAAAATTATCGGATTTTCGCCCCTAAAATAACAAATTATGGGATTTTCGCCCCTAAAATAACAAATTATTTGATTTTCGCCCCTAAAATAATAAAATTATGGGATTTTCGCCCCTAAAATAATAAAATTATGGGATTTTCACCCCTAAAATAACAAATTATGGGAATTTTGCTCCATAAAAAGGTAAATTATTAATGTCTTGCCAAATAAATAAATTTATTATTGTATATTTCCCCCTAAAATAAAATATTGCCTTCTTCCCACTAAGATAAAATATTATTAGATTCCCCCAAATAATAAGTAATTCGATTTTTGCCCCATAAATAATAAATTATTGTGGTTTTGCTTATGAAATTATAGGAAATATTGAATTAACTAAATGTTTGACGCGGTGTAACTTAGATGGACACGTCATTGGCTTTGAAAATGGCTCTCAAGGCTTCCCTGTTGCTCGTTGGAGTTATGATATTCACCAAATCTAGCGAATTTACCGGAGTGAACGCGCATAGTTTGGAGACCAGGCAAACAAGATTCTGCGGGCCAGACTTATCGGCCGCTTTGGACACGGTCTGCGAATCGAATTTTTACGGACCGCGTAAAAGACGTAAGTTTCCTTAAACGGGTTCGCTGAACCAAGGAGGATCAGAGAAGGAAAGGAGACGTTTCGTGGTAAAATGTTGTCGCGTGGGTAAAACGAATCCTTTATGAGACGCGCTAGCTAGCGACCACGTGACAACATTTTACCTCGAGAATTTCCTATCCCCCCTTTCCACCCGAGTGGGAGGTTGGCTCTTCTCTCTCTAACTCAACGCAGCCCCACATTTCCTCTCCTTCTCTGATCCTCCTTGGCTGAACAAAGTCTGATTGGGAAACTCTGTGGTTTCAAAAACAGTGATAGAGTTGGAAGGTTACGACAACGATGTACCTCAAGATGCCAAATCTTTCTTCAAGTCCTTCGTTAAACGAAATTTGGCCAGCAGCGCCACACGCGAGGGTCAGTTACGATTATCCCGGCAAGTTCACGACGAATGTTGCCGCAAACCGTGCACCGTCAATACCCTTAGATCTTATTGCGCTTGAAAATTTTTAATAAATCTAATTTCGTTTAAATATTTCAATATATGTATAAGATTAAAATGTGTAAGATATATATACGGGTCTCAGAAAGTACATTAAATTGCCATTTAATCTTGAAAAGTGTCATTAATATAATCTTACTATACAGCTAAGCCTTGTTTTGGGGTAAGTTTTCGTTGGATGTCACTTGTTTGTAGGTTGCATTCTCCCTATAGAAACTAAAGTACTTGAAGTAATTAGTTTCAGAAAGCAGGGTGACCACTGAAAATTTGAAAATCCTATATAGGAAATTTCTTCGCGAAATATAGGAAAATATAGGAAGAATTTTATGTAAAATATAGGATAAAATAGGAAGAAATAAGTGTAAATTATATGATAAAATAGGAAAATAATTAATTAAAAGTAGGAACCATGTTTATTATAGCGTCACAACTCTCGCCACCGGTTTAAACACGGTATTAATACGATCCAATTGCTTAAATAGTATGGAATTTTACAGACTATTTTAACTGGAAAATGTACAGTTAAGCTAAAATAATCTTATACAGCCACAGCTGAAAATATGATTTAGAACTTTACCCTTAACTAGAGATTTTGAGTAGAAATATAGGATATTATAGGCATTGACATTAAATTATAGGAGAAAATATAGGAAAAGTGGTCACCCTGAGAAAGTCAGAGCTTGATTCTCCCTTTATTTAACGTCATTAAAAGGTAAAAATAAAGTAGATGTTTCATTTATACTTTAACCAAGGAGGATTAGACAAGGAGAGGAAATGTGGGGCTGCGTTGAGTTAGAGAGAGAAGAGCCAACCTCCCACTCGGGTGGAAAGGGGGGATAGGAAATTCTCGAGGTAAACTGTTGTCACGTGGTCGCTAGCTAGCGCGTCTCATAAAGGATTCGTTTTACCCACGCGACAACATTTTACCACGAAACGTCTCTACCCCCGTTCTCCCAGAGTGGGAGTTTAGGCCGACGCAGTAGGAACCGCGCCGTCCCCACATTTCTTCTCCTTGTCTAATCCTCCTTGCTTTAACCAATTAAAAAAAGTTGTTTATTTAGTGGCGCCATCTATCCTATCCATAAATTTTACTTAATAAAGTAATAAATAATTAGAAAAATATTTTTAAAAATCTAATTCCACCTTGCATTTGTTTTACAATTTATAAAAACATTTAAAACTAAATTATGGTAACTCTTAGATATAGATGGCGTTAAGATCGTATAGAATTATGTACGTCATAAGTCAATAACTTCTTAAAAAAATGATCTGGTGAGCGTCTGCTTAAAATAATCCACTGATAAAACAAATTTTTTTCTCAGTAGTTGTTTAGTGTTACGTGTGGACTGTGTCGATAATAGACATGAACCGAGCGAAACTGTCAATACGGAAATAAAAGGATTACGTCTAATCGGGTTTTAATCTAACTCAGCGATGAAAATGGAAACCAAGCTTAAAATATTAACCTTAAATTGCTGGTAAGTAACATTTTAACCGAGTACAGTTTATCAAAGGCTTAAGGTTAAGACGGGGTTAGGGTTAGATTTTGACAATCATACGGTTTTAATTTAGAAGAATCGTTACCTCCCAGGAAGGGGGCCGAATTTTGACATTAAAAATTGGTTAATAATCTATCGAATAATGATGATTCGAATAAAATTATAATTAATTTCCGATGACGACAAATTCGTTTATAAATTTCGATTAGGCGTTACCAACAGCGCTAGTGATCGCGTGTTGGAAAATCTTATTTAATACTGATAAGGATTAATCAATTGCTACTAGAGTTTTTTCTTGAATGAAATTATTTAAAGATCAAAGGTTTCTCGGATCAATGAAACCCTACGGAATAATCCGGGTATATGCTAATTATGTTTTAAAGGGAAACTAACACGATCTGTTTATCAAATTTTTAATTGAGATATTATATTTTATAACCTCAATGATATTGAAATATGTATGACAATATTATGATGTCAGGAGATTGGCAGTCAAAATTGGAAGCTTGAGGCTTTCACAATAAGGGCTAGAAAATTTTAGTCTTCAGCTTATAATTAATAATTAAAATAATAATAACAAAAAAAAGGTCTATGTTTAAAGATAGTGATAATTATAAGAGTTAAAATTAAGTAAAATTTGGGAAGTTATGGAAAATTTGTGGTACTAGCCCTATATCAGGGTTCATCAACCTCTATCTATCATAAAAACAGTCAAAATAACTATTATCATATGAAAGTATAAGTGAAATTCCCGAACTAACTGGTGTAATTTAACGTCGCCTGTTAATTTTGCGTTAGATGTGTATAATTTTTTCTTGGGGGATATTTTAAAGTGATACTGTAACAATTTTTTATTATTATTTCTTATTTTTTGAATAATTAGAACTAACATTTAAATAAGAACCAATTTCTAAAATGTCAAAACTATATAGATTCAATTAATTACCGCTTAATGACGTAGAATGTTTCTGAAACGTAATTATCAAATAAGATTAAAATTCTAAAAAAAGCGAGACATTCTTGGATTAATTTTAGTTTTAAAAATTTTGAAAATGGCGAAAATTTGTCGTCAAAGTTAAAGGGAGGATGCAACCTGTTTTTTTTCGATTCCTTATCGTTTAAATAGACTTAATCCATAAGTAAAAATTTACAGACAAATATTAAACTAGAAATAAATTGGAAAAAGGCTTAGCTATTCATCTAACAATGTAAGTTTGTGCCAAGTAGTTAAAAAAAATTCCCAATTTTCATGATTATGTCTAATCTTTATAATTTTCCAAATTTGATGGACCTTGAATAAGTTATGTTAGTTATTGTTTAACCGATTTTGTTGAACAATTCATTATTAATCCGATTTTTTTTCCTTATCGTGTGTCTTTATTAAAAAAAACATGTTTTTCGTCAAATTCAAATATAATAAACTCAATTATTGCAATTTTTTGTTAAAACAATTCGATTTAAACTTTCCTCTCCCACGCGATTTTGAAATTAGTAATTATATATTACATCTATTTTTTTTTTTGGTTTTTTTGTCAAAGGGAAAATGAAAGGGTGAAAAATCTAAATTATTTAAGTTTTCTAGGTTGATTTATGTTTAAACTAACAAAACCACCGCTTACTTTTTAAAATAAATTTAATCTATTTTATGGTAATTAAAACAATGAAACAAATATTTATTTGTTGATGATTCTTTAAATTCAAATTCTATATTTATTTTTTATTAATAGGGGCATTGTTGGAATGTCCAAGAACAGAAAAGAAAGATTTCCAGCAATTGGCAACTATTTAAGTTCGTGCGACTACGACTTTGTCTTTTTACAAGAGGTGAGTTAATTCAGATTTAATGTTTTTTTAGTCAAACGGAAAAATAGTAAAGTTCCATTTACTTAGTTGAGTAACAATGTAACTCTCGCGAGCTTTATACTCCAATATAGTTAAAATAATTTTTTAATCTATGGCTAATAGGCCGTGTCTAATTTTAAATTCCTTTTAAAGGGATAGTGAAAGATCTTTAATTTTTTTCGCCTAAATTAAGCCCAATTGTCATTAAAATCTATTAATTAATTATAATTTAATAATCGTATAGTTATGAAAAGAAAATTTAACCTTGTAGGGTTTTAGATGTAATTTCACGAGGATACCTACCGCTACGATTTTATGGGTGACGTCATGTTTCAACCTAATTACTCGGGTTTCCGCTAGATATATATTATTAGCCCCTTACTCACCCACCAGTATTTGAGTCGGTAATTATTTAATCAATTATAAGCTCGCTAGTAACGTGGCTCTCGGGTTGTTGGTTAAAAAAATAAAACAAGTTGTTCAAAAGAAAAATTCTATATTAAAGACGATTCTAATAGTATTTAGAACGATTTCAAAGCGTTTGAAACAATAGTTTTTAGGTTTTAATATTTTTCATTAGCAGCTAGTGTGACTTACAGGGTTGCCACAGTTTTTCAATTTCAAATTTCCTGACTATTCCAATTTTTTTCCCTGACCTTTTCCACCGATTTTCCCTGACCGTTTCGGCTAATACTACCCAATTTTTACCCCTTTTATTTTTTATATAATCGCGTTCGCCAAACTTTGTTGCAGGCGTATCTTTGTTCTAATCTATACAACTGACACGCCGTCAGCTGAGAATCTGTTGCGCGGATAATGATTGGAATTTCCAGGCTTCTCGAAAAGATCTTTAAATTCCCTGACTTTTTAAAATATCATAAAATTCCCTGATTTTTACCCGGCCTGTGGCAACCCTGTTTGAATTTTAGTTAATAACAAATTGAAATAATAAATTTCCATTTTAAAGGTGTGGTGTATGAGTGATTATGACATTATAGTCAGGAAGACGCAATCTGTATTACCATACGCTCATTATTTTCACAGGTAAATAACGCTAATTCTAACCAATAACTTATAACATCACCCTAGAACGTACGAAATCCAATCTTAACTTTATTTCATCAAAATTCTAAGGTCGATTTTACTATGAAGTTTTGACACTAACAAGTACAATTTAATTTTAATTTGCGACCGTAGCTAAAGAGGATGGGAATTAATCTAAAGCTGCGTTCACACTACAGACTTCGAAACCGTTTTGAACCGTTTTGGAAAGGTCAAATTATAAAATTTTGAGGTCACCCGTCTAGACCTTTGATCAAGGAACAAAATTAACACCTTAAAAAAATAGATTTGAACACGGTTCGAAAGTGTCAAGTGTGAACGTAGCTTAAGATGATGATTATCTTGGGGTTTTTGTCTATACAATATCCCTATTCTTGTTCCAGTGTTTTTCTAAATAACCCAGATTGGCTAATTTAAAATTTTTCAGCGGAGTATTTGGAAGCGGAGTTTGCGTTTTGTCCAAAAGTCCTTTCACCGACGTAGCTCTACATACTTTTAGCTTAAATGGCTTCGCTCACAAGGTTCACCACGGTGATTGGTTCGGGGGTAAAGCCGTCGGACTATGCCGCGTTTACCATAAAGGACTCAATATTAGTTTATTCGTATCACACGTAAGACTCAATCAAAAATTTTAGTCAATGTTAAGTTTTTAGTAGAATTTTGCCACGTTAGAAAAGAGTGGGTAAATGTTTTAAGACTATATAGAAACGATTTTCCAATCCCCACAATTGAAAAACAGCCGTTAATTAGAACAAACCGAAGTAGGAATAAAACTACCTAATTAAAACAATTTTCTATATGAATGGATGTCTTGGAATAATTGTTGTAAATGTGACTCGGTTAATACTAGCAATGTAGAAACCATTTTCCAATCTCTCCTCATTGAGAAACAGTCGCTAATTGGAATTAACCAAAGTAATAAGATTAATTAAAATCCTTTTCTATATGCCTGGGTGTGTTGGAATAATTGTTGTAAATGTGAGTCTGTTAAAACTAGCAATGTAGAAACTATTTTCCAATCTCTCCTCATTGAAAAACAGTAGCTAATTGGAATTAACCAAAGTAATAAGATTAATTAAAACCCAAATCTAGGAATGAGTGCGTTTGAATAATAGTTGTAGATAAGATTAGGTCCAGATAAAATTATTCTAACACTTTTCTAACGGGCAATGTGACCAAAAATTCGTTTTTTAATTATTTTATTAATTTTTTTAATTATTTTATTAATTAAAACAATTTTTTAGCACCACGCCGAATACAACCGGGTTCAAGACCAATATTTGGCTCATCGAATCGCTCAAGCTTTCGAGATGAGTCAGTTCGTTCGCTTGACCAGCGAAAGTTCCGATTTGACCATTTTAGCCGGTGATTTTAACACGGAACCAAATGACACGGCTTATAGAATCATTTTGCACAATACGGGTTGCTTAGACTCATTTCTGGAGCAGTTACCAACGGGCGCTGGGGTAATGTTATTATATAGGACACTTCCAAATAATATTATTCTTATAATTATGATCGTGGGCTTTTTGTTTTGTTCAGGACCCCCCTGACCCTACTGATGGCATGACATGCGGACACCCTCGAAATAGTTACACAAGCGCGGCTGAATTGAAAGAAGCCCCGAATGGAAAGAGAATTGACTTTGTCATGTACAAAACTAACCCAGGTATTGTGTTTAATATTCTATTGAAGACTTGTTTATTATCATAGTTTAAAATTAAAATTTGAATAGGGCTGTAAATTTATTATCTTTACGCAAAACTGGTTGAACATGTTCAATAACTTATAAGATTATTAAATTAATTAACGAGACAGGTAAATTTAAATTCAGGTTTTTTTCCCATATCTATTGAAAAGAGAATTTACTATCTTATTTTATATTAAATTTATTAACCATTGTTAGTTAAATATGTTTATTAGCTGGGTTGAAAAGGGGCGTACGTGTTCGAAAGGTTTCTAAAAAAAAAATAAAGAGTTATAAATTCATTCCCAATGCCAAAAAAAAAAACAAGTTTCCAACAATTTATGTACAAAATTATGTTTTTGAATGTTTCCCCAATATCTGAAGGTCTCCCTATCTGAATTGGGAAAATTATATGAAAATTACGATTTAATAATATATTATTATATATTATTATAGCAGTTAATGAATTTAATTATTATTATTATTATTATTATCTTTTACATCTAGGAACATCGGTACAAGTTCTTTCCTGCATTTTACCGATAGACAGAATTCCAGGTTATGATGGAAAAATTTCATATTCCGATCATGAAGCCGTGGAAGCGAACTTTGCGGTATACAAGTCCAGTGATAGTAAGTTAAAACGCAAAATTTTGCTGATAAATTATTTGAATTTGAAAGAATTAATACAAAGGGTAGGCATAAGTGAATAAAATTTATTGCCTATTGCTTTATTGTTTTAACTTCAAACAATAAGTCCATTTAAGTTTGGGAAATCAAATGAAAAATACGATTGACAAAATTTCTTCTAATAAAGGCCCTATCTGCTCTGAAATTTGCCCCTTTAAAATCATCTTCCCTTACGCGCGCGGACTACCTTTGACTGTACAATTTGTTACGGTTAACGTCGTCTGCTAAGCTAGAAAAGAAGTCAACTTTAAAAGGGATTTAAAGTCCGTCAGTTTAGAGAAAACGTCAATGTGACGTCACTTAATGAACGAAGTACCTATTCAACCTGGTCTTTATGACGTCATAGTGACGTTATTCCTTCAATTTCTCAAACGATCTATGCAATAAGATATAACCCTAACTAACGAAATCTGGTTCTCAGTTCGTGGTACGTCGCAGTCTATTCAAGCGCGTATCTCTGCCCTGGAAGATGGTCAAGAAATCATCAAAGCTAGTCTCAAAGCCCTTCAAGGGGATCGCCTTTTCTACATTCTGATGGTCGTCGTCCAGGTTTGCCTTTTCATCTTAACGTTCGCGTTAGGCAGCCTGATCGGACCCTTCCACGGCCTACTGGTCTTCTTACGCGTCGTTCTATCAGGGGCTATCTTCTTGGCCCTTTGGGCTTTAATCGTCATATTCCGAAACGAACGGAGTTCAACGATAGCGGCGGACTGCAACATTCAACTCCTATTGGACGCCCTCAGGCAGAAAAGTCAAAACGACACGGCTAAGGAAAATAACCAGGCTTTTCACAACGCCATCTATCGGGGCGGTGGTACTTCTTCAACCGGTACGCCGGAGAATACCTCCATTTGAGTCCGATTAAATTTAATTGAAATAAACAATGACTCTTCGTAAGCGCGAAATACTACCCTAAGTCATCGCCCCCCATTTACCAGTGAATATTATAAAGTATATACCCATACCCGTTACCTTCTAGAGAAACGGGCCAATTCAGCGTTTACAAACTGGGCATTATAATTTTAATAGTTCTTTCAATACGTTGTCCGCAATTGGTTATGAAACGTCGTCTGCTTATATTTTCTGAATATTGGATTAGATCTTGATTAAAAAGACCAAGGGTTATGATGATCTTCATACTCTCTTTAAAATTATAATATCCAATAGAATGTCGGATCAAATAAACAGACGACGTTGAGCAGCCAAAGAGAATCTTTTAAAATCAGATGGGGCATTCAACTTTCCTTTACTTTACTTAGCAATGAGATTTTAAATGATGATTTTAATTAAATTGTAATTTAAATTAAGATACGAAAGGTTCGAATGCGAATATCATTCGGATTTAAATCGTTGAAGAAGGCGAGATTTTTAAAAGTGATATTAGAGTATTTCTAAATTTTGTGACATTGCGATAGAAAATGTGATCTCATCACCGTAACTTTATTTGATCTTCGTCCTTTCCCACCTTTTATTATTTCAATGTTTAGGCCCGTATCATCCAGAAGGCAATGGTGTATCATTTTTTAAATTTTATATTAATAATTATAATTTTTATTACGTTTATAAAGTAATTAACATTTTTTTTTAAAGGAAAGATGAAAAGGAAAAATATATTTTTTTTTAACTTTTACACTACTACAAAAAAATGATTAAGTTTGTGTAGAAAAACATTCAGGAATTGCCTCTGAATTGTGAAATTCAATTCAAAATTATTCCTCCCACTAAATAAAGTCAATCAGAAGAGAAGACTAGCCCGCCCACCCTTTGGCTAAATAAAATCATCGCGATTGGACGAAAGAATTTCAATTAATACATTACCAAAATCAAAATCTTTTCCGATTCAGAGATATTTCCAGATAGTTTAAAAACAGCTTTTTTTATATTCAAGTTGGATAAATAAATAAAAAGAAAATCCTGTTCATCTTCCCTTTAAATTGAGGTCGAAATGCGTGTAAATTTCTATTAAATCGCGGCTGACCAATAAATAACTATATTAAATTAAATAACGCCAATAATTAAACTAGTGTTAAATAATTAAATTAATTAATTTAATATAAATCATAATGGCAACCGATGAACGACGGATCACGATAAAAATCCCAAGAATAATTGGAGGTTGATCAACGGAACAAAAATTACAAATTAAGAATAGAATATAAATAGTAAAATATATTTATCCCACGATAGTTCAATGTCCATATGAGAAGAGCTTAAATAAAATGTGATTGGATAGAGTAATAGTGTAGAGATTAAGTAAGATTAGATATACTATAATACTGACAAGTTGCCAAAGATTAGTGTTCGAAAATAAAAAGAAAAAAGAATTCGCAAAAATACAAAAATGTCTTAAAATATTAATTAAAAATATTAATTTCACGCATTTTTTTCCTCTTTTTTTTAAATGAGTATTATTTTTAAATCATTTAAAATCTTAAATTAACCTAAATGGTGACATATTTAAACGAAATTTTTATTAACTAGTAACGCAAATGGTATTAAGTAATTAAAAAAAATGGTAAAAATATGACTATTAGAATTTAATTTCGGGGATAAATAATATATTCCTAAGCTTAATAAATAACTTCATCACTTCGGAAGACTAATTAAAGTCGTTGTTTTCGGCTTGATTAGTTACTGATAGATATTTCAAATACTTTCGTTAGCTCTTGTTCAAAAGGGTGTTTGGGTTATGTGGATTGATCTATTAGTATTAGTATTAATCCATGTCGAAAACAAAAGTTCAAAAATTTTAACATTCTCGAAGTTAATTAAAGTTATAAGCTTCCGTTATATTAAAATAAAATAATCTAATTAAGTTTAACATCCGAAACAACATTAATTTTTAGGTTAACTATAATCAAATGTTAATTTTAAAATTGGAAATCCAGAAAATGGTAGTTTATAATTTCGAATAAAAGATATCAAAGTAGAAGTTTTAATGATTAGTAGTAATTTATACGATGTAAGTGTCGTTGACCCGCCATGGCTTCTACCCAAATTAATCCCAAATAAGGAAACGATATTAACATTGTTACCAATGGCTAAATACAATAAGAGACGCGCAAATAATTTTCATAAAAGCAAAGCGATACGGAAAACAATAAAAAGTCACTGAAGCTAAACTGGGTTTGATTTTCATTCGTTTATTCGTTGTCTACGTTATTAGTAATTATTAGTAATTTTGGCCTATTTTAAATTTCTTGATTCCTATTTCAACAAATCGTTTGCCTATTTTTTTATAATTTGCTTATTCTAAGGATATTGGCCTTTAATTATGCCTATTCTAAGGTATTTGGTCTATAATTACTCTTTGGCCTGTAATTATGCCTATTATAAGGAATTTGAACTATAAGTATGCTTATTCTAAGGAATTTGACCTATAATCATGCCTATTCTAAAGAATTTGAATTATAATTATGCCTATTCTAAGGAATTTGACCTATAATCATGCCTATTCTAAAGAATTTGAATTATAATTATGCCTATTCTAAAGAATTTTGACTTTAATTATGCTTATTCTAAGGTATTTGGCCTATAATTATGTCTATTCTAAGGTATTTGGTCTATAATAACTCCTTTTCTAAGGTATTTCGCCTATAATTATGCCTATTCTAAGGTATTTGGTCTATAATAACTCCTTTTCTAAGGTATTTCGCCTATAATTATGCCTATTCTAAGGAATTTGAACTATAAGTAAGCTTATTCTAAGGAATTTGGCCTAAAATTATGCCTATTCTAAAGAATTTGACCTATAATTAAGGTATTTGGCCTATAAAATTGCCTATTCTAAAAAGGTTTGCCTATAATTATGCCTATTCTAGTTCTTAATTTGATTTATTTAATAATTTGCTTAAAATATTCTAGAATATTTAGACCTAATTAATAATTCGCCTAAAATATTCAAGAATATTTTAACTTAGTGATCTGTAAAACAAAAGCACGAAGACTCATTATCACTAATAATAACACGTGTAATAGGTCTGCTTCGGGTCGTCTCCTAAACGTGGTTGTCCACGCTTTACTTTCTCATTGGACGTTCAAAAACGTACGAGAAGATAACTACGAAAAGCGCACCAACCACGGAAAAAATCAGTTAAAGTTTACACTACGCATAAAGCCCAAGTTCGCAAAAACAATAAGCAGAGATAACATGAATTTAAGTACGCAGGCGCTGCCAAGTTAAAATGTACGGGACTTAAAAATATTTCATCTTAACTTGGCAGCGCGTTGTAAACTTATAGGCAACCGGATTAGCCTAAGATTATACTAAGCCAAAGGGGAAGATTTTCTTAGAAAGTCTTGGTGAGTCGTTAACGTGGAATTTACAATAGAGAGGTTTAATAAATCAGCGATACCTCGTGGCGATTAACCTTACTTTTTCAATGTTATGGATTTTTAGTCGCGTCTACAAACTTTTTACGAATTTACTAGGTTCTACATTTGATCTTTTAGTAGTGTTCACAAATCTTCAGATTATTTATGTTAATTTTATTTGAATGGCTCAGATGATTCCATATTTAACTAGAATCTATCAGATTAATAGAAGATTTTAATTTATTTACAGTATCTGATCTGATGTTAAATTAATATAAGTTTAATTAGATAAAAATATTAATTAAAGAAAAATTGGACTAATGGTACTAGCTAGAATAATATTGTTTTTGGTTTTGACAAGTCAATTTATTATAGTTATTGTTAATTTCTAATTAATTATCCAGAAATATAAACGTTGGCAGAGATAATATTAAATTGAAAACAATATTGCATTAAATTTAAACGTCAAATTTAGTCTTTTATTTACTAATTTCTCCCTATGATGTTTTACATTACGTATCAATCCGCCTTAGCTTCGTATATTACGTAAACCCCCCTTGAACAGAAGTCGATATCGAGTTGAAATAAATTATAGCTAAAATATCTTGTCGCTTCGTAAAATAAATAACCAATTAAAACAAGCAATCATATATTACGCTACGGAATTTCGATAATATAGAAAGATGAGAAAAAGAGAGAAATTTCCATCAGAGTCTATATTTCTATCGAAGGAAACAGTGTTAGAAAAATAGGAAATCAAAATGTTTAAATTCAAAGTGCTGCTTTTAGGGTTAACGATATCAGGGGCGAGAGCTCAAGATAAGATGTTTCATAGCGATCACCAAATTATTTGTCCCAAACTAAATAATACTGTATTTAAGCTTGGAACAATAGTAGCCGGTCTCTCGATCTTGCAATTAAATGGATATTGCAAAAAAGGAAGTAAGTTAAAAAAGGATATCCATTATAAAGACCCTATCTCTGAAATTTGCCCCTTTAAATTACTCTTCCCTTTCCCGCCCATTCTAGCTTTGACTGTACATATTGTTACGGTCAATGTCGTCTCCTAAGCTAGAAAAGAAGGCGAGTTTAAAGGGGATTTAAAATTTTTAGCGAGAACTTTGGGCGAAAATATACTTAAAGGGAGAATGCAACCTAATTACAAGTGATTTTTTATCGATTCCTTATCGTTTAAATAGGCCTAATCCATCGATAAAAAGTTTACAATACAAATATTAAACTAGAAATAAATTTAAAACTTACCCTGAAAATAGGCTTAGCGGGATTCATGGAGATCCGGAATCGCGTCCGTGTCAGGTCTAGCGACCAATGAGCGAAGGCCCGTCGTTCACGCGAGATCTCCACGAGACTTACGTCGCGCGCGATTGGTCGCTAGACCTTACACGCGAGGAAATCAGGACCTCCATGAATCCCACTAAGCCTATTTTTAGGGTAAGTTTTAAATTTATTTCTAGTTTAATATTTGTTTGTAAATATTTTCAGTAGTGGATTAGGTCTATTTAAACAATAAGGAATCGATAAAAAATCAATTGTTGTTAGGTTGCATCCTCCCTTTAAACCATTCTAGCATTTAATATAAAAAAAGGAAGCTCGAAAATAACGGGCCTAGCTTTGATAAATTTGAAAGGATAGTGTACTGTCTAGCGGACGAATTTTGGGAGCTCAAGAGGCTAATGCGTTTTCCCACGTTCATATTTGCTCTTGATATTGAGTTGTTGCTTTTAGTATATTTATTTAGAATTAGTACGCTGCCCAAAAATATGGCAAATAAATCTAAGCGCTTTGATTGGTAGATATCCGAATTTACGACGAGCTCTAAATATAAGGTAAAGAACTGCTAACCAAAAATGCGAATTTCTAATCCACTTTGCGAGAAAATTGTAAAATATTTTATAGAAGCTTTTACAGACAATACTTTACACTCGTAATTTATTTTTTCAACGTAGGATTTGACGAATGTATAACGCAATTAAAAGATAAGCTGGGTGTAAGTATCACGTAATTAATTAATTAAAACAGATTGATGAGAGAAGTTCTTTTGGAATTCTCATTAAAAAATCTCTTAATTAATAAAATCATAACCTTCTCCAATTACAGTCCCAAACTCGCGCACCTAATCTGAAAGCTAATACTTTCTTACAGTCTTTCCCGCCAAATTTAAAACCCGACACTAGTTGCTTGGACAAGTATTCTCAATCAACGGTTTGCGAGACTTTGAGTTATAAAAATTAGGTAATTAAGTTTAATATAAATTTTAGATTAATTTTATTAATTAATCGCTGTATTGAGAAATAGAAATTTCAACTCTAGGCAATTTTTGACCTCAATCTTAACTTTAACCGCCAACAGGAATCTGCCCCATTAATATGCTGCTTCGCCCAAATATACCACGACATGCCTATAAAGGAAGATAAAGACAAGATATACTATCTAAAGGGTATAACTAAAGTAAGTTAAATTATAATCTTAATCCTTATTAAAAGCCATAGTACGAGATATTACATAACTATAAGGGATTAACTAAGTAATTTTCATTTTTAAGAGTTTTACCTAAGCTACCAAATCCGTTGAAAATTTTACAAAAAGACAATTCCTAAGGAAACACTGCGTGTCTAAAGTTTAAGGCTTAATGACCTCCTAACTTCGTAAAATATAATTAAACGCGAGTTTGCCAACTGAAATCTATCCGACGAGATGTACTCATCGCGTAGTCTGCTTATACTCAACCATGGGCCAAGAAACGATATATCCAGGACATGACTCTAGCGTCTACTAAAAGAAACAGGCTACGTCATCACCGTACCGTGATGACGCGTTTTTTGGGGTCAAGTTTGTACAGTCAAAGCTATGGCGTTTTGGGAGCAAAGTGACGTCATATGACGTCACACGCTGTACAAAGGCTGTTTGTTTGGCCGACCGAGGATTTTATTCCCTCAAACAGGAAAGAGTCACGTCCTGGATTTATCGTTTCTTGGCCCATGACTCAACTTTCCACAGGGAAAACCCCAATCGAAGAAAAAATCTCCACCCGTTATCACTTTCAGTCCACAAGATATCTTGGACACTCGATATTATGGGAAATGGGCTTTATGGCATTCTTACATTTAATTACGCTAACCCTAACTTCAAAATGTAATTACATATTTCATTATTAAAGGTTTGCGCACCGCGAAATTAAGGAAATTTGGAAAATTTCAAAGTGAATGTATCCAAATAAATGAAAAATAAAAATATATTACAAAATTGAAATTGTAATAATCGCGAATCTTTACAATTAAATAAATTTTTCAAGTCGCTTACAGTTACAATTAGTTTTTCAAATCGTGAATCCCTAAATTCGTTTTAAAAATCGCGAATCCTTACAATTAATTTATCATCCCACTCCCGAATCTTTACGAAACAATTATAATTTTAATCACTTTCAATAGTAAGTTATCAAGTCCAGGATCAAGATATCGGGTCTTCCAAGTAGCTGAAAATCACAAAAATCGCAACGCGAAGTACCGCGAGGGTTCTTAACCTAAAGCCCAAACCCCAGGCTGGTTCTAACAGTCCCTAAGTGACTCTTCGCGAGCTCCAACCCAGAAACGGACGCCAGCAGCGCGTAGCGAAACTTACGGAGTCCTTAATGACCCGGCAGAGTTAATAGCCACGCTTCTCTAAGGGTCAAAGGTCCCGCGACCGGGAGAAGATACGCTCGAGTCGGTCACAAGTGCCTAACTTTCCGAATGACCTACGTTCTCTCCCAAACGTGGCTAATAACTCCGCGCTCGTAATGTAGGCGCGCGTTAATGAGATTAAAATTAATTAACTCTTCTGAAAACACTGAAGGGTTGTAGGCAAAATAAAACAGTTAATCGGGGTCAAACTGGTGTAAATGTGTAAAAACGTCGTGACCTTCAACCCCCGTATCTATTCGTAGCGCTCGTTTGACCCCGATAAGTTGGGTTTGGTAATTAAGAGAGTGTTGGCAAAAGGCCATTAACTACTTGTAAAGTATGAGTAGGAAAGTGTAGGATTTGATTAGGTTAATATCTGTTGACCGATTGTAGATCAGATTGCGCGTTCGACTGAATGATTATGAAAAGTTCTTTCGAGGTTACGCGTTCGACGGAATGGTTAGGAAAGCTCTTGCCAAGTTACGCGTTCGATGGAATGGCTAGGAAAAGTTCTTTCGAGGTTACGCGTTGGCGGAATAGTTATTTCGAGGTTACGCGTTCGACGGAATGGTTAGGAAAGCTCTTGCCAAGTTACGAGCTCGTCGAAATGGTTAAGAAATGTTTTTTCGCGGTTACGCGTTCGACGGAATGGTTAGGAAAGCTCTTGCCAAGTTACGAGCTCGACGGAATGGTTAAGAAAATTTTTCGAGGTTACGCGTTCGCGGAATAGTTAGGAAAAGTTATTTCGAGGTTACGCGTTCGACGGAATGGTTAAGAAATGTTTTTTCGAGGTTACGCGTTTGACAGAATGCTTATGAAAAGTTCTTTCGAGATTACACGTTCGACGGAATGGGGAATCAATTTTCAATTTTCCATTTAATTTAATCTTTCAGCCATCGCGTTATTTCCCGTAAATTCGTTTTCGCGACGCGAACATACAATAACAATACACCAAACACAAAAATATAAAATAGCCATGCTACAATGGCAAGAAAATTTTCGTAGTACTTACATGTTTGTTATTGAAGAATATAATCCGAAATATCCGTTTTCGAGAAGATCCGACGAAATTAAATGAAATTTCAGATATTCAAGTGTCTCTTGATTTGATAAATCCAATTTCCTGTTAAACAAATGAAAACAAAAAATAATACAATATTAGTCTATTTTATTAATTGAAATAAGTTAAACCAGAAATAGATGAACCGAAATTATCAACGAGAGCTTAGATTGGGAAATGCATTTTATTTGGAGTGAATGGGGAGGGTAAGCACTGGGGGAATGGGCTTCCTCGGCCTCAATGAAATACCGAGGAGGATCTTGGGAAACTGATCGCCCCACGTAGCGACGGCTGCAAACCAAGCCAGGTGGCGCATTCAACGTTTCTCGGCTAGGCGAAATTCCGCGGGGGAGGGGGCTACAACTGTCGTCTAAGAGAGGGGAAACGGAGAACTTGCCTGTGGCGTTAGAGGAATAGCTCGTTGATAATTTCGGTTCATCTATTTCTGGTTAAACTTCATTCCGGTTTTATGACTTAAATGCCATTTACTAAAAATATCAGGGACTTTAGATTATGTCTAATAAAATAGGGCAAATTTACTGTGGAAAAATGCAAACAAGAATACGAATTGATTTACCTTTTACGCGAATCCTTAAATCGCGATAATAATAGATAGAGAAACCCGACAAATTTTAAATTAACAAAAACTATGGAACAATCCGCGGCTATTAATTTCCCGTTTCGCGATTAATTTAAACGGTTATATTCGTAATAAACATTAAAAAAACAATCGTTGGGCACTTACAATCGTGAAGTTATAAACATTTTTGGATGAGAAGAACGAAGTTTCAGCAGTTAGGCTTAACTCGTTTTTGAAATCTGTCAAATAAGGCTTAGCGTTTGGCGCGCGCCGGCTCCGAGCCTCCGCCACCGTAGTTCAGGGCAAAGAGGGTAAAAAGAGGAGGAGCCTGAGGTTTCTCGCATCTCTTAATGTCCGGTATGCGCGCGACTTTTTCTATCACGTGTTGTTCGCGCTCGTCTGCCTCTAATTGGTTGAAAACCATACATGGCGATGTAAGGAGACAAATTAAATAAAACAAAAAATTTGAGAATTCTAAAATTGCCTTGCCCTCATGTTCAGGGGGTCAGTAATAAAATAAAAAATAACCAAATATGATTTTCTGGGAATGAAGTTTGGATTTTTATGAAAATGAGCTATAGACGTTTTCGACGGTAGAAGGGGAAAAAATGGGGAAATGAACTGAGTATGCGCAGAAGCAGTTTTGTATCAAATTTCGCCTTATAAGAGTTTTCGTAATGTTATTTTGTCATAGACGTTTACTACAGTGACTTTTAATTAATATTTAGAATGGTAGTGTGTTGCGTCGTGGGCTGTAAAAGTAAAATTAAGACGCCTAATGTTTTGTTTCATCGATTTCCCAAGAAAAGGAAGAATCTTTGGACTAAAATAGTTAATCGTAAGGATTTTAAACCGAACGACGGTACTCGTATCTGCAGCGTTCATTTCGTTACGGGTTACCCTTGATGGGAAACCTCGGACCCTGACTGGGTACCAACTTTAAATTTGCCAACAAATCGTAAACCATTATCGAAATTAAAAGTTATTTCTAATAAGAAAAGGGAGGACCGTTTAGTTGAGAGAGGAAATATAAAGGTATGGTTAAAATTTAATCCTCTTACTTTCTACGAGAAAGTCTCTATAGTCTAGTCTCTACAAGTCTAGACTGAGTTAAGCCTTGGCTTTGTTAGAATCCTAAATTTATAACTTTGTAGGAAGTTGAATATGGATGTTTTTTAAACGAATTCATTCACGCTAAACGATTAAAAACTTCTCTGGGATTTCATGATTATGCATCGACAAGTATTAGTATGAAAACAATGAAGCCTTCAGTTCGAGCCCAGTTACGGGACAATGTTACCGTTACTCCATTAATGGAAAAAGATTCTTTTACCGTACAAGTGAATGCCGATATCCCCACTACGGAAACTAATGGTAATCATTATTGTATATTTTAAACAAATTTTTTATTATTAGCATTAGCATAAGTAACAAAATTTCTTATATTTTTAAAGCCGAAGGAATGCACCTAGTTTCAATAGGATGTCAAACTGATTATATTGACCTGGAGCTAGAAAACCGCGAGTTGAAGAATGAAATTCAGTCTTTGAAGGCAACCATTAAAAAGATGACATGGGGTGCTGATAAAATTGCCGATAATGATGAAATGACAAGGTTCTACACTGGTTTACCAACATTTGCAGTTTTTATGTGGTTATTTAAGTAAAGAAAATTAATCTATTTCAAATTATTAGTAGTTTAGAATTATAATTGTATTGATTTCTTTCAAGTTTGCTGAAACCTAAAGCTGAAAGGATGAAGTATTGGAGAGGACCTAAGGAAACAAATGATAAAGAACGGCCATCGAAGAAGAGAAATTTCAAAATCCCAATGATTGACCAGTTTTTTGCAGTAATGGTTCGGCTGAAAGTTGGGTTATTTTCGCAAGATATTGCTGATCGACTTAATATCTCCATTTCTACATTTTCGGATATGTTTACGACTTGGGTAGTGTTAATGGAAATGGAATTAAAGGTACTATTTCCATTTCCAACAAAGAGTCTAGTTGATAAGTACATGCCGGAATGCTTTAAAAAATATCCCAATACAAGAATTGTAATCGATTGTACTGAAATATTTGTGGAAAAGTCGTCATCCTTCACTACACAAACTCTTACATTTTCAAACTACAAAAACCACAACACTACCAAATTCCTTGTTGGGATAACCCCAGGAGGTGTCATTTCTTTCGTGTCTGAAGCGTGGGGCGGAAGAGTGTCTGATAAAGTTATAACCAAAGAATCTGGCCTACTAATGTTGTTAGAAGCGGGTGATAATGTTATGGCTGATAAGGGCTTCTTAATTGAAGATTTGCTCAAAGATGTACAGTGTGGTTTGAACCTACCACCCTTTCTAACCAACCGTGCCCAGTTTACCGAGAAAGAAATATTAGACACGAGAAGAATCGCTGAAGTACGAATAAATGTAGAAAGATCAATCGGAAGAGTAAAAAAATTTCACATATTTGATGGATTAATGCCTATAACCATGTCTAAACTAATGAGCAGCATGTTTGCGGTGTGTTGCTACATTACAAATATATACGAACCACTGGCATAAAAACTGGAATTCAAGTATGCCAGTTGTTTTTTCTAATTATACCATAATATGTAATGCAGACAAAATATTTGAATGCACACTAATGAATTGAAATTAAATAATTTTTTATTTCAAAAACTAAATTATCACATTAATTTAAAATTAATAAATAACCTAGAGAACATTTTAATATCACAGCATCACTACTAGAATATCATCGTACTTAAATTTTTAAAACTCTTAGTTTTCTCCATTGACTAAAAATGGCGCAATATACTTCTGGAAAAAGGAAATTAGCTTTGGCAATAAATCATTTTCCCAAAATTCAGAATCGAAACGTATTCGTTCACGCCAAATGTTATTGTTAGCTGCTTCCGTATATACCACAAAGTCTGCCCATTTTAGTTTTTTTACGCCCATTTCTCCTAGAACTTGGAAATAGTAATTTGATTTT
Organism: Odiellus spinosus; assembly: GCA_963920705.1. Taxonomy (NCBI): domain Eukaryota; kingdom Metazoa; phylum Arthropoda; class Arachnida; order Opiliones; family Phalangiidae; genus Odiellus; species Odiellus spinosus. The sequence continues at coordinate 22,250,512 of OY987233.1, read as the reverse complement.
CGGTCGAGTTGAATTTTGCCATCAACATTTTTTAGGCAAAACTCAGGAAAGTTTTGCGTAATGTCCATAATTTCCATTTTGGTGATATCAGTTCCTTTTACCGAGCAGGGGCATTTAATTTCCAATATTCCCATTGAATCTTCTGAAGGATCTGAAATGAGGCCATCGCCACTAGCTCCGACAAATGAATATTCTTCCAACAGAGTTAAACCACTTTCATTGACAGTCAAGTTGTAGGTATCTTCGTAACATTTACGGGCTATCGGTTCTAATTTTCTTCCTCTCAATATTGGATATGGTAATCTTGCATAACTGAAATGAATGGTTTTACTATTTAGTTAGCAAATTAAACCTTACATTGTAAGATTTTATTATCTTACGCATCTAGTTTCATGGGATTTAAAATAGTATCAACTAGGGATGTTGGGAACTTTTTTTCTTTGCAATGAAAAATCTGGCCAAACATTGAACTAGTAAGTCTCCCTATCCTTAAATGTTTCCACCATTGGCTGGAAGACTGATTAGTCGTGTTGTCATGGATGTAATCCACTAACTCTCTCTCCACAACCTGTCTTTTGACAAACATTTCCGCTACAGTTAAATCCAAATGCATTTCATAAGTTAGAGCTAAATCCAAAAAAAAAATGTATATATATATATAGGATATAATACGAATGATAAATTTCCCGATATAATATCTACCTGGGATAAAAATAAGGTTTTTAACTTCCGTTTCTAGAGTCGGTTTCATTGTTGGTATTGAGTTTTCTATTTCTAAAATAAGGCTTGGTTCAGGAACGTCAACATAAACTTCTGGTTCATTTTCTAAATCCCAAAAATGAGCTGCTCCAGATTGTGGGTAAATTTTTAGAAGATCTCGTATAGTCGACACGCATTTCTTCTTATTAACTAGTCTATCCTCAGGACATCTAGGGTCGAAAGTCGTAAAACTAGATTCATCAGAATCCTGTTCAATTTTTCCGAGCTCTAGTAACTTCCTTCTTGAATGCAGTTTGGGTTTGTTGAAACTCATTTCTCTCAATCTTTTTGGATTAACCACTTTGTTTTTTGGTCCCTTCCATGAGCAGAGTTTTGACGTACAAGAAACCTTAAATTCTTCATCGTTCAAGGTAGAATATTTCTCAAGAAACAGAAGAAGGGCCCCAACATGGCTACACCCACCAGAAATTCTAAATAGAAAGTTTAAATACTGAGTATGGGGCTTAAAAAGTCTTTAAAATAGAATTAATTTACCCAACGACACATTCACAAGCCCCTCCGCAAATGATATTATCAGTTGAGTCTATACACGCAACTACTCTGTAGCTTTCGGCTCGCATTGAAGGGTAGCACCTTGCTTTTATGTACAAGAACTGACTCTCAACCTAAAGTTTGGAAAATCAACGTTAAATGTTGAGCAACTCGGGGTTAGGCTTGTATTTTTAGTTACCAAGCAAAATTCAATGCCTCCGGTTATGTCATTTGCATCATCGTGAGCAACAGCTCTTTTAAAACCTTTAATATTTCTGGTGCTACTATTATCTATTGCACTTTTTCTTTGGACTAGATATTCAAATACCTCAACAGCTGTGAAGCCCGGTATAACTGAAGGATGAGGATTTTTTGACCAATTTTTGATATCATCTGGCTGCATTGCATCACAACCACATTTATCTAAAATTAATCATTCATTACTCAATAATATTCTATTGAAATATAGTTTCAAAATTTTAGTAGGCTTACCTTGAAAAAACTTGTGAATTCCTTTATTAAATTTGAGTTCAGTTTGTTTCTTGGCTCTGGGTTTAGGTTTTGGAGTAGAGGTTGTGAAATTTACGGACGGACAGATATCGCTACTCGTATTAACCGCATTTGATTTTGTTTCCTCAAACAACGAAGGGCCTTGGCTAAGGCTTACAGAATTTTCTTCATTTTCAGCCCTATTACCGCCTACAGCTACGTAATACTCGCAAATACTATTTAAATATTCTATTTTCTTCCATTTAGATTTAAACTTTATGTTTAAATTATCACATAACGATTTCAACTTTTTAATATTCAACTTTTCTAAAGTCTTTCTACGGCTATCCCACTCCATTTCACTTTAATGTCGTCTGCTTTTGATACGAAACTATAAATGCGCATGCTCTCTACTTCGGTCGAAATGGTCTATTTCTTCTATAGCGAGTTTAAATATTAAAAATGAAAATGAATTTAAATAAATAAATAATTTTAAAGGCGCGGATAATGATTTATTTGGAGTATTTAATTGATTCTGACCTGGTTTTTTCATAGTAATTAGTTACGTAAATTATAATTATATCGTTTAAATGTCTTTTAACGAGGAAAAAGGCGGTTAAAATCCACCAAATACTCCAAATAATACCTTTTTGGCGCCCTATGGGATTTTACATGGCGAATCTGGATTTTAAATATTTTATTTTGACAAAACTGATTAACGGATTGGTCTGAACTCGCTTTAATGGAAACAGGACCCCAAAAGCAATAGAAACCCATCAAAAAAAGTTCCAGATTCGAAACTTTATTTTTGCTCATTTTCGAAAAAACCAAAAAAGGGAAAATGAAGTTTTCAAATTTTGGCGGATTTCAAAAATGACAAAAATAAAGTTTCGAATCTGGAACTTTTTTTGATGGATTTCGGTTCATTTTGGGGTCCTATTTCCATTAAAGCGAGTTGAGACCAATCCCTTGATCAGTTTTGTCAAAATTAAATATTTAAAATCCAGATTCGCCATGTTTTTTCCCATAGGGCGCAGATAATATATTATTAGGAGTATTTTTCTCATTCTGATCTGGTTTTTTCCTCGTAATTAGTTACAAACATTATAATTATATCGTTTTAATGTCTTTTAACGAGGAAAAACCCGGTTAAAATCAACCAAATACTCCAAATAAAACATTATCCGCGCCCTATGGGAAATAACATGGCGAATCTGGATTTTAAATATTTAATTTTGACAAAACTGATCAAGGGATTGGTCTCAACTCGCTTTAATGGAAATAGGACCCCAAAACCAATAGAAATCCAGCAAAAAAAGTCCCAGATTCGAAACTTTATTTTTGTCATTTTTGAAATCTGCGAAAATCTGAAAACTTCATTTTACCTTTTTGGTTTTTTCGAAAATGAGCAAAAATAATGTTTCGAGTCTGGAACTTTTTTTGATGGATTTCTGTTCATTTCGGGGTCCTATTTCCATTAAAGCGAGTTGAGACCAATCCGTTTATTAGTTTTGTCAAAATAAAATATTTAAAATCCAGATTCGCCATGTAAAATCGCATAGGGCGCCAAAAAGGTATTATTTGGAGTATTTGGTTGATTTTTACCGGGTTTTTTCTCGTTAAAAGACATTTAAACGATATAATTATAATATACGTAACTAATTACGACGAAAAAAACAGGTCAGGATCAATGAAATACTCCAAATAAAACATTATCCGCGCCCTATGGGAATTAACATGGCGAATCTGGATTTTAAATATTTAATTTTGACAAAACTGATCAACGGATTGGTCTCAACTCGCTTTAATGGAAATAGGACCCCAAAACCAATAGAAATCCACCAAAAAAAGTTCCAGATTCGAAACTTTATTTTTGCTCATTTTCGAAAAAACCAAAAAAGGCAAAATGAATTTTTCGGATTTTGGCGGATTTCAAAAATGTCAAAAATAAAGTTTCGAATCTGGAACTTTTTTTGATGGATTTCGGTTCCTTTCGGGGTCCTATTTCCATTAAAGCGAGTTGAGACCAATCCGTTAATCAGTTTTGTCAAAATAAAATATTTAAAATCCAGATTCGCCATGCAAAATCCCATAGGTCGCCAATAAGGTATTATTTGGAGTATTTGGTTGATTTTTACCGGGTTTTTTCTCGTTAACAGATATTTAAACGATATAATTATAATTTACGTAACTAATTACGACGAAAAAACCAGGTTTGAATCAATGAAATACTCCAAATAAAACATTATCCGCGCCCTATGGGAATTAACATGGCGAATCTGGATTTTAAATATTTAATTTTGACAAAACTGATCAACGGATTGGTCTCAACTCGCTTTAATGGAAATAGGACCCCAAAACCAATAGAAATCCAGCAAAAAAAGTCCCAGATTCGAAACTTTATTTTTGTCATTTTTGAAATCCGCGAAAATCTGAGAACTTCATTTTCCCTTTTTTGGTTTTTTCGAAAATGAGCAAAAATAAAGTTTCGAATCTGGAACTTTTTTTGATGGATTTCGGTTGCTTTTGGGGTCCTATTTCCATTAAAGCGAGTTGAGACCAATCCGTTAATCAGTTTTGTCAAAATAAAATATTTAAAATCCAGATTCGCCATGCTAAATTCCCATTATTACGTAAATTATAATTATATCGTTTAAATGTCTTTTAACCTGAAAGATTTTGGCCTCGTGGACTCGGGTCGCCTAAATTCGTTTTTCCAACTTTCAAGATACGCCTTAAATACAAGTGGTTTTATCCGTATAATAATAATAGTAATAAAATTTCAATATGAAGAGTCGAAGCCATAATCTAACCAAGCCTATGGGATTTTATCGCGGATGTTTGAAAGTTTCAAATAAGTTTCTCACACTTCCGCTGGTCCTAAATTATTTTGAGTATTTTTTCTGAGATCCCTTGGACATAATTAGTTCATAGCCATCGTTATTTATTCGGAGTAATGAATAGCGTAATAACTCCGAAACACAAATAAAAATATTGCGATAGTAAAACATACGCTTTGATTAGCCGCAATTTTTTTGATTAGCGGGTTCAGAATACTCAAGTGGCAAGCTTGTTAATTATTATAAGGTTAAAGACCTAAAATTTCTTCGGCCTGTCACCTGTTTCAATGGAAATGGGCTCACCTTCTTACGGCTTGCACTCTGGAAGCTAGTTTTGATATCCCGATGCACGATTATTCCGTAGTGAACAACAAATATAATTTCTCAGCGGTATACTATCTTCCCATCATTCTCTCGAGTCTCGACAAATCATCTCCAAAAAAGTTTCATTTTACAACACCGAAACAATAACAGCAATGGTAAATGGCAATTGCAGCCAAGGTCCAAAGAAGAGCTCCTTTTGATCGGTTTTTTTTTGGCGCCACTTGCTAAGCCTAAGGCTTAAATACATTCATGGAATAATATTGGGAACGTACTCATCTTTCTAAATGCGCGATTTTGTAGAGAAGACCGCCATGGATGTATGGTTAATATTAATTCGCACTCATAACATTAAAATAGTCACCAATCTCGCAAGGAATTCACAAACACATTAAGCAAAAATCTTCGTGGCTTCGGTAATTGAGATACTGATTCTTTGACCAAACAACTTGTTGCGATTATGCAACGGTTATAATGATGATGGGCGGGGGGGGGGGGGGGAAAGGTCTCTTACGTGGCCCGGCCACTATGCCTAAGGGGAAAAAGCGGATTTGAAATTTACAAAGACCAGTGCTAGAAATATTTCTCGAAAACAACATATAGCATTTTAATCTTTGAGGTCTAGGGTCCTATTTTGAAGGTAATGCGGCCGCTCATATTAATGACTCGCGTCTCGCTCGTCGAGTTTATAGACAATTTCACTTAAAACGAACTCAGATACTTTATAAACTCTATGTACCAAAAGCCATAGATAATTTTATGGGACGTGAGGCATGAATCAATCTACTACTCTGAAGCGTCCGAGAGTCCGCAACCAATGGTACCAACAACCAAAGATATTGGTGCCTTTTGTTTCTCCGAGCAGTTGTCGATCGAATACTGTCATGTCTATAAGATCGAAGTTGAATCTATAGTTTTCGAGGGACAACTGGTTTTCAAAAATGAAATCCTCATGTTGACTATTTCCTATTGTTTATTTGTGTACGTGAACTTTGTGTATTAAATGGACTAATGTTAATAGATCAAATGTGAAACCTGAACAATGCGTTTGCCATATTGTTTTAATTTTGAAAACAGGACGAGTTTGTATTTTTGCCGACTCCCGCGAGTGGCGCTGTAGGCTTGTGGAGGTTCGACGTCCGCTAGGCGCTAAACGAACACTTGGCAAACGAGTTTTTTTTTCGAGGAAGGAAAGAATTTCAGGAATGACTGATTTTGTTATGAACTTGCAAGATACGGAGATGATCGCCGCAAATGTATTCGAGTTTCTTGGATTCTTATTTCTATTTATTATTAGCTTTAAAGTTTTTAGATCGATATGTCGTGGATTATACCAATGTTACCTAGCACCTATACTCGGCATGACAGTCAACTTCAAAGATATGGGCAAATGGGCCGGTGAGTTTACCATTTTCGTTCGAGTTCTTTTTTAACTAATTGCGTGTATTTGCGTGATTAACAAGGTAAGACTACCAAAATCTAGGTATAAATATTCCATATTCGACTTATTAGTTTTGTAATATACCGAAGGCGTTTGTACTCTCAGTCTTTCGCAACGTTCAACCGCAAACATGACAAAGCAAATTCCCCTTGGCTGTGTGTGTCTTCCAGTTTATTATCATAATCTTGCCATTCTAAATTAGGCTACAAATGATATACAATAACTTGAGTCAAGTTGAGTGCGAATAATGTAATAGGAAATACTCGAGAAATGTCCAAGTTAATGTCCAGCTTTTTTTCTGAACCTAGCTTATTTCGCTCTATGCCATAGGTTTCAAAAGCCAAGTGCTTTGATATGCGGTGTAAAATCTAAGCTTTGGTCTCGAGCTTCTATACCTTATATTCCTAGATGGAGAGATGGGCATTCTTAGTGTAATGATTAAAGGTAATTAAAGGTCATTTGATTCCATACGACACTTACTAAAAGGGTTAGACAAAGGTACTCCATTCTCAACTTTAACTTCATTACAGTATTACCAAGATTCTAATAGCTAGCTACACCAGAAATGCCCGTCTCTCCCGCTAGTCATTGGTGGGGTTTGAGCTCTCTGTGACCTGCCAACATTTTTACTAAAAATGTTGTATTTATCAATGTTTTTGCAGATTTAGTATGGGGGCATTCCCATTTAACTCACTAACCAAACCAACCACATCCCTCAGATTACGTTATTTTAGACTAAAATAGTTAGCATCGGTTAGGCTTAGATGAATGAAAGGTTCATGTTAGTACCATCTTGCAAATGAAAAGCTTCCAATCGCCCCAAACTGGCTTAGAAATATCAATTTTTTAAAACTGAAATGGAGGTTTGGGCGGAAAAATCAAAGCTTCTGAAAAAATTTACAATCTTTTAGGTTTAAGATCAATAACGGGTAAAAATAAAAAACCCTGGGAAATTTTTCCTTCGATAAAGTCTTCCTTTAATCCAAATGGGTTATTTTAATTGTGGGAAAACCCTCAAGGTCTTTTGAGTGTAAATATCAATTCTAGGCTAACGTTACGATTAATGGTATTAAATGAGCTTGAAAAAAGAAATCGAAATTTATAGGGAAATGTCTTAAAGTTTTGTAATGGATTTCTGTTACGAAGTAAATTGATTTTTAATTTCACCAATTTTCCCGATATTTTCCTCGATTTGGTTTGTAAGGTTTTCCTTTTCTTGATGTAACGTTTTTACACGTACACTTAAAAATGTTTGACCCTGATGATTAACTTAAAGTAATTAACGAGACCTCTAGTTAAAGGATGCGAAAACAGTTCGTATTTACTAGTTCCTCATCCATTTCCAAATGGAACTTCATTTAATAAGCCACGCAACCATTAAAAGGCACTCTCATTAATATTTTATTTTTTTTTCGCATTAGGGTTCAAAACACCGTAATAATAATTATCCATTTATTTTTTCAACCACAATTCGATTATGCGTGCGAGCGCATAGGCTTGGGTCTATAATGGGGGGGTTACGCTGGACAATTCGTAAAAAACATTGTTTAAAAGAACAAAGAAAGTGTAGTTAGTCGACGATGACAAAATAACCACGCGAGTGATTGGCCCAGATAAGGAAGTTTGTTAATTTCATCTTTCCATGAACTTCGTTAATTAAGTTCATATGGTATAAATCGAGGTTCGGAACTTAAACTTTCAAAGAGGTTTTAGTCAGGGACTGTTGCATGCGGTAGAATTGATTATTTATTCGCTAGAGTTGAAGGATGAAGACCACGACCCACTTTTATGAGGGGGTAGAGAACGGAGAAAGGGTGTCTTTGGCAAAACAGAGTTGTATCGAGGCAACCAAATATTTGTTAATTCTCTCCCGTCAGCAATGTCAATTCAAGATATTAAGTTAATGGTTGAGGGTTGGAACTCTTCTTTGCGCTATGAGTCAAAATAAAGTTAAGGCAATAAAATATTTCCTAAATTTATGAATTAATAGCTTTACTAAGAAAAGGAAAACAATTATGCAAATTAATTTTTTGTAATGTTCCTTTTTATTTTCAAATTAGTACGTTTCTTCACAAATAGTTTTTATCTTTTTATCAGTGATAACTGGGGCCACGGATGGCATTGGCAAAGCGTATGCCGAAGAGGTAACGCATTTATTAAACGATTTTCATCCCATTGAGGTTGTTAAGACTCATTTTTCATCTACAGTTGGCCAAAAAAGGCTTGGATATCGTTCTAATCAGTCGAACACCTGAAAAACTAAAAACAGTGGCTGAAGAAATTGGTAATATAAGCTTTTTATTTGGTTAAGACGTACAGTTTGTTTAGATCCTTGCGCTAATAGCGGAATTACTGAACTAAATTATGAAATTTTGGTTTGAAAATTAATAATCTTTGCAGAAAAGAAATACGTCGTGAAAACAAAGGTCATTGCGGTTGATTTCACTCAAGGGTTAGAAATTTATGAAGTTATTCGCCAAGGCTTAGAAGGTCTCGAGATTGGGGTTCTAGGTAAGCTCCAATTGTTATTATTTTGAAGGTAGAAGGGCAAAATCACGTATTTGGTTGTTTTGCCTTTAGTTAACAATGTCGGAATGAGTTACGTTTATCCAGAGTATCTCTCGGATATTCCTGATGGTGATAAGGTACTTTTCTTAAAATGAATCCTTCGTTTTGCGGAATCTTAATGCGAATCTTCATTTAGGTCGCTATGAACCTCATCAATGCCAATGTTGTTGCCTGCACGATGGTAATTTCCTTTTTTTTTACACTAATGTTATTCGTAGAAAGACTTTCTTGGTCGTTTTTCCAAGATATGAAACTTACCGAAGCCGTATTTGGTTTCGTAGCGGGAAGAGACTTTAACAGGGGGAATGAGGCCTCGCCACTCGGGTTAAAGGGAGAATAAAGCTCTGGTCCAAGATGGACAGTACAGCTGGACATTCCTGTCTAGAAAATACTCTCTAAAATAGCACGCGTTAGGAAACATGAGCTCGGGTTAGCGGACAGTCTTTTGTTTTATTTACTATTCCCTTAAAGGCTAAGGAAAATTAGGGAAAATGGTTTTAAATTGAAAGAAACTCTGGGAAAATGATTTTAAATTCAGAGAAACTCCAGGAAAATGATTTTAGGCTTAAAGAAACTCCAGGAAAATGATTTTAGGCTTAAAGAAACTCTGGGTGGATGCGATTTCTAGTAATCAAATATTCAATTAGTGTTAACATAAATGAATACATAATTGTACTTATTTTATCATAAAAATCTAAATTGTTTTGCAGATGGTACGAATGGTTCTGCCTGAAATGGAGAAACGTCGTCGCGGCGTCATCATCAACGTTTCATCCTTGAGCGCCATCAATCCAGTTCCTTTGCTAACTATTTATGGAGCTAGCAAGGTTTGTAACTAAACATTCAAGTATCTTGAACGATTTAAGATTAGAGACGACGGAAGATTAGTTTTGACCTCCGTTAATATAAATTTCATTAATAATTACAACGAGCGTTACAAATAAAACTTCTCGTAACAGATTTACATGGATTTCTTATCTCGCGGTGCGCATGTTGAATACAGAGAGAAAGGAATCATCATTCAGGTAAAATTCTTAATAATTTAAACCCGCGAGACTTAAATTAATCGTGTTTTTGTGGTTCCTCTTACAGTCTGTTCTTCCTGGCTTCGTTTCGAGTAACATGTCAAGAATGAAGAAATCTTGGTCAACCCCCATGCCAAAGGATTACGTTAAAGCCGCTTTGTCTACGGTTGGAATTGAAGATAGAACATACGGATATCCCGCTCACAAGCTGATGGTAAGCCTTGGCCTTTTTTTTTTTATCCTGATTTAGTTGGGTTCGTTCATTAACGTAAATGTTTAGGCTTTCTAATTGAAAGTTTGCCAATTTCGGCCCGCCTAAATTCTGTCCCTCTCTCAAAATATTGAGGAAGAGTCCAAATGACTAGAGGCAGACAGGGATGATGACTTTTTTCTCTAGTTTTAAGTCATTGGCTATGACGTAAAACTAAGCCTTTGCTGATCGTATTAAGCTACGTAGAGTTATCTACTTTTATGGATTAAAGTGATTGACCTTTGTTAACAATAATATTGACCCCATTTAACCTTTATTCAAAGAAAGAATGAGGAAAAGGCTTATAATATCACTTATATGCCACAAAAATAGGCTTAATTTGTAAGAAATGAGGGGGTAAGTTTGGACAAGGCTTAGGTTGAACGCTCTAAGAAGCACCAATACACAGAATCTTTCTGCTAAACCATGATACCCAATTTATTCTCGCACCTTTTTGTAAAATCTACGGTTTATTTTGAGTCCTGAGTGACAAAAAACAAACCATTGACCGTAATAAATATTTTAGGGTTACGTCATAGAGGTTATGACGTTGTATTTGCCGAGTTCCTTGCACGAAACGATCAACTTCAACGTTAGCAAAGGCATTCGACGCGGTTATTACAAAAAACACGGACTTCTCAACTCTTCTAGCCAAACGCAGAAGGCTAAAGAAAACTAAATCTCTCTTAATTATTCCAGCGGTAACTTTTTTTCTTTCCATTTTAGGCTTATATAACTAAATTAATTCTACTTACCATTTGTCACCGTGTTTTGGTTGTGATATGTTTATTTTTCACGTAAATATTTACATAAATTACTTTGAACAAATTTATTTTTGAATATTTTCTTTTTTTTTTTTTTTTTTTTTTTTATGGTTACATTTTTGGCCGCGGCATAAAACTAATTTTGAATAATATAGTGATTGTTTGGGTATTGGGTCATAGAAATAACGATTAAAAGTACGTAATTGTAAGTATAGTTGAAATGAAATTGAAAAAGAAAGGCTAGAACGAGAGGCGTTCATTATCATTGGTTATAGACTTCGCAGGCCTGTGCGAGTCAAATTTTTAGGGTTTCGAGTCTCGAGTCCAAACCAAACGACTTTTCGAGTCTCGAGTCCAATTTTAAGTTAGTGTCGAGTCTTCGAGTCCTTCAACTGGCTTAAAAACAATGTTTCGAGTCCTAATCAAGTCCTCCACGAATTCGAGTCGTTAAAATGACTTTTCAATATACAAAGGATTTTGGCTTGCGGGGCTTAATCTTCAGTTTTACTTTTGGTTTCTTTCGCCTCTCTTTCAATTGTGACGTCAAGCTTCTTACAACCAATAGCAACTTATATAGGCGCTTGAGCTGCCATTCACGAGTCCTAATATCTGGTTTTTTCAGACTCGAAAATTTTCTCGAGTCCCAAATTTTACTTTTCGAGTCTCGAGTCGAGTACTCGAGACTCAATCGAGTACTCGACTCTTGGCGAGTACTCGCACAGGCCTGAGGCCACCTCTTTTCCTACTTTATCCTGCGCAATCAGACCAGTAATCCCTTAATTCCTACAAAATCCTGCTGTTTCAGATCTTAATTTTGTAACCGTGGGCTCGTTTAATAATCTTAGCCGCAGTTAAACACAATTCAAACTTAATTTAGTGGTTTTAGAATATATAACTTTAAATTGTACTCGAGTAAAATCAAATATCTTCGTTTAATGCCATAAAGTATAATAAAATTAATACAATTCAATTTTATAGTCATGTAACCGCCATTAAACCTTTAAATTAAGGGATTTTTTTCGCTTCTTGGACCTTGAATTATTCTAAACAAGCGCAAGAACTTAACGACGCACTTTTATAATATACAAATAAGTTCTTGTTTACGTAAAACTTTATCAAAAACACAATTGGGGACTCGTTAAAGCGAGAGAGAGCATTTAAATTGATCGAAGGTTTGAAATCCCTTAACCCTGACTTTTTTTAGCAAATTGTGGGAATTCCTGACCTTTTGACCTTATTTTGGAAAGTCCAGGTTCGTGCGAACCCTGTAGACCATCTTACCTTGTTATTTTATTGGTTTAAAGGCCCTGTTCTACAATTTTCTTCTTTAAAATCATCTTCCTTTATGCACGCAGCCAACCTTGTACAATTTGTTACGGTAAACTTCGTCTGCTAAGCAATGAAAGAAGGCGACTTTAAAGGGGATCTAATAACCGCAGATAGTCTCTTTAAGTTGTACAAAACACCATTTGGCTGATTTTAAAGCTAGAAAGAGGGCCAATGTTCATTCCTGATCGGGCTTCTCCGATCCTAGCTCAAACATCTTGATACTAGCGTACTTATAAGATAAATTCAAATGTTCTATCTCGCTTCAACGAGTCCTTTACGCATGATATCAAAATAGCGCTACAAATATTAATTAAATTGATTTTAAATGTACTCTATAATATACACGTATATCGCGAATTGTATTTATATACATTACAAAGAAATTTGTGTGATTGCATTTATGAAGAAAAAAAAATCAAAGTTGAATCACATATCTCTATTCATTACTATTTAAAGCCCAAGTGTGGAAAATATATAAATTTTAAAACGTATTTTTGCTCGCTTACGAACAATAATCTAACGACACGCGTATTTAGCCGCTAATAAACAATATTCAAAAACAAATGTTACTTCATGAAATCATGAAATCTGTATATATAAGGATGAAAATTCAAAGAAAAAAAAACTCCCTTGAACCAATTTTTCATTATATTATATGAAATAATAATAATAATAAAAAACTACAATGGTTTCTTAAACATACATTTTTGCCAAATTATGCTTAAGTAAGTAATTAAGACTACCATTGAAGGTAATACACTTAATTGGAGTTTTTACTCTGGTGGGGACATTAGGAACAAGACCAGATAATTTCCTATTAAAGGGGCTATCTGCGATTTTTAAAACCCCTTTAAAGTCGCCTTTATAGCTTAGCAGATGACATTTTCCAAAGCAAATTGTGCAGTCAAAGCTAGGCTGTGTCCTGTCATTTAAAGGGGTAAATTTCTGAGTAGGGACTTTAAAGGCCCTATCTGCTCTGAAACTTGCCCCTTTAAAATGCTCTTCCCTTACGCACGCCCCCTAGCTTTGACTGTACAATTTGTTTTATACAACGTCGTCTGCTAAGTTAGAAAAGAAGGCGACTTTAAAGGGGATTTAGAAATCGCAGATAGTTCCTTTAAAGGAACTATCTTTTTTAATCCCATTTAAAGTCGACTTCCTTTATAGCTTAGCAGACGACGTTGACCGTAATAAATTGTACAGTCAAAGCTAGGTTGTTTGCATAAGGAAAGGGCATATTTAGGAGCAGATACGACCCTTAAAGGGACTATTCGCTCGATATTTAAATCCCATTTTAAAGTCGCCTTCTTTTCTAGCTTAGCAGACGACGTTGACCGTAACAAATTGTACGATCGCGTAAGGGAAGATGATATTACAGGGGTAAAATCTAGAGCAGATAGGGCCTTTCAAAGTTTTATATAAGGTGAAAGGTTTTTAGAACTTGCCCGCTGCTGAATGTTTTTCAAAGATCTTGCGGAAATAAGCGATCCGAATGGAGCTTGTGTTTCAGGAAGTTTTCTAGGGGTGAATGACGGTTTTTCCGCGATTTTCATTATCGGAACTACGTGATGCAATATTTTGTTATTTGAAATATTATTTTCATTGTCAACTGTTGCTAAAACATATTCCCCAATATATGTCAAACATTCATTTAAGTCGTTATTTATTGCTGTTTATCCGGTAAGGTTTAAATCAAACGGCAACGTGGCTAAAAATGATCTGACTATAGTATGAAATAATCTATTGGTCAGTATACAAATGATACATTGAGGTGGCCTTTTTAATTTTAAGGAAAATTCGGGGTAAATTGAAAAGGAAAAAATTCGCGTCAGACCTGTCTATGTAGGCCTACTACTCTTTTAGGGTTGTAACATACGTGTAAGGTTATTTAATCCAAGGTTGTCACACTTGGAACTACTAGACACCTATAGATAAAGCAAAAGCATTGAAAACGGGGTTTTAATTAAGTGATAGATCTCCCAAATTCAAAACCGAAAAGTACGGGATTAAAGGTCACATGCCAAATAATCTACAAAACATTTCAAATCAATGCCACGCGCTTGAAAGGGAGAATGCCACCAATAAAAAGTTTACAAAATTAAAAACTTAACAGGAAAATAGGCTTAGCGGGATTCATGGATATCAGCTGAAGGTCTAGCGACCAATGAGCAAAGGCGAGATCTCCGCGAGGCTTACAATCGCGTTCGTATGGTCGCTAGACCTTATACGCGAGGAAAGCAGGATCTCCATGAATCCCGCTAAGCCTATTTTAATGGAAAGTTTTAAATTTATTTCTAGTTTAATATTTGTTCGTAAATTTTTTCACTAGTGGATTAGGCCTATTTAAACAATAAGGAATTGATAAAAAATCACTCTTAGTTAAGTTCATTCTCCCTTTAATGAAATTATGTGTAAAAGCTAGTCGTGCTGGCATTATGTAGTAAGAGATAAGTTACACATAAATTATTCAAATGCCAAATTGTGAAACAATCGTTTTGTGACGTGAGTCGTCTCTGTGAATGAATTATCATCAAAAATCACGCTAAGCGTCACGATATTACGGTCTGCATTGATTTGTTAAACGCAAATAATGTTAATTTCCAAAAACCAGAGTAGATCATTTCAAACAATAAGGTTTTGTTAAATAACCTCGTTGAGTACCGTGACAAGATTAATTAAACAAAAGGGTTAAATTTGTATTTAAACCCTTGCCGGTCTAGGGTAAAATCACAAACCTTCTCGTGGTATTCGACACAGGTTCTAGGCTCTTAAATCATCTTTAAAATGAACGCCGCAACTTTTTTCGCGTTTGGTATCGTATGTCTAACTTTGATCATTTCTGGTAAGTTGAACACTTTCTAAAAAAGCTGTTAGACGGATAGTATAGTCCTGTTAGCAAATTGCTGTTAGCTACACTTTGATGTTGGAGAAATTATCTTTGGTCTTAAAACGCCCCGTTGTTATAAACCAAAACTAGTTAAAATAGAGACGTCGTTAGGAAACATTTCTAAATGCGATCAAGTGGCAATGCTACGACAAAAAGTACATTTCTGAAGTTCGAATATTTATAGCCCCTTTAAAGTCGCTCTCGGAAATTGCGCTGTCAAAGCTAGGCTGCGTACTGAAGGCAAGATGGTTTTATAGGGGCAAATTCTAGAGCAGATAGGGCCTTTAAAATGCCGGACGACTTTCCAAAAATAACTTAAACAATATTTTAGTTAAGGATTAAAAACCCAGATTATAGTTAACCATTCGGATTTCTCTGTCCATCGTGTGACCAGGGTTTTTATGGAGTGTACTCTAAAAACCCTGGTGTGACGTGTTGAAGCTAATAGTGGCCACTGATGGCCCGTCTTCGACCATTCCAGTTACTGACGCTCAAGTACCGCAGCTTTTGAGTTGCACGTGTCCAACTAGTCAACAAGTCAAGAGTGTTTTCCAATCCGCCTTGGGTCCCGTGGCAAATATTATTCCTATCGAGTAAGCGCGCAGTTTTATAAATTGTGTCAATTTTATCAACCTTCGCTTTTATACCGGTAGTAATGTGTCATCGAAGGTCCTGGAGTTTATCACGAAGGCCACTAGTTGTAAAGCCGCGTAATGTATCACTTGGTACCATTTCAGATTGTAAAATGATATTATTATTAACCAGCAATAAAATTGAATTATTCTAATTGTTCAATCAAGATGTTTGTACACATTTTCTTTTCTTTTTGCTCCAATTCTTTTTCCCAATAAGCCCGTTTGGTTTTTTGACGCGTTGTTGACTCCCTTTACTTAGGTGCGTAGAAACTGGTCGGAGCGTTTTTAAATATACCAGGGCTGTAAAAAACCTAGCTTCGCAGGCGCTGCCTACTCAAGGTGGAATATAATATACATAGGTGCCTTTTGGGCCTTATTTTTTCTTATTTTAATAATGTAAAGTTCCTAAATTTCCTCTTATCATTTTTCTGATTTTAACAGAATCATTGGTAATATGGAATTTTCAGTTGAGTTTTTACGTTCCTTACAACCTTGACTTTTAATCGAAAACTAGCGAAATTTGAAATGTTCATTTAATCAAAACTTCAATATACGAAGAAAATAATTTCATGTCAAATTTTAATTTGGTTTTTCGAGAGTTTGATTAATGGCATTTTATATAAGAAATGGAAATATATCAAAAATTCGGGAAGACATTTTCAAACTCCCACGTTTTAAAGATTTCGCAATTGACTTACGCTGGTATATATAGTCCTTGCGGATCTAGGGTAGAATCACATTTCCATTTGAAAAAACGTTGTTTACTAGCAGTTTGAGCAAAGATTTATTTACTAAAATATCTGACGATGAACTCCGCCAGTTTATTCGCTTTTGGCATTGTATGCCTTACTTTGATCATTTCTGGTAAGTAATTCAACATTTTCTCAACTAAGACAGTAGCTAAGGGTTAAAGGGAATATCCGCGACTTTTAAAGCCCCTTTTAAGTCTCCCCTTAGCGGACGATGTTGACCGTAACTAATTATGCAGTTAAAGCGAAGCTGTACGCGTAAGGGAAGATGACAAGATCATAATGTTTGAGCTATTTTCAATCTATATCGTTGTCAATTGCTCCAAAAAGTGGCTTTTTCTCGTAACTTTTCGACAATTCTTAATGTACCCTTCCTTGTCCACGAGAACTGGCACCGACTAATTTTTCATAGTGTATCAATCCGCATGCTTTTTACATTATAAGAAAACTCTTCTTGAACAAAAATATAACCTTTATTGAAGGAGAGACGCGATGCCAAGTTTACAAATTTCGATAATTAAATGAAAACAATTTTACGAAAAAAATTTGAGGTTGAGTTTTTGCAAATTATTGGATATTTTATGGATACAACTGATTTTACGCATTATAGCTGATTGTTGCGCAACCTGTAACGGAACTACACCCGCTGGAGGTACACCCGCTGGGGGTACACCTGCTGGGGCTACACCCGCTGGAGGTACACCCGCTGGGGGTACACCCGCTGGAGGTACACCTGCAAATTGCCCATGTCCATCTAAAGATGGAATTCTTAATGCTGTCTCGGGTCTTCTTAAAGGAGCCAACAATCCTTTACAAGGGGTTGTAACAGGTCTATCAGGTATTCTGGGGTAAGTGTGAAGTCAAGGATTGTAATATTATCAAAAGTGTGTGTGAAGTAAAATTAGTCCTCAAATCTTCCCAACGATTATCTGACATATTTCAAAATGACCTTTTTATTTTTATAGGAAACCGGTGACTGATGCCTTAGCGGAAATTGTCAATCAACTAATTATCGCTCTTATTGGTTGCACACCCGCGTAATCTCGCTACAACGTAATCCGAATACGATTGTAATATGTTATTAATAATCAATAAAACAAAATTAGTCTACATGTTTTAAAGAGTTCTTTCTCCAATTACATTGAAATTTTGACAATCATATATTAAGATACAAAAAAATAACGTTGTCCACTTCCCAAATATTTTAATAATCGAACAAATATTTCTTTTAATAGTACAATTAATAAAAAAACATTTTAGGTTATTCTTCATTCTCCCTTTACTTACTCAGGTGCCTTGAAACTTAAATATCCCTGCAAAAGACCTAGCTTTGCAGGCGCTGCCTACTCGAGGTGGAATATAATATACATAGTTTTCACTGAAGGATCCGAGACCCCGTGTTGTTACCCGTATTTTTTTGAGCCAAGCACGAAGTGGAGTGAAAGGCAGGGGCTCTGATTCAAACGGAATAGATATAAGGGGAAATCCTATACTATAATCAACCTTGGAAGCGACAAAAATTGCTGTAAAGTAGAACATGTTTCTGGGGAAAATTGATAACTGACTAATTCTTATCTCTGTCAGAGCTAAGGTCACCTCCTACGAGGGGGCAGACACTCGCGGACTCGGGTGTCCAAAATTTTTGAACTCTTTGCATTATCAAAGCTGAACTCGGAGTTCATAAAGAGTTCGAACTCAATGCACTCTTAAAACTGAACTCAGTGATCTCGAATTAAAGTTTTAAATTTATTTCTAGTTTAATATTTGTTTGTGAATTTGTTTTAATGGTGGATTAGGCCTATTTAAACGACCAGGAATCGATAAAAAAAGCCTTCGTTGTTAGGTGGCATTATCCCTTTAAAGAATAGAAATACGTGGCTTCCTTGTGGTCTCAAAAGCCGCGTTCACACTACAGACTTTGAACCCGTTCTTAACCGTTTTGTAGAGGTCAAATTTTAAAATTTCGAGATCATCCGTGTCGACCTTTGATCAAGAAACAAAATGACTATCTTAAAAAGTCGATTTGAACATTCGAAATGGTTTGAAAAGGGTTCAAAAGTGTCAAGTGTTAACGTAGCTAATATAATTCCATAAAGTTCTTAATTTGTTCCTAGGTCACTAAACCACCCTAAAATTGGTATTTGGCCTCTAAATCATCCTATTTTATAAGTTTTGGTGGATAAATATCTAGATGTATAGATCGGGCTTCAGAATCTTGAAGGAGATGTAGTTAGTTTCAAGTTAAGGTACTCTTCGTGAGAATGAAGAGAAACGGAAGTATGCAAAAGGTTCATCACCTAGCTGTCCCAAGAATAAGGATAGCGTTATTTTCATTTGGTTCCTATACTTCTGGGCCTTATTTTACCCAATTTTAATAACGTAAAGTTCCTATTTCCTCTTTTAATTTTTCTGTTTTCCTCGGAAAACGTGTAATTTTTTGTCTAGTTATTACTACATTACAACCTTGACTTTTAATTCGAAACTAGAGAAATAGGAATAGTTCGTTTAATAAAAGCTTACTGGGTTTTTTGAAACTATATTTCCGCTCTCAAATACGAGTTTCGTTATACCGACCATGAAAAAACCAATTTGGTTTGAATGTCGAGTATTTTTTCGAACACATGTGTGTCACGAAATAGGGATATTGCTTCGAATATATCGCGACAGTTATCAAAACTTCAATAAACGAAGATGATAATTTCATGTCACACTTTTAATTGTGTTTTTCCAGGGTTTGATTAATGGGATTTTATATATAATATATATCATCAATTTAAACCGAAGACATTTTCTATATTCCACATTTTATTAAAGATTTCGCAATAGACTTACACTGGTATATATAGTCCTTCCGGATCTAGGGTAGAATCACATTTCCATTTGAAAAACGTTGTTTACTAGCAGTTTGAGCAGAGATTTATTTGCAAAAATATTTCACGATGAACTCCGCAACTTTGTTCGCTTTTGGCATTGTATGCCTAACTTTGATCATTTCTGGTAAGTAATTCAACCGTTTCTCAACTAAGACAGTAGCTAGGGGTTAAAGGGAATATCCGCGACTTTTAAAGCCCCTTTTAAGTCTCCCGCTTAGCGGACGATGTTGACCGTAATACCCTCTTCAGACGAGGCTTAATTAGCCGTGGTTTAATCAGATTTAACCGAGGTTTACATAGCCTTTTCAGTTCAATAAACCTCGGTTTATTTTGAATAAACCATGGTTAAATCTGATTAACCGCCTCGTCTGAAAAGGGTATAACTAATTATACAGTCAAAGCGAGGCTGTACGCGTAAGGGAAGATTATTTTAAAAGGGCAAATATCAGAGCAGATAGGGACTTTAACTTTCAAGATCATAATGTTTGAGCTATTTTCAATTTACATCGTTATCAATTGCTCCAAAAACTGACTTTTTCTCGTAACTTTTCGACAATACTTAATGTACCCTTCATTGTCCACGGGGAGTTGGCAACAACTAATTTTTCATAGTGTATCAATCCGCCTGCTTTTTACATTATAAGAAAACTCTTCTTGAACAAAAATATAACCTTTATTGAAGGAGAGACGCGATGCTAAGATTCCAAATTTTGATAATTAAGTAAAAACAATTTTATAAAACATCTTTGAGGTTGAATTTTGGCAAATTATTGGGTATTTTATGGATACAACTGATTTTACGCGTTATAGCTGATTGTTGCGCAACCTGTAACGGAACTACACCCGCTGGAGGCACTCCCACTCCCGCTGGAGGCACACCCGCAAATTGCCCATGTCCATCTAAAGAAGGAATTCTTAATGCTGTCTCGGGTCTTCTTAAAGGAGCCAACAATCCTTTACAAGGGGTTGTAACGAGTCTATCAGGCATTGTGGGGTAAGTGTGAAGTCAAGGATTGTAATATTATCAAAAGTGTGTGTGAAGTAAAATTAGTTCTCAAATCTTCCCAATGATTATCTGACATATTTCAAAATGACCTTTTTATTTTTATAGGGAACCGGTGACTAATGCCGTAGCGGAAATTGTCAATCAACTAATTATCGCTCTTATTGGTTGCACACCCATGTAATCTCGCTACAACCAAGGAGGATTAGACAAGGAGAAGAAATGTGGGGACGGCGCGGTTCCTACTGCGTCGGCCTAAACTCCCACTCTGGGAGAACGGGGGTAGAGACGTTTCGTGGTAAAATGTTGTCACGTGGGTAAAACGAATCCTTTATGAGACGCGCTAGCTAGCGACCACGTGACAACAGTTTACCTCGAGAATTTCCTATCCCCCCTTTCCACCCGAGTGGGAGGTTGGCTCTTCTCTCTCTAACTCAACGCAGCCCCACATTTCCTCTCCTTGTCTAATCCTCCTTGCTACAACGTAATCCGAATACGATTGTAATATATGTTATTAATAATCAATAAAACAAAATTAGTCGAAGAAAGATGATTCTACATGTTTTAAAGAGTTTTTTTCTTCAATTACCTTGAAATATTGAAATGATGTAATTATTCAACCAGAAACAGTGGTCCAAGTTCCACTTAGCGTACGAATCAACGCCACCCCCGTTGTAATAAGAAAGTTTATTAATCTTCAAGTTTCTAGAGTTACACTACATTTATATTTATATATTTATTAAGACATATTTAAAAAAAAAATGTACTTTTTACCAATATTTTACTGTTTACAAAATACAATAATTATTGACCATCGCGTAGCTTTGGCAGTGCTGTAATAACGTGAAAGCAGTTTATTGACAAAAAGAGGTCACAATAATTCTTAAGATCATAAATATCTCAAATACAAAACCAAAATCCCTCAAAAAAAAAAAAAAAAAAAAAAAAAAAAAAATGCCTTGAAACCAGCAAAATTTCTTTACCCTGACTGAGTTACTAGTCTGAGGGACAAATTTCGGTTTTCAAAAATGATTTCTAGAGCTTCTTTAAAGTTGCCTTCTTTTCTCACTTAGCAGACGACGTTAGCCATTACAAATTGTACAGTTAAAGCTAGACTGTGTGCTTAAGGGAAGATGATTTTAAAGGGGAAAATTCTAGAGCAGATACGACCTTTTTGTACTGATGTAACAAAATCTGGTCTAATATCACTTATTATTTACAGCATTGTTTTTCTCGCCCAAACATCATTCCTTGAAGAGAGGTTAGGGCCAAAGGATGAATTTGTATAAATATAACGGCGTACGTGATACTGAAACCAACGTAAGACAAAAACAATTGATTCGTCAAGGTAAAACATCCACCAGCTTTAAGTAAAATATCATTATTGTTAAGTTGCCAATACAAATTATGTAATTCGTTAAAGTTGTCCATTCGGTTCAGAGAAATTCCTTCTAACAAGTACAATACTTGTCTTCTCACATCCTCAATTTTTGACGCCACGAATGATGTTAAAAACAACATTAACAATAGATTAAAATAAGTGAAAAATTCGTTATAACCGGAGATGACGTCATCGTAGGGAAATATGATAATATTAAGTAAACCATTACACGATAAAATGAAAACCACACCCAACCACATTAGTACCAAGTACTGCAACTCGTCATTCATTAATTTAATGAAAGTTTTCATTTTGTATATTTCTCGGCAAAAATAATCGAGTCTGCAATTATCGACATTATTATCGGCTAATTTTTCTTTCAAACAATTGATGGAATGGGCGATTACGTTCGCTAAAAAGCAATACACTAAATTATACACCGAAATTAACCCTAGTATAAAGGTGTCAAAAGCCACGCCATCAATTACTGATAAGATAGTTAAACAAAAAGGTCTTTCGTTGAGAGTATCGAAGGCGATTTTTTTCAACCAAAGTAGCCAAGGAGATTCCCTGGAAAGCCTTAAGTACATAACGATGCATATTTGAGACATTAGAAATAGAATGAAAACGCAAAACCACATTTGAAAATACTTGACACATTTACGAAAACAATCGAAATTGAGAAGTCGCGAATGTTCGCAAATTGTTTGAATCAAATGGCTCAACTTTTTTCTACGGTAAAGTATTTTGTAGATCGAAGCGGCCATAGTTATTTCCAAGATAAAGAAACCAATCATGAAATCGGCTTCTTTTGGAGCGACCGCGAAGTAATACGTCATAGAACATAAATACCAATGATTGAAAAAAAGTCCAAGAATGGTCCAAGAGCGAACTAAACACGAAAACCATTCGGGATAAGCTCGGCTTTTATTAAGAACGACTATCCTCGTACTGTCGCCTTGGATTAGGCTAGAAAAGATACGCCCGGTTGATTTGCTGATTGGAAACATCAAGTGGATATGAGACAAATTAACCTAAAACTTCAATATTTTGGGCAACCTTTCAAGTACACAAGCTCCTTTTCAGAACAAGTTGTTTAAATAGAAAATAGCCAGTATATGCCTTATTTCAGATATCCCGACTGACTGTTATTGAAAACGACTTTCTCAAATGAAACTAACTTTTAACGTTTGGGGAAAATATTCTTGAGACGCGTAATTAAAGGTGTTTGGCCTTATATTGACAGAAAGAAATGTTTACCTAAATGGGTACAAATGGTCACCTCCCATGAGCTTTCAAATGGGTTTTTGTCGATCGGATATTCGGAATAATTCAAAACAAATCGATTACTCGCCCTTTATTTACCTAAAACGCAAATAGCAATATATTGGAGAAATTCCACCCACCAATTAAAGTCAGGCTTTCACGGTTTGTTTATGAATTCCAAATGTAAATTGAGTATCATTTTCGAAAAGATTGTTAAAACACGTTTCAAAATATGTATTCATATGTCATGTAGTCTCTTTAAAAATATTTTAATATCAATTTTTATTTGATTTGGAGCTAAAGTAAGGCTTATTTTCGATAAAACACGAATATATTGTTTGTAATTCCCGCCCATTCCTTATGTTTTCAATTTTTAAGAAGCTGTTCTTCTTTTTAGAGCTGAATGCCTACATACATGAACCATAATACTGAACACGAAAAATGCGCCCCTTTTAACAACTGGGATACAGGAAATAAGATAGTATTGGGGTGTACAAGGCTCTTTATTTTTGTAAATAAATTATAAGAATAAAAATCATCTAGCGTTCGAAAATTCATAAAATATTGCATCCACCAATCAAATGAGAGAAAAAAATTTGAAATTATGACACCTCGGAAATCTCCTTTAGGCTTTGCTAATTTTTATCCAATCCCCTTCCGTCTTCCGAATGATTACGTCACTGCACGCAGAAATGCGCTAGTCTGGGCTGTGGCGGTCGGTTTTTATTTAGGGAATTTTAATATCGCGATATAACTGTTCAAAAACGTATTAAAAACCGTGATTATGATCTAAAGAAGTGCTGTACAATACGAACGAAAGAATATCATCATTTTGAGACTGAATAATTCACGCAAGTTAGATTTTTGAGATGATTTTGAAATTAGTTCGTTAGGCGTGAAGGCGCGCGAAGGCGGCTGGGTAAAGGAGTGAGGAAGGGCTCACGGCCGGTTCTGTAGCGGGACGAAGGCGTTTGTTTTTGCGGCGACTAAGTAGGCCTAATCTGGTCTGAACAATCATAAAAAAAACAGGAAGTTGTGATCCGAAGAAGTGCTGGAATACGGACGAAAGGAATACAATAATTTTTAAACGTAATAATTAATGCAAGCTTGATTGTCGAGAGGATTTTGAAACGAGATCGGTAAGCCTAACCGGCGATAGTGTTACGGGTGGAACAATCGGAGATCGCGACCGGCGTTCAAAAGGATTAAAAACTTATATTTGTGTGCCAAAGAAGTTCTATAATGCGGACGAAAGGAATATTATAATTATTTGGACGTCATAATTAAGGTAAGTTTGATGTTTAATTTTTATGATGATTTTGAAACTGAGGGACGTTAGGCCTAACCCGTAATACGCGCGCGCGAAAGCGGGGTTACTGGGGTGAAATAGGGTTCATGACCCGCGCGTAGCTTATTTGTCGCGCATGCGTAAAGTCAAACCGGAAATGTAAAAAAATCCGTAAGAAATCTGATTAATTCTTAGAACCCGGTAGGGTTCTATGTATTGGGCCCATCATCATCTGTAATGTTATTTTGATTTCCTTAAAAAAATGGACCTTTAGCCAATCAGAACGCTCCATTTCCCCATTGAAATAACATTAAAATCGACTCTTTCGAGGACATGTCCCTTGCATCGAAGAACTAAAAGAGGAATTATTTGTTACGGTTAAAATCAATTTTAAGTGGTAGAGCAAGGTTCGAATGTTGAACTTTTCAAGTTTCATTTAAAAATATTAAGTCTAAGTATTTTAAAATTAATTCTGAAGTTGACCCTTTTTTTGGTACTTAGCTGGTTTCGCGCATGGCCAAATTCGTAATGTTACTCTATGGGATTTGGTTTTTTGAAAGTGGCTTACCTTTCAGATTTATTTTCTAATACTTCCGGATATTTTTCAAACTTGGATTTTCCGTGTGGTATGAATTAAGTTTCGAGCTTCATTTTAAGACTAATTTCATAATTTTACACCGATTAGTTGGCCCACAGTCTATTCATGAAAACGGAGGAAAAAGTAAGGCGGAGAAATAGATTCGCCAAAAACCTAAGCCTAATTTGACAAATTAGGCTTAGGTTTTATATGGCTTTTTAAAATCACGAGCACGAGCGCGCGCGCTTGATTTGGAGGCTATGGGTATTGAACTCTAATGACTTAATTTCTCCTTCTTCATATTTTTGCCGTTTATAGACTGTGACCAAACTAATCGGTATAAAATTATGAAATTAGTCTTAAAATAAAGCCTGTAAAATATTTGGAAGCATTAGAAAATAAATCTGAAAGGTAAGTCTCTTGCAAAAAATCTAAATCTCATAGAATAACATTAATTTTCAATTTCTCCGCCTTAAAAGTACTCTCCTGTTTAAAAATGAGTGAAATTCCGAACGACTTGCCATTCCGAACGGCAATAAGGAAGGTATTAACATCAAAAATAATGAAAAAATTAATTGGAATTTGGTTTAAAGGGCAATGGGGAAAATATAAAGATTTCGCTGCGGCTGTCGGAGGTATTAACATCAAAATTGCTGAAATAATTAATTTAAATTTGGTTTAAAGGGCAATGGGGAAAATATAAAGATTTCACTGCGGCTGTCGGAGGTATTAACATCAAAATTGATGAAAAATTTAATTTAAATTTGGTTTAAAGGGCAATGGGGAAAATATAATGATTTCGCTGCGGCTGTCGGAGGTATTAACATAAAAAATTATGAAAAAATTAATTTTAATTGGGATTAAAGGGCACTGGTAAAAATGTAGAGATTTGACTGGAATCAAGTGCGGCTGCCGCAGCTATTAACATCAAAAATTATGAAAAAATTAATTTTAATTGGGATTAAAGGGCACTGGTAAAAATGTAGAGATTTTACTGAATCTAGTGCGGCTCCCCCAGCTATTAACATCAAAAATAATGTAAAAATTAATTTTAATTGGGATTAAAGGGCAATGTTAAAATGTAGAGATTTGACTGAATCAAGTGCGGCTCCCCCAGCTATTAACATCAAAAATAATGTAAACAATTTTTTTAATTGGAATTAAAGGGCAATGGTAAAAATGTAGAGATTTGACTGAATCAAGTGCGGCTGCCCCAGCTATTATCTTCAAAAATAATGTAAAAATTAATTTTAATTGGGATTAAAGGGCAATGGTAAAAATGTAGAGATTTGACTGAATCAAGTGCGGCTGCCGCAGCTATTAACATCAAAAATAATGAAAAAAAATAATTTTAATTGGGATTAAAGGGCAATGGTAAAAATGTAGAGATTTGACTGAATCAAGTGCGGCTGCCCTAGCTATTAACATCAAAAATAATGAAAAAATTAATTTTAATTGGGATTAAAGGGCACTGGTAAAAATGTAGAGGTTTGACTGAATCAAGTGAGGCTGCCCCAGCTATTAACATCAAAAATAATGAAAAAATAATTTTAATTGGGATTAAATGGCACTGGTAAAAATGTTGAAATTTGACTGAATCAGGTGAGGCTGCCCCAGCTATTAACATCAAAAATTGTGAAATAATTAATTTTAATTGGGTTTAAAGGGCAATGGTAAAAATGTAGAGATCTGACTGAATCAAGTGCGGCTGCCCCAGCTGTTAACATCAAAAATTGTGAAAAAAATAATTTTAATTGGGTTTAAAGGGCAATGGTAAAAATGTAGAGATCTGGCTGAATCAAGTGCGGCTGCCGCAGCTGTTAACATCAAAAATTGTGAAAAAATTAATTTTAATTGGGTTTAAAGGGCAATGGTAAAAATTTAGAGATCTGACTGAATCAAGTGAGGTTGCCCCAGCTATTAACATCAAAAATTATGAAAAAGTTAATTTTAATTGGGATTAAAGGGCAATGGTAAAAATGTAGAGATTTGACTGAATCAAGTGCGGCTGCCCCAGCTATTAACATCAAAAATAATGTAAAAATTAATTTTAATTGGGATTAAAGGGCAATGGTAAAAATGTAGAGATTTGACTGAATCAAGTGCGGCTGCCCCAGCTATTAACATCAAAAATAATGTAAAAATTAATTTTAATTGGGATTAAAGGGCAATGGTAAAAATGTAGAGATTTGACTGAATCAAGTGCGGCTGCCGGAGGTATTACCATCAAAAATTATGAAAAAATTAATCTTAATTGGGATTAAAGGGCAATGTTAAAATGTAGGGATTTGACTGAATCAAGTGCGGCTCCCCCAGCTATTAACATCAAAAATAATGAAAAAATTAATTTTAATTGGGATTAAAGGGCAATGGTAAAAATGTAGAGATTTGACTGAATCAAGTGCGGCTGCCCCAGCTATTAACATCAAAAATAATGTAAAAATTAATTTTAATTGGGATTAAAGGGCAATGGTAAAAATGTAGAGATTTGACTGAATCAAGTGCGGCTGCCCCAGCTATTAACATCAAAAATAATGTAAAAATTAATTTTAATTGGGATTAAAGGGCACTGGTAAAAATGTAGAGATTTGACTGAATCAAGTGCAGCTGCCCCAGCTATTAACATAAAAAATAATGTAAAAATTAATTTTAATTGGGATTAAAGGGCAATGTTAAAATGTAGAGATTTGACTGAATCAAGTGCGGCTCCCCCAGCTATTAACATCAAAAATAATGTAAAAATTTTTTTTAATTGGAATTAAAGGGCAATGGTAAAAATGTAGAGATTTGACTGAATCAAGTGCGGCTGCCGCAGCTATTAACATCAAAAATAATGAAAAAATTAATTTTAATTGGGATTAAAGGGCAATGGTAAAAATGTAGAGATTTGACTGAATCAAGTGCGGCTGCCCCAGCTATTAACATAAAAAATAATGAAAAAATTAATTTTAATTGGGATTAAAGGGCAATGGTAAAAATGTATAGATTTGACTGAATCAAGTGCGGCTGCCCCAGCTATTAACATCAAAAATAATGAAAAAATTAATTTTAATTGGGATTAAAGGGCAATGTTAAAATGTAGAGATTTGACTGAATCAAGTGCGGCTGCCGCAGCTATTAACATCAAAAATAATGTAAAAACTTATTTTAATTGGAATTAAAGGGCAATGGTAAAAATGTAGAGATTTGACTGAATCAAGTGCGGCTGCCCCAGCTATTAACATCAAAAATAATGAAAAAATTAGTTTTAATTGGGATTAAAGGGCAATGGTAAAAATGTAGAGATTTGACTGAATCAAGTGCGGCTGCCCTAGCTATTAACATCAAAAATAATGAAAAAATTAATTTTAATTGGGATTAAAGGGCACTGGTAAAAATGTAGAGGTTTGACTGAATCAAGTGAGGCTGCCCCAGCTATTAACATCAAAAATAATGAAAAAATAAATTTTAATTGGGATTAAATGGCACTGGTAAAAATGTTGAAATTTGACTGAATCAGGTGAGGCTGCCCCAGCTATTAACATCAAAAATTGTGAAATAATTAATTTTAATTGGGTTTAAAGGGCAATGGTAAAAATGTAGAGATCTGACTGAATCAAGTGCGGCTGCCCCAGCTGTTAACATCAAAAATTGTGAAAAAAATAATTTTAATTGGGTTTAAAGGGCAATGGTAAAAATGTAGAGATCTGGCTGAATCAAGTGCGGCTGCCGCAGCTGTTAACATCAAAAATTGTGAAAAAATTAATTTTAATTGGGTTTAAAGGGCAATGGTAAAAATTTAGAGATCTGACTGAATCAAGTGAGGTTGCCCCAGCTATTAACATCAAAAATTATGAAAAAGTTAATTTTAATTGGGATTAAAGGGCAATGGTAAAAATGTAGAGATTTGACTGAATCAAGTGCGGCTGCCCCAGCTATTAACATCAAAAATAATGAAAAAATTAATTTTAATTGGGATTAAAGGGCAATGTTAAAATGTAGAGATTTGACTGAATCAAGTGCGGCTGCCGCAGCTATTAACATCAAAAATAATGTAAAAACTTATTTTAATTGGAATTAAAGGGCAATGGTAAAAATGTAGAGATTTGACTGAATCAAGTGCGGCTGCCCCAGCTATTAACATCAAAAATAATGAAAAAATTAGTTTTAATTGGGATTAAAGGGCAATGGTAAAAATGTAGAGATTTGACTGAATCAAGTGCGGCTGCCGCAGCTATTAACATTTAAAATTATGAAAAAATTAATTTTAATTGGGTTTAAAGGGCAATGGTAAAAATGTAGAGATTTGACTGAATCACTTTTTAAAGGGCTAGTCTTTTAATATAGAAGTTAACACTTTCGTGTTAGACTGAAGTGACAGATATTATATCAAAAATGTCTTTGCGAACAAAGACCCAGAAGGACATGTTATGGCCTTGAATGTCTGAAGTGACAGATATTATATCAAAAATGTCTTTGCGAACAAAGACCCAGAAGGACATGTTATGGCCTTGAATGTCTGAAGTGACAGATATTTAATTTTCTTTTAAAACATTAAATTTAAATACAATTAAATTTTCTTTTAAAACATGAAATTTAAATACAATTAGATTTTCTTTTAAAACGAAATTTAAATATAATCACAATCTGGCACGATTTAGAGTTTCAAATTTCAATACAACTGATTTTATTCACTCGGAAATATTTAAGAAAAACATAACAGACGATTGTGAATATTACAATGATAAAATTCTTTTAATTCTTTCTTAAGCAAATATATATTTAAGTACACGTGAAAACTTTAAGTTTTGTTCGGGCCGAATAGAGAATTTCCTAGGGTAAGCAATCCGGGTTGACCCGCTCCCAGGGCAACTGTAGTTTTGCATCCGGTTATATTCTGGAGTGCTTGCCCGAGTAGAGCGTTCAGGGGATTAGTCACAGCGTTACTGTAAAGAAATGGGGAAACTTGTTAGTTACTTTTATAATTAAATCGCCATTTATATTCTAATTTACTTTTATAATTAAATCGTCATTTATATTCTAATTTACTTTTATAATTAAATCGTCATTTATATTCTAATTTACTTTTATAATTAAATCGTCATTTATATTCTAATTTCTATTAAATCGCCATTTATATTCTAATTTACTTTTATAATTAAATCGCCATTTATATTTTAATTTACTTTTATAATTAAATCGTCATTTATATTCTAATTTCTATTAAATCGCCATTTATATTCTAATTTCTATTAAATCGTCATTTATATTCTAATTTCTATTAAATCGCCATTTATATTCTAATTTCTATTAAATCGCCATTTATATTCTAATTTCTATTAAATCGCCATTTATATTCTAATTTCTATTAAATCGAGATTTATATTTCTTAATGACAACTTACAATTTTCTAATCTCGATTTAATATTTTAATGTCGATTTAATATTTTTTAATGTCGATTTAATATTTTTTAATGTCGATTTAATATTTTTTAATGTCGATTTAATATTTTTTAATCGCGATTTAATATTTTTTAATCGCGATTTAATATTTTTTAATCGCGATTTAATATTTTTTAATCGCGATTTAATATTTTTTAATCGAGATTTAATATTTTTTAATCGCGTTTTAGTATTTTTAATATCATTTAGTATTTTTTAATCGCGATTTAATATTTTTTAATCGCGATTTAATATTTTTTAATCGCGATTTAATATTTTTTAATCGCGATTTAATATTTTTTAATCGCGATTTAATATTTTTTAATCGCGATTTAATATTTTTTTAATCGCTATTTAATATTTTTTTAATATCGATTTAATATTTTTTTAATCGCTATTTAATATTTTTTAATATCGATTTAATATTTTTTAATATTTTTTAATATCGATTTAATATTTTTTAATCGCGATTGAATATTTTGAATCAAACTAAAATCTGGCCTTCGAGGCCCTGCACTTAATACCTAAGAATAATGTTTTAAACTTTACTTACTCTCCCAATAAGCCCAGTACAAGGTCATTGATTGGTGAATTAAGACCAGCGAGCAGTTGGGCGAGAGACGGAAGTACGCCGTTAGATGGACAAGTGCAAACTGTAGAACAACAATATTTGTCATTATTTTATAATTAATCGCGGCGATTTAATTAAGATATAAAACAAGGAAACACCCCGAACGCTTTCGAAAAGCGAAAGCGTGTTAATTTATAATAATTAGTACAGTACCTGTTGAACCAGTTGGATTTGGGGTCGCGCTCGAAGATGGAGTCGTAGTCGCGCTCGAAGATGGAGTCGGATTAATGCTCGTAGGTAGTGAGCTCGTTGGTAGGGCGGAAGTCGGTACTGAGCTCGGTAGGTCGGATGTAGGTAGTGAGCTCGTTGGTAGGTCGGATGTAGGTAGTGAGCTCGGTAGGTCGGATGTAGGTAGTGAGCTTGTTGGTAGGTCGGATGTAGGTAGTGAGCTCGGTAGGTCGGATGTAGGTAGTGAGCTCGTTGGTAGGTCGGAAGTCGGTAGTGAGCTCGGTAGGGCTGAAGTAGGTAGTGAGCTCGTTGGTTCGATGGAAGCGGGTAGTGAGCTCGTTGGTAGACTGGAAGAAAGTAACGGGCTCGATGCTATTGACAAAACTAAAAACAAAAGAGGACTTTTTTGTTATAATTATGGTAGTAATACATTTATATCGCTTAATGAACCGCGAATCATTGTAATAATTAAATCATATTTAAGGCAGAAACTTTTGGTTTAAGGTCCTGCAATCATTGACTAAAAAACAAAGAGGCACTTATAGAACGCTAAAGGACAAATCTCTTCTTTTGTTTGATGCCATTATAATATCACTCGACCATCGTTGGTTCAATAAATTACGTAATTTAAAAATTACCGCTTTAATTACCGTAACGAAAAATAGTCTAGTTTTCCAATCGTAAAACGTATCCAACAGCTAACCCCTATAACTTCAGGGCTCGCTTAAAACACGATTAAAAATAAACTCTGACTTCGTCCCAACCTTGAAACAAAAGGACACATCTTCCGTTCTTTTTGTTGGCCAAAGTATAGAAAATCCTATACTTTGAACCAACCTTTGGAAAAAAGGCTACAAACGGGTGCTTTGGGGCGTCTATTTTATCCGGTTTCACGGTTATTTTATAATAAGGCGTATTGGTTCCCAGTCTGTCGTTAACTATTTTATTAAGCTAGCCGCTATGAACGGGGGATTTTAAATAGGAAATATTCTTGGGCAATTCTTTAGTAAAACCTTTTATTTTTGAAAAAAAAGGCGAGAGTTTAGATTAATAAATAATTTTTGCTTTCTGATTTTTGCGGGAAGGGCTGAGATCTCCACTTATTCCAATTCCTACGTTTATTTAATGTAATTGAGCGCTTACCTTCGACGCTAGAAGCTAGTAGGAGACACGCGCTTAGGAATAACTTCATGTTTAAGTTTTCACTATATTTATTATTATAATATTCGAAGAGTCTTTGTCCGTTCAATTCGTTTTGAGTTCGAACACCCGCTTATATACCCCAATTTGATACGCTGTTTAATTATATCGCTCACACGCGAACTTTTATATTTTATCAATCGGGGACATTTCAATCAGAATTTGGTATAATTGTCAAATTTTTAGGTCAAAATATTACGCGCGATGTAGGCCATCCAGGAAGTATATTTAATCTACTTATTATCTACGCGCGATAATAATCGATAATTTAATCGAGTTATACGATATTTTTATATCGATTACGGGATTCGTACAAGTTTACCTGGAAATATCAGGGTAATTAATTAAAGACTAAAAATTCGTGGGAAATTTAAAAATATTAGTGAAATTCAGGGAATATTTTAGTCTAAATGAGTTATTTCGCGAACCCACTCCAGGGTGTCCCAAGGTTATTAATCCATTTTTAATGACGGAAGTGGGTAGTTTGTTCTTGGACCCGTAAATTTCAGGGAAATATTTGTGGAAAAACTTGGAAAATAAGTAAAAAAGTCTCCCATCGTATTTATACTCTTTGGTCGGAGCTTTGTCGTTATCGATTGCTTTTTTGACACTTTTGTAATTATTGGAAGTCCTCATTACATTCGCGCGTAATTTATCTCAAATATATGTTACGTAATTTTGGTTTTCCTAGTATTGGAAAGGCCGGTTAGTCGATCAAATAATATTGTATAGTCGCAACATGAGTAGAGCTCCGAATTTCTACAACTTTTATTAATCCCGTATATAATCTGTTTGCTAAAAAACATAAAATATTCATCAATTCAGTTAACTTATCTGGAAAGATAAAATAAAACTCGTGTTTTTTATCCGAAAATGACATCTTGTCCTAGAATATAATTCGGATAAGAAAATTTAAAAATATATTTCTCCAAAAATAATGACTTTAATGGAAACCTAAAAAGCTTGATTTTTATTGTAAGTGAATTTGAAATATATTTCATTTCGTATTGAGTTAGGTTAGGTGAGGATAGACATCCATTCCCAAGGTTGGATGAAGGACGAATACTTCGTAATGGTTTAGCTTGGTTAGGTTATAGGTAAAACGTTCATTCCCGAGGTATATTACAGAAAAGTTTGCAACTCTAGAAAATTTCGCCTATTTCCCTAATCAGCGCGGGCCTACTTTTGAAGTTCGCCGCTGTTTAGGGATCTGTTCTTCTAGGAACTACTGTTACGGAGTACACCCACGGATGGTCCATCCGAAAAAAGCGCCATGATTTAGTAGGCTTATTTGTTAAGTTAAGCGGGAAATATAAAAAAATCAGTAAGAAATTATTATTTACCAAAATATTATGTTTGCTTATATTTTATTCAAATTTAATGGTCATTTTATTATTTTACGGAACATCCAATCAAATTAAAAGTAGCTCACTCAAGCGACGATTACCGAACTAGAAAATAATTTAAATAATTTTCGTAATCCCAAATTTCACTTAACGTATTGATAGTTAGGAAACTGACTGACCAAACTTTCCCAGTAACGAAGTTAAAAGTAAAAGGGAAGGGTTTATTTAGTTGATTAGAAAAATTATCGGGCTAGGCTCCTTGTTAATATAAAGTTAGGAAAAAATACCACGACCACCGAATTCTAAATAATAAAATTTTCATGGAATATTTGGAATCTTGATCTAATAATAGGCTGAGATATTGAAACAAAAGTTCGGAGGCAAAATCCCACCTACACCCGCGTTTTACACTAACTTGTCGCAACCCCCTGTGTTTTTAAACGTCAAAATGTGTCCTCAAGAATAAAGGAATATTTTTCATTGCATATTTTAATTTATTCGGAAGTAAATATATGTTCAAGTATACATCAAAAGTGAAAGAGTTATTGGATCTTAGGGCTAGCGGCTGACTATACTAGTTAATAATCCAAGCGCTCCAGGTTCACCCGCTGGCACGGGAGCTGTAACCGTACATCCGGTTAGAATCATGATTATTTTCACTATTAGCGCGTTCAGCGCATTAACCACAGCGTTACTATAAAACAAATTTAGGAAACAAATTTGTTAATTATTTTTAATTAAAATAGTTAAAATAATTCTGAATTTTTAAGTAATCTTACTCTCCCAATAAGCCCAGTAGAACTTTTCCGAGAGATGGATCTAGATTAGCGAGCAGTACGTTGAGGCTCGGAATTACCCCATTTGAAGGACAAGTGCAATCTGTACCAGAAGTTGGATCAGTCGGTGTTGTAGTTGTAGTAGGCGTTGGGGTTGTAGATGAAGTAGGCGTCGGAGTTATCGTCGGTGCTGTCGTCGGCTCTGTCGTCGGCGCTGTCGTCGGAGTTGGCGTCGGAGTTGGCGGCAGTGTTGGCGTTGGAGATGGACAAGGTGGATAGTAGCACGCTTGCGGGCTTCTTTTGTTCAATTGATGATTCGAGCTATCCCCGCTAGACAAAGCTAAAAACATACGGGTCTTGATTGTTAACAATTAAATTCAGTTAAAACTCGTAATTAAATAGTAAACTCCCGTCTAATTACAATTAGGTATCAATAAAACCAGTTTTTAAGGAATATCTTTTTAAGTCAGG
The DNA here is from genome assembly GCA_963920705.1 of Odiellus spinosus. NCBI lineage: Eukaryota > Metazoa > Arthropoda > Arachnida > Opiliones > Phalangiidae > Odiellus > Odiellus spinosus. The sequence continues at coordinate 22,215,562 of OY987233.1, read as the reverse complement.
TCTTAGTTGGAATGTCTTACTAGTTTTAAAAGTTCTCCAGAGAATTACTAGTTGAAAAGCTAAGGAATCCTAAAATCCCTTGTTTGAAAATTATTCAAAATATCCTGGGAAAAGTAGACTAATTTGAAAATTGCCCTAGAAAACTCGCGAAATGTCAATGAATTTGAATATTACTTCAAAGAATTTGAATATTACTTCAAAGAATTTGAATATTACTTCAAAGAATTTGAATATTACTTCAAAGAATTTGAATATTATTCAAAGAATTTGAATATTACTTCAAAGAATTTGAATATTACTTCAAAGAATTTGAATATTACTTCAAAGAATTTGAATATTACTTCAAAGAATTTGAATATTACTTCAGAAAAAAAGGGTAAAATTATGGGATTGGTTCATTAAACCACGGGGAAAACTACTCTTAATTTTACTAATTTTACTAATTATATAGTAAACTGAAAATTCGTGAAAGGTATCCGGCTTTAGCCCTGATAATATAATATATAATTTTAATATAAGTTATAAATTTTATTTCACGTAATCTAAAAAATTACAATTCACGTTTATCTATAAACAGGGCTGTAAATAAATAATTTTGGGGGAAACCTCTAAGTTCAAGAGGTAAGGTAATTTATAATTTCTGATAAAGATATTTAGTTTTTCATCGGTCACTATTTTTATTATAATAATTTAATTTTCCACCGATTTTGATCGGAATCTGCTAACTTATTCCAATTCCCAAGTTATTTTACGACGCTTACCTTCGACACCAAAATTGGACAAAGCCAATAAGAGACAAGCGCTTAGAAAAAACTTCATGTCGACTTTATTACGATTAATTCGTTTTCAAGTCTGTTTATTTAACTCGAGTGAGTTGTTCGCGATAATTCTAGCTCGAACACCCGCTTATATACCCGAACTTGTAAGCTTATTAATTATATATTGGCTACACGCCCTATCGTAACTTATAATCAATCGTGGAACATTTCTATCAGAATTTGATATTAATGCCAATTTTTTTAGGTCAAATATTACGTGTTTTTATCCTCGAGTGATATAGGCTTCGCGCGTTTCCGTTACTTGACTAATCTAGAGAGACAAGCTGCTTTTTTAGCTAGGTTTATATTTAAAAGCATAGGATTTCTTCTGCCTGTGACCTGCCTGTTTCGCTGGAAGTGCAGGCTCACCTACTGAGCTTTCTTTTGGGTAGCATGGAGGGCGAGTTGGTTTCCAGGGTGACAGGCTGAAGTAATCCTAGGCTTTTAATCTTCTAATTTCTTACCAGCCTGGAAAACCTGGTAATCTCGGAGAAGTAAAGCCGAAAATTCAGGGAAATTTAAAATTATTAGTGAAATTGAGGGAATTTAGAGTTTGGGCATATTTGACCCGTTGTTAAATCAAATAAATTTACGTAACAAGTCAACTAAATTAAAAATTATGTACATTACAGAAGTATTGTTGTTCTGCAAGGTTGCCACAAGTCAGGGAAAACAGGGAAAAGTCAGGGAGTTTGAAAAAGAACCTAAAATGTCAGGGAATTTTAAGATATTTTAAAATGTCTGGGAATTTAAAGATCTTTCGAGAAGCCAGGAAATTCCAATCATTATCCGCGGAAAAGATTCTCAGCTGACCGTGTCAGTTGTATAGATTAGAACAAAGATACGCCTGCAACAAAGTTTGGCGAACGCGATTATATGAAAAATAAAAGCTTAAAAATTGGGTAGGGTATTAGTCAGGGAAAATCGTTGGAAAAGGTCAGGGAAAAACCTGCAAATTTCAGGGAAATTGGTTGCATGAACCATGCTTTGCAAACTATTATAATTTAAATATAATTACATGCTTTTTTTTCGATTAGAATTGTTAAAATATTCATAACAACAAAATAATTCTCATTAAAGTAAAGTTAGCAGTTAATTGATAAATTAACCCCGCAAAAATAGATATTTTTCATTATTTGAGACTAGATGAATGAAGTGTTTAACCGAGACTCTTTAGTCTTTAGTTACGCTTAATTACGTTTCAGAATCATTCGAAGTCCACACTCGTAAACAAATTATATTTATAAAATTTGTGGGAATGGTGGATTTATATCTGTTTATTCAAATCTATATATTTTAGTTTCTTTAGAACACATGAACCGAAAGATTTGAAATTTTGAATATTAGTTATAAATAGTATGAAATAACCAAAAATATTTTTCATATGCCTTCGAAATAAATGGGCGCATTTTAAATACATCAGTTTATGTACAAGATATGAAACAAATAGACTTCCGGTCGTATATACTCCTTGTACGTGGTTATGTCGTGATGAATTGCTTGTTTGACACTTTTAGTAAGTCCTGATTACATTTGCGTATAATTTATTTCTCATGTTACGTGATTTTTTTTTTTTTTTTTTTTTTTTTCCTGGGTGTTGGAAAGGTGAATTAGTCGACAGAATTATTGTCACAATTGGAGCTATCTTTATAAAGTTATTAATTCGCAGGGAGACACAGAACTTTAACTAATAATAAATTATAACTATGATAGTTAATGACTTCAGGATTAATCAATCGCTTCGAAATGTCAATTAATAAATAAATTTAATAGTTAGAACGCCCTGTTAACTAATTAATTACTTAAATTAATTATGATATCTTTTTTTCGAAACTTTTAATTTATTCGCTCTGAAATATTTACATTTACCAACTACGGCGAACTAATTGGTATTTCATTATTAATTTTGTTTCATTAGAAGCGTTATCTGTTCTAGAATATGTAGCTAGAACTTCATCTTCCCGTATGATTCTCTTAGTACAATTTGTTACGTCCAATGTAGTCTAAAGTAAGGGAATAAAGAGACTCTAAAGGGGCGGATAATTTCTTAAATCCAACTCGCGATAGGCATTTTTTCCCAGTCATCAAGACTAATATACTGTTTTTACAAGTAAATCACTCTTCAAAAAGTCAGGGAAAAGTCTGGGAATTTTAAAATAGCCCAGATAGTCTGAGAAAATAAATATTTTGGTACGTGTCAAGGAACTGTTTATGATTGGTTTAGCAATCAGTTGTAACGTAATTATTATAAACTGAAAATATTTGCCTAAAGATTCAAATTGTTTCTCATATTCTGAGTAAACTATCAGCTGACCCCGATTGATAAACTATGTCAAATATAATGTAGGAATTGACAACAGCTTGCTCGTAAGAATAATTTCATGAATCAGGGAAAGTATTTGGAAATGGTCAGGGAAAACCTGGAAAAGTCAGGGAAATTAACTTCCAAAATTTTGTAGGAACCCTGTTATAAACTCGAAGGATGATTTACTCTCGGTCGTATTTGTATAAAATTATTTGACAAAAAATAACGCTCGCTTATATTTTATTTAGATTTAAAGGTTACATTTAATTTGTTGATTTCGATCATATAACATTTATAAATTTAAAAAATTTAATAGAGTACCTACTCCACCGTTATTTTGTGGTGGAACTGCGAACGTAGCTGTACAACCGGTCAAATTCTGAAGAATTATCTCTGCCAACGATATGATAGCTTGAGCCAGTGGTCCGCTAGAAAATATTTTCAATAATTTTCAATCTTGGTTAGGAATTGAGAAAAAAATGGCCAAACTTACTTTCCCAGAGCCGCGAATAAAAGATTTCCGAGATCAGGGTTCAGTTGGTTGATTAGAAAGTTTAACGACGGTATGACGCCCGAAGAAGGACAAGTACAGTCGCAACCTAATATTACGCGGGAAAAAATATTAATATTAAGGTCTCTTGTTTTTAAAATTCAATAAGGTGTTTTCATCACCGTTTAAATGTTAAAGAAGCCATCAGTTTTCACCAGAAATTTTTGCCTTAGCAAGAATTAATGAAAAACCTCCCTAAATCACGCTCTGTAACGCTAAATCTACAAACCCGCATCCGTGAGCGATCAACGCCGAGAAAGTTCCCGAAAGGGGTTTAAAATATCGCGGAAATTTTCCGTTTTCCTTCGTAACTTTCAATTAAAAATTATTGCTGTACCTGGAGTTGTGCCTGGAGTGGTTCCTGGGGTTGTTCCTGGGGTTGTTCCTGGAGTTGTGCCTGGAGTTGTGCCTGGAGTTGTGCCTGGAGTGGTTCCTGGAGTGGTTCCTGGAGTGGTTCCTGGAGTGGTTCCTGGAGTGGTTCCTGGAGTGGTTCCTGGAGTTGTTCCTGGAGTTGTTCCTGGAGTTGTTCCTGGAGTTGTTCCTGGAGTGGTTCCTGGAGTGGTTCCTGGAGTGGTTCCTGGAGTGGTTCCTGGAGTGGTTCCTGGAGTGATTCCTGGAGTTGTTCCTGGAGTTGTGCCTGGAGTTGTGCCTGGAGTTGTTCCTGGAGTTGTGCCTGGAGTTGTGCCTGGAGTTGTTCCTGGAGTTGTTCCTGGAGTTGTGCCTGGAGTTGTGCCTGGAGTTGTACCAGAAATTGTACGTGGAATTGTACCTGTGGTTCTAATTATTGTTGTTATTGGTGTTTTACCTGGTGTTGTTTCTGGACAAGGTGGATAGGAGCAAGGGTGTGGGCTTCTCTTGGTTAATTTATGTTGCAGGCTAGTCATTCGAGACAAATCTGAAACAAAAGTTAATTTTTTTTTCAAGCAGTCTATAATGGGATAGTAACAACCGAATTTAAATAAGTAATACGTTGTTATCCACTAATTTTATCAATTTAATGACGTAATAGCATTGTGTTTCGCGCAAAACAGTTTAGAATTTTAACGTAAAAGAAGCTATAATCGAGCAAGGGGATATCTCAAACAGGCTTGGATTCCCTGTCTGAACAATTGATATCCGAGTTATCTGAGTATATATATAAATTAGCTTTACGTACCATTGGCACTCGTGGCGATGGCCAGAAGCAATATTAAACAGATACTGCTATTCATATCGACTGCGAGGAACTCTTATTAAACTCAGCTTTCCAAAGTTATTATTCAACTATTGCCCTAAACACGGTGATGGCGATGTTTATATACCATTCCCCGTTGGTGTTTTTGAGAGCGAAGACTCTTCTACCAACATGAATTTTGCGGTTATCTGGGTTAAATTTAATTAAACGTCAATTTTAACCCTAAAATTCCGTCACAAGTGCCTCGTTGATCGTAACGTAAGCCGTAGAAAGGCTTAACGGATGCCTGCGAAATTTTCATACATACTCTGCAAAGTTTTTTTTTATCATTCATATATCATTTCCGCGCAAATAGGCCATTAAATTGGTTTCCAACTCGAGTTGCTTGCTCGTCAAAACCGTTTATCTCTTTCGAATTCCATCAAATCATAGAGATAACGGGAAGCCTAGTTTTGGCCTCGCTGCCAACTCTATGTAAAATTTATTTTAATTGGTTCGGACGCCTGATTTTGATCAAATACGAACTAGAACAACATAATGTTCGTATATTTCGTTTTATAAAATATGGTTAATAAAATTTCTATCATTTATTTGACATGATCTCTACATTAAATAATTTAGATTAAATATGTTATTCAAATTCATCAAAGTTTTATCGTTAATAATATCTTCATTTTTTTTTCATACAACTTGAATAAAAACAGAAGCCGATGAAACCCTCCTTTGAAGTCTATTACTCCCGGTTCTTGTCTACCTCGCTGTATGGGTTAGTTTCAAAAAGCGCGATTCGTACGCCTCCTAACGGTAGATATTTTCGGAGCGGGAGTTCGTCTAGCGAATATCTCTAGCAGCCTCGGAATTCGTCCAAAAAACGTCGTCGTTTGTGGAGAGAGAGAATTTCCAATTTTCCGTAGACAGGGGGTATGAAGTAGGACCCCTCCGATCTCGTAAAATTGGGAATTTTAGCCATACAGAGAGGAGCGCTATATGGAACATTGGAGTAGTAGACTTCAAAGGAGGGTTTCATCTACTTCTGATAAAAATGAAATTAAAAGGCGCTCTTTTAGTCGAAAATAGAGTTAGGCTTAGCGGACCTTCGTTAATTGAATGTTGGTGAATTTTAATAAGGTTTTTACGAATAAATGAAACGGCGTTAAGGATAGGAATTTACCAATAGTAAGAAATACCCTAGTGTTTGGAGCTATCGTTGCCAACAATGGGCAAATTCTTTTTCAGTTATCAGAACTAGTTATGGTTTTTTTCAAGCCCCTTAATGCGCCAAAAAGAATAACTGATAATTTTGCATTTCGTAATTCTTTAATTTATTCGAAAGTAAATATATGTTCAAGTATACACCGAAAGTGAAAGATTTATTGGATTTTAGCGCCCGCCGAATAGAGCCGGTGGTAATCCGAGTAATCCACCTTGACCCGCTGGCGTGGCAGTTTGAACCTGACATCCGGTTAGACCGAAGATTAATTGCGCCACGAGCGGGTTCAGGGCATTGACCAGATTGTTACTAGAAAACAAATAGGGAAACTTGTTAATTACTTTATTAATAATCTATTAGAATTCTGGGAAAATCTTACGCTCCCAATAAGCCCAGTAGAGTGTTTCCGAGAGGTTGATTAAGATCAGCGAGCAGTTTGGAGACAGACGGAAGTACCCCGTTTGTTGGACAAGTGCAATCTGTAAAGCCAAAATACGTTTGGATTTATTAGTCCAATTTATGAAACTCCAAATGGCAAAAACGTTCTCGAAACCTGCTGGGCTTGGCGAGGGTCCTGGCGGTGGGCTGGGTCCTGGCGGTGGGCTGGGTCCTGGCGGTGGGCTGGGTCCTGGCGGTGGGCTGGGTCCTGGCGGTGGACTGGGTCCTGGTGGTGGGCTGGGTCCTGGTGGTGGGCTGGGTCCTGGCGGTGGGCTGGGTCCTGGCGGTGGGCTGGGTCCTGGCGGTGGGCTGGGTCCTGGCGGTGGGCTGGGTCCTGGGCAAGGGGGATAGGAGCACGCTTGCGGGCTTCTCTTGGTCAATTGATGACGAAAGCTTCTGCCGCGAGCCAAAGCTGAAACCAAAACTTCAATTGTACCATTTGATTTTAACCATTCAATTTTTAACTTAATAATCGTCGGTTGAATCTGAAGAGGATCAAAGGGGTTCGATTCTCGATATTTCATCCGCTAGACTAAGCTAGAAAGAAACTTTGGGCTAACCAATTCACTAATTGCAAGGTATATCTTGTCTAAGAGAGCTCTTAATGGGGAGTCATGGAACTGATAAAAATGCCTGGTATGTTTTGAAGATCTAATGTCTCCCCTAGAAGCCAGTGTTTGAAACAACCGCATGCCAAGGTGTTTCTTCTCCGTGCTAGCCAGAATATTTCAGACAGAAAGCGGAGAAATTACTTCGTAGTTAATAAATACCAAGTTTCGTGGGAAATTTCAACTTTTTCTCAAGTTTGGTGTTGATAGAAGGGACACAAATTCTTTAGCAAATATAATCCACCGATTTATCTCACTAAAAACACAATGTTCTCCCAAAATAACATAACCAAACTTGCGCTTATGAGAAGATTAGTTTAAAAAGCGTTTCTATAGCTTACCATCGGCACTGACTGCGACCAAAAGCAATAATAAACAGACACTGCTATTCATATTCGAAGTAATTCGCGACTGTTGAATTAATCCAAAGGTTCTCTAACACTAGTTGCAAATGGACTTTGTATCGCGTAGTCCTGGTTGTGTCGAAGTTGTTATCCAATTGTAAACTGATGCTCTAACCATCGTGATGTTAAGGTTTATATACCATTCCCGGTTGGTGTTTACGAGACAGAAGACACTCTTATCAAAATAATTTTCGGGTTAACTCGGTCAAAATTAATTAAACGTCACTTTTAACCCTAAAATTACTTAACAAGGATCGCGTTGATCGTAACTTAAACACGGGGCTATGGCTTAACGGAAGCGTAAGTCAATTTCACTCGTAATCCGCCAAGTTTAATTATTTCGGTATATTTTACTCTCCCACATTTCCAAAAATTGGATGTCTTGACAGCGTTATTGATACGAAAATAGGGCAAATTTCATAAATTTAATTAAAATCATAGTCAACTCCACCTTGAGTAGACAACCGTATAGTTAAGCAATTCATTTAAAACTTTGAAAGCCCGTCAAATCATAATGATAAGGCTGAACGGATTGATTTTAGTTTTCATTTATTGAAGATCAATTTCCAATATCATTCCTGTCTATAATATCGCTGAAAAAAAAAGACATTTGTCATCATTTGTTCGTCGTCATTCGTATTAAATAATGTAATACGTTATTTTAGATTAGAAAGTGGTACAATTTTGATAAATGTTATTGAAAATCACCGAAGCTTTTTCGTAATGGCGTGTTTTGAAGGACTTGGCCGATTTTCTTTGATTATCCCCAATTCATATTTATGTCCTAATTTATTAGCCATAATGATTTAAACCCGTAAATTATTAAAGATGAACCCGTGTTTAAACAAATAAACCCGAACTATCGTCGCAACCCATTGGCGTGCTAAGATTTTTAGGACAACCTGGACAACCCCGCCAACCCCGCCCGCCCATTTACAAGGACTTTTATTTTGAAAAAAGTCCTTAACGCAACCCCGTGTTTTTTTTTCAAGCCCCTTAATGCGTCAAAAAGAATAACTGATAATATTGCATTTCTTAATTCTTTAATTTATTCGTAAGTAAATATATTCAAGTATACATCGAAAGTGAAAGATTTATTATATCTTAGGCCGGGCCGACTAGACCAGATACTAATCCGAGTAATCCAGGTTGAGCCGCTGGCGTGGCAGTTTGAACCGGACATCCGGTTAGACCCATGATTAATTGCGCTAATAGAGCGTTCAGGGGATTGACCAGATTGTTACTAGAAAACAAATAGGGAAACTTGTTAATTACTTCATTAATAATCTATTAGAATTTTGGGAAAATCTTACGCTCCCAATAAGCCCAGTAGAGTGTTTCCGAGAGGTAGATTAAGATCAGAGAGCAGTTTGGAGACAGACGGAAGTACCCCGTTTGTTGGACAAGTGCAATCTGTAAAGCCAAAATACGTTTGGATTTATTAGTCCAATTTATGATATCCCAGATTATGATACCTTCTCCTTTATAGTTTGTACTTTGGGAAGACAATTTCTAATATAATACTGTACCTGATGGGCTCGGGGCTGGTCCTGGTGCTGGTCCTGGAGCCGGTCCTGGTGCTGGTCCTGGGGCCGGTCCTGGTGCTGGTCCTGGGGCCGGGCCGGGTGCTGGTCCTGGTGCTGGTCCTGGAGCCGGTCCTGGAGCCGGTCCTGGTGCCGGTCCTGGGGCCGGTCCGGGTGCTGGACAAGGTGGATAGGAGCACGCTTGCGGGCTTCTCTTAGTCAATTGATGACGCAAGCTTCCGGCACGAGACATAGCTGAAACCAAAATTTAAATTGCCCCACTTGATTTTAACTTAATCACGGTAGTAATAGCGAACGATTCGTTTTTCTCTCGCTAAATATATACTTTCTAATTTATAATATTAAAATTTATATCGCGCGTAATCGTACGTAACCATTGTTAGTTTTACTCGAAAGAGAAATCCCCTTTTATGAAATTACTTTGAAAGTTAAAAAATTATTTGATATTTCATCTGCTAGAATTTTTTTTTTTTTTTTTTTTTTTTTGGCTAACCAATCATCGCTAATTGGAAGGTATATCTTATCTAAGGTAGAACTTTATGTGGAATAATGGGACTGATAGGAATGATTGAAACAACCGCAATATTGCCAATGTGTCTCTTCTCCGTGCTAGCCAGAATATTTCAGACAAAGCTTTAAGAAAACGGAGAAATTACTTCTTAGTTAATAAATACCTAATTTCAACTTTTTCTCGCGTTTGGTGTTGATAGAAGGGACACAAATTCTTTAGCAAATATAATCCACCGATTTATCTCACTAAAAACACAATGTTCTCCCAAAATAACTTAACCAAACTTGCGCTTATGGGAAGATTAGTTTAAAAAGCGTTTCTATAGCTTACCATCGGCACTGACTGCGACCAAAAGCAATAATAAACAGACACTGCTATTCATATTCGAAGTAATTCGCGACTGTTGAATTAATCCAAAGGTTCTTCAAAACTAGTTTCAAGTGGAGTTCGTGTATCGTAATCCTGGTTGTGTCGAAGTTGTTATCCAATTGTAAACTGATGCTCTAACCATCGTGATGTTAAGGTTTATATACCATTCCCGGTTGGTGTTTACGAGACAGAAGACTCTCTTACCCTAATAATTTTTTCAGTTAACTCGGTCAAAATTAATTAAACGTCACTTATAACCCTAAAATTACGTATCAAGGATTGCGTTGATCGTAATTAAAACACGGGGCTATGGCTTAACGGAAGCGTAAGTCAATTACACTCGTAACCCGCCAAGTTTAATTACTTCTGTATATTTTACTCTCCCACATTTCCGAAAATTAGATGTCTTGAAACGAAAATAGGGCAAATTTCATAATTGTAATTAAAATCATTGTCAACTCCACCTTGAGTAGACAACCGTATAGTTAAGCAATTCATTTAAAACTTTGGAAGCCCGTCAAATCATCGTGATAAGGCTGGGCGGATTGATTTCAGTTTTCATTTATTGAAGGTCAAATTCGAATATCACTCAGGCTGTCTAATATCACAGGTCGGAAACAAATCTCATCATTTGTTTGTCATTATCCGTATGTTTATTTTTATTAGTATATGAATGGTACAATTATGATAATATGTTATTGAAAGTAAACCTCGTGTTTTAGGCCTTGTCCGATGCGTACGAAATTTTTAAATCGCCCAAATTAATCTTTATGTCAAATTTAATGACGTGTAAATTAATTAACGCGATGAAACTTCGTAGGTTTAGGTCTCAAAAACTGATTTGTTTTGGGAAGCGTGGCTTTTTACTAAGCCTGGTACTCGAAACCGCGATTTCTAATATATGAAATTAGTGACTATAATGGGTGCGTTAAAATTAGGGTGATTAAAATAATATAATAATAATAAATTTAAAATAATGTGTTTCTATCAGTATAAAAATGGAGTTAGGCTTTGTTAATTAACTGTAAATTAAAAAGCAACCGTTGATGAGTTTCAGCGACGTTTTTATGAATATTTAACGATCTTAATCGATAGGACAAAAGTTACTCTTATCCATTTAATTATATAGAAAACAGCCATTAAGATGATTTTTACGAAAAAACCCATAACATTCGTTCATTTGGGAGCGTGCATCTTCGCAAACGCGATAGACAATGAACACGTGTTGACTGACGGCTATTGGTCCAAAGGACATTTACGCCTAAAATGGTCCGTACCACCCTCCTAGTGGGAACTGAAGGAACCTAGAGAGTGGTAGAGGGGCTGAGATACATTTGAGGGTTGTTGAGGCGGTCCAGGGATGTCCTAGCTCCTTACGAAAAAGGATTTATAATAGTTTATAGAAACTAAAATATCTTTACGGAAAAACAACAACGTAATAACAGACGAAGTGTTGTTCGTGAATTCATTTTTGCTAATAGTAAAAGAACATCCACCCATTATAATTTTTATAACATTCATTTCCGGCCTGATGTCCAGTCTCTAGGGATGAACCCATCTTTAAACAAATAAACCCAAACTCCCATCGCAACCCAGGGGCGTGGTAAGATTTTTCGGACAACCCGAACAACCCCACCCGCCTATTTATAACTTTCAGGCTGCGATATTTAAAATAGAAAGTCCTTGTCGCAACCCCGTGTTTTTTTCAAGCCCCTTAAAGGGAGGATGCAATCTAACAACAAGTGATTTTTTTTATCGATTCCTTATCGTTTAAATAGGCCTAATCCACTATTTAAAAAATTTACAAACAAATATTAAACTAGAAATAAATTTAAAACTTACCCTGAAAATAGGCTTAGTGGGATTCATGGAGCTCCTGATTTCCTCGCGTGTAAGGTCTAGCGACCAATCGCGCGCGACGTAAGTCTCGCGGAGATCTCGCGCGAACGACGGGCCTTCGCTCATTGGGCGCTAGACCTGACACGGACGCGATTCAGGATCTCCACGAATCCCGCTAAGCCTATTTTTCGGTTAAGTTTTTAATTTATTTCTAGTTTAATATTTGTATTGTAAACTTTTTATCGGTGGATTTAGGCCTATTTAAACGATAAGTAATCGATAAAAAATCACTTGTAATTAGGTTGCATTCTCCCTTTAATGTGTCAAAAAAAAAAACTGAAAATATTGCATCTCGTATTTCTTTAATTGATTCGTAAGTAAATATGTTCAAGTATACATCGAAAGTGAAAGATTTATTGGATCTTAGGGCGGGCCGACTAGACCAGTTACTAATCCAGCAACTCCAGGTTGACCCGCTCCCGTGGCAGCCATAGCCGGACATCCGGTTATATCCGTGAATAATTGCGCTATTAGCGCGTTCAAGGGATTAATCAGATTGTTACTATATAAAATAAATGGGGAAACTTGTTAAATTATTCAATTTTTCAAAATAATTGTAATTTTTTTTTTCTTCGTAATCTTACTCTCCCAATAAGCCCAGTAGAACGTTTCCGAGAGGTAGACTAAGATTAGCGATCAGTTTCGAGAGAGATGGAAGTACGGCGTTAGACGGGCAGGTGCAATCTGTAGAACAAAAATATTTATTAATTAATTCTAAGGCTCAAATTTAAGGCTCTAGCGTATTTGTTAGTTTTGTATCGTTGACATCCGTGGCGATTCAAATGTTTGCCACAAACTCCTTAGTTTTCATATAAATTTTGCCCATTGTTATAGTGGTTTCTTTATGTGGGCTTCTGAGGTTTATTGGTTAAAATTATTGCTGTACCAGGAGGCGTCGGTGTTGGCGTCGGTGTTGGCGTTGGCGTCGGTGTTGGCGTCGGTGTTGGTGTTGGTGTCGGTGTTGGCGTCGGAGTGGGCGTCGGTGTTGGCGTCGGTGTTGGCGTTGGTGTTGGCGTTGGACCTGGACAAGGTGGATAAGAGCACGCTTGCGGACTTCTCTTGGTCAATTCATGACTCAAGCTAGTCCCGCTAGGCAAAGCTGAAAACAAAGAGATCTTTATTGTTATAGTTACGGTAGTAATATTTTTAGTTAGCCCTCGTAGTGAACCCCGAATCATTTAAAAAAAAATAAATCGCTTTTAAGGCCGCAAATTTTGACTAATAAAGAGAAATCAATATAACCAAGGTTTCCATGGCATTCTATGCCTAGTATACTTGGGGTTGGATTAGGACCAGATTCGTGGCGGTGCGCGACGTTAGTGAGCTTCCAAATTAGAGTGATTATTTCAAAATATTTGCGTTCTTAGCCCGAGGGAAAGGTTCGAAACTGACGAGGGTTTGTGGATAGGTTAGTGGTTTTCAAAACCGCGTTGCCCTTTCGATCTAACCTAATCTAATCCGCTAGTAATAATAATCTAAGGCGCTATTATTTTAAGTGAAATTATAATAGCTTTGGTTTAAACACGCTCTCAATGAGAATCCACCTAACTCCAACCACGGATAAAATTATCTTTTAAGTTTTAATAATTACCATTTGCGCTCGCAACAGCGAAAATCAATAATAAACCAAGGCGACGATCCATAATGAACGGATTCGAAAACGATGTAATCTTTTAGAAGGCGGTATTAAGTTTATTATCCAAGCGTGCAACTGATGCTCTAACGTAAGAACCAGTGGTGTTTTTATACCAAAAAATATTACCAGCTTCTGTACCGGGAATTTGATGAGAATTATTGGCTTTTCTTATCTGTCGATTCCTAATTTTAACAAATCGCTTCGGAAGTCTTCGTTAATTGAAATGTCAAATAAAATGTCAATTAAACGTACGTAATACCCTGCCGCCCTGCCGATTTGTAAACATCGGCAGGGTTGACGTCTTTGACGTAACGTTTTGATACCAACGGAAACTGAATTCGTTTTAATTGAAAATTTTATCGCGCAGATTTTGAAAGTGTTTATTAGGTTATGCTGGTGAAATGTATTTTTCAATCATCGTGTAAATATTCTGGGTTAAACTTGAAGGTTAAAAGAAATTGCAACCCTAATTTAGATTTCTTATCGTTTGAATAGGAGTATTTTACAAGTAAAATATTTACAAACAAATATTAAACTAAAAATAAATTTATTCAGGGTTGCCACAGGTCAGGGAAAACAGGGAAAAGTTAGGGAACTTGAACATGAACCAAAAAAAGTCAGGGAATTTTAAGATATTTTAAAAATTCAGGGAAAAGTCAGGGAATTTAAAGATCTTTCAAGAAGCCAGGAAATTGCAATCATTATCCGCGGAAAAGATTCTCAGCTGACCGTGTCAGTTGGATAGATTAGAACAAAGATACGCCTGCAAATGTTATTGAAAATATTTATTTTAAGTAATATAAAAAATAAGAGGCTTAAAATTGTGTAGTCAGGGAAAATCGTTGGAAAAGGTCAGGGAAAAACCTGGAAAAGTCAGGGAATTTTTTCTATGTCATGTTTTTATATTTTGAATCATTTTTTAACAATCCTTCCGAAATCGCTACTCAAAAACCATTTGGAACTCGTGAAAAATCAGACACACTCACGTTTGACCCAAGAAAAATTGGGTTTTTAGAACGACTGAACGCCAAATATAAAAACCAGTTTGGAAAAAAATAAATTTAAAAATCTGTCCCAAATCGAATTTCAATTATTTCCAATAATAATGAAATTAATTAAAGATAATGTTATTTTTCTTCATTACTCGATGGATTAATTACATTACGTGAAACAGTAACACCATTTCACTCTTGTAATAATAATATAAAATCCAATTTATCGCGATCAACCTAAATATGGTTGTTTCGAATTACGATTCGTCCTAAATAAGTTCAATTTCGTTGGAGCACGTTTCATAGCCATTAATTCTTCGTGTCAATTTATGTGTGCCAATAATTATCGTGTTAACCATCTCGACGTTCAATTACGATCAAATGGAATTATGTTACCCCGATATGTCATTACATTTTAGAGCGACAAGTATCCGCTCTATTTCCAAAAACCACGCGTTTTAGTCTAGTAAAGGATCTTTCACACGACTCAGTTTATATCAATAGCTACTTGCGTATCTTAATCGATTTGAAACGATTAAATAAAATCGATATTTTACCTTTATAAATCGATTTATCGTAGCGTCATCTATCGGTTGTTGAAACTTCCGAATCGTTACGAAACTGGTTCCCGAAGCAGTTTCGAGAAATCGAATCAAATCGGTTTGAGATTTGACTCTAGCGAAACGTTTTGAAAAGGTTTAAATCGATTTAAAGACCTAGTATGAATGAAAAATGGTCAAGATGGACTCGAGCTCGAAATCGGATAAAGAATAACTTATCCATTGATAACTATGCTTTTTTTTTCAGATATTTTAATCTCGGATAAATTGTTTGTTAATATAAATCCGCAAATTATATAAACAGACGAATGCTGGATACGAATTAGACCAGGAGATCAAATTATAATTAATAAACAAATTACGCGTTTATTCAAACGGATAAAATAAAAATATCACGTTTCTCGAAATCCGTGTAGAATGAAATATAATAATTATATTTTAATATAAATTGAATTCTAGCTTCGAGATTTCATGTAGTAACTAACGATCGTAAGAAAATTAGTTGACTTTTTTGATTAAGTCTTTTTACGATAAAGCGACCTTATCACTCTCACCAGAAGCCGATGAAACCCTCCTTTGAACTCTATTACTCCCGGGTCTTGTCTACCCCTCTCTGTATGGGTTATTCTCAAAAGGCGCGATTCGTACGCCTCCTAACGGTAGATATTTTCGGAGCGGGAGCTCGTCGAGCGAATATCTCTAGCAGCCTCGGAGTTCGTCCAAAAAACGTCGTCGTTTGTGGAGAGAGAGAATTTCCAATTTTCCGTAGACAGGGGGGATGAAGTAGGACCCCTCCAATCTCGTAAAATTGGGAATTTTACCCATACAGAGAGGAGCGCTATATCGAACATTGGAGTAGTAGACTTCAAAGGAGGGTTTCATCGGCTTCTGCTCTCACGAGAATCAACTGTAGGCTCTACAATTTATCGAAATCAGGCGATCATGATGACGTAGTATTGCGGGAAAATTTTATTTTAAAAATATATTATAAAATGTATTTTTACTGTCACGAGAAATGTGACGTCTTACAAAATGCATTTCGATAGGCTAAAAATTTGGCTCGTGTGAAAAGTCCTTAACTAGATTAATTTCCTGCGAATGAAATGGAAACACGATTCCACTCGATGTTATTTTCTATTAACCTAGAATAATAACGCTAAAATTCGTTGGTTAGTTTTAGGAATAGCCTGCAAATGCGAAAAATCATTGGTAGGTCGGTCTCGCAACGCGACCCGAGTTCCGCAATCATTTCGCCAGTTAAGTTATAAGATTTTGACTACCGCAGCTAATAATGTCAAAATTTACTTTACAGTTAGTTTTTACTTTTATAAAGGGTAATGTTTCGAAATTTATGTTACTCCTAACGCGCAAATATTACGATCTTTGATAGGGGTTATGTACAAATTATTATTTTGTCCAAATTTACCGCTATTTCATTATTTCCATATTACCCCTATAACAGCGACAAAAAAATTATTCTTGGTCGCTGTTATATTGGTAATATATGAATTTACGTTACTGCTATGAGGTAATGTACGTATTGTAGATGTTATGTAAATATTATGGTCATTTGTACATACATAACATATGTAAAAATAACAATTTTGGCTAGGGGCTATGTAAAAAAATATTGGTATGGAGTTTTGTACAAGTTATCATTTTTCCAAATTATCATCTTGGTTAACGTCTAATTGATTGTAGTTTATAATGGTTATGTACAAATTATCACGTTTTCTAAGGGTTGTGTACAAATTATCATCTTGACTAGTCCAAATTATCACGTTGGTTAGTAGTTTTGAGCAAATTTACATCTTGGTTAGAGTTTATGTCCAAATTATTATCGTGACAAGGGATTATATAAAATATATGTTCCTGGATAGGAGTTATGTACAAATTATCATATTTGATCGGAGTTATGTACAAATTATCATATTTGATCGGGGTTATGTACAAATTATCATGTTTGATCGGAGTTATGTACAAATTATCATATTTGATTGGAGTTATGTACAAATTATCATGTTTCATAGGGTATATGTACAAATTAACATATTTCATAGGGGTAATCATATTTCATAGTGGTTATGTACAAATTATCATGTTTCATAGGGATTATGTACAAATTATCATATTAGATAGGGATTATCATCTTCGCAAAGTTAATGTAAAAATTATGATCTTTGGACTAAATTATTATATTTCATAAGGGGCTATAAACAAATTAAAAAATTTCTTACACCCTCTTCAGACGAGCTGCGTAATTAGCCGCGGTTTAATAAGATTTAACCAAGGTTTACGGCTCAATAAACCTCAGTTAAATCTGATTAAACCTCGGTTAACTAAGCCCCGTCTGAACTGTTCAAATTTAACTCGAAATGTCCAAATTATTATCGTAATTTTCATTTCGACTCGTAATTATTTCAAATCTCGATTATTAGTGATTGAAACGAAATAAACATTATACCAAGGTGTTCTGCCAATATTACAATTTAATATCTAGAATTGTGTTTTGCGTGAAAATGATCGTCACGTATGAAGGTTGTATGTATAACATAATATTTAATCTGGTTTACATAGGCCTAAATTGGCAGGAAAAATTAAGCTATGGAACGTGCTCATCGAATTTATTTCGAACGAATTCGTTTTACAGATGTCGGAAAATAGGTTGGTTCTCTCGTTGAATTTTTTCATGTCTGGGGACTTTGTTAAATTTATTTATGTTGAGTCTGAACTGTCTAATCTACGTAAATGCTATTAGTTCGTATGCTAATTACGTTTCAGAAATATGTCGTGAAAAGAAAAATTGAAAAATCACGTGAGATAGATTAAGATTCAAATTTTTATCTTAGGATACATCTTATCTATTTAATTATAAATTTTAGAATTAGCAGGGTGACCACTTTTCCTATATTTCCTATTTTTTCCTATATTTTCACCTCCTTCCTATTTTCTCCTATAATTTAATGTCAATTCCTATAATCTCCTATATTTCTACTCAAAATCTCTAGTTAAGGGTAAAGTTCTAAATCATCCTGTCAGCCGTGGCTGTATAAGATTATTTTAGCTTAACTGTACATTTTCCAGTTAAAATAGTCTGTAAAATTCCATACTATTTAAGCAATTGGATCGTATTAATACCACGTTTAAACCGGTGGCGAGAGTTGTGACGCAATAATAAACACGGTTCCTACTTTTAATTAATTATTTTTCTATTTTATCATATATTTTACACTTATTTCCTATTTTATCCTATATTTTCCTATATTTCCTATATAGGATTTTCAAATTTTCAGTGGTCACCCTGAAATAGATAAATGGAATCTGAGGTATTCATCTACATTACTAGTTTTGACGGAGGGGATGAGGATTGAATTAGAACATCCGAATCTAATCAATATATCGACTATTTTTAGTAATATTTAATTACTAACTCTAATAGCGCCACAATATAATTGATTTATTTTAAAAATAAAAACAGATTTAAAATTAAACATTACTTTTTAAGTTACGCGCAAATTTCGGCGTTTCAATACTTTGGTTTAAATTTTTATATATATTGTAATTACACGATGGTGCTAGATACGTATAAATCGTCTTATTATCAGAAGTTTATTAAAACCCCAAAGGGAAGTTTCAATATACTTCTATCTTATAATTTTCAAACTTGGCAAAGAATTGAAGTTCTACATTTTTCTGCAATTCTGAATTTTTCTGCAATTGCAATAGTAATTCTATATTTTCTATAATTTCAATAAAAATTCTACACTTTCCTACAATTTTAATAGAAATTATGTATTTTTCTATAATTTTCAATAGAAATTCTACATTTTATTATAATTTCAATAGAAATTCTACATTTTATTATAATTTCTATGGAAATTCTACATTTTATTATAATTTCAATGGAAATTCTACATTTTATTATAATTTCAATAGAAATTCTACATTTTATTATAATTTCAATAGAAATTCTACATTTTATTATAATTTCAATGGAAATTCTACATTTTATTATAATTTCAATAGAAATTATACATTTTATTATAATTTCAATGGAAATTCTTAATTTTCCTATAATTTCAATGGAAATTCTACATTTTATTATAATTTCAATGGAAATTCTACATTTTATTATAATTTAAATAGAAATTATACATTTTATTATAATTTCAATGGAAATTCTTAATTTTCCTATAATTTCAATGGAAATTCTACATTTTATTATAATTTCAATGGAAATTCTACATTTTATTATAATTTCAATGGAAATTCTACATTTTATTATAATTTCAATAGAAATTCTACATTTTCTTATGATTTCAATAGAAATTCTACATTTTATTATAATTTCAATGGAAATTCTACATTTTATTATAATTTCAATGGAAATTCTACATTTTATTATAATTTCAATGGAAATTCTTAATTTTCCTATAATTTCAATGGAAATTCTACATTTTATTATAATTTCAATGGAAATTCTACATTTTATTATAATTTCAATGGAAATTCTACATTTTATTATAATTTCAATAGAAATTCTACATTTTATTATAATTTCAATGGAAATTCTACATTTTATTATAATTTCAATGGAAATTCTACATTTTATTATAATTTCAATGGAAATTCTTAATTTTATTATAATTTCAATGGAAATTCTACATTTTATTATAATTTCAATAGAAATTCTACATTTTATTATAATTTCAATGGAAATTCTACATTTTATTATAATTTCAATAGAAATTCTACATTTTATTATAATTTCAATGGAAATTCTACATTTTATTATAATTTCAATGGAAATTCTACATTTTATTATAATTTCAATGGAAATTCTTAATTTTATTATAATTTCAATGGAAATTCTACATTTTATTATAATTTCAATAGAAATTCTACATTTTATTATAATTTCAATAGAAATTCTACATTTTCTTATGATTTCAATAGAAATTCTACATTTTATTATAATTTCAATAGAAATTCTACATTTTCTTATGATTTCAATAGAAATTCTACATTTTATTATAATTTCAATGGAAATTCTACATTTTATTATAATTTCAATGGAAATTCTATCTTCTCTTATCAAAACACAATTTCTAACAAACGTTTTGATCCTTTTTAATTAAATCTGAAATTTCTTCGAACCAAATTTCATTGATAATTAATCCCCAATTACCAGGGAATCGTTTGTCGAATTTTGATAATGTTTTTAGCCAGAAAACTAAATCGATTGAAATTATTTCCATAGTTTATAGTATCCCTTTACTAATAGAATCGTTAGAAAACCGCGAAATCGGCTATTTTTGAAGAAATTTCGCTTCAATGCTTCGAACCGCGATAAGGTTTTTGTTCGAATGTCATTTCGATCGAATGGGAATATTCTTAAACGATATATTAATTCTAAAAGAACTTTACAAACTTGGAAGGAACCTAAATTTCCATATAAAAACATGTTTTTAAATTGAAATTAATCACCTTCCAAGGCTGTATAAGATTATAAGATTATACCCTTGGAAAACAACAACGCGTATCTCTAAAATTAAGGCTAATTTTGAAATTATTTAATTACGAAAAATAATTTAAATATCTCTGATTTTAAATACGTAATTATTATTTCAAACGTTCATAATTTCTTTATTTTCGAGGAAACAACGTCAACTCTGGTGAAAAATGACATATTTTGAGTTTGCAATGATTGGGCAAAGTGACTTAGACATGGAAAATGATTATAACACGACATTATAACAACTCCCAAACACAAATATGTTATTGTAAATTAGATTTGGCTGTTATCGAATTGTACGCGGCTTAAGCCTATTCTTATTCGAATGTTATTAATAGGGGTACGTATCGTATTAGACATGATATTGTCTTAAAACCAAATACATCGATTTTTCCGATAAACGCGGAATATTCTGAAGCCCCGTTAGGTGACCATTGATACAAAAGAAAGGTTTATTGATGAGATTAAGGAAAAAGTAAAGTTTATTGACGAGTTGAGACTAGTACCTAACAATATTGACTTTTTCTGGCTTAAATATTTTCGAAAGTTTATCCCTTTTTTTCGGTTAAAAATACAATATTTTTATAATACGTGTTAGCAAAAGTCTATTACTTTGATCCATATAAAAGTAAACAACGCCACGTTGTTTAATATTATCAACAAAGTCAGAAGTCGATTAAACCCTCCTTTGAAGTCTACTACTCTAATGTTCGATATAGCGCTCCTCTCTGTATGGGTAAAATTCCCAATTTTACGAGTTAGAAGGGGTCCTACTTCATCCCCCCTGTCTACGGAAAATTGAAAATCCTCTCTCTCCACAAACGCCGACGTTTTTTTTGACGAACTCCGAGGCTGCTAGAGATATTCGCTCGACGAACTCCCGCTCCGAAAATATCTACCGTTATGAGGCGTACGAATCGCGCTTTTTGAAACTAACCCATACAGAGAGGGGTGGACAAGACCCGGGAGTAATAGACTTCAAAGGAGGGTTTCATCGGCTTCTGACAAAGGGTAGAGTAAATGTATAGGCAGATTCAACAGGATTCGAGCCACTCTAGCAGCCGTAGTTGCTGTCGTGGCCCGCCTAAATTCCAATTATATCGAGGAAGAGTCCAAATCACTCGAGTCAGACAGGGGTGATGACTTTTTTGGGATATTTTCGAGTGATATTCTAGTACTGAAGTATTAAGCTACTTTTATGGGATAAAGTAGTAGGCTTTTGTTGTTAGTGAAACCCCAATCAAAATCTTGTTATAAATAAAAAAAATTAAAAAATAATAATAAACCTTAAAATAATTAGCTATTTTCGGGTCATCTACATTTACTGGTTTGACCCTTAAAAGCGAGGACGCTTTCCCCGTCGTCGGTGCGTTGTTCCCTTTTTCAAAGGCGATACGTCGCGGTCTTGCGGAAACTTGATCTTTTTTTTTTTCCTATTGGGACGATATCCGTACTACGTCTCTGGGAGTCAGGGGTGGAATTGGCGGGAAAAGTCTAGTCTCAATTTCTTCTTCTTGACTTCTCTCGAAAGCAATCATAGCGTCCATGTGGAAACTTACGCCAAATGATTGCTCTGGTCAAGCATCTTGTAAACTAACCCAGGGCCTCGCTCCGTCCCAAGGTACACCTCTCTAGCTATCTCTCTCGAGACTGTACTAGTCGTATACCTACGAAAGCGAACGCTACACGGTTCAATGTTGAACTAATAACATCTCACGTGTGTCGAAATATTGTTCATCTAAAAGCCAAGATTCGTCTAAATATTTTATATATTTAAATTGAAATCAGTTGGATATTGCGTTACTGGGCTGAAACTAAGTTACTATATCCGTCAAGAGTTACAGTTTTTGTAATTTAGTTACTAGAAGTTACTATTTTTGTAATTTAGTTACTAAAAGTTACTACTTTTGTAATTTAGTTACTACAAGTTACTATTTTAGTAATTTAGTTACTAGAAGTTACTATTTTAGTAATTTAGTTACTAAAAGTTACTATTTTAGTAATTTAGTTACTAAAAGTTACTATTTTAGTAATTTAGTTACTAAAAGTTACTATTTTTGTAATTTAGTTACTAAAAGTTACTATTTTTGTAATTTAGTTACTAAAAGTTACTATTTTTGTAATTTAGTTACTAAAAGTTACTATTTTTGTAATTTAATTACTAAAAGTTACTATTTTTGTAATTTAGTTACTAAAAGTTACTATTTTTGTAATTTAATTACTAAAAGTTACTATTTTTGTAATTTAGTTACTAAAAGTTACTATTTTTGTAATTTAGTTACTAAAAGTTACTATTTTTGTAATTTAGTTACTAAAAGTTACTATTTTTGTAATTTAGTTACTAAAAGTTACTATTTTTGTAATTTAATTACTAAAAGTTACTATTTTTGTAATTTAGTTACTAAAAGTTACTATTTTTGTAATTTAGTTACTAAAAGTTACTATTTTTGTAATTTAGTTACTAAAAGTTACTATTTTTGTAATTTAGTTACTAAAAGTTACTATTTTTGTAATTTAGTTACTAAAAGTTACTATTTTTGTAATTTAGTTACTAAAAGTTACTATTTTTGTAATTTAGTTACTAAAAGTTACTATTTTTGTAATTTAATTACTAAAAGTTACTATTTTTGTAATTTAGTTACTAAAAGTTACTATTTTTGTAATTTAGTTACTAAAAGTTACTATTTTTGTAATTTAGTTACTAAAAGTTACTATTTTTGTAATTTAGTTACTAAAAGTTACTATTTTTGTAATTTAGTTACTAAAAGTTACTATTTTTGTAATTTAGTTACTAAAAGTTACTATTTTTGTAATTTAGTTACTAAAAGTTACTATTTTTGTAATTTAGTTACTAAAAGTTACTATTTTTGTAATTTAGTTACTAAAAGTTACTATTTTTGTAATTTAATTACTAAAAGTTACTATTTTTGTAATTTAATTACTAAAAGTTACTATTTTTGTAATTTAATTACTAAAAGTTACTATTTTTGTAATTTAATTACTAAAAGTTACTATTTTTGTAATTTAGTTACTAAAAGTTACTATTTTTGTAATTTAGTTACTAAAAGTTACTATTTTTGTAATTTAGTTACTAAAAGTTACTATTTTTGTAATTTAATTACTAAAAGTTACTATTTTTGTAATTTAGTTACTAAAAGTTACTATTTTTGTAATTTAGTTACTAAAAGTTACTATTTTTGTAATTTAGTTACTAAAAGTTACTATTTTTGTAATTTAGTTACTAAAAGTTACTATTTTTGTAATTTAATTACTAAAAGTTACTATTTTTGTAATTTAGTTACTAAAAGTTACTATTTTTGTAATTTAGTTACTAAAAGTTACTATTTTTGTAATTTAGTTACTAAAAGTTACTATTTTTGTAATTTAATTACTAAAAGTTACTATTTTTGTAATTTAGTTACTAAAAGTTACTATTTTTGTAATTTAGTTACTAAAAGTTACTATTTTTGTAATTTAGTTACTAAAAGTTACTATTTTTGTAATTTAGTTACTAAAAGTTACTATTTTTGTAATTTAGTTACTAAAAGTTACTATTTTTGTAATTTAGTTACTAAAAGTTACTATTTTTGTAATTTAGTTACTAAAAGTTACTATTTTTGTAATTTAGTTACTAAAAGTTACTATTTTTGTAATTTAGTTACTAAAAGTTACTATTTTTGTAATTTAATTACTAAAAGTTACTATTTTTGTAATTTAGTTACTAAAAGTTACTATTTTTGTAATTTAGTTACTAAAAGTTACTATTTTTGTAATTTAGTTACTAAAAGTTACTATTTTTGTAATTTAGTTACTAAAAGTTACTATTTTTGTAATTTAATTACTAAAAGTTACTATTTTTGTAATTTAATTACTAAAAGTTACTATTTTAGTAATTTAGTTACGAAAAGTTACTATTTTCATAGTTAGGCGGGTTAACTATATTACTTGATGACCTATTATTTAAATGTAAGAACATTACAAGAGCTGTTGAAGGCTGAAATAATACGATTAGTCAGAATTTATATTTACTTTAATTCAAAATTTAACGAAACTAATTAGTTATAAACACGAAAAACGTGTCTAAAAATTGTTTTGGCATCCGGTGATTCCGCAAATAAATTTAAAATCTCTTCCATTTTTAGCTCTAAGTTTCCTAGAATAAATTTTAACTGAAAATTGACGTTTTTGGAAGGATTTCTCAATTTAGAGTTGCCAGATAAATTGGATATATAGGTTGGTTGTCTTTAAAACACCGAGACTATATGCCATTATTGAAATTTTTGTGATTAAATACGACCATGTTTATTAAATTTATTTAAGAAAATTTTTGCGAAACAACCCGAAATAGAATGTCAAGATTCTATTTTTAAAAAGCAACCGCTATTAGAGATATAAACCTTATTTATCTTACAATTTACCACCCAATAATTACCACTTCATAACTTTGGCAATGAACCATGACGGTAATAAAAAACAACGTATTTTCCAAGGCTAATTTAAAAAAAGCCAATATACTCGAGAATTCTCCAGATATCGAAAACATTTCCGAGATATATCTAAAAATAAAGGACAAGAAAATTATGAACCAGAATACAATTCGTATTTATTTTTTATTTTTTCTCTCAAGCAAAAGAATGAAACTAAAAAGAATGTTTTCTATTTCAAGCAATGAAATTCAATTACTGGCAATAGATCCATTGACTCTTTCGCCAGATTTACTCCACCTTAAGATCAATATATAGCCTATTGTCCGTTGCCGAATAAACCAGGAATAAAGACAAGCTAAAGGGATACTGGAAAATATTTAGAGTTAATTCTATAAATTAATTTTGATAGGAATTCAAATATAAATAAGAAATATTGGATATATTAGCTTTACCAAAAGTCCATCACTTTGCCCCGTAGCCTAATACTATCAGCAAAGGGGCTTCAATAGCGCTGTTTCTTAAAAAACCTCGCTAGATGGCGAGCGCGACGTTGTTAGAATCAAGAAGGATCAGATAAGGAGAGGAAAAGTGGGAACGGCGCTGCTCCTACTGCGTCGGCCTAAACTCCCACTCTGAGAGAACGGAGGACAGACGGGGGTAGAGATGCTTCGTGGTAAATTGTTGTCACGTGGGTAAAACGAATCCTTTATGAGACGCGCTAGCTAGCGACCACGTGACAACAGTTTACCTCGAGAATTTCCTATCCCCCCTTTCCACCCGAGTGGGAGGTTGGCTCTTCTCTCTCTAACTCAACGCAGCAACACTATTCCTCTCCTTATCTGATCCTTCTTGTTAGAATATATTCGGAAACAGGCTGGGAAATAAGGATTATTTTTAAACTGGACTTGTGGCCAGTAGAGCCCAAGCAGTTTAATTAAAAAACTGGACATTGGCTAGTTACAATTTTCATGAGCTTGACAATCTGTCACTATAGGCTAAGAAACAAAAGAAAATTTTGGAATTAATTAACTGGCCTTGTGGCCAATAGACCCCCAAGCATTTAATTTTTAAACTGGCCCAGCTAATTTTTAAACTGGATCGACATTTGTCCAGTAAAACCGCCATATTTCCCAGCCTGTTCGGAAATATGTATTGTTGAAGGCTGGAGTCGTTGGGTTCACCTGATTGGTTTAATTTTACATTCCTCTTACATTTAAATTTATCCTAATACAGTCAGCTGCCATCATCTTAGACTTTTAGATCTTAAAATTGTCAATTCTTGTAAAACCTCACTATCTGATAGCGTATCAATTTTTTTTTCCATACTGCCTTTAATAAGTTTATTTACTTCCATCCAAGTGAAGTTGGCAAAATGGTAAAGACTAAGGCGTATTGATACGCAATGTTCAATATCGTAGAAAGAAAAATAGTTATTTGTAACTTTTCTTCGTATCAAAGACGGTTCAACTTAACTCGTATTCGCTTTTATTTCTTGTAAAGATATTGTCTACAGCGAAAGCGCCTCAATTTCGTACCATTTTCTAAAGTCCCGCAATCAAAAATAGCGAGGAAAAAGAGTCGAAAAATACTCCGGCTTATATTCTCTAGATGCTTAAATTGGAAAATGGCTTCAAAGAGAATTGAGGGAACTTGAAACTAAAAGACGAAATGATTCTTTGACTTAGAAATTATGGTTCTCCAGATAAATTCTATTTATACGGAAGGAGAAAACTTTTAAATTGTTTAATTTGGTTTTAAAGGAATAGACTCTTGTCAGAGGAAGTATTAAGTCATTTTTAATCGAATTTAAACTACTAAGAAACAGGAAATCTCTTTTCTAAATGTCTAATTCTTCTTAATTAATTTAGACCGGATCATTTGAATCAAATCTCCAAATTTAGCCGGGTTCGTACTAGGCAGCTTGAAATCGATTTAAACCATTTCAAAACTATTCGCTTTAATCGTGTCAAGAAGGATCAGACAAGGAGAGGAAAAGTGGGGACGGCGCAGTTCCTACTGCGTCGGCCTAAACTCCCACTCTGGGAGAACGGGGGTAGAGATGTTTCGTGGTAAAATGTTGTCACGTGACTCACGTGGGTAAAACGGATCCTTTATCAGCTTCGTAGTAGCCAACGACGCTAGTGACAACGTGACAACAGTTTACCTCGAGAATTTCCTATCCCCCTTTCCACCCGGGTGGGAGGATGGCTCTTCTCTCTCTAACTCAACGCAGCCCTACTTTTCCTCTCCTTGTCTGATCCTTCTTGATCGTGTGAACGCGAAACCGTCTTCTCTCGAATCGATCGAAACTGCTTCGGGAACCAGTTTCGTATCGATTCGGCTGGTTTCAATAACCGTTAGATTTATAAAGATAACGCGTGAACACGTGACCCTTAAAACGATTCCTGGCAATTTTGAATATCGGTTTGATTCGACCGTTTCAAAGTGATTAATAAATGCTAGTGTGTCTGTATCAAAATATCGAGGAAGAGTCCAAATCACTCGAGCTAGGCAGGGGTGATGACTTTTTTGGCTATTTTGTTGTTTACTTTTTGGTCATACCAGAGGTATATAATAACCCCCTTCGAGGGGAAGTATGAAAGCCCCTATACTACCAATGCTAAAAATCACGAACAACAAGAGCCCGCTGCTGACTATCTAGGCCACTAGCTCGCGCTGGACTTCTCAATGTCGCTACTCTAGTAAATGGTCTTTGTATAAACAAGACGGCTCGATTTGTGTTTAGAACTTCCTGTCTCGGGAGTCAGGCTGTCTGTTAAAACGGAGTCGAAGGTTGACTTCGGCTCGCGAGTTCCGGAAGCGCGCGTAGGGAAAATTTAGTGAGGTTCAAAATGGTGTAACTATTTTTTGGGAGTAAAGCGGTGTGTCGATCCGCCGCGATTTACTCCGGGCACTCGTTGTTCGTCGATTTTGCCTACCTTTCATACTTCCCCCCCGAAAGGGGTTATTATATACCTCTGGTCATACTTATAGCAGTTATACGTTGCTTTTGGTATTACTTTGTAACTTATATGATATCTGTGTATACAGAAAAATCAGAGCGGATGCAATCTTACACTCGCTATTGACTCTGACCAAAAGTTGTTATTCGAGCTAGAGATTCCAGGTAACCTTTCACCTAATTCGGGTTCCCTCTTAATTGAGTCTGTTCGCCGTGCTCGTTGACGTCTTCTATATCTCTCACGTATTGGAATCAACGAGCACCATTATATAGCTACGTTGTTACACTAGCATTTCTTAAATCGATTTGAAACGAGCGTCATTTGTTCGCACATTTTCGTTATAAATCGATTTATTGTAGCTTCATCTATCGGTTGTTGAAACCAGCCGAATCGGTACGAATCTGGTTCTCGAAGCAGTTTCAAGGATTCGAATCAAATCGATTTGAGAAAAGACGGTTTCCCGTTCACACGAACCAAGCGAAAGGTTTTGAAACGGTTTAAATCGATTCTAAGAACTAGTATGAACGCGGCTAATATTAAATCTCATGAAGGAAAAATTCAGTTTGCATGATTCCGATCTGATTTATCTTCTTCAGCCTTCCTTTAACTGGAACATTTAGTTTAATCAGAAGCCGATGAAACCCTCCTTTGAAGTCTATTACTCCCGGGTCTTGTCTACCCCTCTCTGTATGGGTTAGTTTCAAAAGGCGCGATTCGTACGCCTCCTAACGGTAGATATTTTCGGAGCGGGAGTTCGTCGAGCGAATATCTCTAGCAGCCTCGGAGTTCGTCAAAAAAAACGTCGTCGTTTGTGGAGAGAGAGAATTTCCAATTTTCCGTAGACAGGGGGTATGAAGTAGGACCCCTCCGATCTCGTAAAATCGTGAATTTTACCCATACAGAGAGGAGCGCTATATGGAACATTAGAGTAGTAGACTTCAAAGGAGGGTTTCATCGGCTTCTGGTTTAATATAATTTCAGTAAAAATACTTTATTATTACATCCCAGTTAATTCTAAGAATAAAAATCGATAGTTTTGGCAAAATTAAGGCTGGCGCACGGTTTGCTATTGTTAATGTATGCTTTTTTTCTGAATAGAAATACATTTAAGTGGTATTGTTAAATTTATTCGAAGTGCTATTAAAGGAAAAAATTGTAGGTTTTGAATATATTTTCGAAATCGCCGGGTCAAAAAACGTACTCCAGAAGATTCAAGCAATTTTTAGAGACTTTTTTGCATTTAAATTTAGCATTTTAAATCAATTTCTGTTACCAGGAGTTATCGCTAAGTATAGCTACTTCTCTTGGATTTAGCATTAGCACCGCCCCACTTATTAGGGAGGGCACCGAGAATCTGGAAGCCGGTTGGTTTAATTGTCGAACCAATTTTTCGTCTTCGCGATATTATCTAGCTTCAGGGAGATTCTAATATTTTCCCGTGTGTAAACAAAGTCAACTTTTAGCTTTAAATAACTATTCTAGACGAAATCGTGCGGAATCTACTCGGCCCAAAAATTTAAGGCCCAAGGCTTAAAAACTTTCGCCAGGGAGTGTCCCTATGTCCATAATAACGGGTGGCCCTGTCCTAATTATTACTTCGTTTTCCATAAAGTCAACAAAACCGAAATTTACGTATCAGAAATTTGAATATACATAATTTGCCCCTATTTCATAATGTTGTATCAATACATAGAATGAGTTCTACCAGTTTAACTTGTCTTCCAATTTAACTTAATTGTCTACCAATTTAGTTTCATTTTCTATCAATTTATCTTAATTTTCTACCAATTTAATTTCATTGTACAACAATTTAACTTAAGTCTATCAATTTACCTTCATTTTCTACCAATTTAATTGTCTTCCAATTTAACCTTAATTGTCTACCAATTTAACCTTAATTGTCTACCAATTAACCTTCATTGTCTAATAATTTAACCTTAATTGTCTACCAATTTAACCTTAATTTTCTACAAATTTAACCTTAATTGTCTACCAATTTAACCTTAATTGTCTACCAATTTAACCTTAATTTTCTACCAATTTAACCTTCATTGTCTACCAATTTAACTTAATTGTCTACCAATTTAACCTTAATTTTCTACCAATTTAACTTAATTGCCTACCAATTTAACTTAATTGTACAACAATTTAACTTAAGTCTATCAATTTACATTCATTTTCTACCAATTTAATTGTCTTCCAATTTAACTTAATTTTCTTACAATTTAACTTAATTTTCTTCCAATTTAACTTGTCTTCCTATTTAACTCCATTGTCTACCAATTTAAACTTCATTTTCTATCAATTTAGCTTAATTTTATACCAATTTAACTTAATTTTATACCAATATAACCTTAATTGTCTACCAATATAACCTTAATTGTCTACCAATTTAACCTTAATTGTCTTCCAATTTAACCTTAATTGTCTTCCAATTTAACCTTAATTGTCTACCAATTTAACCTTCATTGTCTACCAATTTAACCTTAATTGTCTACCAATTTAACCTTCATTGCCTTCCAATTTAACTCCATTGCCTACCAATTTAACTTCATTGTATAAACCTTTGTTTGCTTATTTAAATATTTTAATTTACTTATGGTACCTGATATATATATATTGAAATAAGTTTTTTTTTTCTTTTTATCATCAAAAAACAAAAAATTTAAGCTTTAGTAGGTATATCTCTTTGAAGATGAAGAAAATATCTGGATATATGTTTTGAATCATTCAACAATTTTAAATAACTTTGGGAAAGAGTTTTTGAAATTCGTTTTCAAGCATTCTCTAGAGTCTTAAGTTTTTCTTTTTTTTTGAGATCCAGATATGAAATTCGATAACTCGAGTTTTAATACCCCGGAGATTTTCCTTCGATATCTCTCCATCTTTATTCTAACTCTTCTCTGGTTTGCTATTTGAAGAATGTGTTGCGAGTGGAATATTTATATTTTCCTCTGATATTTCTTTCAACTCACCACATTGCTATATATATTATTTTAAAAGATCACCATTTTTTCAACGTGAGTTTTTTAGCGTTTAGTTTAACCACCGGAGAAAGTTTCAAAGTGAGAGCCAGATGTCTTGGATCTATGGGAAACAAAATTATTGTCGATGAGGAAAAAACTTCTTAAAGGGAGAATGAAAGGCCGAAACAAGCTATTTTTAATCGATTAAGAATGCTAAAATAATGAGAAAATCATTAATATAACTCACCAAAAATATGTCGTTATTTTATAATCAATTTTCAAGGTTCCGATGCTAAGCCTTGGCTGCCTAGCTCGGTGAACTAGGCTAGCACGACCCGTATTTTTTAATATTCGCGGCTGTTCTTGTCGCCAATCACGAGCGAGTACGCTTCTTTTAAAAATAAGCGTGTTCGCTCTTGATTGGCGACTTGATCAGACGGGAATATTATTAGTTCGCCGAGCTAGGCAGCCAAGGCTTAGCATCCGCAAGTTTCGGAACTTTGGAAATTGATTCTAAAATAACGAAATATTTTAGGTGAGTTAAATTATTGTATTTTAGCATTCTTTATCGATTAAAAATAGGTTGTTTCGGCCTTTCATTCTCCCTTTAATGTCTAGTTAAAATTCGAAAACTCTCTTGGGATAGAATATTACTTGTTGTTACGCAGTTTTTGGGGTTTTACAAAAAGTAGCGCCATATTCTTTTATTAAGCTACGGGGCGTTGTTTACTTCTATGGATTAAATTTATATACTTTTGGTTTTAAAAATAACTTTTAAATACTCTTCAATGTAAATTTTTTTTTATTCAAAATGCTTCGTTAGTTTTTCGTTTGAAATTGGAAGCGAATTATGCCCAAACATTTTAAAGTTAGCCTTAGGCCCTCTTACTTTAGTCGTCTTCGTCACTCGACACTAAAAGCTATTTAAAAAACCTTACTGAGTATTTTTGGTTTTTGTGCAAAGTGAAACGCGTCAAGGGTAACCAAATAGATCTTCTCGTTCAACCAAAATTCAATATTTAAATTTGCTGATAAGAAAGTGCAAATGAACAAGGCCTATAAGTTCGCCTTAAAAAAAAATGTTAAATCTGATTTTCTTCACTCTTTAAATGGTAGATTTTCGTAAATAGCGAGTTTCGTAAGAATTTTTTTAAAGTATGGTTGTCATTTCGATGTTGTAGAACCTGTTAATTGATTCCGAAAGATGATAAGGTCGGTTTCCCGCAGTCTTTCTAGTAAAAGTACTTAGTCTTTCGTACGAAAATTATCGTTAAGTTCCAGAAATAACCCAAGAATGAATTCGAAATCATATGAAAAAACCTTTTCTTTTTCGTGAGACTAGCCCTTTAAATCGTAGAGCGTAAACCGCGGGAAAGAAATCTCCGCAGCTCGTTAAGTTAATGTATGCGTAAAAATGAAGGGAATGATTCCCTAGAGCTTCAAGATTGCCCCAGTCTCGGAGCTTTTGAACCTTTTTCTCGATCATTGCCTAGTAAATGTCCCAAAAAAAACTTATTTTCAAATGTTAAATTTGGTTCTCGTCCGCAAAGTTTAGATTCAAGCGTTTAAAATCGAATGGTTTTTTTTCTTTACTCCGTACTCATTAGCATTTACGTTTATTTTGCGCAAGTTTTTCTTAATTGTTTGTTTTAATAGTTTCACTGGTCGATAAATGAAGTTATTTTGATTGATATGATGATTTAAATTAATCAGAGGAGGTGAGCCAATTTATTAGGGAATTAAAAGTTGAGCCAATTTATTAGGGAATTAAAAGTTGAGCCAATTTATTAGGGAATTAAAAGTTGAGCCAATTTATTAGGGAATTAAAAGTTGAGCCAATTTATAAGGGAATTAAAAGTTGAGCCAATTTATTAGGGAATTAAAAGTTGAGCCAATTTATTAGGGAATTAAAAGTTGAGCCAATTTATAAGGGAATTAAAAGTTGAGCCAATTTATAAGGGAATTAAAAGTTGAGCCAATTTATAAGGGAATTAAAAGTTGAGCCAATTTATTAGGGAATTAAAAGTTGAGCTAATTTATTAGGGAATTAAAAGTTGAGCCAATTTATAAGGGAATTAAAAGTTGAGCTCCTTTATTAGGGAATTAAAAGTTGAGCCAATTTATTAGGGAATTAAAAGTTGAGCCAATTTATTTGGGAATTAAAAGTTGAGCCAATTTATTAGGGAATTAAAAGTTGAGCCAATTTATTAGGGAATTAAAAGTTGAGCCAATTTATTAGGGAATTAAAAGTTGAGCCAATTTATTAGAAAATTTAAAACTGAGCTCATGTAATAGGAAATTTCAAATAAAATTCATAAACAAATTTACGAATCCATCTAATGAAATCATCATGTCAGCCTTGAAATTATGTAATTGAATAGCTCTTTTGGGAATTGGGTCAGAATTTTCAACCACGTAATAGCTGTTTTTCCAGACCACAAATATCCTATCCGTATCGTTTGAACAATTTTCTATCCTTTATGTTGTAAGCAATGGACTAAAATTCGTCAGAAAAGAGGTTATTAGGCCTGGAACATTTCCAACCTTTTCCTTATATCTATTGCCTCAATTTGAATGGATAAACTACTAAGTTTCGTATATATTTGTGGTCGAGAGAAAATTTCATTTCTGATAACCAAGACGTGACCAATTTCCGAAATTTACTCGTTTTGAAAGGCGTTCGTTTGAAGGTTTGCCATGGGATTTATTTTTCTTTGAAATACTACTCAGAAAAAATAGATGGTTCTTCCTTTTAGCCCGTTTTATTCGCGCACTAGGGAATAGCGGAGAGAATCTAAAAAGTAGTGGAAGGGTACAAAAGTTATTTATCTCCCTAAGCCCCAATTACTATTAACAAATAGACAATTATTTCACTAGGGAAAGATAATCATCTCAAAATTATCTCAGGAAACTGTGGCTAAGCCATCTTCGTGTATGTTGACGTAATCTTTGATATTAGCCAAGGCTTAGCCCAGGGTTCGTACACGACCTGGAAAACCTGGAAAAGTCAGGGAATTTGTAAATTGGCCCAAAAAGTCAGGGAAAAGTCAGGGAATTTGGAAAGTGACCCCAAAAGTCAGGGAATTTGTAAATAGCCCAAATGGTCAGAGAAAATTAAATATTTTAGTACGTGTCAAGGAACTGTTTATGATTGGTTTAACAATCAGTTGTAACGTAATTATTATAAACTGGAAATATTTGCCTAAAGATTCAAATTGTTTCTCATATTCTGAGTAAACTATCAGCTGACCCCGATGTCGTAAGAATATATTCATGAAAAAAGTATTAAAATTGGTCAGGGAAATTATTTAGAAATGGTCAGAGAAAACCTGGAAAAGTCAGGGAAATTAACTTCCAAAATTTTGCACGAACCCTGTACCCTGGGGAATATAAGTGAAGTTAAAGGAAAAATGAATTAATAGGCTTAGCTGGATTCATGGAGATCTGCTAAATTTCTTCGCTTGGAAGGGTCAGCAACCAATCAAATGGTTACTTAAGATCTTAACGACGGACCTTTGCTCATTGGTCGCTACCAATTAAATTTATTTCTAGTTTAATATTTGTTTATAATTTTTTTGCTGGTTGAGTAGGTCTATTTAATAGTAATACACTTGCAGCAAATATTTAATGATCTTTAATCGTAGATGGTTACAGAAATCTAACTTGAAAGGTGACTGTTATATTAAACATCATCAAAATGTGTATTTTCAAATAATTTTTAAGTTGGAATATCGTTGATTGATTTAATCCTTGTAACTTGTCTTTGACCATTTAACCTTAGATATATCTTTCCTTCTTTGATCCAAAAACCAAATGTCTTTTCCTTAGTATATTTATTCGTTAGTTGATTCCAGATATCGAGATTGTAAGGCGTCAGCTTCTGCCTGATGTAAATTCTTTCCTTGTCCAAAGATCGGTTCAAGTTACAAGCCAAAATGTCCCACTTATTCTGATTAGTCTTCTTCTTGAACTCGTCTAACCAGGACCGAGCGCTTTCGATACTATGGAATTGAATTTGAATGGAGCGTCTCGTCAAACGAGTGACTTCCTTGACGCCAAGAGTCGTAGTGCCCAGAATTTTGGATAATGACTCTACAAGATTCCGGAGATTTTCTCCATCGGAGAATGGAATTCCAAAGACCTCGATTGTGTCCAATAATGTTTCTTGTTCAATTTCGTTCATCTCCAATTTCTTTTGATGGTTTATGTCTTTCTCGATGAGGTCATCCAAGTTGTAAGGAGTCGATCTCTTTTTGAAAGCTTCTAACCAGGACCTAGTACTTTCAACGCTTAGAAATTGAACTTGAATGGAGTTTCTCGACGAACGAGTAACTTTCTTGACGTCAACGGCTTTGGTGCCCAGAATTCGAGACAATGACGCGACTATATTCTGCAGATTTTCCTCTTCTGTTTGCGTTATCCCAAATACGTTGATTGTGTCCTGAAATATTTCTGGTTGATATTCATTCATTTCCAATTGCTTGTTTTTTTCCACCTCTTTGATATCTTTCAAGTTGTTTATTTCTTTGCCTATAGTAGTGGCTGCAACATTTTCTTTGCCCTCTGTTTGACACGATTCATCCAAGTACGGAATCTCTTTGCCACTTTTTTCGATGACACCGATTTTAAGATGACGAATTTCCTGTTCTAATCCACCAACAGTCTTTCTTAAGTTTTTCATTTTCTCTTCGAACGCATTGGCGTTTTCCAAACTGCTAATTTTTTTCACGATCGTCATCATCTCGATTTCTAAATTTTTCAACTTCATTTTAATTTTGAAATGAGCGCTAGCTTTAACTCCTTGTACTTGAAGTAGTAGAGTTTCGCTTTCAACTCTTTTCATTCTATCCTTCAACAGGACCAGTTCTTGGTCCGAAAGTGGCAATTGTTCAATCTTCATTCCATCTAGACGAGATTGAAGATCATTAATTGTCCGTTGTTGGGTTTTCATTTCATCGTCTTTCACGTTTTTATCGTTCGTTAGCTTCTCGATTTGCTGTAATAAATCAATATTTTGTTTCTTCAATTCGGACAATTGTTTGGAGATGCTTTGTATTTCCGAAGGTTTGACGACGTTCTCGTTGTTGTACAGCTCCTCGATGGCGGCGTGGATGTCAATATCGCGTAGTTTTTGGTCCGTCAACGCCTTATACACTAACGAGATGTTGTATTCAACTCCTGACATTTTATCATTCAAAAGTTTAATTTCCAAGTCCTTTTTTTCGAGTTGTGTTTTAACTTCGTTCAATTCGTGTTCCAAACTCGTTTGACTTTGATTCGAAGTCTTAGTAACCTCAATTTTGGTTTCATAATTGACATCTGACGTTATTAAACCTTGATTTGAATTTTTCGTCACACTATCTGTTTGAAATTCCAATTCATCGTTGGTCATACTCTTTCCCGTCGTTTCAAGCTTATCAACTTTGTTTCCCATGTCCAGCAAGAGTCTAACGATTGTCGAATGACCCTTTTTCTTAGCCAGATTAAGAGCGGTCTGTCCGTCATCATCCGTCACGTTAACATTGGCTCCTTCTTCCAATAAAAGCGAAACAATAGATTCGTAATCCAATTCGGTAGCCAAAATCAATGCCGATTTTCCACGTTGATCAGTTAAGTTAATATTGGCTCCTAAGTTAAGTAGAGCCTTAACTACAGTCACGTGACGATATATCGTGGCGCAAATTAGGGCCGTCCTTCCATTGTAAGTGTTCTTGGCGTCGATATCAGCTCCGACTCGTAACAAGTACTTCACTAGATCAACGTGTCCATTCCGCGCTGCGGTGCGCAAAGGGCTCCAGCCATAATTATTTTCTTTGTTGACGTCAGCGCCTTGAGACAAGAGTTTGATGACGCGTTGTTTATCGTTTCTTATAACGGCGTGAATCAAATCATTCTGGTTACCGTCCTCCATCTCAGAATAAGTTTGTAGAATATCTTTGCCAATAATAAAATATCTTTGAATCAATAAGTTTGCTAAGCCTTGGCTATTTCGTATTGATACGATACTTAATAACCTAACGCGCGTAGTTTACCATTTGAACTAAAACGCATTATGAAATTTTTAAATAACCTTACAAGGTCACCTTTTTCAGATTATTTTTCGCGCTGGCACCATTTTTTAAGCATTATTATTTTCATCAAAGCTAGTAATATAATACGGAGTATGGAAAAGAGCCACTAGATAATTGTTACGCAACCACTTTGTTATTTCTGCAGTTTTCCACCAGGTAGATTGAATATTTATAGACAAGGTAAGCCCCTTTGAACCAACCGAGAAACATTTTAGTAGTGACGTCACGTGATTGTTTTCGCCACTCGTTTTATACCCGCTCTGATATGAGTTTAAGATAGTTACAATTTATTTTTTGGAATTGAATTTTAATTTAAAGAA
The DNA here is from genome assembly GCA_963920705.1 of Odiellus spinosus. Lineage (NCBI taxonomy): Eukaryota > Metazoa > Arthropoda > Arachnida > Opiliones > Phalangiidae > Odiellus > Odiellus spinosus. The sequence goes on along the minus strand of OY987233.1, from coordinate 22,178,282 downwards.
GAATACAAAGTTCGCTCGTATTTTTTCAAAACCAATCGTAGAGATTACGGATAAGAGTTTAGATTTGCACTAGACGAAATTGCAAGCGGATTTGACTCATTTTTGGTTGATTTCGTTCGAATTGTTAACGACGAAGACTTTGTTTAAGTAAGCCTTATTGTATCGGTTCTTAAAGGCCAAGGCTTAGTGAACGAATTAGTGTATCAACTTTTCTCGAGACATTTATTGATGTATTTGTTCAAGAAGCCTTCGTACCAAAAAGATTTAATCGAAGCGTGTAAAAGAGGAGATAAACAACTCGTTGTAAAATATCTGTCTCGGGGCGCAGACATCAACAAGGAAAATGAACTTTCCCACAACGCTTTTCGTTGCGCGGCTTGCAACGGCCACGCCGAACTAGTCAAGTACTTGGTAACTGCCGGAGCTTATATTAACGGCCAGAACTCGTACAATGGTAGAACGGCTCTTATTTACGCCGCCCTCCACGATCGCGCCACTGTTGTTAAAGTTCTAATCGACCAAGGAGCCAATATTAATTTGAAAGATAAACTCGGAAAATCCGCTCTGATTTGGGCTTCGGAATGGAATCATAAAGATGTCGCTTCGATTTTACTTAAACACGGAGCCGATGTTAACGGCACGAATGACGAAGGGCAGACGGCTATGCACCTAGCTGCTAAAAACGCTCACTGTTCGATGATTTCTCTTTTGCAAGCCCATGGAGGAGCTACCCATTTAGTTGACAATCTTGGAAGGACACCAGTCGGCGTCGCTAAACATGAAATGATATTCATGAGGCATTTTATTGAGAGCGACATTTCGTTTCGAAACAAAGGTTTAACATCGTCTAACAACATCAAAGGCGTCAAGAAGACGGAGTCCACGGGGAAGTCAACCCGAAGTCATTCGAGTTTGGAACGAGAGTTGAAGGAATTTAAAACGCAACTTGAAAAAAAGGACTCTGAGTGTAAAGTTTTGAAAGATAAAATGTCTGGAGCTGAATATCAGATCTTGTTGCTGCAAAAAGCTTCTAAAGATCAAAAACTAAGCGTTTTTGAAATGAAGGTTGCTCTGATGGCCAAGATAAACAAGAGTGAGAGCGTAGTCAAACCTTCGGAAATACAGAGTATCTTGAAACAATTGTCCGAATTGAAGAATCAAAATACTGATTTATCACAACGTGTCGATCAACTAACGAGTGAAAACCGGCGGTATGATTCCGAGATTCAACGTCTGACGAACGAACGTGGTAAGACGAATAATGAAACGGTTGTTACTCAACGGAAGAAAGAAACTCAATTGCTTCAGTTGACGAACCGATTGGAACGAATTGAGATTGAAGAAACTAACCGAAAAGAAAGATATGAAAGTCTGCGATTACAAGTACAGAGAGTTAATGGTACTCTGCCCAAAGAAAAGTTGGAATATTTATTAACCGAAACTAGTTCGATCAAGGAAAGAATTAACCATTTAGAAAGCGCCGATACATTTGAAGAAAAATTTGTTAACTTAAAGACAAAGATTGATAGTATAGAAAAGGACGTATTCAATCTTCAAATGTCCGTCACTCGCCATCTCGGGAATTTGGCCACAGAGTTAAAGCCTGATAGTTCCGACGAAAGAGTCTCTGTCCAATTAGATTCGTACGAAGAGGAATTGGGACAAGCGATAGCCAATGATATTGGAATCTCCTTAAGGAAATCCGAGAGAGATTACTTCGAGGAAGAGAAGAAAAATAACAAATCTAACGGACTATTGGAATTGAACGAATTTGAACAAGAGCGACTGTTGGACACGATCGAAATATCCGGTATACAGCAAACCAATGGTGAAATTCTACAGAGTCACCTCCTCTCACTGTCCAGGATACTTGGCATCTCGACAGAGGGCTTCAAGAAAATCCAGCGTTCTTCGAGACACGCCATACAAGTTCAATTCGACAGTGTTGAAAGTGCTCGGTCCTGGTTAGAAGCCTTCGAATACAAGAGAGGTTTAGACATTCTCGCCAGCGATTTGAACCGATCTTTGAACAATGAACGAATTCGTATCAAGCAGAAGTTGACCCCTTACAACCGAGAAGTCTATAATTGCGTTCTAAAGAAATTTAACCAGGATAAGACATTTCGTTTCTGGTTACAAGACGGCAAAATATTTCTGAGAAAAACTGGGCAAAAACAAGTCATCAGAATTAAATCTGTCGACGATATTCCAACTTAAAATTATACATTTACGTTTATTTACAATTTACTGTCACTATAAAAAAATTGTTATGTAATATTTGCTTTAAATTCAATAAATATTAGCTAACTTCCGTAAATCTTGTATTTTAATGGAGCATGGAGTAATAAAACTACATCTGAAAGGAAATAAATTAATTCAAGCGTTGTAATACCCTCTTCAGACGAGCCTATAAAACTGGGTTTAGTAAACCAAAGTTCATTTTTAAACCAGGGTTAGTGTTTCAGACGGTGTAAATTTAAAACCCAGATTCAAACCGAAACCGCGGTTAAAAAATAAACCAACGCCATCCGCGCGCGGGAAAAGCTAAGCCTAATTACGTCAAATTAGGCTTAGCTCTTCCCGCGCGCGCGGCTTAATTTCTCCGCCTCAACCTTTTCTCCGCTTTTAAAAAATGATTGCGAACGAACTGATTATGAAATAAAGGTTGAAAATATTGGAAAATAAATCTCAAAGGTAATTTACTTTCAAAAAATCAAATCCCATATTTTTGGCGGGAAACATATCGCTATTAAAGAATTCAAGCTTCATTTTATTGAATTAACAGCGAGATTAAAGATAGTAGGGAGTTTAGCTTTGTACGTATTGAAATTTCAAAATGACTCGGACTGTATCTTCGAGAGTTGAAGAGAAAATGATAGAAAAACATAAGCTAGTGTTAAGGAAAAGAAAAATTGGTGCCCAAAGATAAATATCTAGAAGCAAACTCGAGAAATTATCAGTTTGTGGACCAAATAGGTCTTTAAAGAGAAGGCGAACAGGAAAATCGATTTTTCTATTAGAATTAAAACATTCCAACACTTCATACAAAACTTATTAATTATTTAACGAAATTTAATTATTTGCAACCTATTTTAATCATTTAATATTTTAATTCTAGATTCTGAAAACTGGATTGAAATTCATTACCTGCCTTCTATGGTAAGTCTACATCATTTTCAAATTATATTATCATTTGTTTGAAGTGTTCTACATGGAAAAAGTTCTAGATATTAGAATCCATTGTTACGAGTAAGGTTTTTTTAGAGGAATCTCATTTCAACTCTATACTGAGTCAGTTTCATTTATAAAATAACGGAGGAACAGTAGATGGTGTCAAACCAGACCCTAAAAGATGGATTCATGTTTGCTAGTTGAGCAGTTACACTCCAATTTGTGGGCAAGTGAATGAGGATATGGTAAGGCCATTTTAGACTAAATACTAAAGCAGTCGATTAGTCCTTCTATAGTTTCTCCAAGATAAAATCAAGATGGCTCAAGCTCTTTCCCAAAAATTAACCCGGCTAGCGGAGCGATAAATTGAGAACACCTGTAAGCTACTTCGTAATTTTTCCTAGGGGGGAAATTAAATGGTTATATGCACACGTTTTAGCGAAGTGCGAAATTGACCGAGTGGAGAAAAGTGTCACTTAATCGCATCACTTGACCTGTTTTAGTTCTATTTTTCACCCACGTGGGGCTTTACATATCTTTATAATTAGCGGCCACTCGCAAGGTTTTCTTAGTTCTTACATTAGCCAAAAGAGGGCGCCATGTAGGCGGTGGCGTCCGGGAATCCGGGCTTCCGGCGCAGAAAGAGTCTTCTGCTTCAAACTCAGAATCTTCTTACATAGGCTTAGTTAATTTCGCCGCTTATCGCGATGTTTTTGATCACGTAATTCGCGTTAATCGATATTTTAACATAGTTTGAAACATAAAACGGATAATCTAAAGTTCGAATTTCGAAGTTTTACGCGTATTTTTGGACTACGAATTATATACAATGATAATATTGTTCTACAATAGTCGCCACTGGTGTTTTAGTTTCAAATCAGGTTGGTTGCTTTTGAGTTTATAATTTATATTTCTTGGGGGGCTCTAGTAGAATTTTACTAAAATGAAATGTAATTAAATCAGCGTATAACTTGGGATACTCTTCTAATGTTTCTATTATCCCCACTGGAACATCTAATACAAGCTTGGGATTGTTTTCAATCCACCGTACCCAAGCATCTAACCCTTTGACAGGAAGGCTAGCCAACCCTACATTGGTTTGATTCTCTTCGCTTTTAGGGAAACTGCGTAATTTCTCTCTTCTCCAACGCCACCAGCGTTAATTAGTTTTCCTACTCAAAAGGCCTAATGGCTTGAGAAGATGATTAATTTCTGAATATACGAGACCACGTATAAAATCTCACCGGCATTTTTGGAAGCGAATCTTGGAATTTGTCGGTTACTTTGGTTAGCCGCTACTTTTATATCTATACCTTGGTTTCTAATGTACTTTTAACTAACTCTAGTCAAGCCGATAATGTTTATGAACTTAAGAAAACTGTTTAGACTATTCCGTAGACGCATTTTAAGCTCAGCTAGTTTTGTTTCTTGAATATAATTGAACTACAAAATAGGAATTTCCGTAATGGGCCAGTTTCTTAAAGGATTCGGATTATAATTTAGTTAAAGGAAGTTTTAAAATAAATGGACGTAAATGAATTACTGAAATAGATTAGTAAACATCTCTAGAGTTTCTGAACAATTACATCAGTCATTTAGGTTGTGATAATTATTGTCAAACTCTGACGTGAGTAGCGAGGAATATTTTTTACTATGAATTTTTTGATTTTCACATTAATACGTGGCTGCATTAAATATAGCTTAACCATGAATTTATTCATACTAACATGAATAAATAATCACTATATTAGCATTTATATCCAATCAGAACAGCTGACTACAAGTTTTATCAGAATTATCGTATATAGAACGAAAGCTCTATAAATATATTCCATTTTGGTAAATTAGAAACACCTTTATTTTAATCCCATAATCTCCGGTGGCTCACTAATCTTATTCGTATTTTAATTCTTCTTTAAAATGAACCAAAACTTAAATATCTAGTAGTTAAATTTAGAGATTTATCCCTCGTAATCCGTTAAACCGAAATATTCTTAGATGGTGACGTATGTCAAATTATACATTTCAATATTCCTTGGTTAGTTATGGGAGAAACTGACGCGGAATGGTACAATATGTTAATCTTCTTAGAGAAGAAAGTAGTTCGGATGATTTCCTCTTGATTAATTAAATTCTATGAGGTTAAACCAAATAATATTATTCAGTATATCAGAAGCCGATGAAACCCTCCTTTGAAGTCTATTACTCCCGGGTCTTGTCTACCTCTCTCTGTATGGGTTATTCTCAAAAGGCGCGATCCGTACGCCTCCTAACGGTAGATGTTTTCGGAGCGGGAGCTCGTCGAGCGAATATCTCTAGCAGCCTCGGAGTTCGTCCAAAAAACGTCGTCGTTTGTGGCGAGAGAGAATTTCCAATTTTCCGTAGACAGGGGGGTATGAAGTAGGACCCCTTCTAACTCGTAAAATTGTGAATTTTACCCATACAGAGAGGAGCGCTATATGGAACATTAGAGTAGTAGACTTCAAAGGAGGGTTTCATCGGCTTCTGAGTATATTTTTAATATGGAAATAGACATTATTCTCAATGTGTTTATTACAATGTAGATATACCTAAAGGCGAAAATTCGTCTGCTATGACATTCTATGATATTTTCCCGATCATTTTAATGTTGTAGAAGTTAGTGTACGGCCATTACTATAATAATTCACCAAGGAAACTCTAATATTTTGAACGACCGCTTTGAAATTTTGTCTTTTCTCTATAATGACTGAGATTGAAGTTAATTAGGGGAATATTTTCCCACCCCCGTTTGAATGCGAAAGTTTAATTGTAATTTTGCAGCTAACCCTTTATTCTAGAGTGAATTTAACTAGAGTAGCGGCTAGAATATCGGGAATTCTATTTAACACAAAACATTTTAACTGCCTGTAGGGCGCTGCTATTGATTGGTCAGCGACAAATCGAATTGAATCTTGGCCAAACTCAACCCGAACTTCTAGAATTTATTTTTTTTCTAAAATCTCATTAAGTACAATCCCTAAGTACTCTGAGTTAAGTAACTTTCCACTACTTGTATTTATTCTCTTTGTTATATGTACTCTGCCAAGACTCGCTCTCAGAACTTTAAAAGTTCCTGCCGGCGGCCAAATAGGGTAAACATTAGATTGGAGTCGGATGGCCGGACAATGTATATATTTAGTAAATGCTAATTAAGACTTATTAAGCGAGGGACTAATGGACGCGGTTTCCTATTTACTCTCGCGTTATTTGAACCCACTAAAGAATACGGCCGTTGAGAGGTAACGATTGCAAAATTAGATAAGACTTTTGGGGATACGATTAGAAATTTATTTATGGCCATGTATTGATTGACCGCTAAATATAAGGATGGGAAGATAATATTTAGCAAATTTTTACAATTATGGACAGGGTTTGTATACGATTTGGAAACCATGGAAAAGTCAGGGAGTTTGTAAATTGACCCAAAAGGTCAGGGGAAGTCAGGGAATTTGGAAGTTGGCTCAAAAGGTCAGGGCAAAAGTCGGGGAATTTTTAAATTGGCTCAACAGGTCAGGGAGTTTGGAAGTTGACTTAAAAGGTCGGGGAAAGGTCATGGAGTTTGTAATTTGGCCCAAATGGTCAGGGAAAAGTCAGGAATTTTGGAAGTTGGCCCAAAAATGTCAGGGAAACGTCAGGGAATTTGGAAGTTGACCCTAAAGGTCAGGGAAAGGTCGTGGAATTTGGAAATTGACCCAAAAGGTCAGGGAAAGGTCATGGAATTTGTAATTTGGCTCAAATGGTCAGGGAAAAGTAAGGAAATTTGGAAGTTGGCCCAAAAATTACAGGGAAAAGTCAGGGAATTTGGAAGTTGATCCTAAAGGTCAGGGAAAGGTCGTGGAATTTGGAAATTAATCCAAAAGGTCAGGGAAAGGTCAGGGAATTTGGAAGATAGTCCATATGGTCAGGGAAAAGTCAGTAAATTTGTAAATGAGCCCAAATGGTCAGATAATTTAAATATTTTGGTGCGTCTCAAAGAACTGTTAACAAATTAATTGAAACGTAATTATTATAAACTTTGCCTAAAGATTGATATATATTCTTAGTAAACCATCCTGACCTTGATTGATAAACTATGTCAAACAAAAAGCGTGCCACGAGTATTTAGTTCGGTGAAAGGCAGGGCGTTACGCGATTGGTTGAAGGGAGAGATCTTCACCCTCCCTTTAAACTATTTTCTCCATAAATGTTTTGATAAAGCGGCATACTCTTTGTATAAAGTTTATATATCTCTCAATGCTGTTGGGAAAAATTTCAATATTTATGAAAGCGTTTTGTAAATGCAATTTTCCAACAATAATAATAAAGAAAATAGTGGCGAGCGCAGTATTCCAGTTAATCCGTGATATGAGGAAAAATGCCCTCCGGCTGGAAAAATTCTTTATCCACAATGTTTTTATATCAAAATTTTATTTTACGAGCTAGGATCGAGACTAGGATATATTTTGAATCTTCCAAATCGTTGTTACGGAGCTATGGACCTACTCTTTCTGAATATATTTTCAACAGATCGGGTTTCTCTTCCACTTTGCCATGTCAAATCCAATTTATCTCTTCTCGTTTCTTAACACCCAGGCCCTAGTCAAAACATTTTAGTATTCAGAAAGATTTCGTTCACTCAGTTTCCGCTAGAATTGTTTAGTTTATCTTATTTCCAGAATACTATTAGATCAGTTTCTTTGGAAATAATATTACGCAATTTATTTTAAATGTTATATTAGTGTTTTTTTTAAATAATTAGTATAGTTAATTTACTCAATTGCTAGGAATAACGACCTGGAAAACCTGGAAAAGTCAGGGAATTTGGAAATTAGCCCAAAAAGTCTTGGAAAAGTCAGAGAATTTGGAAAGTCTCCCCAAAGGTCATGGAAAAGACAGGGAATTTGAAAATTGACACAAATGGTCAGAGAAAATAAATATTTTGGTACCAGTGTCAAGGAACTGTTTATGATTGGTTTACCAATCAATTGTAACGTAATTATTATAAACTGAAAATATTGGCCTAAAGATTCAAATTGTTTCTCATATTCTGAGTAAACTATCAGCTGACCCCGATTGATAAACTATGTCTAATAAAATGTGGGAATTGCCAACAGCTCAAGCTCGGAAGAATAAATTCGTGAAAAAAGTATTAAAATTAGTCAGGGAAATTATTTAGAAATGGTTAGGGAAAACCTGGAAAAGTCTGGGAAATTAACTTCCAAAATTTTGTACAAACCCTGAAATTTAATTTTAAGATTGGTTAAAAAAGATTCAAAATAAATATACAGTACTAGTTATTACCCTTCAATTAATAATATTAATTAGTTATTGGTTATGCTGGCATAATTTATCTTACTTTTCTTTGTTCGAACTATATTCTCCAAATCTCTAATCTCCAAAACATATATTAATTAGGCCTAATCGATTAATTAAAAATTTAATTTCCTTAAAGACGAGATTCTTCGTAAATTCTTGAAATTTTCCACGCTTCCCAAGAACGAATTATTCTATGCTTAGGTTTTTATGAGTTGCGTATCAAACAGGTAGCTCGGCTTGACTCATTTTTCAAAAGGGTTTCATGATTTTAGGGAAAGGCGGGTGGTACGAACCAGCTGCCGTTTTTTTACCCTACCAAACAAGTAATTATATTCACTTTTTGAGGCAAGATTTGTCCTTCATAATAAACTGTAACACTCCTCTGTTCCTTCTACATACAGGATCCTTGATTTCCCCTTAATCTAGCTCGTCCCATTTAGTTCCCTTCTTGAACACAAACGACGCCACTTGATTGGCTGTAACTTCAATCTTTTTATTTTTGAATCTATTGTGTTCGTCGCGCGTGCTTTGACGCTAGTATAGAAATAAAATTTCCCATCCCTTTTGAGTTTTTCAATAGTTCATTCTGTCATTTACAGAAGATTTCGTATTTATAGGCGTAATTTGTTTTAGAATGTAGGCTACCCCTCGATGCAGTCAGATTTATTTCAGTAGGCTTAGCTTGGAAAGAATATGGGGTCATAGATCAATGACTTTAAAAAATATTCTGGAACCGATAGTACCACGTAGGAATGATACAAAAGGAGAGCTAGACGCGCACTGGCTTTGATAAAATCAGAAGCCGATGAAACCCTCCTTTGAAGTCTATTACTCCCGGGTCTTGTCTACCCCTCTCTGTATGGGTTATTTTCAAAAGGCGCGATTCGTACACCTCCTAACGGTAGATGTTTTCGGAGCGGGAGTTCGTCGAGCGAATATCTCTAGCAGCCTCGGAGTTCGTCCAAAAAACGTCGTCGTTTGTGGAGAGAGAGAATTCCCAATTTTCCGTAGACAGGGGGGATGAAGTAGGACCCCTTCTAACTCGTAAAATTGTGAATTTTACCCATACAGAGAGGAGCGCTATATCGAACATTAGAGTAGTAGACTTCAAAGGAGGGTTTCATCGGCTTCTGATAAAATATAGGATGCGTTGATTAGGTGATATAATACTTATACCTATTACATTACTCATGGTAGTACTACCACTTTAATTTCTCTATTAACTTTAGTATTTTGGTCATAAAACTAATTTAAACCCGCGTAGTTTAACATCGTGTATTAATCCGCCCAGCTTCTATGCTAAACTAATCTTAAATCGACGTATTCTTTTGGGGATTTTTGGCGTCTCATCTTCCGTTTGATTCTTGTCAGCAATAGTTTCTCAACAAAAAGGAAATTGTTTTTCCGCCTGAGATATTTCTTATAATACAAATATTTATTTATAAGGATCTTTTTTTTAACAAGTAACAATCTTTAGATATATTTTATTTAAAGCCAAAAACGTAGTTTTTCAATAGAAATTATGACCCTTTTCTAAAGTGCCCGTAAATGTCAAGGTCCCAAATGTAATCATTGGAGTAATTTTATACTTTTTTTGTATTTACTTTTGATATTATATTAGATATTTTATTTATATTGAAGTTCAGACATGTCAGGTTTCACTGTAAAGTCAGTCCTTTTTTAAAATAACGATTAATAATCACGTGGTAGTATTTAAATAATTTCTGTTTTAAAATTAATTTTTCAAGATAATAATAGGTCTGATACTGATCCAATTTTTCCTCTAAGACCCCTAGAAATAATCTAAAGTTTCCAAACTAGAAAAGATGTAGCTAAAAATATTGTGGGACCAGAGGTATATAATAACCCCCTTCGGGGGGAAGTATGAAAGCCCCTATACTACCAATGCTAAAAATCACGAACAACGAGAGCCCGCTGCTGACTATCTAGGCCACTAGCTCGCGCTGGACTTCTCAATGTCGCTACTCTAGTAAATGGTCTTTGTATAAACAAGACGGCTCGATTTGTGTTTAGAACTTCCTGTCTCGGGAGTCAGGCTGTCTGTTAAAATGGAGTCGAAGGTTGACTTCAGCTCGCGAGTTCCGGAAGCGCGCGTAGGGAAAATTTAGTGAGGTTCAAAATGGTGTAAGTATTTTTTGGGAGTAAAGCGGTGTGTCGATCCGTCGCGATTTACGCCGGGCACTCGTTGTTCGTCGATTTTGCCTACCTTTCATACTTCCCCCCGAAGGGGGTTATTATATACCTCTGGTGGGACGCAATTCTTGATATTTCTATGCCTTTCCAAACTTTCTTTACATTTTCCTATTCAATGGGAATTTCTACAGACTACTTACCATTGATTATTATTAATCCACGTCTGTCTGCTTTTTCCAAACTCTCTCCCTAGTTCCAAAGAAAAGCTTGGTCATTTGAATGACCCAAATGTCCGTGACGTCACGTAGTATTCAGAACCAAACTTTGTCGCAACTTCTTACCTTAATTTACCTTAGAAATAAATAAAAAATAAGCCCCCCTGATGGGATATCTTTGTCGATGCTATTTCAGTTAATGGATAAGACTAGTTACTTATTTAGTTTATCTGGGTATGAAAGGAATTTTGTTTTACATGTAGTTTTCTTGACCTTTTCTTCGTGTTCGAGAACAGTTGGCAGTGACTATTTTACCTTCTATTGCGCTTAACATAGTGTATTAATACACCTAAGCTTTAGTCGCATTGCAAACTCGTATATGGAATCAAAGAGAAAAAGTTGGATCACTCTCAATGGACTTGCGTAACGAGAAATTCAATAGATTTTTTTTTTTTTTTTGCTAATGCACAGTCGCAACTGACAGATAAATATCATTATATTCTATAAATATACTCTAAAACCTAAGGCTAGGATAAAATATTAGACCAAAATTGTGACTAAATTTGATGGGAATTTGAATTTAAAACAAGATGTTAGAGCCCATAAGATAGGTACACCCCTGACATTTCAAAACAGCCCGACTTGATTTTCCATTTTTCGATTTTTAATTTTTTCACCCTCCCTTTATCTTTATCCTTTTCGCCCTCACTTTATCTCGATCCTTTTCACTAGCCCTTTATCTCGTTCTTTTCATTTTTCAACTTTTCAAGTAATCATACTACCTATTTTCGTCATTTCCAAAGGCGGCGACGGCGGCGAAGCGTCGAATGTAATACCTACACCCCACCCAAGGGAGGGGTTGTAGCTAAAAACCTTCTGACGTCACACGATCTTGATGAAAAAATCTCGATTTTTCGCGCGATTTCGTTAAAATAACCTAAGTAGGCGGAGTCTACGATAATTTGGCCACACCCACTTACTTAAAACTTATATTTTTATCGAAAACAATGGGGGTTAAATAAGATTGAAGTCATTCGTGTTGAAAAGTAAATTAACCATAGTGTATATCACTTTTATTTATATTTTATACAATTTTTTTTATATTTTTTTCAGTTTTATGACATCCTTTTTTTTTTATTTTAAATTTTAACATAACTCCCCATTTTAATATACTTTCGTACCTCGGACCATTTTTTTACTTTTTTGGGGGGGATTTTTTTATATATATATAAATTTATATCTAATTTGAATAATCTCGATGGGAGACGTAATAATAATCTCATTTAGGTAAATAATAAATATATTTCTAAAATATCACAACAATTAGGAATGTACTATACACTTGAAACGATAGCGCCATCTTGTGGTAGTACTTAGCACCGCGTAACCCAAAATTTACACGATTTTAATTTAGTTTAAATTTAAATGGAAACTATAAACTGAGATTCAGTTTTATTCAAATTAAATTACATTTTTTTACCGTCATCTTTGGACTCTAAGGCTGATATACATAAGCCTAACTAGGACCGCAATTCATAAGGCGAAGCTAAGCCTAACTAGTCCTGAAATTCAGAACGCGACGCTAAGCCTAACAAGTCCTGAAATTCATAAGGCGAAGCTAAGCCTAACTAGTCATGAAATTCAGAACGCGACGCTAAGCCTAACAAGTCCTGAAATTCGTAAGGCGAAGCTAAGCCTAACTAGTCCTGAAATTCGTAAGGCGAAGCTAAGCCTAACTAGTCCTGAAATTCGTAAGGCGAAGCTAAGCCTAACTAGTCCTGAAATTCAGAACGCGACGCTAAGCCTAACAAGTCCTGAAATTCATAAGACGAAGCTAAGCCTAACTAGCCCCGCAATTAATAACGCGAAGCTAAGCCTAACAAGTAATGATATTCAGAACGTGAAGCTAAGCCTAACTAAGCCCCGCAATTAATAACGCGACGCTAAGCCTAACAAGTCCTGAAATTAATAACGCGAAGCTAAGCCTAACTAAGCCCCGCAATTAATAACGCGACGCTAAGCCTAACTAGGACTGAAATTAAGAAAGCGACGTTAAGCCTATTTAGCCTGGCGATTCAGAGTATAACCCTAGTCATAACAAGACCCGCAAATCGTTAAGCCTATTTGATGCTAAGCCTAAATCGAAATTAAAGTTCAAAATATAAAACGCGATGTATCTAGAGCGTAAAGATAAATTTCAAATCATAATTCGCGCGTTAATTAATTTTGAAAATGAACAAATTTTAAGATTCAGTAACTTTTTGTTTTTAGTTTCCATTTATTAATTTAATAAAATATATAAATTCCAATAATTATAAAATATTCCTCATTAAGCTCCTTTCCATAAAGGTGTCTATTCAAAAATACATCTTATAACATAAACCCCGAATACAATTTTTTTTGGGTTTAATTATTTTTTTAACTTCTTTTTCGTGATTGGTTTGATTCTTTTATTTTTGGTTCTTTTTAATTGAAATTTAATAATTTATAAAATTAAGTTCATTCGTATATTGACGCTTTAATAATTAACCGAAATGAAGAATATAGTTTTTTCTTTGATTTTTTTGATTAATTAAATAAGGAAAGGCGGCCCTTTGAATACGATGAAGGTGACCAACGAACAATGGCAATCTTATAGCGCTGACATGCGCGGCGGATAGGGTGTGAGGAAGGAGGTAGGAAGATCCGGTGTTCGAGGAAGACGTTACTGAAATATATATCAAATTAAAATGATTAACATTAAATATATTACTTTATACGGGGTAATTTTATTAACTTATGAAATCACTAGTTAATTTCTTGTTTTCTACAAATCAAGATATATACAGAAGCCGATGAAACCCTCCTTTGAAGTCTATTACTCCCGGGTCTTGTCTACCCCTCTCTGAATGGGTTATTCTCAAAAGGCGCGATTCGTACGCCTCCTAACGGTAGATGTTTTCGGAGCGGGAGTTCGTCGAGCGAATATCTCTAGCAGCCTCGGAGTTCGTCCAAAAAACGTCGTCGTTTGTGGAGAGAGAGAATTTCCAATTTTCCGTAGACAGGGGGGATGAAGTAGGACCCCTCCGATCTCGTAAAATTGGGATTTTTACCCATACAGAGAGGAACGCTATATGGAACATTGGAGTAGTAGACTTCAAAGGAGGGTTTCATCGGCTTCTGATATATATATAATAATAAGGATTCGAAATATAAATTGAAAAGCGGATGAATTACTTTTTCAAACTTACTGCTGGGAGCAAACAGCGATCCCTTCCAGCCCAGAAGATAATCGGGTAAATTCGCGTATCTTTTCCTCCTTGTCACCTCGTTCGTCGCGTTGAATTCGTCGTCCGAAATACTTCGACCGAATCTCATGATGTTATGATTGTGCTCCGGTCTCTTACGGTTGACGTTGTACGACGCTATTTGTCCCGAATCGGAACCATCCTGGTCTTGTCTTCTTTTGCCAAAGTGCATTAACGAATGGTACCGTTTCAGTTGAGCGTAACTACTCTCGTTGGGGTCTGGGTCGTTGTTTCGTTTCCCAAAGTGCATGAGGGAATGCGAACTCCGTATCGCGTTAGGTTCATAATCGGGGTAGTAGTATCCCTCTTCTTCGTCACCAGATCTTTTCCCAAAATGCATGATTTTGTTGGAACCACCACCTCGTTTCTCGGTGTAGTAGTCCATCGGTGATAAGTCTTCTTCGTCGAGCTAAAATCGAAATGAAAATCTTACATTAGGTGGTGTTTTTATAAATTTTCGATAAACCCATGGGGAGATGGTTAAGACCATAATAACAGACATGACCCTGTAATCCATTGTAAATTTAATACCCAAGAGGTCTAATCCCGCCGTTTGCGCAAAGTCCGCTAAGCCTAATCCCGCCATTAGCGATAATATGGGATTAACTAGGAATTTGTCTTTATCATCTATTTGTCAAAACGTGATAGAAGAAACTCGTGAATAGGGCTGTCTTATTAGGTCATAGCTCACCGACCTGGTCCAAGACGAATTTGCCAAATTATGGAACTTAATTACACTCAGTTTTCTAGTACAAATAAATAAAAGCTCAGCTGTAACTGTTCAAGTTCCGTATCCATCTAGGAAAGTAGTTTGAAAGGTCTTTGGAATGAAAATTGTATTCGGTTTTGATTACGCGTCTCAAAGCTATGCCAAACGAACTTGGCTCATTATTAGAAATAAATACTTCAATATCTGTTGCAAAAATTCATGTTTAGTGCCTTACCGGTTCATCCGTGTACAATGAAGGTTGCGCAGCTGGTAATTCCATGGTATCCCTCTTTCCAAAATGCATAATTCCGTGGGACGCTCTCTTCTCGACTTCTCTTTCCAAATTATCCAAGAAATATTGATTATCATCGTAGTTATCTTCGTTGGGTTCAAACTCCGGCACGACAACGTCGTTGGAGATAAAACCATCCATCATATCGCCAGTATAATCTCCGAATCCAACTTCTTCGCTCACTTCCGGGCTACGTTTACCGAAACGCATGATATTGTGGTTCCTGTCGTTCGATCCATCTCGTTTTCCGAAATGCATAATCTTGTTGGAATCGGATCCTCGTTTACCGAATCTCATGATGTTGTGACCGCGTTTAGCGTCTTCTCTTGGACCACGGTTCAATTGGGCTAAAATCGCCCTGATTGTCGGACTGTGATTCATGCTGAGTGTTCCCATGAATGGATTAATACTTCTAGTTTTTCTACTTTTGGCTACGGTACCGTTTGAAGACGTATTCTCTCTTCTTTCTCCAAAATTCGTAAACTGTTGCTTAACGAGATTGGTTTTTGTCGAGTCATGGTTCTTCATTGTTTTATCTTCGTTTTTGACCTCTCTTTTACCAAAATGCATTACATTATGACCTCTCTTGTCGTTTTCGTAACTACTTCCGGATCCTTGACTGTCGTCGTAATCTCGTTTGCCGAATCTCATTAGGTTATGTCCAGCCCGTTTGTAGTCCATCCCCCCGTCGTTCGAGTATCTTACGTAGCCTTTACCGTTTAGAGTGTCTTTCAGTTCTTCGACGTCGTGTCCTTGTCTTTCGCTGTTGGTGTAGACGCGATGTCCCGCGGAATCGTCTGGTAGGTAACTGTCGTAATTGTCGTCCATTCGTTTGCCAAAATGCATTACGTTGTGAGAACCCGCGCGTTTCAAGTCTTGTAAGGCTTCGTCGATGTCGATTGGATCTTCGTCGCGTTTGCCAAAGTTCATGATTCTGTGACCTCGTTTATCTTCGTCGTATTCTTCGCGTTTACCGAAGCTCATAATTTTATGACCTGCCCTTTTATCTTCTTCCATTTCATCTCGTTTTCCAAAACTCATAATTTTATGACCTGCCCGTTTATCTTCATCGATATCTTCCCTTTTACCAAAGCTCATGATTTTATGTCCCGCCCGTTTATCTTCATCCATTTCATCCCGTTTACCAAAGCTCATAATTTTATGACCAGCCCTTTTATCTTCTTCCATTTCATCCCGTTTACCAAAGCTCATAATTTTATGACCAGCCCGTTTATCTTCATCCATTTCATCTCGTTTTCCAAAACTCATAATTTTATGACCTGCCCGTTTATCTTCATCCATTTCATCTCGTTTTCCAAAACTCATGATTTTATGACCCGCCCGTTTATCTTCATCCATATCTTCTCGTTTTCCAAAGCTCATAATTTTATGACCAGCCCTTTTATCTTCATCCATTTCATCTCGTTTTCCAAAGCTCATAATTTTATGACCAGCCCTTTTATCTTCTTCCATTTCATCCCGTTTACCAAAGCTCATAATTTTATGACCAGCCCTTTTATCTTCATCAATATCTTCTCGTTTTCCAAAACTCATAATTTTATGACCAGCCCGTTTATCTTCATCCATATCGTCTCGTTTTCCAAAACTCATGATTTTATGACCCGCCCGTTTATCTTCATCCATATCGTCTCGTTTACCAAAACTCATAATTTTATGACCAGCCCGTTTATCTTCATCCGTTTCTCTCTTTCCGAAGCTCATAATTCTATGTCCCGAACGTTTATCTTCATCCATATCGTCGCGTTTACCGAAGCTCATAATTCTATGTCCCGAACGTTTATCTTCATCCATGTCGTCGCGTTTACCGAAATTCATGATTCTATGACCTCTTTTATCTTGGTCATAATCTTCCCTTTTACCGAAATTCATAATTCTATGCCCACGATTATCTCCTTCGAATTCCCTCTTTCCAAAATGCATCAAATTGTGGCTTCCTCTTCCGAATCTCATCAAATTATGACCACTTCTTTTATCGTCGTAATCTTCCCTTTTACCAAAATGCGATGATCTCTTGGCGTAGTCTTCAATGGCTCTCAATAGTTCTTCGTAATCATCCGGTTTTCCGAAACGGGCGAGTTTACGAGCCCCGTTGATCTCTTCAGGGGTGGCGTAGATGACGTCACGTGGTCCGTATACGTCGTCTTCTCTCTTACCGAATCGCATCAAGTTATGTCCTCTCTTGTCGTCGTAATCTCTCTTTCCAAAATGCGTGTAAGCTCTTTTTTCGTCGTAAATTGACGCTAGTTCGCGAAGAGCGTCTTCGTAAGATTGTAATATTTCTTCGTTTCTACTTGGAGGGCTCTGGATTTCTTCTACAGGGTGGTAGTAATTGATGTAGGATGGATTCTGAGCTACGGCGGACGCCAACGCTTCGGCTTCGGCCGACGCTTTCAGCAAATTTAAAAGATTCCCTCGTTGGTCCGATATCGCCGGAGTTTTCACCGTTGTTGATGTTTGGACAGGAACCGTATTCTCTCGCGTTGTAGTTCTCGTTGCATCCGCGCATGACGCTGAAATGGAAAAATAAATATCCTTTAGAGAATTAGTATGTTTATGGGGATTATCCACAGATTAGCCAAATCTTCTCTTTCGTAAGTTCGTAGCGTATTAGATTATAATCCTGTTAGTATAATGAGGGATTAAAATTAATATTAATCCCAATTAATCTTTCAATTAGTCGTATTATAGAGAACTTATTTAAATCTTTACATAATCTTTATGAAAGATAATTGAACAATATAGAAATGGTTAAGTAACTAATATGTTTGAACTAGGCTGAACATAATTTACTGAATTAACTCACCTCTGTGAATATTTTGAAATAAACATGACCAAATTGCGAATATCCACAAGGTTGCTCTAGGCCAAAACATTTCTCACGGTACCTGCAATTAGAATAAAACAAATAATTAAGAATTATTTCTCTCCTTTTTCAAGAATTTATCAAATTTATATTTAAGGGAAATTCAAACGTGTCTTAAAATAAAAGCTAGTCGCTTGAAGATATTTTCATTTCAATTTTTCGCCAAATAAGAAATTAACAACACTCCTAATTACTGCCTAAAGGGAGAATGCAACCCAACAACAAGTGATTTTTTTGATCGATTCCTTATCGTTTAAATAGGCCTAATTAATTGTAAATAAAATTACAATTACGTACCATCAAAATAGGCTTAGCTGGATTCATGAATATCATTATCTTCGCATTGATTGGTCATCGACCAATAAATAAAGGCCAGTCGTTAAGGCGAGATCTTACAATAACATTCGATTGGTCGCTGAAATTCAGCTGATCTCAATGAATCCAACTAAGCCTAATTTCAGGGTAAGATTTAAATTTATTTTTAGTTTAGTATTGGTTTGTAATTTTGTTTACTGGTTGATTGAGTCTATTTAAACGACAAGGAATCGATAAATCACTTCTTATGATTCTTTAAGCTAGAAAAATTCAAGCAACTATAAGTTTTATGAACAAAACAAAATTGCGTTCAAAAAAAAAAGTAAAAAAAAAAAAAAGTCCATCTAGATAAAAGCTTATTATATCTGCATAGTATCCTATATTCATATTACAAGGTAATTTAAACTTGGCTTTTAGGTTGATGTACATTTATATTCATAGAAGAAAAATTTAAAATGCGTAAAGTGGAAGTTATCGCGAACTTTTACACGATATTTTAAAAATATTGTAAATAAAAATAGTTTTACAAATTGTAAAATGTATTTGTAAAGTATAGTGGGTGTATTTTATATTATAATATCCTAAAAGACCGGCTGAATAATGTAAGACAATATGGCCTAGTTTTAAAGCGACCCTGATCGTTAATAATAATATTTTAAAATTTACGAAGTAGTTTTGAGAAATTGATTGAAATCATTTTCAGTTCACAGGAATTCGGAGAAAATTTTGTCAAGTCGATTTCATATTTTAAAGTTCAAACTTATCATCACAATTTACCGTGATTTTTACGTCATTAGGCGGTAAGTTTAGAATTTGAAGTTCATTTATAACGCGCCTACCTTAATTTTAAAGTTTTTCAAAATATTGAATTTATAGTATATATATGTCCATATATCTTCGACAAAAACTTGTGATATGGTCACTTTGACCACGAAGCCTTTTCTATAAAATATTTAGGCTTCCGCTAGAAAAATATCAACTTGATTGATGCTGTAGGGTTTTAACAAAGATTTCTTCACGTGACATTTATTGTACAGCGTAGTGATTGATTTGTCTACTATAACATATCAAATGACAAATCAATAATTTGACATCTTGCGTTACGTTTAAAGCTAGACTGTCACCTTTTGTTTGGATTATATCAAAAGTCCATAGAAGTAAACGAGTCCCCGTAGCTTAATATTTTCAGCAAAGGTCTAGTTTTAGATCACTTAAAAATAGGCAAAAAAGTCATCACCCCTGTCTGGCTCGAGTGATTTGGACTCTTCCTCGATATTTTGAGTCTGGATAGGTTCTTATCATGTTTTTTTTATAAATAGTTTTAACTACTACACGACCAATAAATCATTTGGATGTCACCCACTAGCGTAAATTCTCATTAAAACGTACTGTATATTGACCCTAACACGGAAGTTCCTTGATGGACAGTTCATTTACTCTGTACTGGACAAATATTCTAAGGTTTAATAATAACCTTACGGATTTAATTTGGGCAGTTTCGGTCCGGGTTAACGGTACCGTTAGTTGCAACGTTGATAAATACTTGGAGGTTAATCCTTTAGAGATGATTTCTACACGATTTGTAGTGCATTTCAAGACTGTAAAACCATAGTAAAGTTTTATCTGACTGAGAAATACCCTTTAGTGAGATTAGATTTTTCGTAAATGCCTTCGTTGATGCTCTTTAGTCACTTGAAGCGCGATAATCCCCATGGGTTAAACGAAAAGTTTGATTCTTGGCAAAACAAATCTGGCTTTTTTAGCTATAGTTTAGAAATAAAAATGCTTATTGACTTCATTATCCCTTTAAAAAGAGTAAACCGAAATAGTTTAGCCGCAATATCAATTTACTTCAGGCGTTTTCCAATGATTACTCAATCTGATCTGTCACAATATATTCGAGTATTTTTAGCCTTAAGATTAATGTTTGGTTGTATACGTGTTACGTAAATACAGCTCCTCAATTTCAAATTGATTTGACAGCGGGTTCATTGCCAAGATATCCCTTGTATTTTATTAGTTCTAGTTAGCGAGCCAAGCTTTGGCCGTGTTACCAATTCAAAGTGGAATAAAAGAGCCTAAAGTTAGAATCATTACAAATCAAAATCTGCTCTGAACGCGGTTGAAAATTGCTTCAATTTTTGTTGGAAAATTTTCTAAAAACACAATTTAATTCAATTTTAACTAAATTTATTTAATTTTAAAACTCTTGTTAAATAATCTGATAAAATTATAATTTTTAATATGGTAGATTGTATGAAATTGATCTGAAAGTCCACCTTTTAGTTCGTTTTGTTTGACATTTGGTCAAGGGAGATAAATCAATTTGGAACTTAGGCCTATTTTGGCGCTAGCCTGTAATTGACTGCTAGATCTCGAATGACGGGACCAGCTTCTAACGAAATCACGGACCTGGAAGTTTAGCTAAAAATACCATTACGAGTTGTTTCGAATCAGCAAGTTACTTGTCGATTTTATTTCACTTTTTTAACCCTCCTGGTCTCGCTCTCTCTCTCTCTCTCTGTTGAGATTTTGCCTCTTTGGCACAAAACTGATCGAGTAGATTGATTTACAATTACCACTAATCTTGGCGGCTGCTACCGCGATACCTCGAGATCTCTTTTTCAACAAAATCGATTATTGAACCTTTGCGCCCATTTTCTAAAGCGATTAAGAAAATGGAGAACATTTTACAATTAATTGGACTCGGAGGTTTTCTTAAAGTACAAATCTTAGATAATAACGGATTTAGATAATCTCTTGACCATGAATTGGGATGAAACTAAAATAATTATTAATTATAGTCACTTCAAGCCTGATTATTAAAACAATTTAATTAAAATTATTTAGATTAAAAATACTACTCCATTTTAAATCTTCTTTAGTAATAGCAGAAGCCGATGAAACCCTCCTTTGAAGTCTATTACTCCCGGGTCTTGTCTACCCCTCTCTGTATGGGTTATTCTCAAAAGGCGCGATTCGTACGCCTCCTAACGGTAGATATTTTCGGAGCGGGAGTTCGTCGAGCGAATATCTCTAGCAGCCTCGGAGTTCGTCAAAAAAACGTCGTCGTTTGTGGAGAGAGAGAATTTCCAATTTTCCGTAGACAGGGGGGTATGAAGTAGGACCCCTCCGATCTCGTAAAATTGTGAATTTTACCCATACAGAGAGGAGCGCTATATGGAACATTGGAGTAGTAGACTTCAAAGGAGGGTTTCATCGGCTTCTGGTAATAGGTCCCTATTGAATATAAAATTGTAGTATAGATAAAATTCAATGGTCCATAACCAATATATGCAGGAAGTCGGGCTCGAATATTGACAATCGCCGTGTTCAATGAAAGTCCCCATGAACTAATTTTGACCTTATTATATTTTAACACTGTTTCTAAATCCGCCTGAGCTTTTGACAATTTTGTGAACTTATCTTGGACAGAATTATAGTGTCTTTTTATCCCTGGGGTAGATTTATATCTCGGGAGTGTTTGACAAAGATAAAAAGATAAAAAAAAAAAAAAAAAATCCAGAAGGCGTAAGGATGTATAAAGAGAGGCTTGTGTTATAGCTTTATCTATTTAACCTCTAAGGTAATGCTTCCAATAAAGGCGAGTAGTCTAGTAAAAGTGATAAATGACCCCATGTGCTGGTGGTAAGAACACCCCCCGAGATTTAGTTTACCAAGGGGTAAATCTTTTTTTTAGTTACGCAAAAACATGTTTTTCGTCACTCTTAACCATCGTGCTAATGCGCGTCGAACCCCCTACTGAGTGTCAAAGGCGTGGACCTACTAAAAAAAAATACAAT
Organism: Odiellus spinosus; assembly: GCA_963920705.1. Classification (NCBI taxonomy): domain Eukaryota; kingdom Metazoa; phylum Arthropoda; class Arachnida; order Opiliones; family Phalangiidae; genus Odiellus; species Odiellus spinosus. The sequence goes on along the minus strand of OY987233.1, from coordinate 22,156,136 downwards.
TCAATTTATTAACATGGAATAAGTTGTGGCTAAATACTCTTTTGTTTTAAAGACATAAACGTGCTAATTTTATGGCCCATCTCAATTAGTTTTTTAAACTTTTAGATGACCCTATAATGTTGGCTTTTATTGTGTTTATCTATTCTAGAATTTTGTTGGCTTAGATTTAATTTTTAAAACTCAGCGTGCAAACTAGATTTTTAGTTTCAGATTACTTAATTTTAAAATTTAACTTCGGTAGCGATTTTAATTAGTTAATTAGTCAATACGTTATCATTATTGCAAATCCTACGTTCTAGCGCGTGATAAGGTCACTTTCGCGCTGTTTATGTCGTGATTATTAAACAAAATTACCTATTGTTTTATGACAAGTCAGAGGTGACGTTTTAAAACAAATGTAAGGTTAACTTTTGAACAAATATTAATTTATTTTAATTATAATTTTAAGCACCATTAAGATCAATTTAAATAATCAACAAATCAAGACCAAACATCGTTAATTAGAAAGCTAATTCCATCATTAATATATATCGAAATCTAAAGAATAACTAATGAAATAGAATTCGAGTTCCTAGTCTTTAGAAACCTCTTGTTAATTTAAATTATCTTCTGAAAATGACACTAATTATAAAATCAAGCCTTGTTCAGCCTTAATCGATTCTTGGCAGCTTTCCCGTCTAACAAAAGGTTCCAAATATAATAGTCTGTAGTTTCAATAACGATTAAACCCAATACCTCTTCCTTAGTCACCATTGGTTCCTTATAACCTTACTAGAATTAATAAATTTAAGCACAACAATTAGTGGAAAAGGGTTAAATTATATGATAAATTATGCTACGAGAAGTCTAGTTTAATTTAATTTAACGGTCTCTATTAATGAATATTTGAAGTCTTTGATTTTAGGCCTAATTGGAATTTGTGTTGTGATGATCTCCAATTGGAAATTGAGTACAGTAAAATTACATATTTTAAAACCACCATTTTTAAAATTTTTAAAATATTAAAATTCTGCGCAATACTACGTCATCATGGTCACGTGATTTCGTTATTGTAGAGCCTACAGTTGATTCTCGCACGTGATAAGATCGCTTTCGCGCGGTCTTTTTCGTAAGAGTACTTGTTCTGGTTTTACCCCCATTTCGCCCAAAACATTTGACCCAATTCCCATTTCGCCCAATCTCAAATAATCTAACCTAACCCTACCTAACCTAACAATTGGGCGAAATGGGAATAGATAATTTTGGGCGAAATATTTGGGCGAAATCGGAACACACCCTTGTGCTACCTTTCGTATCAAAATTATCCTTTTTTTTTTTTTGACATTTTCATTTAATGGTCGCTTTCAATTAGGTATTTTTGTAAATAATTCAAACAAAGTATGTGGAATTTCGTTAATAATAATAATAATAATTAATATTATTTTATATGTAACAAAATATATAGAAAACTTTAATTTTTATTCATTTTTTAAAGTTATTATTCATTTTTGATGGATAATAATTTACAATATATGTTCTTAGGCATTTAAATGAGTTCTTGGCCAAACTATACACCTGTATAATAAGATGTAGGTGAAATTTGTATACGCTAGACTGCTCGTGATATATTAGGCTTAACGTATCGCTAAACATACTATATGCTGAGCTAAAGTTTCACTTAAAGCCGACGAAATAGAAAAGAGATTAATTGTAAATGAAGACAGTATCCCGTTAATTATTTTAACCCCTTTATTGATCTCTCCTGGACTTTGTAGATTCATTTGTTTGTTTTAAAGCCAAATCCACGCATCTTCTATATATCACCTAGAAGATTCACGCCTTTTAAACTCTTATTTTGAATTAATTGGTCCCCTATTCCAAAATATTTATTTAAAAGGTTCGTTTACCATAAATTAGCGTTTAAGTTCAAAATATACCGATTTTATATTATTAAACTATTTAAATTTTCCAGTTTTATAGTCATAAATGGAGCCCTGGCTGAAAACAAAATTAAAAGCCCTATTTTGATAATTAAAAGCTCTATTTTGATAATTAAAAGCGCCTTATTTTGATAATTAAAAGCGCCCTATTTTGATAATTAAAAGCGCCCTATTTTGATAATTAAAAGCGCCCTATTTTGATAATTAAAAGCGCCCTATTTTGATAATTAAAAACGCCATATTTTTATAATTAAAAGCGCCCTATTTTGATAATTAAAAGCGCCCTATTTTGAAAATTAAAAGCGCCCTATTTTGAAAATTAAAAGCGCCCTATTTTGAAAATTAAAAGCGCCCTATTTTGATAATTAAAAGCGCCCTATTTTGATAATTAAAAGCGCCCTATTTTGATAATTAAAAGCGCCCTATTTTGATAATTAAAAGCGCCCTATTTTGATAATTAAAAACGCCATATTTTTATAATTAAAAGCGCCCTATTTTGATAATTAAAAGCGCCCTATTTTGAAAATTAAAAGCGCCCTATTTTGAAAATTAAAAGCGCCCTATTTTGAAAATTAAAAGCGCCCTATTTTGATAATTAAAAGCGCCCTATTTTGATAATTAAAAGCGCCCTATTTTGATAATTAAAAGCGCCCTATTTTGATAATTAAAAGCGCCCTATTTTGATAATTAAAAGCGCCCTATTTTGATAATTAAAAGCGCCCTATTTTGATAATTAAAAGCGCCCTATTTTGATAATTAAAAGCGCCCTATTTTGATAATTAAAAGCGCTCTATTTTGATAATTAAAAGCGCTCTATTTTGATAATTAAAAGCGCCCTATTTTGATAATTAAAAGCGCCCTATTTTGATAATTAAAAGCGCCCTATTTTGATAATTAAAAGCGCCCTATTTTGATAATTAAAAGCGCCCTATTTTGATAATTAAAAGCGCCCTATTTTGATAATTAAAAGCGCCCTATTTTGATAATTAAAATCGCTCTATTTTGATAATTAAAAGCGCCCTATTTTGATAATTGAAAGCGCCCTATTTTGATAATTGAAAGCGCCCTATTTTGATAATTAAAAGCGCCTTATTTTGATAATTAAACAGTAATTAAGTACTAAAACAAGATGGTGAACTACATTATAGTAGCCACACCCCAAAAATTAATTTTAATTTTAGAAATTTTGTAATTTTTTTAAATTTTGATTTTTGAGAATATTTTAATTATTACGTTAATATTTATGAGACTAGATCCTTTGATAAACTCTTATTAAAACTTCATCCACGTCCATAATAAAGAAAGTTTAAATTAAAGAGATCGGACAAAGAATATTTAAGTTTCAAAAAATGACCTTTCACCTTTGAAAAAGAGGTTAGAAACTTAGAGTTCATTTCAATCCTCATTTTTTTAAGCTAATTTCAAGTAGTCAATTAAATATGTCAGATTGGGGCTTTTATTTCTTTTTTTCGTTATAAACTGGGCAAACTTTAGGCGGAACGAACGTCACGTTATCAAATTAAAACGGTCTCTTTTTATTTTCTACAAAATTCTGTCAAAGTCCTAGTTCCGCTTTTAACGAAATTAATTATTTCTACCATATTTAAATTAGCAAGTGGCTTAAGTCTTATAAACCGAGTGTTTTGTGGCGAAACATAGGTGTAGTAATTAACCTAGGACTAGACAATTACCTGAATTTTAACATAAATATCATGAACTTCAACTTGTAGCAAAGGGAGAGTGAAAATGATATTATTTACAAGTATATTGATTAAATAGAAATATATGTAATCGTAGACAATATGGATAGTCTAATTGTCGCGAGGATGGCCTGATTAAACACTTAATTGAACGGGGTTAAGGGGTAACATCTTTGGCGCTTTCTTTGTTTGAACCATGATTGCTTACGTGGCCTCGATAAAAAGAATAATAACCTCCAGCTAGTTGGGGTTGAACCCCCAAACTAACGGCGCTTATTTCCTATATAAAAGAAATTGCCGGTAGCCGCAATTTGTTTGGTTATCGGTGATGGTATTGACCCATTAATTCGCCTATATTTACGGATAAAACAAAGCGGCTTAAGGCGGAGTTACGAGAATAGCTTCCTTATAAATTGTATCTCGATTGTCTTGAGTTTATTACTTCTAATTAATTATTTACTTTTATTAGTCTCATATACTTATTATTGACAAATACATTTTTATACGTAATTTATCTCCATTCTCATTATAAATGCGTAATGAGTAGGAAATATTTAAATAGAAAGCTAGTGGTCTAATTTTATATGTAAGTTTCAGGCGCGTGCTTTTATCTTGACCGGAAATAAGCCAAAATTTCCCACGAATAAATTCTATCATTTAATTGACACCATGAGGCTATGCGCGCGCATTAAACATTTATGATACGTATACCAATCCTCCAATGGTTTTTCTTTCCCGCCTCTGTAATTACAACCAATTTGGAGCAATATTTCTTCCCAACTAAAACGCGTAAATAGAAGTATCCGTGCCTGAAATAAGAATTGACGTTCAATAATCTATCGTACGCCGCAACCAATCAAAATCAAAGGCGAGAGAAATAAACTTTATTAACATAAGTGGATCATTTCTAAGTTTCACACTCGCTTCAGTCTGTTTAACATTAAATTTAACGAAGCGAGGAACCTTAAATATATTTATCTCTATTAGCTCTAAGTCGATGAACGAAACTTTATCAATAGACTAATTTTCGTTTCATCCCTCAACAAATAATTCTACACACGTATTTTGGTCCAGAGAAGTTTTTATTAGGCTTAAAGGGAGAATGAAAGGCCGAAACAAGCTATTTTTAATCGATTAAGAATGCTAAAATAACGAGAAAAACAATAATATAACTCACCAAAAATATTTCCTTATTTTATAATCAATTTCCAAAGTTCCGATGCTAAGCCTAGGCTGCCTAGCTAGGTGAACTAGGCTAGCACGACCCGTATTTTTTTTAATATTCGCGGCTGTTCTTGTCGCCAATCACGAGCGAGTACGCGTATTTTAAAAATAAGCGTCCTCGCTCGTGATTGGCGACTAGATCAGACTGGAATATTAAAAAAAATATATTATTGTTTTTCTCATTATTTTAGCATTCTTAATCGATTAAAAATAGGTGGTTTTGGCCTTTCATTAACCCTTTAACTTGATATTAAAAGAACCTGGATTTTTTTTTGCTAAATGATGTGAATATTTCGTGCAAAAAATGCAACTTAAAGGAGAAAAAAATATGAATATTTACTGATCTTAAATAAATATTTTTCTGATATTAATGATTTTCAAACGGACTTATTTGATTTGTAGTAATATAAATAGTAAGAATTTCTCTAAAATCTAAAAGACTTTTCACGCGAATTCGAAATATTTGACTTAAATATCACTAAAAACATTCACTGTGAAAAAATGGTAAATATATATAAATAGAAAAATATTTTTCTAGACACGTATTTTGCGCAAATATTTGTTTTTCCTTGGAATGGATATTTTGAAATCAGTTCTACGCCTTATATCATAAGTAACTTAAACCTCTAAGTAGCCGGATGTAGGCCTTAAACATCCGGTTTGGTAAAAATGGAGCCTAACTTTCACCTAATCTAATTACCAGAATAACTTTCCTAAAACACTGCCTCTTAACAAGACCATCTTCTATTTAAACGATAAATTAGGTTTCATTCCCCCTTTAAGAAGTTATTCGAATAAAATTAACTTAAACTTAGAATTTCAAAAGTTCTTCCTTAAGAGTCGCGAACTTTTGGAAATTCATAAGGGCCTGTTTCGTAATATATGGAGTCTTTAGTTTTACAAGTCTGCACGCTGGTAAATTAGTATAGCGAATGTATGGCGTTGTTTTCGACTTTTCAGCCAAAGAAATTAACCAAAAATTTAAATTATAATTTAACTCTTGGAACTTGAATTACGGTTGAACTTAAAATTCTTACAAAAACAAATATACGCGTAAATTTAAACCCTCCTTAGAACTACTCCTTGTTGCTTTTAGGAACTAGTTGAGAATAATATTTCTCAAAGGGATCATGAAGCCTTATTTTATCGTTAATATTAACCCATTAAGGAAGTGGGAAAGTAAAAAGGTTAAGAACCCACGTCTTTCCAAAAGGGATGGAAAAATATTAAGAAAGGTGACTGACGTCACGAATGTCTCCTTCATTTCATTGATCGGGAGGTAATTGGGGCCCCCAATCAACAATAAGCATTTTCTATAGTCCAATTCACCCAAAATAAGGTTTTAGGAACTTCACCCTCTTAGGAGAGTTTGAATAACCTTCTGACAACGAAGAAATATTCAATTTTTAAAATTTAATATGTCGTAAAAATTTTGGTTCAAATCAATATGTCTTAAGAATTTATTAAATATATTTTTTTATATAAAAACTATTTAATTAACTTTATTTCAACACTCGTGACATTTCTCCTAATTTAATAAAAATCTTCGAAATCCTTCTTTTGAGTATTTGTCAAAGATTGCGGCAAAAACCTTACCGCGGTCCCCTACGTCTCCTGACAGCGTTGGAGATCCCTAGAGACTCTTTCAAGCTGATGGCTTAAAATCAATGTACAGGAAAGGGAAGCGAAGTTAAAGTGAAATTGTCACCTATTTGTTTGAAGGAAAATGGATAATATTTATATTTTTTTAATACAATTAAAAAATTCATTATATTTAAAATAATTTATAGATTTATTTTCCAACTTGAAGATATTTCTGTAACGTAAATTAACCATAAATTTCGAATGAATTAGCTTTTCAGTTAGATAGAAATTAAGTATCAAACCAGAGTCTGTTGCGTATGTCTGTATGGAAATTTCACGAGCTAAGTCTTGACCGAAATAACAAAATTATATTAATATAAAGTTTTAATTAAAAGTTATTAACTAAATTATAAAAACAACATTTAAGATATATAACAAAAATATGGAAAAAAAAAATTAACATGGTGTTGGCGTTAGGAGGAAAATTAAATTTGTGTTTTTTCCATATCATAGTAAAGGTAACAGCATCACTTTAAAACTCCGAATTTAATTAAATTTAATTATTTCTAACGTCCAGGGGGCTATACTTTCGCTTTTAAAAAATAAATATATGAAACATTCATTAATTTTATTAATATTTCAAGGTTTTTAATAATTTAACTAGATTATACCTCCTTTAGCAAATAATTTAATGTTTTTACCCTTAAAATCTGGATGGATTAAGAGTGTATTAATCCATAACTTAGATTAAATTTCTTTGACTCAATTGATTAGTACTTAAAGCTGGAATAATATGATTGGACGAATATTTTTCATGAAATCTATCGCCAAACTTAATTAATTTAAGCGTTCTATTTTGAATTAAAAGGTTAGACAGCGTCACTTTAACCGTCTTATTTAATCATCCCATCAGACAAAAAATATAAAACTTTAATTTTTTTAAAAACTTTCCTTGGGTTTTCAATTAACAACTTATTTAATTAACGTTTCTTTATTGACTTTTTTATAGAATAAATATACGCAATACCGTACGCAGATGGCTGTTAGCCACTTTCAATTAATTCCAAGGGTGTATCTTAAGGCTAGAACGAAAATTGTCAATTATTATCGACGAAAAAAATTAAGTCAAAATCTTAAACTAACACTCGTAAAGGAAGATATAACGCTAACATCAAAGAGATGTTTACGTAACACACCCACCTTATAGCTTTCGTATCAATTAGCTCGATATAAAGAAAATAAACTCCGCGTTATCATCGCTAAATCAATTATCCAATAAAAAGAGATAGAAAAATTGCCGGTTCAATTTCAGAAAAGACAATATTCATTTTTTTCACCTTAATTTCGTAACACGCGCAAATCTAATCTTATTTTTTCATTCATTTCTTAGTGTGATAAAAATGAGTCTTAGCTTTACACGCGCTACTAACTTAAAGTAATTATTAATTAATTAATTAATATTAGAAATAGCTTTTGGGGTACCATACCAATTAAATATATATTTTTGTCTTGAATTAAGGAATAGGATGTTTTTGTATCTGTAATACCATAAAACCAGAAGCCGATGAAACCCTCCTTTGAAGTCTATTACTCCAGGATCTTGTCTACCCCTCTCTGTATGGGTTAGTTTCAAAAAGCGCGATTCGTACGCCTCCTAACGGTAGATATTTTAGGAGCGGGAGTTCGTCGAGCGAATATCTCTAGCAGCCTCGGAGTTCGTCAAAAAAACGTCGTCGTTTGTGGAGAGAGAGAATTTCCAATTTTTCGTAGACAGGGGTGTATGAAGTAGGACCCCTCCGATCTCGTAAAATCGTGAATTTTACCCATACAGAGAGGAGCGCTATATCGAACATTAGAGTAGTAGACTTCAAAGGAGGGTTTCATCGGCTTCTGATAAAACTAATATTTTTACCCAGAATTAATTGAAACCTCTCATTTTTCATGAACTTACGAGTTAGTTACATTCATGGAGATTTTGCATTTTTTCGCATTTATGGGTCTATGACTTATGATGAACCAAGGCCCGTTTATAAGGCGAGATCTCCACGAGTCTTACAATAACATTCGATTGGTGTATGATAATTTAATTGGAAAAAATTGAGACCTCTAAGTCTATTTTCCGGGTTAAATTTATTTCTATTAAATTTAATTTGTTTTACTTTTGGATTAGGCTGCATTCTCCCTTTAATTTAGTTAAAGTGTTAAGAATGGACAATTCTCCATAGCTATAGTAATTATCCATGCAAACTCCAAAACTTCTATTATTTGGTTAATTCAAAATACATTTTTGGGGTACATACACGGATGTCCTCCAAACGAATTTTTAATAATTCGTAATATAAAATTTTAAAAGCAACCAAACTTCTAAATTGCATTTCGTAGAAGAGTTAATTTTATTTTGTATATACTTTGTCCACTATCTTTGAAACAATATATTTAAAGGCTGTATAAAGAAGACTCACCAGTAGTAAAACGCAGTCATAAATTATTTATATTTGAAATTCTATTGTTTCCGTAATATTAGATAGACATCAGCACCGGGGAGTTATTAATTTCGTTGTCATAGAAGAATTTTTCGGTAGGGAGTTTTAATTACTCATTTCTTTCCATTTATACGTCGACTTTGTTGAGGGTCGTAAAGCGATAAATGCTATTTCGAATACAAATATCGCGTAATCTTAAAATTTAAAATTACTCTGATTTTGTTATATTATATTATTACTGGGTTGATCCATTTTTAATAGACTTCGTATTTAAAATGTCAATATATATATTAGAATTTATTTGATTGTGGAAGGAAATAGACGGTAAAATAAATTCTGACTTCGTCCCAACCTTGAAAAAAGGCAACATCTTACTTAGAAATGGGTTCTATTTAATGGCTATTTTTGTTAGTTTCAAGGCTGGAAAAAATATAGAAAATCATATACTTTGAACCAACCTTGAAAAGAGTCAACATCTTTAATACAAACGCGTGCTTTTTAACGACTCTTTTATCAGTTTCCAAGGTTATTAACGAAAGGTATTTCTGTTTTAAGTATGTTCACGAAATAAACTCCGTGAAACCGACCATATCACGTGACATAAAAGTGTAATAATTATTAAAGATACCACATTTTTCCTCAGAGTGATACTTCTTAAAAATTGTAAATCATTTTCCCGGGCGATTTTAAAGATTTATGAAATTTATATTGCTAGTTTATTGACTCTAGGTAAAACGAGGAAAAGCTCAACATTTTTTGGGGGGGATTTATTTTTATTAACTAGATTTTTAAATTATGATTTTCGTTACGTAATCATATTCCTAGGACATTATATTTTGATTTAAATGAGATTTGCAAAATAACGAAAAATTCCTAGGTGGTTTTTAAATAGCATTTCATATTAAAGGGATTAATAATTCATTGTTAATCGATTTGAAATGTTGAAATACGCGTAAAAATACAAAATTCTTCCTGGTCATAATCCCCAGACTTCAAACTTTGACCTCTTCCAACTCTTCGTTCTATTTTTTAATTATAAAATATCGTTATACATATTTTCAGAAGCCGATGAAACCCTCCTTTGAAGTCTACTACTCTAATGTTCCATATAGCGCTCCTCTCTGTATGGGTAAAATTCCCAATTTTACGAGATCGGAGGGGTCCTACTTCATACCCCCTGTCTACGCAAAATTGGAAATTCTCTCTCTCCACAACGACGACGTTTTTTGGACGAACTCCAAGGCTGCTAGAGATATTCGCTCGACGAGCTCCCGCTCCGAAAACATCTACCGTTAGGAGGCGTACGAATCGCGCCTTTTGAGAATAACCCATACAGAGAGGGGTAGACAAGACCCGGGAGTAATAGACTTCAAAGGAGGGTTTCATCGGCTTCTGATATTTTGAATTTCACTCAAGTGACCTTCTTTTCTAGCTTAGCAGACGACGTTAACCGTAGCAACAAATAGTACAGTCAAAACTAGGATGTGTGCTTGTAAGGGAAGAGTATTTTAAAGGGGCAAATGTCATAGCAGGAAGGACCTTTAAGAATAGAAGCCTTCAGGCTCTGACGTTGTCAGGTAGAAAAAAACTCTGAATGAAAATAGGCCTTTGTCTAAACTATTTAAGCGAATTAGGGTTGGGAGTAGTACTCCATTATCTTAAAATGCGCTTTTACTGGTCCGCGTCTGAGATTTAATCTCACGAGATACGCTCTAGAACCCGCACTGTACTCGCGGGACACCATGGAACATAGCATAAACACAAGGGCTTCACGAAAACTTTGTTACTAGCTTCAATCTCAATTTTAAGGTTCAACGCTAGTAAATCTAAATACCCCATCATTCTATATACGAAATTTAATCCAAATACAAGCTTCTTACGTCTTACGCGTTGAATTTTCCAACTGATTTGAAACCTCAGAAGCAAAGTGCTATATTTGCTTAGCACCGGCTAATGCGTTGTTCTAGAATCGATCCCAACCTGAATTTTCATTGTCAGTAAAGCCGTTCGTTATCTCTCGTAGTAAGGGATTATTTAAGCCTAATTGTATTGAACTTTCCCCTAGGGATGAATTTGTCCCGAACTCTTGGCTCTTCATTCGGGAACATGAAAGGTTTCAGTTTGGTTTCAGGAAGCGGGTTTTTTTTTCTTTTTTCGAAACAAAAAAACGCGTAATCCGAAGCATTATCAATGGGATAAAGTTATATTATGTTTCCATTAAAGTCTAATCTCTTACTTTTAGTTTTAAGAATGCTTTTTAGTTGAACTTTGCGGTGTATACTCTGTGGATTGGGATATCATTACAAAAACCCACCCCTTTTTCTTTTTTCTTCCGATATAACTACTTAAAAATTACTAAAAGTTCAAAGGGGGGATAAAAATATTAATTATAGTGGTTAATTACATTAATTAATTTACGTACAAAATTATAATGTTCGTGTAAACCAATTAAAATGACCGCAAAATTCTGAAAGGGCTAGGAATTTTAAATATCAAAAAATAATAATTATTATAGGTTAGGCTTAGCGGAATTTAAAAGAACTTATTTTATATTATCAATCTACATAAAATTATGAATTTTCAAAAATTTTAAAATTACACCTTACGTGGAAATTCACGTTTTGTAATAGGATAGAGCTCACTGTAACTTCGAAAACGGAGCATAAATTTTAACTTGTTGAATCGAAGTTGGCTTAGCGGAGTTTAAAAAGATAATTTTCGTGTAAACTCCAGTTTTTAATGTTAACAATGTATGAGAATACAAATAACTGAGAGCTTCATTTTTAAATATTTTAAAAATATAAATTTGTTTCATTATCCCTTTAATGACATTATTAATGTTTTTGCGAAGAGAAATTCAACATCCACGGGTTAATTGAAATCTTATTTGGGTTTGGGGTTACCTTTCCATTATTAAGAGCTTTTTCTTTTCCTTATTTTTGAAAAGAATTTAAAAATGTATGCCTTTGAAAAGGAAACCATTTTTTTTTCTATTTGTAAATTTAATTTTGTTTTCTCTTGGAAATATATTAGTAAAGGTAATTAAAGAGGTGCTGGGTAATTAGCGTTTAATTAGTTTATACTTCGTCAATAATTAAGTTAATTACGCGTTTGAAAAGGGATACATTAGTTACCTAAAAAAGAATCAAATTCTGGTCCTTAAAGATTATCTTGTTTCGGTGTTCATTTCCAAATTAAATTTAATTAGCATCTTCAGAAAGATCGTTAAAAAATTATTCAAAATATATAAATATGCGTATCTAAATTATAATTCATGACTTGGAAAATAGTGGTGACATTTTCACTTGAAATAAATCTTTAATAATTAATTTCACTAAATTAAAATTTTTGATAATTTTAAATAAAATAGTTAAATCACAATATGGAAGTAATTTAGTTTAAAATTAATTAATTCCGCGCTTGAAAATGTAAAGAAAGTTTTTTTAATAGCAGCGAAGAAACCGAAAATATCTATTACATCATACGATTGCCAAAATTCTTTTGGGAATTGGACTTATATTAACTCACCCAACTTTTTATCTCGTGTGAACTTATTTTTCGATCTCATACTCGTATAATAAGTTTCAATCTTGTATGATACCTAATTTCCCATAAAGCCCTTGTTTAGTAACCTAAATTTAGATCAATTCCTAGGCTGCGAATGAATAAAAAAAGAAACCACGTGGGAACCTTTTTTTCCGTTCGCATCTAACTCTCTATAGATCCGACGAATTTATTTCGTTTCAATAATAATATTCAAAGTAGCGAAAGGTATGGCGGAATAATACGTAATGTTAATTGTAGATAAAATAGTTTTCTGGAACGGGAATTTGCGAGAACTTTACGGTCCTGACAATCTCGTATTCGAGATCAAACAGAAAAGTTCAAAGATGTCTAAAAAAAAACCCACGTTCATTGTAGATTCGTATTGAAAAGAATCAAATTCCAGTTAAAATCGCTTGGGATACGAGTACCGAGTAATAGTAAAAATTATATAAGAACGTCCAATAAAGGCGGACGTTCGCTATTGGTGGCTTTAAAGAGTCACGTGTTAAAGGGAAACTTAACGGTTCTGAATATAATTTCGAAATAGTCCTGGTCGATTTCCAAAAACCGGAAGTCTAGAGACCCTCGCGAAAATTTTGGCGGGGAAAACTTTTGTCACGTGATCGTCCGCCATCTTTTTGTAACTATGCGAAATTTTCGTCCGCTCTAGTGATCTGTTCTAGTGGAGAGCGACAGACTAACAACTTGAATTTGGTTTGTGGGAAATAAAATTAGAAATAGTCTGGCAGCCTGTTACTACAAAAAGATGGCGGCGCGGCTATGAGACGAGCGCCCATTTCCGGCAAATCGACCAGGACTATCCACAATTTTTAATTAATAATTGATATGATAATATGATTGGTCCAAATTCATATTTACTTTATTTACTAAGATAGTTCACCATTTTTAATAGTCTTAGGGATGTAGCCCATTGATATTAGCAGAGGTATATAATAACCCCCTTCGGAGGGAAGTATGAAAGCCCCTATACTACCAATGCTAAAAATCACGAACAACGAGAGCCCGCTGCTGACTATCTAGGCCACTAGCTCGCGCTGGACTTCTCAATGTCGCTACTCTAGTAAATGGTCTTTGTATAAACAAGACGGCTCGATTTGTGTTTAGAACTTCCTGTCTCGGGAGTCAGGCTGTCTGTTAAAATGGAGTCGAAGGTTGACTTCAGCTCGCGAGTTCCGGAAGCGCGCGTAGGGAAAATTTAGTGAGGTTCAAAATGGTGTAACTATTTTTTGGGAGTAAAGCGGTGTGTCGATCCGCCGCGATTTACGCCGGGCACTCGTGGTTCGTCGATTTTGCCTACCTTTCATACTTCCCCCCGAAGGGGGTTATTATATACCTCTGATATTAGCTAGTATCAGCGCACCCTGAAATATCTTGGTCCAACTTCTTAGGAGTAGTGGGTGGGTTTTATTACTCCCTTAGGTATGGACCTCAAATGTTATATCTTAAGAAATATATTGTATGCGAGATCATACTCCAGATGTATAATGACTTCAAAGCTCTTTCTGGGATGATATTTATTCATATACCGTAAAAAAAAGTTCTATTCCTTAGTGGGTTTTCCCACGCTTTGATCGTAAAATAGTTTCTCCAAATACCCGAGAAAAAAATACTAGAAATCTCTCGGGTTTACGTGAATAAATAGTAAATGACCCTAAGCGAAGTTTAAGGATAGTTTACGGGTCATATTACGTGTATATTTATATATCTAGCGCGTTCCTGAAAGCCACTTGTTGCGGTCAGTTGAATCCGCGCCAAATTTCTCATATTAAACGCGCCGAATATATCGATTATCCGCTTCGGTTGTTTCGCTTTGTTTCAGAACCTGAGCCAAAAATTTGTTGTTACGGAGTTAAACGGAGAATCAGTAAAAAAAATTATAAATAAATATTAATCTAGAAATAAATTTAAAAATTTCCATCAAAAAAGGCTTAGCGGGATTCGTGGAGATTATGAACCTTAACGACGAGCCTTTATTTGCGCGGAAATTCAACTGATCTCTTTGAATCTAGCTAAGCCTATTTTGATGGTGAGTTTTAAATTTATTTCAAGTTTAATATTTGTTTGTAAATTTTTTTTCTGTTGTAATCTTTCTTTAAGGATTAATATTTGTGACCAAATCATTCTTGGAATAAATTTTATTAACCACGATAATTAACTTATAATATTATGAAATTAATTAAACTTCATGGCTGAGAATGAAAAGTTTAAATGTTTCTGGAGTACATTCCAATTTATTTAGAACTTTAAACCCATTTAAACTAATCAAATACTACTCGAAAATAGTAAAACCGAAATTTTGACCTCACTTTTTGACCTTTTATTTTGGATTTAAGGAAAGAAAAGAATTGCTGAAAAGTAAAGGAGCTAGATTTTATTTTTAAGAATCTTTACTTTTCTAGAATAAGTTCTGAACTTTTGTTACACCATATTCCTCGGAGTGATGTTGTAACATAAACGGGTCGTTCGATATTCTGTAAAGTAAAACCAAGCATTCGACTCAAAATGTTACAACGAACGTATTTTTCGTCTGTTCGTGTAGGGACGACGTGATTTTTGAGAATTTTTGAACGAGCGGAGTTCGTGTTTTATTAGGTACAAACAAAAGGTGGTCAAATATCTCGATTTAACCAGTTTAAGTTCGGAGTACGTATTATACTACAAGCTTCCTTTTGATATCATTGTTGTAGTTACTTAGTTATGTCGGCTATTATTGTAACGGATCTCCATACGGGTTGCAAACCTCAAAAGGATTGTTCTTTTAGGTTATATATAACCCCTTGTAAAACAAAATATTCTTCTAACAAGAGAGCTTTGGGAGACTAAAGTCAAGGACTAAAAAGAGATTATGACGAGGGAAATTTCTGCCACGAGACTCGTAAATATTGTCAATGTTTTAATTAAAGGGAGAATGAAACCTAATACGATTTTTTTTTATCGATTCCTGCCTAATCCGATAGTAAAAAGTTTACAAACAAATATTAAACTAAAAATATAGGCTTAGCTGGTAGTATGGTACATGCTAGGTTTCCCATTACCTCTAAGATTTGTTTATTTAGATATCTAGGGAGTCTATAGCTTTGTACGTGTTATTAATTCAAGATGAAAAATATTATAATCTTGAAAATATTCTGAAATATCAAATATATTTTTAAAAGAATATTTTTGCAATTTAAATTAAATTTTCCGTGGAGGAAGTATGATTCTGTTTCCTTAAAATTTGCGGTATTATGAAATTTTTGCTCGAAACAAAACAAATTTAATAGTTAGTCGTAATTCATATCATCTAAGATTATTTTGCCCGCGTTTTTAAATTGTTTTATTGATATTTTTTTGTCTAGAATTTTTAATAAACAAAAAAAATATATTTGATGGATTTGAAAGGGTTAGTTATAAACAAAAGAACAAGAATTTATGTAATTTAAAACCGGCCAATCAGAGAGTAATAACTTTCGAAAAAAAGCATCCTATATTTTTTGATATTTTTATTTTGAAGTTTCTTAACAATACTTCAACTCAGACGCGTAAAAATTTAAATGTGGATTTTAATAGTATGATATTGTGACAGCTCTAACGTTAACTGACTACAGCCTTGGCAATTCTAAATTTACGTAATTACGTCACATAATCATTCGAAGATCAGATAGTAGACGTCAGTCAGATAATTATCATCGCTAATTAATTTAAATAATTTTTAATAACTGATTGAGTTTTTTTTTTTTTTTTTGGATTTAACCCTTGATGAAGAAATATATATTCCAAACCACATTTAAAATATATTTATATATGCGAAAAAATAGTGTAACTAACTCTTATTTCCTCTGTTTTCATATTGAAAAATAATCCGTGATATCTTTATTGAATTCTAGACAAAGACGTTTCACGATTGTTGACTGTTTACGCGTTAAAATTTCCGTCTTTCGCTTAAAACCAACTACGAAATGGCCCTGAGGTTAATAAGGTCCGCGCTTTATCATAAAATGAGTCATTTTGAATGTCATCGTTTTGTTTAAGACATTGATATCTATTCTTATATTACTTCCGGGTCGTGTTTACTCTTAAAGACCTTATTGCTCGCTTCGAAAGATTTAAATTAGCTTTCCCTTGGAAGAATGACTGCTTTAAAATTCCAAGAATTATAATATAAATTCTGACCTTGCCGAAGTATATTATAGATTGAGGCTCTCAAGCAATTTTATGACTCAGAATTGACGTATATTATGTATTTATTACAACCTAGGAATGATATATAGACATAATTTACTTATTACAACTCAAAATTAACATTTATAATTTATTTAAACTCAGAATTGACATATATAATTTATTATAACTCAGAATTGACATATATAATTTATTTAAACTCAGAAATCAGAAGCCGATGAAACCCTCCTTTGAAGTCTACTACTCCAATGTTCGATATAGCGCTCCTCTCTGTATGGGTAAAATTCCCAATTTTACGATTTAGAAGGGGTCCTACTTCATTCCCCCCCCCTGTCTACGCAAAATTGGAAATTCTCTCTCTCCACAAACGACGACGTTTTTTGGACGAACTCCGAGGCTGCTAGAGATATTCGCTCGACGAACTCCCGCTCCGAAAACATCTACCGTTAGGAGGCGTACGGATCGCGCCTTTTGAGAATAACCCATACAGAGAGGGGTAGACAAGACCCGGGAGTAATAGACTTCAAAGGAGGGTTTCATCGGCTTCTGTTTAAACTCAGAATATACATATATAATTAATTACAACTCAAAATATACATATATAATTAATTACTAATTCCCAGGATTTTTGGAAATTAAATTGAGTTAAAAGTCAAATCTTTACCTAAGCCATTTTCGATCAAACATGATAACTTCTTGTCGATCTTGTAAAAAGGGCAAAGTTATTTGTGAAGGTTTGACTGAATTACGCTGATTTTTAATATCTGTCCATTCTGATATCTCTTAAGATCTTATAAAAATACAACATGTTGTGTAAGTTCAGAGCTTGGCGAGCAATCGTTTCTGAGAAAAACACACATATTGGCTTGGCTCGTATGATCTGACGCTAAACCAAATATTGCTTGAAAGGTGTACCTTGTAAATATACTTCGTCGATATAATTTCATTCGCGATAAGAGATAGCAAATTATCTCAGGCGGATTGATACGCGATGTTAAAACTCATAGACGATAAAGTAGTTCTTGAAACTAATCTTGGAATGAACTAGGTTCTGGTAACTTCCATATAGTGGTGTTAGATTTCTTTCTGATGTTTAGTTTATTTCGAGCAACACGGTCAAAGCTGAACGATTGAGGTCCTATACCTATTTTACTCGTAACTTTATTGTCTCAAAAGTCTAGAACCAATTTATATCATATTCATATTATGTCTAGAGTACGTACAAGGTTAGGTTACTACGTATCGTTAACCAACAAAATAGGTATTTTTTTGATACCATATAGGCTTATACTCGTTGAACACTTAAATTGATACGATATTGAACGATATAGAGTGCATATTTCCAGGGATTTCCCACGCGATATCCACTATAGCAATATGTAATAATAAAAACCATTAATCAAGGAGCGTACACCATATATATTTAGTCATTTTGAGTTTGCCTCACTCTTAAAGGTATAAGGTTTTTCACTAATTGAACTTCTGACACGTGATTCGGTTGTTCTAGTGAAAGTACTTATCTTTCATTCGAAATTAATCCTTAATTACGTCATCAAGCTTAAAAATTGTAGGGTTTTTTTTTGGTGGGAGTCGTTCGGGTCCATCTGATGGTTCGATTTTGATATTTCACCTTCTAACTTTAATTCTTGGTTTCCCAATTATTTATCAACAAATTATTATTCAAGACAATTGATGATAAATTAAATAAATCTTCGAATTTTGCGTATTTAAAATCCAGAAACTTAATATATATTACGTAAGACTTGTTCTTTAATCAGACAGATTCCTCTAAACCATGGCACGAATTGAATCGTATATTTCCATACAAATGAATTCGTATTGAATAGACAATAGCTTGAAATTGATGATCCAATAATTATAATTTATGCTTTGAAATCGTTCGATCAGACTAGCTTCAAATATGTAATTAATTTAGGCAACTGTTAATAACTCGTGGCAAAGTTAAATCAGTTGTGATTGTAATAATGGGCCATTGTTTTAATACTTATTCCTACAATTAAATTAAATTTTTTTTATTTTCTAGAAAAAATAAAGTTTAAAATCAGGTTATTTGTTTCAGTAAGTCATGGGTAATTAGGTTAATTACTATAGTAACTATCCATGGTGTTGAGTAATTAAAAACGTATTTAAAAGATAATAATATATTTGGTTTTATTTTATGATAGAAAGCTTTTGATTGTCAAATTTTTGGAAATGAAAATAAAAATAATTTAGTCTTCATACTCTCATTTAATTAACGAGAAATCTTCGTAAATATTTTAAAATAAATTAAAATTCAAATAAGGAATAAGTTCTAATTAAATTAAGCTTACTTTCAAAGTGAAATTAAAAATCAATCAATCTTTTAATAACATCAAACGAAACTGAGAGCTTCGAAATAAAATATTTAAATTCAAATTAGAAATAGTTAATCCCACGAGAATAAAGATTGATTTAAATTTTCAATATTAAATGACAAAGTTATATTTTCTCCAGAACAGACTTAAAATTTATTTTATTATTATTATATTTAATATTTAACAAACCTAATTTTAAAAATGAAATATTATTATTCGATAAATATAAATATATATCTAATTAATTTAAGTATCTATAATATTTGAAGAATATTTAATAAATTTGATTGGTGGTTTAATTTTAAATGCTGTTGCAAATTTAATTTACCCGATTTTATCCAATTAAACCATATACAAACTTAACAAAGAATCTTATTAATATTATTTTATATTTAACTTAGTAATTAATTATTATTAACTTAGTAAAATGCCATATTCAATTATTAATATTTCCGTGTTGACGCGTTCTTAAGTCTGGAATAAGTCTGACTCATTAGAACGAGCGAAGTAAAGTTTCAACAAAATATTCATAACCGCAATTTTCCCCTTTTTGTTTTTTGAAACTATAAGATGAAATGATATTAGGTAGTTTTTGCTCCAAGTATTTCTTCGCTCCCAATTCAACTCGTATGAATTTTCTATTTCAGAAACTTTTCCCTGTCGATCATAAATCACGCGTACCTAGTGGATCTAACACCAAAGAAGAATGGATTCGTGAAATTTCTCTTATCGATCCTATCAAATCTGTATCCTAAAAGAAGCCTGAGAATGAAAATGGGCAAGGAAAGATTGAACAAAAAGCTTATCCAAATTATAAAAAGAAGATAGGATGGCTTAATGACAAGTAGCAGCCGGTGAGTTAAACGACCTTATATTATATTTATATTTCTTTTGTTTCGTCAACCAATTGAGACAAAGACAGGTTGGGGATTTAGTGACGTAT
Source organism: Odiellus spinosus (assembly GCA_963920705.1). Lineage (NCBI taxonomy): Eukaryota > Metazoa > Arthropoda > Arachnida > Opiliones > Phalangiidae > Odiellus > Odiellus spinosus. The sequence continues at coordinate 22,136,198 of OY987233.1, read as the reverse complement.
TTTCGTTGATGGATTTAATTCTATTAGGTTACAATTTCCAAAAAATTGAAGCCGATGAAACCCTCCTTTGAAGTCTATTACCCCCGTGTCTTGTCTACCCCTCTCTGTATGGGTTAGTTTCAAAAAGCGCGATTCGTACGCCTCCTAACGGTAGATATTTTCGGAGCGGGAGTTCGTCGAGCGAATATCTCTAGCAGCCTCGGAGTTCGTCAAAAAAACGTCGTCGTTTGTGGAGAGAGAGAATTTCCAATTTTCCGTAGACAGGGGGGTATGAAGTAGGACCCCTCCGATCTCGTAAAATTGTGAATTTTACCCATACAGAGAGGAGCGCTATATGGAACATCGGAGTAGTAGACTTCAAAGGAGGGTTTCATCGGCTTCTGATGAATGCTTGTGTAACCGTAGTTAACAGCTAGGATCGTACTAAGCCTTAAAGTCGATTTAAACCATTTTAAATCGTTGTCTGATCGTGAAAGTGTTTTTCTTAAATCGATTTATTTTCGGTTAAACTAATAACTCATTAAATTCTTTTAGTTTTAATTAGTGAAAACTTTAGTTTTACTTAAGTTTATTATTTCAAGAAAATATCATATTTTAGCGCATATTTCCTCGGGTTTAACTTCGATGTTATTCGAGATCACTTTTAAAAACTTTATAAAAATTGTTCAAAAATTCGCCTCAGATTTCGTTACGCGTCTTGAAGATTAATATCGCAATTTTTAAAAACTCGTCGTATTAATAATGCGAAACGTTTACAAACAAACCCTCAAACAAGGGGTTAATACTAAGGCGGATTAACACGCGATATTGAACTAAATAAGGGGAAAAATAGTCCTCACGAACTTCCTCTGATATAATTAAGTCCTTCCTTTCGACCCATGAAGGGATAGGGATACTTCCCCAAATACATCGCTGATTTACGTCATTATAAAGTTTTAAACAGAGACTAGTTACCACTGAATCGCCATTTAAAAGGTTTCGATCTAAATTAACTATTTAATAAATTTTTAATAGTAATTATAATAATCATCGCTTAATCCCAACCCTTTGACCTTTAACCCGATCTTTAACGACTAAATAATTTGCTAATCCAATAATCCATATAAGCCACGATTCTAAGTATTAATACGTACTAAAACTGTTGAAATTTCACTATAATTTACGTCTGTCTGTCCATAGGGAACTCTTAAATTTATAAATAATTGTAAAGCCTCCTTACGAAACTTTTTTTTATAATTAATAACACCCGCAAACGAAGAGATGACTCGATAACCTTTACCCCGACAAAGTTTCCAGGGGTAACTTGCCTCTGGAACCCTTAAACAATATAATAATTAATCGTAGTTTAGTTTTTGAGCGGGGGAGAAGATGCTATTAAATTTCGTAATAGAAATTGGAGGAGCCAAGTTTATTCTTTATGACGTAAACAATATTATAGGCTGTATTAATAACGAGATAGGATACCGGCATCCGATGTTATATTACCCTATAACCCTAATACAACCAAAAGCGGGGTATGCCATTACTCTTAAAACCTTGTTCGCGAATACTACTTTAATAGGGAGAACATAGCCGGGATGAGAAGTGAACGGGTATGTAAGGTATTATAATTTATATAAGCTTCAACCTTGACCTCGTTTTCAAGTTTATTGGGGAATAAAAAAAGTATGACATTAAAATTTATAAATATCATTTAAAAAGAGACTATGAATTATCTATGAATTACTTAGGTTAAAATTGATATGAATACCGAATCTTGTTGTATTTTGAATTATTGAATACCGTAACCAATCTCGTCGTTAGACGAAGCGAATAGGAATGTCCCAGCTTGCGTGTTTAGGATATTTCAGCAGCTGAGCGAGTCATTTCCTCGAAAATCTCTTCGTGCGAAAATATTGAGATTACGTGATTTTATGCTATAATACATTATTGTGTCTCAGTCTGGCTGGGAAAATATGACTGGACCCTTAAATATTTTTATTTCTACGGAGTTTCATAATTTCATTGTGCAAATTGTACCAAAAATTTATTTACAAGAAAAATTGAAAGGTTAATAGGGTTGGGGTCTCGGAAAGGGAAACCAAATAAATAGGCCTAAAAACTAAGGTTAGGAAATATTAATTATTGGGCCTAAAACATTGACAATAAATTAATTCAGAAGCCGATGAAACCCTCCTTTGAAGTCTATTATTCCCGGGTCTTGTCTACCCCTCTCTGTATGGGTTATTCTCAAAAAGCGCGATTCGTACGCCTCCTAACGGTAGATATTTTCGGAGCGGGAGTTCGTCGAGCGAATATCTCTAGCAGCCTCGGAGTTCGTCAAAAAAACGTCGTCGTTTGTGGAGAGAGAGAATTTCCAATTTTCCGTAGACAGGGGGGTATGAAGTAGGACCCCTCCGATCTCGTAAAATCGTGAATTTTACCCATACAGAGAGGAGCGCTATATGGAACATTAGAGTAGTAGACTTCAAAGGAGGGTTTCATCGGCTTCTGATAAAAATGAAATTAAAAGGCGCTCTTTTACTCATTTCATCGGCTTCTGATTAATTTTATAATTATTTAATATATAATTAATAAACCATGCACTAGAAATTTCGTAAATAATTTATTTTAATACAATTTTCGTTTTTAAATAAATTATTTAAATTTATTCAATTAATACGGCCCGTGTTAAATAATATTTTGGTAATTTTGAGGTTTAATATAGTATATTATAGATCCAAAATTTTCAAATTATTACGCGTGATATTGTAAAAAAAAAATATAATATTTTCAAAATGGGTTCTTTAGCCTTATAATACTTGAAATATTGAAACTTTGCTTTTCAGCTAAGCCTTATCTGTCTATTTTTATTCTAAAATAAGTTTGCAAAATAGGGAAACCTATCTCGGAACGATACGTAATGTTAAACTTAGTATATAAAGTTGAAAGTAGTTTTTCCAAGTCCTTTTAAACTCGAGTATTGTAGAGCTTCCATCAAAGTCTTATTTATTTTTTTCATCTTAGTGAAAATGGAGTGTCTATCTCATCCAACGTCTTACGCGGGTCTAAGCCCGTTCTATTCCACTCTTCAAGTAGCGATTGAAATGTGTATTGGATAGAGAGAGAGCTAAACTTAATCAATTGTCACTGTACGAAGTCTCTTACTTCGGAGTCGCGTTTTCATAATACGTTATTTTGGATTTAGCGCCTGAATGTGGGCTTTGCTCTGAACTTCAAAGCGCGGCAGGTAGAACACTTTTACAGGCGCTCATAGAAAAACCATTAGATGCGTAGCCAAGGAGGATCAGAGAAGGAGAGGAAATGTGGGGCTGCGTTGAGTTAGAGAGAGAAGAGCCAACCTCCCACTCGGGTGGAAAGGGGGGATAGGAAATTCTCGAGGTAAACTGTTGTCACGTGGTCGCTAGCTAGCGCGTCTCATAAAGGATTCGTTTTACCCACGCGACAACATTTTACCACGAAACGTCTCTACCCCCGTTCTCCCAGAGTGGGAGTTTAGACCGACGCAGTAGGAACCGCGCCGTCCCCACATTTCCTCTCCTTCTCTGATCCTCCTTGGCGTAGCAAACAAATATTAAACACCAGAAAAATAGGCTTAGCTGGATTCATGGAGATGACCCGAATGTCTTGGCATTAATGGGTCAGCGACCAATGAGCGTAGGCTCATCGTTTTTAGGATCTCCGTGAATTCAGATAAGCCTATTTTCCAGGTACGTTTTTATTTGTTCACGAAACTTAAAACCTTTAACTTTACATTTAATCAAACTAAATAATTTAATTGACTTAATTTAATCCTTGTAATTCAAGTATAAGATTGTCCGTGAAAATTCAGCTTTACCAAATTTCCACCTATCTTCGGACAAACTTAAAGTCAAGGGTAGTTTGCACACTCACTGAATGCTGGGACAAGTTAATACACGCGTTAAAACCTGGTAGGGAATTGTAAACTTATCTTGCCAAAGTATACCGAGTGAACTCGAGCAATTGAATCCCACGTTCAAGATATTAGGAATGGAACTTGTAGAACTCTCGTACGACGGTTGTATACGAACGCGTTAGTGGATTTGAAATGGTGGATCCATGAAGAGCCAATATATATCTATATAGTAAATTTCATGTCGAATTGACAGCCAATACTAACCTATCTCCTACCTTTATATTTAATCTAAAACAAAGACAGATATAATCCTGGCTTCGCGCGTGCTGCCAATTCGAAATGAAATTAATTTTATTATACATTCGTTCAATAAGAGTTGTCATAATAGAATTGACCCTGGCGGATTGATACGCGATGTTAAATCTCATAGAGAAGTGAAAACTCATTTTTATGATCGCAAAGGCTTAATACTTCAAACTAGATACTAACCGAAGCTCTATAAACTTAGTTTAAGTGATCTAGGTTAAATATTTTAGATGAAATTATGGTTTTGGCTTCTTATCGAATAGTACCAGAAGTAAATAGGCGGAAGTATGTAACCCCAAGCTACTAATTAGCTACCGTGAGAAATTAATAATTATAATAATCGTTTAGGCCTTTGCCTACGTTTGCATTGAAAAATTAGTTACATTTCAAATCTAGTATTTAATTTAAATGATTAACTAATGAAGTACTTTAATTATTCTAATTAAATATCGTTTTTATTTAAGTAATATGAAGTTCAAGAAGACATCGTGTTTTTGAATTATTATTCAATATCATTTTGGTGAAAACTGGGTTATTAAGTTCTCTCTCTAGAAATAAATTAAATAAATTCTTGATAATGTCAAACGAAAACCTAAGATTTTAAATATTTTAGTTCACAGTGAACTTTACTTAAGATTATTTCTTATTTTTGTAGCTTCTTTCCCATTTAGATTATTAGTTCCCGGAAGGTATTAAACTTTTAAGATTAATATTCCAATTATTTTAGTTGACACAACGTTAAATATTTTTCTTTCGTTTTTTTATTATTATTAAAACAAATTCCAAGACTAATTACAAGCAAAAGAATAATTTAGATGGTCTGAAAGATTGTTTTTTTTTTAATCATAAAAAAAATTTAGTTCAAACGCAGTTTACTAAACTATTTTTTATTTCCTGTAAGATTTAACATTATGTAACAATACGCCTTAGGTTTCCTTACTTATGCAAATTTATCTTGAACCCAATTACAGCATTTCAGAGCGAATGTTCAATTAAGGATAAGTTCCAAATTTCTTTTAAAGTGAAGGTGACACCATTTTTTTTGTTCCCGAATGGCTATGAATTTATCACGCGTTGAAACGTTCTTAAGAAAATATGTTTTACCAGAAGTAGATGAAACCCTCCTTTGAAGTCTACTACTCTAATGTTCGGTATAGCGCTCCTCTCTGTATGGGTAAAATTCCCAATTTTACGAGATCGGAGGGGTCCTACTTCATACCCCCTGTCTACGGAGAATTGGAAATTCTCTCTCTCCACAAACGACGACGTTTGGTTGACGAACTCCGAGGCTGCTAGAGATATTCGCTCGACGAACTCCCGCTCCAAAAATATCTACCGTTAGGAGGCGTACGAATCGCGCTTTTTGAGAATAACCCATACAGAGAGGGGTAGACAAGACCCGGGAGTAATAGACTTCAAAGGAGGGTTTCATCGGCTTCTGGTTTTACATATATGACCTAGTTAATTTCTGGAACTTAATTAACGAAAGATATAGTACTTTTATAAAAAAGACGGCGCGAAAGCCACCATATCACGTGCCAGAATCAGCTGTAAGTTTTACAGTAACCGCGAACACTAAGATAAATCATTAAACTTCAATAATTAAATGAAATTAATTAATTTTAAAGCCCCTTTTTCAATCAACTCTTTTCATTCTCCCTTTAAATACCAGGGTAGGTGGATATTATGTTTTTACGTGTAGAAATTTGTACCTGAGATCAAGTATGAAATTCCAGGTTTAATGCCGTGCATAGCCCACGGTCCAAAAAAAATTGGTTTTGTTTCTCTCTGGTGTCCTATGCAACCGTATTTGGTTATAAATGATCCTTATGGTTGGCTGCTTTTTGCAATAATCTTTTGCTTTTGCTATAATGTTGAGATTTTAGTGGAAATACGACGTAATTTCGTACTTCGAAACTTTCTAGATACAACCTTTTTACTCTTAACTAAAATTAAAGGTTAACCTTAGGCCACGTAATTGGTATAGAATTTAGGCTCTGGGAAATTTTATCAGCCATTATAATTACGGTCCTCAACAAAATTAATTTTTTCTTTGACGTTTTAATTAACCGATGGTAATTTAAATGCAGTTTAAAATTTAGAATACTCTACATTACAGGGTTGCCACGGGTCAGGGAAAACAGGGACAAGTCAGGGAATTTGAAAATGAAACAAAAAAGTAAGGGAATTTTAAGATATTTTAAAAAGTTAAGGAAAAGTCGGGGAATTTAAAGATCTTTCAAGAAGCCAGGAAATTGCAATCATTATCCGCGGAAAAGATTCTCAGCTGACCGTGTCAGTTGTATAGATTAGAACAAAGATACGCCTGCAACAAAGTTTGGCGAACGCGATTATATAAAAAATAAAAGGTTAAAAATTGGGTAGTATTAGCTGAAACGGCCAGGGAAAACCTGGAAAAGTCAGGGAATTTGCATCTGAAAAAACTGTGGCAATTATCCTGATTTAAATTTATTAGTTTATTTAAACGACAAGGAATCGATAATACATCATTTATTAGGTTGCATCTCGCTTTAAAATAAATATGGTCTAGACTGTAAGTTAGAAAAAGATTTTAGGGTCAAATTGAGATAAATATTTTAAACAATTCAATTAATAATTGCTTCGAAAATTAATTGGTGTTTAATTGGATGAAAAGAAATATTTTTGGGTCCCATTCGAGAACTTCAAAGATTATTTAAATAGCGTGTTTTTTTTTTTTTTTGGATTTTGTTCCTTAAAAATCTTTCAAATATCATAACTTTTATTTAATTGCGAAATTCTACTCCAATTTAATTTCGCGTACGTGACTTCATTGGGAAAATATTTTTACTAAGCGTGGATGTGTGGGAGTATTGCATAGCGTCGCTAAAAGAGGTTTTTTCTTGATAAAACATTATTATAATCATTTTTTTACATTAATAAAGCGAAGTTTAAAGTTAATTTAAAAATTAAATATAATCGTAGCAGGGTGACCACTTTTCCTATATTTCCTATTTTTTCCTATATTTTAACCTCCTTCCTATTTTCTCCTATAATTTAATGTCAATTCCTATAATCTCCTATATTTCTACTCAAAATCTCTAGTTAAGGGTAAAGTTCTAAATCATCCTGTCAGCTGTGGCTGTATAAGATTATTTTAGCTTAACTGTACATTTTCCAGTTAAAATAGTCTGTAAAATTCCATACTATTTAAGCAATTGGATCGTATTAATACCACGTTTAAACCGGTGGCGAGAGTTGTGACGCAATAATAAACATGGTTCCTACTTTTAATTAATTATTTTCCTATTTTACACTTATTTCTTCCTATTTAATCCTATATTTTACATAAAATTCTTCCTATATTTTCCTATATTTCGCAAAGAAATTTCCTATATTTCCTAAATAGGATTTTCAAATTTTCAGTGGTCACCCTAGCTGTCGTACTTAAAATTTTCTTTATGAGGTTATTTATAATATTATGTAGTTACATTATCTACTAACGTATTTATTCTAACGAACCTTGAATTTGAGTAAATTCAGTTTAAAATAAAAACCAGAGATGATTCGTGTTTCTTCTTAAAGATGATTGCTTATCGTTAAGCCTAATCCACCAGTAAAGGAAATATTGCAAACAAATATTAAACTAGAAATAAATTTTAAACTTAAAAAATATTTTTTTCATCTTTCTTCTTAGAAGTATAAAATGAAATTTCTTTACTTTATGACAAAAATAAGTCTTGGAAAGTTTTTGATATAACTAAACAAACACTTTAAGATTATGGAAACTGAATTGAAATATAGAAAAATATGGGAAGATTGCTTGGGTGAGGGATATAAGACGTTTCATTTCTTGTAAGCCTTTTGAACGTTTGACAGTCGACGCTTTTTTCAATTATTCTTTTGACATGTCGTGTTTATGATCTCTTTACATATTTTTTTCATTTAAACTCTAAATATTCCGAATCAATTTTAATTTTCAGTACACATTATGATAGACTATGAATTTAGAACTGAGATTATTCCATAAAAAGATAATCATAAGCAAACTTAAACTCTGCTATAGCCGCGTTCATATTAGGCCTTCAAACCGTTTCGCTGAAGTCGTGTGAACGGGAATCCGTCTTGTCTCAAATCGATTTGATGAGATTTCTCGAAACTGCTTCGGGAACCAGTTTCGTATCGACTCGGAAGTTTCAACAACCGATAGATGAAGCTACGATAAATCGATTTACAAAGATAAATGAACTCGTGACGGTTAAAACTATTCCTGACGATTTCATTTCGATTAAGAAATACTAAAGAAATTGGAAACGCTGAAATTAGTATTTAAAAAATATTTTAGTCGAATTATTTTGAAACTGTTTCCCGAAGCTGTTTCGAGAAATCGATTCGAGAAAACCGGTAAATCTTTTTGAAACGATTTGAATTGGCTTCAAATGAACGCGGCTTATGACGTATGTTTGCTTAATTTGTTACACAACTAGTTATTAAAGACTTTTATGGAATTAATAATGAACTTTTGGTTTTGAGAATTAAGTAATAAAAATAAGACGATGTAAATCGTGCGTTTTATAGAGTTAGAATCATTGTTTAACTGTTCAAGGCTGTTAATTGCGGATAGATTTAGGTCTAGGTGACTTTTAGAAAAAGGCACGAATTCACGTATTACTACTTGTTCGTTAATTTCGGGATTAAATGAAGCCAACTCTGTCTCAAAACTCAAGAACTTTCGCTAAAAGGGAATAATCTCGAGAGATAGAGCTTTTAGGAATTATGTATTGAAATATATAGCACCATCGTAATGTAAAAGATTTTGTTTGGTGAAACAATTCTACATAGCCTTATCTTGAAATGGCCGTAACTTTTCTCTACTAGCTCCTAGGTTTAAATCGATTGCACCATTGGAAAGAAGACATTCCCTAGATTAATTTAAGATAATAAAATTGACATGAGCCACTCGTTAAAGATTATTCCGCCACTGATAGAAATCGAGCAAAAACCCAAAAATGAGCCCTGTCTTAAAATGGCCGTAACTTTTCTCTACTAGCTCCTAGGTCTAAACCGATTGCACCAATAGAAAGAAGACATTCCCTAGTTTAATTTGAAATAATAAAATTGACATGAGCTACTCGTTAAAGATTATTCCGCCACTGATAGAAATCGAGCAAAAATCCAAAAATGACCCCTATCTTAAAATGGCCGTAACTTTTCTCTACTAGCTCCTAGGTCTAAACCGATTGCACCATTAGAAAGAAGACATTCCCTAGTTTAATTTGAAATAATAAAATTGACATGAGCTACTCGTTAAAGATTATTCCGCCACTGATAGAAATCGAGCAAAAACCCAAAAATGACCCCTATCTTAAAATGGCCGTAACTTTTCTCTACTAGCTCCTAGGTCTAAACCGATTGCACCATTAGAAAGAAGACATTCCCTAGATTAATTTAAAATAATAAGATTGACATGAGCCACTCGTTAAAGATTATTCCGCCACTTTTAGAAATCGAGCAAAAACCCAAAAATGAGCCCTGTCTTAAAATGGCCGTAACTTTTCTCTACTAGCTCCTAGGTCTAAACCGATTGCACCATTAGAAAGAAGACATTCCCTAGTTTAATTTGAAATAATAAAATTGACATGAGCTACTCGTTAAAGATTATTCCGCCACTGATAGAAATCGAGCAAAAACCCAAAAATGACCCCTATCTTAAAATGGCCGTAACTTTTCTCTACTAGCTCCTAGGTCTAAACCGATTGCACCATTAGAAAGAAGACATTCCCTAGTTTAATTTGAAATAATAAAATTGACATGAGCTACTCGTTAAAGATTATTCCGCCACTGATAGAAATCGAGCAAAAACCCAAAAATGACCCCTATCTTAAAATGGCCGTAACTTTTCTCTACTAGCTCCTAGGTCTAAACCGATTGCACCATTAGAAAGAAGACATTCCCTAGATTAATTTAAAATAATAAGATTGACATGAGCCACTCGTTAAAGATTATTCCGCCACTTTTAGAAATCGAGCAAAAACCCAAAAATGAGCCCTGTCTTAAAATGGCCGTAACTTTTCTCTACTAACTCCTAGGTCTAAACCAATTGCACCATTAGAAAGAAGACATACCCTAGTTTAATTTAAAATAATAAAATTGACATGAGCCACTCGTTAAAGATTATTCCGCCACTGATAGAAATCGAGCAAAAACCTAAAAATGACCCCTATCTTAAAATGGCCGTAACTTTTCTCTACTAACTCCTAGGTCTAAACCGATTGCACCATTAGAAAGAAGACATTCCCTAGTTTAATTTAAAATAATAAAATTGACATGAGCCACTCGTTAAAGATTTTTCCGCCACTGATAGAAATCGAGCAAAAACCCAAAAATGAGCCCTGTCTTAAAATGGCCGTAACTTTTCGCTACTATCATCTAGTCGAATAATTAAGTCTTTTAGGAATTTAAATAATTAAATTTAATAGTATAAACAGCGCTAAATTTTAAATATGCCACCATTTTTGTAAAACACCACAAACCTTTGAAGATCCGTATTAATATTATTGATGAACTATCAATAGGTCGTAGGATGTATAAGGAATAATTTCTAGACCAATTGATGAAATATCCTATAAAAATGGCGCGAACTCTATAGCGCGGGCTATAGTGAAGCAATCTGATTGGCTAATGGGACAATTTTGTTTAAGTAAAATGAAATTATATTACAGTTGATTATGGGAGTATTTTTACAGTCGAAAGCGATTTAAAATAACTTCTTTCTAAAGTCTACAGTATTCCTTTAATAAAAATTCCCAAAATAATCGTAAACTTTTCAAACGCGTGCAAAATATAGTCGCTTACCTTATTGAAATGCACCGTTTATTGAGAATCCACTTGTTGATCGCGTGTTCGCTTTTGTATACCGAATATTTAGATCATTTTTCCCTCTCAAAATGTAAATAAATTTTCGTTTAAAACGGATTTAAAAATGGAAAACAAAATCTATTTAAAAATAATTTCTTATTTAATTATATATTTTAAACAAAACTTGGTATATTTTCTCGCGATATTAGATAGTCTCTATGATATCTGATGCCCTTTAAAGAGGATACTAGAGAGCCGTAACGTTTCGCGTCCCTTCTGTTCGGAGTATCGCGTCAATTTGCGCTGGTTCTCCAAGTCGATCGGCCTTTTTACAAAAACCCAAAAGAGATATGTACTTCCTGGGCTTAGAAGGGGTCTAGATATACCGCCGTTTGACGGACGTCTTTGCTAAAGTTTCTTGGTAAAAAAAAAAAGATACGTACGTCCGGAATTTACCATCTTTTATCCCCCTACCGGGTAATACTAGAAGCTGATTGGTTAGTAGTTGGTTGTAAATCGACAGTGACCACCCACGTTCCCACGCTCTCCTTCGAATACATCTTCTGATTGGTCGATTTTATCGCGATCTTAGTTTTCAATTTCGTTGGAACTGCGAGGGGTATTATAAATTTATACCTCTGGTGGTTGGACCGTGGGATCAATTGACACGTGACCCCTGAATAGTGGTGTTAAGGTTGTATCTCGAATTGCGTGCTTTTTAATCTCCGATTTTCTTTGTAGTTTTCATTTTTAATATCAATTGTATGTAATTAATTTTAACGTATTTAAAATTAATTTAGTAATTGGGGGAAATTGATGAGATTTTAAAATTTATACGCAAGTTTTATTTAATTTTTCTTGGAATTTAAAGAGAAATTTGTAAAAAATCTTATAGGGATTTAACTTAATTAAGAATAAATTTTTAATTACTAATTAATTTGAGGTCAAACTGATACCATTTTTTTCTCCCCGATTGATGACGTATTTTTAATTAATCTTGCAAAGGTTAAAGGTTATATATTCTTCGAATTATTTCCAATCTAAACGAATTCGGAGCCAACGATCAGGGGGTCTAAGGTAACTAGTGTTATTGTTGCATATTTCGAGTGAAAAAGAGATATTTTTCTTATTGGTATTGAGACGTCACTGTTAGACACTTGTTTTTGGTTATATCTAGGAAACTTGTGGGAAGATGGTATTTTCTTTTCAGACGTGAGATGGATGAAGAAAAATCTAGAAAGATAATTGACGTACTGCCAGGGCATTTTATTCCGTTAATTAATTTGTTAAGCAATGTTTTGTTAAAAAGGAATGTAATGTCTGACAATTGATTTAATTCTAATTGATTCCTCATCTTTATTATTGATCTTTAAATTGATATCGCGCCAGACACGTGATAATTGCTTTTAATTTCAATGTTCTCACGTAGATTAGACAATGAAATCGGCTTTTCCATTGTGAAACAAGATGGTTAAGACCGTAGAATAGTTACACCCCTAACATTTGAGCACGAAGATAATGAAAAGTCGACTTTTCATTTTTCGAATTTTCAAGTAATCATACGCGACCTCTTGTTTTTAATTTCCAACGGCTTCGGCGGCGAAGCATCGAATATAATATCAGAGGTATATAATAACCCCCTTCGGGGGGAAGTATGAAAGCCCCTATACTACCAATGCTAAAAATCACGAACAACAAGAGCCCGCTGCTGACTATCTAGGCCACTAGCTCGCGCTGGACTTCTCAATGTCGCTACTCTAGTAAATGGTCTTTGTATAAACAAGACGGCTCGATTTGTGTTTAGAACTTCCTGTCTCGGGAGTCAGGCTGTCTGTTAAAATGGAGTCGAAGGTTGACTTCGGCTCGCGAGTTCCGGAAGCGCGCGTAGGGAAAATTTAGTCAGGTTCAAAATGGTGTAACTATTTTTTGGGAGTAATGCGGTGTGTCGATCCGCCGCGATTTACGCCGGGCACTCGTTGTTCGTCGATTTTGCCTACCTTTCATACTTCCCCCCGAAGGGGGTTATTATATACCTCTGATAATACCTACACTCCACCCAGAGGAGGGGGGTGTAGCTAAAAATATTCTAGTGTGATTAATAATTTGCCAAATTAAAAAATTTCAACGTTATTCGATCAAATACACCAATAGGAATGACCATAATATCAGGCTACTGTTTAAAACTAAAATAATTGATATATATCAAGTTATTTAAAGTTTCGTGAGATATATAACAATTCAATGACAACGTGTTTTTGCGTAACACGCTATACTATGCCTACATTGCCATTTTCATGAAAATGAAAATAATACTTATATTTATTCCCATGGGCAACCTAGCCAGTTTTCACTGCTAAAATGGCTTCTTCTCCCCTAGTCCGCTAAATAATCCAATCATAGAAACGAAACGATAGATAGCTTTTCATTTACAGACAACTTTAAATATTGCCTTGATATCAAATTATTTTTACAACAGACGGTGATTTTCACAGTCGCTAAGCGACGCTGAAGGCGACATGACGCTGAATTTTATTATACCGAAATAATTATTGAAGTTTTAAAATGCCGTGGTTTAAACGAATAGTAACCGTAGTAACTCCGCGAATGATTCGTAATCCAAATGATTTAATATCAAACTGTGTTTCAATTCCGATAAGCGTCGATAACAACTACATGTTCAAGTTAGTTTAATTGGAATTACTTGAAACCTCCTTGGAGCGTAACCTACGTAATAATTCAGATATGGAACATTTCCGCTTATCATTCGGTTTTGATGGCCTTAATTGCTCAAGCCACATTATCTTTTACCGTAGAACGCGTTCGGATAGAAGTGAACGAATTTGCGGCTAATATTGTTACCGAAAGCGACGTTCAAGACCTGGCGAGAAAACACACTCGATTAATGGAAATGGTTCAAGAACTGAATGACGCGTTTAAGTACGTCATATTTCTATGGTTGGTAGAATGGATAGGCACGTTTTGCACCCTTGTTCCAGTCGCGATCGACCAGTTGGACGTTTTCGACACTTTTGGAGTTTTCACCTGGAGTTTAGAAGTGTTCATCGGATTGTGGTGCGGAGGGGTGTTGTTCGCGACTTTGTCCTTGATGAATGGTACTAAGGACTCGTTAATGGCGGCTTGTCACCTGAGGGTGTTGCGAAGAGATCTAGGTGATCGTGTTAAGGAAAATTATCTGTGGATGAAGTTGAACTCTGGACATTTGCATTTTACTTTCTTGAAACTCGCCGTCATTGACCCTAGTTCTTTGGGATCCATTTTAATGGCGGTCCTATCTTACTTGTTGTTCATGTTAACTGCCTTTAATGAAAAAACCAACGCTTCGCAATTTGAACAGGGGTCAAATCGTACGTGTTTTTAATTGTTGTCAGAAGCTATCCCTTATTCAATTGATAAGGGATTATTAAAAAAAATAATAATAATAATAATATCTTCTCTTAGTAAAGAAAACCACTCGCGTCATTATTAGCTTTTCCTACGGAGTTCTTGAAACTAGTCATTATCACGATATGTAATTAAGACGAATATTTTTTGTCTCACGCTATCAATTTCGAAACAAACCATAACGCAATTTGAATATAATTGCACGAGTAGTTATATAGTTATATAAAAATCTTTATAACCTCAATTGTAGGTTTGCAATAAACGTAATAAATTTGACTTTTTCAATTAAAAAGGCAAAGGCTTAAACTTCTAGAACTGAGTTTATTTCTATATTATATCTGACGGACAACCTTTAGTTTGAGTGAGTCAGTGCAGTGAAAACGACTGTGGTCTCCTATAGTCCACTCAAAACTCCGGTTAATAGCTTTTCACGTTATTGCTTTAGTTTTATAATATATCATCGCATCGGGTTGGAAAACGTATAATATCACAACGAATATTGATTTGATATAAAATTATGACGTATTGCGAAACGTATAATATCAAATTATTTCAACAACAGAGGGTGGTTTTCACATCAGTGGCTAAAGAACGCTTGTTCCAGCACGAAGCCGAATTTACCCATTGAAAACAATCTTTAGACTCAAAATGCCGTGTTTTAAACGAATAGTAACTCCGCTAACTAATCGTAATCCAAATAGTTTAATATCAAACTTTACATCAATTCCGATAAGCGTCGATAACAACTACATGTTCAAGTTAGTTTTCAAGTTTCTAAATCTCCACGGATTACTTCGTCCGGATAAAAAATTCTCTTTGGGAAAATGGATCGCCATAATAATGAGTTTCGCTTTATCGTTTCACCAAACTTGCGTTTATATCGAAAACTGGTTCAGACTCGAAAACGAAAAAAATAGCGATAATCTCCTATCTCTAATAATGGTTTTCAAATGCTACTCAATTACGTACTTTTTAATTACGTGTCTGTTCGGGAAAACAACCGAATCCGTCTGGTTAAAAGCGATCCGTTCGTGTTCCGATTTTAAGACTAAACCATCTTGGATATTAAACGCCTCAACCGCAATTGGAATCGTCTCCGTAGTAATAGAAACCGTTCTAATCGTCGTATTCAGTTGTCAACCTAATGCCGTAGATCAATTTATCAAAAAATTTTGGTTTAATTGGAACTATTTGAAACCCCCTTGGAGCTTATCATATATAGTAGTGCAGATGTTTCTCATTGTTTGGTCTCAAATGCTGTTGCTCGCTGTAATTGCTCAAGCCACCTTATCGTTCACAGTAGAACGCGTTCGTCTCAAAGCGAACGAATTAACCACTAATATCGTGACCAAAAGCGACGTTCGAGTCCTGGCGAGAAAACATACTGAGTTAATGGAAACGGTTGAAGAATTGAACGAAACGTTCAAGTACCTCATATTGATATGGTTGGTCGACTGGATATGCGTGTTTTGCTTGTTCCTTCCAGTCACCATCGATCAAACGAATGGTTTAGACACTTTAGCGGTTATCGCCTGGAATTTAGAAGCGTTCGTTACTTTGTGGAGTGTTGGGATGCTGTTCTCGACTTTGTCTTTGATGAGTGGTACTAAGGACGCGTTAATGGCGTCTTGTCACCTGAGGGTGTTGCGAAGAGATCTAGGTGATTCGCGAGACGACGATCGAGTTTCGGAAACTTATCTATGGGTCAAGTTGAACACTGGACATTTACACTTTTCTTTCTTGAAACTCGCCGTCATCGACCCTAGTTCATTGGGGTCAATTGTTACAGCGGTCACATCTTACTTGTTATTCATGTTAACCGTGTTTAAACAACAAACCAACGAATCAGCTTCGCATCTTGGACTGGGTTGGAATTGTACAAGATTTTAAATAATTAACTTTTTTCTTTAAACAAAAACTTCATTTTACTATACAGAATTGTTGTCACAAACTAGCTTACCCTTATTCATAAGTTTTTGTATAATGTTCTCTATGTTTTTAAGTTAAAACAGGGTTACCACGGGTCAAGGAAAACAGGGAAAGGTCAGGGAATTTGAAACTGAACCAAAAAAGTCGGGGAATTTTAAGATATTTTAAAAAGTCAGGGAATTTAAAGATATTTCAAGAAGCCAGGAAATTACAATCATTATCCGCGGAAAAGATTCTCAGCTGACCGTATCAGTTGTATAGATTAGAACAAAGATACGCCTGCAACAAAGTTTGGCGAACGCAATTGCAAAATAATATAAAAAATAAATTGTTAAAAATTGGGTAGTTTTGGATTATATTTAAATAATATGACAAGACTAACAGTATAATCCATAGACCTTCGTAAAAGTGGTGATGAGATCACTTTTAAGTCTTAGTTAAATTTGCTCGCGAGTTCTAAGAAAAGTAGACCTCTAAGATGAAAGGAACGTTTCTCAGGCGGCGACGACGACAAAGCAAATTTTAAGTGCCTAAAAGGGGGTGTTGATTATGCCCCAATTACCTTCAACAAAGATCCGGGAAGCGAAGGCTAATTATCTAAGAAAAATACTCTTTTTGATGTAATTGCGTACTCTATAGGGATTAGACGCGAATAATAGTTTCTAGAAATATATCTTTTTATCAACGTGTTGCCAGGTACTTGCGTGTAAATGTTTTTTTCCCATTCCGTGGTTTTGAGAGTAACGAAAATAAAATAGAAATTACGACTGATAATGGAACATTATTTTCAGAATTTTAAAAAATAATTTTCATACGAAATGTAGGTTTTTCTAGATTAAGTAAATTTACGAAAAAGACCACGCGAAAGTGACCTTATCACGTGACAGCTCGTGGTCTTCTCTATAGGCTGTACAATAGCGAAATCACGTGATCATAGTGATGACGTAGTATTGCCGTGAAATTTTATTTTAATTTTTGAAAATGGCGAATATAAAATATGCATTTTTACCATCGCTGTAATTTCTTCTATGACATATGTATATATATTTTTAATCGTTTTTTAACGATCTGCACGAAAATACTAATTAAATTCCAATCCAATAATAAATAAAATACATCAATACTGTAAAATTTAATTTATGAAAAAAAAAATTAACCATAGATATGACTATAATCCAAGGTATTGATAAATTATATTATCCAACGTTATGGGATATTATAATTTAATTTTCCATATTTATCCTTGATAACATTATATTATTCACAATATTCGAACTTGAGAAGGTCTTCAATTTTCACCAGAAGCCGATGAAACCCTCCTTTGAAGTCTACTACTCTAATGTTCGAAATAGCGCTCCTCTCTGTATGGGTAAAATTCCCAATTTTACGAGATCGGAGGGCTCCTACTTCATACCCCCTGTCTACGCAAAATTGGAAATTCACTCTCTCCACAAACGACGACGTTTTTTTGACGAACTCCGAGGCTGCTAGAGATATTCGCTCGACGAACTCCCGCTCCAAAAATATCTACCGTTAGGAGGCGTACGAATCGCGCTTTGTGAAACTAACCCATACAGAGAGGGGTAGACAAGACCAGGGAGTAATAGACTTCAAAGGAGGGTTCATCGGCTTCTGTTTTCACGCAAAGTCAATTTTCTCGAAATAGATCATTGTTTTCTAAAAGCCTCTTACTCTGAGAATAAACTTGACATTTAATTTACGCGTCTAGAGTATTTGTATTAAAGGTCCATGCCCCGATAATAAACCGATATGTAGATATACGTTTCGATCACTAAACAAGCTGATAGTGTATATATTTTTAACAAACATTATGTAATAGAAACTTAAGTCCAAATATCTGTATTTTTTATAAATATGGTATTTCATAAGAACATCTTATAAGTTACGATATTATAATGCAATAAATAAAATATTTATTTTGATAATAAAACATAGACCAATAAGAAAATACCTTGAAAGGTTTACCTTTAAATCTAATCCAGTTAAAGTGGGCCGGATAATTCTTCTAAGGTTTATCTCTAGGGCGCAGTGAAATCTCTGATGTAAGTCCGTATTTTTGGTTAGGAAATATTTTGTTGATCTTTCGAGGCGGTGTTAGTAAAGTTATTTTATTTGAGCAATGCTCGAATAGCCTTTTTTTTTTACTTTTTCCCCCAAATTATATATTTGTTTCAAATAAAGGGTCTTTCACACGAGCTAATTTTAATTATTTGGAGCGACTAATTGGAGATGTTGAAACTTAATACTTTGTTGTTTCTCCCTCCCTATTGCAATTAGGTGTTAAGATATACGTTATAACGCGTCAATAATTGGTCAGAATCTTAAAGTTAGCGCGAAAAGTTGGTTAGAATTGTCTCAACAATAAATCTGAATTAATAAAAATTGATTCGCCTGAAAAGCTCTTTAGTTTTGACAATTTTCTTCAACAATCTGGTTCATGAGCAGTTTTCATTGAGCGAAAACCCCAGGAGGATTAATACTCAATCTTTATTTAGATGAAACTATTTTTTACAAATTTTTCTTGATAATTTTTCCCTGTAAAATAAATTCCCTAGGGGCCTTAAAATTTAGCTTCATTAGTAAATCGTAGAACTTGGGAAAAGTTGACGAGGTTTTTATTTTTGTGTGGAGAAATTGAAGGGATAATATCACACTTTTTATTTTAAAATATGATTATTTAAAATTTAACCGGAAAATAAGCTTATCTAGATTCATGGAGAACCATAGTCAGAGACCAATCGAATTTTACTTTAAGATCTCGCCTTAACGATAGGACTTTGCTCATTGGTTGATGACTCTTCGATGCGAAGAAATTCATGATATAAATTAAACCAGCTAAGCCTAGCTGATAGATAAGGCCTATTGTTATGTTGCATTCTAGACTCTCAGGTTTATTCTGACTGTTAAAATATGCGTAAAACATTTCGAGATAATTTGATGTTAATTAATTAAGCTTCGAAAAAATTCAGATTTATTTATATAAGGTCAGAAAATTTCTGATGCAAATGAAACTTTCTCTTTAGATTAAAATTTAAACCCTATCGTTAGTTTATTTTTGGAAACAATATAAGGAAAGCTTAGATCGATTTATATATAATGTTAAGCCTTGGTGATATAAAAATAGTCTTTGCAAACTGCTCTTGAACAAAAATATAAATATATTAAACCTTGAAAATTTAAAATAAAAAATTTCAAAAGGTTACGAACGTGATTTTCGAAGAAACAGCTTATTGAGTCGTTAACTAAATCTTTCCCAATTTTTAAGGAAAGTATATTTTTAGATTATTTACAACAATTTTGTTTAAATCAATAGTAAAAGTGTAATCTTACAAAAAATAAGGGGTAGTAATTATTAAACTGGGCTCTCTGATATAGATAGAGACATTGATGACGTCACGTCAGGTCTTTTAGACGAAGGAAATCACAATTTCTTTTAATTTTTAAAATACCTGATTATTTTTTACAAGACGAATGTATAATTTGGAGATGATCCATTTTTTATTAATTATTTAATTAATTAATTAATTAATGCGCGGCTTAGGCGGAGTTGTAACCTAAGAATCCCTTCATTCCAGAGTCTTTTAATTAATACGGTTTAAATCAAAGAGCTCGCGCGATAGAGTTCAATTTCCTAAAAGAAAAGGTCAAAATATTATTTAATTTCCATTTTACGTTTCCGGAAAACGGTGTGTATGTTTTTGACAATCAGATTTATTATTCTATATTGATCCATTGCGCCTTTATTCATAAATTCAAAGAATATCTTTGTATTTAAAAATTCGTCAAAGCTTCATCGCGCCAACAAAATTCCTTTGAAGTTATTAATATTCAGACCAACGATTCGCGGAAGTATATAATACAATAAGTGATTATCTACCGATTCCATATGGTCATTTTTAACTAGTGCTCGGAATATGCGTAAATTTTATTAATTATATCAAAAGTCTTGTCACATTATTACATAAAAGTAAACATCGCCCTTAGCTTAATAATATCAACAAAGGGCCATGTAAACGTACTATCATATTACTTAAAAATAAACAAAAAAGTCATCACCCCTGTCTGGCTCGAGTCATTTGGACTCTTCCTGGATATTTTTAGTCGTGAGAGATGGATGAAATTTAGGCGGGTTACGCTTGGCTTCACTCTTAACTTCGGAATGTCTCCGTAGAGTGGAGTTTCCGATTCAACTATTTCCAAGGCGACTGGAAATAGTTATAGACTTTAATTGTTAATTAATAAATTAATTAAAATATATAAATTTATTAATATTGGAGTCACTTGAGAAAGGGATTAATTTTGACCCGTCGTTCGCTTGAAATTTGTTTAGGTTGAATAACCTTTGAACAGTGAAACACGAAGTTTTCGAAAAACCATGTTTTATTAAGTTATAACAGAAGCCGATGAAACCCTCCTTTGAAGTCTATTACTCCCGGGTCTTGTCTACCCCTCTCTGTATGGGATAGTTTCAAAAAGCGCGATTCGTACGCCTCCTAACGGTAGATGTTTTCGGAGCTGGAGTTCGTCGAGCGAATATCTCTAGCAGCTTTGGAGTTCGTCAAAAAAACGTCGTCGTTTGTGGAGAAAGAGAATTTCCAATTTTCCGTAGACAGGGGGGATGAAGTAGGACCCCTTCTAACTCGTAAAATTGGGAATTTTACCCATACAGAGAGGAGCGCCATATGGAACATTGGAGTAGTGGACTTCAAAGGAGGGTTTCATCGACTTCTGGTTATAATAACCAATTCCTTTAAATTTATTTCAAGACCATTTATTTTAAAATAAATAATCCGCCAATATAGCTTTAAAAACTAACCTATACTTGAAATATTTTATATTTTTTAAGATCAAATATCTTGAAATATTTTACATCGCGGTACATAAAATAAACTTTAAAAGGTTATCTTTAAAAGAAGATATTATCTTCGAGAAAACAAAGATCTAAAAAGGGCCTTGGCTTTTATGTAAGAGAAGCTCCGAGAATCAGGAAGGGATAAGCCTTCAACCGTAGCCCATTCATAACCTAATGGTGTCATGTTTATACCATCCTTGTTGAATAAGAAAAAAATAAAATCCAAAAAAAAATGTTTTTCGTCTGCTTCGTGGGAAAAAAAAACCTTTTTTTTTTCTAAAAGCGCGCATCACGGGCCATCAAATATTGAGTTATTAATCACTAAGGCAATCAGCTTTGTCAGATTTAAAGCTATTCTAACACCAATTTTTTATTAAACCAAATAAAGTGTTTAAAGTTCTTATATTTTTCTTCAATTATAAATTAAAATTGTAGATAGTCAATTCAAGTAGTCAATCTTAACTTGAAATGACCGCAACGTCTATAGAAGCGAATCCACGACTTCCCCGGGTTATAGGTCATATCTGCTCCGAAATGGGCCCCTTTGAATATACATTTATCCCTAAAACTTGGAAACTACGCTTATTAATGGGCCAAATTTTGATTTTAGGGTGGTTTGAGCAATAGCAACTTTAGTGAATTATAGTGAACAGATGTCCAGTGATTATAACGCAACAAGGCTAGAGGTGAAATACCCCTTTTCTTATTATTAATGTAGCTAACAATTTCCGCAATATTTTGATCTACTCAATTATATGTCTCTTATTTCCATATTTTTAAAAAATACGTTCCTACCAGAGGTATATAATAACCCCCTTCGGGGGGAAGTATGAAAGCCCCTATACTACCAATGCTAAAAATCACTAACAACGAGAGCCCGCTGCTGACTATCTAGGCCACTAGCTCGCGCTGGACTTCTCAATGTCGCTACTCTAGTAAATGGTCTTTGTATAAACAAGACGGCTCGATTTGTGTTTAGAACTTCCTGTCTCGGGAGTCAGGCTGTCTTTTAAAATGGAGTCGAAGGTTGACTTCAGCTCGCGAGTTCCGGAAGCGCGCGTAGGGAAAATTTAGTGAGGTTCAAAATGGTGTAACTATTTTTTGGGAGTAAAGCGGTGTGTCGATCCGCCGCGATTTACGCCGGGCACTCGTTGTTCGTCGATTTTGCCTACCTTTCATACTTCCCCCCGAAGGGGGTTATTATATACCTCTGGTTCCTACTAACCTTTATTATATATACATTTGGGGCCATAATTATTGTAAAATATATCCATTTAAGCATTAATAACTTGGATGAATTAAACAGTACTTAATTACTCCAAAATCGTAATAGTCATCAAAATCCAATCAGATGAAATTAATCCAATGGAAAAAGTTTATTTTTATGACGTAACTAATACCGCCTTCAAATTATAGGAGGTTAAGTTAATTTATCCAAGGTCTAACGGGCGTTTGACCCTTAATGCGTTACGACGTGCTGTAACCCTTGGTTGTAAAATAATTTGATTGGTTGAAATTTTTGATTATAGATAAGGTCTAATATAGGGAAATGCCCACTTTTTTTTTCCCCAAAACTTTTCCTATATTTCTGGCTAAAATAATGCCTCGACAGGGCTTCAAAGATGAGTGCAATCAATATTCATTTTAGAAACCTAAGAATTTAGACTTCCTCGTTGCTTTTGATGCCTTGCAAATTTATATTACCGGTAAAATATTTTCGCTTGGTAGTTTTTTTTACATTGAACATATGCCATCACCATTTTTCTTTGAAAGAAGATGTTTTGTAGGTTGATATATAAGAGATTTAAGTTTTTCTTGGGTATGCCGTAACGATTTTTGATGTACAAGGTATCCCAAAAAAAGCTTATAATATCTTTAAAGGGATAATAAAGATTAGTACTTTTTTAATCAATTAAAATATATATTTTTAAATTTATAATTACGATTAGAGCTTGTTAGGACTAAATTCATTTTAATGGCGATAAAAACACAGATTACATTATTCACTAGGGTCAGATTAAGGTCAGATTGGGGTCAGACTAAGGTCAGATTGGGGTCAGACTAAGGTCAGATTGGGGTCAGACTAAGGTCAGATTGGGGTCAGACTAAGGTCAGATTGGGGTCAGACTAAGGTCAGATTGGGGTCAGACTAAGGTCAGATTGGGGTCAGACTAAAGTCAGATTGGGGTCAGACAAAGGTCAGATTGGGGTCAGACAAGGGTCAGATTGGGGTCAGACTAAGGTCAGATTGGGATCAGACTAAGGTCAGATTGGGGTCACACTAAGGTCAGATTGGGATCAGACTAAGGTCAGATTGAGGTCAGACTAACTGTCATATAGTTTGACCATGTATATTCTAAATTGTTTCAAAGTGCGTTTAGTGTGAAGGTATCTTAAGTGCGATTTTGTAGATGGCGTTTAGCCACGCACGTGTTTATCGATTCTTAATTAGAGAGATATTAAATTTGAATAAATTGGAGCGTATCCAAAAAGATAATCTCTGGTACTCAGCAACACTTCGCACCGTCAAATTTGCTTTCAGGGATCATTAATTGAATCGCCTAGGCTTAAGAAGTATTATTATATCCCAACCAAATCAGCGATTTAGCTTATTACCTTTTTTTCGCAATCAAGCTCGAAATTTGGAGTTTATTTTTCTATAAAGGGAGAATGCAGTCCAATTTTTCTATATATTTTTTTAGACTTAGTCCACCTGTAAATGAAATGGTATTTTGATTTAAAAAGTGATCATTTTCCTTAACCTTAAGGGGTAACTATAAAAGATAGAATAAAAAGTAATTCGTTTTGATATTTTTAAAATTTAGTTACTATAATTAAAGTTTAATTAAAAATAGACAATTTTCCTGAACTGGAATTCCAATTGAATTTTAAATTGAAATGGCTACCTTCGATAGTCTGTTTTGAGACATCTAGTTTAATTAAAATTAATTAGTTTTATCATCAAATTAGTAGTTATTAGATTATTAGATTATTTTCAAAATAAAAATATTCATTTTTATACCACCTTCAAGAGCCTCTAGTAAATATTTCAATAATTTTTAAAGCAATGAAACTTTTCCCTTAAGGTTTCTTTATAAATTTCGTAACATTTAATGAGTTTTAAAGCCTTATTTATAATTTTGTTGACCTTTAAGATCTTATTTCGATTTTTCCATACCTTTTCCAATACCTTTTAGGACCGTATTTAAAAATTTATTGACTTTCCAATTATATATTAATAGGGGATTATGCGTAGCCTGGATATCCTGCTTAAGTAAAAGGTCAAGGATACTCTGAAACTTTATTTGCCAAATATTATTAGTATATTTACTAGATATTTTCCCACCGAAAATAAAACTAAAATTTGTCTGGGATGATAGGGAAAACCCGTGAAAATCAAATTGTTTGGCTTCATTATCACTTTAATATCCAAAATGAAACTTTTTCACTAACGCGGATCATTTAGAATTAGGGAGTAAAGGAAAAAAGAAATTAACTTCTAGTAAGAGCCGTTATCTTCGTCAGTAAACCTATTTACGCGGGAAACATTATGAAAATTATTAGTTTTTGATGATGTGAACATTCATATGGAAAATGAAAACTGAATTAATTTTAATTTAAGTGTTATTTCCTTGTAACATACTTCAAACAACTCTTCAATGATTTGCTACGTTAGCTTCTCACCTGTCTCCCTATATGTGGCGTGGGAGTGTCGAAAACTTTGATCTCTGACAATTCTCCCTAAAACCAAAAATATATTCGAATTTCTTGATAATTCTTACTTTCATCCCAAAATAATAGAATTTTTTATCGAAAATGAGGTGTTTATCTTTATTATTTATCTAAATATAGAATCTTATCTAAAATAGATTTCTGACAACACTTCTGTTCCAAGTCCCGAGTTTAAATCAAAATGAGAAACCCGAGGCCGATTGATACCCAGTAATAACTTCATATTGACCAAAAAATAGTCCTTTTCCAACTCTATTTGAAATAAAAATCTGATTTCTTATCAGTCGGAGAGTGTCGAAAGAAAATTGCTTTCCTTCGTGACTCGTAGCTAGAAAAGATGATTGGGGTCAATTTGATCGAATCCCAAATGATCGAACGCTGTCTCAAATGATCGAAGGTCATATGATCGAAATTATTTGGTTTTAAAGGTAGTCTCAATTGATCGAATATCATTTGATCGAAGTGTCATTTGTACGAATGCTTCCTGATCGAAATCAATTTTAGGAGGAAACTTCTAAGACTCGAAGCCCTGCCCGTTTTCGCTTCCCTTCCATTGGACCTAACCTAACCTAACCTAACCTAACCCAACGTAACCCAACCAAACATAGCCAAGCTTAGGCTTAAGTATTTTTTTGTACAAAAAAACCTACTTAATTAGTTCGATCATTTTAGGTTCGATCTAATGAGAATAATCCCTAAAGGATTTAGTTCTACTACAATAGTATTTTAAATACTACTACTTCGATCAATTGTAATTCGATCCAATGGACATCGATCAAATGCCACAAAAGTTAAAACGAGAATAAAATAAATTTGATCGAATTCGATTCGATCATTTGAAACAAAATTTGATCGAATTCGATCAGACATTTTTCGATCTAATGGAAATAAACCGAAAAGATTACATCAACTTTTTGTATCGAATTTTAACATTACGTATCATTCCACCATAGTCTTCGCCTTATTGTAAACACTCGAGTTACATTCTTTTCAAACAAGTAAATTATACTCGAATACGTGGAAATTCTATCATGGAACTATAATGGGTGATTTTTGATAG
Source organism: Odiellus spinosus (assembly GCA_963920705.1). Classification (NCBI taxonomy): domain Eukaryota; kingdom Metazoa; phylum Arthropoda; class Arachnida; order Opiliones; family Phalangiidae; genus Odiellus; species Odiellus spinosus. The sequence continues at coordinate 22,110,182 of OY987233.1, read as the reverse complement.
GTTTTTAAAACATATGAAAAACTCCTACGTCTAGGTCTTGGAGGAATACTGTAGTAGAGTCTATGAACAAAACTCTGTAGTATGAGACTACTGGTAAATTGAAATGGGGTTCCTATAACGATAATCTGACGCTTAAATTTATTAATAATCTCAATTAAACTCAATAAATACGTCAGTTATTTAAGTTTTAAATAATGAAATACGTTTATTTTTGAAATTCTAATTTAGTTTTTCCTTAAAGGGAGGATGCAACCTAACAACAAGTTATTTTTTATCGATTCCTTATTGTTTAAATAGGCCTAATCTACTATTTTAAAAATTTACAAACAAATATTAAACTAGAAATAAATTTAAAACTTACCCTAAAAATAGGCTTAGTGGGATTCATGGAGCTCCTGTTTTCCTCGCGTGTAAGGTCTAGCGACCAATCGCGCGCGACGTAAGTCTCGCGGAGATCTCGCGTGAACGACGGGCCTTTGCTCATTGGTCGCTAAACCTTACACGGACGCGATTCAGGATCTCCACGAATCCCGATAAGCCTATTTTCAGGGTAAGTTTTAAATTTATTTCTAGTTTAATATTTTTATTGCAAACTTTTTATCGGTGGATTAGGCCTATTTAAACGATAAGGAATCGATAAAAAAATCACTTGTATTTAGGTTGCATTCTCCCTTTAACAAGTTAAAGAAAATATCATGTTTTCTTAATAAACTATCGACACCCTCTTAATTTACAACATACTTAAAATAAATCTTTTACTTATGGTCCTATTATTGTTTTCAAGTACTATTTCTCAATTTCTCTTTTGTTTCAGACTTTCCTGGAAAAAAACCTAAATAAAAAATAGAAAATAAGATAAAATAAACCTATTTTTACGTCCCTAGCAATATTTGGAACATATTGGAACCTAGGGAGGTATAAGGGCTATATAAAAAACATTGTACTCGGTTACATCCTTGAAATGAACCCGAATTTCATTTGCAAAACCTGTTTTCCTATGGATATCGCGTTACTTTCAAGATTGTAACTAAATATAGATCTATATGGAAAGGTATAAACTAGGTTACGTGAGATGTCAATGTTGATTTTATTTGATATTGCAAGTTTTGTCAGACGATGATTGTTTGGAACTTTCCTGTCTGTATTGTTTTTCAAGATCAGTTTACATTGAGTATAATACTAAGTCGAATTGATACGCAATGTTATATCTCGTAGGAAAAATTTCCTCTCTGTAAACTACTTTTTAATAGTTGAAAATCTTTTCAAAAAATGAGTCTCTATATAAAGTCAAAATCACTTTCAATTTTCCATAACAATTTCTTGTTTATCTTGTTGTATTTAAGCGCTCTCTTGGTAAAATTTATTTTATCACGTTTCCCAATTTATAACCTAATCCTTAATCTTAAATGGATAATCTAACGAGTGCGTATCGGTTAAATAGATCCGGGAAAAAAAATACAAACAAATATTAAACTAGAAATAAATTTAAAACTTACCATCAAAATAGGCTTAGCTGTTTTTTCGAATTTCTTCGAATTGAAGTGTCAGCGACCAATCGAATGTTATTGGAAGTCTAGTGGAGATCTCGCCTTAACTCTTTCCTCATTGGTCGATGATTATAATGCGAAAAAATTCAAATAAAAAAAAAAAAAAACGAAAACCAAGTATCTATTCTAAAAAAAAAATATGATTTCATTCTTACTAAGTTCCCGATAGCGTGGGTTTTAAAATAATAGCCTATAGACTTCAAGAATAATTTTGTTTTTGCGACAATAACCCCGTTGAGAAGACCATTCCTTGAAAAATAACATTGGTATCTTTAACATACATATTTAATGAAAACTGCTCTTGAAATATTTTCGCTACTACACCCGAAAGATTCCAAAACAATATATTTCTACTCAACTCGTAAGCTTTGACTTATATTCTTATAGGTGCGCTTTTATGATTCTATTCCTCCTACTTAAATATGTTTTCCTAGTAGACTATAGGGAGCCTCAAACCTCTCGATAGATATAATACACAGTTGACGACAAAAAAAAAAGCGCGTCTTACCAAAAAATTTATATTTATACTTTTTCTGCGCATATTGTTGCAGTTAACAGATAGCTTTGCTTATGATTCTTATATAAAACATTCTTTGGACATAGTCCTGACATTTTTATTATTAGTTAACTTAAAGGGAGAATGAATTAGGTATAAAACTATATTAGTAATAAATTTAGATTAAAAATTAGTTTTACCCCTTTAAAAATTAGTTTGACCCCTTTAAAAATTAGTTTGACCCCTTAAAAATTAGTTTGACCCCTTAAAAATTAGTTTGACCCCTTAAAAATTAGTTTGACCCCTTTAAAAATTTGTTTGCCCCCTTTAAAAATTAGTTTGACCCCTTTAAAAATTAGTTTCGCCCCTTAAAAATTTGTTTGACCCTTTAAAAACTAGTTTGACCCCTTTAAAAACTAGTTTGTCCCCTTTAAAAATTAGTTTGACCCCTTTAAAAATTTGTTTGACCCCTTTAAAAATTAGTTTAACCCCTTTAAAAATTAGTTTGACTCCTTTAAAAATTAGTTTGACCCTTTAAAAATTAGTTTGACCCCTTTAAAAATCAATTTGACCCCTTTAAAAATTAGTTTGACCCCTTTAAAAATTAGTTTGACCCCTTTAAAAATTAGTTTGGCCCCTTAAAAATCAGTTTGACCCCTTTAAAAATTAGTTTGACCCCTTTAAAAATTAGTTTGACCCCTTTAAAAATTAGTTTGACCCCTTTAAAAATTAGTTTGACCCCTTTAAAAATTAGTTTGACCCTTTAAAAATCAGTTTGACCCCTTTAAAAATCAGTTTGACCCCTTTAAAAATTATTTTGACCCCTTTTAAAACTAGTTTGACCCCTTTAAAAACTAGTTACACCACATTAGCAGTATTACAATGAGTTAGTTTCGAAGAAAATATCAATTTATCACAATTGCCAAATTTTAAATATTTTTGCTAAATTTCCTGTAATCTCTCTACTCTCTGAACAACAAAGTACGGCAAATGAAACACTTTTACAGGCGTCTCGTAGAAAATACATTTGCTAACTCATCCTGAATGTTAGGCTTCTTCCGTAAGTTTCGTGGTGGGTTTGGCCGCTGTTTTTCACAAACTTATTAATATTAAATTGACTACTTAACAACTAGAACTTCAGTTATTAATCTTTAAATTTTCCTTCGGGGTCAAAATACCAGTTAACCCCTTATAACCTTTGAAAGAAAAAATAGTTTTGAACGATTATATTAAATTGTGATTCAGGAAGCATTCGTAAGATATTTTATTTCTTGTCGCGAATACGATTGAAGATTTTTTTTTTGGAATTCGATTGGAGCGAGGCCGGAAATGATGGTCGTGACTAGCTTTAGTTTTCAGTAGTTTCGAAGCTATTCTTCCATGTATATCGTACGATTACGTTACTTAGAGATAACAGGGGGTGTAAGCTCGTATCTACTGTAAAGCGAAACTGTAGACGACTTAAGATCCAAATGGGAAAGACGCGGATGGTGGTCGGAAATTGATTTTATTCAGATCGTAACACAAGGAGCATTGATAACCGATATGCTTTATCGCTATACAGCCCCTTGATTGGTCACGTGTGTAAAAATAGAGAGTTCCGTTCGCCCTCCAATTGCCTCTTATACTTCACGTATTGATCCTATCTTATAGATAAATTTTCTCACGCTCTCTATATGCAAATAAGTCTCGCTTCAAAGTGTTAAGCCTATAATTTGTTTTCGTATTTTTAAATCAATTACGGTTCAAACATATTAAAGGTGCAAAGCAGCGCTCGAAATAGAGAAAAAAGGCGCGAATTAAATATGGAAAAAAAGCGCGAATTAAATAGAGAAAAATCGCGTGAATTAAATAGAGAAAAATCGCGTGAATTAAATAGAGAAAAAACACGCGAATTAAATACTGAAACAAGGCGCGAATTAAATAGAGAAAAAAGGCGCGAATTAAATATGGAAAAAAGGCGCGAATTAAATATGGAAAAAAGGCGCGAATTAAATTCTTAAAAAAGGCGCGAATTAAATAGAGAAAAATCCCGTGAATTAAATAGAGAATAAAGGCGCGAATTAAATACTTAAAAAAGGCGCGAATTAAATACTGAAAAAAGGCGCGAATTAAATACTGAAAAAAGGCGCGAATTAAATAGAGAAAAAAGGCGCGAATTAAATAGAGAAAAAAGGCGCGAATTAAATAGAGAAAAAAGGGGCGAATTAAATAGAGAAAAAACACGCGAATTAAATAGAGAATAAAGGCGCGAATTAGATAGAGAAAAAGGTGCGAATTAGATAGAGAAAAAGGCGCGAATTAAATAGAGAAAAAAGGCGCGAATTAAATAAAGGCTTAGCAACTCAACTTTATGAAATATTACATATTTATAAGTGAATATAAACCTATTTCATTTTACCTTTGAAAACAAGGCAAATTTAATTTTGGAAACCCTCTTTACATATATAACATACTAAGAGGGGCCATATAAGTATAGTTATGACAATATTTAATCCCTCGGAGATCCATTCGTTTAAGAAAATAAGAACGTATATAGACTAGCGGCAATTTTAGTCCCAGAGTCAAAACCAATGTAAACAAGGCCTCCTGGATACGTGTGTAGGTTTTCATAGTATGCCGCTACTTTGCCCACGAATATTTATCCGCTACGGGCTCTTTTAACCTAAGTTAAATTCGTTTAAAAAGCCGAATTAAACGAAAAGGGGGAAGATGGAAAGTTTAGGAGACTTCATTTAAAAATTCGCAAACTCCCCTAGCTTTCGGAATATCACGTTGGATGGGTGGGTATATCTTTTTAAAACATATTCAGGCGAACTCGTCCGTTTGCCACTTGAAACTTTCAAAGTTTACTATGCTCTTAATCCTCAATTTCCAATAAAGCGATTTCAGGTGTTCAATATAAAAGCCAAACTACCCTAAAGCCGCGTTTTCATACTCGCATAGTCATTCAAAATTGACTGATTATATTATCCAGATTTTTACCACCCTAGTTTCTTGAAATGGTTGACCTTGACTAATATGTCACTAGTCTCTGTGGTGCCTCTATCGCGCTTCTATCGCGTCTCTATCGCGCTTCTATCGCGCCTCTATCATGGCTCTATCGTGTCTCTATCGTGTCTCTATCGCGCTTCTATCGCGCCTCTATCATGGCTCTATCACGCCTCTATCATGGCTCTATCGTGTCTCTATCGCGCTTCTATCGCGCCTCTATCGCGCCTCTATCATGGCTCTATCGTGTCTCTATCATGGCTCTATCGTGTCTCTATCGCGCTTCTATCGCGCCTCTATCATGGCTCTATCACGCCTCTATCATGGCTCTATCGTGTCTCTATCATGGCTCTATCGTGTCTCTATCGCGCTTCTATCGCGCCTCTATCATGGCTCTATCGTGTCTCTATCATGGCTCTATCGCGTCTCTATCGCGCTTCTATCGCGTCTCTATCGCGCTTCTATCGCGCCTCTATCATGGCTCTATCGTGTCTCTATCATGGCTCTATCGTGTCTCTATCATGGCTCTATCGTGTCTCTATCATGGCTCTATCGTGTCTCTATCATGGCTCTACCGTGTCTCTATCGCGCTTCTATCGCGCCTCTATCGGGCTTCTATCGCGCCTCTATCGTGCATCTGAGGGTGCGGGGAAGGTGTACTCCTACAACAAGTATTTTTGAGAATTATTGGAAGAGTCAGCAACCAATCGAATATTATTGGAAGTCTCGTGGAGATCTCGCCTTAACGACGTACCTTAATAATAAGACTCGGCTGACTGATACGCGCTTTGTGTTTTTACTGACTATTTGTCGCTAGAGCCTAGACCAGAAAATTATGAAAACACGCCTTGATAATATCCGAAACTCTACAGAATATTTCGCTAGACTGAGTTTATTCTAACTTAAACGCTATAGTGTCATATTTGAGAGTTTTTGGTCTTTTTACGGAGCCAAGTTTCTTATTAGAGGAAATACAATACATATATACCAAGAACTAATTAATGAATCCTGAGAACTTACTACGTAAGCTTAAATTAGGTTGTAGTACCAAGAATAGAACAATCAGCGGATCTAACCTTTCCACGCGCAAATATCGAGAATATTACTATCCCATTCTATATTCTAAAACATGGTGGGATAGACTCTAATATCTGATTGGTCGGATAGTCACTACGTTAAAATATAAGCCCAGTGGTAAGATTCCAATATTATTTTATAATTGAAGTAATTGATTAAAATTTGTTTATATTTAATTAATAAAAGTCGGGAAAAAAATTAAAATGCCAGTAAAATTTTCCATTTTTCTTAAAACTGTCTGAATTGACTAAAAACAGAAGTAGATGAAACCCTCCTTTGAAGTCTACTACTCCAATGTTCGATATAGCGCTCCTCTCTGTATGGGTAAAATTCCCAATTTTACGAGATCGGAGGGGTCCTACTTCATCCCCCCTGTCTACGGAAAATTGGAAATTCTCTCTCTCCACAAACGACGACGTTTTTTTGACGAACTCCGAGGCTGCTAGAGATATTCGCTCGACGAACTCCCGCTCCGAAAATATCTACCGTTAGGAGGCGTACGAATCGCGCCTTTTGAGAATAACCCATATAGAGAGGGGTAGACAAGACCCGGGAGTAATAGACTTCAAAGGAGGGTTTCATCGGCTTCTGCTAAAAACAAATTGTTTTCATATTTAAATTTAAATTTATTCAATTCGTGACATTTGTTGGGTAGAAATTGTGTTTCGTATATGACTTTTTTATACCATTCGTAAGAAATTAAATTTTAAAGAAAATAATATCGGATTTATTGCTAATCCTTTTAAACAATGAAACAAAGTAGAGTTAATGCGGGGCGGTACTTACCGTTGTCATTTTTTTTTAAACCCTCGCCGCTATAAGGCTTAAAAGATTTGAATGTTTTACTCTCAGACATCGCAAATCCAGTAAAATCCCTCCTATTTCGCTAACAAAAGCTGGAGTTTTTGCCCCCTGTTGTGTTAAAGATTTAAGAAGTTAGTAGCGAAATTAAATTAATCATCTGACGAGAACAAAAAATGAAATCTCTTTGAGCTCTCAACCTTTTGTTTTCACTTTGGTATTTTTACACTAGCTTGAAGGGGGATGTAAGATATTTTGTGTCCTGAAAAAATACTACATGCTGTTGAAACTCGTTAAAAAATATTTTCATTTGAAACAAGAGAAAAATTATAGGAAGACCTATAAATTAGGGTTGCCACGGGTCAGGGAAAAATCAGGGAATTTGAAAATGAACCAAAAAAGTCAGGTCATTTTAAAATATTTTAAAAAGTCTGGGAAAAGTCAGGAAATTTAAAGATCTTTCAAGAAGCCAGGAAATTCCAATCATTATCCGCGGAAAAGATTCTCAGCTGACGGCGTGTCAGTTGTATAGATTAGAACAAAGATACGCCTGCAACAAAGTTTGGCGAACGCGATTATATAAAACAATAAATAGGTTAAAAATTGGGTAGTATTAGCCGAAACGGTCAGGGAAAATCGTTGGAAAAGGTCAGGGAAAAACCTGGAAAAGTCAGGGAGCCTAAGGTAAACGAAATTGGTCGTAAGTTAGAAACAATACAACACTGTCAAGCTGAAATTATAGATTTATAGAATGTTTTTCAAGTTCCTGATGTAATAAATATTAATGTATAAAAGTGGAAACGCGTGAAAACATTGATATTAACTGTCAAGTTTTTACTTTCCATTGTTTCACTGAACAGAATTGGTTAAATATTAAATTAAATATGAATCGAAATTTGCCCATAATTGCTTTTGTATAAGTCACAACTTAAGACGCCCTAGAAATTTAGCTTTACTTTGAAAGATCAATATGTCAGATAGAAAACCAGAAAAAGGTGTATTTAAATAACGCCTTAAATCAATTTTTTTTAGTATAGGTGACATTGTTGGACAGAATAATTCGTATTTCATCGCGCAACGTATAATTCCAACCAATCACGCGTCTCAAAAAGAAAATCTAAAATATAATGGAAACTTCAGTTTTTTTTTTTATTATTGCGAAAACAATCACCTTAAAAATTCTAATGACAACGAAAATTGTATATCCAATTATTTCTACACGAGACCATGAGGCGACTTTCACAGTCGCTATTGAACCCTAGAAGAGCGCTGAAGTTACAATATTTAAGTAATAAAATGCCGTGGTTTCAACGAAAAGTAACTAATTTTACATCGAATAGTTTAATAAGAAACATTAGGTCAATTCCAGTATGCGTAAAAAACAACTTTATATTTAAATTATTATTCAAATTGTTAAATTTCTACGGAATATTTCGTCAAGACGAGAGATTCTATCCGGGAACTTGGATCACCTTGATAATTATTTATTCATTTTCGATTCACAACACGTTCGCTTATATTGAAAATTGTTTCAGACGTGGATACGTGAAACCCAGCGATAATTTTTTTTCGCTTATAATTGTTTTGAAACTTTACACGATTACTTACTTTGTAAATCTGTGTCTGCGAGGGAAAAGCACCGTATCAATATGGCTAAAAGCAACGAATTCGTGTTCCAGTGTTAACAAAACTAAATTGCCTTGGGTATTGAATACCGCGGTCGCCGTTGCACTCGTCGCTCTAGTAACACTAATCGTTATTAACATTGTAATCGGTTTCCATCGTGATTTAATTAAGTTCATTATCTTTAATTTTCTCTATAATTGGAAGTACTTGAATCCTCCGTGGAGTTTAACCTATATAATGGTGCAGATATTTTTAATGATTTGGAACCAATCGAGGTTAATAGTCGTAGCTGCGAGAGCCTTATTGTCATTCACGGTAGAATCTGTTAGAATTAAAGCGAAAGAATTAGCGGAGGATATTTCTACGAATCGCGACGTTCAAGAACTGGCACGAAAACACACGGAATTAATGGTAACAGTACGAGAACTGAATCACGTATTCAAATACATTATATTTCTGTGGATGGGGGATTGGATAACCGTGTTTTGTTGTAACGTTCCGATCGTCATCGATCAATCGGGAGATTTCGAGTTAATTACGCTTCTTTCATTTTATACGGATACATTCGTTACTTTGTGGAGCACGGGGACCTTGTTCGCGACTTTATCCTTAATGAGTGGTACTAAGGACGCATTAATGGCGGCTTGTCATCTAAGGGTGTTGCGAAAAAAGGGTATTTTGCGAAACGGCAATCGAGTTCGGGAAAATTATCTATGGATGAAGTTGAACACCGGACATTTACACTTTACTTTCATGAAACTTTCGGTTATAAATCCGAGTTCATTGGGGTCAATTTTAATGGCGGTTTTATCATATTTATTGTTCATGTTAACAGTTTTTAAAGGTCAACCGAACGTATCCGTTTCGAATACCTCTCTGGGTTCCAACTCAACGTTTTAAATAACGCGAAAAGTTATACAATTAAAATAGAAACTCATTAGCCTAAAGCTTTTTAAATTTAAACAAGCAAACTGTTGTTAAATATTACACTTCTTTTGACTATCATTTGTGTCTAGTTTAATCATATTCACTACTAAATTAAATGATGTTATAATAACATTAACCTTAATCGATAGGTTTCATTCTCACTTTAAGGCATTTTTGTGTTTCTCCAATAAAATTTCACGGTCCATGGTTTTATTCCTATAACAAAAAAAAAAAAAGCAAGAGACATTGAAAAATATATAAAACTAGGCTATATTTATATATATCTTAAACGACTTTATCTCGGTCCGTCGCCAAGTAATTGCTTTTCCGATTTTTGTCTTGACTTTTTAATTCCCAGCACGCAATCTTAAGTTTTTAAAAATGGTGTTGAAATTTCGCTTTTTCCTTCTGGTAATTTTATTTTATTTTTATTTTTCTGTTCTTCATTTTTATAGTGTCGCAAATAATAATTTGTGGGACTCACAATCTCTCGGTTTAAATGTGTTTGAAGTATCAAGGAGTCCAAGTATCATTTAAAGTGATAATGAAATTGTTTGAACCTAGGCTTAACACTTAAAGTATCCAAGGGATCATAAACACGACTAATCTGCTATTAAATTATTAATCAAATCCACCAGCAAAAAATACAAATAAAAATTCAAACTTACCATCAAAATAGGCTTAGCTGAATTCATGGATTTCTTGAATTTCTTCGCATTAAAGGGTCAGTGACCAATCAAATTTTATTGTAAGACTCGTGTAGATATATCCTTAACAACGAAACCTTCGCTCATTGGTTGCTGACCCTTCAATATAAAGAAATTCAGGATCTATATGAATCCTGCTAAGTTTTAATTTTATTTCTAGTTAAATATTTGTATGCAATTTTTTTCAAACCAATTTTAAAACGACAAGGAATTGTTAGGTTGAATAAAAATCTTAATTTCAAAGTAAAATGTAGGGCCTAGTATCCCTTTGATTTAATCTGGATTCTAGAGAGGTTCGGACTCGCGAAGTTCTTGAATGTCCATTGCTTAATCGCCGCCCTATTATGATTCCCAGATGCAAAAACTTCTTAGTTTCAAATTGAAAAATATTTGAGTTCTTGATGATGGGTACGCGTTCTTTATGATTCCCACACGTTAAGGAAGATAAGCTCTTTCATTTGAAACTCGGAAAAGCTAAATTGATTCATAGTATAAAAGCGAGATTCATTAAATACGCATCTCGGGAGTTTTTATTAAACGCCTTACTTTTTACTTATTTTCAAGAACTATTTTTATTCCTTGCGAGGTTTAATACTGTATATTCATCCGCCACAGCTTTCTTTAGTACGCAAACTATACTCTTAAATAAATAATTTGTTTCTGCTATTTGAATTGTTGAAGGAATTTAAAGAAAAAAATATTTTTTGGGTAAGAAATATTTAGGGTAAAAAGCTAAGTAAAGCTAGGAATATTAGTAGATAAAAGCTTTCCATGGATTAATTTTCTTTTATGGTCGTCAAAGGCGTGTATGTTTCGTCAAGGAATCTCGAATTTTATCACGTAAATGTTTTTAATTAAATTCACCGCAATACTACGTCATAACTATGATCGCGTGGCTATTACAGAAGCTTAAGCCTTGGCTATCTTCTTAAGCCTTGGCTATCTTCTTAAGCCTTGACTCTATCTTTTTAAGCCTTGTCTCTATCTTTTTAAGCCTTGACTCTATCTTTTTAAGCCTTGTCTCTATCTTTTTAAGCCTTGTCTCTATCTTTTTAAGCCTTGTCTCTATCTTTTTAAGCCTTGTCTCTATCTTTTTAAGCCTTGTCTCTATCTTTTTAAGCCTTGTCTCCATCTTTTTAAGCCTTGTCTCTATCTTTTTAAGCCTTGTCTCTATCTTTTTAAGCCTTGTCTCTATCTTTTTAAGCCTTGTCTCTATCTTTTTAAGCCTTGTCTCTATCTTTTTAAGCCTTGTCTCTATCTTTTTAAGCCTTGTCTCTATCTTTTTAAGCCTTGTCTCTATCTTTTTAAGCCTTGTCTATATCTTTTTAAGCCTTGTCTATATCTTTTTAAGCCTTGTCTATATCTTTTTAAGCCTTGTCTCTATCTTTTTAAGCCTTGTCTCTATCTTTTTAAGCCTTGTCTCTATCTTCTTAAGCCTTGGCTTCTTGGTCTTCTTAAGCCTTGGCTTCTTGGTCTTCTTAAGCCTTGGCTTCTTGGTCTTCTTAAGCCTTGGCTTCTTGGTCTTCTTAAGACTTGGCTACTTTTCTAAGACTCGACGCACATATGGTTTGTTTTTTAGTTACTATTCGCTTGCAATGCGATTGTTTCCCCACTAGTCGGAGCTTATTATAACTAATATTCATATATGTATATACTCAATACAGTATTATATAAGTGCTTGAAAAAAGGATACAAGCTTTGATTGGAATCCTCGCTCCGGAAACAAATTTATTCAATTCCCCGTGCGAGTAAACTATACGGTCTTATCGCTAATTGTTTTAAATTGGGAAACAACTGGTTAGTGTCAGTTGCCTCGGCGGAGAACTCTTTGTCTTTCTCTCTTAGGATTGTATTCCATTCGCTGTCTCCTAGTTAACGAAGAATTGTTCGATAGAGAAGGAGCTAAAGATATAGACGGGCTCTTAAAAGTGACTCTGATACCATTTTGGTCAAAGTATAATTATATTTTAATTAAAAACTAAATTTAAAATTTTACACCTAGTGGCGACTACATGTTCCCTTCATTGTAAATGAACTATTTTCCAATATTACTAAAAATAATTAAACAATTCTATTTTTTGGGGGGTTAATTGTTGTTTAAGAAACTTCGGAAATGAAAATGCCCAAAATTTACAGATTTAACTTTATCCCATTGATGGCAAAGCGTAAAATGAAATAATTTCGGTGAAGAATTTTTTTTTTTTTTCAAAATTTATTTAAACTTCAAATATTACATTGTATTTTAATGCCATATATTTAATTGAATTTAATTATATTTTAAGATAGTTTTTTAACGACTTTTCGGTGTCAGGATCGCGTTACGAGGGTGTAATCTCTTAATACTGTTGAACGTGGTAACTCGAAGAAATCGAACGAATTAGTTTGGTTAGTTTAAGCCGCGATTTCACGTTCATTTTCAAACTCGTATAATTTATTCAACTATTTCTTAGACACACCCGATCATTCAGGATTTTCTGTTGAACAGTTGTATTCCAATTCCGTCTGTTTCCTTCTAGATTAGTTGGAATTAATTACTCTGGATATTTTGGACAAAAATAAAGATTATACTTCGAAATATTACTCTTAAATTTAGATAGAAATAAACGTGAAAACCCGACTTAAGTCGACTTGCCTCGATCGTCTGGAATAAAAACAAGGAAATAAGACTAAGGCGTGATCATTATTTAAGGTTCGCGGTGTAATTATTTGCATCACAAAGCAAACTGGCACAATTGTTAATCTTTTATCTCCCGAGCGAACGCGAGATCTTAACTTAATTAATTTCTTCTTGGCCTCGTAAAAGAAAGAATTGGTCGGTTTGGCGTGAACTAACAACCCCGCTCCATTTGGGATAAAAAAAAGGCGGGAATTACGCGCCAAGAAATTAAGGGAAAAAGGAAGATTAAGAAAAATCAAAGGGTATAGTTTTATGACTACGAAAACCTATTAATAGCTTGCTCGTTTCTCGTATTCGTTGCGTATTTAAAATTTTAAGACAAAGCAATTGCTATTTATTTTGTTTTTAGGGTTATCGCCAAAGTTTAAAGGTTTTTATTAGGGACTGTTGTTATTATATGTTTGTTGTTAGTGTTGTAGTGATCTTCAATATTTTTCTCACTTATTTACTAATTTTCTCACTTGCAATTGATCCTAAATACCTCTTCTATCATATTCCTATCTTCTATCAATTTTTCTTCCATATCTTTCCCTTGCCCTTTCATATGGTCGTCCATATATTTTCAAAGACCTTCCCTATTTTGCCTAGGTCTACTCTACCTTCTTCCCTATTGGTTCCCTATTTTCCCTAGCTCTACTCTATCCTCTTCCCAATTACTTCCCTATTTTCCTTAGCTCTACTCTATCGTCTTCCCTATTAGTTCCCTATTAGTTCCCTATTTTCCTTGGCTCTACTCTACCGTCTTCCATATTAGTTCCCTATTTTCCTTAGCTCTACTCTACCGTCTTCCCTATTAGTTCCCTATTTTCCTTAGCTCTACTCTACCGTCTTCCCTATTAGTTCCCTATTTTCCTTGGCTCTACTCTACCGTCTTCCCTATTAGTTCCCTATTTTCCTTAACTCTACTCTACCGTCTTCCTTATTAGTTCCCTATTTTCCTTAGCTCTACTCTACCGTCTTCCCTATTAGTTCCCTATTTTCCTTGGCTCTACTCTACCGTCTTCCTTATTAGTTCCCTATTTTCCTTAGCTCTACTCTACCGTCTTCCCTATTAGTTCCCTATTTTCCTTAGCTCTACTCTATTGTCTTCCCAATTAGTTCCCTATTTTCCCTAGCTCTACTCTACCGTCTTCCCTATTAGTTCCCTATTTTCCTTAGCTCTACTCTACCGTCTTCCCTATTGGTTCCCTATTTTCCTTAGCTCTACTCTATTGTCTTCCCAATTAGTTCCCTATTTTCCCTAGCTCTACTCTACCGTCTTCCCTATTAGTTCCCTATTTTCCTTAGCTCTACTCTACCGTCTTCCCTATTGGTTCCCTATTTTCCTTAGCTCTACTCTATTGTCTTCCCAATTAGTTCCCTTTTTTCCTTAGATCTATATCTATTGTCTTCCCTATTGGTTCCTTATTTTCCCCGACTCTTTTCTATCGTCTTCCCAATTACTTCCCTATTTTCCCTATAGCTCTACTCTACCATCTTCCCTATTGGTTCCCTATTTTCCCCAGCTTCTTGTTCTTGTTTTTCAATTTTTTCTCTCTCGACATCTTCCCTAATTATATTTCTTTCCTCTCTTCTCCTTTTATTTACTCTGTACTGAATCTTTTCTTGCCTCCAGTATAGGTGACATCATTTTTTACCAACGCTTTTACGGGTGCAACCCTAAATATTCCGCATCTCCTTCTTGTTATTTTTTTAAATCTGTGGTTCCTGAAACTTGTTATCGTCGAAAAAAGTCCCCAAAACTAGATGAAGATAGTTAAAAACCATTTTAATGTATACGATGGATCCTTAAAATTATTTTTTCTTTTCGACTCGAACGCGTTTATTTAATTAATTGGATTTATTCTCTGTCGTTTTATTCGCCTTGCTTCCCCATTAGAATCTTTCGTAGATAATTATGGCTTTTATTCCTAATCCTTCCAAATCCTTGTTGAATTAAAAAAGGCGGGAACTATATATATTTCCACGAAGCGTAAAATAATTGTAATTTTATTTTAAATTGGTAATAAAGGTTTACTAATTAATATATATTTTTCTTTTTCTAGGGGAACTGTTATTGTCTTCATTATTGGACAAAGACATCTTTGTAAGGTGCATTGGAACTTGGAAATACTTCTACATCCAACGCTGCAATAAATTTATTAGGTAAGTGTGATTTTAATTAATTAAATTTAATTATTGTATACCGTATTTTGGTTTGGATAATAGAAAAGTTTTTATGTCTAATTTTACTTCCCAAATTTTAGAACTATAATCAATTAAAAAAAATCACTTTCCATTTCACATTCCCTTTAAAGAATCTATAATTAGATAAAAAATATTTTAAATTAAGCAAAAATTGGAATTTCCAACACATATTTTGTGCCTATTTTTGATCTGATAAAGATACCACAATCTTTCAAGATATATAAACAAAAACTAGTTGTTTTATGCAAATTTCAAACCTTTCTACCAAATGAAAACTCAGTACGGTCATTAAACTTGACAACTCCAAAACTCCAGATTGGAGAAAAAATAATAATAATGCCTTGCACACCTGTACTTATTATTTTAAAGGGAAAGTGTAGTGTATAAATTTAAATTATGTGGATTTTATTATTTGATTAGCTACGTTTTCAATTCATTTTTAATTTTTATCAAGCTTTTGCCTTGGCTTTTCCAAGTAGAGCTCGGAATTCGAATATTTTTTGTTAATTAAAATTTTTAAGACAAAAAATACTTTCAGTATCTTTTTAATAACTTAAAACGTAATTTTATATTAGACTAGACCTTTAACGAAAAAAAACGTGTTGGTTTCCGCTTGTTGCGATGATCAGAAGAATATCCTTCCTGTTAAAGAGAAAAAAAAATAGTAGAATTCCTTTAAAACGTATTTCCACATCATCAATCTTCAAAAACCCATTTCTCTAACACCTACACGAAAGGGAATAATTTTTTTCCTCGCTTGCGAAATCTTTTTAGTCTACCCTAGCTTCAAAAAATCAAAATTATACCTTTTCACTGGAGAAATTTCTTTTGACGCGTTCTTACACGGAATATCTCGTGAGAGCGAGAACATTACGTCATTTAAATCGCTACTACGTGGAGATAACAGACTTTGAATATTAGATTATAAAGTATATTAAATTTTTATTCAGATTTAAATAAGATGAATTTAGATTACGTTATTCTAAGACTTCTAAAATCTAGGTTTAACGCGTAAATATTCGGGAAATGTGGTTGCAGTTTCAGTAGAGATTATTATATCTAGAAGTAGTAATATCCACCTCTCTGTTTGCCGTTAGAGACCGCTTATGAACGCGATGTTTTATTATTAATATTTATCTATTAAGATAGATTCAAATTTAACAACTTAATTTCTATTTAAATCGAGATTTCTCGAAACTGCTTCGGGAACCAATTTCAAAATGGGTTTCCATTGTTAATAAACCCAGATTCTACCAGGATTTTCGTTTAAAATTATTTTTCCCCTGCAGTTATGACGTCTAATTTTTTAATAATTGTTTACACAGCGTGTTTCAATTCATTATGTCCTTTTTTAATCAATTTTAAGCAATTAGAATGGCAATACTTTGTTTTAATAAGTAGTTTTGAAGAGACTTGGGTACCTTCCTCGTTCGTTGAAAATCATAGAACTATCAGAAGTAGATGAAACCCTCCTTTGAAGTCTACTACTCTAATGTTCGAAATAGCGCTCCTCTCTGTATGGGTAAAATTCACAATTTTCTGAGATCGGAGGGGTCCTACTTCATCCCCCCTGTCTACGGAAAATTGGAAATTCTCTCTCTCCACAAACGACGACGTTTTTGTTGAGGAACTCCGAGGCTGCTAGAGATATTCGCTCGACGAACTCCCGCTCCGAAAATATCTACCGTTAGGAGGCGTACGAATCGCGCTTTCTGAAACTAACCCATACAGAGAGGGGTAGACAAGACCCGGGAGTAATAGACTTCAAAGGAGGGTTTCATGTACTTCTGGAACTATTTATATGTGTAGTTCGCTCCTTTAGATAGAAAGAGATGTTCTACACCTTTGGCAATGCTTTTACGTACATATAAAATAGGTAATGACGCTCTATTCAGAAAATGAACTCGCCTCGCATATGGTCTAAGAATAAAAAATAAAAATAAATTATAATATCTGGGAAAAAAAAGCGTGGTTTTTAAATCTCAGTAAGACGAATATTTAAATGAGTTCTGTCTTGTCGTAGGATTTAAGATTTCATTTATAATATAACAAAATACATTCAATGTATGAAGAAAGGGTTGAGGAATTTCAATATCTTTATGACTATAAGACATCTAAATTTAGATTTGCTTGAAATTTGAGGCTTTAAAAAAATACGAAAAAAAAAAGGCTCCCAGTAGAATTCTATAACTGACATAAGCAAAAAGAACAACTTTAAATATCATTAAAGTAATAATGGCACGGAATCATCATGAAAATAAATCATAATTTTAATTAGAAGATGATTAAAATATATTGCAGTAAAAATAAATATTTTATAATCGACATTTTTTCGAAATTTCTGAAAATTATAATGAATATTATGGTCACGTGATTTCACTATTGTAGAGCCTACAGTTAATTCCCGCGCTTTCTGTCACGTGATCTTTTTCGCATTTATATATAAATTTTACCAAACTTTAAAAATTAATTTTAATACCAAAAACGCGTCTAAAAATTCTAAATAAATTCTGGAATACGTTTTTTGGCACGGTGGTTCCTAAAATAAATTCAAAGGCGTATTTAGCTTCGAGTTTCCCTTTAATCATATACCCAGAAAATACCATGTCTTCGGCTCTTCGAGCTTGGCTTTTCGTTTTAATTAATGTTATTTGGGAAGGTAATATGTTTTTCTAATTAATTAGAGGTTAATTTTCGCCCTTTCTGCATTGTATACCAGTGTTAAGAAGACATTTCGCCAAGTTCTTTCGAATAAGGCAAAAGACAGGCGTTTTTGCCCAACTAACTTTTTGGCGTCCCAGACAATATCCAAAGAGCCGAGCAATTCTGTAATTGAAATTATATACACGCTTATTTTCGTTTCGTCCGAGTTAAACCCTTCTACGCCTAATTGACGTGTCTTTTTATTCGAGTTTATGCTTAGCGTAAATTTGCTTGTTTTGTAATGTTTTATTAAAGTGAGGCTAAAGTTTGCTAGATAAAAGTAAATATAAAATCGGACCTATCAGCCTTCAACAGAGCTTGAACTCAATGCACTGTCGAAGCTGAACTCAGTGAACTCAGGTGTACAGCGAATTCAAGAGTGTTTGACCCCTCGTTAAAAATATATTGAGTCGTTATTTAAAATGATACACAAATTCAATTTGTACGTCATTGAAAATGCGTGATATCTTCCCTTTAATTGAAAATTTGCCGTTAATAAATATTAAGTAGATGTCCAGTCACGTTGTCCTTAACCACTGACCCTCGTGCGTCATACGCCTTGGATTCCCGTAGCTTTCCAAATTATCCAAAACGATTTAAAATTTTAATCACATGTTACTTTTCGAATAACGTACCGTACTCTGATAATTAATTTTAAGTTTAAAATGTCATTGGCAGACGTTGTGGGACAACTAATTCTTCTTCCTCGTTCTATTGATTTACCTTACTCTTCTGCGTAAAACTATTTTAATTTATATTAAGTTTAACATTAAGTATTAATCCGCTATATCTTTACTTCTTTTGCAAACTATTCATGAACATAAGTGTGCCTAATTTCTAATTACAAATTTCTAATTTCCTTAAAGTGATGCTATCATGAATTTCAAATAAATTTTTAGTAGCATTTTCGGAAAAATAGTTAAACGATTCAAAATATATGGGAATTATAGAACCATTAAAATAATAGCAATATTATTATGGTCGCGTCACTCTTGTAGAGCCTACAGTTGATCTGACACAAATGATTAGGTTGCTTTTGCGCGGTCTCTTTCGTGAAGGTTCTTTATCTAAAAAATTCTTCCTTTGATCCTTTCATTGTTAATTTAGTTTTTTTTTTTTTGTTATTATACGTCGAAGAAGAGAATAATTTTGGCAATTTTTACTTTTGGAATGCCTTAAAAACGCTTTAATTTAAAGATGTAATATTTTAAATATAGGTTTTAATAATATTAAAAAAAATGAAATTTTAATTAAAATGGTGACAGCATAACTTTAATTTAAACTATATCAGGTTGAACACCCATTGATATTGAATTAATAATTAATTAATGTTGGTATTATAGTAATTAAATTCTTTGAGTGAGATAGTAAAATTAACAAGGAAACAATTAACCCTCAACTAAAAATATTAAAAAATAAGAATATTGACAGATTTAATTTAATTTTATTTGATTTTAATTAAAATTATAATCAAATAATAAAATAATATTTACAATATATACAATAAATAGTTTAAAATTCGTGTTTTATTTTTTTAACTTCAGTTTGAAATAATTTCTTAAATAAATTGTGTACCCTAACATCACCCGAATCTCATAATCTTGTGATCAGAATTCGGATTTTGGCCCTGGTTATTGGACATGAGTAAAAACCTACGTACGGCTTTGATGCCATCGTGATACAAGGATAAAATATATTGTTTTCTATAGTTGAGGGTCTCATCGGGTATTTCTCCTTCTCCGGAAGATTCCTGACTTTGTTCCGACTCTTGAAAGCTGTCAGTCGACATTTCTCTTCCGGAGAATTTTTGCTCGACAATTAAATTATCTTCCCTCGTCTCGGCCTCAATTTCTACGTCAATGTCATTTACTTGAAATCTCATTTCTTCTTCAGACCACTCTCCTTGGTTAGGATGCTATATTGTACGCGTAGAAAAAGACAAAAAGAATTTTTATTAACTAATCATTCAGTGCTGACAGAATCGTAATCCATCCACACGCTCAGAGACTGTAGATTCATTAACTAACGTTATTTAAGTTATATTTAACTATTATTTGAATATACAACTTATATTTTTAAGTTTACAATTAAATTTAATGACGATAATTAGTTTTAAAGAAATTAGAAAAAAAAAAAACCTTACCTCAACTGGCAACGATAAAGCTTGCAATAGGATAATTGAACCCAATCCGATCAGAAACGTTACCTTAAGAGTCATTTTTAATTCAATTTGAGACTCAAATCATTCCCCAATTTATATAGCAATTAAAATTTCAAATATCGGAACTTCGTCATCATCGTATCAAACACGCATTCGTGTTAATAAGAATTTATATTTTTCTTACGTAATCCGGAGGGGCTTGTTAATTGTTTCAGATAACAGAAAGAAAACTGCGGAAATATTAAACGATATCTTATCAAATATTACAAACCGATTTATTCGACTGTTTGATATTCCTGATTCGGTTTTATTTCAATCAAAAAACAAAGTCGTGTAATACGGTTTCCTTTAATTAGACATCATTACTTCATTAATACGAAGGGAAATACCTTTATCAAACCTTAGCTTCCGTTAAAATTCCCCCAAGTTACGTCTATGCTTATATATAATTATTAAATTGAAAATGGATTTTAAAAATGAAATTTCATTTATTTGCGGAATTTATTTTTCACAATTATTGGAGACTATAATTAAACTTAAACCTTTTTTTGTTGTTCTAATATGTCTGGGAGGGAGTTTGAGCTACGATGTAATTTTAAAGGGACTTGCTGCGATTTTTAAAGCCCCTTTAAAATGGCGCTTTCTTTGATTATTTAGCAGACGTTTGGGTTTTTTTCGTAAGGATAGATGATTTCCAAGAGGCCAATTTTAGAGCAGATGGGATCTTATCTGTAATTAAATCATTTCAAACGTATGAATAGACTATAAAAGAACTAAAATACAATGAAGAAAGGAGACATTTTTCATAGAATTCAATATAATTATCTTTAAAATTAATGTTTAATTCAACCGTCTACTACATTTAAGTTATGTTGTCACCAATTCAATTTGAAAATAGTAAGCTTAAATATGGCCTTATTCTTCCTTTTTACCCAATTTGGACATTGATTTCCCGTCTCAGCTGTATTCTAACGATATTATCCTCGTAAACTACCCAAAAATTCATTAGCAAGTTAACAAAAACATCATAATTCTGTTTAATAATTTGTGTTTCTAACAGTTAATTGGCTATTCAATTTGAATAATTTATGTCTATTTGAGCCTTTGGATTAAATATAAGCTCATACGCGATAAACTCGAGAATGAGTTTAATAAAACGCGATCATTATAATGTTTAAAAGAATAATTTTGGCCATTTTTACTTTGTCCATAATTTCAGGTAAGTATAGCTTAAAGAGTTTTTTTAATATTACGGTAACTACAATGTAAATGTAATTATAGCCCACCGAATTAATCATTGCTCTAAGAATGGATTGTTTCGTAATGAAAATGACCGTAGCTGTTCAACTTACATCGAATGTCGAAACCGTGAAAGAATAATTTCTACTTGTCCCAATGGCCAAATATTTTATCCGGAAATTAAAACTTGCGTGTCAAATACTGGCTACACATGCGGTAAATTAATTTTTTCTTATTGACATTTAAAGGAAACTCCTAGCAAGAAAAATGGTAGACCTTTAAATTCAAAGGATATGTCGTAACTAATAGATCGTCTGCTAGAATCCTACAATTTTCCAACTTTATTTTCGTTATACGTAGGTAATCCAATCAAATGCGGAAAAGTAGAAAACCGTCTATATCCGGATGACTGTAGGGTGTGTTGTAAAAGAGCTACTTACTGTCGAGATAATTATCGGGTTATATATACATGCGGACCTTACCAATGGGTTAATCCCATAAACATGCAATGCGAATATATGGAGAAGTGTAAGCGAGTATACACTGCGCAATCGCGGTTATAATTTTAACTATAATGTAAATGTGATTATAGGTAACAAAATTAGACACTGCTTCAAGGATGGATTGTTTCCCAATAGACTGGATTCTAGCTGTTCAACCTACGTCGAATGTGCAAACAATAAAAGCGTAATTTCTTCTTGTCAGAGTGGTCAAATATTTTATCCGGAAATTGGAAGATGCGTCGACAAGACTGGCTACACTTGCGGTAAGTCAATTACATCCTAGTCTCATTTAAATTTCGCCCTTCTAGATCGACCACCATTTAAATGTAAACGAATTTGATGGAATTGAAAGCAAAAGCTTGAAAAATTTTGATTTGTTTTATTAATTTTAAATATTTATATACAGGAAAACCAATCAAATGTGGGATAAAAGAAAATCGTGGTTTCCCAGAGGGATGTAATCAGTGTTGCAAAAAATACACGTACTGTGAAAATGATTACAGGGTTATATATGTTTGCGAACCTAACAAATGGTTCTATTCTGGTTCCGCGGGAGCCTGTAAATATAACTCTAGATGTGTCGAACGCTGTACTTGAGCTGGGCGTTGGAATAACGCTTTAAAATAAAGTTATCAATATGCATTTGCCCTTTAAAGAGACTTATCTGAAATTTTTAAATACCCTTTAAAGTCGCCTTCTTTTCTAACTTAAGAAAACAAGTCGTCGTTATTAAGGGGTTGTCACGAACGAGATAAAAAGGTAGCTTATGAATGTTTCGGTTCTCTGTCAGTAATGAAAACTAGAAAAAAAACGAAGAAGTCGTCGCGAACGAGATAGTAAGGGAGCTTATGAATGTTTCGGTTCTAGTCTGTCAGTAATGAAAACTAGAAAAAAAAAACGAACAAGTAGTTACGAACGAGATAGTAAGGGAGCTTATGAATATTTCGGTTCTAGTCTGTCAGTAATGAAAACTAGAAAAAAAACGAACAAGTAGTCGCGAACGAGATAGTAAGGGAGCTTATGAATGTTTCGGTTCTAGTCTGTCAGTAATGAAAACTAGAAAAAAACGAACAAGTCGTCGCGAACGAGATAGTAAGGGAGCTTATGAAAGTTTCGGTTCTAGTCTGTCAGTAATGAAAACTAGAAAAAAACGAACAAGTAGTCGCGAACGAGATAGTAAGGGAGCTTATGAATGTTTCGGTTCTAGTCTGTCAGTAATGAAAACTAGAAAAAAACGAACAAGTCGTCGCGAACGAGATAGTAAGGGAGCTTATGAAAGTTTCGGTTCTAGTCTGTCAGTAATGAAAACTAGAAAAAAACGAACAAGTAGTCGCGAACGAGATAGTAAGGGAGCTTATACGTGTTGAGTTCTAGTCTGTCTGTAATAAAACATTCGACAAATTTCTTAGCCGGCTCCCACGTAAAAGTCTGCCCTATCCGAAAAACCTATCGAAAAACTGTAAATATTATAGCTTCAAAGCGACAATCACGATCATGCGCATCTGCGGGATTCTCGACAAAAGTGAACGAAATGACCGAAGTGAAGGTTTGATATCAATTCGTTATCTTGGCTTCATATGTTTTAATTTTTTCTAGAAGAAAATGTCTACTATTATTTAAAATAATTTTACGTCTATCGCGTCATCCCCACGAATTTATGGTCAACCCCCACCATTTCAATATTGACCTCGAAATATTTTTTTAGCCCTGACAAAAAAAACAAGAACTCGCTTGTTTTAAGGGTTATCTCGGGTTTAATTTCAAAACATAATAAATTTGTATTGGAATTGTTCTTCGGAGTTCCGAAGCGACGCCTTCTAAGAGTTTGAAATTGGTACTAAAAGATTTCTAGCCTCGCCATTGGCTGAAGTCTTAGGACTCCCTCTCCCCTCCTCCCGAAACTTGATAGAAACTGATGGACATTACAGGGCGACATCTGTAGGTTGAATTGTTTTAAATTTAATAAAATTTTAGTTAAACTTTGAATTTATTCGAATCTAGTAAAAATATAATTTAACTAATAACAAGTTTTTAATAATTAAAAGTTTGTTTAAATTCAAAGCGTAAGCTTCTAGCTTTGTTAATGCCTCCTATTTAAGATCGTTGAAATAATTAAGAGTGGTTTTCTACACGCTGTATTCTTAGGGTGATTTTTGAATGAAGTATCAATATGATATGTCAGAGATAGCGTTCTCGCCGGTTAATGTAAGAAGATTTAACCGCAAATTTGCATAAATTTTAAAATAAGCGATTAAAATTGAAAAGCAAAAAATATTTAATTCATATTTTTAGACGTAATTAACTTTAGTAAATAATTTCAGTTCATTTTTGAGTAAATATTCGTAATATTTAATTTCAAAACGTAATAAATATTAGAAATATTTATTCTATATTATAAATCTTGACAAATTTTGCATTAATAATACGTAAACTTTGTAAGGGTCCTTAATTAAAGCCTAACTCCTTTTTCAGTTCGAAAAATTGAATTAACTCTTATAATTAGATTAACTCTCGATTATATTTAAACAAAGCATACTTAAACTAGTTAATAAACGCGCGAGAAACTCAAAAAGGTTAATTTCATTATGCTGGGATAAGCGGTTAATTAGTTACGTAATTAAGTTCCACGATTTTAACTAATTTTTTTTGTTTCGAAGTTTTTAAATAATTTTTCCGCCTTGAAATTAAGTCGCGTTTAAATGTGATATATGTAAAAAAGTCAATTAAGATACGGAGAATAAAATGAAACTAGTCTCTTTATCCTTCGACCATCCGTTAATTAGTTACCTAAGAAAGTTTGGGACTAATTAAGCAATTTTCTTGATTTTAAAATGTTTATGACGTCACTACGGATTTAAAATAAAACGTAATTAAGAAAATTAAACGTGTTTCGATAGATTGGCGCACGGGGATTCCAAAAATGTTAATTTCGACGCTCAAAATTAAGTAGTTAATTAAATATTTAATTTAAATCAAACCCCCTCCGCATTTTCTTCCAATTTTTGGTTCACGGAGCTCGTTGTAATAGAGGGGAGCCTATAACTAAGGAGAAAAGCGTTTCTTTGCTCCATAGCCGCATTCGCTTTCTTCCATGAACGATAGAAGTTACTAGTGTTCGTGCTTAAAGATTGAATAGAGACAAAACTCCATTAAGGGAAAATCTTAAGCTTGTTTTTCCTTTAATTTGAATAAAACTTCATTCGGTATTTCATATTAACCTAAGTAAAAGGATGCTGAACATGACAGGGGAATGAATTTCCCGGGGAAACGGCACGCGCGGAGTCAGCTTTTATTTTCAGTGGGAGAATAATAAACCGTAACTCTTTTTCCGTAGAAAATACTCTGCAAATTACGGTTGATCTTAGCTCAAAAATTGGATACATAAGAAAACGTTAAAAATTTGCCAAAAAGGGTCTGGGACTATTCCATTTTAGAAAATGGGGGTATGTATAAAAGTACGTGGATTATTTTTAAAGGCTTATATATTCCTATTCAAGTTTAATCCCGATTAAATTAAAATTAAATTTGCTCGTACGTTCTCAAACATATTTTTATCGGATAGCCCGTGTCCTGAAACCTTAGAATACGTATTTTTCTTTTTAATTTATCTTAATTGGGGCGTGTAATTAAACAGGAACTAAAATATCGAATTAAACAGAACTAATATATCGAATTAAACAAGAACTAAAATATCGAATTGAACAAGAACTAAAATATCGAATTGAACAAAATCTAAAATATCCCTATAGGGGTAGATTGTAGAATAGCTACTGAAAACATTTTGGAGGTGAGATGGCATTATTTGGAAAGAGAAAAATGAGAAAAAAATTATGGTGCAAAAATTTTTGAGCGCAAACCATTAATTAAAAAGTTATGCACGTTTCAATTATTGTATACATTCCTAAGCAAATTAGCACCTTAGTGCTAAAAGCTCTATAGTGAATACTGAGACCTCTCCATGGAGAAAAGAATCCCCGAGCCATTAAACAAAAATTTATTTTGTAAAATAGCAAATAATATTTAAGATTTTATTTATTTTAACTTGTTTTGGTTAGGTTAGGTTAGGTTAGTTTTGGTCAGTTTTGGTTAGGTTACGTTAGGTTAGGTTAGGTTAGTTTTGGTTAGGTTAGGTTAGGTTAGTTTTGGTTAGGTTAGGTTAGGTTAGTTTTGGTTAGGTTAGGTTAGTTAGGAAAAATGCGTGTAATTCTCGTAATAATGGTTTGCGAAATATAATTTTGGCGTTACACGTATAAAACATACATTTTCCCTTCTTTCCCCTACCCCTCCCCCAAAAAGTTAAAACCCTTGTAACTTTGTTAATAATGGTTTGCCCCAAAAAATTTTTGTACCATAAAATTTGTCTCTTTTTTCTCCTCCCCTCCCACCCTTCCTCCCCCCCAAAAGCCTTCCAGTAGCTATTGTAAAAAACTCCCAAATATCGAATTTAACAATTAACTTAAAGCAAGATGATTTCATAAAAAATGATTTTCACTCATCCAAGGTCAAGCGTTTTCCAACTGGCAATGGATTTAACCATCTTGTTTCTTTTTTTTTTTTTATCTTCAGCTGTCTGAGAGTCACAGAGAGAACCGAAACTTAAAGCAGAACTGGAAGTAAAACGTAAGAGGATTGCGCTAAAAGGAGCCGCCGCGCCCGCAATCCGGAATTTATTTCACTGCTGATGTGTATGATAAGAAGGTCGTTATCCAGAGTCGCCTTGGTTTACATTTTTTAACACTCAACTTTCAAGTATTTAGCAAGTCCTAAGTTTAACCCTGAGAATTAGCGAGAAATAAATATCTCAATACTCGATAGTGAAATATTTTGGTAAGCATTGATAAGTTCTGTAATTTCTGTAAATGATAGCTTTAAGCCTTTAACCATATTGTACATCGCTCTTTAGGATCATACCCCCATTTCTACATTATAGAAGCTAGCAAGAATAGATTTAAATAGATAGTTAAATTTATTCTTTGTAAGAAGCGGTGACCCTTCTCTAGGAAACCCCAAATAACTAACCCTATTACCAAAAGTCTGATTGTACGAAGTCTTATCAGACTTTTGCTATTACATAAAGACGGTAGGAGTAGCGTTAAAAAATGAATGTGAAGCTTAGCTCGCAAGTACAATGATTATCGAATATAATTAGAAGGGATGTAGTAACCGTCTGTCTAACTCAGTTATCAATTGATGGTGGAGCTGAACCCCCTTAAACGTTCTAGGTGTAAATGCCTTAGACATGTACCTCATTCTACAAAACCCTGCCCACTATTGTTTGCTTCGTAGATGGCTATGCGTTATTGAGATAAAGCCATTCCTAGTGTTAATCTTCTATCATAATATAGATTATATCGTTAAGGTGCTAGCAACAAATTCTCTTCCTTCCTTTAGATGAACTATAGATGATAAATTATAGGGAATAATCGATCATGTTATTTTTCAGATCTTCATTAACCTTTTATCGCGATGACTCGCAAAAAGAAGGGTAAGTATCCAACTTCTTTTTAAAGGGATAGAAATCATAGAACTATGTTTTAACAATTGAATTCTTCATGGTCAGGACGTGGTGGAGCTACACCGCAGAGAGAAGAAACTGCGGAATCACCGCCTGCTCCAACTCAGCCTGCAACGCAAGCTTCCGGATTCCATTCAATCGCCGGAGTTCTTTCTGGGAATGATGAAGGTTTGTGATTAATTAACAGGGTTTGTACTCAATCTGGATAAGCGCCTTTCTCCATAATTTCAGTAACTAATAGAACCCTTAGAGAAGTACGTTGAATAGTAATTTAGGTACCCTAAAATATTAACAATGCTGGTAAATTTTCCTAAATTAAAAGTTTGAGCATCCCTTTAGCAAATTTTTTTTATGATATTTAAATTGTTTAAAATTATACAAGAAGCATACTTAGGCCTTGGTCAATTTTCCATTCTGAAACTAGTTCTAATTTCAATTTTCTTTTCGCCTCTTTGGGTTCTTGATGTTACTCTTGTTATGGAAGATATTTTAAGCTCATCTTCGTATCCATCATGCTTTAAAAACTTTAGGTAATCGACGTGAACCGTATCAGTTTGAGGATGCTTCTTCATCCTCGGGATCATCACCCTTTAGTCCCATTTATTCGCGATATACTCCAGGTTAGTTAGTAAAACGGGACAGGGAAAGAGTATTTTAGTTGGCCACAATCTGGGGACTTTCTTATTTAGCGATGGAACAGTTCTAAGTTCGTAAGAGAAGAGTAAACCTTTCTTAGCGCTGACATTGCGGCAACAGGGCTATCTGTTCCATCTATCTAGATGATAAAGTCTCTGTTACGAAAGATATCGTTGATGATACGTTAAAAATCGTGTTAGTTCATCATCACGGTTCAAAACTTTTAGGTGGTACGAGAGTTCAGTCTGAAGATAATTTAGAAGGGGCTGTGTCGCCTGTTTTCTCACGATATGTCCCAGGTTTGTCAGACGAATTAGAACAGGGTTGCCACAGGTCAGGGAAAAGTCGGGGAATTTGAAAATGAACCAAAAACGTTAGGGAATTATAAGATATTTTAAAAAGTCAGGGAATTTAAAGATCTTTCGAGAAGTCGGGAAATTACAATCATTATCCGCGGAAAAGATTCTCAGCTGACGGCGTGTCAGTTGTATAGATTAGAAGAAAGATACGCCTGCAACAAAGTTTGGCGAACGCGATTATATAAAAATAAAAGGTAAAAAATTAAAATTGAGTAGTATTAGTCGAAACTGTCAGGGAAAATCATTGGAAAAGGTCAGGGAAAAACCTGGAAAAGTCAGGGAATTTGAATCTGAAAGAACTGTGGCAACCCTGTTGAAGTTTTAGGACAAATTAAAATCAAGATATCCATTATTTTGTTACCAAAAGTTAATCTCGTCTCCATATAAGTTATATTCGCTTCGAATTGAGCTTATATTTCGACATTTTCTTCGCAATAGGAGGGAGAAGTTATCCGTAGTTACTCGTGCGTAACTTATAAAGGGATTAGATTAACTCTTGTTGTCTAGCAATGACATTTTGGCAAAGTTTCGATAATCATAAATGTCCTCCTAACGGTAAACTGAAGTAGTTCATACTTATGGATGTTTGCCGTTAGAGGACCTTTATGAACACCAAGTTTTGTTATTCATCCTTAGCTTTTAAGGTCAATTCCCATTGTTCTAGGACTTCTTGTAGTTTTATTTTGGCAAGGAGTTTAAAGATGGAAAAAAATTAAAGCTTATTTATATTGAAGTGGCTATTTAGGCCTAAATTTTGGGCCTAAATAGCGGAGTGGGGCACAGATTAGGCCAAAAATAGAAATGGTGGCTATTTTGGCCCAAAAGTAGGCCTAAGTTTTGGGCCTAAATAGCCAAGTGGGGTATGTGCAATATTTACGCCCACGGTATAAAGACACGGTGGCTATTTAGACCCAAATAGAAATGACCTATTTATATATCACGTCAATTTCTACACTTATCTACTAGCTAACTTTTGCCAATATTCGTTGTTAGTCTTCACGCAAATTAGAGTTAATTTAGAATCATCATCACGGTTTTATACATTTTAGCCGTTGCATATTCTTCACCAGAAGGAGTTTCAGAATTTGTTTCAACCACTCCCATTGTACCGCGACCAGGTTGGTTAACGATATAAATTGGTGGAGGTATGAGAACCTAATTTATGTTTCGTGTTAAGGCTTAAAATGTTAGCCATGTGGTAAAAAATTATTAACTGTTGAACATGGACTTTTTTTCCTATATTTTCTTGAATATTCTCCGAATCTTTGTTTATAAAATGGGCTAGAAAATTTTAAATTTATTTTGACCCGAGTGATTTGAAACAAATATCAATATTAACTCCTCGATTTCAATCATTACCATTTGCTTTTGAAGCTAAGTTACGGTGAAATTGATATGATTTTAAATCTACTCCCTGTGACTCTTAATATAATATATGCAAATTCTCATGGTATTTTAATTTTAAAGTTGGTCGTGGTAGAGGTAGAGGACGTGGTTTATCTCCAGTTGGAAGCGGCGCTATCCCTCAACGTTCTCCAGCAGCGCATGATCCCGAGAACATGGGTACCTCCTATTCGGCTATATCATCGGGTATCTCTTATTTCTTGCTAGTTTTTTTATAAAATACGTGTGGTCCTTCCTCAGATTTAGTGAAAGGCAGGAAAATAAAGTTTTCTTGCTGTTCACTCACGGAAGTTGCTAATAAAATTGCTTTTGGAACCTTTGGTTTTTAACAAAAATGTCATAATCTTTTAGAGATTATTCGTTAAGGAACTTGAGCCGAGATATCTCAGGCTGATGTTTTTTCAGAAACATAACTGTAATGTCATAAAAACTGCTTTGAATTTATGTTAATCACGTCAAAGTTACGTTTACAAACTTGGCCCGAGTTCCTTTAAGTGATTTTAAGCTGGATTTCGTACTAACCTAGAAAAATATGGTAATTCTAGAATGACGTATCTATGAATTCTCTCCGTAACGTCTATACTTTCTTGGTAGTACGAATTTTAGCGGCAATGAATTATGAATATTAAAAAATTCAATGTCGTAAAATTTTTGTTGATTTTTGAGCTAAGCCTTTGTCAATTTTGCCTTTAGGCATCTCGGGTCTAGGGATTAGTGAACCCGTTCAACGTCACGGTGAACCAGTTCAATCACCGTGGCGTAGTCAAGGAGCTGTCGCATCTGGACGTGGTCAACAAAGACCGGAACCTACTCAAACATTTACTCCGCCTCAAAGACCCGAAACTGCTCAAGCATTTTCTACACCACCGCAAAGACAAGAACTTGCATTTTCTCCACCTCAAAGATCAGAACCAGGATCATCGTCTCCACCAAAAAGATCTCGTTTAGCTCATCCGACGAGTCTTACGAGCTTTACTCAATCTAAGGGAATTAACGCCGTTTTTCCGAAGCAACAATTTGGCACAATTGGAAGAAAAATCGCTTTAATAGCCAATTACTTCACGGTTGATATTCCTCATGGAAGTGTTTTTCATTACGATATTGATATTTGCAAGTACAAGGAGACTAAGGATGGAAAACCGATTCCTCCACCTAAACCGGAAGGTCCAACAGCCAAGAAAGTTGGCGGAGTCAATAAAGAGTTGTATCGCAGACTTGTACAGCTTCTGCTCCATCAATACGCTGATTTGTTTAAAGGAATGTTGCCGGTCTATGATGGCTTCAAGAATATCATCACTAGACGACCGATTCAGATGGAATTTCCAAAAAGGGTTGTTGGTAAGTATTGACTTTTTTTTGTTGTCCTCGTTGACTTAAAGGGTTCGAGAATTTACAATTAAATTGTTAATTGGGTAGAAAATATCGTATAAAATGTATAAAACTTAAATTTTGGTTTTAAATGTCTCTAATGAACGCCAAACCTCGACGCTTTTGATTGACAATGAGGTTTAAGCAAACCCAAAAAGATTTCGCACGAGAATATCGAAAGCAATATTGAAAGTTTAGGCTGTTAAGAAAGTTAACTTTTTTCAAACACGCGACCTTTGCCATCTTGGTTCTTTTAAAGATACCAACATTGTCCGCTAATCAAGACAATTAGGTTTCATCTATTTTTTACGGTATTTTTAACTATTAATCTTGTCAAAAACTTAGCTTGAGAAAGGTCAAATGGGTTGTTCCGAGTCTTTCAATGATTTTAGCGGGAAATGTATGAAAATATCGCCTATAATTAACCATTTTATTTGTATAACCACCTTGTTTAGTTTCGCTAAACGAGGGTGAAAATGTTTCGAAATTTTGGGTCACTGTGAAGCCGGTTCAAAAAGATAACTACGATTGTGAAATATCTTTAGAACCGATGCACGAATACATCAATGGGAAAGCTTTGGTTATTCCTCAGGTATTATATCTAATTCCGATCGATTGATCTTAACGTATTTACCTGGGAACTCTATTATAATTAGGAATGCGTTATGGCTTTGGATATAATCTTAAGACACGGACCTTCGTTGCGTTACGTTCCTGTTGGACGTTCGTTTTTTCAAAAACCTCGTTCACAGGATGAAGTTCCGTTAGGTCCCGGTAAAGAAATATGGTTCGGATATTACCAGAGTTTGCGACCGGGATGGAAACCATTGCCAGCGTCCGCCCAGTTTTACTTAAACATTGATAGATCGGCTACCGCGTTCTACAAGAACATGCCCGTGATTGCCTTCCTTAAAAAGGTGTTTAAGGTTGACCAAGACCCGGATTTTTTCTCACCCAGACAAATCGATTTGGCGAAAAAGAAACTTAAAGGAGTGAAAGTTGTCGTAAGTTTGTTTGAATTTTTCAGTGACGCGATCAAGGGGGTTGAACGCTTATCATATATCTCTCTAGGTAACCCATCAACCGTACGCTCGAAAATACCAGGTCAAAAGTTTAACGAGCGAAAGGGCTTCGAAGGTCACGTTTGAAATGAATGGAAAACAAGTACCAGTTGTTGACTATTTTTGGTCGCAATATAATCTCCGTTTGAAGAAACCCAATTATCCTTGTATCATCACGACTAACGGTAGCAAGTTACCGTTAGAAGTTTGCGTTATTGCCGATAATCAAGCGGCTAGAGGAAAATTAGACGCTGATGAAGGAGAAATAATGGTCAAACAAACTGCTATCAAACCTATCGAGAGATTTCACGATATTCAGAACCGGGCGAAAGACGTTAAAAACAACAATCGAGACGTGAACCGAGAGTTTCAAATTAATATTAATACGGATCCGCTTAAATTGGAGGGTGAGTAATGATTCAAATTTATCATTCCAAAGCTCGCGAGCTTTTAAGCCCGAGACTCGCGAGCTCGAAAGTAGTGAAATAACTTAAATTCTCGCCTGTTTGACATCGTATTCAAAGTTCATATTTTTAAATACAGGAAGAGTTTTACCTACTCCTCAAGTACAGTATTCCCAAAACCAGAGAGCGAACGTTAAAGATGGCCAATGGGAGCTGAGAGGAAAGGCATTCGTTAAAGGCGTAGATATAACGCATTGGGCTTTTATCGCACTTTGTCGCTGTTACGAAGATCAGATGATGAAATTTGGCCAGGAATTGCAACAAAGTGGCCGAGATCATGGCGTAAACTTCGCTCGCCCATTAACTGTCGCCATCCATAATCCCAGAAACTACGAGGATGTTGAAAGAATCTTAAAAAACCTTAGAAAGAATTTTCCACAGCTTCAAATGGTTCTTGTAGTCTTGGAACAAAAATCTGAATATTACAAAGAACTGAAGAAAGTAAGTTTTTATTTTATTCGTAGACGAAAAAGGGCCTTGGTATCTTAATTCGTAATCCCTCGCTAGATCTCCGAAACTGACGAGGCTGTTGGTTTTCAAACCCAATGCGTAACGGACAAGAATTTGCAGAAATGCATTCGCCAAGATCCTAACAGACCCAATAAGTTTGGTTTTCGCTATTACATGAATCTATGCCAAAAGATTAACGCTAAAATGGGTGGAACCAATTCCGCATTAACAGTCGGAGATAAACCAGCTATTTTTAGACGCCCCGTAATGATTGTTGGCGCTGACGTAACTCATCCGAGATTCAATGATCCAGAGAAGTTTTCTATCGCAGCCGTTGTTGGTAGCATCGATTCCTACCCGTCTCGATACACCGCCGCTGTTGAGCTTCAAAGAAGCGAAACTGAGAATAAAGCTCGCGAAGAAACTATCTTGAAGTTGGAGGTGAGTGATCTTGACCCTAAATACTTCGTTGCCCTAAAAGCCAAGGCCTAGCAACTATAATTTTTTTTACTTTTTCTAGCTAATGATGAAAAAGATTATTCTGACATTTTTGAGAAAATGTAACGGTCACTTTCCCGAAGCCATCTTGTATTATCGCGATGGCGTTAGTGAAGGACAATTTGAACAAGTTCGAGATATGGAACTGATCCAAATAAGAAACGCTTGCTCTTCGATCAAAGCGGATTATAAACCTAAGATAACTTTCATCGTCGTTCAAAAGCGACATCATACTCGTTTCATGCCTGAAAATTTCCGAGAAGGTGTAGGCGCTCACGGAAACGTACAAGCTGGAACTATTGTAGATAGAGATATTACTCACGCTGGTCATTTCAACTTTTATCTAAGTAGCCACGTTGCTATTCAAGGAACCAGTCGACCAGGTATTTTAATCCTTTACCAATTTTTTTTTAGTGTTGAAACAAAATTTGGGTTTTAGCTTATAGATATCGGCTTCTAAATTACCAATACTGATATTTTATAAACCGATAGATTTCCCAAATGGTTTTCGTAGTGAAATTGAAAATTCTATCCATTTAAAAGTAGTTTTTGTTAATTTGAAAAGCAATTCAATATCCAATAACGTATCAGTTAAGAGTTATCAAAAGGCCGCTTCGACCAATTAAATTCTAGATTTTTAATTATAAACAAACAATAACCATGATAAAATAACTTACCGAAGCAATAATGATATTATTCTAGCTATTAACACTTAAAGAATTCACTTTTACTGTCGTAGAATCTCATTTTGGTTGATTTTACGCTAAGCCTAATTTGGGACTAATTCAATTTAAAATGCTAAGCCTAGTTTGGGACTAATTCAATTTAAAATGCTAAGCCTAGTTTGGGACTAATTCAATTTAAAATGCTAAGCCTAGTTTGGGACTAATTCAATTTAAAATGCTAAGCCTAATTTGGGACTAATTCAATTTAAAATGCTAAGACTAGTTTGGGACTAATTCAATTTAAAATGCTAAACCTAATTTAGGACTAATTCAATCTAAAATGCTAAGCCTAATTTGGGACTAA
The DNA here is from genome assembly GCA_963920705.1 of Odiellus spinosus. Taxonomy (NCBI): domain Eukaryota; kingdom Metazoa; phylum Arthropoda; class Arachnida; order Opiliones; family Phalangiidae; genus Odiellus; species Odiellus spinosus. Next base: position 22,075,756 of record OY987233.1, on the reverse strand, counting down.
TTCAATTTAAAATGCTAAACCTAATTTAGGACTAATTCAATCTAAAATGCTAAGCCTAATTTGGGACTAATTCAATTTAAAAGTAAAAAAGTTGCAGCTAGGAGCTTAGATAGATTGGAACCAATCTATAATTTGTTTTTAAACTTGATTTTAACGATGATTGGCCATTGAATTCCTTTGAAATTTAATGTTACTACTAATAAAATTAATGGTATTGTTAGCGATTTACGATAACATCGAAAGATTTATTATAATATTTGACTAGGACACTACAATATTCTTCACGATGACAATGACTTTACAGCGGATGAGCTTCAAAAGTTGACATTTTATTTATGTCATACATATTCACGTTGCACAAAGAGTATCTCCGTTCCTCCACCCGTCATGTACGCTGATCTTGCGGCTTTTAGGTAAGAAATGTCTTTACGTTAATAATAAATCTGTAACTGAACTCGCTTAAACTCTTCTTCATTTTTCCAGAGCTAAGTCATACGTAGATACCGTAGTTTCAAGAAGGAGTAACAGCGCTTCGAGTCAAACTAGCGATTCTAGCGACGTTTTTCTTTCTGATGAGATTGTCAATTCAATCATTTTAAATGAAGCTATTAAAGACAGTATGTATTACGTTTAAAGTGTTTAAGGAGCCTTTCAAAGTTCGAGCTTCTCAAAATTCGACGTTGCATTCTCCCTTTAAGATCTTTTTGAATTTTTTCAAATGTTTGTATAAGCTTATGTTTAATAAGTTCATCAAAATTAAACTTTGTTCGTAACTTTTTCCAAATACGGAATTAAGTTTTGTGTTTAATGTGTAAACCTTTTTCCAAATAAAATACAATTTATATTCAATATTAAGATAAAAGATTTGTTCCAGAGTGACCAGACTTCCTATAATTGAAGGTTTTCTCATTTTTGACTGGTATTAATAAAAAATATTAGGTCCAAGAATTGAATTCAAATTTTACGCCTTAAATTTTTCAAAAGCGTGGTGTTAACGAACTTGTTTCTTCTCAGCCAATAGGGTGCCTTGAAAAGTATAGGCGATGAGTTTCTCGCGCAGGGACGGAAATAAGAAATTTTTCTTATTGGACAAATGTCCAGTAACCCCTCTTAAAAATTCAAAAGTTATTGGACATTTAACAAAATTACCGGACAATGCTACATTTCCTGTATTGAAAAGTACATTTTTTTTATCGGACATTTGTCCAGTGACCCCCTTTTAAAAATAAAAAGTTATCGGACATTTGGAAAATTTATCGGACAAATGACCAGTGACTTGTGCTTATTTCCGTCCCTGTTCTCGCGCTGGCAGCTTTGTCGCCCAACCGCGCATGCGCTCCTCTGAAAAGGGGAAATTCATTTCCGGATTTTAACTTTAATGGCCGCTTCGACTTTTGCACCTAGTTTCGGGGCGCTTTTAGCGAAGCGTGTAAACGGAATTTAATAGTGAATTTAATGGCATGTAACAATTAAACCGAAATGGCATCTAGTAATCAATGTAATCCGGATTCAACCGCTGTTTACCCAACCCTACACCGCGGCTGTAAGATCTCTGTTCGAGAATCATCAACGTGGCTAAAAAACACCTTGAAATGTTACCAAATTTTATTTGCATAAAAAATTGTTGCCAAGGTAAGAATTCGTAATTATTAGTTTAAATTAAATGCCAAGAGAGGCCGGTTTTGCTTCTGTTTATTTGCTTAATCTAATGACGTACTTCGCTTTTGCTAGGTTTAAAATTAGAAGATATTGCCGGCTTTTGTAAATGAGAAGCCGGTCATGTGACGTGAACCATCGCCCTGGATAATCACTAGCAGGATTAAGAGGATCAATTTCGGGACAGAAACCTTTATTTTGTAAGTTGTAATTGCGTTTTTAATTTCGATAAACCGCTTTTAAAATCCAAATGTAACCGCGCTCATAATCTTACATGAGGTTACCTCGTAAAGCCTTTGATCTATAGCGTCCATATTCCACAGAGATATGAGCAAAAAAGAGAATTCTGTTGTTACGATATCCATATTTCCCCATCCCCTATCATCACAATTATATCTTCGTGTTTTTAGCAATATATGTTGATATTAATATAAACTAACATTTTTTTTTAATTATTTTTATTGTATTTTTACTATACATCAATTAGTTTAACATTAATTGCAATTTAGTCTGTTTACACTCGCGACTGGGCCAATAATCCAAAACGTGCCATAGGAATTTAGACAATATTATAAAACAAAACCATATTTTTTCAAATATTGCCATTCAAATCTACGAATTTGATGAAAACTAGAACTCACTAATTTCAGATTGTTTCAACACGTATTTAAATTACATTGAAAGTTAATTTAATAATTTAATTAAGCGTTAATTGTACGATTAACGTTGTTAGCCGTATTCCATTCGCTTTTAACCTCAACTATTGTAATTAAATACATGAAATAGGAAACGACAGCTGTTAAAACACCTACGACAAAATTCTTATCAATAACGACGCATTTTAAAAAGCTAAAATGCAAATGAGACGTGTTTAACTTTGTAAACAAGTAGTTTTCCCAGGCCATTTTATAAATGGACGTATCCTTTGGATGTCTTAAAACACGGGAATTAAACGCGTAGTTTAACACTCCAGTAACGCCACTGATTAAGGTTAGAGTGGCGAATAGTACCCCACCGCAAAATAGGATTAAACACGGGTCTACGATCTTTAAAAACAGACGAGTTGTATCGTTATTGTATAGAATAAAATTGATATTAGTTGGAACGTAAAAACAGAAAGAAGCGACCCATTCTATTAACCATATCAATATCAAGAATTGAAACGTCTCGTCTAAGGTTTGAACAGCTTCGAATAAGTCGGTGTGAGATTTCCCTAATGTTGTAACGTCTATGTCTGACACCATGATTATTTCGGATAAGTCCTTAGTTTTCATTCGCACTGATTCTATGGTGAATATTAACGTTACTTGGATTCCCCACGTTAGTAGTTGAACGAAAACCCAACCTATCAAATAAACGAAATTGTTATTAGCCGGGATTCATAAATAAAGACAGGTTTTAGTGAGTGCGTGTCATAGTTCATGACCTCATCTATGGGAGAGGGTGGAAAGGAGAAGTGGGTCTTATTTCCTTACGCGAAACCAGGGCGACCAAATATGATTTGTTTGTCAAACCCGTCTGCAACGTCAGAACCAATAAGATAGTTTTGTTACGAGTTGAGAGGTCATTCGAAATAACGGCTCAATATATTCATTATTATGATTATATTTAATCAGAATTATTGTAGCCAGAATGATTTGAAGGAGCTTAGACTGAAATTGGTCTTTTAGGCTTAACTCAGATCGCGAAATAGGTCTTTAAAGACTCTGAGAAATATGCCCATTTAAAATGATCTTCCTTTATGCGCGTATACTAGCTTTGACTGTATAATTTGTTAAGGTTAACGTCGTCTGCTAAGCTAGAAAAGTAGCCGCCTTTAAAGGTGATTTAAAAATCTCGGATAGTCCCCTTAAATGACCTTAATGTTTTGAAATCGGCTTACCCGTATTATCCAATTGCGCTAAGACGTAAGATAGAGCCCACGGTGGTTTCAAATAATCCCAATTGAACATAGTATTTTCCACGAAACTACCAACGGATTGTTGTCTCGTCAGTGAAAATGAAAAAGTTATTAGCAAAGTTATTAATACGAATAGTTCCGTGAGGACAGCCGAATTAAGGACGCGAGACATTTTGACGCGTTTAGAACTTTCCGACGAACATATCTTTAAGACTCTGTATAAATTAGCGATGGTTCGACTTTGATCGAATAAACACAAGTTAATGATATAGGAAAAAGCCACCATTTGAGTCACTTGTCCTATGGCTACAAACACTTGGGTCGCCGAATGAACCAACGTATAATAAACGCTACTGATTAACTTAAATAGACAGTAAAAATTAACAATTGCAAATGTCAAGCATTTTGCTACGTCCAAATGTTGGCGTTGTCGTAGCAATCCCAAAAATATTAATGTTTTGAATATTATTTTAAATGTGAAATTGTTCTGAACGCATTGTGGTAGGGTTTCGTCTCGTGTTTCGTCACGATTGCATCTAATTTTTAAAAAAGGTTGTCCCCTGGTCTGAACTTGCGTCATTGCTGTAGGCTAATTAACGTAAATAGGTTGATGCGAATAGTTAATTTAAGTTAATACTATTTAAATCTCATTAAATAAACTTGGACATTTGTAGTTGAAGTTTAAACAGTGTTAGGTCTTCGAACACCATTACTGACTTTGTTGAATTGTATTATTGCTATGACTTGGAGTTAAGAGCCCAGTAATATAATCGAACAATTTTGTTTTTTTTTTCTGTCGTGTTGTATAAATGTTATCAAGGGCGTGTTCTCGTTTCAAAAATGATTTTCTATTTATTGGTTTTTGTAATAAGTTTGTTTAGTAGTTATGGTAGAACACGCAATTATAATATTTGCAACAAGCAAATACCAGGTATACTGTTCTTAATTATTAATTATGATTGAATTGCTGATGAATTTATGTCTTTGACCTTTAGAGTGGGCGGGGTGATTCCATGACTATGAATTCATTAAGGCTTAGGTTCATTTGCTCGACTTCCAATTGATCGACAAGGAGTCCGTTTGATCGACTACCGTTTGATCGACTCCCATTTGATCGACTCCCATTTGATCGACAAGCCATTCCAATTGATCGACAGCCCAGTTTTTTAGCGAGTAACGAGTATAGGTTAGGTTAGGTTAGGTTGGTTAATCTATTTATAATCGTTATTACGAAGTTGACCAATTGGGAAACGATCAAATGCACCCTTTGTTGTCGGTAATTTGGGATTAGGCATCAATCATTTGATCCCTTTGTCGATCGTTTGGGAGTCGATCAAGTGGACCCTTTGTCGATCATTTGGGAGTCGATCAAGTGGACCTTTTGTCGATCATTTGGGAGTCGATCAATTGTGAGTCGATCATTTGGGTGTCGATCAAGTGGACCTCTTGTCGATCATTTGGGAGTCGATCAAGTGGACCCAAATCATTATTAAAGCCTAATTTACAGATTTTGATAAAAAAAATGTAATTTACTTAAATTATTCAAGATTAGCTTGTTTGTTTCTAATCTCATAATCTTTTCAGATTAAAATTTAAACATATTTTTTTAAATCTAAGTAAGAATTAGTACATAATTATATTTTTTCCCTACTCGGTTCACACTTACTCTTTTCTAAAATTAAAATATCAACAGCTTTTAAGTCTAAAAATTGCTTTATTGAATGTGATATTTTTTTTTTTTTTCAGATTTCCTCATTTCAAATGAGAGACGTTGTCTGAAACAGACGCGATTATTTTAAACCTCGTTTATTTTCAAATATTGTACAAATGTGTGTTCAAATATCCTACAATAACGTCTTCAAGTGCGTGTTAAAGTGCCTTAATGCCAATGGATGTGAACAATGACGGAAACATTGACTAGTAAGTGTTTTTAACATTAATTTTTGTATATCGTATTTAACATTTAATTAAGATTGGGTTAAAAGTAAAATTTTAAATTATATTGAGATGAATCAATCAGCTTAAATTTTGTTTTTACTAGTGGATTAGACCAATCAAATTAATCCAAATAATTTTAAATACGCTTAATTATTAAACGCCTATACTCTCAAGTAGATAACTGTTAAAGTAGATAACAAATATGATAACACAGCCATTAAAATTGACCCCAATGAACTAGGGTTTATAACAGCTAGTTTTATAAAACTAAAGTGCAAATTCCCTGTGTTTAACGTCATCCAAAGATAATTTTTATTTGCCCGATCGTTAGAACTTTTCGCGTTATTTAAAACGTTGAGTTGGAACCCAGAGAGGTATTCGAAACGGATACGTTCGGTTGACCTTTAAAAACTGTTAACATGAACAATAAATATGATAAAACCGCCATTAAAATTGACCCCAATGAACTCGGATTTATAACCGAAAGTTTCATGAAAGTAAAGTGCAAATGTCCGGTATTTAACTTCATCCATAGATAATTTTCCCGAACTCGATCGCTGTCTCGCGAATTACCCTTTTTTCGCAACACCCTTAGATGACAAGCCGCCATTAATGTGTCCTTAGTACCACTCATCAAGGATAAAGTCGCGAACAAAGTCCCCGTGCTCCACAAAGTAACGAATGTATCCATATAAAATGAAAGAAGCGTTATTAACTCGAAATCTCCCGATTGATCGATGACGATCGGAACGTTACAACAAAACACGGTTATCCAATCCCCCATCCACAGAAATATAATGTATTTGAATACGTGATTCAGTTCTCGTACTGTTACCATTAATTCCGTGTGTTTTCGTGCCAGTTCTTGAACGTCGCGATTCGTCGAAATATCCTCCGCTAATTCTTTCGCTTTAATTCTAACACATTCTACCGTGAATGACAATAAGGCTTTCCCGACTACTACTATTAACCTCGATTGATTCCACATAATAAAATATACCACCACAATTAAATAAGTTAAACTCCACGGTGGATTCAAGTAGTTACAACTATATAGAAAATACGTAATGAAAAATTTTATAATATCATGATGGAAACTGATTACGACGTGTATAATCATTAGAGCTGTTAGAGTAACGATTGAAATGGTGGCTGAAATATTCAATACCCAATGTAGTTTAGTTTTAATGTCGTAACACGAATTCGTTGCTTTTAACCATATTGAAACCGTGGTTTTATTTCGAACACACAGATATACGAAATACGTGAACGTGTACATTTTCAGAACTAGTATTAGCGAAAAGAAATTATCGCTGGGTTTTTCGTATCTACGTTTATAAATATTTTCAATATACGCGCAAGTAAGGTGAATTGAAAGAGAAATTGTAGTTATCATTGAGATCCAAGTTCCCGGATAGAATCTCTCGTCTTGACGAAATATTCCGTAGAAATTTAAAAATTTGAATACTAATTTAAATATAAAGTTGTTTTTTACGCTTACTGGAATTGACGTAAAGTTTCTTATTAAACTATTCGATGTAAAATTAGTTACTTTTCGTTGAAACCACGGCATTTTATTACTTAAATATTGAAACTTCAATTTCGACCGAGAGTTTGATAGTGACTGTGAAAATCGCCTCATGTTCGTGTAGAAATTATTCGATAGTCAATTTTCGTTGTCATCAGAATTCTTAAGTTGATTGGTTTTGCCACAAACAAAAGTTTCCATTTCATTTTAGACGTTCTTTTTGACTCCTTCGAGTTAGGTATACGTTGTCCAAGGAAATAAAAATTCTGTCCGACAGTGTCTCCGAAATGAAAATATAATGGGCGTTATTTTAATACAACTTTGTCTTTCCTTACATATCGATTTTTCATATTAATGTAAAATCTATAGGAACTAAGAACATGCTGTAGCGTGTTAAGTTTTGAATGATTACAATTATAGAAAAATAATTACGGGCACACGCGTGGGCGATTTCTCTTCATATTTAATTTACTGTTTTTTTTATACATTCTTTTAAAGAGGGAGTACAACCTAGTGTTTTTTATCGATTCATTGTCGTTTAAATAGACCTAATTTACAAACAAATATTAAACAAGAAATAAATTTAAAACTTACCTGTAACAAGAAGGATCAGATAAGGAGAGGAAAAGTGGGAACGGCGCGGCTCCTACTGCGTCGGCCTAAACTCCCACTCTGGGAGAACGGGGGACAGACGGGGGTAGAGATGCTTCGTGGTAAATTGTTGTCACGTGGGTAAAACGAATCCTTTATGAGACGCGCTAGCTAGCGACCACGTGACAAGTTTACCTCGAGAATTTCCTATCCCCCCTTTCCACCCGAGTGGGAGATTGGCTCTTCTCTCTCTAACTCAACGCAGCCCCAATTTTCCTCTCCTTATCTGATCCTTCTTGCCTGTAAATAGGCTTAGATTCTGAATTACTTCGCATAGAAGGTTCATGGAGATCTCGCCTTAACGACGGGTATTTTTTCATTGGTCGATGACCCTTTAATGCGAAGATATTTAGAATCTCCATCAATCCAGCTAAGCCTATTTTTCGGTATTTAAACGATAAGTAATCCATAAAAAACACTTGTTGTTAGGTTTCATTCTCCCTTTAATGGAATTATGAAGGGAAATTTTATTTCTTACAAGAAGTTAATTCATTTCTGACATTCAAACATTTAATATTTTGAAAAAAGTCAATTATCTACTGCTCAACAAAAAGTGTTGTAACGGAATTTTTTTCTTCCTCAAACAATACAATATAATTGTTTGTTTCTTAGTCTATAGCGTGCACGTAAGAAAAAAAAAAATGCCCGCTCCAAATTTAATAAAGCTTATTAAAGGAAAACAATCAATAAAACAGAAAATAAACACCACCAGAAGCCGATGAAACCCTCCTTTGAAGTCTATTACTCCCGGGTCTTGTCTACCTCTCTCTGTATGGGTTATTCTCAAAAGGCGCGATCCGTACGCCTCCTAACGATAGATGTTTTCGGAGCGGGAGTTCGTCGAGCGAATATCTCTAGCAGCCTTGGAGTTCGTCAAAAAAAAAACGTCGTCGTTTGTGCAGAGAGAGAATTTCCAATTTTCCGTAGACAGGGGGGATGAAGTAGGACCCCTCCGATCTCGTAAAATTGTGAATTTTACTCATACAGAGAGGCGCGCTATATCGAACATTAGAGTAGTAGACTTCAAAGGAGGGTTTCATCGGCTTCTGACACCACGTAGATTCTGGTGGGAACTAATATTAATTATTAGTTTTATTTAATCATGTTCACACTTTAATTTGAGAATATCTTGAATATCCAGATAGTGAGTTAAATATTTAAATATTTTAGTGCTAGAATTCTAAAGATTTTAGTGGTTAATATCAGATGCAGTTTGATTAACTCGTGAAGTTCGAATCCAGAACGTTAATCGAACCAGACACGGTGGCGGGTCCTTTAAAAACTGTTAACATGAACAATAAATAAGATATAATCGCCATTAAAATGGATGCCATTGAACTTGGACTGATAACGGCGAATTTCATGAAAGTAAAACGCAAATGTCCAGTGTTTAACTTCATCCACAGATAATTTTCACAGACACGATCGCTTAAGTCTCTTCGTAGAACCCTTAGATGACAAGCCACCATTAAAGTGTCTTTAGTTCCACTCATCAGGGACAAAGTCGCGAAGAACATTCCAATCCCCCACAGTGAGGCTAACACGTCAGTAAACCAGGCTAGCATTGTAATTACGTTGAAATTTCTCTCTTGATCGATCAAGACTGGGACATCCAAGCAAAATACCATAATCCAATCCCCCAGCCATATAAATAGAATGTACTTGAAAGTGTCGTTCAATTCTTGTACCGTTGCCATTAATTCCGTGTGTTTCCTTGCCAAGTCTTGCACGTCGCTATTCCGAGAAATATCCTCCGCTAACTCGTTTACTTTGATTCTAACACATTCCACAGTGAATGCTAATGTAGTTTGTGCAATTACTACTAGCAACCTCGATTGGTTCCACATTAGGATGTATGTTTGCACTATTATATAAGTTAGGGTCCATGGTGGATTCAAGTAATTCCAATTATAGAGAAAATTAGTAATGACAAAATTAATAATATCTTCGTGAAAACAGATCGTAACGTTTAATGTTAATGGTAATACTTGCAAAACGATTGCGATGGCGGATGCGGTGTTTAATACCCAATGTATTTTAGCTTTAACGTCGGAACATAATCTGGTTGCGTGTATCCAGGTGTTTTTGGTGTTTTTAACGAGAACGCATAGAATTACAAAGTAGGTTATCGAGTACAATTTAACAACGATTAAAAGGGAGAAAAAATAATCACTGGGTTTTTCGAATTCATTTCTAGAACAATTTTCGATATAAACGCAGGTGTTATGAAACGAAAATGAAATTGTAATTATTAACGAGATCCATGTTCCAAGATAAAATCTTCCGTCCAATCGAAAAATACCGAATAAATTTAATAATTTGAAAACAATTTTGAACATGAAGTTGTTTTTAACGCATACCGGAATGGGAACATTCATGTTTCGACTTGAACGTTTAAACCATGCCATTTTGAGGATTGTTTTCACTTTAATGGTGCTTTTAACACTGTAGAATCTTTTCATAGCGACTGTGTAAATAGCCTCTTGAAGGGTAGAAATAGTTTTGATATAATTACAATATACATTGTCAATCAATTTCTAAGTTTTTTTATACTCATTTCTGATTTTATTTACAACCGGACAATGGTGAAAAAACTGATTATTATTACAGGTTGTTCATAGCAACCAAGCAATGTCGGCTACTTGAAATCATAATAACGCGATACTTAAAAATACATTTATTTCTTTCTCTGATTTATCGATTTTTTTTTTTTTTTCAAATTATAGCTTCGGTCAATCTGTGAACGTTTGACCACTGTATAAGTTAATTCAAATTAGTCGGAGTTTTCATAATGGTTAAATCTTTATATCTGTATTTGAATCTAAATTTCTACGACTGTGGTTTATTAAGTTCTGATATCTATGATTGATTCATATTATACCGAAATAATCATCGCTATACGTGGGAAATTAAGAATAAAATTATAATTAATTATTAAACCCGTTATGTTCAGTGAAATAGTGGTGAAGAATCTATGCCAGTTGGAATACAAGGTGTACGTTTATGCCTTTTCCGCCTTAATATTCATTACTTCAGAAACAATAAACGCATAATTGATTAATAATTTCAGCTTTACTTTGTATTTTACGTACACCTCGCGTGTTAGCTGCTTTAATTTCAAAGGGAGGGTAAAGAGGAAAAATCAGCTGGTTTCTTTTTTACATAAATTTCGTTTTCAATCAAAGTTTTTGGAGGATTTGATTTGTTTCCTTCAAGACACTTATAATTAAATTAATTTAGGTATGTTATCTGTCACTTGAAGCTTGTTAAAATTGGTTAAACGAAAAGCTTGATTTGTTTTGACACAAAAGTAAAAAAATCTTCATAACCAAACTACCCTAATTACTTGGAAAAGTAAACAGGGAATCATTATTCTTTATTGTTAACTAAAAATTCTTTGCCCATATCAAGAAGGATCAGACAAGGAGAGGAAAAGTGGGGCTGCGTTGAGTTAGAGAGAGAAGAGCCAACCTCCCACTCGGTTGGAAAGGTGGATAGGAAATTCTCGAGGTAAACTGTTGTCACGTGGTCGCTAGCGTCGTCGGCTACTACGCGTCTCATAAAGGATCCGTTTTGCCCACGTGACAACAATTTACCACGAAGCAACTCTACCCCCGTCTGTCCCCCGTTCTCCCAGAGTCGGAGTTTAGGCCGACGCAGTAGGAACCGCGCCGTTCCCACTTTTCCTCTCCTTGTCTGATCCTTCTTGCCCATATTTTGGTGCGAAAAATGGTCGAAGTATGAAATCTAATGACTTAATATTTGTTTACATTTCAGATCTACAAAATAAAGATATTGAAACGTCATTCTCATCATAGAACGTCTCTGAAGGGCCACGTGTGGCCATTGGAACTGCGAGAGACCAATCAACGTCGGGATAAAGATTATAATTGGCGGTCGCGGGAAACCAAGTTGAACTGGTGTCACAAAGTGCCAAAATTAATGGTTCCCGAACGCGTAGTGACATAAAGTACAAAAGTTTACTAAAAAAGTTCATCTCGCGTAGTTCCGCGTTTTCGCGTTAATACGAAGGACATAACTGGATTACTTCGAGACCTTCAAAATGGTAAGTGAATTTTAATTTTTTAGTTTAATTGTATAAATCGGGTTAAATTATAATTTATTGAAAGTTAGGGTACACTTTCGCGATACAAAAAGCAAAAATTTGAAGTCTATACGTTTTTATCCTTGACAAACGACGCTAGAAATAACAAATATGACACTGCGGCTGTCACTACACCCACGATAAAATTCTTATCAATCACTACACACTTTAAGAAACGAAAGTATAAAAAACTAGTGTTAATTTTAGTGAACAAATAATTTTCTTTTGCCAATTCATAAATTGTCAAATTTTCCGAACGGCTCAAAACTCTTCGATGAAGAGCCAAAGTTAAAGTACCGTTAATACAGCTGGCTTTGAACAAAACCGCGAATAAAACTCCCCCGCTGAACAAGGGTTGTAACGTGTCTATAAAATACGCTAACACATCTAGTAAACCGTCGTTAAATCTTAAAAATTCGATTAAGAATGGAGTGTAGAGGCAAAATGACGCGATCCATTCCGTTAACCAAATTAGAACCCAAAATTGAAAGGCGTTGTCCATCGTTTGAACAATTTTAAAGATATCCGTATGTAGTTTTGCTACAGTTTCTATTTGATTGTCAGCACCGCTTATCAATTTCGATAACTCTTCGACTTTATTTCTAACGCGTTCCACCATAGATATCAACGTAACTTGAACACCCCATGCTAGAAATTGAACATAAATCCATGCCACGTTGTCTATTTCTATTAAAACGTAAGTTAGCCACCATGGGAGGTTTATTACGTAATTCGAATTAAACATAACGCGTTCTATGACGTATTTGCTTACACTTTCTTTCGATAAATAGATGGAATAGAGTATTAATATCATCAAAATCATTATAAAACTAATAAACACCGCTACGTTTAAAATCCAGGGACTTTTATCATCATTTTTCGAATCTGAAGGCAAAATTTTATGGATTTTTTTAATAATTTTACCATGAAATAAGCAACAGTTTATGATGTAGGCGAAAGCGCATTGTCTGGTTACGAGCGAGATTGGGGCGAATATTTTTGTATTATCGTTATAGATTACGTAATGAACGTTGGTACACATTTGAAATAAGCAATAAAAGTTGACGACGGCGAAGGTGAACCATTTTCCACAACAGAAACCATTCTCTTGTCTCAATAAACCCAAGAAGTTTAAGGTTTTTAATATTATTTTAAACATAAAGTTGCTATTGAGTCGTATCTGAAATGATTTAGGAGTTAGGTTAGTTTCATTTTGTTTAAAACACGACATTTTGATCTTAATGAGCCTTTTTTAACGAATAAAAAAACCGACTGCGTTGAAGATAATTTATATTATATCCAATATTCGTTGGTTGTCGTGAGAACCGACTGATTCGGTTTATACGAATTTTATGGAAATATATTTAATTATTCTGTTCATTTTTTCACGAAAACTTAACGCGTTATTGCGTGTTAAGTAAAAAACACCCTTTTATTGGTTTTTCAATGCACTGTATTTCTGGATAAGTCTGACAGTTGTGTATGATAAAGCGTATTGAACTAAGTTAAACAAATATTATTCTTTTTTCGAATATCGCGTTATGGTCCTTTCAAAGTTATACAAGCTCCCTTTTCTCTATTGGTGGATGGGATTTTAAGCGACCACACCCCAAAGACTTTTATCGGTGCTCCCCTGAAACGTGTGAAAATTGATTTGTTGCGCAAAGGCGTTAAAAGAAAAATATAGATAGATTTATTTCGGATAGGGTGTTTTCGAAAATAGTGGTAGGACCGAGCTACAGTGGGTTCTATGGGTTATTTTAAGACGAAAATATTCTATGAAGTTTTGTCGTTTAAGAGTAAAGAAATGAATCATGTACGGATGACCCCTTAACGTACATTAATAAACGTATATTCAATCAAGGAGGATCAGAGAAGGAGAGGAAATGTGGGGCTGCGTTGAGTTAGAGAGAGAAGAGCCAACCTCCCACTCGGGTGGAAAGGGGGGATAGGAAATTCTCGAGGTAAACTGTTGTCACGTGGTCGCTAGCTAGCGCGTCTCATAAAGGATTCGTTTTACCCACGTGACAACATTTTACCACGAAACGTCTCTACCCCCGTTCTCCCAGAGTGGGAGTTTAGGCCGACGCAGTAGGAACCGCGCCGTCCCCACATTTCCTCTCCTTCTCTGATCCTCCTTGATTCAATGATAAAATCAATTTTTTTATCAAGCTCGTGTTTTAAAAAATCAGCTAAATAATTATGCGTATTTTATCATTGAGTGTACGTTAAGGGGTCATCCATACATGATTCGTTTCGTAACTCTTAAACGGCGCCCCGTACGTCAAAACGTCGTAGAACATTTTCGTCTTAAAATGACCACCATTTTCGAAACACCTTGTATAATAATATAAATACCATTGAATAATTCTTATAGAAGATCAATTAGAAAAGTCAAGTTATAACAATTTAGACCAATTAAATTTACATCAATATATACTAACCTTTTTAAAATTCAGTCTCTTCATTGATAAGAAGGTTTAAACTAATATCTTTAGTGTGGTAGCGTCTGAACAGTTTTCATTAAAGGGAGAATGCAACCTAATTACAAGTGATTTTTTTATCGATTCCTTATCGTTCAAATAGACCTAATCCACCGATAAAAATATTAAACTAGAAACAAATTTAAAACTTACCCTGAAAATAGGCTTAGCGGGATTCATGGAGATCCTGAATCGCGTCCGTGTCAGGTCTAGCGACCAATGAGCGAAGGCCCGTCGTTCGCGCGAGATCTCCACGAGACTTACGTCGCGCGCGATTGGTCGCTAGACCTTACACGCGAGGAAAACAGGACCTCCATGAATCCCACTAAGCCTATTTTCAGGGTAAGTTTTAAATTTATTTCTAGTTTAATATTTGTTTGTAAATTTTTTAAATAGTGGATTAGGCCTATTTAAACAATAAGGAATCGATAAAAAAATCACTTGTTTTTAGGTTGCATCCTCCCTTTAAGCTAGGATTTAACACGTACAATTGGAACATGGTTCATTTTGCGAATTAGAATCCATGGATTGTCCTGGAAACAATGTTATCATGAACAATAAATAAGATGTAATCGATATTACAATGGATCCCAATGAACTGGGGCTAATCACCGCCAGTTTCGCGAAACTAAAATGCATTTGTCCGGTATTCAACTTCATACTTAGATAGGTTTCTCGAACTACATTATCCATTCTCAAATCACCTTGTCTTCGCAACACTCTTAAATGACAAGCCACCAATAACGTGTCCTTAGCGCCGCTCATCAAAGACAAAGTCGCGAACAACACTGCCGGGCTCCATAAAGAGACGAACAATTCCAGGATAATTGTATCTAAATCTTCAGTTTGATCGATGGCGATTGGACCATACATGCAAAACACGCTTATCCAGAGTACCAACCATAGAAATATAATTACATTGAAGGTATCATTCAGTTCTTGCACCGTCGTCATTAATTCAGTGTGTTTACGCGCCAGAAATCGAACGTCACTGTTCGTAACAATATTATTGGCTAACTCTTTCACTTTGATTCTTACGCATTCGACTGTTAATGACAAGGTGATCTGAGCAACTAGGATTAAGAAAATAGATTGGTACCAAATAATGGTATCTATTTCGAGCAATATGTAAGTTAAAATCCAAGGTGGTTTCAAGTAGTTCCAATTATAAAAGTCACCTTCCACATATTCGTACGCGTAATCGACTTGAAAGTACTTTATACAGGTTAAAATCGTTAATATTTCGCACGTTATGATTGAAATTGCACCTGCGATGTTTAATGCCATAGGAATTTTAGTCTCTATATCGGAACATAAACGTATTGCTTTGAACCATTTTGGTACCGTATTTTTCCCGTAAACGCAAAGAAACACGAAATACGTCGTTGAAACGTGTCTTAACGTCATGAACAACGAATCCAAATTCTGGCTAATTTTTTTAGTACCATGTCTGTCACAATTTTCAACGTAAAGACAGATTTGGTAGATTGAATAGTTAAAGGTTATTATTACCGCTATCCACTTCCCGAAACAGAATTTTTCATCCGAACGTAGTATTCCGAATAGATTTAAGTATTTAAATAAGAAATTAAACATAAAGTTATTTTTCACACATTTTGGTAGTAAGTCATTGGAGTTACGGTTTGTTTTGAAAGTAATATTTAGAAAACGAGGCATTTTAAGATTGTTAAAAAAGTTTCGCGAAGCCTTCAACCTTCCACTCTAGCTTATGGTAATGTAGCGACTGAATCTAGTGGGTAGAGAATAAATATGAAATATAATATTTACTGTAGTTAAAATCGGTTATGTTTGCAGCTGTTTAAAAGCTATTTTCCATTTTGTATCTGACATTTCGAGTGTGCTTGATACAGCGCAGCTGAAAACAAAACTTATACTAACTTTAGATCGAATGAAAAACAAAATATAAACCTTACCATTAAACTAATGTAGTTTTAAAAGCATTTTATAACGATTTTCTAAAACATAATATACCTTATCGCTTTCACTCTAAAAGCGAAATTTTTAAAAATGAACCTTTTTCATGTTACATGAATTTATTATTACAAAAACATTAGGAACAGATTCGAATTTTCCCTAAACTTTCGTATCGATGTTGGACATAATAATGTTACTGCGAAATTATTTAACCTTTATACTTTTTCCGACTATTTTTATTTTACAATATACCCGGAAACGAATTTTATCTTTATTACGCGTTAAGTTTGATTTCAAGAAACATTTTTAGCTAATATGACGTCACATCACGTGACTTCTCTTCCCAACTCGGTCTATATATTCAGTCAGGTGTCTGTTGCGCATGTCGTGAGAATTGGAACAATAGAGACAGGTATTGATTTCAATTACTTTTAGAATATCTGTAGACCGAGCAGATATAAAATGCGAAATATCTATTTGATTTTAATTGAAAAAACGCGTGAAATATTAACTTTATATTCGACCAAAGTGACATGCTTTTTAATAGTGTCATTATACCAAGAAGGATCAGATAAGGAGAGGAAAAGTGGGAACGGCGCGGCTCCTACTGCGTCGGCCTAAACTCCCACTCTGGGAGAACGGGGGACAGACGGGGGTAGAGATGCTTCGTGGTAAATTGTTGTCACGTGGGTAAAACGAATCCTTTATGAGACGCGCTAGCTAGCGACCACGTGACAACAGTTTACCTCGAGAATTTCCTATCCCCCCTTTCCACCCGAGTGGGAGGTTGGCTCTTCTCTCTCTAACTCAACGCAGCCCCACTTTTCCTCTCCTTATCTGATCCTTCTTGATTATACTAATGAATTCAAAATAAATTCTAGCCCAATTCTATCAATTTTAAGCTTAAAAATATATATTTTGTCTCGTGTTAAAACACCGACAACATAAATAACAAGTAAGACAAGACCGCCGTAACGACGGCACCCAATGAACTGGGATCAATGACGGCGCACTTCATAAAAGTAAAATGTAATTGACCGCTATTTAACTTGATCCACAAGTAATTTTCACCGGCCCGATCGCGATCAGATAAGTCGCGATCAGATCTTTTAAGCGTCCTCAGATGACAAGCCAATAGTAAGGTGTCCTTAGCGCCACTCATGACCGACAGTGTCGCGAATAAGACGCTGGCGCTCCAAAGTGGAACGAAGGTTTGCGCTAACCACGTTAATCCGCCTAAATTGTCTAAATCACGCGTCTGATCTATGACAATGGGAACGTACAAGCAAAACATAGCTATCCATTCAGCCAATCGTAAACACAAGACGTATTGGAATTCATAATTCAGTTCTTGTACGGCTGAGAAAAGTTCAGTGTGTTTTTCTCCGAGGACTTGTACGTCGCTGTAATAAGCGGGGTTAAAGTTTAGACATTTTTTGTTAACGCCTTCGCAAATTGAATATTAAGCTTTCACCCGTTTATTATTTACCCACCTTTTGGTCAATAATTCCTCCGCTAATTGTCTAACTTTGATTCTGACCATTTCCACCGTGAACGACAACGTGGCTTGAAGTAAATTGACACCGAGTAAGGAAAATAACCAAGCCGTTGTCTCCAATTCTATCAATAAATACGTTAAAGCCCACGGTGGCTTCAAGTAATTCCAATTGAACAAGTAATGAGAAACGTGGAATTTAGTATTTGTACCGAAACTATGATTTGCTCCAACCAATGATATCAAAGTTAATAACAATGCGATGCTAATTGATACGGACGCGTTCAAAATTGTGGGCAATTTCGTTTTGACATCGGAACAAAAGTTTAAAATCCTTAACCACTTTAAAGCTATTCTTTTCCTCAACAAACAGGAGTTTAGAATGTAAGCAATCGCGAATTCTCTTAACATGTAAACGAAGGAATTCAGATTATCCGATTTTTTTTCCATCCTTTGACTGTAAATTAGTTCAACGAAGACGCAAGTGTTGTAAACGCAATACGAGTTGATCACGGTTAAAGTAACCCATTTGCCGATGTTAATCTTATCATCGTGACGAAATAATCCGAATAGATTTAACCATTTAAAAATTATTTTAAATACTAGATTGTTTTTCACGCATTTTGGAATCTGTTCGTCCTTATTGTCTGTTTCGTTATAAGAACCTTTTTGACATATTTTTTGGGACCACATCGTATTAAAAAACATCTGAAAGTTGCAATTAATTGCTTGTAAACTCATTAGAGCTTTTAAAACTAACTATTTTCTTAAAACTTTTAAAATTGAACTGGCTGAGACGTCTCGTACGTTATAAGACTGTGTTATTATGGTATATTGAACTGTTTATGCGTTTCTTACTAATAACACCTTAAGTGCATTGTTCTTTACAATATATCTAAGGTACTTGTACTGTAACAGACGTTGAAATTCCCTTGGGTAAAAATAATCTAGGCTAAATACTTTACATACTACGATATCGTGTGATAGCCGGATATCGATTCGTTCGTCGACGTCATTATAAAAACTTGATAAAACTTAAATATATTCTGGTTCAAGTGGGATTTGCAGTCTTGGGAAAGTTAAGGCGGATTAATACCTAATGTTAAATAAATATACAATTTTACAATTTTAAAAGGAACCTTAATTCTTACTAAAATACTGACCATTTTCTATTGGGAATTGCGTCTTCTAAGGATGACGTTTTGCGAATTGATATGAAACATTTAAGTTCTTAATGAATATTAATGAATTTGGAAAATTACGAGCTGAAAAAGCATCGGGTTTTCAATATATTTTCAGAATCAATCCCTCGTAAATAAATGAATATACTGCCCTTTCTCACGATATGTTAGATTTGAATTTCAATGAAAAAAATTGGATTAATAATATTAATATTATTATAATAAAGTTAAACTTTAACTTGGAATTATTTTTAGGCCTTTACAATCGTAAGATGTGTGGCTATTATAATGGACTTAACCATCTTGTTTATATTTTAACCTTAAAAAGGCCGTTGCGAAGTAATTGCGTGATTACGACTGGGGTTTTGCTACAGAAGCGATTGGAAGCGCTTTCTATGACTTGAAATTAATTAACCCAGACATTATTTTTGAGAATATTTAACGTGGGCTTAACTATTATTTTATCAGAGCTCCGAGTTTCCCTTTAACAGTAATGAATTTAAATACGATTTAACGTATTAATATTATTATAATATAATGAAACTTGGTAAATTGGAACACCATTGATTTTAGGCGTTTACAACCGTAAGAGTGTGGCTATTATAATGGACTTACCATCTTGTTTTTATTTTAACCTTAAAAAGGCCCAATTTCTTTTAAAAACCCTTAATTAGTTAATCTCTAGAATAGAAGGAAAAAAAGTATAGGTAGCATTAACTTGAAATCATTAATAATTAATAACTCGATATGATTATTTGGTTCGTGAAAAAGATGCTGAAGAGGACATGACTTTATTTTAATTTTGCTTCTAAAATGAAACTGGTTTAGCGCAGCAAAACATTCAAGAAGTGTCTTTTAATTAAACCCAAAAATCGTGAAATATGTTTCCGTCATTTTTTGACCTATTTAGATATAACGCGAATATCATTTTATAAAAATAAGCGAAATGAGATAGACGTTGTTAAAGCATAGATTTAGGTCCTATATCTAACAGATTCGGATAATATTTGCGACTCGTTATTCCTGGCAACTAAGCTAGAAAAATAGTTAATATTTAGGTCTACACTTTACCCGCAACAGATGGGAGATTCAAAAACTTCTACACCTTCGTATATCACGCGACTCTTGAAGTACTTTTATATTGCCATACCATATCCTATACCGACAATTAAAATTTAAATTAAATTATAGTTTAATTAATATTAACTTGACGTTCGTTTCTGTAACCTTCTTAGTAGTACGTACAATACTCTGTTGTCGCAAAATTCGATTGTTTAAAGGTTGAACCGAAAAATAAGGTCTATTCAACCCGTCATATTATATTAGGATTATTTTCGAATTACGTAGGTCTATTCTTTGCGAGGTCTTCGCGCCTGTAGAAGTGTTCCAACCTAGTCGAATGAATGAATATTTATTGGCTTTCCATTTACTACAAAATGGATCCCTTTTATAGCAGGGAGGAACAATGGTTCGCAAGCGGTTAACCATGCGGTAACTAATGTTACGCGTTACATAAATCAAAAATAAGAAAACAAAACAAAATTAAATTTAAATTAAGCTAAGTTAAGTACAAATATCAAAAGTTCAATCAAGTTGACGCGTGCACGCAGCAGACAGTCTTACAAGCTTTAAGTATATAGTCCGAGATGAGTTTTCAGTTTTCAGGTGTTAAAATTTGGGTTAATAGTGGTCACAAGTCTAAGGGAACTCCAACGAAGAAGAAGGTCTTTAACCTTGTCAATGATAGTATAATCAACCTGTACAAATCCAAGAAGGCCCGGTAAATGAGGCGAGTCCATAAACGAAGCGGGGAGACCATTCCTCTCCTGAGAAAGAGCCTGGCAGTGTAATAAAATATGAGGTATATCTTCAACCGGAGCACCACAAAGGGGGCAAGCTGGGTCCTCCCCAAATATGTCGGAGAGTCGCGAAGCCGTGGGCAAGGAACCGACGCGAGCGAGAAAATAGAGGTTACTGGCCCGACCATTCGAATAAAACCTCTCTACCGATGGACAGTCCTTTGCTCGGTATAGAGAAAGGCTATCATGGCGTTCAACTTCAGCTTTCCAATACGCGGTCGAGTTCTCCCGGACCGCCCGGCGCACCACATTGCTCCACTCCCGCAACGACTCCACATCACCCCGAGGGTGGTAGTCGCAACCGCGTCCAAGGAAAAGCTAGGATACAGGGGCGTATTCTAAAATCCCCGTTAGCAATCCCAGGGAAGATGTTTTTCCTGATATTGACCTTAAATTATCGGATAAAACCTTATTGTTAATGTTGATGGATTACTGTTAATTAAGGGAGATTTATTAATTCCAATTAATATACGTTTTTTATTTTTTCTAAAGTAATTACGTGATTAAATTAATATTACAATAAAACAATATTAGTTAACATTTAAGTTCAAAGGAGGAACCGAAATATTCTTAAGAAAACTCCATTTACAAATTATCGAAAAAATAACGTAATATAATTTTAAAGGCGCGAAATAAAGATGCGGAATCTTCCTGGCCGTTTACTCAACATCTTTTGGAAAAGAGAAAAAAATATCATTTTTTTAATCGTAACTTCATAATTAAAGATTTTAATTTTTCTTATAATTGAAAGATAAATAAATTATACTCACCAAGTGCGAAATTCACTGATTAATTACGCGATTATGGAAAATTGTTTATTAGTGAATTTTTGAAATTTGAATATTATTAACTAATAAATAAAGTATACCCACCAGCTGTCGAATCCATTGGTTACGCGTTATGAAAAAAGAAATAATTAAGGTAGTTTCAAAATTTGAATATTATTTGCTAATAAATTAAGCTAAATAGTAGCGCTATCTAGTTAAAACAATAGTTTTAAAATTATGATTATTATTAAATAAATTCTTACCTCCTGCGGAATCCATTTGTTACGCAATTATGAAAAAGTTTTAATTAGTGCATTTTGAACTTTGAATATTAATTGCTAATAAATTAATACCCACTTTCTGCGGAATCCATTGGTTACGCGATTATGGAAAAATATTAATTAGTGGATTTATGAAATTTGAATATTAATTGCTAATAAATAAATAATACCCACCTCCTGCGGAATCCGTTGGTTACGCCATTATGGAAAAATATTAATTGGTGAATTTATGAAATTTGAATATTAATTGCTAATAAATAAATAATACCCACCTTCTAAGAAATCCATTGGTTACGCCATTATGGAAAATATTAATTGGTGAATTTATGAAATTTGAATATAATTTATTAATAAATCAATTATACTCACTAACTGCGGAATCCATTGGTTACGCGTCATGAAAAAGAAATAATTAACGCATTTTCAAAATTTGAATATTATTTGCCAATAAATTAATTTAACTAACTATAATTAAGCGAGTGAAAACAATACCGACAGTTTTAAAAATTCGATTATAATTAAATCATATTCTTACGTACTACAGCAATCAATTTGTTACGCCATAATGAAAAAGTATTAATTAGTGAATTTTTGAAAATTGAATATTAATTGCTAATAAATCAATTATACTCACAAACTGCGGAATCCATTGGTTACGCGTTATGAAAAAGAAATAACTTGGTTTCAAAATTTGAATATTATTAGCTAATAAATAAATAATACCCACGGTCTGCGGAATCCATTGGTTACGCGATTATGAAAAAGAAATAACTTGGTTTCAAAATTTGAATATTATTAGCTAATAAATTAAGCTTATCTAGATTTCATTGGTTGTACGGTTATAAAAATAAGCTATTGGTTGTAAAGTAGAATATTAATATTAATAATAATAATATTTATTTCGCGAATCAAATTGCGGGCGACCTTAGAGGCAAAGTCTATTGGTGGTTATCACCAGACAGCGTGGAGAAATAACCATAAATTAATACATATACGATTAATCGTTAAAAGTAATTAGTGAATCGAACAATTAATATATCAATTAAATTAAAATTCATGAGAAATAAGATTAGATTAAAATTTATACCATTTAATTATTATACCGGTGTCACGTGTCTCTCTAACTGTTGATTTAACCGGGCTTAAATTTGGCAAGGTGTTATAGATCGCGATTTTTACTAAGACGAGTCTTTTATTAAAAAATGGAACCAGTAAACCAATGAATTCTAATTCCTTGTCATAAATTTCATTTATTTGAATAGCTTCGTTAGATTACGGTAAAGTTTACTCCAAAACTATTTCAAATTGATACAGTATACTTACTTCGGAAAATCTCGTATACTGTAGAGTAAATAAAATAAGAAAAATACAATACATATTTTATTGTTAGCTTAAATCTCGTTAAATTTATAACGAGAATATTTCTCTTACATCTACGGCCTCTGTTATTGTCTGTAAAAATTATTCAGAAATGGGGAAAAAAAAAATAAGAAAATTGCTCAAAATATTTGATTTGATTTGTGCTGGATTTAAATTATCTAAATTACCTCTTGAATAAACTGTATCTGCCAGCAAAATGGCAAAAACTACGAACACGATGAAGAGTAAAGTAAAACGGTGGATCATCTTGTTGGACAGATTTTAATTACCTAATTTGGAAAAATATTGAGTCGTTTAAATAACTATCCTGCCTTTATGTTTGGTAATTATAATTTTACGTGTTAAAGAAATATTTTATATTAATGTTCTTTAATTAGCTTCAAATGAAGCGTCAAAATATAATTAATAAGATGGGCAGGACCATAAGTAGCCACACCTCGCGTTCAAGTTAAATCTAACCTACCTAAATGTTAAACTTTTTAAATTTCCACGTTTAACTTTTTCATTTTTCACGTGAAATAATGAAAGTATTATTCGACTTACTTTTCAACGAAAAATCGATCAGTTGAGAACGATGGAAAAATTGGTAGTGTACTAGTTTATTGGAGCGACTGTTATATTTGTACTCACCGGATATCATAGAAAATAATTTTACGATAAAAAAAGGAGTAACACCTACCATCCTGATTTTTCAAATAAAACACTTGCGTGCTCGTTGAAAATTAATTATTGTTGGCTCGATATGAATTATATTTCAACTACATTAATTCGCTTTTCATTCGGTGAAATCGAAAAGTATTCGTTATGACCATAAGCCTATTATTATCTTTAAGTAGCCAGCTAACAACGCTATCTACGCGAGGTATCTCTGTCTCAGTAAGACTTATACCGCGTATCAAGTTAACTTTAACATAAACTTGAACTTGCCGATGCCGACATTTCTCTTATCTCGTACAGTACCAAGCGAGCCTGAACATCAACAAAGGGGGGCATCTGGTTTTCAGTTCAAAAATGCGTCCCCCCAAATTAACCAATCTATACAAGGGGCGAAATCCCGAAACTTTTCTTATTCCAAGAAATATTTAATTTTTTAGACCACCCTGACGGTCAGAATCACTCTAGCCTTTCATTCCTTAGGAGTCTATTCCCCCGTCTATCTCGTAGAAAGCGACTTATACCCTTTTCAGACGAGGCGTAACTAGCCGGTTTAATCAGATTTAACCATGGATTATTCAAAATAAACCGAGGTTTATTGAACTGAAAAGGTTATGTAAACCTCGGTTAAATCTGATTAAACCACGGCTAATTACGCCTCGTCTGAGGTGCGGGTGTATAATTAGTATTAGATGATCAGAAATCAGGGACTGGGGTCTGATAGAAGAGGTAGCTTCGTCTTCTTTATTGATACAATAAATGGGGAGTTGTTGAAAAATAGAAAACCTGTTCCGTAAAGACATTTCGGCGATAGAAAAAATAAAATAAACTGGTTTATTTTCCTTCATACTCAACCAGTGGCGCTGAGTTCGAGAATATTTTCAAAATCGCGAGAGGCCTTATTTGGCTACTTAGAGATAATAATAGACTTATGTTATTACCGAGAGCATATTCAAGTACTCTTATTATCAACTCGTATCAATTATCGGCCAACGAGCGTAGTGGTCTAATTTCAATTTTAGTACCAATAGTTGACCAAAGCGAGCTTAAGCGCGAGTTAGATCTCTGTAGCACGACTGGGGTTTTGCTACAGAAGCGATTGAAAGCGCTTTCTATGACTTGAAATC
Source organism: Odiellus spinosus (assembly GCA_963920705.1). NCBI lineage: Eukaryota > Metazoa > Arthropoda > Arachnida > Opiliones > Phalangiidae > Odiellus > Odiellus spinosus. The sequence goes on along the minus strand of OY987233.1, from coordinate 22,050,816 downwards.
GCTTCAAATACCCGAAATTAATTAATCCAGACTTTATTTTTGATAATATTTCACGTGGGCTTAACTATTATTATATCAGAGCTCCGAGTTTCCCTTTAATAGTAATAATACGAATCAATTTTGAATTTAAATACGATTTAACGTATTAATATTAACTATATAATATAATTAAACTTGGTAACTTGGAACACCATTGATTTTTAGGCGTTTACAACCGTAGGAGTGTGGCTATTATAATGGACTTCACCATCTTGTTTTTATTTTAACCTTGAAAATGCCTAATTTCTTTTAAAAACCCTTAATTAGTTAATCTCTCGAATAGAAGAAGGAAAAATAATATAGGTAGCATTAACTTGAAATCATTAATAATTAATAAATCCTGACATTATTTTTGAGAATATTTCACGTGGGCTTAACTATTATTTTATCAGAGCTTATTAAAACATTTAGGTCTACGTGTAAAAATACTTTCGTTATTCGTTCTACAAAGCGACATAGCTAGAAAAATAGTGAATATTTAGATCTACACTTTACGTTGAACCATAAGCCTATTAATTGGCCCGTAAGTTAGAAACGAGGGTCGTTTAAGCCTTAAGCTAATGACTGGCCAATCTGGCGACTCAAGCCCATCTAGTGATGGTAACTTGAAACTCTAGCAACGCGTGCTAGGACATCCTGTTTCCTGTCAAGAGGAATGAGGTGGGGTAGGGAGAATTAACTAGGTTTTTCCGCCAGGTGGCGTAGGACTGCAAATTTCTCTCTCTCCCGTATATAGCCGAATACGAAGAGCTATATGGGGAACCTAAACTTAGGCTTATGGTACAACCGATGAAATAATCGTATAACACGCGACTCTAAAAGTACTTTTATATTGGCATACCATATCCTATATTAAAATTTAATTTAAATTATAATTTAATCAGTATTACCTTTATCCTCGTTTCTGTAACCTTTTTCGTAATACATACGATACTCTGTTATCGCTAATTTCAGAAGCCGATGAAACCCTCCTTTGAAGTCTATTACTCCCGGGTCTTGTCTACCCCTCTCTGTATGGGTTAGTTTCAAAAAGCGCGATTCGTACGCCTCCTAACGGTAGATATTTTCGGAGCGGGAGTTCGTCGAGCGAGTATCTCTAGCAGCCTCGGAGTTCGTCAAAAAAACGTCGTCGTTTGTGGAGAGAGAGAATTTCCAATTTTCCGTAGACAGGGGGGTATGAAGTAGGACCCCTCCGATCTCGGAAAATTGTGAATTTTACCCATACAGAGAGGAGCGCTATATGGAACATTAGAGGAGTAGACTTCAAAGGAGGGTTTCATCGGCTTCTGCTAATTTCGATTGTTTAAGGTTGAGCCGAAAAATACCGTCTATTCAATCAGTATATCTTGACTCCTGGAAAACATTATTTTCGAATTATAGGTCAATTCTTTGTTAGTCTATTTGCGAGGTCTTCGCGCCTGTAAAAGTGTTCCAACCTAGTCGCAACCGCGTCTAAGGAAAAGTTACGATACAGGGGCGTATTCCAAAATCCCCCGTTAGCAATCGCGGGGTAGATTTTGACCATAAATTATAGGATAAAACCTTGTTGTTGATGTGAGTTGATTATTGGTTATTAAGAGAGATGGATTTTAAGCCAATGAAAACCGCGCCCCCTTCTGAGTCGTACTATTCGAAATTCTAACGTGACTTTGATACGTTAATAGAAACCTTTCGTTTTTTTTTTCGTTTTCAAAAGTAAGCTTCGAATAAATTAAAAAATTACAATTATTATCCGTATTTTATTTTTTCCCAAAGTAATTACGTGTTTAAATGAATATTATAATATAACAATATTAGAGGAGTTAAATGGGTTAAAGTTAACATTTAAGTTCAAAGGTGAAACAGAAAATTTCTTAAGAAAACTCCATTTACAATTTATTCCATTTTTTCGATAATATATTTTAAAAGGCGTGCAATAAAGACGCGGAATCTTCCTGGTGGCTGAAGTAAATGCAGTGCGTGAAGATTCCACTTGGTTAAATATGCAGTTTGCTATTTCCTCCCTGGAAAAGATAGAGAAAAATAATTTTTTAATCGTAACTGCGCAATTATGAAAAAATAAATTATTAGTTTCAAAATTTGAATATTATTTGCTAATAAATAAATTTACCTAAATACTACCACTATAAGTACACAAATGGAATCGTATATTAAAAATATATGAATATTAAGAAAATTAACTTACGACCTGTACCCGCAGAATGAATCGGCGATAGAATCGATAAAAAATACTTTTTAGTTAATGATAACGCGTATGGAATCGTATCGTTAAAAAATATGAATTTGAAGAAAATTTACTTACAAGGATATCCCACTGCGGAATGAATCGGCGATAGAATCGATAAAAAATACTTTTTAGTTGATGATAACGCGTATGGAATCGTATCGTTAAAAATATATGAATTTGAAGAAAATTTACTTACTAGCAAATGTAACTGCGGAATGAATCGGCGATAGAATCGATAAAAAATACTTTTTAGTTGATGATATCGCGTATGGAATCGTATATTAAAAATATATAAATATTATGAAAATTAACTTACTAACACCTGTACCGGCAGAATGAATCGGCGATAGAATCGATAAAAAAAAATAAGATCAATTTTATTTCACAAATTACTCTTTTAGCTCATGATAATGCTTATGGAATCGTATCGTTAAAAAATATATAAATTAAAAAAAAAAATATTACTTGCAAGGGGCACCTGTAGATGCGGAATGAATCGGCAATAGAATTGATAAAAAATAAGATCATTTTTATTCCTCAAATTCCCTTTTTAAGTTGATTATAAATTATACTCACCTATAAAAATTATTACATTAATTAGAAATATATGGAACGTAATTAGTAAAATATACTTACCATCGGCTGAAGAATTAGTAGACGATAAAATTATTAATCAATTTGGAAATAAATATTCGTTAAGTTTCAACTCGATGTTAATATACGAGATTAAATATTCTTACCATCTGCGTAATTTGTAATACAATTAGAACAAAATAGGGAATTTCCCCTTCAAGGGATAATGCAACCTAACAACACGTGATTCCTTATCGTTTTAATGTATACCTAATCCACCAGTAAAAAAAAAAATTGTCAACTTTTTACTGTTGGATTAGGCATATCTAATCGGTTTATTTCCATTAGATCGAAAAATGTCTGATCGAATTCGATCAAATTTTGTTTCAAATGATCGAATCGAATTCGATCAAATTTATTTTATTCTCGTTTTAACTTTTGTGGCATTTGATCGATGTCCATTGGATCGAATTACAATTGATCGAAGTAGTAGTATTTAAAATACTATTGTAGTAGAACTAAATCCTTTAGGGATTATTCTCATTAGATCGAACCTAAAATGATCGAACTAATTAAGTAGGTTTTTTTGTACAAAAAAATACTTAAGCCTAAGCTTGGCTATGTTTGGTTGGGTTACGTTGGGTTAGGTTAGGTTAGGTCCAATGGAAGGGAAGCGTAAACGGGCAAGGCTTCGAGTCTTAGAAGTTTCCTCCTAAAATTTATTTCGATCAGGAAGCATTCGTACAAATGACACTTCGATCAAATGATATTCGATCAATTGAGACTACCTTTAAAACCAAATAATTTCGATCATATGACCTTCGATCATTTGAGACAGCGTTCGATCATTTGGGATTCGATCAAATCGACCCCAATCATTTAATCTATAAGGAATCGATAAGGTTGGATTTTCCCCGTTAATACATATTCGGAAACAATTCGTTCTGAATATGTCGTTTACAAGGGAGTATTAAGGATCTCCAAAATTAATCCTCTTTACTCTCTCGTGCTAAATAGGATTAAATAACTTACGCAGTGCTGAGGGTTTTAAGACGACGCGTGTTAAAGAAAAAGAAAAATGCATTTGTTATCTTAAACCTCGTAAATTTATAATTAGAATATTTCTACCTTTAGGGCCATCGTTTTTGTCTGTAAACGTATATTCAAAAATAAAAAAAATAAAAAAATGTAAAAATGGTAAAAATATTTGATTTGATTTGTGGATTTAAATCATCTAAATTACCGGATGAATAAGCCGTATCTGCCAGCAAGAGGGCAGAAGCTACGAACGCGATGAAGAGTAAACTAAAACGGAGGATCATCTTGTTGGACAGCATCTTGTTCTTGGACAGATTTAAATTACCTGAATGTTGAAAAATATTAGGGCGACTAAATAACTATCCCGTCTTTATTTTATATTTCGAAGATATTTTACGTGTTAATGTTTTTTTAATTAACTTCAAATGAAGCGTATAAATATAATTAATGTGATGGTCAGGACCATAAGTAGCCACACATCGCGTTCAAGATAAACCTAACCTAATTGTTAAACTACTTAAATTTCCTCGTTTAACTTTTAGTCGCGTGTTAGACCTTTTCTTTTTACACGTTAATCTTTTTAATTTTTCACGTTAAAAATACGGTAGAGTAATGAAACTATTATTCGACTTACTTTTCAACGAAGAGTCGATCAGTTGAGAACGATGGAGAAACTAATAGTACTAGTTTTTTGGCAGGGCTGTGGTATTTATACCATCCAAATGTTTTCGAAAAGATAGAAAAACAAGTTACCCCTACGCGTCCTTATCTTTCAAGTAAAACACTTGCGCACTCGTTAAAACGTGACTTTTTCATGGCTCGATCTGAAAAAAATTTAACCTTTTTTCATTCGCTTTTCATTCGGTGAAAGCAGAAGCCGATGAAACCCTCCTTTGAAGTCTACTACTCTAATGTTCCATATAGCGCTTCTCTCTGTATGGGTAAAATCCGCAATTTTACGAGATCGGAGGGGTCCTACTTCATACCCCCCTGTCTACGGAAAATTGGAAATTCTCTCTCTCCACGAACGACGACGTTTTTTTGACGAAATCCGAGGCTGCTAGAGATATTCGCTCGACGAACTCCCGCTCTGAAAATATCTACAAGACCCGGGAGTAATAGACTTCAAAGGAGGGTTTCATCGGCTTCTGGTGAAAGCGAAATTTATTCGTTATTACCGAGAGCGTATTCGAAGACTCTTATTATAAACGGGAATTAATTATTTTCAATTATCGGCCAACGAGCGCGGTGGGCAAATTTCAATTTTAATACCACCAGTTGACCAAAGCGAGAGGCGTGGGTTAGAACTCCGCAACGCGGCTGGCGTTTCGCTACAGAAGCGATTGGAAGCTTAAAATACCCGAAATTAATTAATCCAGACATTATTTTTGATAATATTTCACGTGGGCTTAACTATTATTATATCAGAGCTCCAAGTTTCCCTTTAATAGTAATAATACGAATCAATTTTTGAATTTAAATACTATTTAACGTATTAATATTATTATAATATTATGAAACTTGGTAACTCGGAACACCATTGATTTTAAGCGTTTACAACCGTAAGAGTGTGGCTATTATAACGGACTTATCATCTTGTTTATTTTTTAACCTTAAAAAGGCCTAAATTATTTTAAAAACCATTAATCAGTTAATCTCTAGAATGGAAGAAGGAAAAATAGTATGTGTAGCATTAACCCGAAATCAGCAATAATTAATAAATCGACACGATTATTTGGTTCGTGAAAAGGAGGCTGAAGAGGACATGATTTTGCCTTCTAAAATGAAACGTGTTTAGCGTAGTTAAGCATTCAAGAAGGGTCTTTGAATTGAACCAAAAAATCGTGAAATATCTTTTCTGTATTCAATGATTCCGCCATTTTTTGACCTATAGAGATATAACGCGAATAAGCTTATCATTTTAGAAAAATAAGCGAAATGAGATAGACGATACGTCCCATGTAACAGGTGGGAGATTGAAAAAAAGCTACTTCTACCTTCGTATAATATTCGCGACTCGTTATACCAAACGATATAGCTAGAAAAATATCGAACATTTAGGTCTACATGCACTTTACCTTCAATAAATGGGAGATTCGAAAACAACATATTTCGACCTTCGTATATCACGCGGCTCTTGAAATACTTTTATATTGGCATACCATGTCCTATATCGCCAATTAAAATTTAAATTAAATTATAGTTTAATAAATATTACCATTACCCCGTTTCTGTAACCTTGTCTGTAGTACACGCGTATCCAGCGTGTAATACTGTTATTTCGAATTTATATTGTTTAAAGGGAGAATGCAACCTAATTACAAGTGATTTTTTTATCGATTCCTTATCGTTTAAATTGGCCTAATCCACCGATAAAAAGTTTACAATACAAATATTAAACTAGAAATAAATTTAAAACTTACCCTGAAAATAGGCTTAGCGGGATTCATGGAGATCCTGAATCGCGTCCGTGTAAGGTCTAGCGACCAATGAGCGAAGGCCCGTCGTTCGCGCGAGACTTAACGTCGCGCGCGATTGGTCGCTAGACCTTACACGCGAGGAAATCAGGAGCTCCATGAATCCCACTAAGCCTATTTTCAGGGTAAGTTTTAAATTTATTTCTAGTTTAATATTTGTTTGTAAATTTTTTAAATAGTAGATTATGACTATTTAAACAATAAGGAATCGATAAAAAATCACTTGTTGATAGGTTGCATCCTCCCTTTAAGGTTGAACCGAAAAGTTCAACCCGTCATATATTGTCTCCTGGACTAGGTGTCGGCAGGGTTATTTTCGAATTACACGGGTCTATTATTTGTTAGTCTATTTGCGAGGTATTAGCCTAGTTCCAACGATACAGGGGCGTATTTCAAAATCCCCGCTAGCAATCCCAGGGTAGATTTTGACCATAAAGTATAGAATAAAATCTTATTGTTGTCGTTAGTTGATTATTTTTAATTAATTAACATTCAAGAAGTGCCTTTGAATTGAACCAAAAAATTCGTGAAATATGTTTTCTGTATTCAATGTTTCCGTTATTTTTTTTAACCTATATAGATATAACGCGAATGCGCTTATCATTTTAGAAAAATAAGCGAAATGAGATAGACGTTATCGAAGCGTATTAGGTCTACATTTAACAGATGGGAGATTGAAAAACAACTTACTTCTACCTTCGTATAATATTCGCGACTCGTTATACCAAGCGACATAGCTAGAGAAATAGCGAATATTTAGGTCTACACTTTAACCTACAACAGATGGGAGATTCAAAAACAACGTACTTAATTCGACCTTCGTATATCACGCGGTTTGTAGAGTACTTTTATATTGGCTTACCATATCGCCAATTAAAAATTAATTTAAATTTTAGTTAAATAAATATTACCATTACACCCGTTTCTGTAACCTTTTTCGTAGTACATACATATCCTACGTGTAATACAGGAGTCGTATCTTGACTATTGGACTAGGTGTCGGCAGGATTATTTTCGAATTATAGGTCAATTCTTTGTTAGTCTATTTGCGAGGTCTTCGCGCCTGTAAAAGTGTTCCAACCTAGTTGCAACCGTGTCTAAGGAAAAGTTACTATACAGGGGCGTATTCCAAAATCCCCGTTATCAATCGCTGGGTAGATTTTGAGCATAAATTATAGTATAAAACCTTGTTGTTGATGTGAATTGATTATTGGTTATTAAGAGAGATAGATTTTAAACCAATGAAAACCGCGCCCCCTTCTGACTCGTACTATTCGAAATTCTAACGTGACTTTGATACGTTAAATAATAAAAACCTTTCGTTTTCAAAAGTAAGCTTCGAATAAATTAAAAAATTCCAATTAATATCCGTATTTTATTTTTTCCCAAAGTAATTACGTGTTTAAATGAATATTATAATATAACAATATTAGTGGAGTTAAATGGGTTAAAGTTAACATTTAAGTTCAAAGGTGAAACAGAAATATTCTTAAGAAAACTCCATTTACAAATTATCGAAAAAATGAAATAATATATTTTAAAAGGTGTGGAATAAAGACGCGGAATCTTCCTGGTGGCTGGAGTAAATGTAGTGCGTGAAGATTCCACTTGGTTAACTATGCAGTTTACAATTTATCTTTTGGAAAAGAGAGAAAAAAAAACATTTATTTAGTCGTAACTCCATAATTGAAGTTTTCAATTTTTCAAAGATCACCCTCTAATAAATTAATTATACTCACTAACTGCGGAATCCATTGGTTGCGCGATTGTTAAAAAAGTATTGATTTTATAAAATTTGAATGTTATTTACTAATAATTGAATTATACCCACCATCTGCCGAACCCATTTGTTATGTATTATGAAAAAAAAAAAAAAAAATAAATAAAATAAAGAAGTTTCAAAATTAGAATACTGACAGTTTTTAAAATTCTATTATTATTAAATCATATTCTTACCTTCTGCAGAATCCATTTGTTACGCCATTATGGAAAATTATTAATTAGTGAATTTTTGAAATTTGAATATTATAACCTAATAAATAAAGTACACCCACTTTCTACGGTACCTATTGATTACGCAATTGTGAAAAAGCAATAATTAGGGCATTTTAAAATTTGAATATTATTTACTAATAAATCAATTAACTCACCAACTGCGGAATCCATCGGTTACGCGTTATGAAAAAGAAATAATTAACGCATTTTCAAAATTTGAATATTATTTGCAAATAAATTAAATTAAATATTATAACTATAAGTACATAGAGTGAAAACAATTCTGACAGTTTTTGAAATTCGATTATTATTAAATCATATTCTTACCTTCTGCAAAATTCATTTGTTACGCCATTATGGAAAATTATTAATTAGTGAATTTTTGATATTTTAATATTATTTACTAATAAATGAATAATACCCACCTTCTGCGGAATCCATTAGTTAGACCATTATGAAAAATATTAATTAGTGAGCTTTGGAAATTCGAATATTATAACCTAATAAAGTACACCCACTTTCTGCGGTACCTATTGATTACGCAATTGTGAAAAAGCAATAATTAGGGCATTTTAAAATTTGAATATTATTTACTAATAAATCAATTATACGCACCAAGTATGGAACTCACTGGTTACGCGTTATGAAAAAGAAATAATTAACGCATTTTCAAAATTTGAATATTATTTACTAATAAATGAAATACTATAACTATAAGTACATCTAGTGAAAACAATACCGACAGTTTTTAAATTCTATTATTATTAAATTATATTCTTACCGGCTGCGGAATCCATTGGTTATGAAAAAGAAAATTCGAATATTATTTAATAAATTAATTAAACTAAATAATGTAACTAAAAGTACATCGAGTGAAAACAATTCTGACAGTTTTTAAAATTCGATTATTATTAAATCATATTCTTACGGTCTTTTGTTCCGCCATTATGGAAAATTATTGGTGAATTTTTGAATCCATTGGTTACGCGATCATGAAAAAGTAATAATTAGTGCATTTTCAAAACTTCATTAACTAATAAATAAATTAAACCTATCTAGCTTTCATTTATTGTACCAGGACATGACTTTAGCGTCTACTAAAAGAAACGGGTTACGTCATCACCTTTTGAATAAACTGTATCTGCCAGCAAAAGGGCAAAAACTATGAACACGATGAAGAGTAAAGTAAAACGGAGGATCATCTTGTTCGACAGCATCTTGTTCTTGGACAGATTTTAATTACCTGAATGTTGAAAAATATTAAGGCGACTAAATAATTATCCCGTCTTTATTTTATATTTCGAAGATATTTTACGTGTTGAAGGGATATTGTATATTAATGTTTTTTTAATTAGCTTCAAATGAAGCGTATAAATATAATTAATGTGATGGTCAGGACCATAAGTAGCCACACATCGCGTTCAAGATAAACCTAACCTAATTGTTAAACTACTAAAATTTCCTCGTTTAACTTTTAGTCGCGTGTTAGACCTTTTCTTTTTCACGTTAATCTTTTTAATTTTTCACGTTAAAAATACGGTAGAGTAATGAAAGTATTATTCGACTTACTTTTCAACGAAGAGTCGATCAGTTGAGAACGATGGAGAAACTAATAGTACTAGTTTTTTGGCAGGGCTGTGGTATTTATACCATCCAAATGTTTTCGAAAAGATAGAAAAACAAGTTTCCCCTACGCGTCCTTATCTTTCAAGTAAAACACTCGCGTACACGTTAAAACGTGACTATTTATGGCTCGATCTGAATCATACTTCATCTTTATTCATTCGCTTTTCATTCGGTGAAAGCGAAATTTATTCGTTATTACCGAGAGCGTATTCGAAGACTCTTATTATAAACGGAATTAATTATTTTCAATTATCGGCCAACGAGCGTATAGTGGTCTAATTTCAATTTTAATACCACCAGTTGACCAAAGCGAGAGGCGTGGGTTAGAACTCCGCAACGCGGCTGGCGTTTCGCTACAGAAGCGATTGGAAGCTTCAAATACCCGAAATTAATTAATCCAGACATTATTTTTGATAATATTTCACGTGGGCTTAACTATTATTTTATCAGAGCTCCAAGTTTCCCTTTAATAGTAATAATACGAATCAATTTTTGAATTTAAATACTATTTATCGTATTAATTAAACTTGGTAACTCGGAACACCATTGATTTTAAGCGTTTACAACCGTAAGAGTGTGGCTATTATAACGGACTTATCATCTTGTTTATTTTTTAACCTTAAAAAGGCCTAAATTATTTTAAAAACCATTAATCAGTTAATCTCTAGAATGGAAGAAGGAAAAATAGTATGTGTAGCATTAACCCGAAATCAGCAATAATTAATAAATCGACACGATTATTTGGTTCGTGAAAAGGAGGCTGAAGAGGACATGATTTTGCCTTCTAAAATGAAACGTGTTTAGCGTAGTTAAAACATTCAAGAAGGGTCTTTGAATTGAACCAAAAAATCGTGAAATATCTTTTCTGTATTCAATGATTCCGCCATTTTTGACCTATAGAGATATAACGCGAATAAACTTACCATTTTAGAAAAATAAGCGAAATGAGATAGACGATACGTCCCATGTAACAGGTGGGAGATTGAAAAACAACCTACTTCTACCTTCGTATAATATTTCTGACTCGTTATATCCAGCGTGTAATACTCTGTTATTTCGAATTTATATTGTTTAAAGGGAGAATGCAACCTAATTACAAGTGATTTTTTTATCGATTCCTTATCGTTTAAATAGGCCTAATCCACCGATAAAAAGTTTACAATACAAATATTAAACTAGAAATAAATTTAAAACTTACCCTGAAATTATCTTAGCGGGATTCATGGAGATCCTGAAACGCGTCCGTGTAAGGTCTAGCGACCAATGAGCGAAGGCCCGTCGTTCGCGCGAGATCTTCGCGAGACTTACGTCGCTAGACCTTACACGCGAGGAAATCAGGACCTCCATGAATCCCGCTAAGCCTATTTTCAGGGTAAGTTTTAAATTTATTTCTAGTTTAATATTTGTTTGTAAATTTTTTAAATAGTAGATTATGACTATTTAAACAATAAGGAATCGATAAAAAATCACTTGTTGATAGGTTGCATCCTCCCTTTAAGGTTGAACCGAAAAGTTCAACCCGTCATATATTGTCTCCTGGACTAGGTGTCGGCAGGGTTATTTTCGAATTACACGGGTCTATTATTTGTTAGTCTATTTGCGAGGTATTAGCCTAGTTCCAACGATACAGGGGCGTATTTCAAAATCCCCGCTAGCAATCCCAGGGTAGATTTTGACCATAAAGTATAGAATAAAATCTTATTGTTGTCGTTAGTTGATTATTTTTAATTAATTAACATTCAAGAAGTGCCTTTGAATTGAACCAAAAAATTCGTGAAATATGTTTTCTGTATTCAATGTTTCCGTTATTTTTTTTAACCTATATAGATATAACGCGAATGCGCTTATCATTTTAGAAAAATAAGCGAAATGAGATAGACGTTATCAAAGCGTATTAGGTCTACATTTAACAGATGGGAGATTGAAAAACAACTTACTTCTACCTTCGTATAATATTCGCGACTCGTTATACCAAGCGACATAGCTAGAGAAATAGCGAATATTTAGGTCTACACTTTAACCTACAACAGATGGGAGATTCAAAAACAACGTACTTAATTCGACCTTCGTATATCACGCGGTTTGTAGAGTACTTTTATATTGGCATACCATATCGCCAATTAAAATTTACTTTAAATTTTAGTTAAATAAATATTACCATTACACCCGTTTCTGTAACCTTTTTCGTAGTACATACATATCCTACGTGTAATACAGGAGTCATATCTTGACTATTGGACTAGGTGTCGGCAGGATTATTTTCGAATAACGTAGGTCTATTCTTTGTTAGTCCAAGAAGGATCAGATAAGGAGAGGAAAAGTGGGAACGGCGCGGCTCCTACTGCGTCGGCCTAAACTCCCACTCTGGGAGAACGGGGGACAGACGGGGGTAGAGATGCTTCGTGGTAAATTGTGGTCACGTGGGTAAAACGAATCCTTTATGAGACGCGCTAGCTAGCGACCACGTGACAACAGTTTACCTCGAGAATTTCCTATCCCCCCTTTCCACCCGAGTGGGAGGTTGGCTCTTCTCTCTCTAACTCAAAGCAGCCCCACTTTTCCTCTCCTTATCTGATCCTTCTTGGTTAGTCTATTTGCAAGGTCTTCGCGCCTGTAAAAGTGTTCCAACCTAGTTGCAACCGCGTCCAAGGAAAAGTTACGATACAGGGGCGTATTCCAAAATCCCCGTTAGCAATCGCTGGGTAGATTTTGACCATAAATTGTAGGATAAAACCTTGTTGTTGATGTGAATTGATTATTGGTTATTAAGAGAGATAGATTTTAAACCAATGAAAACCGCGCTCCCTTCTGAGTCGTACTATTCGAAATTCTAACGTGACTTTGATACGTTAAATAATAAAAACCTTTCGTTTTCTTTCGTTTTCAAAAGTAAGCTTCGAATAAATTAAAAAATTCCAATTAATATCCGTATTTTATTTTTTCCACAGTAATTAGGTGTTTAAATGAATATTATAATATAACAATATTAGTGGAGTCGTGGTTTAAAGTTAAAATTTAAGTGCAATGGAGAAAGAAAAATATTCTTAAGAAATTCCATTTACAAATTATCGAAAAAATGAAATAATATATTTTAAAAGGTGTGGAATAAAGATGCGGAATCTTGCTGGTGGCTGGAGTTAATGTAGTGCTTGAAGATTCCACGTCTTTAATTAGGCCGTTTACTATTTTTCTTTTGGAAAAGTGCGAAAAAATATCATTTTTTTAGTCGTAATTCCACATAATTTATAATCATTTCTCTAATAAATTAATTATACTCACGAACTGCGGAATCCATTGGTTACGCGATTATTAAAAAATATTAATTAGTGCATTTTAAAATTTGAATGTTATTTATTAATAAATCAATTATACGCACTTTCTGCGGAATCCATTGTTACGTATTATGAAAAAGAAATTATGTATTTTCAAAATTTGAATATTATTTACTAATAAATCAATTAACCCACCAACTGCGGAATCCATCGGTTACGCGTTATGAAAAAGAAATTATGTATTTTCAAAATTTCAATGTTATTTGCGAATAAATAGATTAAACTAAATAATATAACTATAAGTACATCTAGTTTAAACAATACTGACAGTTTTTCAAATTCGATTATTATTAAATCATAAATTCTTACCTCCTGCGGAATCCATTGATTGCGCAATTATGGAAAATTATTAATTAGTGAATTTTTGATATTTTAATATTATTTGCTAATAAATAAATATTTACCTCCTGCGGAATCCATTGGTTACGCAGTTATGAAAAGTATTAATTAGTGAATATTTGAAATTTGAATATTATACACCAATAAATCAGTTATACGCACTAATTATGGCATCCACTGGTTACGCGTTATGAAAAAGAAATAATTAACGCATTTTCAAAATTTGAATATTATTTGCTAATATATTAATAAACTAAATACTATAAGTACATCTAGTTAAAACAATACATATTCTTACCTCCTGCGGAATCCATTGGTTAAGCGATTATGGAAAATTATTAAGTGAATTTTTAATATTTTAATTTTATTTGCTAATAAATAAATATTCACCTCCTGCGAAGTCCATTAGGTACGCGATTGTGAAAAATTTATAATTAATGAATTTTTGATATTTTAATTTTATTTGCTAATAAATAAATATTCACTTCCTGCGAAATCCATTGGTTACGCCATTATGAAAAAGTATTAATAAATGAATTTTTGAAATTTGAATATTATTTACTAATAAATCAATTATACGCACGAGCTGTCGAATCCATTGGTTAGGCGTGATGAAGAAGAAATAATTAACGCATTTTCAAAATTTGAATATTATTTGCAAATAAATTAAAAAGTTCATGCAGTGAAAACAATATTGACAGTTTTGAAATTGGATTATTATTATTAAATCATATTCTTACGGACTGCAGCCATCCATTTGTTACGACATTATGGAAAATATTAATTAGTGAATTTATGAAATTTGAATATTATTTGCTTATAAATAAATACCCACCTCCTGCGGAATCCATTGTTTAGGCCATTATGAAAAGTATTAATTAGTTAATTTTTAAAATTTTAATATTATAACCTAATAAATAAAGTATATATACCCACCTGGCACAGAACCTATTCATTACGCAATGATGAAAAAGCAATAATTAGTGCATTTTAAAATTTGAATATTATTTACTAATAAATAAATACGCACGAATTATGTCTTCCACTGGTTACGCGTTATGAAAAAGAAAAAATTAACGCATTATCAATATTTGAATATTATTTACTAATATATTAATTTAACTAAATAATATAACTATAAATACATCTATCTGACGGTTTTTGATAGTCGATTATTATTAAATCATATTCTTACCGGCTGCAAAATCCATTGGTTACGCAATTATGGAAAAGTAATAATTAATTAATTTTCAAAATTTGATTAACTAATAAATAAATTAAATAATTATTTAATTTATTTAATAATAAATAATTGAAATGTAGATTTCATTGGTTGTACGGTTATAAAAATAAGGTATTGGTTGTAAAGTAGAATTGCTTTTCTATTATACTGGTGTCACGTGTCTCTCTAACTGTTGATTGGACCGGGCTTAAATTTGGCTATTCTGATTTTTACTAAGGCGAACCACTTATTTCTCAAATTCATTTTTTATGTTGATGATAAATTATACTTACCTAAAAAAACTGAATCATTTAATTATAAATATATCGAACGTAATTAATTAAATATACAGAGAATTATCCCTTAAAGCAACCTAACACCGAGTGACTTTTTATCGCTAATTCACCAGTAAAAAAAATTGTTGTAAACCTTTTTACTGTTGGATTAGGCATATTCAATCGATAAGGAATCAAGGGAGTATTAAGAATCTCCAAAATTAATCCCATTTACTCCTTCGTGCTATATAGAGTTAAATAACTTACGCAGTGCTGCTGGTGTTAAGACCGACGCGTATTAGAAAAATAAAAAAGCGTTTGTTATCTTAAACCTCGTAAATTTATAATTAGAATATATCTCTTACATCTACGGCCTCTGTTATTGTCTGTAAAAATTATTCAAAAATGTGGAAAAAAAAAAAAAATAAGAAAAAGGCTCAAAATATTTGATTTGTGCTGGATTTAAATCATCTAAATTACCTTCTGAATACACTGTATCTGCCAGCAAAAGGGCAAAAACTATGAACACGGTGAAAAATAAAGTAACACTGAGGATCATCTTGTTGGACAGCATCTTGTTCTTGGACAGATTTAAATTACCTGAATTTGAAAAAAAAATTAAGTCTTTATGAGTAGAAAGCAGAATTTTGAGCAAGATATTTTACGTTTTGAAGAGATATTAAATGTTAAACTTTTTAAATTTCCGTGTTGAACTTTTTCACGTTAAACCTTTTCAATTTTCACGTTAATCCTTTTCATTTTTTACGTAAAAATTACAATAGTTATGAAAGTATTATTCGACTTACTTTGCAACGAAAAGTCGATCAGTTGAGAACGATGGAAAAACTTATAGTATACTACTATTTTATTGGAACGACTGTAAAATTTATAATAACCGAATATTGTTGAACATAATTTTTTGAAAACATTTTACGCCTACCTTGTTATTATTTATTCAAGTAAAACACTTGTGTACTCGATTCGAATCATACTTCATTTACATTCATTCGTTTATTATTCGGTAAAAGCAAGTCCACACGCAACGGAACGTATTCGTTATTACCAATCGATTATATGCCAACGAGTGTAGTGGTCTAATTTCAATTTTAGTACCACCAGTTGACCAAAGAGAGCTTAAGCGGCATGGCTGTCGTTTTGCTACAAAAGCGATTCGAGGGATTAAAATAAAAGTTCTACGACTTGAAATCGCTTCAAATACCCGAAATTAATTAATTCACGCATTATTTTTGAGAATATTTCACGTGGGCTTAAATATTAGTGCTCCAGTTCCACCGTGGCCTAGTAAAAGTCGCGAGTACGATGAACCTTCGCCCAATTTTAGGGCTGATGAATTTTCGTGCTAGGGTCTTAGGCGATTTGGGTCCACTTGATCGACTCCCAAATGATCGACAAGAGGTCCACTTGATCGACACCCAAATGATCGACTCACAATTGATCGACTCCCAAATGATCGACAAAGGGTCCACTTGATCGACTCCCAAACGATCGACAAAGGGATCAAATGATTGATGCCTAATCCCAAATTACCGATAACAAAGGGTGCATTTGATCGTTTCCAAATTTGTCAACTTCGTAATAACGATTATAAATAGATTAACCAACCTAACCTAACCTAACCTAACCAATCTAACCTAAGTTAGTTCTTATTTATATACCATAATTTAACCTTTAATAGTTTCTTGCAAAAAAACTTTGACCTATACTCGTTACTCGCTAAAAAACTGGGCTGTCGATCAATTGGAATGGCTTGTCGATCAAATGGGAGTCGATCAAATGGGAGTCGATCAAACGGTAGTCGATCAAACGGACTCCTTGTCGATCAATTGGAAGTCGAGCAAATGAACCTAAGCCGTCTTAGGCATCTTATTATTTTAGGACTGAATTTACTTTTTAAATAAATTTAAATACCAAAAAACTTGTCTAAAAATGCTGAAAAAAATTGACACAGTGATTCCAAAAATCAAATCAAAAGCCGTTATATTTTTAGCTTCACTTTAATATTAATAATACAAATAAATTTATGATTATTAACGTATAAAACAAATAATTCTTCTTTTGCGGTATTTTTTTTCATAAAAAGCGATCCTTGGTTATTTCTGTACCCATTTATTACTTAATTGTTTGTCTCTGACATAAAAAACAGCAAATACGATATTATAGTGAGTAGCACACTTCCTAAAGAACTAGGATCTATGGTAGCACAATTCATGAAAGTAAAACTTAAATCCCCCGTGTTTAACATAAATTGTAAATAATTTTCCATGGCCCTATTTTTGTTGGAAAAATCAGCCGATCTTTTCAAAACTCTCGTATGGCAAGCGGAGAATAATGTATCCTTAGACCCACTCATAACTGCCATTGTTACGAATAAAATCCCTGAACCCAAAAGGGACTCGCATGTATCGGAAAACCAACCAATAGCAGTCACCATATCCGAGTTAGTTATCTTATCAATTAAAAATGGGACGTTTAAACAAAACACGGCGACCCATTCTATTGACCATAGAATCAACATGCCTTGAAATGTGTCATTCAGATCTCTGATGTCGGAAAGCAAGGTGGTATGAGCTTCGCTGACTAATTTTACGTCTAAATTGTTACCTATATCTTTAGCTAAAATATTAATTTTCATTCTAACGCATTCCGCTGTAAATGTCAATGCAAGTTGCGCGAAAATAGTTAAATATAACGCGTAAGTAAAAACAATTACGTCTAATTCAGTTAGAATGTAAGTTAGAAACCATGTTGGCTGTAAATAATTCCAATCGAACCAATAATCCGTGACGTACGTTTTGGCGGAAGTAAACGCGTAATTAACAGTTACTATAGTTGACGTCAAACCCATCAGAATCGTGATAATAACGGAAATATTAATTATACAAGAAAGTTTAGGCTTAACGTCTCGACATAAATGTAATATTTTTAACCAATTGAATGTGGTTTTCTTTTTAAAGGCGCAAAAATTTACAAAATAAGTTGCGGACGATATTCTTATCACAGTTACCAGCGCACTTAATACATCTCGTTGAGTTAATTTTTCGATTCGTTGCCGGCAACAAAATTCGACAAATACGCAATATTGTTCGAAGCAGTATATATTTATTATTAATGATGAAATCAATTTACCGTAATTGAAATTTCCACTTTCTTGGAATAATCCGTATCCCGTTAATATTTTAAATATAATGTTAAACAATTTGTTGTTTTTAACGCACGTAGGGGTTGAATAATAATTTCTTCGGTATATTTTTATTTTCATAATCATTATTTTCTAGTTAAATTGGTTAATATTGATAGTTAAAGTAAAATATTTTAATTATTTTTCAGTTTTAATTATTAAATAGGTGTTAAATATTATAATTATATACTTATTTTAATTCGACGCATCGACTATGATTGACTGGTATTTAAATAATTCATAAAATAACTTAGTTTAAATTAATTATTACTCGCAGAAAATTAAATATCCATTATATAGTTAAAAATATTCGACTATTTAATTTAGAATTATTAAATTTAATAATTACGGAAATCTATAAGGTGTTGGCCCTTTTTTTTTCCGACTCTCTAAAATGTTCTAGTACAAGATATATCCAACAAAACAATAGAAATATTTTTAAAACGAAACCTTTTAATTTACCTGTGCATTTATTACCACTCTGTTTTTCCTGTAATAACTAAACCTTTTAAATATATTTTTATATATTTACGATATAGTTCACTAGTCATCGTACACGTGAGACATTTAAAGCGATGCTGTGACGAAATATTTCAGCAAATACTATTAGAAATCGATCTATATTACTTCATCTCGTGATATCGCGTGATTTCACGTTCTGGCACGTGATTAGGTTACTTTCGCGCCGTTTTTTTTTTTCGTAAAAATACTTAATCTATAAAGTCATATCATAATTATCGTTAATTCCTAACTTCATGCCAAAATTTAATTTTAAATTAATTTATACAAGATTTGAAATCTTTATTTTTAATCTAACGCGATAGTTAACATTAAAAGTGATACTACGGTATTCATCACGCTCGTTATACAACTTGGATCTACGTCAGCGCATTTCAATAAAGAAAAATTCAAATACCCCGTGTTTAACTTAACTAGTAAATAATTTTCCTTAGCCCTACTTCTGTTAGACAAATCACCAGAGGTTTTCATAACTCTCAAATGACAAGCTAAGATAAGAGTGTCTTTAGCGCCACTGATAATAACGATTGTTAAAAATAAAATTGCCGCGCTTGATAGCGAATCAAAAATGTCCGTATACCAACTAATTGCCGTTAACCAATCGGAGTCTTTCATGTGTTTAATTAGAGTCGGTACGTTGAAACTTAACTCGGCAATCCATTCAATTGACCATACAGCCAAAATATATTGGAAAGTTTCGTTTAAATCTCGTACCGCGAAAACAATATCCGTATGCGTCTTGCAAATCAATTTTATATCAAAATCATTAACTATTTCATTAGCTAATTGATCGACTTTCATTCTAACGCATTCTACGGTAAATGTTAAAGCGGCTCTAGTTAGTAAAGTTAAATATCCAACCGAAGTAAAACAGATTATGTCCAGTCCAATTAAAACGTAAGTTAAAAACCAAGGTGGTAGTAAATAATTCCAATTCAAGAAATAAGTATTTACGTATATCGTGGCAGCTGAAGAACTACAGACGGCAACCACTGTTAATGTCGTTGAAGTCAAACTCGCGAGCATCGTGATAATTACTGGAACCTTAATTACCAATGGTAATTTAGGCTTAACGTCCCGACATAAATTTAATATATTTAACCATTTATATATGGTATTTTTTTCAAGCGCGCAAAAATTTATAAAAAAGGAAATTGATGTTTTTTTAAGGAGAGATATGAGATTATTCAAGATAACTAATTTACTTTCGTTTTGTTTTCGGCAAAAATTTCCGATTATGAGGCAATATTGTTCAAAGCAGTAAAAATTAATCACCCCTATTGTAATTAGTTTAATGTAGTTAAATCTTCTGTTTTTCTGGAAAAATCCTACGGCCCTTAATATTTTAAATACGAAATGAAACAATCCATTGTTTATCACGCATACAGGAGTTCGCAAAATTTCAATTTCATTTCGTCGTAGAATTTTTCTATTCATTATTTTCTATTGTTTTATTTTGAATCCAGCAATTAATCCAGATTATAATCGTTCGCTTTTCTAATTGGTTGAAAGAATTTCGCGCGCACTTGTAGCCATTATTTAACTTTGATCAAATGGATTAACTAAGCCTAACAAAAGTTATATTAATTATTACTCGCTGTAATATTTTTTTCGCGAGGTATAATGATTTTAAATATTCTTTACAATAAACGCAACGAAAAGTTGAAGAATCTAAGCCTTTGTCGCGGTTTTTCCGACTCTAAACTGCGCATTATTTAAAACAGTGTAGTACCAAGGCTTATGGAGTTATATCAACTGGAGATTAAGGTTCCAGAACTAGAACAGTATGAAACCTTCGTCTTTCGTTATTATTATTACTCCATTTTAGCTCCACTAAAACAATATTTTCGGATCGAAATATATCTAAGATGAAAGCTTTTTACTTACCAATACATTTATTATCATTCAGTTTCTTCCTTAATATCAGAAGCTGATGAAACCCTCCTTTGAAGTCTATTACTCCCTGGTCTTGTCTACCCCTCTCTGTATGGGTTAGTTTCAAAAAGCGCGATTCGTACGCCTCCTAACGGTAGATATTTTCCGAGCGGGAGTTCGTCGAGCGAATATCTCTAGCAGCCTCGGAGTTCGTCAAAAAAACGTCGTTGTTTGTGGAGAGAGAGAATTTCCAATTTTCCGTAGACAGGGGGGTATGAAGTAGGACCCCTCCGATCTCGGAAAATTGTGATTTTTACCCATATACAGAGAGGAGCGCTATATCGAACATTAGAGTAGTAGACTTCAAAGGAAGGTTTCATCTACTTCTGTTTTAGAAATATATCCTTATTTTTAATCAATAAATAATCCATTTAATATCAGAGGAAATTCAATCCACTATCTTATAATTTAGTTTTGTGACGTAATAGAAACCTTAATTTATTCAAAAGAGATGAACTTATTGTATTTGTTCCAAATCAAAGTAGTTTAAATGGTCATAAACTATTTTCTAGAATTATTTTTTAATGCATTTAACAGACAACAATATTAAGAAATTATGAGTAGACGTTTTGAAAACCAAATTCCTGGTAATTATTAATTTTAATAAACATTAAATACGATATTACAACTTAGTAATTAGCACTTTCTATAGAACTGTGATTTATGGCGACGCATTTTGAAAAGTTTGACCTCAAAGTTAAACTTGACCTTAACTGAATTTTTTGGTAAGGTTTAACAATACTGATTTTAATATAGGTTTGAATGACAATATTGTGACGTTATAGGTATATTTTCGTATAACTCTATAGTACTTCTATATTGTGACAAGGAGGATCAGAGAAGTAGAGGAAATGTGTGGACGGCGCGGTTCCTACTGCGTCGGCCTAAACTCCCACTCTGGGAGAACGGGGGTAGAGACGTTTCGTGGTAAAATGTTGTCGCGTGGGTAAAACGAATCCTTTATAAGACGCGCTAGCTAGCGACCACGTGACAACAGTTTACCTCGAGAATTTCCTATCCCCCCTTTCCACCCGAGTGGGAGGTTGGCTCTTCTCTCTCTAACTCAACGCAGCCCCACATTTCCTCTCCTTCTCTGATCCTCCTTGATTGTGATTATATATTTTATCCTTAATTGATGGAATTACAATTAACATTTAGGCTTAACTGCTTTGTTTCCACTTTCATTAATGAAATAACCAATAACAAATATGATACGACCGCTGTTAGGGCACTCCCTAACGAGTTTTGATCAATGATAGAGCATTCTAAGAAAGTAAAATGTAAAGGTCCAGTGTTTATCTTGGCTAATAAATAATTTTCATTAACCCTATCTCTTTCGGAGAAATTACGCGATCTTTTCAAAACACGTAAGTGACAAGCTGTGATCAACGTTTCCTTCGACCCACTCATAATGGCTATGGACGCGAATAAAAGGGTGGAGCTTAAAAGAGAACCAAATATTTCTGACAACCAACACAAGGATACCAAGGGATCGGAGTCTTCTATCAGTTCCGTTAGAAACGGGACATTCAGACAAAATTGAACGATCGATTCCACCGCCCATAAACACAAAATATATTTGATCGCGGAATTCAGATCACGTACCGCTGTGATCAGATCAGTATGAATCTTAAATATTAGTCGCAAATCTTGATTGTTAATTATATCTTTCGCAATTTGATCAACTTTAATTGTAACGCAATGCACTGTAAATGTCAACGCGGCTTGCGCGAACATAGTTAAAATTAACGCGTAATTAAAAGCTAACGATTCTAAAATAATTAACAAATACGTCAGAAACCAGGGTGGTTTTAAATAAACCCAATCGAACAGATATTGTTCCACAAATATGTTGGTGAAATTAGTATTCCCGAGGCATAAAAATATCAGACTTGTTGTAGTTAGAGCCGCTAGTAAAGTCATCGTTATTGTAATGTTAATTGCGCGAGAGATTTTAGGCTTATTATCGGAACATATATTTAACACCTTCAACCACGAGGCATTTGCTCTTAATGAACATACATTTATAAAATAGGCCGCGGAATATATTTTAATGACGTTAGCCAGGGTATTTAATAGATCAGAATCCAGTTTAAATCTATGCCGGTAATAGGATTCAACGCAAACCCACGTTTGTTCGAAGCAAAATGTATTAATGACTATTAAGGTAATCCATCTTACGTAAATACAAGTCTGTTCTTTACGAAAAATTCCTATTGTCGAAAGAAACTTAAATATCATATTAAACAACCAATTATATTTAACGCATTTTGGTCTTTGTTGGAATATTTTACGTTTTTTACGAAGAAACAGCATTTTATACTTCGTTACTTTGTTCAAGATTCAAGTAGTATCTTTGAAAGCCACTCGTTGAATAATGGTAACCCTTTTTTATTATATAGATATTAATATTCGCGCTTGGCTTATTTTTAATCAGTTTGGATTTGACTTTATTTCAAGAAAATGAAATTGAAATGTTTTATTAAAAACAAACAAGCCATTGTTTTTCATATCGTTCGATAACGTCACGCATCTGAATATTATAATTTTATATCTTATGATTACAAACAAATCGATAAGATCAGAAGCCGATGAAACCCTCCTTTGAAGTCTACTACTCTAATGTTCCATATAGCGCGCCTCTCTGTATGGGTAAAATTCACGATTTTACGAGATCGGAGGGGTCGTACTTCATACCCCCTGTCTACGGAAAATTGGAAATTCTCTCTCTCCACAAACGACGACGTTTTTTTGACGAACTCCGAGGTTGCTAGAGATATTCGCTCGACGAACTCCCGCTTCGAATATATCTACCGTTAGGAGGCGTACGAATCGCGCTTTTTGAAACAAACCCATACAGAGAAGGGTAGACAAGACCCGGGAGTAATAGACTTCAAAGGAGGGTTTCATCGCCTTCTGATAAGATGAAGGAATATGAAAGATATTAATATAAGATAAAACAAACAGAAATTTTCTTATCCAAACCCCGACCTCTAAATTTGAATTAATTAAAGATTTATTTGAATTTATCTTAGAAATTATCAATAAACCTTTGTACATTTTAATTAATAGTTAGTCACTCTCTCCTTGAATTCAAAAATGAATTATTCCACCCTCGACTCTTAATTACTTAACCCAAATTCGTAGCTTGAAATTCACATTGCAAACAAATATTTACACTAAATATTATTTTGGAGATTTGTGATAATATCCTTTTTTCAGATTTAATTAACAATGACTAATTGCTTTGTTTCCTACTTCAACTATTGAAACAATAAAAAGCAAATATGACACGACCGCTGATAGGACATTCCATAAAGAATTCTGATCAATAATAGTTAATTTCATAAAATTAAAATGCAAAAATCCTGTGTTTAACTTTGCTAATAAATAATTTTCCATATCAATTTCCCTATCGAAAAAATTACGCGATATTTTCAAAACTCTTAAGTGACAAGCCGTGATCAAAGTGTTCTTAGCCCCACTCATAACAGCCATTGCCACGAATAATTGACCCGCGCTTAAAAGAGATCCAAACACTTCGGATAAAAAACACAAAGCCATTAAGGGTTCAGAGTCTTCTATCTGTTTCATTATAAATGGAACGTTTAAACAAAACACGGCGATCCATTCCACTGCCCATAAACACAAAATATACTGAATTGTGGCGTTCAGATCACGTACCGCCGTGATCAAGTCCGTGTGAGTCTTACATAATAGTTGCAAATCTTGATTAGTACGGTTAATATATTTCGCTATCTGATCGACTTCCATTCTAACGCATTGTACTGTAAATGTCAACGCCGCTTGGGCGAACAACGTTAAAAATAACGCGTAATTAAAAGCGATAGATTCTAGACCAATTATCAAATAAGTCATTAACCAAGGTGGTTTTAAATAAGCCCAATCAAATAGATATAGTTCAACGAATGTCGTGGTGAAATTAATATTAACGAAGCATACGAATATCAGAGATGATGTTGTCAAAGCGGCTAATAAAGCGATTAGTACTGTAGTGTTAATTATGCGTGTTATTTTAGGTTTAACGTTGGAACATAAATTTAATACATTCAACCATTTAGACGAGGCCTTAGTGCTTAACACGCATAAATTTACAAAATACGCTTTGGAATATATTTTAACAATGTTTACCATAGCATTTAAAAGATCAGAATCCATTTTAAATCGATTTCGGTAGTAGTAGTTCACGCAAACGCAAGACTGTTCGAAGCAAAACGCGTTTATGATTATCAGTGTAATCCATTTTGCGTAATTAAACGTTTGTGGTTCGCGAAAGAATCCGATTTTGTCAAGAAACTTGAAGATTAGATTAAACAACCAATTTTTTTTCACGCATTTTGGTGTCGGTTTTTGGAATATTTTCCGTTTTTTACGGAGTATAATCATTATTGTACGTTAAGTCGTATCATTCGAGTATCCGAGTAAATAATGGAATCCCTTTTTATCCTCGCGTAACGTTTTGGACGCGTCGGTTCAAAAAATTCGCGCTTGAGATATTTTTTAATCAATTTTTGTTTTCAATATATTTAAGTTTGACGTTAAGCCTCGTTTTATTATTGGAAAAACAACGTAGATTCAAATGAAAAATGATTTTATTTATTGTTTCAATAAAGCTACAATCAGTAGACGAAGTTTTTTTAGTTTTTGAATTCATATTTTAATTAAAATGTAATTAAACATGGGTTTTTGACACTATAATCATATTTTTCAGATAAAGATTAACGAGGAATATTTAAAAAGGATGGTTTATTGGTTTAGCGTAGTTAAAATTAAACGTTAAATCCTTACGTAGACACTAAGCGATCTTGAAGTTAAGTATTTAAAATCAATTTGTTTAATGTCGGATAATTTATTTAAATACTATGAACTTTTATAAGCTTGTTAGTCAGTCTTGGTACAATTAGAATAAGAAATTAATTGCGAAATAGCCTTGTTTCCCACTTCCAACATTGAAATAATAAATAATAAATAAGACACGACAGCTGTTAAAACATTTCCTAACGAACCTTGATCAATAACTGCGCATTTCATGAAAGTAAAATGCAAAGGTCCTGTGTTTAATTTAGCTAATAAATAATTTTCCTTCGCTCTATCATTGTCCAACAAATCACGTGATCTTTTCAAAACTCTCAAGTGACAAGCGGCGATTAATGCGTCCTTCGCGCTACTCGTCATGGCCAAAGTTAGGAATAAAATTCCAGGGCTTAAAAGGGATTCCAAAATTTCAGCCAACCAACAAAATGTCGTAACCAAATCAGAATCTCTCATTTGGTCCATTAGAAACGGTACGTTCAAACAAAATACGACGACCCATTCCATTGACCAAAGAACCAAAATATATTTAAATGTGTCATTCAAGTCTCGTACTGCTGTGATCAAATCGGTGTGATTTTTACCGACGACTTGAACGTCAAGATCGGTTGTTATATCTTTCGCTATCTTATCGACTTTCAACCTGACACATTCCACTGTAAATGTTAAAGCCGCTTGAGCGAATAAGGTTAAAAATAACGCGTAATGAAAAATAGTAACGTCCATAATTATTAGAAATTCAGTTAGAAACCATTCCGGTTTTAAATAACTCCAATTGAATAAATAAAGTTCCACGAACGTTTGTTTCCTACCGGAAGCTATGAGGGTCGTGAATGCCAAAAATGTTGTTGTCATGGCGGATAGTATAGCTATTATTACCGCGATAATCAGCATTCGTGGAAATTTAGGCTTAACGTCGAAACATAAGTGTAACGTCTTTAACCAATTGTAAGAAGCGGTTGTCTTCAACGCGCATAAATTTACGAAACAAGCTGCTGAGAATACTTTCATGGCGTTTACCATTGAATTTAAAACGTCAGTGTTTGTTCGATTACGATGGCGATAACAGTATTCCACGTACACGCATAATTGTTCTAAACAGTAAAAATTAATCGTTGTTAACGTTATCCATTTTGCGAAACTAAAACTATTGTTTTTACGGAATAATCCTACGCCTTGTAAGAATTTGAATATGAAATTAAACAACCAAATATTATCAACACATAATGGAATTGAAAATTTTCCTTTTTGTCTAGAATATTTCATCGTGCGCTGAATCATTTTGATCGAAATAACTGTTCGTTTTAATTTCATATCTGCAAATGTTAGAAAGAGTTTTATTTTTTTTAGTTTCTTTATTATGAAAAGTTTGTGTCACTGAATACAATAATCGAACCGAAACAATGAAAGGGCGTTTACCAAAATATTTGAAAGAAAGCAAGCTATTAAAATAACATTTATCGACTTTAAGAGCTTTGAAATATCTAATAACAATACTTTATCACCTTGACCTAAGACTTAATAACAAATAAACACTAATTTAATTAACAAGGAGACATTGAACTCAATTAAATTATATCTCGACTGTTTCGAAGCAATATAAGATTGCAAATTTTACATTTTGTTTTTATACACTGTTTTATTTTCGTCCTAGTTCGGTCGTATTTCTTGCACTCTTGTAAAGGCCCTTTTCACACGGAGTTCTTTTAGTCACGCGTAGTTGCGTAATCATTCACGCAAACAAGTCTATTGTTCGTAATCGAAACTCTATAAGTAACCTGTTGCTTGAAAATTGTTGTACGTTTATTCACTAAATAAGGATAACATCTAAGTTGAAAGCGGTGTTTTACAAAATAATCCATATATTTTTGAACAACCAAACATATTTCGATTACATTGGATTAATCAAAGTAGATAATCTATAAGTATGCAATATCTTTTTCAATGGCCCTAGTTAACTTCACCACAATTTTATTCATTCACTCAGTGTTAATTCATATTGAAATTGAGCAAATTTTCTATCTACAATATGTCCTCTATTGAGGTATTAACGAAAGCTTTGACGCAACTTTGCTTTCTGCTAGAACAACCGAAATTATAAATATCAAGTAAGATATAACCGTGGTTAAAACACTTCCAATGGCACTCTGGTCAATGATGGCGCTTTTTAAAAACGTAAAATACAATTGTCCCGTATTCATCTTAGTCAATAAATAATTTTCACCGGCTCTTTCTCTATCAGACAAATCTCCCGATCTTTTCAAAACTCTTAAGTGACAGGCAGATATTAATCCTTCCTTTACACCACTCATGATCGAAATTGTGACGAATAATAGACCTGAGAAATATAATGACGCGAATATTTCAGCTACCCAAGCTGAGGCCGTTAAAAAGTCCGAAATACGCAATTGTTCCATTAGAAATGGGACATTTAAACAAAACAGCGCGATCCATTCCACCGACCAAAAACACAGCATATATTTAAATTCTTCGTTAAGTTCTTGTACAGCCGCTAACAATTCCGTGTGTTTCTTGGCCAGGTGTTCGATATCTTCATTTTTCGATACGTCATCGGCTAAGATTTTCACCTTAATTCTAACACATTCAACCGTAAATGTTAAGGCCGTTTGAGAGATTATGCTCAACAAAAATCCGTAATACCAAAAAGCGAGGTACAATATGAGTAGAAAATAAGTTAGAAACCACGGTGGTTTTAAATTATCGCAGTCGAACAAAAAATGTTCCACGGAATGCGTCACGTTATCTGGATTCCCGAAACTCGAAAATGTTAGTATTATCGAAATCACTGCCACAAATAACCCGCTAATTACTGCCGAATTCAATATCCATGATACTTTTCGTTTATCGTTGGAACACAAATGCAGTACTTTTAACCATTTGCGAATGACCGTTTTTCGCAACATGCACAAATATAAGAAATAAGTAATCGAATAGAATTTAATTACGTTTACCAGCGAATTTAAAAAGCTAGTGGCGTTTCCATTGTGGTTTCGGTAATACAATTCAACGTAAGCGCAAGTATTTTCAAAGCAAAACGCGGTCATTAAGAGAAACGGTATCCATTTACCGTAAAAACAATTGTAACTTCCACGAAAAAACCCTATTCCTTGCAGAATTTTGTAAACAAATTTAAAAACGAAATTTTCTTCCACGCACTTTGGTTTTTCTAAAATATTTCCCGATGGTTTCAATTTGCGAAGCATTTTTCCTAGCTTTGCAATGTTTTACACCCTATTATTTTCCACAGAATGCTACCGTATAGATATTATACTAATGACTTGGTTGACAATCATATTCTCGCCTAGATTGAACTGGCGGCAAGACAGAAAATAGGTTTCGGTTATGGGTGAAACCTCTCCAAAAATGCCATATGAAGAAATAAATAATTTATTTGCGCGTGTTAAATACGATTTTATTCTAACTTTTATCTGCGTGCGGATAATAACGCTGCTTGTAAACTTTGAGGTAGTGTTTTATTACATAGTAGCGTTGGGAACCGAGCAAGAGGTTATCGGAATAATTGGCCTATTTGAAGTGAGAATGAAACAAGATTACAATAGATTTTTTTTATTGATTCTTCTAAAAACCTTTTACATATAATGAAATTTAAAAAGTGGCTCTAAATTATGCAAAATCCGAAGGAAAATAAAAAGACCAAGCACTCCAAAAGTTTTACAGACGTGAAAGTTTAACCCTTGTTTTGTTAAATCACAGGATATGGTAGAAAAATAAGTAGAAAAATTATTTACGAAATATTCATGACGTGGTTTAAAATTAACTTTATTTAAAGCAAAGTATTTTAAACTAATTCCATGTTGTTGTAAACAGTCAACGTTTCGAATCGTACGCGATTCATTATCGAGTGTCACAGGATATGATCACTTACATAGATAATAAGTTACTTAAAGAGCCATCAGCACCCTCAATAAAATCAAATGATATTTTATTGCCAATATCAGAAGCCGATGAAACCCTCCTTTGAAGTCTACTACTCTAATGTTCGATTTAGCGCTCCTCTCTGTATGGGTAAAATTCACAATTTTACGAGATCGGAGGGGTCCTACTTCATACCCCCTGTCTACGCAAAATTGGAAATTCTCTCTCTCCACAAACGACGACGTTTGGTTGACGAACTCCGAGGCAGCTAGAGATTCGCTCGACGAACTCCCGCTCCGAAAATATCTACTGTTAGGAGGCGTAAGAATCGCGCTTTTTGAAACTAACCCATACAGAGAGGGGTAGACAAGACCCGGGAGTAATAGACTTCAAAGGGTGATTTCATCGGCTTCTGCAATATCAGAATTATGCGCCATTTTTTTTCATTATGAATCATGGTTTGGATTCATTCTCTATTTATGCCTAAATTTTCCTATTCGTTTCGATCAATTATCTGTACACGTAATTCGAAAAAGAGCGTATATTTATATTACTCTTACTACTTGTATGCCTAGGATTATAATCCACAAGTTTCGGACCGAGTTATGTTCGGATCGATAAAGTCACAATTTCCATAAAAACATGTCAGGCGTTGTTGTCAGGTTTAAGCTTATATATTTATTAAATTATTAGAAAGATTATTATTATATTTGTAAGTAAGAACGATTTTTCGGAGAATTCTACTTAAATTTTTATTTCGTTTTTACGAGCATTTATTTAAATCTTAATCAATGTGGGTACAATTCAAATTGGACATGGCTAAAGGATGTCTATCTACTTTAAAATGAGACAATATAAACAACAAGTAAGAGACAACCGCGGCTATGACATTCCCTAACGCGCTAGAATCAATCCGTACACATTTCAAAAAAGTAAACCGCAAAAATCCGTTACTCATTTTAACCAACAAATAATTTTCCCTCACTCTATCCGCGTCCGACAAGTCACTCGTTCTCTTTAAAACCCTTAGATGACAGGCCGATAATAAGGATCCATTAACCCCGCTTAAAAGGGATATTACCACGAATAGAACGCCGATGGACCATAATGGTAGAAGGGTTTCGAAAACCCACGATAATCCAATCAAAACATTAGAATATTGTAGATGTTCCACCATAACTGGAACGCACAAGCAAAAAACAGTGATCCATTCTATTAACCATAGACTTAAAAGGTATTTCAAAGCGTCGTTTAAGTCTGAAACTAAGGTGATTAACTCAGTGTGTTTTTTACCAATTGTTTGAACACATTCATTTTCAAGTATATTATTCGACAACTCATTAACCTTCATTCTGACGCATTCTACCGTTAATTCTAATAGGCTTTGAGCCGCGATACCCAAAAACGTCGCGTTGTACCACAAGATCATATCAATTCCAACCAAAATGTAAGTTAGAATCCAAGGTGGTTTTAAGTAACCCCAATCAAAAAAGTATTTTTCAACGAGTGAACTTAAATATTTGGAATCGGATGTGAAGAACACTAACGCCATCAAAACTACAAGAAATATATTTTTTATAACAATCGCGCTGTTCAACACGCGTGGCAATTTGCAATTACGATCCGAACAAATATTTAAAACAGCCAGCCATTTGGATACCGTGGTTTTTTCGAATAAACATAAGTTAATGAAATAAGCTATCGCGTATAATCGAATAACAACAGCGATTGAGTTCATGAAAACCGTGTATTTCTCTTCGTTTCGCTTTCGAAAACATAATTCGATCCAAACAATATTTTGATATAAACAATAAAGGTTAATTGTAATTATAGTCAACCATTGCCTGGCGCTGAATCTTTCTTCGGTTTTAAGTAATCCAAAAAAGTTTAACCATTTGAAGATTAAGTTAAACGTGAAATTCTTTTCAACGCATTTTGGAATAGTGAAAGCCCGAACACTTGACTTTTTACGTTGAAAATTTAGTTTATTTAAATTTATTTTTAACATTATTTCGTCTTATTAATTAGAGTACGTTTTAGAGAAATATTACTTGTGAAATACCAGTCATGTTCGTTCAACGAATTTCCACAAACGACTAGTTAGTTTATCGGAAGTCTTAGTGAAAGAATCAGATGGTCACGGGGGAAATTTTATTGAAAATAACACGCCCTTATACCACGCCCTTTCTATTTGTTTGTAAATCCCTCCTTCGGCCGACGACTATGGTATGAATGCGTATGTTTTATTAAATTGATTTTATTTTGTATATCATTTTATATCTGCTGTGGATTTAGGAGGCTTAGGATTAGTGAAGATTAGTGTACGTTTATCCGGACCGTTACTGATAATATTAAGCTAAGGGGCGTTGTTTACTTTTAAGTAATAAATTGATATACTTTTGGTAATATTAGAGGTATATAATAACCCCTTTCTGGGGAAGTATGAAAGGTAGGCAAAATCGACGAACAACGAGTGCCCGGCGTAAATCGCGGCGGATCGACACACCGCTTTACTCCCAAAAAATAGTTACACCATTTTGAACCTCACTAAATATTCCCTACGCGCGCTTCCGGAACTCGCGAGCTGAAGTCAACCTTCGACTCCATTTTAACAGACAGCCTGACTCCCGAGACAGGAAGTTCTAAACACAAATCGAGCCGTCTTGTTTCTACAAAGACCATTTACTAGAGTAGCGACATTGAGAAGTCCAGCGCGAGCTAGTGGCCTAGATAGTCAGCAGCGGTCTCTTGTTGTTCGTGATTTTTAGCATTGGTAGTATAGGGGCTTTCATACTTCCACCCGAAGGGGGTTATTATATACCTCTGATAATATGTATATATATTTTCAATCGTTTTTTAACGTACTTTTCGAAAATTATATTTAATTTCAATTAGGAGTTCATTAAAATCACGTGAGTCTAATTTTAATTAATATTAGTACGATTCAAGTGTGTCAAAGCGACGTCGTGTGTTTTGTTTTCAAAGTGTGATAATACGAACAACAAATAGGATACAACCGCTGTTACGACGCTATTTAAAAAACTGTGATCTATCACGGCACATTTTAAGAACGTGAATTGAAAAAACCCGTTACTCATCTTAACTAACAAATAATTTTCCCACGCTCTATCTTCGTCCGACAAGTCACTCGTTCTTTTCAGTATCCTTAAATGACAGGCCTTTATTAACGAACAATTAACCCCGCTCATGAGTGACAATGTCACGAACAACACGCTAGTGGAACATAAAGATAGAAGTGGTTCAAAAACCCATGATAATCCTGAGAGTAGATCAAATGCTTGCACTTCTTCTATCATAACTGGGACGTACAAACAAAAAACTGATATCCAATAAAATAACCAT
Source organism: Odiellus spinosus (assembly GCA_963920705.1). NCBI lineage: Eukaryota > Metazoa > Arthropoda > Arachnida > Opiliones > Phalangiidae > Odiellus > Odiellus spinosus. The sequence continues at coordinate 22,017,927 of OY987233.1, read as the reverse complement.
AAAAACAAGATATATTTCAAAGAGTCGTTCAGGTCCCGCACTAATGCGAATAATTCGGTATGTTTGATACCTATTTCCTGAACGCTGCGGTTATTAAGAATATCATTTGATAATTCTTCCACCTTGATTCTGACGCATTCGACCGTGAATTCTAACACGCTTTGAGCCATGATACTTAAAAATATCGCGAATGACCATAAGAAAAAATCAATTATAATTACGAAGTAAGTCAGTGCCCATGGAGGTTTTAAATAACCCCAATCAAAAAAGTAGTTTTCGACGAAAAACTTATGCCAATTTGGTGTAATATAAGTTATTACCATTAATATTGTTGAACAAATGAATAGTCCAATTTTCGAAGCAATCGCGAAATTAATGACCCATGAAGCTTTAGACTTCATGTCTGAACAACCTTTTAAAACCGCTAACCATTTTAAAACCGTAGATTTTCCGAACAAACATAAATTAACAAAATACACAATGGTCTGTAATCGAAGAATGTTAACGAATGAATTCATGTAGTCGGTGTATTTTTCTGTCGTTCGCGATTTAAAACAAAATTGTAGACAAGCCGAAGTTATAAAGAAACAATAACCGTTCATTGTTATTAACGTGAACCATTTTCCCGTACTGAAACTCTTTTCGTGTTCGAGTAATCCAAAAATGTTGAGCAATTTGAATGTTAAATTAAACAAGTAGTTCTTCTTCACGCATTTTGGTGTCGTGTGTCGACGAGTAAAAGTTTGGATAGATGATTTTTTAAGTTGAAGTGGTACTAAACGTCGTATTTTTATCGAATTCAACATAGTTCTGAAATTTAATTTGCTTTAAATCAATTTATTAAAACTAGAAAATTCTTACCATATTATAGTTTATGGATTTTCTTCAGGCAATTTTATCGAAATGTGTGATAATTAAAGATTGAATTCAATTTAACTACTTCAATTTAACTACAAATTTAAGTATTTTTGTCTTATGAATTAGAATCAGTTAATATATATGTATTTATTTGCAAAGTTACAGGCTGAGAAGCTAATTAAACTTATCAGCATTGCCTGTTAAACATATATTATAAATTTAAATATATTAAACAAATTTAAATTTGATTGATTTAATCCAAATTTCTTTGTTAAATTCTATCAAATATCATTCGTTAATTTTTCACACGTTTCGACTAATCGACCCTAAGCCAGTTCGATGCATTGCACACCCTAATCTAAGCTATCTTTATGGCTACATTCGCATTGGCCCATCCAAAATTTCCAATTGATTTTAATCCATGAAATCAAACCGATATTAAAATCGTTTTACTTACTTCAAAATTGTTTGACTCTTCGTTTAAGCTACGAAATTATCCGCGCTACTGAAAGATACTTGCAAAGTTGTCATTACCATAGCAACTAAATGGAAAAATAGTGTACGTTTCTATGTTACGTGTCAAGTGAACATGTGTTTAATTCGTGCTAAGCAACGTATCGCCGTCTCTTGCGCCTGAATTATTAAAATATAAATAGATATAGTGAGAAAAGTATATTATTATATATTTATTATTATGGCCAGTAGTTTTGGGCCATATTGTATTAATTTAAAAATCAGTTGGGCTGACCAACTAAAAGGAATGCTAGATTTTACAACTCATAATGGGTAGATATTAAATTTTTTTAAATTAGCGCAATTAAATCAAAAATTTCGCAAATAATCTGCCCTTTAAAAGAAATAATATTTCTTTTAATAATTTTGTTGATTAGGGTTGAATTACGCTACTGTTTCTTTAAAATGTCTTTCTGTGATACAAGATCACTTTCAACGAAGGCCTAGTTGATATTTGCGTGCCGTATCTTGTTAATTATGTTTACATTGTAAAAATTGCGTGCGAACTAAATTTTTCTATGAATAATAATATGGTAAATGAATAGATATTTCATACCGTGAAGCTTGGGTATAACGCGAGCTAAAGGGGAAATAAGTATTTTGAATGTTGCAAGAAATAGACCAACCAAATATTGAAATTTTTCTCCTGAAGCTGATCATATAGAGTAATTATTTTAAACTCACAATACCTTATTTTACACAGTTTAAAATTTTAAATCTTTATTAATTCTTAAACAATATTAGTACAATTTAAAAGTGATATTGCTTCGTGATTATTTTCAATTTTAAAATGAGACAAAATAAACAACAAGTAAGACACAACTGCAGCCACGACGCTAAATAAAAAACTAGAATTTATCACGACGCATTTCAAAAATGTAAATCCTAAATATCCGTTACTCATCTTAAACAACAAATAATTTTCTCTCGCTGTATCCGCGTCCGACGATTGGTCAATTGGTCTCTTTAACACCCTTAGATGACAGGCAGATATTAACAATTCATTAGCCCCACTCATTAACGACAATGTCACGAACAGTACACCGATGGACCATAATGGTAGAAGTGTTTCAAAGATCCAAGATAATTTCGTCAAAACATCCGAAACTTGTACTTCTTTCGCCATGACTGGAACGTACAAGCAAAAAATTGTGGTCCATTCTATTAACCATAGACTTAAGACGTAAGTCAAAGCGTCGTTCAGGTCTTGTACCTTGGTAACTAAATTAGTATGTTTGATACTAATTATCTGAACGCAGTAGTTATTAAGAATATCATTTGATAACTCTTTAACCTTGATTCTGACGCATTCTATGGTGAATTCTAACACGGTTTGAGCCGCGATACCCAAAAACAACGCGTTGTACAAAAATAAATATTCAATTTCCATTAAAAAGTAAGTCATAAACCATGGAGGTTTTAAATAATCCCAATCAAATAAATATTGCTCGACGTGAAACGTGGCCCACTCGGAATTAGAAGTTGTTACAATCATTAAAATTATTAATCCGATAATCAGCCCTATTTTAACAACAAAAGTTGTAACCAGGATAAAGAACACTTGAGGATTAAGGTCACGACATAAAGTTAAAACCGCTAGCCATTTAGAAATCATGGTTTTTCCAAACAAACATAAATTTACGAAATACGTTATGGAGTATAATCGTATGATGTTAACTGTCGAATTCATGAAGTCAGTGTGTTTTTGTTCGTTTTTCGTACGAAAACAAAACTCCAACCAAACGCAAGTTTGAAAGAAACAATAAGCGTTAATTGTTATTAACGTGAACCATTGTCTTTTACTGAAACGCCGTTCGATTTTGAGTAATCCAAAAACATTTAACCATCTGAATATTACATTAAACACGAAATTGTTTTCCACACATTTTAAGGTTGGTTTAGTAACAGATGATATTTTGGTTTCAAGGTGTAGTTGAATCTGTATCCGACTTAATATTCTTTTCAACATAATTTGGTGTATCTCCGCCGAAGCACCTTCAAAATTGACCTGTAAGTTTAAGAAAAATATATTAATTTTACTTGAAAATAGAACAGGAAAAACAAAAGCAGACTAATGAAATCATTAAACATATTTACTGTTGATGTAATTGGTGAACAAACTTAAGCCTTTTACCGCGCTAAATTTATTTATAATGTAATAATTATAACGAAACTAAGAATTACTTCTGGTTAAGTTTCGCTAACAATTTTAGAAGAGTAGGGTGTAAAAGATCTTGCGTTTAACTCGCTCTCAACGAAGACATAATATTATTACTTTTCTACGAATTCAACAGAGAATATCATTAACGTAATATTATTTCCCTTTTCGTGCCAAGTGCAATGAAAACGTATACATAACATAATATTATTATATAAGGGAGCTTGATATCTCCTCCGTATTAAAATTAATAAAGGGAATATGAATTGAGACAAATATATTTTTAAATATATATAGATTTTTTTGGAAAATTTTATACTGGCTTCATTACCACTTTAATGTAGTAGAATATTTAATAATGTTGTTATCGCTGCGCTCTCTTTGTGTATTTATTCCAATTCTGATCGTGTTCTTTGTTTAAGTAAAAAATCAATTGAATGGTATTAAAGCACTCAGTTTTCTTACAACCCTAGGTATAAATGTTTACTTAACATATTTAGACCACGGGAAAACAATGATATTTAAAATACTAGAAGCGCAAATACAGTTTTTTAGAAATAAAACAGTGTAATAGTGTCCGCCTTCAGCGAAATATAGAGAAGCAAAGTTAATTAATTTAAACAGCGAAATATTTTTTTATTATTGTCATATGTTACTTTTATACCACGGTAATAAAAAAATCAAGGTTACTTACTAATTAATGGTTAAGTCTCGCGTCTCGCGAACAGAACAGTATTAGTGAACAACGCCTAGTGACTCGTGTAGAGTAAAATGATCTCTCTTGTTCAGCTGTACGTACAGAAACCTTAATTAAAAATCGCCAACCAATCCAACTAAGAATATCGTTAATGTAAAGTAAACGTTAACCCATTTCGTGTCCAAGTGCTATGAAAACGAATACAAAACACGTGTATTATCATTTTATCTGAGCGTGAAAAATTTAATTAAATAGAATATGAAATGAGGCAAATGTAATTATTATTTATTCAGAGATTACAGGAAAGTATTTAGAAATAAATCGTGATAAGTCACATTGACGACTTTCATTTAAAAATTTAACATCTCTTGATGTTATTTTAAAATTTTTGCTCCACATTATCCAATAGTAAAGGTTTATCCAAACACCCTCTAAGCTATATACCTACGCGTTTGTTTACAGTAGCTTAGTTTGTTGGTAAATATACGAATATTAGGCATTAACATTATGACAGATAAGATTAGATATAATAAAAACTCAAGATCCGGTGACACCAACAAACAGACCTCAATCTTTCCACATATCCAAATAATTGTTCGATAATCAGTTTTTTTTCGTACTTGTACTGAAATTTTTATTCAATTTTACAGGTTCTATAACTAGTCACTGGAAACTGAGTTTAAAATAAGCGAATGTATACATTATACATTGAATTAAGCCAGTGTTCTTCGTCAGGCCAGGTAATCAACTTTTTGTTAAAATTCTTTATTGGTTTAACGCGGCTAATATTAATAAATCCGTTAATATTAGATTTTTTATTGTTGTAATTTAAATCATATCATTATAACAAGGTTAATATTGAAATTTAATTTAATTTGTTGCAATTATTTTAATATAAGTCATTAGAAAAGAACTCTAAATATTCAGCTAATAAGTTGAAGTCCTTTTTTGAAATATTAAAGATTATCTATTTCGTGAAACTGTCAAAGACGGATACCAGCTGGCAATCAAGTTTTTAGACACGTGTGGGTTACCTGAAGTATTCCTGCATTGACGATGTAATTCCAACAATGAAAAGTTTGAATGAAAATGTTATTTTCAATATGCATGGTAAAGTTATGGAATTTAGAATACTAGGTGTTAACATTTGTTTTTAACGATATTTTGTGAAATTAGGTTCAAACTTTATCAAACCTTGAAGTTTTACAAGATGAAAATGGTTCATTCGAAGTGGCTCTACTAGAAACAACAAATTGGTCTCAAAATTGCTATAGCTTATTAATAACGTCGGGAGTCTTGCGATTTTATCGCCAACTTGTGAAGTCTGCTAGTCGGGTAGTAGTCGCGAAAGCGAGGCCTGCTGTTGCCGAACTTACCGTGAAGAGTGAACGTGTGTAACGTGATTTTAGGGTTCGTATTTTAAATTTAATGCTGATTAATTCATGAATCAATAAGAATTATGAATGAAAAGATAGTGGGAATTACGCTGTAAGCATCAAACGTGAGTACCGAACTGTTCTACATACAGTGACTGTATGATGAATCGTAAGACGAGTTTTAAGTTTTACTTTGGTCACAGATAGATAATTATAAGACCCAATTTAATAGTCTTCCTAACGTCCAATGCCGATAGTGTAAAGTGGCATTCTATTAAGTATTAATTCGCCGTTTGAAGGCTTTAACTTTAAGCCTTGCTAGTAGTGCTAGGCTGGGATTTCCTAGCACTTCTAACAAGGTGGAAAGTAGGCTAAAAAATCCGTTCAACCAAGGAATGGAAATATGTGTATGGCCTATTATAGACCTAGCTCACGGTACTATAAACTTTGGAAGTTTAAGGTTATTTTCGTTTTTTTAGCCACGATTCTGTGCATAAAATACCTATTTCAATTTATTTCAATATTATTTATGATAGTAATTAATCTCTTGGATTAAAATTGTCTTGTTTATTAATTTGGATTGTAGATTTTGGGCATGCTTAATAATAAATCAGATATCCTACATATGTGAAATTACCTTACGTATAATTTACAGTAAAATATAGAAGTTCTTAACTCGCTAAGCCTAAATCCGTCTCAAATAAATTTTTAATCTTAAAATATTCGAGAAAATGGAAAAGGGCCAATGAAATATTGTAGAAAGTGTCCGAGTGTAATTTCGCGACTTTGATAGAAATAAGCCTTTCCTTGATAATTAATCCTACGATTAAATGTAAAATTAAAGATTGATATTGGCGATCAAAATTAAAAATAATTTATTTATTTTTACAGAATTTCAAATTTATTCTTGCAATATTAAAATGTGAATATTTTTGAAAAAGGCCAAAGACAAAATAGTCTGTAAACATTTGTTCAACAATTTCAAATCATTCTTTAAAAAGACTAAACCTTGAAATTAATCAAGCAAATATGGAATTTAATGAACAGTTTAACGAGGAAAGTCGCGAAATCCGAAAAGATTCGGAAGAAAAAATTGAAGCCAGCTCAAAAAATTCTGAAACTTGTTTCAACGAATTATACAAAATTATAAAAACGGATCTATTGTCTTCAAATTTGAGTGAAAATTTAAGTTTCCAATCTTCTCCATTGAAACCTAACAATTTAGTCGAGATTAATCCAATAATAGAAGAGAAATGTGAAACTAGGAAGGTTTCCTATGAAACCGAACAATCTCATAATCAAGATAATCCAGAATTATCGAACAGGATTCATTATTTAGAGTCAAAAGTGCAAGAACTTTGGTCCGAAAATAAAGCCTTACTTCAAGCCAAGAAAGATTTGGAGAATCAAATCGGGAATTTGCCAACCGATAAGAAATTGCAAATTTTTCCCCATAATATAATAATGCACGAATCCATAATAACGGAGTTTGAAACTAAAATAAATAAATTATCAGAAGAAAATAGAAATCTTCTGGAAAGCGTAAAATTAATTAAAAGCAACGAATCCATTCGCAGAAATCAACTACAACAGAGTTTGGAAACTGAGATTAAAAAACTACAGATCGAGAAAAAATTTCAAGTTGTATTAACTGAAATTTGGAGTACAGAGAATATAAAACTTAACGAACAATATAACGAACTTCAATCTAAATTGGCATCGGAAAAGGAAAAAAATGAAAAACTTCAATTAAAAGTTACGGAAGAAATTAATTTTCGAGCGAATATTGTGAATCAAAAACTTAAACTCGAGGAAAAATGTCGGGAACTAAAAACCGCGAAAGATAACGCCGAAGAATGCTTGTCTAAAATGAGGGAAAGTGAATTCAACACCAAACGTGACTTAGAAAGAGTTAACAACGAGTTGCAAAGTAGCGATTCCAAGATTAAAAATTTGCAAGATGATAATACTAAACTACAAAAGCAAATCGATTCTTTAAGAAGTACTTCGATCGAAGAACATCGTAACGCGGGAAAACCCGAAGACTCTGAGCTACGCGATTTGAAAATTGAAAAACGTTTGCTTCAAGAATTTCTCGACAGTAAATCGATTGCTTTAAAAAAATCGCAAAGTTTAAGCTTTGAAAAAAATCGGGAAATTCAATCACTTAAAGAACACATTGAAGTGAAAACCCGCCAAATAATTCAACTTCAACGTGAACTTCAAGGCGAGAAGATAAAATTTCAAGATGAAACGCGTAAATTATCCTCCGAAATTGAGGAATTGAAAGAACAAGTAACTCGATTGAAAACCGAAGGTAAACGAATTATCGAATCGTTAAAAAATGATAAATATCGATTTAAAGTTAAAATCGAAGAACTTACAACTGCTTTGAATAAAAAAGAATCGGAAGACGAATTTCGACAACACAAAATACAACTCGAAGCGGAGATAAATAAACTAACCACCGAAAATGCCAAAATATGCCAATTAAACCACGAAATAACCGAAAAAGAATCTTTTTGGAAGTTAAAATACGATAAATTAAACAAAGAATTTCAATTCGTCTTGGATAGAACCGATTTCAAAGTCGTTTCTTTAGAAGATGAAAAAACTAAACTTAAAAATGAAATCAAATCGATGCAAGCCGGAATTATTTCAGACACCCAATTGAAGGAGGACATGGCGAAACAGATTGAACGACTCGAAATGGAACTTGATACCTTGAAAAAAGAATTAGATCACGTTAAAAATGAAGTTCACGAACATCAAAGATTAATTCAACACAAAAACCAAGCCATTACTGATTACGAGAACAAAATTTGGGCCAAAAACGAAAAAATAAAAAGTTTAGAAGAGTATTTCGAAACGAATTGCCACGAAATCGCGCAACTTAAGGATGCAAACAATACGATTCGTGGTATGATGTTGGAATTGCGAGAGAACCTTGATTCTAACCAGAAATACAATGACGTGTTTGATCTAAGTTATCTTTTTGAAGAATCTAACGAACATTCAAAGATAATCCAACATGATTCAGTCATGGAAGTTCCGTTCTTCGTATTAACGCAATTCATCCACGAGATTAAACACTTCATATATAAATTAATGGACGACGAAATGAGATGCTCTATCTGCACGGAGACTTTGACGCAAGCCGTTATATTAGGATGCTCGCATTTGTATTGCGAAGAGTGCCTTAATAGTTGGAAGCGAACGAAGAATGAATGTCCATTATGTAGAGCTCGTATTACCTCACAAATTAGGTCTACAGGTGTCGATAATATTGTTCACACTGTAATGGCTTGTTATTACAAGCTGTTGCAGTTTACCGAAAATGAGTCTAAGGGGTCTGATACTTCCAGTTATGGGATTACTTATATTTAACTCCGGTATTATCATTTTTCTTAATATATTTACTGGAAAGTTTTCTGTAAGACTCTTTATATTTTGTTTCAAGTGTTAAGACATTACATTATGCCTTGATATTTTTCCTAAATATTTTCAATTTTTGATATTTCAGTCCAATAATTTGAGAATTTTTTTAATTTGTTTTAATTTACAGTAAAGTTATCTGAAAATATATTAATATTTTTTACGGTAATTTTAAATTTTTGATATTTCAGTCCAATAATTTGAGAATTTTTTTAATTTGTTTAATTTACAGTAAAGTTATCTGAAAATATATTAATATTTTTTTACGGTAATTTTCAATTTTTGATATTTCAGTCCAATAATTTGAGAATTTTTTTAATTTGTTTAATTTACAGTAAAGTTATCTGAAAATATATTAATATTTTTTACGGTAATTTTCAATTTTTGATATTTCAGTCCAATAATTTGAGAATTTTTTTATTTGTTTAATTTACAGTAAAGTTATCTGAAAATATATTAATATTTTTTACGGTAATTTTCAATTTTTGATATTTCAGTCCAATATTTTGAGAATTTTTTTAATTTGTTTAATTTACAGTAAAGTTATCTGAAAATATATTAATATTTTTTACGGTAATTTTCAATTTTTGATATTTCAGTCCAATAATTTGAGAATTTTTTTAATTTGGTTAATTTACAGTAAAGTTATCTGTAAATAATCTTTATTTTTTACGGTAATGATGTTATCATTAAAGGGTAATGATAATATCATTAATTTTCATTGAATATATTATAATATTTTATGTTCCCTTTTTATTACTATAAGTAATAGTAATATATTATTATAATTATAATAATGACTGATTATTAGAGTTCCTTAAAGGGAAAATGCAACCCAAAATGTTGTTAGGTTGCATTCTCCCTTTAACATGAAAATTATCTATTTTCTTTCTCATTGTTTAATTTTTCATTTAAATATAATTACGGAAAAGTAATCTGTATATGATATTTTGATATTATTTGAGATATAAAGTATTTTTGTATTATTCCAACTCTTTCACTATTTTTCACTAAAAGACACTATTGTGTCACTAAAACTACAGATTGGTCACCTATTTTCCAATAATTCCAAAGAGTGTTAGAAAGTTTTTGAAGTTCTAAACATTAATTGGCTAGAGAAAAACCATGACGTTTAGTTCACTCCCTGTATAATCGATCTTAACCTTAATCGAACGTCGTCTGATTTTACTTTGAAGATAAAACGCCATCTATGGATTAATTTGCATCTTAAATTATATGCTCTACTGTTATAATTTATTTACTTCTATGAAGATTTGAAAAGTTAGGATTAAATATAATTAAGGCAAAATTAAAAATCAAATATTTCCCCTCGTACTTGCATACATCTCCCATTAATCAATATTTTCTGATATCCAAAATATAACTCTGTTACAGATGGCGACTAGATAGAAATTCATCGTTATTTGAACCTTGGTGGTAAGTAGAGCTCTTATTTACCATTACAAGTCTAAGTCTTATTGATTTTACAAAAGTTAACCGTATGCAAAGTAAACTTAAAACTTTCTAAAGTTATTGTTAAGGTAAACCTCGGCATACATTATGTAGATTTCTCTTCATATTTACTTAAAACCCCTAGTTGCAATAAAAATTTGAATAATACAATGCACGAATTGTTCGTTCTTTGAAACACAGTAATTTTTTTTTAAATTATTTCACGTGGATTTAAGTTTAGGCTAAATTGGAATAAAAAAAAGTATTAAATGTTATCAGAAGCCGATGAAACCCTCCTTTGAAGTCTACTACTCCAATGTTCCATATAGCGCTCCTCTCTGTATGGGTAAAATTCCCAATTTTACGAGATCGGAGGGGTCCTACTTCATCCCCCCCTGTCTACGGAAATATGGAATTTCTCTCTCTCCACAAACGACGACGTTTTTTGGACGAACTCCGAGGCTGCTAGAGATATTCGCTCGACGAACTCCCGCTCCGAAAACATCTACCGTTAGGAGGAGTACGAATCGCGCCTTTTGAGAATAACCCATACAGAGAGGGGTAGACAAGACCCGGGAGTAATAGACTTCAAAGGAGGGTTTCATCGGCTTCTGATGTTATTTTGAACTACATGGGTAATATAATAATAATATATGAATATATTAGTAAAGAAGCCTTCTTGACTTAGTTTTGTCCTACTGTCCTATAGTATTTATGTCCTACACTTATTATTTTAAGTGATTAATCTTTCCCCAATTAACTAAAGTATTTCAGCAATCATTTTGAGCAAATAAGGAGGCTAAAAATAACCTTTTGATCCTTGAGATTCAACTTAAAAAACTTATACACTCCGATAAACTGACTTAAAGACCATTTCCTCGAACCTTTTTAAACGATTCTAAAAATAATTTAATTGAAATTGGTTTTATTCAAGGTTTGATACCCAATTCGACAAGGCAACGCCTTAGAGATCCTCGTCGAAATGTTGTATCAAAGGTATCTGGTTAAGTAGAATCTTAGTACCGTGATCTAAATGCTCAAAATACCAAGACCACACACTGTCCGTTTCGAGAAACCATTAGGGAGTGTTCGAGTTTTAGGTTCGTCGAGCGAGAAACATTCGAAACTCAAGACTAGAGAGAAATAGCGAAGAAGAAAAAAAAAAAACACGCGGTAAATCCATCATAGAAATCAAGAGCGCTATCCCGTTTCCGACTCTCCGGAGGAGCGAGAGCAATTCGGGTATCTTGGAGCAATTCTGTCGTAACTCAAAATAAATACGTTTTTACTCTAAAGTAATTATTACTTTTAAATGATTTAATTTTAGTTTCATTATGTTAAGCTTCCATAGAATATTGAAAGAAATTGGCTTATCTGATGAGGAAAAGCTTCTATTTTGATCTGTTTGCCCGAATTGAATTTTTACAATTGGATCATTTTTGAACAAATTACAATATTTATTTATTTAGGATTTATTCTATGGAAGATTATTGAAATGACGGTAAAGGCGGATGCGCACGGACCTATTTTCACGCTTTTCACGCTCACAAATTTATAGGTCTGTGCGCATCAGCCTTTAAATCCACGTCACGCGCGTGTAAAAAATTAAAGTCGCGAAAAAGTGTCTCCCCAAAAAAAGGTTAGGATAAATACTTGCTGCTACTTATTTCTGGTAAGGTCAAATACGAGTGTTTCATTTATAGGGAACGTGTTATTAATTATCTTATGATACAATAGCCAACTCGTTTCTAACCCAGTGTTCCACCATATTTATCTTAACAACTCTTTCTTTTAGCGGAAATAACGATTCTTCCATTTCCTCAAAGATATTCCTGGTCATAAATGCAATATGATAAAGGCTAGGCACCTTTACGTACATCTATCCTGGCAGTCCACCAATAAGAATGGTCACAAAAATTGCTTCCAAAGTACAAGTGGTATTCCCGTTACTTGAACCCGAAATGTCGGATTTCACCCCAGATTCCGGCTAGAATTATTCTTGGAATTAACAACAGAATGACGTATAAATAATCATCTGGTTTTACTGGGATAGGTTAATAAAGAGGTGAAAGGTCAAATTTTTTAGCAAATGAGTCGAATTTTCAAAGGAATTAGACCACGATGACGTTTTTAGTGACACGGTTTGATGCCATAGTCTCTTAACCCGTCTACAAAGGCTTAAATAAAGCGCGGCCATTTTTAAGGTTTTACGAACAAACAACAGATGGCGCGTAAGAATTTCGTGTTGAATTAGTCCACCGTTGAAATCCAAGCCCGTTTTCTAAATAGTCACGTGTTTTTTTGTGATTTACGTCATCAGAGCCATCTGAAACCCAAATCTATTATTTCGTTTATTTTATAGCACCCTTAATACAACTTTGTTTCAAGTTAGCCAACTCAATTTCTAAAGTGTTTTATTTATTTTTAATTCTTTCGAAGTTACGACGTTCCAGCCCCAACGAAGTAACGAATCCGAAGCCAGTCTCCAAAGGAGGCGGTAGGAAAAGAGTAGTAAGAGGACTAAAAGCGACGCCAAGTGACGATAAAATGAACTAAGAAGAGAAAGGCGGTTACTTGACTCGCAGTTTGTGATTGACTAGCAAAGTTCTTAGTTCGTGGAGTACGCTACCCACTCATCAACCGGTTTGCGCTGTTAAGTGAAAAGTTTACAACTCGCGAATTATTTTAATTAAACGCGTTGCGATTGTTAAAGAGTTTGATAAAGACATTGCGAATAATTTCAATCTTCTGGACAATCTACAAACAAGACCTTTACCCCCGTTTTCTTGGATTAAAGGTTAGTTGGTTTTTTTTTTAGCAATTAAGGTTTTATAATTGATATCATGAATCGTAATATATTTAAAAAAAAGTTATTTTAGATTTATTATAATTAATTAATATTGTTAATTGTCTTTAATTTGCTGTTAGCATTTCGTTACTTTATGTTAAGTACCTTTTCTAAATTAAGTTTTAAGCTTTTACTATATTTTTTGGTGAATATATTTGCCAAAAAACTTGTATTTAAGCGAACTTTTCGTTTTTGCATAACACATTTCTATATGCCAATAGATTAAAGTTTAAAATTGGCCACATCCCAAAGCTCTAGCTTTTTAAGCTTCTCGTATATGAATTAAAAAATATAAATATTCCCGTTTGACGTCAAGATACTCTAAAAATTACTTTAAATATTAACATCATCCGCAATTTTTAGATTTTAAATTTAAAACACGTCAACCTAGAGTTGTAATATTTTTAATATGGGTTATTAATAGTATTTATAATATAAAGATTGAAGAAAAAAAAACATATTGGTGATAGCGTTGCTTTAAAAAATAATTATAATTTCCTATTATAGTAAGATTGATAAGATACGCGTCAAAAACACGTTTCCAACCGATTGTTAAGTAACTATTACGTTATCTAAACTGAAAAATTATCTCAGATAATTGATATCTGACCCTTATCAGAAAATAACATTTGATTTTCATATTTATTTTCAAAGTTTTAAATTTATTGTTTTATAAATTAGTTTTAAACAAAGCTATCATCAATTTATTACTAATTTCAATTAAAATTTGAGTACCATTTTTAGGAAAATTGTTAAAAAATGATAAAAAAATATATTGAATTCGAAATCTTCGAATTTGATTCTACCTAGGAATAAGTTTAACAATAGTGAACTCGTATGAAAACAAAAACCTGCCTTTTATAAGATTCCTCTAACGGCAAACAGTGATAAAAGTAGTAGCAATATTTTGAACAGCAACTTTTTAATTTTCTTTGTCTATTTAGATTAATAATAATCCAAGTTTCTACGTTAACCCCTAGTTAATTCTGCGGCTTTAATTTTAACACGAGATGCAGTTATTTTCGCGCAGTCTCTTTGATGAAAGTACTTATTCCATTCGTAGCGAATTCCATTGAGAAACTCTGAGATCGCCGCAAATCTAATTGCTCTTTGAAAAACAAAATTTATTGATATACCTACTTACAGAAGCCGATTAAACCCTCCTTTGAAGTCTACTACTCTAATGTTCCATATAGCGCTCCTCTCTGTATGGGCAAAATTCACGACTTTACGAGATCGGAGGGGTCCTACTTCATACCCCCCTGTCTACGGAAAATTGGAAATTCTCTCTCTCCAAAAACGACGACATTTTTTTGACGAAGTCCAAGGCCGCTAGAGATATTCGCTCGACGAACTCCCGCTCCTAAAATATCTACCGTTAGGAGGCGTACGAATCGCGCTTTTTGAAACTAACCCATACAGACAGGGGTAGACAAGACACGGGAGTAATAGACTTCAAAGGAGGGTTTCATCGGCTTCTGCTACTTACTCAGTTAATAAATCTATATACTTATTTCTGAGTTTCTGAGAAATATATTTAGATAATTAGCTTCCGTATGGAATAATGCAGGGATAATGTAGAATATACCCTTTGGGAAATCAAATTGATTTCCTATTTCTATTTTGAGCTGCCAAGTAATGAATGTAATACCTTTGGAGTCGCTCACTCCATTTTTTTTTTTTTGTCTGGAAATTTTATCCAATAGATATTTTTAGTTGAAAAAAGGCTTTAGACAAGATTCTTACTTCGAAAAATTGCTCGGACACGCGAGAAAGTTCTTTTATGATCGAAGTTGACAGGCGCTTCTCGCAAATACATGCACCAATTTCATTCACGTCAATTGAAATTGCGTAAAAAAAGGCCCAGACACTAAGAACTCATAAGTTAATATAAATAGAACGACCTCTATCTTAAAATGGCCGTAACGTTTCTCTACTAACACCTAGGCCTAATCCGATTGCACCATTAGAAAGAAGACATTCCCTAGTTTAATTTAAAATTATAAAATTGACACGAGCCACTCGTTAAAGATTATTCCGCCACTGATAGAAATCGAGTAAAAACCGAAAAAATGACCCCTATCTTAAAATGGCCGTAACTTTTCTCTACTAGCTCCTAGGCCTAAACCGATTGCACCATTAGAAAGAAGACATTCCCTAGTTTAATTTAAAATAATAAAATTGACATGAGCTACTCGTTAAAGATTATTCCGCCACTGATAGAAATCGAGCAAAAACCGAAAAATGACCCCAATCTTAAAATGGCCGTAACTTTTCTCTACTAGCTCCTAGGTCTAAACCGATTGCACCATTAGAAAGAAGACATTCCCTAGTTTAATTTAAAATAATAAAATTGACATGAGCCACTCGTTAAAGATTATTCCGCCACTGATAGAAATCGAGCAAAAACCCAAAAAAGATTATTCCGCCACTGATAGAAATCGAGCAAAAACCCAAAAATGACCCCGATCTTAAAATGGCCGTAACCTTTTTCTACTAGCTCTTAGGCCTAATCCGATTGCACCATTAGAAAGAAGACATTCCCTAGTTTAATTTAAAATAATAAAATTGACACGAGCTCACTCGTTAAAGATTATTTCGCCACTGATAGAAATCGAGCAAAAACCGAAAAATGACCCCTGTCTTAAAATCACTCGGATTCCCGAGAAAGCTTTAGTATGAGGTTCAGGGGGTAACTAGTCTCTGACTAGAATAATTGGAAAGCTTCAAAAGAGAAATATATTTTTTCTGTTGATATTGCCTGCCTCTTTATTCTTCAATCCCCGTTCTAAATGAGGCGTAGCTTCAAAGATAAGCCCGAGTCCTTTCAGCACCTAATTTACCGGAAGTAAGTCAAGATAAACCCCTAGGTACAATCCCAATCTTTGATTCTTTCTTATAGCGTTTAATAAATTAATCAGATTTTAAAGTTAAATTGGATTTAAAAAAATAATTTCATTTGTGGAATTGTTAGAGATGTTTTTGGTATTTAAATTATATTTTTAAGTTTGTTTTGGTAAAATACCCCATTTTGGTTTTCTGAAAATCATCCAAAACGGTTTAAAAAATAATTTTTTGTTCATGGTGACGTAATTATGACGTAATCGGTAAATCTCTGCTTTATAACAGTGTGAGATTTATTTTTGACAATGAGAGTTAGGCCTAACACCTAAGCCTAAATACAATTTAAAACGAATTAGCTGAAGCGAAATTCCCATACGAACGGTAGTGGACTTAATCTGGATTAAGTACTTGCACGAGAAAGACGGCGCGAAATCGACGCGACCATAGGGATGACTTAGTCAAGGAGGATCAGAGAAGGAGAGGAAATGTGGGGCTGCGTTGAGTTAGAGAGAGAAGAGCCAACCTCCCACTCGGGTGGAAAGGGGGGATAGGAAATTCTCGAGGTAAACTGTTGTCACGTGGTCGCTAGCTAGCGCGTCTCATAAAGGATTCGTTTTAACCACGCGACAACAATTTACCACGAAGCATCTCTACCCCCGTCTGTCCCCCGTTCTCCCAGAGTGGGAGTTTAGGCCGACGCAGTAGGAACCGCGCCGTTCCCACTTTTCCTCTCCTTCTCTGATCCTCCTTGACTTAGTATTGCGGGGAATGTTTAATTTAAAAAATTTCGAAAATGGTGATTATAAAATATGTATTTTTACAGTAGCTGTAATTTTGTTTTATGACATATGTATATATATTTTTAATCAATTATTAACTATCTTTCCGAAAATGGTACTCAATTTTAATTTGAAATTAATTAAAAAGCCATGGCAACCTCTCTTATAAGTTTAAATTCAATTGTAGCTAGATTATTGACTCTTAATTTTACATTTATTTCGACTTTTCTCCTTTAATCGTTAATGATAGTACTTATTTCAAAGATTAGTTAGAAGAATAAGAAAAGTTAAGACGAATTTATATTAAATTATTAAAAACCCGTTTCGTGAAACTGCTCTTGATATTAAATCCTACTTAATTATTCTTAAACTATCCTCAAATTACATATTACGTCGGTATAGAGAACCCACAGCGTTCGGATGAATAGCTTCTACTATTTTTCGTACATTAGCGTAGCAATTATTAAATTATGAGGCTTGGTAAGGACGTCGTAATTTTTTCTAGTTAATAAATCTTCTAAAAATTCTTTTTGAAAAGTAAAAATCTGCCTAATCTCTCGCTGACGTTAGAGATTTAACTTTACTGAGTAGGAAACGCTAAGAACAACGGGAAAATTTCAGGACGACTGTTATGAATAATAAAATTTGGATAAACAAAGATTTTTATCTAAATTTGTATCTATATAATATTTTTATATTGCTATGCAACGGATATTTCTACAAAATCAAAGTTTTTGGGAAGAGCTTTCTTTTTACGTTTTAAGTGAAGCTGTAATGTGTTTTTAATTTATTTCTACGGTATTTTTTGATGAAAAGATTTTTTCTAAATTGCTACTTAAAATACATTTGAAACTCATGTTTTCTTTATACTCGCCATCTTCGAAATTAAAAAAAAAAAAGGTCCCTTAGAAAAATATGCCTTGGAAAAATATAACAGCTCTTTAAAATATATTATTTTAGTCAGTAGTATTGTAGCGAAATAAGTAATTACCATGGTAATTTTGGTTTACGCTGGAAAATTACTGTAACTTAGTAATTAATAAATTAAAATCTTTTTGGATAAAAGACTTGAACAAATATCTAAGTCAAAGTTCAACGTTTTAATTCTTCATATCTATATTTCATTATTTAATTAGTAATTAGCGTAATTAAGGATATTTTAATGTAATTTCATGTTTAAGTTACCTTTTTATATCAATGCAAAGTCAAATGGTCAAAAAACTCGTGTGTGTAGGATTTTTAGACTGAAAATTTAAAATCACAGAAATTCAAATACAAATAATTTTGTAATTCACCAAGTTCAGTTTCCCTTTAAAATCAAATTTTTTCTTAGACTTCAATCCTTTAAGACTTAGCAAACACTTTCGGATTTTTCTGTTGATTAATAGCATTCGATTAACAGTTTGTCAGTCACGTTTCATTGTGACATGGTAATGAAATATTATAGTTTACGGAACTACTTTATTTCCTACGTGGTTCAATAATACATATTCATCCGCCTCTGTTGTTTTTGTTAGTTCGTAAACACATATAGATTGAATAATAGTAAATATTCGTAAATGAACTATAATAAGCCAGACTACGAGAGAAAAAAAAAAACTTTTTTTTAAAAAAGTAAATAAACATGTCCAATTGGAAAATGTTTTTTGACAAAACGCCAGGAACTTTTAAAGAACAACGCCATGGGGTGGAACAAAAATTTTAAAAATAGATTGCTCTCCTAAGTTCGGTCTACAATTATACCGTAAGGCTAGTTGAAAAGTATCTTTGTGCAAAAAATAGATGTTTGGAAAGGTAGAGGGTACTTCAGCTTTTACGTTGTTATCATTAGAGATCCCATAATAGACAACATACAGAAACCCTCCTTGTAATCGTTTTACAACCCTGTATATTTGAGTATACCGAAAACCTATCGCTTTATTCCCCGTAATACTATCAAGCAGAAGCCGATGAAACCCTCCTTTGAAGTCTACTACTCCAATGTTCCATATAGCGCTCCTCTCTGTATGGGTAAAATTCCCAATTTTACGAGATCGGAGGGGTCCTACTTCATACCCCTTGTCTACGGAAAATTCTAAATTATCTCTCACCACAAATGACGACGTTTTTTTGACGAACTCCCAGGCTGATAGAGATATTCGCTCGACGAACTCCCGCTCCGAAAATATCTACCGATAGGAGGCGTATGAATCGCGCTATTTGAAACTAACCCATAAAGAGAGGGGTAGACAAGACAAGTTTTACGTCGTAGCTCATAACTTAAAAATAGACAAAAAAGTCATCACCCCTGTCTAGCTCGAATGATTTGGACTCTTCCTCGATATTTTGAGTCTGGAGAGAGGGATGGAATTAGCATTATCAAAGGCTGTATTAAATTAATTGTTGATGTTGAAAGTTAAAATGCAAATTAAATTAATTTACATTTATAATTCATGAAAAATCCATGCCAGCGTAACTTTAATTATTATTTTTATATTACATAACTTGAACTTATGACCCTTTATTAATATTTTAATCTTGGAAAATATATAATATTATCTTTAATAATTTATAATATAAATTATGTCAAACAATTATCGAAGCAATTAGATTGTAAAATTTTTGATTTTGCTGTTTATTCAGGTTTTGGATTCCCAAGTGAAGAGGGCGATAATCCTCATCGACTTGAACTCTCAACCTCTATTATAGTTGACGATTATTATTAGGAAACGACCTGTCCAAGAATTCGATCGCTTGTTTACCTTGATTCCCTTAAATTGACTGTTATACCTTGACGGATTTTACGAGTATATAAAACTTATATAAAGATATGGATCAAACGTTTATGTCGGACGGTACTACAAACTGGACTGTCAAAGAATACTTAGAACTTATGCGCGGACCTCAACAAATTTCGTACGAGATTGTCATTCCCATCACGGTTGTCTACATCATCATTTTTGTTACTGGCGTTATTGGCAACGTCATAGTATGTTTGGTCATCGCGCGCAACGCTAGTTTTCAAACACCCACGAACTATTACCTCTTCTCGTTGGCCATCTCAGATCTTCTAATATTATTATTTGGTGAGTCAATTTTTAATTATTTTATTACGTAATTTCAGAGGTATATAATAACCCCCTTCGGGGGAAAGTATGAAAGCCCCTATACTACCAATGCTAAAAATCACGAACAACGAGAGCCCGCTGCTGACTATCTAGGCCACTAGCTCGCGCTGGACTTCTCAATGTCGCTACTCTAGTAAATGGTCTTTGTATAAACAAGACGGCTCGATTTGTGTTTAGAACTTCCTGTCTCGGGAGTCGGGCTGTCTGTTAAAATGGAGTCGAAGGTTGACTTCGGCTCGCGAGTTCCGGAAGCGCGCGTAGGGAAAATTTAGTGAGGTTCAAAATGGTGTAACTATTTTTTGGGAGTAAAGCGGTGTGTCGATCCGCCGTGATTTACGCCGGGCACTCGTTGTTCGTCGATTTTGCCTACCTTTCATACTTCCCCCCGGAAGGGGGTTATTATATACCTCTGGTAATTTGTATTTAAGTTTAGTAGGCAATTTTGCCTTGTTTTGGGTATAGTTTTGAAACTAAATTGGTTGTGGATAATTTCTTTTTTATCTAGAGAGTGTTTGTGTGAAATTTAAGCCCAATTATCTAGACACTAGCTAGGATTCTTTTAGAAATTTAACCACATTTGAAACACAATCGGTTCTTTTTATCTCCCAGTCGTTTGCCAAGGCTTAGAGTTGATGGTAAAAGTATTAAGTCCATGTAGTATTAGATTTTCTTTCAAATTGTAATTGAACGCTACACTGCACAAACTTGATACTCTATAAATATTAAAATACTTGCTAGGTTAAATGTTTTGTACACGAAAAGGTTTTTGTCGAATGAAATCCTTGAATTGAAGAATCAAAGATAAGTTGCCTGCCGTGTCTGTAGTGAAACTTTTATATATTTCTATCTGACAATCTGCAAAACCTATAAATAAAGCTTCTAATCCATAAATCGTTGCTTCAAAAGAGTCCCCCCTCTCCTCATAAAAAATGGGTCACATCTCTTTCTGATCGAGTGAAAAAGAAACCATATCCTTTTAGTCAGAAACACTTATATTTCAAGTTTCAGTGACTACAAAACTAGACTTCCTAACAAGTAATGCAAATTCTGAACCTAGCGACTAAATTCACCCTGAAAAAGAAGTGTTTAACATATATACCCCATTCTCTGAGAATTTCCATACTGCATTATACAATCAAACCGGAACTAGATCTGTAGAAAACCGGAAGTTAAGCTTGCTTGAAAAATTTGAATCTTGTCTTATTTTTCTTGTTTCAAATTTGTAAGATATTTTACTATGAAGTTACACTTTAATACGCTATGAATAGCAAAAGCAATTCTTTGATTAATTACATCTGATAAGTTTTAATTTTGTTAATAGAACTAATTAATGATTAGTTTTTAAAATAGTAATATCTGGGTAAGGCCATTTTCTATTGATTTAGGGTTTGAAATTATTCTTGAAAAATAATATAGTTTATTTTAAGCTACTTTAATTTTATGGAAAACTTAACTTTTAACTCATGATGGTACGAAATTAAGTACAGTTATAAGGATCTTTCTTTATAAAATACAACTGAATATAATTTTCCTATAACTTTACCCAAGTACCGCTAACCCATTAGACTCTTGAAGGAAGAAAGCGAGATCCTTTTAGAAGGTCACTGGTATCACATTCCTTTCGAGAATATTTGGCTAAAGGCTCTATATAGTTTCGAGGGGTTTTTCTTCGCAAAAAAGTAAGAGTGAAAGCAAAGCACAAAAGAAGAAAGGTATACAGTTCTTCAGAGAAAGGGCAACTACCCTCGTTTAATTGCGTAACTGTATCTAAAAATCTTATACGTAGTGCCATTACTTGTTAGTTCGTTTCAATGGGATTGTTCACCCCCTTTAATTTGGTCAAATGTTGTTACGTTTGCAAGGAAACCTTCATTAAGAACCAAAATTGAGGATCCAAGAAGCGTATACACTGTTAAAAATAATTTTTGTGTTTTGAAGTGACTCCAAACTTGAGAAATTTAGTTCGCCAATTTTCTACTATAGAGGGCGTGATTTAAGATTTTGCAGACGCGTCTCTCCCGTTACCGTGGCAACCCTGCGTAGTAATATCTCCAACATTAGGTTGCCACGGTAACGGGAGAGACGCGTCTACAAATTCGCTGAATGATCCCGCCACCTATGGAGCGAAAATGTCAATCATATATGAGCTAAGGACCCCTCCTGCTTCAAGATTTTATTAAATATAGTAGGCGTTGATTCGTGTAACCACTTCGTAATAAGCGCAAGAAGGATCAGATAAGGAGAGGAAAAGTGGGGCTGCGTTGAGTTAGAGAGAGAAGAGCCAACCTCCCACTGGGGTGGAAAGGGGGGATAGGAAATTCTCGAGGTAAACTATTGTCACGTGGTCGCTAGCTAGCGCGTCTCATAAAGGATTCGTTTTACCCACGTGACAACAATTTACCACGAAGCATCTCTACTCCCGTCTGTCCCCCGTTCTCCCAGAGTGGGAGTTTAGGCCGACGCAGTAGGAGCCGCGCCGTTCCCACTTTCCCTCTCCTTATCTGATCCTTCTTGATAAGCGTGAGAAATTAACGAGAGAAATCTAGTCGTTTAGAGAATCCCCACAAGAGGTCGCTTCTTTCAGTCGTGGGAAAGGTAGTGATTAACAAAATTATTTTTACGAGGTTGATCCTTTACAAAACTGATGCGTTATCTCGAAATAAATATATAATGTCTACAATGTATACTTTGAGTATGCTTTATGTATTCAAGATCTACGAAAAAGAAGTGAATTGGAGGTTCTATGCAAATATAGATGTCGTGTCCAGGCCGGAACAGGTGTTTTGATGAAAAATATTAGGTTTCTGTATATACTAAGATAACAATTCAACCATAAGTAACTAAACCAACTATATTTCATTTTGGTTTGAATTATCAATTATAGATGGCAGTATTATTACCCAACGACCTTGAAAATTATCTCTCCTTGTTGAGGGGGAGTTAAAATACCACCCCCTTCTTAAACAGAAATTAGGTCTTGTTCATATCTTATAATAATCTTATTTCTCTGTAATAAACTTATGATACTAGCAATGCGTAACGAAATTTATCACATTGAGTGACATATGGTTAAGAGTTTACTTTAGGGATTGGGACCCTTTTCAGCAAACCTTTTGATTATGAGCTTAGTTAGCTTTTATAAAGTATGTATAAATATGAAGGTATTGGTAATAACGAGCTAAAACAACACACCGTTCGGAATTTAATGAATTATAATGCTAGTATATATTGTTGAATATGTGTAGTTTGTTCAAAGGCTTCCTTGATTATATAAATTATTAATTTAAGTTTACAATCAACTTACAAGTTTAAATTTAAAAAAATATTTAGGGGATAATGAAAAATAATAATTTAAGTGATTCTTTAAATTTAAAGTTAATTTAATTTAAATAGCGGTCTTTAAAATGAAATGTCATATTTAATTTCGCTGCTATAACCCTATAGATAAATTAGAGGATCTTTCAAAATTGGCCCGTTATTAAACATCACTCAAAAATCTTAAAAAAAATTTCAATGGACGAAGGTTTTTAACGTAAATTAGACCCATTTTTTTAAATTTTCGTAATCGAAAACGCCTTTTTTTAGCGGTAGAGGTCGCCTATAGTTTAAATTAAACCTATTTGGTAGTAATCAATATGTTTAAGTATATAAAATTAAGGTATCATTAAGATTCTCTTGAAATTAGTTCCTCGCTTGTTACTATCACGCTCCAATGGTCTATAAATCTCGCCCAAACTTACCTTTTAATATAGTAGATTATAATGCGGGTATATCTTAAGAGGTCAACTAGCTGGAAGAAAAGTTTAATTTAGTTTAGTGGGGTATCTTTACGCGGAATTTTAGCTTTTCCATTTGCTAAGCGTGGCGTGTTAATTAAGCGACTATGCGGAAGTTGCTCCGTAATTAAAGCTCTCTCCTTTGGGGCAAACCTTACATTTAAGGTTAAATCTGTATAATTAAGTTCAGCTATGAGAAGATTTCAAGCACTTTATATATAATTTTTGTAAGAACTTTTTCGTACGTTCTCTTTGGAAACTATTTTATTTTGGGACTGTGTCTCAAATGAGACTTGAGAGATAGTAGAAACCGTAAGTGTCGGCAGAAGCCGATGAACCCTCCTTTGAAGTCTATTACACCCGGCTCTTGTCTGCCCCTCTCTGTATGGGTTAGTTTCAAAAAGCGCGATTCGTACGCCTCCTAACGGTAGATATTTTCGGAGCGGGAGTTCGTCGAGCGAATATCTCTAGCAGCCTCGGAGTTCGTCAAAAAAACGTCGTCGTTTGTGGAGAGAGAGAATTACCAATTTTCCGTAGACAGGGGGGGGTATGAAGTAGGACCCCTCCGATCTCGTAAAATTGGGAATTTTACCCATACAGAGAGGAGCGCTATATGGAACATTAGAGTAGTAGACTTCAAAGGAGGGTTTCATCGGCTTCTGGTGTCGGTCGTAAGAATAATTCCATTCCAACTCTAAGGATTAGAATAATTCCATTCCAACTCTAAGGATTAGAATAATTCCATTCCAACTCTAAGGATTAGAATAATTCCATTCGAACTCTA
Organism: Odiellus spinosus; assembly: GCA_963920705.1. NCBI lineage: Eukaryota > Metazoa > Arthropoda > Arachnida > Opiliones > Phalangiidae > Odiellus > Odiellus spinosus. The sequence continues at coordinate 21,993,300 of OY987233.1, read as the reverse complement.
AGGATTAGAATAATTTTATACGATCTCTAAGGATTACCGAATATTAATGATATTCAAAATTAATCTGGTGGCATATCCGCAAAGATATTTTAATGAGCTTGTATCCAACAATTTCGTCCTTAGAATAAGAAAGATTTTGATTTTTCCTGTAAGATTTATATACACGTATAACGTTACGAGTCACGTAATTGTTAGTGTAGTTGAATATCATTTTAACATATAGTATTTGAGGTGTAAATTGTGTTTTAATTCCAATATTATATCTTCAATACTTCTCATTTTGCGTTTTTGTTTGGGCTTCCATTTTCGTTCCCCTTGTCCAAGAATCATCATTTTCCGACGTGATTGATTTTTGATCTTCTTTGAAATCTTCACTATGACAAGGTTTTCCCGTTTCCATTTTAGAAGATTTATGGTTTTCTTTAGTCTTAGTTTCGTTGTAAGTCGGGTCCCATGGTTGCACTTCGGCCGAAAAAAAGAAAAAACCTACTGCAGCGCCAGCCAATCCGATGAAAGCGGAAATATAGAATACTATGTTCCATTTTTCGTTAAGACTTAGTGCCTAACGAATTTAATATTAATTAATTATTAAACTAATTAATTATATGATATATTATCTTACCGAACTGTCTAATATTAATCCAGTTAGAAGTGGGGATAGAAATCCAGTTGTTGTAGCGAATGTGTTGGCAATACCGAAAAGAGTACCTGCAAGTTTTAATTTATTTATTCCAATAAGTAAACCTCGAGCTTAAGCCAATCAAAATGCTCCATTTTTTTCCCATTGAATATTATAAAAAAAATATTTTTACTATTTATAGATTTTTTTTTTTATATTTTAAATAGTTACCCTTTAAATAAATTTGTTTAATGAGTTTATACCAGGAAAAGCTGGTGATAAGTCCATTGCAAGAACATGGTCACCACTGTTCGTAAACCCGTGAAATCCAGACGATAGGGTTAAGAACACAATTACTAGAGTTGCGTTACAACCGCTGTAAATAACTGCTAATAGACTTAGCGCCGCGCCACCGAGACCTAAATCAAAAACAATTTTAAATTTAATTATAATTTAAAGGGAAACTTGAATAAATAGAAAAGTTGTTCCATTTTTATCTTCCCTTTAAATATCTTTACTTACCAAAGGTTTCCATTAATTTTCTCGTATTAGTTTTGGATATCCATTTCTTGGCTAATATTTTATCAGATATGTACCCTGAGGCGAAGGTACATATCATGTAGACACCGTTAACTAGGGAATTTATTTCACCATTCTATATATATATGAAACATTATATCATCTATAATTTTGGACTAAAGTCAAATCTCGAATATTATACCTCTGCTATTGGAAAATGCAACACTTGGGCCATATAATTTGGTAACAACGTAAGCCTGGAGAATAAAATCCAAGACGAAGACGTAAAACAAAAGATGAAGGACCAGACACGAATAGATGTAAAAATAGATTTCCAGGGGGTCGCGTGATCCTAAAAATAAATGCGTTATATAATATATTGTTTTGCCCCCCCCCCCCCCCCAAGTCTTCAAAATTTCATTTAGAGAATCAAATTTTATTAGTTTTAATATCTTAAATGAAAAATTAAAACCAATTAGCTATACTTAATTGTACAATAATCTTAATTACTGTACAATTAAGTAGGGCTAATTTTAAAAGTTTTCGGCTAAATGTTTAACCATTGGAAGATTAACTAAAAAATATATTTCGGGAAATTTAAATTCTTTATAAACAAACTTTAAATATATAGTTAATGCGGTTATATTAATACAAATTCATTTTTGATAAATCTATCTAAATTTGTATACCATAAATTAGTTGTTTAACCGAAATTATAAACGTAAATTAAAATAAAAATTATTTTAAAATCCCTCTTCTTGGATCGGGTTAAATTCATTATAAAGTAATTAATTCACAATGAGATACTGCGCTTTAATTAATAAATCTAGTTATTTATTTACCGACAACGTTTCGAAGCAAACGTTTTGCTTTGAGGTCAAAACATGTTGATAAATAAATATATTTTTTAGTTAAAGTGCAGTGTCTGTTTGTTTCAACGTCAGACTATTTTTGTTTAATAATTAATTACCCCGTATCCCATAAGTTAATAAAGTAAGAAGTGTTTTACTCGACAGTAAAATAACTTACCGTTTTTTTGGAACCATGGTCTGACGGGGTATTAGCAATGATGTAATTTCTTTCAGCGATAGAAATTCTAGGATGCGTTGTTGGTTTATCCGATACTAGTAGCATCCACAGCAAAGACCATACGATTCCTAGAGCTCCTACCATGTAAAATACGGAAGGCCAACCACCCGCGAATGATTGTTGGCTTAAAAACCCAACAACCAATGGGCCACTTAGTAGACCGGTACCGAATCCGCATACAACTATGCAGTATATGACGCTTCTTTCGGCTTGAGGAATCCATCGAACCAATAATGGTGAAATGCAAACGTAGAGTACGTTCTAAATAAATTAGGATAAATCTAGTCATGTTTCAATTCCACCCCATTATTAAACTTTGGTATGACTTACTTGAGTCATACCAGTCATGATTCTCAAGGCGATAAGTAAGGCGTAACCAACTTCAGACGCCAATGGAACCAAAGCTGTAAATGTGGCTCCAATTAGAAGTCCTATTCCAACGAACCATCGTAAATTAAATTTATCCGAAGCTCTTCCAGCGAGGACTTGTACCGCCGCAACCCCGTAAAAATATGCACCCAGAATGGATCCTTGGACAGTAGTTGACCATGTATAAGAACCCTAGTGTTAGGAATAAGTACTTCAAATTTACGTCTAATTGCGGAAGATTAATTGGTTTTGGGGGTTGGAAAATTAACCCAACAAGGGATTATTATTTTTACCTTATCTTCAAGATGAGCAGTTCCATTTATACTATCCCTTCCAGGACACGTTCCTTCGGAATCTGTCGCGTTTGCGCACCATAAATCATCATTTAAAGTACAATTGTCTTGAGGTTTCTTCATCATGGCCACGATGGCCAAACTTAGATTAGTCATAACGTAAGAGGTCACGAACTGTCCAGCAAACAATAACGCTACCAAGATGTATCTTTTTGGAATGTCCAGCTTCCACAATAAACTCTTAGGACCCAACATGATTGCCACGGAACGAGCGAACGACCAATTTGTAATAAAAATCGAAATATTACTTACACATCGACAAAATTCCCAAAAAAATCGCTATCATAGCTAAAGTCGTCAATAGGATTAAGTGAGGGATTATCGATATCACGCTATTAGGAATTAATGAATTGTGGTTTGAACAGATAGAATGATAACCCTTAAAGCTACCGGGATTATTTTAATGTAAGATTAATTTAAAGATAATTAGATGGATGTTTTCTAGCTTTTTTTTTCTTTCTCTATCAGAGTTTAAGATGGAAATCCCTTTGAACTATATGATGAAATAGCGCCAGGTTATAGATAATGAATGTTAATCCCGTTAGATTACCTTTCGCGAAAGTTTTGGGAAATAAACATTTTTTTAACAATTGAAAGCTATACCGAGAATTCATATAAAAATATAGACGATATTGCGACTACGTAACAAAACCTTTTTCCAGAGTGTGGTCAGTTTTAGCTGTTTGATTGGTGCCTGGGCCATATGTATAGTTTCAATCTTGTCTTCAGTAGAAAGTTAGGCTGTCGCTATAAAGTTGTTCGTGAATCTCTCCTTTTGGCAACTTTAATTTAATTTTAACCCCACCCTTGAGAGACAATTTATAGAGTGATTTTTAGAGAACTACATAACTTACCTTTTAATATATAATTATATATAATTATAAGTGTTGTAGTTCGTGAATTTAATAATATTATAACCAAGAAAACTCTTTTTTTATTATATTTTAAACTTAATTACAATAATATTTACATCAAAGTTAAACGAAACAAAATTTAAAATTGTTTAAAAATTTTGGAAAATACGCAATATCCACGTTATCTATTAATCGTATTGTCTTCAGCTCCTTTGAAAAAGTTCTTATTATATTCGTTAAATGTAGTTTCATTTTCTGTTTTGTGGCTAATTTTATCACCATTTAGTGGATTTTGTGTTTTATTTGATATTTTTTCGTCCTTGGGTAGTTTAATATCTTCAACGTAAGCTTCGTTGACTTTTCCACCATTTTCTACGTTATTTTTATCGATATAAGTTGGATCCCACGGTTGAACTTTCGCTGACCAGAAGAAAAAGGCAGCTGAAGCTCCCATTATTCCAATGAATGCTGATAAGTAAAATACGATATTCCACTTCTCGTTTAAGGTTAGGTCCTACAAGAAAATAAAGATTTAAGATATTTAAATATAACATTTAAATTTAATTTATCAATCTACACCCTGAATTAAAATATTTTCAAAATATTTAGGCGCATAATTAGAAGTTAAATTTCAGTGAAGGAAGAATCTGACCAATCAAATTCATCCTTCAGCAATATCGTTTGAAAATGAATGTAAATCGGATTAAAATGATTGGTTCTATTTTATTTCACTGAAATTCAATCTCAATTAATCTTTCAAAATTAATTTAACACTGAAATTGTGTTTTTTTTTTTTTTTTTTTTTTTTTTTTTTTTTTAATCTTTGATGGGAAAATGCAATATTTGTTAGCTTAAATCATACCATGACCTTTATTCTTACCATAATTTCGCTGTCTAATATTAATCCAGTGATTAATGGTGATATGAATCCCATAGAACTTGATATAGTGTTTGACATTCCTAGTAGTGTTCCTATATAAAAAAATTTACGTTTAGATTAAAATAGTTAGCGTGTTATTATGTTAAATTATTCATTTATTATTTCTTAACAGAAGCCGATGAAACCCTCCTTTGAAGTCTACTAATGTTCCATATAGCGCTCCTCTCTGTATGGGTAAAATTCCCAATTTTACGAGATTGGAGGGGTCCCTGTCTACGGAAAATTGGAAATTCTCTCTCTCCACAAACGACGACGTTTTTGTGACGAACTCAAAGGCTGCTAGAGATATTCACTCGACGAACTCCCGCTCCGAAAATATCTACCGTTAGGAGGCGTACGAATCGCGCTTTTTGAAACTAACCCATACAGAGAGGGGTAGACAAGACCCGGGAGTAATAGACTTCAAAGGAGGGTTTCATCGGCTTCTGTTCTTAATTCTAATTAAATGTGCACCATCAACAATATAAACAAGAGAAATATAATATGTTCTTACCTGTTAAAGTTGGAGCTAAATCCATTGCCAAAACATTATCTCCACTGGTTGTGAAACCATGTAGTAAAGATGACAATGTTAGAAAAACTAAGACTAGTTTTGAGTCGCATCCACTGAAAATTACTCCCAATAGCATTAACGATGATCCACCCAATCCTTTTTAAAAAAACAATTAAGATCATCAAATTTTAATTAGTGATTTTGTTTGGTCAAGACTTACCTAAAGTTTCCATTAACTTTCTAGTGTTAGTTTTCGATAACCATTTCTTCGCCAATATTTTATCAGCAATAAATCCTGATGATAAAGTAGATAACACATAGATACCATTTACCAAAGCCAATATTTCGCCATTCTGTAAATAATTTAAAAAGTTAATTGCGATTAAAAATATATATATTTTTACTGTCGCTGTAATTTTGTTCTATGACATATCTATATATATTTTGAATCGTTTTTTAACAATCAACCCGAATGTGATACTCAAAATGTTGTTAAATACCTCTTGAATCGGAAAATGTAAGACTTCAGCCAAGTATTTTGGTAATAATGTCATTTTCGTGAAAAGTATCCACGAAGAGCATGTGAACGAGAAGATATACCACCATACTTTACCAGATGTTAGCATTAACTTCCATGGGGTTTTAGGCTCGACCTTTATCAAAATAGGAAAAAAAAAAATTAATTATCATCTTAAATTAAATCTAATTTAAATTTAAATGCGGGTTTTTAATTAAGTACAGGCTAAATAATTAAGTAATTAAATTCACCAGATTTACAAACCTCAGATTTGTCCCCTTTCTCCGGAGTATCTTGCAAGATATACTTCTTTTCCTCGTCAGATATTCTCGGATGAATCGAAGGATCGTGCGATATCATTACCATCCACAAGATTGACCATAATACCCCAACAAATCCAACGATGTAAAATACTGACGGCCATCCTCCGGCAAATGTCTGTTTACATAACCAGCCAACAACCAATGGTCCAACTAACTGACCCAAATGGAAACCACTCACCGATAAACCATACATCAGATTTCTTTCGATTTGAGGTATCCATCGTACTAATAACGTTGGCATGCAGACGAAAATGACGCACTGAAAATATTCGTTACTTAGAATGGTCGCTTTTCACTCGAGTCACCCTGTCACTCAACATTCGTATGACAGGGTCAATAAGTTTTGTGGCGAATAATTACCGTAGGCATTCCAGTCAAAGCTCGTAAAATTATGAGGAAAACGTATCCTATGTCTGAAGCTATTGGCACCAGAGCTGTGAATATGGATCCAAACAACATTGTGAGACCGACGAAATAGCGACTGTTGAGTTTATCAGCTCCCCGACCCACGAGAATTTTTATGGCAGCGATGCCATAGAAGTATGACCCTAGAATGGCTCCTTGGATTGTGGTTGACCAGACGTATGAGCCCTAACATCAAATAATTGTCGGTTAAATTATTGGAACCCATGTATTTATAGTTGAAGTAGAATCGCTCGCCTTTCATTCAACAGAAATTCATTGAATTCAAATCGCGGTTTCTGCCAAATGAGAATATAACAGTGAAGTTCTACATACCTGTTCTTCAAACTTTGTAGTTTCATTGCTAACCACTCTTGTATTTGGACAAGTACCTTCCAATTTCAAATTTGTCGCGTTTGAACACCATTCTTTATCATAGATACCTAAAGTACAATTATCTTGGGGTTTTTTGACCATAGCCACGATGGCCAAACTTAGATTCGTCGCTATAAACGAGGCTACAAACATTCCTAGAAATAATGTCCCTACCAGAACATATCTGGTTGGAATGTAAATTTTAGTTCCCAACATTGCGATCGAGCCTGATACGAACCTAAAAGAACTAGTACTTAAAACGGGTGTTGTACTTATACTCTAATAACGTTTCAGCAAAGTCATCATGAGCTTACATGGGATTAGCGATATCACACTGTGGATTTAGTAACTCGCGTAAGATAACCCTTTAACTAAGATATTTGATCGATCCTTATATGAAACTAAACCTGGATTAAATTATAAATAGATTAGATTTCGAATCACATGATGTACTATAATTCATTGCAATCTGGGTCAACTTATGTGGATTTCAGGAGCAGATATTTTATAAAGGGAACATAACACTGTTTAGTTTACACATCACTATAAACAATGAATATACAGTTTTGCCAGCTCTTGAATTTCCCAACCAAGACATAATTGTTAAGTCGAAAGTTTGGTGGTAAAAATTAGATTGATGTGCCAAAAGGTTCAAGACTAACTTCATTTTATAGCTACAGTCTTAACTTACTATTAGAGACAGATTAAGAAGCTATTCATGGCCCAGGCGTTAATCCAATTGCCAAAAATTTATCGTACCCTTTCCTTGGAAAAAAAGTGGGTTCTGTTGTATATCGCTGTGTGGGGGTTAAAAAAACTAATTAGATGTATTTAAATATCTGGAAATTTGGTTTAGATTACGAATTTTGATTAATCTAATTATATAAAACAGATCATTGAGTAGCAATCAATGAACGTTTGCATTTGAAATTTCGAATGAATTGAACTCGAAAATGTAAGTCGAAAAAAAGCAAATGAACTTCTTCAACCTTTTAAGATTTACCATCATTTTATAACGGCGTCCCTCATGCCATCTGGTGACATTTTAAAGAAACTCAATAGCACTGTTAAAGGCGGAAATAATATGATTTGGCCGAATATACCCTACGCTGAAATTCAAACCCAACTTAAGAGCTTAAATTAAACAGTAAAATAGCGCTTAAACATTTTCGAAATATATTTTAATTTTGTCTGAAGATTCTGAAAATAGTTTCATTTTATTTGTAGTACTACACGTTTTTGTTTAAAAAGGGAGAACTTGTTTTTTTAAACAAGTTTTTTGATTGATAATATTTACATACAATTAAAATAACACAAAATTAAACAAATTTTAATGTTAAATATTCACGAAGCAATCATTATCTATTTGTAGTAGTGTCTCGAGCTTTATTGTTTAGTTCGAAGCTTTGAGGCTCATTTTCCGTTTTGGTTTTGTGGCTAATTTTATCACCATTCGCGTCATTTAGTGGATTTTGCGTTTTATTCGAAAGTTTTTCGTCTATGTTTAGATTAATGTCTTCGACGTAAGCCTCGTTGACTTTCCCACCATTTTCACAACTACTTTTCTCGATATAAGTTGGATCCCACGGTTGAACTTCCGCTGACCAGAAAAATAAGGCTCCTGCAGCTCCCATTAATCCAATGAATGCTGATAAGTAAAATACTATATCCCACTTTTGGTTTAAGGTTAAATTCTATAAGAAAATACGGCCGGTTAAAACGATATGGTACAATTTTTAATTTAACTTTAAAAATTTGGGTTTATTTGAATTTCAGTGAGGGAACAATCGAACCAATCATTTTAATCCAGTATCGGTACTGGATTTATCTGATTGGTCCGTTTTTTGTGGCACTGAAATTCAATTTCAATCAATTAATTTACACGTAAAAACGTATCAAATTATTGTTTGCAAAACCTGTATTACTCAATCAAACCTCGATTGAGTTAAATTAAACACTAATTAGCTGGATAATTAGCGTACCATATCGCTGTCTAATATTAATCCAATAATTAATGGCGCTACGAAACCCATTGAAGTTCCAATAGTATTTGATATTCCAAGAAGTGTTCCTACAAAAATAAACGCCTCTGTTAAAGCAAGGAGGATCAGAGAAGTAGAGGAAATGTGGGGACGGCGCGGTTCCTACTGCGTCGGCCTAAACTCCCACTCTGGGAGAACGGGGGTAGAGACGTTTCGTGGTAAAATGTTGTCGCGTGGGTAAAACGAATCCTTTATGAGACGCGCTAGCTAGCGACCACGTGACAACAGTTTACCTCGAGAATTTCCTATCCCCCCTTTCCACCCGAGTGGGAGGTTGGCTCTTCTCTCTCTAACTCAACGCAGCCCCACATTTCCTCTCCTTCTCTGATCCTCCTTGGTTAAAGTAATTAACATAAACTAATTTAAAGAGATAATGAAGTCCAATAACAATTTAAAGTTATCATAGAATCTACATGGATCAATGTTAAGCCTAATTTTCTAGTAATAATACCCGTAAAGGTACTTTTCTTACCTGTAAAGGATGGTGTTAATTCCATCGCTATTACACCATCTCCAGCGGTTGCAAAGCCATGAAATAAAGACGACAAAGTAAGAAAAACTAAGACTAGTTTTGAGTCGCAACCACTGTAAATGACTCCTAAAGTCATTAACGACGCTCCACTCAATGCTTTTGAAAAGATTTGTAATTAATTAGTGAAATCTTTTATTTCTATTCTAAACATACCGAAGGTTTCCATTAATTTTCTAGTGTTAGTTTTCGATAACAATTTCTTAGCCAATAGTTTATCAGCAATGAATCCAGATAGTAAAGTAGTCAACACAAAGACGCCGTTAACCAAAGCCAATACTTCGCCGTTCTGTAATTAATTTAAAAGATTAGGTTAATTATAAAGAATTTATATAATTTCAATAATATCATCTTTAGTTCGAAATTTTGTGACTAAACTTCTTTAAAAGTTTTGGCGTTTTATGTCACGTGGTAATTAAATGCCTCAAATATATATCAAATAATACCTTGAACAAAACTATATTTAAGTCGCTTAGTTTTAATCTCAAATTCCCTAAAAAAGATTTTTTAAAAATTCAAATTTCTTGAGGAAAATTTATTTTATGACCCGAGTTTCAAAGGATTTAGTATTTTATTTAACCAGGAGAAAGGTTATAGTTTAAATATGGTGTTTAAATACCTCCTGAATCGGAAAATGTAAGACTTCGGCCAAGTATTTTGGCAACAAAGTCATCTTCGTGAAAATAATCCACGACGAGCATGTGAAAGTGAAGATATACCACCAAACTTTAGCGCATGTTAGGATCGACTTCCATGGGGTTTTTGGCCCAATCTTCATCAAAATAGAAAATATTTTATACTCATTATACTGTACAAGTTAAAGTATATAAATTAAGTAAAAAAACAATACTTTAAAGCATCATCACATATTTACAAACCTCAGATTTGTCCCGTTTCTCCGGAGTCTCTTGCAAGATATATTTCTTTTCCTCGTCAGATATTCTCGGATGATCCGAAGGATCGTGCGATATCATCACCATCCACAAGATAGACCATAATACTCCAACAAAGCCGACGATGTAAAATACTGACGGCCATCCTCCAGCAAATGTCTGCTTACATAACCAGCCAACAACCAATGGTCCAACTAACTGTCCTAAATGAAAACCACTCGCCGATAAACTGAACATCAGGGTTCGTTCGATTTGAGGAATCCATCGTACTAATAACGTTGACGTGCAGACTAACAGGATGCTCTGAAAAATTCCAAATTACGTTTCATTCAAGTGACAATGTCACCAATTTCTCACGACAACCAGAATATGGTATTACTGTAGGCATTCCAATCAGAGCGCGTAAAATTATAAGTAAAACGTAGCCAATGTCGGATGCCATTGGTACCAGAGCCGTGAATATTGATCCAAGCAACATAGGGATTCCAACGAACCAGCGATTGTTCAATTTATCAGCTCCCGCACCCGCGAAGGGTTGAATGGCAGCAACGCCGTAAAAATATCCACCTAGAATGGCTCCTTGGACTGTGGTTGACCAGGTATACGAGCCCTAAGATCAAATAATTGAGGGTTAAACCATTAAGTTATTATTGAAGACGAAACTTTACCTGTTCTTCTAACTTTTTAGTTCCATTGCTAACCGCTCTTGTAGTCGGACAAGTTCCTTCCAATTTCAAATCCGTTCCATTTGAACACAATTCTTCATCATTGATACCTAAAGTACAATTATCTTCCGGTGCTTTCACCATAGCCACGATGGCTAAACTTATATTACTCGTCATAAACGAGGCTACGAAAAAACCTAGAAATAATGACCCTACCAGAATATATCTGGTTGGAATGTAAATTTTAGTTCCCAGCATCGCGTACGTGCGTTTAGATTGAAACACGAAAGAATTAGTACTTGAAATAGGTGTTGTACTTATACTTTAACCTCGTTCAAGCCAAGTCATCATGGGCTTAAAACGGGATTAGCGATATCACACTATGGATTTAATAACTCCCGCTAGATAATAAGTTTAACTATGATATTTTGGAGGTTACATTTTTTTTTAAAGATCATGAGGATCTTAATGGGGATTAATTTTAAATTGATTAGATTGAACCGCACGAGGAACTTACAGATATTACAATCTCGTTAACTTTCGCATTATTTTGATTTAAGCTGCTGATAAATAATCCTATTTTTTTAAGGGGAACATAACAGTACTGTTTAATTTTCATAGGTTTAATTGCTCTTTCTCTAGTTAAACTTATGGTTAAACCTTCATTAAGAGATTCTTAACAATTCTAGAAACTTTGTGTTGCATTCTCCCTTTAATAAGATTTTAACAAAGCTTGGAAAAAAAAATTCTCTAAATGGATTTTAGCGACGTTTTCAAAATATTTTTGATGCACTTGTTGTGAGATTTAAACTTCGTTAAATGGAGAGTGCAAAAGAAAGCGATTATTTTTATATTGATTCAGATATATTCTCTGAATTATACTAAAAATCTTTCTGATTTTAGGTTACCACCTCCGACTAATCAAAATAGTCCCTTGATAAAATCCCCTCGACACGCGCTGGGGCACGCACACTCTAAATTTCGCTTAATCTAATTTTTTTCCCCACGCGTGTAAAATGAATTTAAACTTCAGTTGATAGTTGTCCTTATAAAATCTGGTCTTATTCAACTGGTCCAGAGCTGATCAGTATCGCACGATAAATGTTTATCATCAAAGATTAAAAAGGCCGAGTCTTTACTAAATTTTTATGGACTGCCTTTTTGGTCACTCAAGTTAGATAGGATCCAGTAACCAGGGCTTAATCTTGACTAAACCAGTCCCCAAAAAAATAGTACAATCAATTCTATGGTACAGAGTGTCGCGAATATTTTACGAAAAAAGATTCATCTTTAATTCAAGTCTTAAAAAATTCCCCAATTTTTCCAGAATTGTTTTAATACTCGAACAAATCGTATTTTTATTATTAGAAACGATAACAAATATTTCAGTTCAACCTCTCTTTGTTAACCTTTTAACAAAAGCTTTGAAAAAAATATTCTGTAATCGAATTTCTACGTTTTTGAAACGTGGCTTTTAATTCTTTTAGGATGCAATATTTTTATGGATTACTGTCTTTAAGACATTTAAATTTCGTTATCGTATCAATTTCATATTTAATTTAAAATTCAATCAACCACGGTTTTAACCTTTTAAGATTAATTTCGGATGCAAATTTTCAATTTCGAAAATCCCTAGTTTCATTGGCATTCCTAGAGAGAGAGAGAGATTTTTCGAGTTAACATCGAGCCCGGAACCCGGTTTGAATTTCCGTTTTTTAAAAAGCCAATTTCCTTCTAGATAATATCGACTATGTATCATTTACAGTACAAATTTTAAGCCCTTGATTGCGTGCTCGGGGTTTAAGATAGTTTTCAAATTCCGATTATATCGTATACATTTCTCAGAAATGATTTTAATCTAGAAATTTTGCGAATTTTCTTTGGCAAACGCGTCAATGCAATTATTTTTGTCTTCCCCTATTGGTAGATGGTTAAAGATATATTAGAAACACGTATACTTATAAAATCCGGTCGGGAAAAATGACTTAATTACTTTTGAAATTATTATAAAGATATGTTAATCGCGTGTATAATTAATTGGGTAATATCAGAGGTATATTATAACCCCCTTCGGGGGGAAGTATGAAAGCCCCTATACTACCAATGCTAAAAATCACGAACAACAAGAGCCCGCTGCTGACTATCTAGGCCACTAGCTCGCGCTGGACTTCTCAATGTCGCTACTCTAGTAAATGGTCTTTGTATAAACAAGACGGCTCGATTTGTGTTTAGAACTTCCTGTCTCGGGAGTCAGGCTGTCTGTTAAAACGGAGTCGAAGGTTGACTTCAGCTCGCGAGTTCCGGAAGTGCGCGTAGGGAAAATTTAGTGAGGTTCAAAATGGTGTAACTATTTTTTGGGAGTAAAGCGGTGTGTCGATCCGCCGCGATTTACGCCGGGCACTCGTTGTTCGTCGATTTTACATACCTTTCATACTTCCCCCCGAAGGGGGTTATTATATACCTCTGGTAATATGATAACTTGATAATTTTGTTGGGTCTAGTCGATCTAAAGGCGCCTTTTTAATCTTGATTTTTTTTTTGGCCAAAACTAATTACACCCTTGGAAATAGAAGAGTTTTTAAACACTAATTTTAAATTAATACAGCTAGATCGGTTTAGGGTAGTGTAGACCAAATGTTTACTTAACACCTTCGACAAAAATAATGAAGGTATCTCTTTAAAACGAACTGATATTAGAAATAAAACATATTTTTCCATACTGGAACTCGTACCGTATTCGGTTTGCTTTAGTCAACACATCTGTTTTAAAATATTCCCAAAAGGTGTCAAAATTAAGAGCTTCCGGCCATAAATTGAATATAAGTTGACAGAAAATAATTATACCTCGTCCATAACCTTTCCTCCAGTTTTGGAAAGGCTTTTAACGCGAATACGCTGAGCCTAGCCGCGAAAATTTTCTGTTTACCTACAAGACACGAGACTAGTTTTATAAATAGTATTTTAGCCCAGTACCCTTCATCTATATGGGATAAGTATTTTTGTAATTTAGCTCGGTTGGCGAAAAATGAGGTCCTACTACAACCCTGTCAAGAAGGCGCGGGTTTGTGTTATCTAATCGACGAAGTTGACTTACGAAATTCGGGGAGTCTCGGCTTTATGCTAATATTTAAACGCACGGCCATTTTTCATTTATGAAGGGAAATTGAACTGGGTAAAATGCTTTGATTAAAAGTTATACTCGGAGCTTGATTTTAAGAATCTGCAAAGATTATAAGGACTATGAACACCGCTTTTGTGATCATGAACACAGCTTTTGTGTTCATCTTTGATTCTACTTCAAGATCTTGAAAATTTAAATAATTTTGGGGCTAAGAAGATTCTTGGAATAATCGATAAATCATTTCACCTAACCTTTAAAAATTGATTGTCCAAGATATATTTTTAAAGTAGAGTTTGTTTAGAGTTTATTTTTCGAAATATATGTGAACTGAAGGGTTTGGTAAACATCATATAGTGACGCATATGACGTTGTCAAGTTTCTTGTAAACTCGATAAATTTTCAATATTTTAAAATATTTTTAATGACAAGAAAATTTAACTTTCTTGTAATGAAGAGAGTATCAACTTTTGATTGTTCTACGCGTAATTTATAGGCATACCCATTTCCGATTATAAAATTGCAATCCACCACCTTATCTTTAGTGAACCAATCACATCTGGTTTCGTCAGCAAATACGTTTTATCCAAAACTTTGACCCCGTAATATTGGTTTAATATTTTTTATTCGATTTAGGTTTTTATTTCTTTTTCCAAAATAAGTTATTACTATTTTTTTTAGTCTGTTTTGAAATGGGTTTTATCATTAGAGTGCACGGAAATTTCTAATCAAGAGGTCGTTTATAATTCTACTGTAAAATGGTCGTAGGATTTTAAAACTTTTACAATAGTTGAGGGAAGAATTTTTTCTGGTAAGTTTAAACCCACTATTTAAATACAAATTAGATGTTTAGAATTAGCGGGAATTTACCTCGAGAATTCAGGAAGCTTGAACCTTTTTTATGATTTAAATTAATTACATTTTTAAATTAATAATTTTACGTGGTAATTTAAGTGACTAAATTGCATATTTGCCATTTCTAAATATAGGAAATGTTATTTTAAAAATACAGCATTCTTATTAGGGCCATTCTGAATATCTTGCGCTATTTGGGATCAATTTTACACACTTAATTTAAATTTAAATTTAAAGTCAATACGCAATAACGTTTTGAAAATTAAATAAAATGTAGGTAAACATAAAGAAAATTCGCAGAATATTAAGTAAATAAAATTTATACTAAAATTAACTGAAAGCTTGGAAATTTTATCGTTTGAGTTATTAATTGATGAAACAATATTTATTTAAACTGTTTCAATTTTAGCCTTAGAAAATATAGAATAAAATGTTCAGATATTTCGTCCCTTCCTGCCTTTAACTCTATTGCTTCTTAACCGGTGATAGACTGTAGAAATTTAAGTCAACTTTGACACGATTTTAATGAATCTCTTTCACCTTGAATTTTCAATATTTACAAAGCTAGGCTTAGTCATAAATAGATCATAGAGCCTTCGTTCTTATTGAAATTTCGTGGTGAAATAGATTAACTTCGAATAAATTTAATTTCAAACTCTTAGGGGTTGAAGTCGTTGTGTAAACTTGACTTGAATTAAATTCGAAATTAAATAAACAAGCCGGTATTTGTTTACTTTTTTTTAGTCCCCAAAAAAATTGAATTCCCTAGTGTTTATTAAAACAGGGATTCTTTTATCTATCCTAATTAATTATCCATTCAAAATCGTCGATGTAAAAACTACGAAAACTATCTAATGGAAAGAACAAATACTAACTTTGTTTTAAAGAGGTTTTTTTCTTTATTTTTTCAATTGCATTACAACGTTATCTTTTAGGATTTTAGTCGCACCCCCAAAATTAAAAGAGGGCTATTTTATTTGTATTTTATGTTGTAGTATTTAATTAATAAGAAATATCCTTATAAATCACGTAAAACAAAATTACCAATAGACCTCTTGCGTTTATTTTAACCCCTTTCAAATCTCCAAATGGGATAGGCAACCATAAAATTAGACAAGGGAGATGAAATATAACCTAATTTATATTTAATTTTTGTTAATTTATTTACCAATTTAAAAAGCTGTTCTATTTTTAGCTTCAATTTTCTCTTTTATAAAATTTCAACAAACTCCGAACACTGGTATTATCAGAAGCCGATGACACCCTCCTTTGAAGTCTACTCCAATGTTCCATATAGCGCTCCTCTCTGTATGGGTAAAATTCCCAATTTTACGAGTTAGAAGGGGTCCTACTTCATCCCCCCTGTCTACGGAAAATTGGAAATTCTCTCTCTCCACAAACGACGACGTTTTTTGGACGAACTCCGAGGCTGCTAGAGATATTCGCTCGACGAACTCCCGCTCCGAAAACATCTACCGTTAGGAGGCGTACGAATCGCGCCTTTTGAGAATAACCCATACAGAGAGGGGTAGACAAGACCCGGGAGTAATAGACTTCAAAGGAGGGTTTCATCGGCTTCTGGTATTATTTTAAAACCCATCTTGTTAAAATATATATCGACTTTTTCTTAATTTGAATTTTCTGAATGGTTTCTTTTCGGGATTGTGTTCACAATGGAAACTGCCATAAAAAGGAAATAAGGTTTTTTTTTTTCTTCAATTCATCAATTTAACTATTTGACTTAAAGCTACTTAGGGAAAAATCCCTTATGACACGTCGAAAGAGCTTTGGTGTAGATTTCTCATAATATTACGTTCGTGACCTGTCAGTGTATAGTAACGTTTTACCGGAAACTTTCGTGAACACGTATGGAGTTTAGAATGGACTTGGAATTTCTTTCTTTCGTGTGATAACTGTTTTCTTTTTCCCCCAAATTCGCGAACTAAACTTCACGCTATATCTCTATTGCCTTTTATTGATTTGAAGATCGACCAGACGAAGGGACAAAACACGCTAAAATTCAAAGTAAAGCTAAGGACTATAGGGATTTTATTTTGCTGTTGTCTGGAAATTGCAAATCCAAGTTATTGGGGTCAAACAATAAAGGTTTACATTTTAATTTATTTTTTATTTTTGGACTTCTTGTGGTAATGCAACCTAATAACAAGTGATTTTTAAATTCTTTAAATAGTGATAATCTATCATAATTATTTTACAAACAAATATTAAACTTACCCGGAAAATAGGCTTAGCTGGGTTCATGGAGATCCTGAATCTCTTCGCGTGAAGATTTTGAGGTCTTAGCCGATCGTTGAGCCAGCTAAACCCTGAAAAAGCTTCCCAAAAAAAAAGAGGTTTAGTTTTTCTAAAAAGTTCTTTAAAAGAAGAAAGCTTTTTCCGGCGATTATTAAGAACGCATATAGTGAAAAACCAGCTTTAGAGTTGTAATTTGAAGCCAGGTGTATAACACACATATTGTTACTAGTTCTATTGATACCTTAAGAGTCCGAAACTTCGAAAAGTTCGATGATATTAACATTTAATTCACGTTTTCACAAGAAAGTCGAGATATGTGTCACACCTTTTTCTAACCATCTGTTACTTGTTTGACCATTTCCTTTGAGACGCTATAAACCTCATTATGTCCATCCAACTCGATCTTGAAAGATATTTTGATCAGATTTCTGAAAAGCGGATTTATTATGCAAATCTGTTTTTTTAGCCACATCCTCTAAGTTTTTGTCCCTCTTTTGACCTCAAGTGGTTGGATCGATCCTAAATGTATCAATAACCGGTATCCATTCCAAAAATTGATTTATCATATCGCAATTACTCAGTGAGTTATTGGTACGGATTAATTTAGTTGTCATCGAGATTGGCCTTACCGAAGATATATCCGTCTTTCTATATGTTGCGATTGTTCGTTAATCTTTTAATTAGATATTTCTATTTATAGAAATTGTCGTCTCATAAGCTACGATCACACTAACATTTCTAAATCGATTTGAAACGGTAAAATCAAAGCCAGGAATTGTTTTAAGTCACGTGTTATCTTTATAAATCGATTTATCGTAGCTTCATCTATCGGTTCAGTTGAAACCATCCGAATCGATACGAAACTGGTTCCCGAAGCAGTTTCGAGAAATCGATTCGAGAAAAGCACACGACTCTTGCGAACCGTTTTGAAACGGTTTAAATCGATTCCAAGGTCTAGTATGAACGCGGCTTTAAAGAATTTGTACCGTTTCGGCACGATAGGAGATATTTTCGGTGTCATATTATTTACGAATCGTTTTAAAATTTTCTGATTTGTTTTTTAAGCCCGTATATCTTTAAGTATAGCTCTCCTATGGTTTAATAAAACCGTGTTAAAAGCTCTCTTGGAGGTCAATTTTTAAGAAATTTCATCAAAATTTGTCATTCATATCCTTGGAAGTAAGAATAACCCACGTGGGAGATATGGTTACGTTACGTTACGTGACGGATTTACTCGATGAAATTGTCATTTTTATGAGGAGGCCCCAAATTCTAAGTGTTCGATCAATCTTTCTCTTGAGAGTGCTTCAAAGGGTTAGTTATATCACGTTTTTTTACATATCTTAAAGATAACATAGCATAGCTTTTTATTACACGCAGTAAACTTGAAGAATAATTGTCTAAAAGTGTATTTCCAATTTTGGAGATAAATTTTAAATCTGCCGATTGATTTTTGCCTTTTTTTATTGTCTCACGTGATTCAATGGCGAAGCTTTAACCAATTATAAGTCAGAACAGAAGCCGATGAAACCCTCCTTTGAAGTCTACTACTCTAATGTTCCATATATCGCTCCTCTCTGTATGGGTAAAATTCCCAATTTTACGAGATCGGAGGGGTCCTACTTCATACTCCCCCGTCTACGCAAAATTGGAAATTCTCTCTCCCCACAAACGACGACGTTTTTTTTTGACGAACTCCGAGGCTGCTAGAGATATTCGCTCGACGAACTCCCGCTCCGAAAATATCTACCGTTAGGAGGCGTACGAATCGCCCTTTTTGAAACTAACCCGTACAGAGAGGGGTTGACAAGACCCGGGAGTAATAGACTTCAAAGGAGGGTTTCATCGGCTTCTGGTCAGAATCATTGGACCGGTTAAGATTTTAGTTTATTTGTTTGTAAACTATTTTATTGGTGACCTTTAATTCCAGAGCGACCCTAAATAACCTTTAATTCAACCCTTAAGTTTCTTAAATATTTAATTTTAAATTAAAATTTAACAAACCCTTTGAGTACGCTTTGAGTCTCTTTATCACGTTTCTATATTTCTATAAGAAATCTCTAGAGACTTGATGGAGGATGTGTTTTCTAAGTTTTTCGACAAAATTCTGTAACTAATTTTGGTTCTATGAAGTTAAACATTACGTATCAATCCGCCTAAACTTTGGATATTTTGCAAACTACGCTAGAAACGAAAGTAAATAGATGTTATTTATTCGTCAAGTACGATAAGAGCTCTCAAAACGTATATTGCCAAATAAAAATTCGTTTTCTCGAATGGTAGCGAAACGCGTTACGCTTGGTTTAGATTTTTTTTTTTTTTCACGCTCACTTAACCTCACTCACATTGTCAGATAAACGTTTTCATTTTCTTTGATTGAAATTGTGCCAGTTCTGATAAGGATAAAGAAAGATATTGGGTGCTTGGAAATGAATTTGATTAGTTAATATTACAATTATTATAATTAATATAATCAAGTTTTATTAGAGTAGATAATTTTAAATTATCCAAGTTTATGATAAATTCAAATCGGAATATTTTAACTGATTATTATTAAAAAAAAAACTGATTATCCAAATATTTGTGCATTATCTTATCCAAACCGCAATCTCAAGACTAGAGCGTAGATTTAGAGAGTATATCTTCATCTGGACCACAAGGTTAAAGGTTAAAGGAAGCAGTTTTTAATATAGATTGTCTTTAAAAGTAGTAATGGGTGCTTGGAAATAAATTTGATTACTTAATATTACAATTATTATAATTAATATAATAAATTTTAAATTATCCAAGTTTATGATAAATTCAAATCGGAATATTTTAACTGATTATTATTAAAAAAAAACTGATTATCCAAATATTTGTGCATTATCTTATCCAAACCTCAATCTCAAGACTAGAGCGTAGATTTAGAGAGTATATCTTCATCTGGACCTAAAGGTTAAAGGTTAAAGGAAGCAGTTTTTAATATAGATTGTCTTTAAAAGTAGTAATATTAAAAAACGCTTAATTGTTTTAGGATAGTTGTTAAAATTTCAACCAATTTAGGCTGATTCATGGAGATCCTGCATTCCCCCATATAAGAGCCATCGTGATCAATGTCATTGGTTGCTGGTCCTTATACGTGGAGGTCAAGTGATCACCACAAATCGAGCTAAGCCTATTTCCCAGATTAAATTTTAAATTTATTTCTAGTTTAATATTTGTTTGTAAGTTATTTTACTGTTGGATTAGGTCTATTTAAACGATAAGGAATCGTTAAAAAAATCATTTTATTTCATTTTCCCTTTAAGAATTTATAGTAAACATCTTTAATATATCATATTCTTAACAGGATGGCATGAATATTAAAATATGAACAATTCTAAATCATTATATGATAATGTCTTTCATAAATACATTATATAGCTATATATATACATTATAATTGACAGAGCTTCTTAGTAAACAAGTCAACTGTACTTGCTAGAAGAAAAAAAACAATGATTGGTTAGTTGGCAAAACAATTTTAAAACGTGATTTATGAATAGTTGAAAACTCTGTAGAAATCTAGAAACCAAGTAAATATTTTCACAAAATGCTAAAGATTGGAATATTACGTGTAAAGAATTCAAAACACCTTTTCATATTCAAATAACCTTTGTAAAGGTAACCTATTTTTCCTCAAGACCGTTTGCGACGCAAAGTCGATATATTTGCTTTACAGTCAATAGGTATATAATAACTTTTAAATTCAGTTCTTTGCAAAGTCAAGGAGGATCAGAGAAGGAGAGGAAATGTGGGGCTGCGTTGAGTTAGAGAGAGAAGAGCCAACCTCCCACTCGGGTGGAAAGGGGGGATAGGAAATTCTCGAGGTAAACTGTTGTCACGTGGTCGCTAGCTAGCGCGTCTCATAAAGGATTCGTTTTACCCACGCGACAACATTTTACCACGAAACGTCTCTACCCCCGTTCTCCCAGAGTGGGAGTTTAGGCCGACGCAGTAGGAACCGCGCCGTCCCCACATTTCCTCTCCTTCTCTGATCCTAATTGGCAAAGTTAACTATAGAAAATGTCTCAATTCATATTTATTGATGCAATTTCATGAATAGTTTAAGCATTAAAGAAAAAATTAAACACCAGTTTAAATTAATTGTTTCCAGAATTAGCTTGAGAAATTTCTAGATTATAGCAGAAGTTGATGAAACCCTCCTTTGAAGTCTACTACTCTAATGTTCGATATAGCGCTCCTCTCTGTATGGGTAAAATTCCCAATTTTACGAGATCGGAGGGGTCCTACTTCATACCCCCCTGTCTACGGAAAATTGTAAATTCTCTCTCTCCACAAACGACGACGATTGGTTGACGAACTCCAAGGCTGCTAGAGATATTCGCTGGACGAACTCCCGCTACCGTTAGGAGGCGTACGAATCGCGCTTTTTGAAACTAACCCATACAGAGAAGGGTAGACAAGACCCGGGAGGAATAGACTTCAAAGGAGGTTTTCATCGGCTTCTGATTATAGGTAGTTTTTGGTTTTTAATTTACGTTCTTAATGGTTTTTAGGTTTAATTTCAGCGTTAAGAAAAATCGGACCAGATTTGAAATCTGATATTTTAAAAATCCAGTAGCAGTTTTTATTTATAAGGTTTATTTATTTAAAGTTCAGTTTGAAACTATTTAAAAGCTTGAAAGTGGTCTTTAAAAATCTAGAGAGCGGAAATTTTAAGAAAGTCATTAACCAAGCCAAAGAAAAATGAGTTGAATAGGTAACTCTGCACCGGGTCATTCTTAAAATAACACTTTGTCGAGAATGTTTATGTAGGTGAGGTCAAAAATCACTTTCTATTTAAAGTTAAGGGGTCACCGTGATGAGGGCTTGATGACGACACGAGTCCATTCGCCAAAGAACTTCCCGCGAGGAAAATTTAGAGCGTTGGCATCGAGAGTTATTTTTATTCTAAACTTTAATACGGGCGAAGGTATGTAACTGCCATCGCCCCTTTAGGAAAATACGACAGTTTTTGCTGCGTCAGTTAATCTTGACAGTTGATTTTTAGCTAGACCCAATCCTAGTATTCACTTTACGTTGGCGTCTCGAGACGCCATTCAAATTGTTTACATTGCGTTTGCGCATGCGTAACACGCCCCTGCTAAAGCATCATTCCTTTCAGCCTCTTTTACAATGTCGGGGGACTAGCTATAACTATGGGCTTGACCATCTTGTTTTTCTAACCGCGTTTGAACCAAATTTTGTGGAATCAAGCGTTATTGGATTCAGTTCGATGGGATAGTTTTTTTTTTTTATTATTATTTAATACTGGAATTTTTGGTATTTTAAAGTGATGCTGCGCGCAATTGTTTTTCGAACGTCTTTGGATAATTTTATATTTTTAATACGATTAAATAGCTTTATTTAAAATATTATACATTTGCGTTGAAGCGTTTTTAAACGAATCCACAAAATCGAAAGTTAAAATATGTCCTAATACCGTCACGGAGAAGAATATGAACCTAGCTAGATACGACAAATATAATGACAGTGTAAAAATAAATTGCATATTCTTTTTTATTGATCTTACAGGATAAATACCTCGACAAATCGTATATCAATTAGCCGGCCTTGATTGCTAATTAGCTTCTCATTATATCTTTATTCTCCCTCCCCCAATTAATTTTCTTGTTACTAGTCAATAAGACGAATCAAAAAATCTATTTACCTAAGAATATATAAATAAATTTCACTAGAAAATGGCTTCCCACTCTTAATCTCTTTAAAGCTTAATTGTGTCGTAAATTTGACTTTCACTCAATGAGGTATATTTACACAATATAATTATTTTCACTCGGAAAATCAAATAAAAGTTAATCTTTAGAATTACCACGAAACCTTTGTAAAGTATATTTTTAATGTTTAAAGTCGATTAAAAATATCTTGTTTCTTGACTTTAGTGTCTCTTTAATTTTGGATTGGTGTATTTTTGTTCAAAAAACGGAACTAATGGTAATTGGTTTAGGGGGTGGCGGTAATTTGTAAGAGAGCTTTATCTCGACCCATTAAGAGCGTCTCTGATGGAAATCCAATACGGTAATCCGTTACTCCGAGGTTTTCAATCCCCAAATTAGACATCTTTGTGTTTTTTACCCCTACTTTGGGTTTGTTTCCAGCTTTTATACAAACTAAAAAATAAATCAACTGCTAAAAGCTCCATGGTTTCAGGGGTGGCGATAAGTGCAGTTCTACTCTTCCAAATTTACGCCGCTTCCTAGGGAGTATTGATTTCTCTTGGACAAACATTAATTAAGAGGGGGTCCTGCGAGCGGGATTTTACTTAGGCTCCTCGTGGACGTAATGAAGTTATTGAAATTTGTACTAGTTTAGTATTATATATTATATTTAGATTAATTGGAAAATTTCTCGTAAACAATTTCATTGGATGAGATGAATAAGAGTAAGGTGTTTTAATTTTTAAAATGTAAGGGATACGCCATAAAATCAAAATTAAATTTCTTAAACTCTTTAAAAATATAACACCCATCTGAAAATAAAACATCGACCGCGTATACAAGGGGTAAACCTTGTAAAAAAAAAAAAACAATTATTTTTTTACAAGGGGTACCCCTTGTAAAAAAAAAAAAAAAAATCAATTATTATTTTTTTTGACAGGGGGTGTATTTATTATTTTTTTTACAGGGGGTGTATTTATTATTTATTTTTTTTTACAGCGGCTGTATTTATTATTTTTTTTTACAGGGTGTATTTATTATTTATTTTTTACAGGGGGTGTATTTATTATTTATTTTTTTTACAGGGGGTGTATTTATTATTTATTTTTTTTACAGGGGGTGTATTTATTATTTTTTTTTTTACAGGGGGTGTATTTATTTATTTTTTTACAGGGGGTGTATTTATTATTTATTTTTTTACAGGGGGTGTATTTATTATTTATTTTTTACAGGGGGTGTATTTTTTTTTTACAGGGGGTGTATTATTTTTTTTTATAGGGGGTGTATTTATAATTTTTTTACAGGGGGTATTTATTTTTTTTTACAGGGGGTGTATTTATTATTTATTTTTTTTTTACAGGGGGTGTATTTATTATTTATTTTTTTTACAAGGGATGTATTTATTAAAAATATATTTTACAGGGGGTGTATTATTTATTTAATTTATTTTACAGGTGGTGTATTATTTAATTTATTGTTCAGGGGGTGTTTTATTTATTTAATTTATTTTACAGGGGGTGTATTATTTATTTAATTTATTTTACAGGTGGTGTATTATTTATTTAATTTAGTGTTCAGGGGGTGTTTTATTTAATTTATTTAACAGGGGGTGTATTATTTATTTATTTTACAGGGGGTGTATTATTTATTTATTTTATTTTACAGGGGGCGTATTATTTAATTTATTTTACAGGGGTGTATTATAATTTATTTTATAGGGGGTGTATTATTTTTTTAATTTATTTTACAGTAGGTGTATTATTTATTTAATTTATTATACAAGGGGAGTATTATTTATTCAATTTATTTTACAGGGGGTGTATTATTTATTTAATTTATTTAACAGGGGGTGTATTATTTATTTAATTTATTTTACAGGGGGTGTATTATTTATTTAATTTATTGTTCAGGGGGTGTTCTATTTAATTTTTTCTCAATCTCAATTTTTCTCAATCTCAATTTTTCTCAATCTCAATTTTTCTCAATCTCAATTTTTCTCAATCTCAATTTTTCTCAATCTCAATTTTTCTCAATCTCAATTTTTCTCAATCTCAATTTTTCTCAATCTCAATTTTTCTCAATCTCAATTTTTCTCAATCTCAATTTTTCTCAATCTCAATTTTTCTCAATCTCAATTTTTCTCAATCTCAATTTTTCTCAATCTCAATTTTTCTCAATCTCAATTTTTCTCAATCTCAATTTTTCTCAATCTCAATTTTTCTCAATCTCAATTTTTCTCAATCTCAATTTTTCTCAATCTCAATTTTTCTCAATCTCAATTTTTCTCAATCTCAATTTTTCTCAATCTCAATTTTTCTCAATCTCAATTTTTCTCAATCTCAATTTTTCTCAATCTCAATTTTTCTCAATCTCAATTTTTCTCAATCTCAATTTTTCTCAATCTCAATTTTTCTCAATCTCAATTTTTCTCAATCTCAATTTTTCTCAATCTCAATTTTTCTCAATCTCAATTTTTCTCAATCTCAATTTTTCTCAATCTCAATTTTTCTCAATCTCAATTTTTCTCAATCTCAATTTTTCTCAATCTCAATTTTTCTCAATCTCAATTTTTCTCAATCTCAATTTTTCTCAATCTCAATTTTTCTCAATCTCAATTTTTCTCAATCTCAATTTTTCTCAATCTCAATTTTTCTCAATCTCAATTTTTCTCAATCTCAATTTTTCTCAATCTCAATTTTTCTCAATCTCAATTTTTCTCAATCTCAATTTTTCTCAATCTCAATTTTTCTCAATCTCAATTTTTCTCAATCTCAATTTTTCTCAATCTCAATTTTTCTCAATCTCAATTTTTCTCAATCTCAATTTTTCTCAATCTCAATTTTTCTCAATCTCAATTTTTCTCAATCTCAATTTTTCTCAATCTCAATTTTTCTCAATCTCAATTTTTCTCAATCTCAATTTTTCTCAATCTCAATTTTTCTCAATCTCAATTTTTCTCAATCTCAATTTTTCTCAATCTCAATTTTTCTCAATCTCAATTTTTCTCAATCTCAATTTTTCTCAATCTCAATTTTTCTCAATCTCAATTTTTCTCAATCTCAATTTTTCTCAATCTCAATTTTTCTCAATCTCAATTTTTCTCAATCTCAATTTTTCTCAATCTCAATTTTTCTCAATCTCAATTTTTCTCAATCTCAATTTTTCTCAATCTCAATTTTTCTCAATCTCAATTTTTCTCAATCTCAATTTTTCTCAATCTCAATTTTTCTCAATCTCAATTTTTCTCAATCTCAATTTTTCTCAATCTCAATTTTTCTCAATCTCAATTTTTCTCAATCTCAATTTTTCTCAATCTCAATTTTTCTCAATCTCAATTTTTCTCAATCTCAATTTTTCTCAATCTCAATTTTTCTCAATCTCAATTTTTCTCAATCTCAATTTTTCTCAATCTCAATTTTTCTCAATCTCAATTTTTCTCAATCTCAATTTTTCTCAATCTCAATTTTTCTCAATCTCAATTTTTCTCAATCTCAATTTTTCTCAATCTCAATTTTTCTCAATCTCAATTTTTCTCAATCTCAATTTTTCTCAATCTCAATTTTTCTCAATCTCAATTTTTCTCAATCTCAATTTTTCTCAATCTCAATTTTTCTCAATCTCAATTTTTCTCAATCTCAATTTTTCTCAATCTCAATTTTTCTCAATCTCAATTTTTCTCAATCTCAATTTTTCTCAATCTCAATTTTTCTCAATCTCAATTTTTCTCAATCTCAATTTTTCTCAATCTCAATTTTTCTCAATCTCAATTTTTCTCAATCTCTATTTTTCTCAATCTGTATTTTTCTCAATCTGTATTTTTCTCAATCTGTATTTTTAATGGGGGTGTATTTTTAATGGGGGTGTATTTTTACAGGGGGTGTATTTTTACAGGGGGTGTATTTTTACAGGGGGTGTATTTTTACAGGGGGTGTATTTTTACAGGGGGTGTATTTTTACAGGGGGTGTATTTTTACAGGGGGTGTATTTTTACAGGGGGTGTATTTTTACAGGGGGTGTATTTTTACAGGGGGTGTATTTTTACAGGGGGTGTATTTTTACAGGGGGTGTATTTTTACAGGGGGTGTATTTTTACAGGGGGTGTATTTTTACAGGGGGTGTATTTTTACAGGGGGTGTATTTTTACAGGGGGTGTATTTTTACAGGGGGTGTATTTTTACAGGGGGTGTATTTTTACAGGGGGTGTATTTTTACAGGGGGTGTATTTTTACAGGGGGTGTATTTTTACAGGGGGTGTATTTTTACAGGGGGTGCATTTTTACAGGGGGTGCATTTTTACAGGGGGTGCATTTTTACAGGGGGTGCATTTTTACAGGGGGTGCATTTTTACAGGGGGTGCATTTTTACAGGGGGTGCATTTTTACAGGGGGTGCATTTTTACAGGGGGTGCATTTTTACAGGGGGTGCATTTTTACAGGGGGTGCATTTTTACAGGGGGTGCATTTTTACAGGGGGTGCATTTTTACAGGGGGTGCATTTTTACAGGGGGTGCATTTTTACAGGGGGTGCATTTTTACAGGGGGTGCATTTTTACAGGGGGTGCATTTTTACAGGGGGTGCATTTTTACAGGGGGTGCATTTTTACAGGGGGTGCATTTTTACAGGGGGTGCATTTTTACAGGGGGTGCATTTTTACAGGGGGTGCATTTTTACAGGGGGTGCATTTTTACAGGGGGTGCATTTTTACAGGGGGTGCATTTTTACAGGGGGTGCATTTTTACAGGGGGTGCATTTTTACAGGGGGTGCATTTTTACAGGGGGTGCATTTTTACAGGGGGTGCATTTTTACAGGGGGTGCATTTTTACAGGGGGTGCATTTTTACAGGGGGTGCATTTTTACAGGGGGTGCATTTTTACAGGGGGTGCATTTTTACAGGGGGTGCATTTTTACAGGGGGTGTATTTTTACAGGGGGTGTATTTTTACAGGTGTGTTTTATTTTCAAAAAAGGGGTGTTTTATTTTCAAAAAAGAGGTGTTTTATTTTCAAAAAAGGGGTGTTTTATTTTCAAAAAAGGGGTGTTTTATTTTAAAAAGGGGTGTTTTATTTTAAAAAGGGGTGTTTTATTTTAAAAAGCGGTGTTTTATTTTCAAAAAAAGGGGTGTTTTATTTTCAAAAAAAGGGGTGTTTTATTTTCAAAAAAGGGGTGTTTTATTTTCAAAAAAGGGGTGTTTTATTTTCAAAAAAGGGGTGTTTTATTTTCAAAAAAGGAGTGTTTTATTTTCAAAAAAGGGTGTTTTATTTTCAAAGGGTGTTTTATTTTCAAAGGGTGTTTTATTTTCAAAGGGTGTTTTATTTTCAAAGGATGTTTTATTTTCAAAGGGTGATTTATTTTCAATGGGTGTTTTATTTTCAAAGGGTGTTTAATTTTTTTCACAGGGGGTGTATTTATTATTTATTTTTTTCACAGGGGTGTATTTATTATTTATTTTTTCACTGGGGGTGTATTTATTATTTATTTTTTTACAGGGGGTGTATTTTTACAGGGGGTGTATTTTTCAAGGGGGTGTATTTTTACAGGGGGTGTATTTTTACAGGGGGTGTATTATTACAGGGGGTGTATTATTACAGGGGGTGTATTTTTAATGGGGTGTATTTTTACAGGGGGTGTATTTTTACAGGGGGTGTATTTTTACAGGGGGTGTATTTTTACAGGGGGTGTATTTTTACAGGGGGTGTATTTTTACAGGGGGTGTATTTTTACAGGGGGTGTATTTTTACAGGGGGTGCATTTTTACAGGGGGTGCATTTTTACAGGGGGTGCATTTTTACAGGGGGTGCATTTTTACAGGGAGTGCATTTTTACAGGGGGTGCATTTTTACAGGGGGTGCATTTTTACAGGGGGTGCATTTTTACAGGGGGTGCATTTTTACAGGGGGTGCATTTTTACAGGGGGTGCATTTTTACAGGGGGTGCATTTTTACAGGGGGTGCATTTTTACAGGGGGTGCATTTTTACAGGGGGTGCATTTTTACAGGGGGTGCATTTTTACAGGGGGTGCATTTTTACAGGGGGTGCATTTTTACAGGGGGTGCATTTTTACAGGGGGTGCATTTTTACAGGGGGTGCATTTTTACAGGGGGTGCATTTTTACAGGGGGTGCATTTTTACAGGGGGTGCATTTTTACAGGGGGTGCATTTTTACAGGGGGTGCATTTTTACAGGGGGTGTATTTTTACAGGGGGTGTATTTTTACAGGGGGTGTATTTTTACAGGGGGTGTATTTTTACAGGGGGTGTATTTTTACAGGGGGTGTATTTTTACAGGGGGTGTATTTTTACAGGGGGTGTATTTTTACAGGTGTGTTTTATTTTCAAAAAAGGGGTGTTTTATTTTCAAAAAAGAGGTGTTTTATTTTCAAAAAAGGGGTGTTTTATTTTCAAAAAAGGGGTGTTTTATTTTAAAAAGGGGTGTTTTATTTTAAAAAGCGGTGTTTTATTTTCAAAAAAAGGGGTGTTTTATTTTCAAAAAAAGGGGTGTTTTATTTTCAAAAAAGGGGTGTTTTATTTTCAAAAAAGGGGTGTTTTATTTTCAAAAAAGGGGTGTTTTATTTTCAAAAAAGGAGTGTTTTATTTTCAAAAAAGGGTGTTTTATTTTCAAAGGGTGTTTTATTTTCAAAGGGTGTTTTATTTTCAAAGGGTGTTTTATTTTCAAAGGATGTTTTATTTTCAAAGGGTGATTTATTTTCAATGGGTGTTTTATTTTCAAAGGGTGTTTAATTTTTTTCACAGGGGGTGTATTTATTATTTATTTTTTTCACAGGGGTGTATTTATTATTTATTTTTTCACTGGGGGTGTATTTATTATTTATTTTTTTACAGGGGGTGTATTTTTACAGGGGGTGTATTTTTCAAGGGGGTGTATTTTTACAGGGGGTGTATTTTTACAGGGGGTGTATTATTACAGGGGGTGTATTATTACAGGGGGTGTATTTTTAATGGGGTGTATTTTTACCGGGGGTGTATTTTTACCGGGGGTGTATTTTTACAGGGGGTGTATTTTTACCGGGGGTGTATTTTTACCGGGGGTGTATTTTTACAGGGGGTGTATTTTTACAGGGGTGTATTTTTACAGGGGGTGTATTTTTACCGGGGGTGTATTTTTACCGGGGGTGTATTTTTACCGGGGGTGTATTTTTACAGGGGGTGTATTTTTACAGGGGGTGTATTTTTACAGGGGGTGTATTTTTACAGGGGGTGTATTTTTACAGGGGGTGTATTTTTACAGGGGGTGTATTTTTACAGGGGGTGTATTTTTACAGGGGGTGTATTTTTACAGGAGGTGTATTTTTTCAGGGGGTGTATTTTTACAGGGGGTGTATTTTTACAGGGGGTGTATTTTTACAGGGGATGTATTTTTACAGGGGGTGTATTTTTACAGGGGGTGTATTTTTACAGGGGGTGTATTTTTACAGGGGGTGTATTTCTACAGGGGGTGTATTTTTACAGGGGTGTATTTTTACAGGGGTGTTTTATTTTCAAAAAAGGGGTGTTTTATTTTCAAAAAAGGGGTGTTTTATTTTCAAAAAAGGGGTGTTTTATTTTCAAAAAAGGGGTGTTTTATTTTCAAAAAAGGGGTGTTTTATTTTCAAAAAAGGGGTGTTTTATTTTCAAAAAAGGGGTGTTTTATTTTCAAAAAAGGAGTGTTTTATTTTCAAAAAAGGAGTGTTTTATTTTCAAAAAAGGAGTGTTTTATTTTCAAAAAAGGAGTGTTTTATTTTCAAAAAAGGAGTGTTTTATTTTCAAAAAAGGAGTGTTTTATTTTCAAAAAAGGAGTGTTTTATTTTCAAAAAAGGAGTGTTTTATTTTCAAAAAAGGAGTGTTTTATTTTCAAAAAAGGAGTGTTTTATTTTCAAAAAAGGAGTGTTTTATTTTCAAAAAAGGAGTGTTTTATTTTCAAAAAAAGGAGTGTTTTATTTTCAAAAAAGGAGTGTTTTATTTTCAAAAAAGGAGTGTTTTATTTTCAAAAAAGGAGTGTTTTATTTTCAAAAAAGGAGTGTTTTATTTTCAAAGGGTGTTTTATTTTCAAAGGGTGTCTTATTTTCAAAGGGTGTTTTATTTTCAAAGGGTGATTTATTTTCAAAAGGTGTTTTATTTTCAAAAAAGGGGTGTTTTATTTTCAAAAAAGGGGTGTTTTATTTTCAAAAAAGGGGTGTTTTATTTTCAAAAAAGGGGTGTTTTATTTTCAAAAAAGGGGTGTTTTATTTTCAAAAAAGGAGTGTTTTATTTTCAAAAAAGGAGTGTTTTATTTTCAAAAAAGGAGTGTTTTATTTTCAAAAAAGGAGTGTTTTATTTTCAAAAAAGGAGTGTTTTATTTTCAAAAAAGGAGTGTTTTATTTTCAAAAAAGGAGTGTTTTATTTTCAAAAAAGGAGTGTTTTATTTTCAAAAAAGGAGTGTTTTATTTTCAAAAAAGGAGTGTTTTATTTTCAAAAAAGGAGTGTTTTATTTTCAAAAAAGGAGTGTTTTATTTACAAAAAAGGAGTGTTTTATTTTCAAAAAAGGAGTGTATTATTTTCAAAAAAGGAGTGTTTTATTTTCAAAAAAGGAGTGTTTTATTTTCAAAAAAGGAGTGTTTTATTTTCAAAAAAGGAGTGTTTTATTTTCAAAAAAGGAGTGTTTTATTTTCAAAAAAGGAGTGTTTTATTTTCAAAAAAGGAGTGTTTTATTTTCAAAAAAGGAGTGTTTTATTTTCAAAAAAGGAGTGTTTTATTTTCAAAAAAGGAGTGTTTTATTTTCAAAAAAGGGGTGTTTTATTTTCAAAAAAGGGGTGTTTTATTTTCAAAAAAGGGGTGTTTTATTTTCAAAGGGTGTTTTATTTTCAAAGGGTGTTTTATTTTCAAAGGGTGTTTTATTTTCAAAGGATGTTTTATTTTCAAAGGGTGATTTATTTTCAATGGGTGTTTTATTTTCAAAGGGTGTTTAATTTTTTTCACAGGGGGTGTATTTATTATTTATTTTTTTCACAGGGGTGTATTTATTATTTATTTTTTCACTGGGGGTGTATTTATTATTTATTTTTTTACAGGGGGTGTATTTTTACAGGGGGTGTATTTTTCAAGGGGGTGTATTTTTACAGGGGGTGTATTTTTACAGGGGGTGTATTATTACAGGGGGTGTATTATTACAGGGGGTGTATTTTTAATGGGGTGTATTTTTACCGGGGGTGTATTTTTACCGGCGGTGTATTTTTACAGGGGGTGTATTTTTACCGGGGGTGTATTTTTACCGGGGGTGTATTTTTACAGGGGGTGTATTTTTACAGGGGTGTATTTTTACAGGGGGTGTATTTTTACCGGGGGTGTATTTTTACCGGGGGTGTATTTTTACAGGGGGTGTATTTTTACAGGGGGTGTATTTTTACAGGGGGTGTATTTTTACAGGGGGTGTATTTTTACAGGGGGTGTATTTTTACAGGGGGTGTATTTTTACAGGGGGTGTATTTTTACAGGGGGTGTATTTTTACAGGGGGTGTATTTTTACAGGAGGTGTATTTTTTCAGGGGGTGTATTTTTACAGGGGGTGTATTTTTACAGGGGGTGTATTTTTACAGGGGATGTATTTTTACAGGGGGTGTATTTTTACAGGGGGTGTATTTTTACAGGGGGTGTATTTTTACAGGGGGTGTATTTCTACAGGGGGTGTATTTTTACAGGGGTGTATTTTTACAGGGGTGTTTTATTTTCAAAAAAGGGGTGTTTTATTTTCAAAAAAGGGGTGTTTTATTTTCAAAAAAGGGGTGTTTTATTTTCAAAAAAGGGGTGTTTTATTTTCAAAAAAGGGGTGTTTTATTTTCAAAAAAGGGGTGTTTTATTTTCAAAAAAGGGGTGTTTTATTTTCAAAAAAGGAGTGTTTTATTTTCAAAAAAGGAGTGTTTTATTTTCAAAAAAGGAGTGTTTTATTTTCAAAAAAGGAGTGTTTTATTTTCAAAAAAGGAGTGTTTTATTTTCAAAAAAGGAGTGTTTTATTTTCAAAAAAGGAGTGTTTTATTTTCAAAAAAGGAGTGTTTTATTTTCAAAAAAGGAGTGTTTTATTTTCAAAAAAGGAGTGTTTTATTTTCAAAAAAGGAGTGTTTTATTTTCAAAAAAGGAGTGTTTTATTTTCAAAAAAGGAGTGTTTTATTTTCAAAAAAGGAGTGTTTTATTTTCAAAAAAGGAGTGTTTTATTTTCAAAAAAGGAGTGTTTTATTTTCAAAAAAGGAGTGTTTTATTTTCAAAAAAGGAGTGTTTTATTTTCAAAGGGTGTTTTATTTTCAAAGGGTGTCTTATTTTCAAAGGGTGTTTTATTTTCAAAGGGTGATTTATTTTCAAAAGGTGTTTTATTTTCAAAAAAGGGGTGTTTTATTTTCAAAAAAGGGGTGTTTTATTTTCAAAAAAGGGGTGTTTTATTTTCAAAAAAGGGGTGTTTTATTTTCAAAAAAGGGGTGTTTTATTTTCAAAAAAGGAGTGTTTTATTTTCAAAAAAGGAGTGTTTTATTTTCAAAAAAGGAGTGTTTTATTTTCAAAAAAGGAGTGTTTTATTTTCAAAAAAGGAGTGTTTTATTTTCAAAAAAGGAGTGTTTTATTTTCAAAAAAGGAGTGTTTTATTTTCAAAAAAGGAGTGTTTTATTTTCAAAAAAGGAGTGTTTTATTTTCAAAAAAGGAGTGTTTTATTTTCAAAAAAGGAGTGTTTTATTTTCAAAAAAGGAGTGTTTTATTTTCAAAAAAGGAGTGTTTTATTTTCAAAAAAGGAGTGTATTATTTTCAAAAAAGGAGTGTTTTATTTTCAAAAAAGGAGTGTTTTATTTTCAAAAAAGGAGTGTTTTATTTTCAAAAAAGGAGTGTTTTATTTTCAAAAAAGGAGTGTTTTATTTTCAAAAAAGGAGTGTTTTATTTTCAAAAAAGGAGTGTTTTATTTTCAAAAAAGGAGTGTTTTATTTTCAAAAAAGGAGTGTTTTATTTTCAAAAAAGGGGTGTTTTATTTTCAAAAAAGGGGTGTTTTATTTTCAAAAAAGGGGTGTTTTATTTTCAAAGGGTGTTTTATTTTCAAAGGGTGTTTTATTTTCAAAGGGTGTTTTATTTTCAAAGGGTGATTTATTTTCAAAAGGTGTTTTATTTTCAATGGGTGTTTTATTTTCAAAGGGTGTTTAATTTTTTTCACAGGGGGTGTATTTATTATTTATTTTTTTCACAGGGGGTGTATTTATTATTTATTTTTTTTACAGGGGGTGTATTTTTACAGGGGGTGTATTTTTAAAGGGGGTGTATTTTTACAGGGGGTGTATTTTTACCGGGGGTGTATTTTTACAGGGGGTGTATTTTTACAGGGGGTGTATTTTTACAGGGGGTGTATTTTTACAGGGGGTGTATTTTTACAGGGGGTGTATTTTTACAGGGGGTGTATTTTTACAGGGGGTGTATTTTTACAGGGGTGTATTTTTAAAGGGGGTGTATTTTTACAGGGGGTGTATTCTTACAGGGGGTGTATTTTTACAGGGGGTGTATTTTTACAGGGGGTGTATTTTTGCAGGGGGTGTATTTTTGCAGGGGGTGTATTTTTACAGGGGGTGTATTTTTACAGGGGGTGTGTTTTTACAGGGGGTGTGTTTTTACAGGGGGTGTATTTTTACAGGGGGTGTATTTTTACAGGGGGTGTATTTTACAGGGGGTGTATTTTTACAGGGGATTGTATTTTTACAGGGGGTGTATTTTTACAGGGGGTGTATTTTTACAGGGGGTGTATTTTTACAGGGGGTGTATTTTTACAGGGGGTGTATTTTTACAGGGGGTGTATTTTTACAGGGGGTGTATTTTTACAGGGGGTGTATTTTTACAGGGGGTGTATTTTTACAGGGGGTGTATTTTTACAGGGGGTGTATTTTTACAGGGGGTGTATTTTTACAGGGGGTGTATTTTTACAGGGGGTGTATTTTTACAGGGGGTGTATTTTTACAGGGGGTGTATTTTTACAGGGGGTGTATTTTTAAAGGGGGTGTATTTTTACAGGGGGTGTATTTTTCCAGGGGGTGTATTTTTCCAGGGGGTGTATTTTTACAGGGGGTGTATTTTTACAGGGGGTGTATTTTTACAGGGGGTGTATTTTTACAGGGGGTGTATTTTTACAGGGGGTGTATTTTTACAGGGGGTGTATTTTTACAGGGGGTGTATTTTTACAGGGGGTGTATTTATACAGGGGGTGTATTTTTACAGGGGGTGTATTTTTACAGGGGGTGAATTTTTACAGGGGGTGTATTTTTACAGGGGGTGTATTTTTACAGGGGATGTATTTTTACAGGGGATGTATTTTTACAGGGGGTGTATTTTTACAGGGGGTGTATTTCTACAGGGGGTGTATTTTTACAGGGGGTGTATTATTACAGGGGGTGTATTTTTACAGGGGGTGTATTTTTACAGGGGGTGTATTTTTACAGGGGGTGTATTTCTACAGGGGTTGTATTTCTACAGGGGGTGTATTTTTACAGGGGGTGTATTTTTACAGGGGGTGTATTTTTACAGGGGGTGTATTTTTACAGGGGGTGTATTTTTACAGGGGGTGTATTTTTACAGGGGGTGTATTTTTACAGGTTGTGTATTTTTACAGGGTGTGTATTTTTACAGGGGGTGTATTTATTTTTACAGGGGTGTATTTATTTTTACAGGGGTGTATTTATTTTACAGGGGGTGTATTTTTACAGGGTGTGTATTTTTACAGGGGGTGTATTTATTTTTACAGGGGGTGTATTTATTTTTACAGGGGGTGTATTTTTACAGGGGTGTATTTTTACAG
The DNA here is from genome assembly GCA_963920705.1 of Odiellus spinosus. Taxonomy (NCBI): domain Eukaryota; kingdom Metazoa; phylum Arthropoda; class Arachnida; order Opiliones; family Phalangiidae; genus Odiellus; species Odiellus spinosus. Next base: position 21,957,607 of record OY987233.1, on the reverse strand, counting down.
GGGGTGTATTTTTACAGGGGGTGTGTTTTTACAGGGGTGTATTTTTACAGGGGGTGTATTTTTACAGGGGTGTATTTTTACAGGGGGTGTATTTTTACAGGGGGTGTATTTTTACAGGGGGTGTATTTTTACAGGGGGTGTATTTTTACAGGGGGTGTATTTTTACAGGGGGTGTATTTTTACAGGGGGTGTGTTTTTACAGGGGGTGTATTTTTACAGGGGGTGTATTTTTACAGGGGATGTATTTTTACAGGGGATGTATTTTTACAGGGGGTGTATTTTTACAGGGGGTGTATTTTTACAGGGGGTGTATTTTTACAGGGGGTGTATTTTTACAGGGGGTGTATTTTTACAGGGGGTGTATTTTTACAGGGGATGTATTTTTACAGGGGGTGTATTTTTACAGGGGGTGTATTTTTACAGGGGGTGTATTTTTACAGGGGGTGTATTTTTACAGGGGGTGTATTTTTACAGGGGGTGTATTTTTACAGGGGGTGTATTTTTACAGGGGGTGTATTACACCCCCTGTAAAAATACACCCCCTGTTAAAATACACCCCCTGTAAAAATACACCCCCTGTAAAAATACACCCCCTGTAAAAATACACCCCCTATAAAAATACCTTGTAAAAATAAATACACCCCCTGTAAAAATACACCCCCTGTAAAAATACACCCCCTGTAAAAATTCACCCCCTGTAAAAATAAATACACCCCCTGTAAAAATAAATACACCCCCTGTAAAAATACACCCCCTGTAAAAATACACCGCCTGTAAAAATACACCCCCTGTAAAAATAAATACACCCTCTGTAAAAATAAATGCACCCCCTGTAAAAATACACCCCCTGTAAAAATACACCCCCTGTAAAAATACACCCCCTGTAAAAATACACCCCCTGTAAAAATACACCCCCTGTAAAAATACACCCCCTGTAAAAATACACCCCCTGTAAAAATCACCCCCTGTAAAAATACACCCCCTGTAAAAATACACCCCCTGTAAAAATACACCCCCTGTAAAAATACACCCCCTGTAAAAATACACCCCCTGTAAAAATACACCCCCTGTAAAAATACACCCCCTGTAAAAATACACCCCCTGTAAAAATCACCCCCTGTAAAAATACACCCCCTGTAAAAATACACCCCCTGTAAAAATACACCCCCTGTAAAAATACACCCCCTGTAAAAATACACCCCCTGTAAAAATACACCCCCTGTAAAAATACACCCCCTGTAAAAATACACCCCCGGTAAAAATACACCCCCTGTAAAAATACACCCCCGGTAAAAATACACCCCCGGTAAAAATACACCCCCTGTAAAAATACACCCCCTGTAAAAATACACCTTCTGTAAAAATACACCCCCTGTAAAAAAAAAAATAATAAATACACCCCCAGTGAAAAAATAAATAATAAATACACCCCCTGTGAAAAAAATAAATAATAAATACACCACCTGTGAAAAAAATTAAACACCCTTTGAAAATAAAACACCCTTTGAAAATAAAACACCTTTTGAAAATAAATCACCCTTTGAAAATAAAACATACTTTGAAAATAAAACACCCTTTGAAAATAAAACACCCTTTGAAAATAAAACACCCTTTGAAAATAAAACACCCTTTTTTTTTAAATAAAACACCCCTTTTTTGTAAAATAAAACACCCCTTTTTTGAAAATAAAACACCCCTTTTTTGAAAATAAAACACCCCTTTTTTGAAAATAAAACACCCCTTTTTTGAAAATAAAACACCCCTTTTTTGAAAATAAAACACCCTTTTTTGAAAATAAAACACCCCTTTTTTGAAAATAAAACACCCCTTTTTTAAAAATAAAACACCCCTTTTTTGAAAATAAAACACCCCTTTTTTGAAAATAAAACACCCCCTTTTTGAAAATAAAACACCCCTTTTTTGAAAATAAAACACCCCTTTTTTGAAAATAAAACACCCCTTTTTTGAAAATAAAACACCCCTTTTTTGAAAATAAAACACCCCTTTTTTGAAAATAAAACACCCTTTTTTGAAAATAAAACACCCCTTTTTTGAAAATAAAACACCCCTTTTTTAAAAATAAAACACCCCTTTTTTGAAAATAAAACACCCCTTTTTTGAAAATAAAACACCCCCTTTTTGAAAATAAAACACCCCTTTTTTGAAAATAAAACACCCCTTTTTTGAAAATAAAACACCCCTTTTTTGAAAATAAAACACCCCTTTTTTGAAAATAAAACACCCCTTTTTTGAAAATAAAACACCCCTTTTTTGAAAATAAAACACCCCTTTTTTGAAAATAAAACACCCCTTTTTTGAAAATAAAACACCCCTTTTTTGAAAATAAAACACCCCTTTTTTGAAAATAAAACACCCCTTTTTTGAAAATAAAACACCCCTTTTTTGAAAATAAAACACCCCTTTTTTGAAAATAAAACACCCCTTTTTTGAAAATAAAACACCCCTTTTTTGAAAATAAAACACCCCTTTTTTAAAAATAAAACACCCCTTTTTTGAAAATAAAACACCCCTTTTTTGAAAATAAAACACCCCTTTTTTGAAAATAAAACACCCCTTTTTTGAAAATAAAACACCCCTTTTTTGAAAATAAAACACCCCTTTTTTGAAAATAAAACACCCCTTTTTTGAAAATAAAACACCCCTTTTTTGAAAATAAAACACCCCTTTTTTGAAAATAAAACACCCCTTTTTTGAAAATAAAACACCCCTTTTTTGAAAATAAAACACCCCTTTTTTGAAAATAAAACACCCCTTTTTTGAAAATAAAACACCCCTTTTTTGAAAATAAAACACCCCATTTTTGAAAATAAAACACCCCTTTTTTGAAAATAAAACACCCCTTTTTTGAAAATAAAACACCCCTTTTTTGAAAATAAAACACCCCTTTTTTGAAAATAAAACACCCCTTTTTTGAAAATAAAACACCCCTTTTTTGAAAATAAAACACCGCTTTTTTGAATATAAAACACCCCTTTTTTGAAAATAAAACACCCCTTTTTTGAAAATAAAACACCCCTTTTTTTGAAAATAAAACACCCCTTTTTTGAAAATAAAACACCCCTTTTTTGAAAATAAAACACCAATTTTTTGAAAATAAAACACCCCTTTTTTGAAAATAAAACACCCCTTTTTTGAAAATAAAACACCCCTTATTTGAAAATAAAACACCCCTTTTTTGAAAAAAAAACACCCCTTTTTTGAAAATAAAACACCCCTTTTTTGAAAATAAAACACCCCTTTTTTGAGAATAAAACACCCCTTTTTTGAAAATAAAACACCCCTTTTTTGAAAATAAAACACCCCTTTTTTGAAAATAAAACACCCCTTTTTTGAAAATAAAACACCCCTTTTTTGAAAATAAAACACCCCTTTTTTGAAAATAAAACACCCCTTTTTTGAAAATAAAACACCCCTTTTTTGAAAAGAAAATACCCCTTTTTTGAAAATAAAACACCCCTTTTTTGAAAATAAAACACCCCTTTTTTGAAAATAAAACACCCCTTTTTTGAAAAGAAAATACCCCTTTTTTGAAAAGAAAATACCCCTTTTTTGAAAATAAAACACCCCTTTTTTGAAAACATCCCTTTTTTGAAAATAAATCATAAATACACCCCCTGTAAAAACAAATATTAAATACACCCCCTGTAAAAAAAAAATAAATAATAAATACACCCCCTGTAAAAAAAAAAAAAATAATAAATACACCCCCTGTAAAAAAAAAAAAATAATAATAATAATATATTTTTTTACAAGGGGTACCCCTTGTAAAATAATAATAATTGATTTTTAATAAATACACCCCCTGTAAAAAAAAATAAATAATAAATACACCCCCTGTAAAAAAATAAATAAATAATACACCCCCTGTAAAATAAATTAAATAAATAATACACCCCCTGTAAAATAATTTAAATAAATAATACACCCCCTGTAAAATAAATTAAATAAATAATACACCCCCTGTAAAATAATTTAAATAAATAATACACCCCCTGTTAAATAAATAAATAATCCTCCCAATGTAAAATAAATTAAATAATCCACCCCCTGTAAAATAAATTAAATAAATAATCCACCCCCTGTAAAATAAATTAAATAAATAATCCACCCCCTGTAAAATAAATTAAATAAATAATCCACCCCCTGTAAAATAAATTAAATAAATAATCCATCCCGTGTAAAATAAATTAAATAAATAATCCATCCCCTGTAAAATAAATTAAATAAATAATCCACCCCCGTAAAATAAATTAAATAAATAATCCTCCCAATGTAAAATAAATTAAATAAATAATCCACCCCCTGTAAAATAAATTAAATAAATAATCCACCCCCTGTAAAATAAATTAAATAAATAATCCACCCCCTGTAAAATAAATTAAATAAATAATACACCCCTTTAAAATAACTTAAATAAATAATACACCACCTGTAAAATAAATTAAATAAATAATACACCTCCTGTAAAATAAATTAAATAAATAATTCACCCCCTGTAAAATAAATAAACAATACACCCCCTGTAAAATAAATTAAATAATACACCCCCTGTAAAATAAATTAAATAAATAATACACCCCCTGTAAAATAAATTAAATAAATAATACACCCCCGGTAAAATAAATTAAATAAATAATTTACTCCCGGTAAAATAAATTAAATAAAATATACCCCGTGTAAAATTTTTGATTGTTTATTTTACAGGGGGTGTATTAATTGAGAAAAATTGAGATTGAGAAAAATTGAGATTGAGAAAAATTGAGATTGAGAAAAATTGAGATTGAGAAAAATTGAGATTGAGAAAAATTGAGATTGAGAAAAATTGAGATTGAGAAAAATTGAGATTGAGAAAAATTGAGACTGAGAAAAATTGAGATTGAGAAAAATTGAGATTGAGAAAAATTGAGATTGAAAAAAATTGAGATTGAGAAAAATTGAGATTGAGAAAAATTGAGATTATTTTACAGGGGGTGTATTTATTTTTTTTTTTACAAGGGAAAAATTGAGAAAAATTGAGATTGAGAAAAATTGAGATTGAGGTTTGGTGGAAAAGAGACTTAAGTTTTTCGATATAGATATATCTATCGAATCGAGAAAACATTCGGTACATATATAAGAGACGAAGTTTTTCGATGCGATGACGTATTTCGTGTTCTTGCACGACGCCAACGCCAAGTGAATACTAGGGTTGGGTCTAGCCAAAAATCAACTGTCAAGATTAACTGATGCAGCAAAAACTGTCGTATTTTCCTAAAGGGGTGATGGCAGTTACATACCTTCGCCCGTATTAAAGTTTAGAATAAAAATAACTCTCGATGCCATCACGGTGACCCCTTAACTTTAAATAGAAAGTGATTTTTGACCTCACCTACATAAACATTCTCGACAAAGTGTTATTTTAAGAATCAACCGGGGCAGAGTTACCTATTCAACTCATTTTTCTTTGGCTTGGTTAATGACTTTCCTGAAATTTCCGCTTTCTAGATTTTTAAAGACCACTTGCAAGCTTCTAAAAAGTTTCAAGGGGGTGTATTTTTTTTTTTTTACAATGGGTACCCCTTGTAAAAGTTTTGATTATTTATTTAACAGGGGGTGATTTTTTTTTTTTTTTTTTTTTTTTTTTTTTTTTACATGGGGTACCCCTTGTAAAATTTTTGATTATTTGTTTTACAGGGGGTGTATTATTATTTTTTTTTTTTTTTTACAAGGGGTACCCCTTGTAAAATTTTTGATTTTTTATTTTACTGGGGGTGTATTTATTTTTTTTACAAGGGATACCCCTTGTAAAATTTTGATTATTTATTTTACAGGGGGTGTATTTATTTATTTTTTACAAGGGAGGGGTACCCCTTGTAAAATTTTTGATTATTTGTTTTACAGGGGGTGTATTTTTTTTTTTTTTTTTTTTTTTTTTTTACAAGGGGTACCCCTTGTAAAATTTTTAATTTTTTTATTTAACAGGGGGTGTATTTTTTTACAAGGGGTACCCCTTGTAATATTTTTGATTATTTATTTTACAGGGGGTGTATTTTTTTTTTTTTTTGTACAAGGGGTACCCCTTGTAAAATTTTTGATTATTTGTTTTACATGGGGGTGTATTTATTTTTTTTTTACAAGGGGTACCCCTTGTAAAATTTTTGATTATTTGTTTTACAGGGGGGGTATTTATTTTTTTTTTTTTACAAGGGGTACCCCTTGTAAATTACGTTACGAAATTTAGCTGCAACTCCTATCTAAAATATAACTAGTTCTCCTTGGTCGTAAAGCCTTGATTAAGTGGATACGGCTATATTAATCTCTTTCCGCGTGTGAGGGTGTATCCACCTACTTGATTTATCTGATATAAATACAAAAGTTACGTACCATACATCTACGTACAACCAAAAACTAATTTATGAAACCCCAAGAACGTGCAAAATGGATTTTAATTTTCCATCTAACAAATATAGTGCACTTATCTCGTAAGCTAAGGCGAAAAAAAACGAAGAAGTTAACGAGCTAAAAGTAAATTAGTAACTAATAATAAGACGTCGAATCTTGGCATAGCCACTTTTAAATAATTAACGTTTTAAAATTAAAACCTTTGGAAAGTAATTACTAATTAGTGATAAGTTAAAGACATATTGAGAATAAATTTTGGACACTTAGTAATGTCTTAAAATGTGTGGTAAAATTTTGATAATAAATTTACGAGTTTAAATATTTGAAAAGCTTTTGACAAGATTTTTACGTTCTAGCGTTCCTGAATTAGTTCTTGTTCCTACTTAACTCGTTAAAAATAACCATTTTTCTTCGTTTTATCTTTTAACAGGGTTACCGAATGACTTGAAAGTTTACTGGCAACAATATCCCTGGATATTTGGAGAGACTGTTTGTAAGTTACGGGCTTTCGTGGCCGAAATGACCAGCTACGCTTCCGTCTTGACTATCGTTGCCTTCAGCACGGAACGCTACTTGGCCATTTGTCATCCCCTCGTTATTCAGACCGTATCGTCACTCTCGAGAACAATTAAAATTCTGACCGGAGTGTGGGTCGCTTCCTGCCTCTGCGCTATACCTTTCGCTATTTTTACTCAGGTAACTTATCGCCCTTTGTTGATAAGGAGATCACGTACTACGTAAGCTATAATAAAGAACTCATTTAGTTCTGAAGAACTAGGAAATATTCAGCATTAGTTTCTGCAGAAGCCGATGAAACCCTCCTTTGAAGTCTATTACTCCCTGGTCTTGTCTACCCCTCTCTGTATGGGTTAATTTCAAAAAGCGCGATTCGTACGCCTCCTAACGGTAGATGTTTTCGGAGCGGGAGTTCGTCGAGCGAATATCTCTAGCAGCCTCGGAGTTAGTCAAAAAAACGTCGTCGTTTGTGGAGAGAGAGAATTTCCAATTTTCCGTAGACAGGGGGTATGAAGTAGGACCCCTCCTATCTCGTAAAATTGGGAATTTTACCCATACAGAGAGGAGCGCTATATCGAACATTAGAGTAGTAGACTTCAAATTAGGGTTTCATCGGCTTCTGCTAAAACGTATTTGAGCGTACTACGTCTTTTCATTTTTTTTCACGAGGCTAATTTCTTGAACCAGCTCAACTCAGATTGTTGATCAGGCTCAATCGGATCGTTGAGCCAGGTCAAATCGGATCCTGTGAGCCAGCTAAATATAATTGTTGGTACAGATTCTGTAAATAAGTTGAAAAATCTATTCCATTTTCCGGGTTATAAATAATTTTTAATTTAATCGTCTAGCTTAAGGTTAGGAAGCTTTGATTTTAATTTGACGTAGCTATGGTCTGGGAAAAATGCCTTTAAACCATAATTCTAACTTTTTGTTTTGAGAGTAAACGTCTCGTTTATTTTGGCTAAATAATACGTGATGAAGACTCTTCATCTTAAGGGATTCGTTACCTCGGGGTAAATAACACTTATGAAAAGTAAATATAGATTTACTCCCTATTAAAGGACAAGTGTTTGATATATATATCATGTTTTAAACTAATAATTTATTCGGGTTTTGTTCATATAAATAATTAGAGAAAGTGTAGAAGTTACGCTGGGAATTAAGAACCCTATTGTAGAATGATTTTAGAAAAAGGGGGTGGGTACTTTTGATATTATACCACCACGCTTTCCGGTTTTCCCTGATTGGTTGCTATCATAAAAAACGTCTATCTAAAAAAATAAGTAGCGAAAAACACGCATTAATGGTCTTAATTTAGTTATTTTTCGTTAAGCCTTGGTAACTACGAATCGTTATAATTTGAGATTTCGTTTGTTCGGGGTCTTGTACACTGAAATATATTATTTGATGACGTATCAAGCGTTTGCAAGCCACTCCCACATTTCAATTGAACACGATCCTTAAGGAAATCCAGCGTAACTTCTAACCTTTCATGTTAGACAGTATTTAAGACAGAGGCAAATTAACTTTAGGGGGGCATAGCTTTATTTAAACTTACACTTGTCCTTGTTTTAGCGATAGGAAGCAAAACTGCGCCGTTTCTCATATGGCCCGAAGTCTTCTAACTCTTCGTTTATTATTGCTGGAAATGGCTGTAGGAGCAAGCTTGTCAAATCGATAATTGAACCATATCTTCCATAATGATTTAGACCTTAATTAAATCATATTGCACTCACCCTCAACCCAATCAACTTCAGAGAGTTTTCATTCGATTAAGCTTGGACGAAGAATCCTATCTAGAAACACCTTAACCTCGCGAAACAACACAACCACACTAGGAAAGATATTATGATAGATATGGAAAATTTACTACACTATTACAAGAGTCAAAGATAAAGGAATTAAAAAAATAAAATAAATGGTAACGTGTTATGATTGTGAAATAATTATTTGTTGATTTTGAAAATCGGTTTCCGCTCGTAATTCAAAGCTTGGCCACTTTGGACCAGGCGTTTAACTCTTACATTAGCTGGTTTTAAACATATGAGATATTCTGACCTACTATCTAGCTTGGGAAAATAAGACCCTGTTGAGCTTGACTCTATTCTGATTATGTTAAGATATATGAGAAGTGTAAATTTCAGAAAAAAAGGTAGTTTTTAAATAAAGAAATGAACAAATGAATTAATTCGAACCATGTTTAATTAATTTCACCAAAAAGTAAGACAAATCTTTAGAAATTAAAAACATTCGTAAATGAGTTTTTACATTTCAATATGATTTCATAAAATTACGAAGGAAATCGGCTTACCCAATGAGAAAAATCTTTTTATTTGGTTGTCGAAATTGGAGAATTATTTCTGAATTCAACCAGAAGCCGATGAAACCCTCCTTTGAAGTCTACTACTCAAATGTTCCATATAGCGTTCCTCTCTGTATGGGTAAAATTCCCAATTTTACGAGTTAGAAGGGGTCCTACTTCAACCCCCTGTCTACGGAAAATTGGAAATTCTCTCTCTCCACAAACGACTACGTTTTTTGGACGAACTCCGAGGCTGCTAGAGATATTCGCTCGACGAGCTCCCGCTCCGAAAACATCTACCGTTAGGAGGCGTACGGATCGCGCCTTTTGAGAATAACCCATACAGAGAGGGGTAGACAAGACCCGGGAGTAATAGACTTCAAAGGAGGGTTTCATCGGCTTCTGATTCAACCAAATATAAAATCTTGGTCAACAAAATTTGACCATTAAACATTGAAGACGTAATATTGCGAGCGATTAAAACTTTTGATATTATTTGAAAATACTAAAACTTGTAGAAAAATCTTTTTTTAGCCTCCGAAAATAAATGAATATATAGTTTCAATTTCAGAACCTCAACGCATCACGGCTTTCTATTTTCTATCCAGACATTTTTTTCCATAAGAAAAAGCTTAACTAACTTCTTCCCACGAATAGCTTTAAATTATGCAAAAATCGACCTATAAAAAGAAATTTCTTTTTCATTTGTGATGACGCTACCATTAATTTTTTTTACAACATTGTTTTTAAAGCGAAACTGAGATCGGAAGTTTTATTCATTTTTTTTAGCTATCCTAGAAAGTCGATTAATTAAAATAAAAAATATCCTGAACTAGTTTTAAGCGAACCATATTTTTTTTTTTATAATTTTTTCCTTATTACTTTTAAAGTGACGCTGACACGAAAAAAATTAACCTACACATGTTTCTTAAAAACGCCTCAACTCACACGCATAAAATTTTAAATAATGACAGAAGTAGATGAAAACCTCCTTTGAAGTCTACTACTCTAATGTTCGATATAGCGCTCCTCTCTGTATGGGTAAAATTCCCAATTTTACGAGATCGAAGGGGGGTCCTATTTCATACCCCCCTGTCTACGGAAAACTGGAAATTCTCTCTCTCCACAAACGACGACGTTTTTTTGACGAACTCCGAGGGTGCTAGAGATATTCGCTCGACGAACTCCCGCTCCAAAAATATCTACCGTTAGGAGGCGTACGAATCGCGCTTTTTGAAACTAACCCATACAGATAGGGGTAGACAAGACCAGGGAGTAATAGACTTCAAATGAGGGTTTCATCGGCTTCTGGTGGCAATATAAACATAAACACAGCTTATATATTCATAAAGGCTAATAACCCTTTCACCTAAATGGCTTCTTGCCCAAAAAACGCGTAAGTTAATTTCATTTTATTCAACAGGTGAATTATCTCTTGTATCCGAACGGGACTGGTTCCTATTTGCAAGAGTCGGCGTTCTGCGCTTTGCCGATGGATAATAACGACATTAGCTTGCCTTTGGTTCAATTTTCGTCTTTCATCTTCTTCTGCCTTCCCATGACACTTATCGTCATCATTTACGTCAAGATAGGCCTCCAAGTTCGCGAGTCTCGTTTCTCTCGCCTCAATAGTCAAAATCGTGGATCATCGGGTAATAGTCGAGTAACTTCCGGCGCCAGTCATTCGCCAGTTGACGGAGGAGGTGGGGGATCATCCGAACGGAGCCGTACCAGTTTCAAAGAGTCGAAACAACCGCCAGCCAGAAGATCCATCAATAAAATGCTGAGTAAGTATATATAGAAATTCGATTTATATATCATAGCGAGAGTGAATAACTTTTTTAAGAGTGCGCCACTATTGTTGCTGTCTTACTAACATTTACGAGTAATTTAACTCCCTATTTGGAAGCGTATACGATACAGATCTATCCCTTATCTACATGATTTATTAGCTGAGGCAAGAAGGATCAGATAAGGAGAGGAAAAGTGGGGCTGCGTTGAGTTAGAGAGAGAAGAGCCAACCTCCCACTCGGGTGGAAAGGGGGGATAGGAAATTCTCGAGGTAAACTGTTGTCACGTGGTCGCTAGCTAGCGCGTCTCATAAAGGATTCGTTTTACCCACGTGACAACAATTTACCACGAAGCATCTCTACCCCCGTCTGTCCCCCGTTCTCACAGAGTGGGAGTTTAGGCCGACGCAGTAGGAGACGCGCCGTTCCCACTTTTCCTCTCCTTATCTGATCCTTCTTGGCTGAGGTAACAATGGAGACCATGATTCAATTTACTAATAGCATGGTGACTATTTAAAAGCCACAAAATATTAGAAGAAAATATGAAATCTTATTTGAATTGAAAGGAAATTGAATAAAAATAAGATTGTTTTATATTATTATGAAGTATTCGTCTTATTAATAAAGTTTGTTTCTATACAAGAGGGTTTGCAAAAAATGATAGGAGGTTTTTGCATAAAACTCACTACTGAAGTCCCCTTTGAAGTTTAGTACGTCAAGAATAAAAAATAATTTTAATAAATTTGTCCCCTAAACATCGCGCCAACTGAAATCTCAAAAAACTAGAGGATGGTATAATCAATAAGCTAGAACAATGAGGTTTCTCATAACCAGGGTACTTAACGTAAACCATCCGCGCCTGTAGCAACTATATAAAAAACGAATAATTCCTTTTAAACAATACGCGAAGAATATGATGACCCAGATAGAGCAAAATTAATCCTAAATGCTGAAAAATATGGGATTGAATCAGGTCTAAGACCTTTCTTAGCTAAGTTTACTTAGATTTTACCTTGGTAATATCAGAAGCCGATGAAACCCTCCTTTGAAGTCTACTACTCTTATGTTCCATATAGCGCTCCTCTCTGTATGGGTATAATTCACAATTTTACGAGATCGGAGGGGTCCTACTTCATACCCCCCTGTCTACGGAAAATTGGAAATTCTCTCTCTCCACAAACGACGACGTTTTTTTGACGAACTCCGAGGCTGCTAGAGATATTCGCTTCGACGAACTCCCGCTCCAAAAATATCTACCGTTAGGAGGCGTACGAATCGCGCTTTTTGAAACTAACCCATACAGAGAGGGGTTGACAAGACCCGGGAGTTATAGACTTCAAAGGAGGGTTTCATCGGCTTCTGGTAATATATAGGAAAAGAGATTAAATTGGAAAAACAATTTTAATTAGGGTAAAATCGTTAAAAGGTTGTCTTTAAATTAAAAGCCAGTTAGAATTAGATACATTTTTAAAATCGACCTACTTGAAATTATGATTTTTTTTTAATTCCTATTCCCTCGTAGTCGCTGTTGTCATCGCTTTTTTTGTCTGCTGGGCGCCATTCCATACTCAAAGACTCTTCGCTTGCTTCTTTGATCCTAGCGAATGGACTCGAGCTTTGAGGCAGCTCAATGAAATACTCTATTACACAGGAGGTAAGAATATAGAGAAAAATATTAAACAAAATAATAGAAATTTATTATTAATTAATAATAGTACGTATTTCAAAACACAAAATATTTTAATAATGTAAGGAACTGCGAATAAAAATTGACCTTTCACACTTAGAACCGTTTTCAAATCGACTTTTTAAGATATTTTGTTTCTTGAACAAAAATCTACACGAGTGACCCCAAAATCTTATAATTTGACCTTTCCAAAAAGGTTAAAAACTGTTTTAAAGGATGTGGTGTAAATGTTGTGGAAATAGTTATAGTTAATTCTTAGAATTAAATATTTCCACAATTCAATTGAACAATGAGGTCTTATTTCTCAGAATTAGTTCAAGCTTCACAATGACCCAAATGTTTTAGAATCAATAAGATACGTAGGAATGAAAGAATTATTATAAATGTAAAACTTCTTTGAATTTTAAATAATTTTATATTAAAATATTTGATTCATTAGCATATTAAAGTGAAATTTTCCATTCTTCAAATTAATGTTTAATACACTAAAATGGTAAAAATGCAAATATTGAATGAAAAGAGGTTAGCTTTCAAAAGAATAGTCTCTTCTGAGAAATCCGAAAACATCTGTATTTAAAAATTCAAAATAGAAAAATATTCTCCAAGGAGCCCCTAACCCGAAAAAAAATTAAAAAAAATTAGATGATGCTATTCCACGTATATATCTCCCACCAATTTGCCCTCAAAGATTATCAGTTTCTACTAAAATTTAACCTACAATGTGTGCGTCCCTGTAAAAGATTCTGTACCTATTCAATAAATGGGATCATTCAATTGTAGAAAAATGGACCAACATTTTTAATAACCTCGCTAAAAACTAACCAAAGAACAACAGCAACTCCCCATAAGAGTCTGGGTCCACGTAATGTTAAAAATTTTCGTTTCTTTTATGATAAATTCGTATTATATTATTAAAATAGGGTAGTTGGGGGATAATTTAAAGCTAAAATTCGAGCTCACAACTGTAAATTTTGGGAATTACAACGAATGGAAGGTTTCTTCCATAATGTAAAGAATAGGAAGAATCTATGACTTCCGTGCCGGATATGAAAGCCTTCCCCCACACGAAAATCTTGAACGGTTATTATTTTAGATTCATAATTATGTTAGGAAAATATTAGGAAAGAATTATTTTGTAACTGCCACGGGTATAGTGCTGGCGGCAAAATGAAATTCGTATATTTTTGGTCTACTATGCCTCGAAATCCTCGAAAACGCCTGTAGAAGTGTTCCACTTGTCAAGCATTCATGCAGTAGGCTTTTGCTAGCTTTACAGGGGCCGTGCAAAGACTATATAGCTTACTTGAATAGTCTTTGGTGTATAAGAAACTCGAAAAATAAATAGAGAAATCATACCAATTAGAAGATACTGGAGTAGTATCTTTAATTTTTATTTCATATTAAACAAAACACACTTGTATAAAACGGACAAATTATTCATTTAACGCTAAGGTTTTCTACGTTTAACGTATGTCTGGTAGTTCAAGCTCAGTGGCATCTTCACACACTACACGCAATTTTGACTGGTACCAACTGCCTCGATCTTCATGGCGACGATAACCAAGATACCAGATTACGCTGCTAACGTGAACACAAGTACCTATCGTCAAACTACCACCTTTGCAATTGCAATACCAGCCTTTAATGGCATTTGCACCTGTCCCGTTCGGTACGTAACGAATTAGAGCTTGGTGAACAGCTGAGGTGGAAAATTGACCAGGCACGCGTATACGAATTAAGTCATGTTCAACTTTGGACACTTCGACGCTGAAAGAGCCGGATTTCTCTATAGTCAACGCCACATAAGATTCAGCGCGTTTCGTTTTAAAGTCGCTCATTACCACCTCACGTACATCACTTTCACGAAGTACAGGGAAGTCTTGAAATTCACTATTCTCAATTCGTTGCCATTTAGACGGTTTGCGAAGCAGATTATCCCGCTCAACTACTTCCTTAAGAGGATTTTCTTTCGTAGAGACTGCCAGCATTTTTTCGACGGAGTCTTCCCAGGAACCTTTAAGATGTAACTCCGGGTGGTAGGCGTTCAACAGCGCAGCAGCAATTTGAAGAAGTTCGGGAACTAATGGTAACATATGCACAGGTATACGGTTTTGAAAAAAACGATACACCGTCTGCAAATGCCCATTCCTAACTTCAACCGGCCACCTGAGGTACGTTACTTGTCGGGAACGATTAACTTCTTGCGTGTTTACTTGCTTCTCGCCTTTAGACAAGAACGAAGGCATTTGTAAATCCACACCCAGTTCAGTCAGTACGCTGTTGGAGTCTCGAAAACCGCGGTCTGCCAGTACAACGTCACCAACTTGAAAGAAAGACTGGAGTTCTTCTCTCTTTTTGATAGAATGGTTTAAAATGCGCGCGTCGTTATTGCGGCCATTAGCAAAGTAGGGTCCGATTATATCTATTATGTAACCCGTAGTTGTTACCATTAACATTGGCTTGAGGATATGCTGGCCTTTGTGCACACAGAAGGATTTGTGAAGAACGGTATAGTCCTTGGATCTTCCAACCTTGATATAGGTGCCATCTACATATATTAAAGACGTCTTTAATATTTTTTGCCAGCCAGGTTGGCGAAAAATAATTAAACCTGTTTTTATAAACATTAAAAAAATTGTAATATCTGGTTTGAACCATGATCTTAAGAACTTTCCTTATCAATAACATCAATGTGAGAGTCACTTGGAATTTGGAGATGGCTCCAAATACATGTTACGCGTGCAATCGGAAAGTTACCAATAGTACAAGTAGAGGTATAGGCACTCACGTAAAGGCTGGCTTTGCTCGTTTTCTTCGTTTTAGTGAAGGGTTATTACCACTTGTAATTAATAGCAAAACAACGAAGATTTGTTTAAAGTGCTCGGGTCTGTCACGAAAGTTTCAAACGTTCTTAAATGCTAGCAAATCGTCCTTCAGTAGTGATCATGGCTCTTCAACGTCATCGTCTCCACCACAAAAACGAAGACAAATGACGCAAGTATCTAATCCATCAACGTCAACAGTACCTGAGCCATCAACGTCCACAGTACCTGAACCAACAAAGTCCACAGTATCTAATCCATCACCGTCACCAATACCTCAGCCATCAACGTCGCAATTACCACGAAAGCGTACGTCATCAAACACTATTGCCATAAAGCACAGTTGTGTTCGGCCCCTGCCAAAGACTTGCTTCATTTGCGGTGTTAGTACACGAACCAGGGTAAAAGCCGAAGTGAGAACAAGTATATTTGTGGAAAGAGCCATATTTATTCATCGGGACAACCGAATGTGCTCCACGCATCTCGTTAACGGAGAGCTTCCCACCGAAATAATTGCTGGAATTCAGGTTTCCGCTAGATCAACCATTATGACTGCCACGGACATTGAGCAACTATTACAGGACCTCAGGAAATGTGTTAACGACCTACGGACGCCGAGCTTTGACAACTTCATACAAAGTGATGAAGACTGTAAAGTATTAACTTCATTGTCCATGCACGAGTTCCTAGAGTTGCATTCGACTATTGAGGACATTATTCGTACCATCAGATGCTGTTCGTCGAAGACAGCTCTAGCAGTATTATTGGTGAAATTACGATTGGGTATCTCCAATAAGGTGTTATCAACTTTATTTCATTTAACTGAAAGATCGGTATCAAACACGGTAAAAGCGGTTATTATGGCTTTATCGGAGCATTTCGTGCCACATAATTTTGGCCTGCAACACTTATCACGTGACAATCTGATAACAAACCATCAATCTGGAGCAGCAGTAAAACTCTTTGCTAACAACAAGCCTAATTGTCTTATTACCATTGTAGATGGCACCTATATCAAGGTTGGAAGATCCAAGGACTATACCGTTCTTCACAAATCCTTCTGTGTGCACAAAGGCCAGCATATCCTCTAGCCAATGTTAATGGTAACAACTACGGGTTACATAATAGATATAATCGGACCCTACTTTGCTAATGGCCGCAATAACGACGCGCGCATTTTAAACCATTCTATCAAAAAGAGAGAAGAACTCCAGTCTTTCTTTCAAGTTGGTGACGTTGTACTGGCAGACCGCGGTTTTCGAGACTCCAACAGCGTACTGACTGAACTGGGTGTGGATTTACAAATGCCTTCGTTCTTGTCACAAGTAAACACGCAAGAAGTTAATCGTTCCCGACAAGTAACGTACCTCAGGTGGCCGGTTGAAGTTAGGAATGGGCATTTGCAGACGGTGTATCGTTTTTTTCAAAACCGTATACCTGTGCATATGTTACCATTAGTTCCAGAACTTCTTCAAATTGCTGCTGCGCTGTTGAACGCCTACCACCCGGAGTTACATCTTAAAGGTTCCTGGGAAGACTCCGTCGAAAAAATGCTGGCAGTCTCTACGAAAGAAAATCCTCAATGGCAACGAATTGAGGATAGTGAATTTCAAGACTTTCCTGTACTTCGTGAAAGTGATGTACGTGAGGTGGTAATGAGCGATTTTAAAACGAAACGCGCTGAATCTTATGTGGCGTTGACTATAGAGAAATCCGGCTCTTTCAGCGTCGAAGTGTCCAAAGTTGACCATGACTTAATTCGTATACGCGTGCCTGGTCAATTTTCCACCTCAGCTGTTCACCAAGCTCTAATTCGTTATGTACCGAACGGGACAGGTGCAAATGCCATTAAAGGCTGGTATTGCAATTGCAAAGGTGGTAATTTGACGATAGGTACTTGTGTTCACGTTAGCAGCGTAATCTGGTATCTTGGTTATCGTCGCCATGAAGATCGAGGCAGTTGGTACCAGTCAAAATTGCGTGTAGTGTGTGAAGATGCCACTGAGCTTGAACTACCAGACATACGTTAAACGTAGAAAACCTTAGCGTTAAATGAATAATTTGTCCGTTTTATACAAGTGTGTTTTGTTTAATATGAAATAAAAATTAAAGATACTACTCCAGTATCTTCTAATTGGTATGATTTCTCTATTTATTTTTCGAGTTTCTTATACACCAAAGACTATTCAAGTAAGCTATATAGTCTTTGCACGGCCCCTGTAAAGCTAGCAAAAGCCTACTGCATGAATGCTTGACAAGTGGAACACTTCTACAGGCGTTTTCGAGGATTTCGAGGCATAGTAGACCAAAAATATACGAATTTCATTTTGCCGCCAGCACTATACCCGTGGCAGTTACAAAATAATTCTTTCCTAATATTTTCCTAACATAATTATGAATCTAAAATAATAACCGTTCAAGATTTTCGTGTGGGGGAAGGCTTTCATATCCGGCACGGAAGTCATAGATTCTTCCTATTCTTTACATTATGGAAGAAACCTTCCATTCGTTGTAATTCCCAAAATTTACAGTTGTGAGCTCGAATTTTAGCTTTAAATTATTCCCCAACTACCCTATTTTAATAATATAATACGAATTTATCATAAAAGAGACGAAAATTTTTAACATTACGTGGACCCAGACTCTTATGGGGAGTTGCTGTTGTTCTTTGAAAAGTTCTTAATTGGTCAAAATTCCCTTCCAAATTGGAGAATTGAATGTATTTAGTCTTAATTGTTATTTTATTTCTTTCACAGGCTGCCTTTACTATTTCAGCGCAACAATTAATCCAATATTATACTCATTGATGTCTGTAAGATACCGCGAAGCTTTTCGTGACGCTCTTTGCGCTTTTGGAACGCCACATCACGCTGATCGACACATGTCAAACATTCTGAGATATTCTCATCGCCCGAGTGATACTTGCGTCATACAAGAAAAAGTGCAAGTCATGTAATAATATTTCCTTGCATGTACCATTTAAATTTCTGTGATTTCCTTACCATTACCTAACTAACAGCAAAAGTGTATCAATTTTTTCCATAAAAGTCGACAACACTATCAGAAAAGATCCAGGTAAACGTACTATCCCATCACTTAAAAATAGCAAAAAAAAGTCATCACCCCTGTCTGCTTCGAGTGATTTGGACTCTCCCACGATATTTTGAGTCGGCAGAGAGGGATGGCTTATATTGTCTTCCCCCCTACTCCGAAATTCCTCTGCAGATTATCGCTTCCAATTTCATTATTTAAATGCCAACTGCGGTCGCTAGTCTCTCGAATTGTTTACTTTAATGAAATAAAAATAATATACTTTTGCTAACAGTAAGTTCTTTATTTATAGGAACTCTCCTCGTGACGATGTAGAGCGGGCGTCAGTTAACGGCACCTTGTCGAACAAGTCGAAGAATCTCGAGTCAAATAAAAACTCACGAACTAGTTTGCTGGCAACGTTTCGTAACATTTTGTGCAGAATATGTACGCGGAAAACTAATCGTGAAACCCTTAAATCGGTCCCTGTGCTCAAAAAATCCGTACCCAAGATTAAAATAACCGTATCTAGTCCGGACAGTTGCGTATCTTTGCCACGCAATAGTTGTTTAGTGCCAAATCAATTGGAATCTCGGTTTGATTCTGGAGGAATCGATTGCGGTACTAATGTAGACACGGGTTGTCCAGATCTCTACGATAATGAAACCAAAGACAAAATTAAACTATTTCGTGAGACGACAGTTTAGAAATTTGAAATGTGAATCATAAATCGCAATAGATATAAGCAGAGGTATATAATAACCCCCCTTCGCGGGGAAGTATGAAAGCCCCTATACTACCAATGCTAAAAATCACGAACAACAAGAGCCCGCTGCTGACTATCTAGGCCACTAGCTCGCGCTGGACTTCTCAATGTCGTTACTCTAGTAAATGGTCTTTGTATAAACAAGACGCGGCTCGATTTGTGTTTAGAACTTCCTGTCTCGGGAGTCGGGCTGTCTGTTAAAATGGAGTCGAAGGTTGACTTCAGCTCGCGAGTTCCGGAAGTGCGCGTAGGGAATATTTAGTGAGGTTCAAAATGGTGTAACTATTTTTTGGGAGTAAAGCGGTGTGTCGATCCGCCGCGATTTACGCCGGCCACTTCTTGTTCGTCGATTTTGCCTACCTTTCATACTTCCCCCCGAAGGGAGTTATTATATACCTCTGATATAAGATAGTAGACCAAAATTTTCCGATTGCTACATCGTTATCAGCTTGGATCGAAGCTAAAGGTTTTTGTAGGTTTGTGTCTGAATGTGTTAATTTTTCTCTGAGCTCAACCACTCTCAGATAACACCCTAGGATATATTGTAGTGACTCTGAAATTGAAATATCGTTTTGATTGAGAACGTTTTCAATTTTTAAATTTGATTGGTCAATAGGTGAATGTAAGGTTTTAAGTCAGGTCAGCCTGCCTTATTACGTTGCGTTTCTTAACAATATACTTCCCCTATGACCCTAAACCCATCCCTGGTCTCGCTGATGTCGAGAGAATTGAACAAGTGTGTTTTGTCTGTTAAGTATACCCTTAATCTGGTAAAGGTCAGTTTGCAGGATATTATCATCCAAATTAATCTAATTTCAATTTATTTTCTTAATTAGCGTGTTAAAAAACGCGATTAAAATTTTTAATTGGAGATTTTTAAATAATTTCTATAGTTTTGAATATAGATTGAATTGTAGTGATGGAAAAATTGGACCAATAAACATCGAACAACTATCGTATCGATATTTTTAATTAGGTCGATAAGAAATTGTTGTTCCCAGTTTTACCTTAATTATAATTAAAATCTAAATCAAAACTAAATTAAGTACTTAAATGTCTAATATTCTGCAAATTATAGAGGTGTAGATTCTGGAAATAAAATTCAAAATATTCTATTAAAAAACTCATGCAAAACTGCCAAATATAATTATTTAAAAACACCTTTTGTCTATCTGGCTCGTGCCTTTTCATAAAGAAAAAATATATATTAAATGTAATATAGGAAAAATTAATCTAATTCTAATTCAGAGATTAACTATAGTTAATTTATGTATTTATAGCCTTCCATCCATTCAATGTGTAGGTTTTCGAGTTTAAAATTAACCCTGTATCTTATTGGTTCCCCTATTTACGTCATCGTGACGCGAATGTCGAAACCTAATGCGGATATAACTGATAAATCATACCGTGTAGTATTTTTCCTCCTATAGAGTTTAAAATTAACCCGGTATCTTATTGGTTCCCCTATTTACGTCATCGTGACGCGAATGTCGAAACCTAATGCGGATATAACTGATAAATCATATCGTGTAGTATTTTTCCTCCTATAGAGTTTAACATTAATCCTGCATCTTATTGGTTCCCCTATTTACGTCATCGTGACGCGAATGTCGAAACCTAATGCGGATATAACTGATAAATCATACCGTGTAGTATTTTTCCTCCTATAGAGTTTAACATTAATCCTGCATCTTATTGGTTCCCCTATTTACGTCATCGTGACGCGAATGTTGAAACCTAATGCGGATATAACTGATAAATCATACCGTGTAGTATTTTTCCTCCTATAGAGTAAACTATACTTTGAATTGCGATTAAATTAAATCTAGAATAAAGTAATATATTGTAACTGAGTATTGTAGAAAAAAAAGTTTCAATTACCACCGTGTTAAACTGAAAAGATAAAAAAACATGTACAGTATTTAAATTCAAATATTTATTTTGATAATTCGTTCTAAGTGGCTCGTTCATTAAAAACATTTAGTCAAACCAAAACTCTTTCTTATTTTCTTATCTCAGAAGAAATTAATCTCTAGGGAAATTATTTTCAGGGCGAAGGCGAAAGCTGTATGGGATGTCGTTTCTAAAATATATATCCAATGATATTTAATACGCAGAAAAGATTATTTTATCCAACCTATTAAAATTGAGGTAGCATTGTCTAAATTGTGCCTATTTAAAATTTCACTTAAATATATTCAACTGTTAATGTTTTATTTGAAAAGAAATTTGAATTAACACGTAATTTGAAATGGGTCCACAAATCTCGGGATAGTTTAATTTGTGAGGGGGGAGTCTTTGGTATTATTTAAGGATTCAAAATTAATTTAAAATACATTCATGTCATTTGAGCATAAATTCACTTCTTACTGCGCATCATCCTTCACATACCAAGTGTTTTATAAAATAATAATTTTATTTGAGTTGTATACATACTCAATACAAAATGTAAAAATACAAATATGTTTTGTAGTATAATTGTACTACGTCAGTTATGCTCTCCATAAAAAAACGATTCTTGTATAAAATGAAGAATTACAGAGTATATAAGTTGCTCAAAGGTGGGCCAACTGAGAACTATGATATCAAAGCTATAAGGTAAGTTAAAAATGAGACAAAATTTTAAGTTTTATAAATTTTTTTTCTAGAATATTTTGAGGCTATCCAAATTTTGATTAATTTTGAAAGAAAAATTGGACCAATCAAATTAAACGTTTGATTTTCTTTACCAATTTTTAAAAATTGTTTAAACTTCTCATTTTTAACTCATATTTAATATTTTAAATACAACCAATTGATTTCCAATACTGTAACATCTCCGTACCTTTCAATTTCAGCTCAATCTTAGCGTTCATTCGCTTATTTTGATCCTCCGTAAAATTAGCCCTCCAATCACCGACAATGCCTTTACGTACAAATTTCAAATCGCTAATTTTTTCAGACTTTTTGTTCCTAAAATACCTCATAACATATTTAATACCGCTTGGAAAGGTTAATTTTTCAATATCAATCTCTGGGTTAACGACTAAATCAAAAAATTCTGTCGAGTCATCGTTCAAATGTTTTTTCATGTAATCGAAACTGGAATAATATATAATGTCGGATAATTTTTGGGGATCTTCGATCATACCTTGATATTTAGGGCCCAGAAAGTTAGCGATACGAATAATAGCTGATTTGATGTCTTTCTTCATTTCTTCGTAGTAAAGGAATAAGACATTGGGTCTGTGTCGTTGTTGGTACCAGGATAGGACGTGGTCAAAATAATCCCCGTAATCCACTTCGCCATTGAGAAACAGTTCGAAAAAATCTTCAAATTTACCATCCTTGTAATCGTAGACTCCTGATCTTGTATGATGATAGAAAGACACGACGCAATCTTTGGGATTTCTAGCGACGAAGACGTACTTGGCGTCAGGAGAGAAAGGCGCCAAATTAAACGGTAAGTGTACTTTGGCCAATCGTGGTTCAGGTAACCCTTCTAAAGCGTCAACACCGGTAAATTCGAGGAAAGGACATTTGGTTAAGTAGGCCTTGCTGTCGGTCGAAGGTTTGGCGTCGTTGACTAAAAGCATGAGGATTTGTTGAGTCCAGTTTGAACCACATTTCTGGTAAGCGCAGAGGAAAACGTCTCCCGGCTTTGGTTTGTGGTGAATAGTGTCACGGATGCATTTATCGGAGTAGCAGGCCCGAATTCGAAGGTTGTCGACTAGTTTGTAATCAGGAACGATTTTTCCGTTTTTCATAGGCATCTGTTATGAAATTATTATAATATTATTTTGAAACAAATTCGTGAGGCTACCACGGATTTTTCACGTACTCCAAATAAAAATTGAGTAACATTTCCGGCTTGATCGATAAAAAATGATTCAAAATATATATATACATATGTCATAGAACAAAATTACACGCGTGATAAAGGAGCTTTCGCGCGGTCGTTTTAGTAAAAGTACTTAATCTAGCAAGTTTCCATTTTATTTCGAAATTAACTTTAATTACGTTTCAGAAAAAAACTACGTCATTTAAGTTTAAGTTGCTTAAATAATTAGACATATTTATAAACCCCTTAAAGAATTGGTAGAATAATTACAAGTCTTCTAACCTTATTTTCCAATTAATATAATTTTTTTTAATTTAAATTATTGTATTTAATCTAAATTACGTTAAATGTTGTTAAAAACTAGAGAGAAAGAATCAAATTACTTTAGCTTACCTTAAGCAATAATAAAAATACTGTAGTTTTGAGAAAACTGGAACAATTAACAATCAAAGAGTTTTGGAATAATTAGCATCTCCAACTAAAGCCTGTTCCTTTTATACATTTTCTAATAAGGCAAATTTTAATCTATAAGGGGGCCAGAAAAATTTTGGAAGGTTACGCAACTATTGAGAATGACTGATAATGTGGCGTGTTCGTATTAAGAAATATTACAGCATCTAAAAAATTTTCTATCCCTCTTAATTGCGTTTCAAAATGAATATTAGTCAGAGAAGAGATAGCTTGTTTATTGCTTTGAAAGTACTGATTTTATTTGTGGCCATCCTTGAAATTTTTAATCCCCAAAAAAAAGTTCGATAAACGTTGCTACACACCTTTCTCAACGTACGTACGTAAATAAGTTTAACGAAAACACTTGGATTAAGCTGACGAAACTCAACCGAGATTACGACTGAACCGACGAGCGCACTTTTGACGTTAATCAAACGATTAAAACGACAAATGATTAAACCACTTCAAATTCAAAATTACATTTTTTTTTTTTTTCAAGTGCTTTTTTTTTAAATTTGGTTGATATGGGGATTAAGCAACGTATGATAGAATTTTCCATTACGAATTAAATCAGAAGCCGATGAAACCCTCCTTTGAAGTCCACTACTCTAATGTTCCATATAGCGCGCCTCTCTGTATGGGTAAAATTCACGATTTTACGAGATCGGAGGGGTCCTACTTCTTGCCCCCTGTCTACGAAAAATTGGAAATTCTCTCTCTCCACAAACGATGACGTTTTTTTGACGAACTCCAAGGCTGCTAGAGATATTCGCTCGACGAACTCCCGCTCCGATAATATCTACCGTTAGGAGGCGTACGAATCGCGCTTTTTGAAACTAACCCATACAGAGAGGGGTAGACAAGACCAGGGAGTAACAGACTTCAAAGGAGGGTTTCATCGGCTTCTGATTAAATTAATACCCGAAACAATTTATGATATTTTACTTCAAAAGTAAAGTAGGGTTGTTTAACGAGTTCCAAATTAAAATTGAGTCATATTTTCGTAAAGATCGTTAAAAAACGATTCAAAATATATATCCATATGTTATAGAAAAAAATTATAGCGACAGTAAAAATAAATATTTTATAATCACCATTTTTGAAATTTTTAATATTACGTCATTACTATGGTCACGTGATTTCAATATCGTAAAGCCTACAGTTGATTCTGTGGTTTGATATAGTCTTTATCGTGAAAATTAGTACTTAATACCTTAGATTTTACGTGATCAATTTAAAAATAAAATTGAATATATTTCAATTTTGAAATTTATTAAAATCGCCTAAAGCTATAGGAATTTGTGAACACGGGCTTTTATTTTTCTATGCATGGTGACAGCCCCAATTAATATGTAAATATAACTCAAAAGTATAATTTTTATTTTAGGTAAAGATGGAAAAAATTGAACCAATTGAGTGATAGTAAATTTGTTTGAAATTATGGACAATGGATTAATTTGATTGGTTCGATGGTCGCTCTCCTTCAGAATATAATTTTAAGTGATTGCCCTGAAGCTGTTTACTTTTCATGAAATCATAAAATCTTGTAATTAAGAATACTTTCCAATTAATTAAAAAAATTAATTATATCTAAAAAAATTATTCCTAATCACTTTTCAGGCTTTATTCTCCTTTTGTATCGATTTAGCAATAGATTAGTGTGTTAAGAGTGTCTTGCGCAAGATATGTATGGAAAGATACGAACAGATCGTTCCACTATGTCGCTCAAATATGATTGGTTCATTATCGACACACCTCATCACGTTAACCGGGATTTCAGAATCTTAATATTTGAAGCTTGTTGTTACGCGGTCGAAGATATTTAGCAAATGAATAAATAGATAAGATAAAAAAAACAATTATTATATATATAGGGCATTCTGTTGATCAAAATACAATTTTGAAATGGAAGAAATCCATGGAAAGATCAAAGTAAGCCTAGATATTTTTCAGAGTGTATAAATTAAATTGAAAATTAAAGATAATTAAATTAATTTAGATGACCTATTTCAACACAAGAATAATTTTGGTTAACTTCTTTAATTTATTGAGACGAAAACCTTTTATGTGGTAAAAAAAATCACTCTATTAAATGGGTTGATTACAATATTTCTATGAAATAATTAACGTCTGATTTACTCACACTTTCATTAAGCGCGTAAAATAGTTACATTTGAAGATTTTCATATCATTTTTGACCTATCACCCGGAACTTTAAAATTCAAGCTTAATTTAAATTAAAATAACAAATAACTCTAAAATGCATTTCAATAAAATTAACGTAGATTTCATTACATTTAATCAAGTAATTATACATTTATAATAAATTTTAAATACAACCAATACTCTTCCAATATTCCAGCAGCTCAGTCCCTATCATCTTCTTTTCAATCTTTTCATTCATCCTGCGATTCTGATCTTCGGTAAAATTGACTTTCCAATCACCCACAATCCCTTTACGGACGAATTTCAAATCACTGACGCATGAAAGTCTTTTTTCACGTAGATAATTGAACACGTGTTGTAATCCAATCGGTAGATCCAAAGAGATAATATCAGTGTCTGGATTCATACACAAATCCAAGAAGGCTGTCATATCATCGTTCAAATGTTTCTTCATATAATCGAAACTAGAATACTCGATAATGGCCGATAATTTTGATGAGTCATTGACCAAGGCTTCGTATATCGGTCCCAAGAACTTCGCGATCCGTATAATGTTAGACTTAATATCTTTCTTCATGTCTTCGTAATTCAGGAATAAGACGTTGTCATCGTGTCTACGTTCGTACCAGGACAAAACGTGATCGAAATAGTCGCCGTAATCATTCTCGCCATTGATGAAGAGCTCGAAATAATCGTCGAATTTACCATCGATGTAATCGTACATGGCGGTACGGGAATGATGGAAAAATGATACTAAGCAATTCTTCGGGTTACGAACGACAAAAATGTACTTGGCATCGGGTGAGTAAGGAGCTTTGTCGAATGGTAAGTGTATCTTGGCTACTCTAGGATCTGGTAAAGAGTTTAAGGCTTCAACGCCAGTATATTCCAAGTAAGGACATTTTCCTAAGAAGTTATAGGCATCTTCTTCAGGTTTCGCGTTGTTTAAAAGAAGCAGGACAATCTGTTGAGTCCAGTTGGTTCCGCATTTAGGGTAAGTGGCTAGAATAATATCTCCCGGTTTTGGAATGTGGCGAATGGTCTCCATTACAGCTTGATCCGAGAAACAAGACAGAACACGTAGGCCATCGACCACTTTGTAATCGGGTAAAACCTTTCCATTGATTAAAACCATCTAGATATTGATTAATTTACGATTATGATGGTTGAATTTAACTTATTAGCTAACGAAATTCAATTTGGTAATCAAAATTCTATATTTAATCAATCAATTTTCGTTAAATTTTAATTTTAAACTAAAAATTCCTCATTAATAAATAATAATAACAATTTCTGTCTATTTTTATTCCTTTAAACTTTCGCTAAACATAAATCAATAATTAATATTCAAGATCTCATTTTATAATTAAGTTTAATCTAAAGCGTTATTCGGTTTAATTAAATATTTAATTTGAGATTTAACAAAAGATCTTTTACCTTTTTTTGTAATGTAGTTATAGTTTTGGGAGAGAGTTAGAAAAGCTTTCGTGTCGTGAATGGTTATTAATAATATATTTTGCATAGCCACATAAGATTAAAGTTTTTTATCAAAACTAGGTCATTGAGTACTTCATTCCATCATTCAATTAAAGATAATCATACGCGATTTAAGATATTTGTTGGGCGTGTACATATTTTAAATTTAAAGGTCAAATACAAACTCAAAATTAAACCAAAAATATTTTTAAAAATTCTGAATTAAATATTAATATTATTTTGATTAATGATTATGCAATATTTTAGCGCTAACTATTAATGATATTTTCATGCTAACGTGAGACAAATTTATCCTTGGAAACCAAACTGAAAGAGTACCTTATTTTGAAGGTGAACTAGAAAAGAACAAGTCCCTAATATATGAAAAACTCCCTTATGGATAGGTTTCACTGAGCAATTTTCGCGGGAAATAATATTTTGGCCAGCGAAAAATTAAAATATGGGATAAATAAATTGTACTTAAAAAGCTTATTATTTAATATTTATTTAAGTTGTAGAACTTGACATACGCCATATAATAATACAAATTTCGATGCAATTAATAAAAAAAAATCATTAATTTCAACCAGAAAATCGACAATATTTGATTTATACCCTGTTTAGTTTTGAAATAAAACCAGAAGCCGATGAAACCCTCCTTAGAAGTCTACTACTTCAATGTTTCATATAGCGCTCCTCTCTGTATGGGTAAAATTCCCAATTTTACGAGTTAGAAGGGGTCCTATTTCATCCCCCCTGTCTACGGAAAATTGGAAATTCTCTCTCTCCACAAACGACGACGTTTTTTGGACGAACTCCGAGGCTGCTAGAGATATTCGCTCGACGAACACCCGCTCCGAAAATATATACCGTTAGAAGGCGTACGAATCGCGCTTTTTGAGAATAACCCATACAGAGAGGGGTAGACAAGACCCGGGAGTAATAGACTTCAAAGGAGGGTTTCATCGGCTTCTGATAAAACTGAAATTTAAATACAACCGATACTTTTCCAGTAATCATACAATTCAGTACCTTTCAATCTTTTTTCTATCATTTCATCGAGTCGGCGATTTTGATCGGCGCTAAGTGTGGCTTTGCCATCTCCAACAATGCCTTTACGAATTAACTTGAAGTCACCCATGGAGGTAAACTTGTTACGGCAGTACTTTACAAAGTACTTCATGCCACTAGGCAACGGCGCTTTATCGATGTCTAAATCCGGATTAAACAAATCAGTCATATCTTCTTTGATATTATCCTTCATAAATTGAAAACTGGAATAATGGATAATGTCAGCCAATTTCTGCGGATCTTCGACCAAGGCTTCGTATTTTGGTCCGATGAATTTTGCGATGCTTTTTATGGTAGAGTTAATATCTTTCTTCATTTTTTCGTAATACAGAAATAAAATGTTGGGTTGATGACGTTGTTCGTACCTTTAAAGATGAGTTTGAAATTTTATAAATACTTTAAAACTATAATTTTCAAACTTTTTTAGTTAATTTCCTTCGAATAGATCTGACGCCATTAACTTATTGGTTAATAAAATTCGTTGGTTTATTATAGCAGAGGTATATAATAGCCCCCTTCGGGGGGAAGTATATGAAAGCCCCTATACTACCAATGCTAAAAATCACGAACAACAAGAGCCCGCTGCTGACTATCTAGGCCACTAGCTCGCGCTGGACTTCTCAATGTCGCTACTCTAGTAAATGGTCTTTGTATAAACAAGACGGCTCGATTTGTGTTTAGAACTTCCTGTCTCGGGAGTCAGGCTGTCTGTTAAAACGGAATCGAAGGTTGACTTCAGCTCGCGAGTTCCGGAAGCGCGCGTAGGGAAAATTTAGTGAGGTTCAAAATGGTGTAAGTATTTTTTGGGAGTAAAGCGGTGTGTCGATCCGCCGCGATTTACGCCGGGCACTCGTTGTTCGTCGATTTTGCCTACCTTTCATACTTCCCCCCGAAGGGGGTTATTATATACCTCTGATTATACTTAGAAGGCGAAAATAATTTAGTTTCAAAACAGTAGAATTTCCCCTGATCTACTAAACGTAACCAGAAAAATCTAAGTTACAATTTTGGTCGCTTACGAATGCCATTCTTTACGTAATGAAAATACTCTTACCATGAAAGTACATGATCAAAATAATCTCCATAATCCACTAATCCATTGATAAACAACTCGAAGTAATCGTCAAATTTGCCATCTTGAAAGCCGTACAAAACAGTATGCGAATGATGAAAAAATGACACCAGAGCGTCCTTTGGATTGCGGACGACGAAAACGTATTTGGCTTCGGGAGAATACGGTGTCAAATTAAATGGTAGATGAACCTTGTAGAATCTGGGTTCCGGCAAATGATCCAACGAATCAACACCCATAATTTCCAAGTAGGGACATTTCATCATGAATTCTTCGTTCATTACCGATTTTGCGTCATTGAGAATTGTAAGAATGATTTGAATGGTCCAAGTGGTCCCGCATTTCGGATACGTTGAGATGATCAAGTCACCTGGTTTGGGTTTATGTTTGATTGTGTCTCTAACGGCTTCTTCCGAGTAAGCGGCGAGGTATCGAAACCCATCTATGTCCTTATAGTCTGGTAATACTTTACCGTCAACAATTACCATTGTGAATTGCTAAAGAAAGTAATACCAATTGTATTTTTTCAGACAAAGTGAAAATTAACACGCAAATTCTCTATTCATCGCAATTAAAACTTTATTGGAAAAGGTAGAAGTTTGGTAAATCTAAATTAAAACATTTCGTGACGTCATACGAGTGTTTTTTCACACGATTAATTTATATAAGCTATTAAAACGAATATAAAATTAGCTTATTTCAACTTTCACTGTAAATTCCACGCCCCCTTTTGCCGCAACATCGCTGTAGATGTCATTCCCATTTTACTGTATAGCTCTTAAATAATCAAATGGGGTTTATAATTTTCGACATTTGATTTACCCGTAATTATTATTTTAATATGATTTATTAATGATCGTGTTAATCAAAAAGTTCTAAATGATGGTGCGTATATTAAACAAGTATATTAATTATTAATCATCGCACTAATTAGTCAAGATAAACCTCATAATTAAATCCAATTATTATAAGATATTTACAAGAATATTAAATTTTGCTAGAGATTTAGGGAAACAAAATTTTAAACTTACTCGACGCTTCTTGAAATTCTAAGAATGAAAATAAAAAGTTGTTACCAACGCTACCCACTTTCCTGGTTAATAATTTGATGAGATAGAAGTGTAAGAGAGATAAATTCGGCCTTGATAAAAATATTACTACTGCGCAACTCTAGTACGCAATTGCCTAATCCGAAAAAAATAAAATCAACACTATTCTTAAAGGGCACTTATGAAAATGAGACCTTGAGGTCCTGAGAAAAATGAATTCTTCTAATCATTAATTGTAGAATACATTGCTTATTAACAGCCTGGGAATAATTATTAATTAATATAGAGCTCATAACAATCATCGTTATCCCAATTTATAATTGTGTAAACATTGGTGCCATGTATTTGAACATATGGAGATCACGTGAAGGTCTAAAGACCAATGATATTAATCGATTGGCTCTTAGATGGGAAATGCAGAAAAATATTAAAGAAAAAAATAAGCTTAAATCTTCGGTGATAAAAAATGTAATTATATCAGTTATAAAATTTACAATTCTTTGTTTGATTGAGATTGAACGTGTTAAGCTAAATAATCATTTTTTTATTTATTATCAAAGTAACAGATTCTAAACTAGTTAGCTTTATATACATGATGAAATTAGTTCTAACAGATCTTAAAATTGACATAGTATGATTGACATTCAAGGTTTTTAAGACAAATGAGCTTACAATTTGTATGTTCCTTCTACTATAGTGGAGTGTAGATTGTGAGGGTCAAATAAATGCCTTTGAAAATTAAATATTGTAAGACCAATAGCCTTGGCAATCTTCGCATGAGGATATAACCAGTTTTTTCGAAGGCTTATGATATTATTTAAAAAAGCCAGACTACAAAAAAAACTCCAAAAATTTAATTTTTTATATTGGTTCCTTTTACGATTGTAACGAATTATTTTTGGAATCTTGAAATGCGATATATTTTTCACGATTTTCTTTAAAAAAAAATTGGCCAGTGTTGAGAATTGATTTTTTCCTTAGGAAGTAGGTTATCAAGCACAAAGGCGCCAGTTTGCCACTCTAGCTAAAAGTTACGTTTATGGGCGAGAAATCTTTAAGGAGTCTAGAAGTCTACCCGCCTTCCGACTTTCATACATTTGTTAAAATTAATATTTCTTACGCTTTTTGGAAAGATTTACAAAAAACATATTCAGTTTCATTTATCACTAAAAACCTTTGACATTTTCACAGATACAAAACGTCTCTCAACACCACAATTTATGGATTGTTATATTGATTTGTTTTTATGTTAGACAGTATATGAATTTATTTCTTAAGATTTTTTTAAACTATATTAAAATTAAATTTAATTCTCGAACGTAATTAATAATTTTAGTATGAAAGGTACTATTTGATCTGGATTAAGTACTTACACGAAAAAGACCGCGTGAAAGCGCCCAGCATCAACTAACTAGATAATTAAATGGAAATAAATACAGAGAATGCTGGAAACGTTAGATTTCCATCTGGCACTCATTAAGGTGACTTGAAACTTTATTTACAAGATCTCAATTTCAAAATATTCTTTGAAAAGAATCTTGAAGAACAGCATACACTTTTTATGTGGGGGGAAAAGGGGTTCATTAAATGATTTCTTTAGAAATGTTGTTTGCTAATTATCGTTTGCAATTAAATTTCTTAAAAATACAAATTAGAAGAAATCTTTGATTTTCTTTTTTTTTTAATCGTCTCCAAACTAAATGGACGTATTTACACGCTGATGACTTAAAAGAACTGATCTTTGCTACTTCAATTTGACGTTGAACAAAGGACCGACTAGTTTCACAAACTTTAAAGGTTTAGTAGCGTTTCCCTGAGAGAGTGGTCATTTTTAAGAAACACGATGTTTTTGTTTTTGCATTTTATTGACCAGTAGGGTTATTTAAACTGCTCAATATCGAGAGCCCAACAAGTGGAAAGTAGGGGTGGTAAATTAAATTGACTACACGATAAAAATGATTTCAACTTTCAATCTGACCTCTCATGATCTCTATTAACGAGGTCAACTACTAGAGACGCTAACGGTCAAAAATGGCGAAGATATAAATCTCATCACGCGAAAGGGATTAGATTATGAAGTCATAAGAAAAATGTCACAGTTTTGATTGAGTTATCAAAATAAATATGATTAATTTTTGTAAAAATCAGTAGCGTTCATGGGATGAACCAAATTGCACGAGGGGGTGGGCGCTGTTTAAAGTCTTTTTAAATAAGGCTTTATCATTTTGACCACCAGGGTCTAAAATTCAATTAATCCTACACTGAGTAGAGTAAGGTCAAATCTTCCAACTTAAAGAAAAACATATGAAAAGGGCCCACTTAATACCTAAGGACCAGGTGTTGGTTATCGCTTAAAGCGAATCCTATAAAGTTTAAAAATAAAAAAAACGTGCTCAGAATCACGTGACACTCTTCTTACTATCCCTTTAATAAAGATCTTCCATTTTCTATTTGTACGAGCTTCTGTAGAAAAGTCTTCAAGCTCCAAAAACTCTTACAGGTTTCGGTGCGAAATTAATTGCGTTTTCTCTCGCTTTCATTTGACATAAAACGTTTCTCTCGGACCTTAATCCCTAGAGGGGGAAATGTCTGTCTCCAGGGATTTACGCCTTAGTGGGAATTTGCGGCTCTGAGAGCTTAAATAGTGTATCAAAATCAAAGTTTACAGCGAGTAAACGAAGTAATAGGGGCCCCCAATCCCCTAAAATCTTACCAATAAAGATAAAAGCTATCTCGTTTCGCCCACGCGGTAAATTCCAAATAGAACAGTAAATGGCCACGATTTAGGCTTAGCTAAAACAAGGGTTCGTGCGCTAGAACAGGAAGGATTTTATTTAACGATAAACGCGATATACAGGACATATTCAGAGCGTGATTGCCTGATAGATATGATATATGGAAAGTGATTAACCCGCTGGGCGTCTAATTAGATATATAAGTGAAAGTTAATTAAATGAAAATTGTTTTACTAAACCTCGATAAATACTTATAATAGGTTTTATTTTTAATTAATGAATATGCAATTAAAGGACCAATCATATTATTTCAACCTTCAACAAAGCTTGTAATGTCATAATATTAAAAGAATAAGGGCGGCTTTTGATGGCCAAGGTCTAAGGCATCAAAATTTTGTTCAAGGCTAGCTAATGAGTCAAGCTTAGACAGACTTAAACACTGTATAAAAACCTAATAAAAATAATTATGCAAAACATCTTTCGAGTTAGACGAGAAGTTCGAATGACACGCGCTTAAAACAGGGGAGAACTAATTAATGATTGTCCAATTTCGAATTTTAAAAGGAATAGGACAAAGGGATAATATACGTTAAATAAATTAAATTCAAGAGTGATTAATTTTAGGAATTAGCACAAGCCGATGAAACCCTCCTTTGAAGTCTACTACTCTAATGTTCCATATAGCGCTCCTCTCTGTATGGGTAAAATTCACAATTTTACGAGATCAGAGGGGTCCTACTTCATACACCCCTGTCTACGGAAAATTGGAAATTCTCTCTCTCCACAAACGACGACGTTTTTTTTTGACGAACTACAAAGCTGCTAGAGATATTCGCTCGACGAACTCCCGCTCCGAAAATATCTACCGTTAGGAGGCGTACGAATCGCGCTTTTTGAAACTAACCCATACAGAGAGGGGTAGACAAGACCAGGGAGTAATAGACTTCAAAGGAGGGTTTCATCGGCTTCTGGAATTAGCTAATATTGTAAGCTAAGAGCCAAACCAGATTTTTAGTATCATGATTAGCTGACAACCTTTTTAAAAAAATTATGAACGCTTTATTAAAAATATTGGTCCGATTTTTAGATTGTATGAAATTGAAATCTTACTTGGGAAATTAAAGCATTAAAATTAATTTTAAATTTATAATATGATATTAAAATTCAGTAAATAAGCCGTTCCATTTTTAGCAGGTATTGTTCCTTTAATTCTAGATAATATGATCCATTTCAAAAGATTTTATTGTAACCGCAATAATATAACGAGAAATTGCACTTCTCCATTTACAAGAGTAATTAAAAAGAAATATTATAACGTTCACATTTCTCTCGAGAAACTTATCATACTCTAACGTATTTCATTACAGTTAATATATCATATATATATTATTAAGGCCTAAAATTTTTTAATATTTTAAGGTTGTTAAAGGCCAATCTTATTCAAAGGGAGAATGAAGAGAATCAGATTTTTTTAATCTATAAAAATATAAAAAAGTCCAATTTAAATATAGTATACCTTCGAGAAACTTATCTCAATCATTCAAAACTTTACAACATCATGCGATAGACTCTAGCCTCTAATTGGTCGGAAAGTAACTTCATTAAAATAAATACCCAATGGTAAGCTTTCATTTGAAATATTTAGATTTTGCGCGACTCAAACAATGAATAGCGCGTGTCTCGGGGACTTTATTAAGCAAAAGGTTGGACGTATTTTGATTGGACGAAGGTACTTCTTTGATATCAAAATTCATTAATGTTTTTCTCTATAAACGAGTCTTATTTTTAGAAGCAAAAATTAATAAAAAAATACTAAATTTTTTCTCTTCATTCCACCTTTAACAAATAACACATTAAGAGATTGAAATCTAGTAAGAGAGTTAGCCGAATAAATAAAAACAATTAAGCATTTTTTGCCGATCGCCGATCAATAAATAAAGTTATTTTACAAAAATGGCGATATTTTGAAAATCTTGAGTATTCCTTGAATCCAGCTAAGTCTATTTTTCGGGTAAGTTTTAAATTTATTTCTAGTTTAATATTTGTTTTGTAAATTTGTTTACTGGTGAATTAGGGAGCTATTTAAACGAATCAATTGTTGTTAGGTTGCATTCTCCCTTTAAGTATACCGGTACGTTATTGGTTAAGATTTTCTGAGAAAGGTGAAGTTGTCAGTTGGGCCTCTTAGAAAGTGTTAGATTTATATATATATTTAGGGGTATATAAAAAATCGTGGGCTGATGCATTTTTAGAAATTGGAAATATGAATCTCAGACTTGAATTTATATATACATTAAGTAAAAAACCCTCGAGAGAATGTCAAAAGTCATATCTGAAATTTTTTTCTAGATCCAATTCAAAGTTCTTAACACCCTTACAATTTTTCATTGAAGCGCCGTATGATACGAAAAAAAGTTAACTATCATAGAATCATAGGTAGACTAGTTAATTTTGGTTCAATATGTTTATTAAATTAATTTATATTTAGAATTTTATTATTCAAGTTTTCGTAATTAATCCCTGACGTAATCAAGCTGTGTTGGACTTATCATTAACTTTAAATGAAAATTAAGTATGATTTTCGGACAGATCGTTAAAAAACGATTTGAAACATATACTCATATGTCATAGAACAAAATTACGACGACAGTAAAAATACATATTTATAATCGCCATTTTCGAAATTTTTAAATAAAAATTCCCCGCAATCTACGTCATTACGGTCACGTGATTTCGCTATTGTTAAGAAAGAGCCTACAGTTGATTCTCCCGCGTTTTGCCACGTGATAAGGTTGTTTTCGCGCGGTGTTTTTCGTAAAAGTACTTAAAACAAATTTCCACAATTTTAGAACGAAATCACTCCTGCCACCTAACGACGTTTATCAGAAACTCTATCGATATAGCACCGTTGAAGGCTAAGATTCAAACTTAAACAATTAAATTAGGCACTAAAATTATGTTTCAAAATTGTAGAAAAAGGTTATATAAATAAATTGGGTGCGTATTATAATAAAGTTGTAAGGAAACCATTTTCTTAGAAATTTCGGATGGATGAAATTTTAAAATTCAAAAAGCCAAGGCCAGTATCTTTAAAATATAAAGATGTTTTATTTATACTATATTCTAAGCATCTTTTGTCACGTACGAAACAAATATATATTCATTCACGATTTAAACTGGCTTCGTTAGAAGAGAAAAATGCAAATTGGGCAGTTATAGAGCTGTATTTAAATATTTGGTTATTTTTTTTCTATTATTTTTTTTTATATATTTTGAAACACAAGTATAATAATTGAACATTAAAGTTAACTTCATGGTAATTTATATTTTCTTATTTTTAATTAATTAAAAATATATTAGATCATTTAAAGTTCACGCGCGTGACAATTAAAGTCGAATTACAGTGGCACAAAAATAGACAAAGACATGGAACCATGAAAGAGAAATGTTAATTAACACTCTTATAAACTTTGCTTTTATATCCCAGAATAATTCTCGTTAGGGTGTCACGTGTGTCTATTACAAAATATCAATGAATCTAGAAAAAAATGTGACATCAATATCAATAGTTAATTGAAAAAACCGAAATGTAATATTTATGTGATACATCTGCAAATATTGATGTCAAATTTTGTTATCTATAATACGTATCAATTTATTACTTTGACATTCACCATTTGTACGTTATACTTTGTAAATATACGATGTAATTACATTAAAACGAAAACAAATTGACTTATACAACTGTAACAGAAGGTATAACTATGTAAAAAAGACAGCTGCAACACAGCTGTGACGTTTGTTTCACGTTGATATTAGCAAAAATTACCCGCATAAAATACAGGGAGTATATATATATGCTCTACGTTAATTTTAACAGGAAAATAAGAATGAATTGCAACCCGTTATTTAATGAATAAACAAGATTTGTTGCGGGAGTCAGTCCTAAATCGACATATGGTTAAGAAAGAGTTGCTCTGGCTAGAAGAAATCATTTGAAAGTTTTCGAAAGTTAGGGTTACATAAGCGCCATATGCTTCCGTAAAACAAAAACTCTAATTAAAATTAATTGATTTTAAATACGTTCAAGAATAATATTTATAATCGATTTGATTTTGATTTCTCGAAACTGCTTCGGGAACCAGTTTCGTACCGATTCGAAAGTTTCAACAACCGATAATTGAATCTAAAATAAATCGATTTAAAAAGATAATACATAATCGATTTGATTTAACCGTTTCATTAAGAAATTCTAGCTTAAATAATCCGTAATGATACCGATAAATTATATTAATCGTACTCAAAAACGTGCGAAAAACAACTTGATTTTAAAGTTAATTTTCGAATGGATAAATCCATATGGTATATTTAATTTTAAAGACGGTGGAAAAAGTTTCGGTAAAAATCCGCGCTAATCTTTATTAGTTTACACTGTTTTTATTGTACGTGCGTTTATTTTGATTACTGTAGCAGACATAAAAGCCAACTTCACATCGACCATTTGTTCGCTTTGGTCACTATGTTAAGATCTTTTTCGTGTTTTTATTTAGTAGTTACGTGTCGTCGGGAGGCTCCTGTATCAAAGTGGATAGAAATACTTAACAAATATTCGGACATAAACCCTAAATTTTACAGAATATTAAATGTTGTTTCTTCATTAACAATAATCGCGCTTATAACCGTATTTATTGTAAGCGAAATTTTAAGCTTCGACTTCGCTATAGATAATGTTGAGCGGTACTTAATGAATTGGACATATTTAAAACCACCCTGGTTCTTAACGCACGTTTTATTAAGCGCATTCACATTATCGTGGTATTACTCAATGTTAACGACGGTAATCGCGCAAATTACTTTAAGTTTCACGGTAGATAGCGTAATAATTAAGTTAAAAGAATTAACCAGTATCGTAATTAAAAGTCAAGATGTCCAAGACATTGGTAATGAACACACGAATTTGTTAACGGTGGTTCGTGAATTGAACGAGATGAGTCAACATTTCTTACGACTATGGTTGGCGGAATTTATAACGATTCTTTGTTTGTACGTTCCATTTATAATCAAGGAAATTCATAATAGCGACAATTTATTGGCTTTAGCTTGGTTACTGGATGTCGCCATACCATTATTTAGTACAGGTGTATTGTTCGTAACATTATCCTTAACGAGTGCGGCTAAAGATTGCCTAATATCAGCGTGCCAT
This sequence comes from Odiellus spinosus, assembly GCA_963920705.1. Taxonomy (NCBI): domain Eukaryota; kingdom Metazoa; phylum Arthropoda; class Arachnida; order Opiliones; family Phalangiidae; genus Odiellus; species Odiellus spinosus. Next base: position 21,919,250 of record OY987233.1, on the reverse strand, counting down.
TTAAGAGTGTTATCCAGAATGGAAGATTTATCAGACAAAGATCGTGCTAAGGAAAATTATCTCCTGGTCAAGTTAAATTCGGGACATTTGAATTTTAACTTATTTAAATGTGTTAATATAGATCAAAGTAGTTTAGGAAGTGTTTTGACTGCAGTTTTATCTTATTTACTTTTTATTATGTCAGTTTTTAAAGTTGACGCGATTCTTACAGTGTCTAAAATTGGGCCATCACACGCAAATTGCACGATTTTAATATAATTTTGAACAGAAGCCGATGAAACCCTCCTTTGAAGTCTATTACTCCCGTGTCTTGTCTACCCCTCTCTGTATGGGTTAATTTCAAAAAGCGCGATTCGTACGCCTCCTAACGGTAGATATTTTCGGAGCGGGAGTTCGTCGAGCGAATATCTCTAGCAGCCTTGGAGTTCGTCCAAAAAACGTCGTCGTTTGTGGAGAGAGAGAATTTCCAATTTTCCGTAGACAGGGGGGTATGAAGTAGGACCCCTCCGATCTCGTAAAATTGTGAATTTTACCCATACAGAGAGGAGCGCTATATGGAACATTGGAGTAGTAGACTTCAAAGGAGGGTTTCATCGGCTTCTGTTTTGAATAATAAATTTAAACTTGATAAAAATATTTTTAAGTTAAAATGCCATTTTATCTTATCATTGGTTCCTTCTATACATTACCAAAATCGGCTAAATTAACAAAACAAAATCATAAAGCCTAGATGTGTCTAATAATTGAGGTTTTTTTTTAAGTTACTAGGTTCCCAAGAGTGTTGAAGTCACGTTCCTCGAATAGCCCCATTCTTAATCTACAAAATGAGCCCTTCCATTTTTAAATCGACCCAACCAAAGTTAAGTTATACAATTTTAAATGAAAGTGTTCAGAATTAGAAGCGTTCAGATTTAGGCGACCCTACCATACCTAGTTCCGAAAATGAAAATAATGTAAACTCATATTACCACTTTAATTTTTGCGTCAAGTTAGACAAAGTTTTCTAATTCTTTTCGTGAAATGTATCGCGTATTAAGAGACTTTAGGATTTATTTCATATCAGTAATATGTTAAGTATTCCCTCGTAATCTTCGCTTCAAATGATAAAGTGTATTTAAATAAAAATAGATATGAAATAATCAAATGAAGGTCGACTTACACACTTTAAATAGATAATATTGCAGATAAGCGACGTTAAAATGTATATTATGTTAAAAGTAAACAGTAGCTTAATATTATCAGTAAAAGATAGCCCATCAATTAAAAATAGACAAAAAAGTCATCACCCCTGTCTGGCTCGATTGATTTGGACTCTCCCTCGATATTTTGAGTCGGGAGGGATGGAATTTAAGCGGACCACGCTTTCCTATATTGTATTTCCCCTCAACTTCGGAATTTCTTAAGGAAAACACTGATATCAAGAATCCATTCAGGTTCCATAAGAATATGGGAGCATAGCTTTAGCCTCTGGTACCATCCTCCCAAACTTTGTAACAAAAGTCCGTCCGCAATTTTCGCAACATTTGTACGCTTAGATCTTTTTTCGGTCGGCTCCATTTTTATTACCCAAAATATTATGTCAAGGTCGTTAGTGGCGCGGGTTAATAATATAATGTCAGGAGCGATTTACTTGAAAAATCGATTCGAAGCGGACGAACTTTTGCTACAAAGTTTGGGAGGATGGTTATTGAATCGCGGCCCTCCCATATTCTTATGGAACCTGAATGGATTCTTGCTGATATTATATAAAACCTGAAGTAAAAATATTTTGAGTAAACTTAACCATTCGTATATTGATAAATTTCTTGAAAAATAACTCAAAAGCTTTTCAATGTTTATATAAGAAAATATATCTTACATTTATAAAGCTTCTATTTCAATATTTTTTACTCATCTTACCGCCGAGTACTTTTTTTTAAATATATTTTTCAATGGAAACTAAAAAATTCCATTAATTTAAGAAAAAAATGAATTTTTTCATTAAATCTTAACAATTTTTGCCGCCAAATATTTTTGGAATATATCGATTGAATTTAACATTATGCGAGATGCAATGCCATCTGCTAAAAATGTATATTAATCAGGTGTGTAATTAATGATATAATAAGTGGAAATTAAAATACTTTAGATACTAATCTAAGATGTAAAAATATTACGTAAAGTATAAGTGTTCTTTGACTATTAAAAAATTATTGATTTTTAAATTTAGATTTTATCTACTGTTCAATTATTTAAATTTGATAAATATTGCATAAATTAACTACAAACATCTTACTAAAATTAAATATAATATCATAAATTCAATTTATATTAACTAATAGATGTCGCTTTATCGTGGAAATTCGTTAAAAAAATTTCAGATTTCAACGTCGATAAGAAAGATCATTGGGCGAAAGTAGGGCGCGTTAAAATTGTCATATCCAATTGGCATTAAAAAAATAAAATCCTAGCTCCGAGGGAGTTCGTTTAAATTATTCAAATTAAATTATAGGAAGATATAATTGGGAAATTATTTCTAAGAAATTAAAAATAAATAAGATTTCAGAATATTGATAATTTATTAGATTAATTTTCAATTTCAGAATATTTTTATCCGATGGATTTTTTTATCATACGGTCGATGCAAATTTAATTTAAAGAGCATGTCGTGTTATAAAAAATAAATTAAATCATCATGTACCGTACTCGCTATTTCTTTATTCAAGGTTATATTAAAGCTGTTCAATAAAAAGGTTAGCGATGGGGTTTTAAATAATTTACACTAAAATATAATTAGTCCTACTAACCCAATAGAATTTAAAGATAGAATAACTCAATTACTATCCAATTAATCAAGGAATTTGAGAGATTACGGTTTAACACAAAAATTAAAATTCAATACGTAAATTTATGTAAATTCAGAGTAGTAGGAAATTTTAACCACAACTTATCAATAATACAAGCCACTCAATTTCTTTAAAGGAAGGAGATTTAATTTGTAATCTAGTTTAAGCCTTGGACTTAAACCTTTTGTTTTATATTTAAAAGCTTTATAATCTTAGACACAAGACTAGGAGTTTAAAAAATTAAATCCGCTTATGGTTTAGAAAAAGCTTTCAATTTCCTGAATTTTATTGAAAATTTATGAAAAAAAAAAAAAATCCTTTCAGTTAGGAAACTTTGTAGAATTTGTCTGTTCTATATTTTAAAATAATCTTAAACTTAAATTAATATTTAATATTTATTCCAATATTATTACGTCAAAACTGTACCTTTATACGTCTTTTAGTCCTAAATAAAACTAAGTTTAATGTTTAACTCGTTAAATTTAGCTAATTATGATACTTGATCGTTAAAAGTGTAAATAAATTCATTTTTAATCAATTAACAGAGTGCAAGAAATTATTATATTTAAAAAAACGTACTAAAAAAAAACCTAAACAGTGGCAGCTAGTCTCTCACGATTGCAACATCTGATTTTTTTTGGTCTGGATATAAATGCAAGAACATTATCGATGAAAGATAAATCGATTTGGTTCTCCGGTATTTGGCCCCGAAGCTACGTATGTACGGAGGCTAATCTATCTATATAGCGTTTTGCTATAAGGGCTAAATAAAGAACAAGAACGTAAAACGTTTTTTTTCACAAGAAACACGTGTACATAAATTTCTCTCTAAATTATTATTTTTTTTTATCAATTGATTAGATTTATCATTTACTCTTTAAGATTTAAAATAGTCTGTAAAATTCCATAGTATTTAAGCGCAGTTCATATTACAAATATATGAACTGGTTACGAGACTATTTTCTATAACATTTTGCAGAAGCCGATGAAACCCTCCTTTGAAATCTATTACTCCCGGGTCTTGTTTACCCCTCTCTGTATGGGTTAGTTTCAAAAAGCGCGATTCGTACGCCTCCTAACGGTAGATATTTTCGGAACGGGAGTTCGTCGAGCGAATATCTCTAGCAGCCAAAAAAACGTCGTCGTTTGTGGAGAAAGAGAATTTCCAATGTTCCGTAGACCGGGGGGGATGAAGTAGGACCCCTCCGATCTCGTAAAATTGGGAAATTTACCCATACAGAGAGGAGCGCTTTATGGAACATTAGAGTAGTAGACTTCAAAGGAGGGTTTCATCGGCTTCTGCATTTTGAAAGCTTTGCTAAATTAAAATGGTACAGAAACACAATACGTCTTTCGGTATAATTCAGTTTTCTATTTTATACTATATTAAATATATTTTTGAGCACAAACTCACTAACATTTTGCGTACCGACCCATAAGCGTTTCATGGACAATTACACGTATCAATAAAAATAAATAAGGGAGAAAAAATGCTCAACCACTATCAGCTGATGCTGGTTCATCCGTTTTCTTTACGTATAGCGGCCATTTGGCAAATGGCGATTCCGCTACCAGTCCACCACCAACCACTACCCGTCTAAGTATAGTTTCTCTCTGCGCGGCCGATATTATATAAATGGAGCTTATCCATATCACATTCTGGCCCGGCCCCATTCCGACTAGATGTGATAGTATTGGAAGCCCATTGTGAACGTCAATATTTTTCGCGGTTTATTGGAAAACTAGCGTACTCTAGCCAACGGCCAACAAAAAACTACGAACGACTAGAAATTATATGTATGAAGAAAAACAAGATTATTATGTTGCCATTGAGTATATAACTAAAACTGCTTCCCAACTGACACTGGAGTTATCTTACGCAACAATTAGTCTAAATTTAACCTAAAAAAAGCTTACAATTATTTGATTAGAAATAACACAACTCTTCAAGATAAAAAAAATCATAAAGGGTTATGGCAGAAGCCGATGAAACCCTCCTTTGAAGTCTACTACTCTAATGTTCCATATAGCGCTCCTCTCTGTATGGGTAAAATTCACAATTTTACGAGATCGGAGGGGTCCTACTTCATACCCCCCTGTCTACGCAAAATTGGAAATTCTCTCTCCACAAACGACGACGTTTTTTTGACGAACTCCGAGGCTGCTAGAGATATTCGCTCGACGAACTCCCGCTCCGAAAATATCTACCGTTAGGAGGCGTACGAATCCCGCTTTTTGAAACTAACCCATACAGAGAGGGGTAGACAAGACCCGGGAGTAATAGACTTCAAAGGAGGGTTTCATCGGCTTCTGGTTATGGTGATTACGAAATAAAATTAAAAACTATTTCATTTGTAGCGCCATGTTTCCATTTAACAATAAATCCCAGTGAATTATTATTACGGCATACTGTAAATGTATAAACCTTGTATTCAAAACAACAAATCATGATAATATTCGTTTTGCGTGCTAATTTCTTAAACCTTTAAACAACAGACCTAAATGGATCGTTAGAAAAAGGCTAAACAATTCCAGTAATACGGACGAGAAATAATGATTAAGAGAGAATTTCCCTACTCAATAATAAAGCGGCAAAATTATTTTTTATGCAAAAAAACCTTTGTTAGGATGTGGCAGGTAATTTCATTTTCATTTTTATTATGGCAGCGTCACGCGAGAATGGCGAAAAAGGGCGGGAAATAATCCTCTTGGGAAAATTGCCCGTTCTTCGTTTTCAATCTATACACGAAGGCTTAATTTCGGAAAGAAGCCAAGGCTTAGCAACTTTCGGGGCAATTTTTATTCAAACTTCCGAAACGAGTCTCTTGTCGATAATTTAGATCTTCGGGTCTTTTTCTTTTTCTCCACCCACGTAGGTCGTTTTTGATAGGCCAGTTATCAAGGGACCATAAGCGCTCGCGGGGGAACAATCATTTTTGAACCATCTTAGCTTTTTGCCCTTCCGGTTTCGCCAAATACTCTTACTACTAGGACTACACCCCAAAAATTTGCGTATATTATTAGAGGGGACGCGAGCTAAATTGATGCCTTGTGTTGGTTTAATAGGGTTTAGACGTAATTTATCATTGGTGGGCTGTGTTGGAATAGTCCTACTTGTACTTAAGACATGGCACGGGGAAACTAGGATGGTAATGGACTTGAGGAAATGGTAACTTTATGTATATTTACAGTATTTGAGAAACGTCACGCGTTGAAGGAGTTAAAACTAACCCTTTTATATTAGCTAATTAACTTCAAAATTAAAATTAAGATGTGTAAACTAGAATCTAATACTTAACAGAAAAATAGGCTTAGATTCATTCAAAATAAATTTCTTTAACCTAAATTCTGAAGATTTAAACCAAGTTTAAAAAAGCAAATTGAATTTCTTTTTAATTTGCGTTTGATATTTAAGCAATTTTTTGAGCGCGTACGCTATGGAAGAGCGCGTTTTTGAAAGCCAACTCTTATAGTCATTAGAGGCTAATTACCCTGGGCAATTAACAAATTGATTTCCTTCAAAAACCCAAAGGTAGTCTCAATTACCATTTTTTTTTTTTTGGTGGGTGAAATTTTTTTCTTCTACTATATTACCTAAATTTCTTATTCGTTTTTGGCGAGAGCTCAATGGAATTGCCTTAATGACGCTCAATGGAGCGTATGACTTTTTTTTAAATTAAATTTGTTTCTTCTATTTTATTTCATTAAACCAAAAACTGTACGCTCAGTTACTTAAAATCTTGGCCAATTTCCAGGTTAGACCAGAATTTAAGTTTTATTTCAAATTTTAAATTAATTTATAACATTTTTTTAACGTAATATGGTTAAGTGTCTTTTTATTTTTAGTTAAAGCAGAAGCCGATGAAACCCTCCTTTGAAGTCTACTACTCTAATGTTCCATATAGCGCTCCTCTCTGTATGGGTAAAATTCACAATTTTACGAGTTAGAAGGGGTCCTACTTCATACCCCCCTGTCTACGGAAAATTGGAAATTCTCTCTCTCCACAAACGACGACGTTTTTTTGACGAACTCCGAGGCTGCTAGAGATATTAGCTCGACGAACTCCCGCTCCGAAAATATCTACCGTTAGGAGGCGTACGAATCGCGCTTTTTGAAACTAACCCATACAGAGAGGGGTAGACAAGACCCGGGAGTAATAGAGTTCAAAGGAGGGTTTCATCGGCTTCTGTTTTTAGTTAAAGTGTAAAGGCAATATACATTGACTGTATTTATAAATATGGTAATGGCATAGTACCAAAAGTCATCATTTTATTCCATAATTTAAGTAAACAACGGCCCGTATCTAGACAGGTAGGGGCTAGTTTTAAGTGATGGGCTGTTAGCGTTGTTTACTTTTTTGTAATAAAGCGATAGGTTTTTGATAGTAGTAATAAATTTTAATCTAGGCGAAAACGGAGGCTTGTTAACCTCATATTTATACGATCACGATCCCACTCTCGTTCAGCGGGCGGTGTTAATTTGCGTGGGTTTAAAAACTGTCGCTAATTACCAACAAAACCTTTACACATACCCCCCGGGCTGGCGAGTAAGAAGCTAACGAGTCGACTCTTTTGTTTCAATTAAAATCAGCCAAAGCTTATATCGCTACGGGGGGGTTCAAAGCTATACCCTTACAGCGCTCGCAAAATATCTAGACGTTATCATCATCAATTTACTGCTAGTACAAAGTTAGGCTTTCTTATCATCTTTGTTAGAAATAAATGATTGTCTAGATTGTTTCTATATTGAAGATTCGCGATGATTCTATATTTATTCAAGTACCTTTCGGAAAAGGTGTTTTAAGCTTGACTGGTTTTACTAATAAAAGGATCTTTCACGAGTAAATTTTTACGTCTAGGTAACTAGATAAATTTCCTTACATTTAGCTTAATTTTTCGTATTTAAATACTAAAATCACTAAACATGAATTCCCTGTATGGAAAATTAACATCGAAAACTAAAAATATCTCCGGAAACAAGGTTTAAAATCATATCAAAATCTTCAGACAAAAATGATAAGAGTCTGACCTTGGTTCGTGTGAGTTAAAATTTGTCAAGTTAAAAACCTATTTAAATTCAAATGGTCAATGGAAAATTGGGTTGCAACTTGTCAATTTATTTGCGATCGCGCTAATTAGGTTGTTTTATTTAGAGTATTTCCGGAAGAGACTGAAAACAACTTCCGACAGGAACTGATATGATTTTTAGAACAGTCTAGTGAAAGCAGTTACTGAAAGCGACTTAAATTTATTTAATATAAATCGAAATGAATCAAATTAATGATTGGTTGAAAATATTAAGTTTACACGGTACCAAATACTGTCTGGTACTTAAACAAATTACTGCAATTAGTTAATCGGTGATGGAAATAGTTCGTGCGAGAGAGCCTTAACAATCTTCCTATCATTTTTCGGAAAAGCGAGAGGCAAGCTCTTGACTTTGTCGTCATTATTTGCCGAAGTTGAGTTGACAAGCGGGTTTTACCAAAAACCAAAAATTGAAAAGCCTGGGGTTAGCTTAAACATACGTGTACTCTTTAAAATAGATTTTTTGAGACATAAGGCAGCGAGTGGTTAGGTCAACTCGTTTTATTGGATCTGTACGGACCGTTCGTCCGGCAAAATAAAGTTTTATACTAGGCTACTTTATATTATTACCCGAAAGGGGCTTTTGAACTTTAAAAGGAAAAAAAGGTATATATATTTTGAAAATAAAATATTTTTAATCGATCCCACGTTTTAAAGTAAGGCTGTCACTGATTTCACATCAACTCTGAATAGAAATTGAGTAATATTTTTGGAAAGATGGTAAAAAAATGATTCAAAATATATATACATATGTCATAGATACAATTACAGCGACAGTAAAAAAAAATATTTTACGAAATTTTTAAAATAAAATTTCCCGCAAATCTACGTCACGTGATTTCACTATTGTTAAGAAAGAGCCTACAGTTAATTTATTTTAAGGTAAATAAATAATTTTTTACACAGATTATAAATGTGGGTGGTAAAAAATCCAAAATTTACGTTACGTCATCTCGAACTCTTATTTCATTCAGTTTCCCTTTAAACAACGTCACATCCGTCATATATAATTAGCACTGTTCTTCACTAGTACGATAATCATTATCTTCTATTAAAGTTATTGACAAACCCCTTTTGTGTAGCTTCTTTAAAATGTAAAGAAAATTCTAATGAAAGGGGGTGTTTAGGTGATAAGGTTACGAGTGACATATCTATTGTTAAAATGTAAGTTACAAAAATGTAAAACTTCATACGTAGCCAATCATTAAAGGGAGAATGCAACCTAACAACAATGAAGGCCCGTCGTTAAGGAGAGATCTCCATAAGACTTCCAATAAAATTCGATTTGTCGCTAACTTTCAATGCGAAGAATCCAGCTAAGCCTATTTTTGGGTTAGGTTGTTTTATTTCTATATTTGTTTGTAAATTTCAATAGTAGACCGTCTCTGATTGGCATCAGCAATTTAGATTTTGAATTTTATCCACTTTGAAATTGATTTTTGTTATAGAGTCCCTGCAGTTCGCAACTTTGATAATTAACTTTGATTTACCGCAAAATCTTTAGCGAATTTTAATGATTTTCTCTACACATATTTCAACAGTAAAAGACGATTAATAATACCATTTTTTTTAGAGCCTAGTACCCCTTTAAAAGGCCTAGATCGGAACTTAAAATTCCATTTAATATTTTTTTAAAACCCACTTTTGAGGATTAATAGTTTTAAATACTACGCACGTATATTTTAAAATGCATACCTTCGAACAAGAAGGATCAGACAAGGAGAGGAAAAGTGGGGACGGCGCGGTTCCTACTGCGTCGGCCTAAACTCCCACTCTGGGAGAACGGGGGTAGAGACGTTTCGTGGTAAATTTTTGTCACGTGGGTAAAACGGATCCTTTATCAGCTTCGTAGTAGTCGACGACGCTAGTGACCACGTGACAACAGTTTACCTCGAGAATTTCCTATCCCCCCTTTCCACCCGAGTGGGAGGTTGGCTCTTCTCTCTCTAACTCAACGCAGTCCCAATTTTCCTCTCCTTGTCTGATCCTCCTTGCTTCGAAATACGCGAACGTACGAGTTTTTGGAATTTTCAGTACATAAATATCTTTCGGGCATCGTTTCGAATACGACCATAAGCAAATTCATTAAAATAAGTATACATTTCGTAGGATTTTAGCTTGAAATTAAATTATTACTTCACTAAAGATCTCTTACATTGATTTGCCCCGTAATCGTCTGCAAAATAAACTCGCTTTCTTATTGGTTCCTACAAAACACGTGGCCCTACGATCAAGAGATGATTTGGTTTGCATTTTCCCTTTAAGAAAATTTATCTACCAATCGATAAATGTCTAGACTAATTCCGAAAACCATTTTCTCCCTCCTAAAAGGTACGTACTTAAAACTGCCAGACTTTTTTGTATTATTATAATACTTATGAAATGGCGGGTAACTACATGGTTGCAAATTCGTCCATATTTTTAAATTAAAAGCACTACTTTTTGTTATCGTGTGTTTAATATTGGGCTAATATTACGTCGTAACGTATAGAAGATGTATCTTTACTAATTCAAGACGCGTATAGAATGGCGGCGAATCGCTCTAGGGGAGAAACGGGAAATAGATGATAGAATTTGCCAGGGAAAACTGCCGGAAACGGAGATGGGAAAACTCATTATATATACTTTTCGCGTTTTTATTTTTCCCAGCTCAGAGAGTTTTCTACTTGGTCATTAAAAGTTCTGACACAAATAGGAAATGTTTGATCTATCGAACGCAATCCACTAGGGTTTTCCGTAAGCTAAGCTACATCACTTTTAATTCGTTGATTGATTTACATCTAGCTAAAAAAACGCAATATGTTTACACTTCGGTTGCATAATTTATGATTGGGAAAATATAAATTAATTATGAAACTATAGTTTTGAACTAAATTTGAACAAAATGTTTGGTTCGTGTGAAGAATTTTGAAGAGGTGGTCATTGATTTGACCAAAAGATCCCCTTATTCATGTTTGGAACAAAAGCGCCCCTCATAAATGTTCGGACAAAAAGCGCCCCTCATAAATGTTCGGACAAAAATGCCCCTCATAAATGTTCGGACAAAAAGCGCCCCTCATAAATGTTCGGACAAAAAGCGCCCCTCATAAATGTTCGGACAAAAAGCGCCCCTCATAAATGTTCGGACCAAAGCATCCCTCATTAATGTTCGGACCAAAGCATCCCTCATTCATGTTCGGACCAAAGCGTCCCTCATAAATGTTCGGACTAAAGCATCCCTCATTCATGTTTGGACCAAAGCATCCCTCATTAATGTTTGGACCAAAGCATCCCTCATTAATGTTTGGAGCAAAGCATCCCTCATTCATGTTTGGAGCAAAGCATCCCTCATTCATGTTTGGACCAAATCATCCCTCATTCATGTTTGGACCAAAGCATCCCTCATTCATGTTCGGACCAAAAGCGCCCCTCATGAATGTTCGGACCAAAAGCGCCCCTCATGAATGTTCGGACCAAAAGCGCCCCTCATGAATGTTCGGACCAAAAGCGCCCCTCATAAATGTTCGGACCAAAAGCGCCCCTCATAAATGTTCGGACCAAAAGCGCCCCTCATAAATGTTCGGACCAAAAGCGCCCCTCATAAATGTTCGGACAAAAGCGCCCCTCATAAATGTTCGGACCAAAAGCGCCCCTCATAAATGTTCGGACCAAAAGCGCCCCTCATAAATGTTCGGACCAAAAGCGCCCCTCATAAATGTTCGGACCAAAAGCGCCCCTCATAAATGTTCGGACCAAAAGTGCCCCTCATAAATGTTCGGACCAAAAGCGCCCCTCATAAATGTTCGGACCAAAAGCGCCCCTCATAAATGTTCGGACCAAAAGTGCCCCTCATAAATGTTCGGACCAAAAGCGCCCCTCATAAATGTTCGGACCAAAAGCGCCCCTCATAAATGTTCGGACCAAAAGCGCCCCTCATAAATGTTCGGACCAAAAGCGCCCCTCATAAATGTTCGGACCAAAAGCGCCCCTCATAAATGTTCGGAGGGGCGCTGATATAATTAAGTATGAATTGGAGCCAATTATATCGAAACCGTTTGATAATCTGGAAATCTGTACAGTCGAAAATGATTAAACATAATTTGTAGTAACCATTTAAGTAATAAATCCAATACGAAACACACGAACAAGGGACTTGTAAGCGTGTTTTTTTCTTGAACTATACTTTCGTTTCCTAACAAGTATTCGCGACAAACAAGCTCGTGACCTCCAATGACCGTATCGCTGAGACGTCTCTATGTTGGACATTCCGAGAAAGCAATCCATAAGAAATTCTTCCCGCGGAACAGCCTTTTTTTCCTACACCCCCTACACCTCCGTTTTAAAACCGACTACCATTGGGCGAATTTTGAGCGTTTTTCGAGTATTGTGACGGAAAAGAAAATAATTTTTATTTTATCGCGAAATTCCAGTTTCAATTATTGGGTTTTCAGGGTGACCACTGTAAATTTGAAAATCCTATGCCTATATAGGAAAATATAGGAAGAATTTTATGTAAAATTTAGGATAAAATAGGAAGAAATAAGTGTAGATTATATGATAAAATAGGAAAATAATTAAAAGTAGGAACCGTATTTATTATTGCGTCACAACTCTCGCCACCGGTTTAAACGTGGTATTAATATGATCCAATTGCTTAAATAGTATGGAATTTTACAGACTATTTTAACTGGAAAACGTACAGTTAAGCTAAAATAATCTTATTACAGCCACAGCTGACAGTATGATTTAGAACTTTACCCTTAACTAGAGATTTTGAGTAGAAATATAGGAGATTATAGGAATTGACATTAAATTATAGGAGAAAATAGGAAGGAGGTGAAAATATATATATAAAAAAATAGGAAATATAGGAAAAGTGGTCACCCTGGGTTTTTGCCGAACAACTTTTTTCCTTAGCCAATCACGGATTATCTTAAACATTAGCTCTGAGAAATTTCGGGCTTAGTATTTTTTACCGTCCAGCGAAAAAGATTTATTTGAAGCGAAATTACAGTTATTCGCGATGAAAATCGCCCAATGGAAAACGAGTATTAACCCTAAGCCTTTTTCCAACTTATCTTCCATCTTTCGGAAGAGGTTTCTTCAAAAAGACGTTTATGTTATTTATGTTTTTCATTTAAAATGGGGAAAAAATAAATAAAAACAAAAAAAAAAATAGGATAAAAAAAAGGTCCTGTGTACCTAAAACGCATTTTTTATGCCCAAGTCGTTTTGAAAGATACGTAATAATATCCCTAAGATTCGGATAGGATATGGAAAAAAAATATATACATTTCTTTTACTGACATTCATACTTTTCTTTCATTTTTTGGCATCTAGGAATTCGTTTTGCCGTAAGTGATTTTAGAAGCTCTTTCAGGCATTTTGAACCGGGGGCCCCCCTTTAGAAAACTAGATGTTCTATCTTTCGGATCATTTTCTACTTTCGGCTTCCGCGCTATAAGAGTAACCACCGATTTACAAGCAATAGTGTTGAAAGTAACTTTATGAGAAAAAAAGGGCTCGAAATACAGCATTTTAACTCTAATGCTTTTAAATTCATGCATGTTTTTTTTCCTTCTCTTTTCAGACTATACTAGACATTGTTCGGAATGAACCAATGAATGAAAGCGAAGATAGAAAGAGTCAAAGAAACACTGACCAAAAATGACAGCTATTTCGAGATAGATATTGGAAAATTGAATTATTTAAAATAAATATTAATTTTTGGGTAAAAATTTCTTACGAATATCTCGAATTTTATTTATTTTTTATGTTAAATATTTCGAAAATATATTCATAATTAATAAAGTTAACTATTGGGTATCATATATGAGTCTTAACACGCGTTTAAAATTAAATTATCCAGCCGGTATTTATTTAAAAAATTAATAATTAGGTTTAAATCGAGGCTTTCATTGAATTTTAATAAACTCCAATTGGATATTGAGTCATATTTTCGGGTTGATCGTTAAAAAACTATTCAAAATATATATACATATGTCATAGAACAAAATTATAATAACAGTAAAAATACGTATTTTATAATCACGATTTTCGAAATTTTTAAAATTAAAATATCCGGCAATCTACGTCATCACTATGGTCACGTGATTTCGCTATTGTTAAGTAAGAATCTACAGTTGATTCTCGCGCGTTCTGCCACGTGATAAGGTTACTTTCGCGCGGCTTTTTTCGTAGAAGTACTTAATACGGATTCATTTTGAATTTTCTTAAGATCTCGTCAATCCAGAAGTTTATGGTTACAAATCTAAAAATAATTCAAAGGAATCTTTGGACTGTCAATGGTCCTTTATAAGAACGTGAACATATATCATTATAATTTATTGATACTATTCAAAGAGTATCCTCGAATTCAGTTTCGTCTATATAGATTTTTCCGGAGTCCAAGAACTGACTGAGTGCCTCGTGCCAAGGAATGGAGACTGGCAGCGATTGAAGATAGACGCGGTTAAAATGCCTGCATTTCTTATAGGACAAACAAGAATGGAACAAACTATAGGATGCTCGTTTACGATTTGATAGTCCATTTTCTATCTTTAGTCTGTAGTTTCCTCTCTCTAGCATCACCCACCAAACGGGGGTGTATTCGAGAAAAATCTTGTATCTCGCTTAAAGGGAGTGTGAAGTAGAAAATCATGTCCAATTCACTCGAGCCAGACAGGGGTGATGACTTAAAACTTATACAAAATTTAAAATTTCCAAAATATTTGATTTTTCGTATCAGTAAGTGTTCTTTAAGGTTTTCCTACGCAAAAGGACATTCTAATCGAATTAATTTTTGCTTTACAATCCCTTTAAGGGAGGAAGCAGTGCTCACAACCAATCCATCGTACCTACAAGGAGTACCCCGTTATCCGCCAGAGTTCGCGTTCGCTTCTGAAGGATACGATATACCGATCAATAAATTCGAAGGGTCTCGTCGAAGAACTTGGGTATAGAAAAGAAATCTTCAAGAATACGGAAATTGGAGTGGAAATTTTACAGGTTTAAAATGAAATCAATTAAATGAACTTTGACCTCCCATTATTAAAATGTTATGAATATTATCTTTATAAGAAATATATGATAATTTTACAGACAATTTTTCAGTCGCGGATATTTGGATTATACCGGTTAAAACCAGAAGTAGATGAAACCCTCCTTTGAAGTCTACTACTCTAATGTTCCATATAGCGCTCCTCTCTGTATGGGTAAAATTCACAATTTTACGAGATCGGAGGGGTCCTACTTCATCCCCCATTTCTACGGATAATTGGAAATTCTCTCTCTCCACAAACGCCGACGTTTTTTGGACGAACTCCGAGGCTGCTAGAGATATTCGCTCGACGAACTCCCGCTCCGAAAATATCTACCGTTAGGAGGCGTACGAATCGCGCTTTTTGAAACTAACCCATACAGAGAGGGGTAGACGAGACCCGGGAGTAATAAACTTCAAAGGAGGGTTTCATCGGCTTCTGTTAAAACCATATGTATTTATACAAACCCTGCTTAAGTTCCAATATTCTTATTGTTTTCCAATCCCTACAATTGATAGAAACTAAAGAAAGCATTGTTTTAAAACTAAGCCCATTTTACGCGACCAATAAATACGACTTATTTCATCTCCAATCTCAATTTATCCTTGTCGAAAACACTGGCCGACTAGGCTTATTAGAGAAACACTGGGAGCGTGCTAGTCTAGTCAAAACTACCGCAGTAGGAGCGGCATACCAGCTGGCTTGTCAGCAACTATATCTCCTTCATTTGAAAGCCTGAAATTTCCTCGTGGCCCGGCTAAGGACGTAGGAAAACACAGCTTTTGAATATCTTTTGAATATACCACACACCTATCCAATTAAGGCTTCGTAAATTATGTATTAGAAAATCTCTTCTTGGGGGAAAAAGTAGTAACCCGTGTAAAATGTAATGATTTATATCGTACGAAGGAGCCTCTAAGGCGTATTTTTCAAAGCCAAAACTACGCAATTTATCAAGAAACAAAGTATCCAAGATAAAAGGTTTGGTAGAATTTTTCTAAAATTCAAACTTGCTTTCCTCCACAACTATCAGGACTGTCCCTTTTTAAAAATTTATAGAAACTAAGATGAAGATTTCGAAAACAGGAAAGCATTAAGGACGCAGACCCCCTACCACCGTGATATCTCATATATATATATCCTCTGTCCTGTCCACGACTTTTGGGGAATTGAGGGAGGGGTGGAAGGCTACGTACGTTTTCTATAATTAATTTTCGAAAGCAGTGACCGAAAAATTTAGCGGGCCTTAAATTTTATATAAAGGAAAATAATTTAAGTGGATTGCGTACGACTAACGTTATTGGCACAAAAGGGAAATTAAAAGAAAGGTATTATACACCATTATTTAGCTAGTAATTGATTAATTGGATGATTGGATGCTACTCTAAGTTATATATACAGTTATATAAGTATGACAATGAAAGCATTAAAAATATTCTACAATCCAAAGGGTTAAAAACCAATAGATCGACTTTAAAATGATCGACGTGCATTCGATCGAAAAGGGATATAATTGATACACGAGCATTCGATCGACAAGCGTAACATTTAATCGACAAGAATTCGATCGAAAAGAGTAACATTTGATCGACAAGAATTCGATCGACAAGGGGTCTAATTGTTCGACAAGAATTCGATCGACAATGGGTGTAATTGATGGGCAAGAATTCGATCGACAAGGATCTAATTGATCGGCAAGAGTTCGATCGAAAAGGGGTCTAATTGATCGACAAGCATTCGATCGACAAGGGGTCTAATTGTTCGACAAGAATTCGATCGACAATGAGTGTAATTGATCGGAAAGAATTCTATCGACAAGGGGTTTAATTGATCGGCAAGTATTCGATCGAAATGAGTAACATTTGATCGACAAGGGGTGTAATTGTTCGGCAAGAATTCAATTGACAAGGGCTTTATTTTGATCGATAAGAGTTCGATCGAAAATGAGTCTAATTAATCGACGTACTTTCGATCAAGAAGCGTAACATTTGATCGACAAGCATTCGATCGACAAGCGTAACATTTGATCGACAAGCATTCGATCGACAAAGGTAATATTCAATCGACAAGGGTTCTAATTCATGTATCCAGCTAAGCCTATTTTCCGCGTAAGTTTTAAATTTATTTGTAGTTTACTACTTTAATATCTGTTTGTAATTTTGTTTACTGTTTGATTAAGCCTATTTAAACGATAAAGAAAATCACTTGTTGTTAGCTTATATTCTCCCTTTAAAAACTAAACAACTCTATGTATGAGAACAATACATATATAACAGCTGGTATGTATAATTCAATAATCCGATTGTATTTCAGCGAAATTATAGGATCGTAAAATGCGCAAAAGATATTTTAATAGCCGTCCTAAATTTGAATTTCTGATCCCCGATACACCAACTTATTATCGAAACCTAAAGCCGTATTTAGACAAGATCAATCTTAAGTTGCATTACGTACAAAACTAGTCTACCATCTACCACTAAGAATCTAAATTAGAGGAACAAATTTAAATTTATCTTCGTTCCTAATGAATTGTCTAAGAGCTCGCGATGATATAGTCTCCAACAATGTCTAATTACGCATTAAATGGCTACGCGTATATATGTTACAACGGGTTTCGGGCAAGGAGAAATGAGACACATCCAAATGGTAGATATAGGACCGAACGTGGAATTGAAGTGTTAGTTGCGTTACAGTTTTAATTCGGTTTTGAGACACATTTTTGGTAAAAAAAAAGCTTTTCAAAATATTGTGTTTCTTGATCAAAGATCTAGTGATCTATAAAGCGTGATCATAATATAATTTAAGTATTTTAAATTAATTTAACTCCAAAGCACAAACTAATCATATCTTTCGACCTAGGCGGTATTTCAAAGACAAATTTTCATTGGTATCAGCAATTGAATCATTTTTAAATGAAAATTACTTTAAGCCTATTTTTACAAATTTAAAAATAACAAATTATCTTGAATACCGTTTGTTTTTAAGCATATATTAACTGTCTAAATTGATTAAAAATAACTCGTTTCCACGGTCTAAAGATGTCTAATGGTAAACAGCGATTAAAGTAGGTACAAGAAGGATCAGATAAGGAGAGGAAAAGTGGGAACGGCGCGGCTCCTACTGCGTCGGCCTAAACTCCCACTCTGGGAGAACGGGGGACAGACGGGGGTAGAGATGCTTCGTGGTAAATTGTTGTCACGTGAGTAAAACGAATCCTTTATGAGACGCGCTAGCTAGCGACCACGTGACAACAGTTTACCTCGAGAATTTCCTATCCCCCCTTTCCACCCGAGTGGGAGGTTGGCTCTTCTCTCTCTAACTCAACGCAGCCCCACTTTTCCTCTCCTTATCTGATCCTTCTTGGTAGGTATTAACATAATATATAAGTAGCCAAGGCTTAGCTGTTATATTTAGCGTAACATACCTATATATTTTGGTTCAATCTTTAAAATTGTTTTTAGATATTTACAGGAGAACGGGCTACTCTATTATGAGTACAGTACTTTGGTAGATAAGTTATATGTTATAGCAATACTGTTTGTCGCTTAATATTTAAAAATTTTATAATTGATTTTTATCTATTGGATAATTAGTCCTAGGTTTGATTTAAGTTTAATTTAAGCATTTATCTCCGTGTTACTAAGAATATATGATCGAAATTGAAAGGGAAATTTGGCGTATTAAAATGCCACGCAACTAAACCTTTAGAGGAAATAGGAAATAATCAATATTAGAATGGTGCATCCCGCTTCATTGATCAAGGTATGTCGAGAACCTTTATGGCTATAGCTAACACTAATGTAGTTATTCCGAAACGGCTAACTGCAAAATTAGACACGAATTCTCAATTGGCTATCGACGGATGCTATTCGACCAGGAACCTTATTACGAGCTAAGGAGGCTTAGTCTAGAGAGTAATTAAGCGTAACGTAATTAGAGGAATATTCGACAGTCGAAAAATAATTGAAAAAGATTCGTATATACTCGAATTTTGAATTATTTCACTAATTTTATTTGGGATTAAAGTAAAGCTGATTGAGAAAAACAATAATATAACTCACCAAAAATATTTCCTTATTTTATAATCAATTTCCAAAGTTCCGAAACTTGGAGATGCTAAGCCTTGGTTGCCTAGCTCGGCGAACTAGGCAAGCACGAGCCGTATTTTATTTAATATTCCCGTCTGATCTAGTCGCCAATCATGAGCTAGTACGCGAATTTTTAAAATACGCGTACTTGCTCGTGATTGGCGACAAGAACAGCCGCGAATATTAAAAAAAATACGGGTCGTGCTAGCCTAGTTCACCGAGCTAGGCAGCCTAGGCTTAGCATGGGAACTTTGGAAATTGATTATAAAATAAGGAAATATTTTTGGTGAGTTATATTATTGTTTTTCTCATTATTTTAGCATTCTTAATCGATTAAAAATAGGTTGTTTCGGCCTTTCATTCTCCCTTTAACAAAATCAGGATCTCCATGAAACCAGAAAAAGCTTAACTTTTTTTAAATCATTTTCTTTGATGCGATAGATCATTTTTTTCATTTCTGTTCGTCGTAAATAGAACTATTAATAAAATGTATTAACTTCAAAACATTATTTTCGAATTAAATGAATTCATTTAATTCGATGTCTAGACAGAGATTTAAGTTTTAATAGAATTTGTTTTCATAACGTCTTAATAATTACAGTAACTATGTCTATAGCCTCTGAAAAAAATATTTGAGCCCTTTTCTGATGCGTATTGTTGTTATTTAGAACAAACATCAACTTAAATCGAAAATATAGCATAATACGTTAGCTAGAAATTACCCCCAAAGAAGTAAAGCTTATCGTTATTTAACGACTGTTATTAACAGCGTTCTAGGGATTAATTTTTCCCATCAAAAGGCCCGCTAATTAACAAATTTCTTTTCATCAAAGCGGTACTTCGTTAATTAGATCTAATAAGCTCCTTTTCGAAAAATTAAAAAAAAAAACAAGCTCCGAAAGTTCACACAAAATAACCATAAAAACTATTATATCTGTATAATGGTGACAGTATACTTAAATCTTAATTATCATTAATAAAAGTATTGTACAACTAATTTAAAATATTCAATTAAATATAAGAATAAGGGATAATGAAGACGATGAACATTTCTTTAAAGGGAGAATGCAGCCTTACAAGTTATTTTTCATCGATTTATTATCTTTTAACTAGGCCTATATGCACAAGTAAAGAAATAAACAAATATTAAACTAGAAATAGGCTTAGATGGATACATGAATTAGAACTATTGTCGATCGAAAGCTAGCTCGTCGATCGAAAGCTAGCTCGTCGATCGAAAGCTAGCTCGTCGATCGAAAGCTAGCTCGTCGATCGAAAGCTAGCTCGTCGATCGAAAGCTAGCTCGTCGATCGAAAGCTAGCTCGTCGATCGAAAGCTAGCTCGTCGATCGAAAGCTAGCTCGTCGATCGAAAGCTAGCTCGTCGATCGAAAGCTAGCTCGTCGATCGAAAGCTAGCTCGTCGATCGAAAGCTAGCTCGTCGATCGAAAGCTAGCTCGTCGATCGAAAGCTAGCTCGTCGATCGAAAGCTAGCTCGTCGATCGAAAGCTAGCTCGTCGATCGAAAGCTAGCTCGTCGATCGAAAGGTAGCTCGTCGATCGAAAGCTAGCTCGTCGATCGAAAGCTAGCTCGTCGATCGAAAGCTAGCTCGTCGATCACTAAATCAATTGTGACTAAATCAATTTAACGAGGCCCGAATCGAGTCAAATTGCGTTTCTACTTCAAATTAGAGTTTTCCTTTAACTTTAGGGTAACTATAAAACAAACCCATCTGCCCTGGACAACCTATTCCGAAAACAAATAAAAATGGAAAACTCGAATGATGTATACACATATTCTTGAGAATATATAAATAAATATACTAAAAAAAAAGTTACTATTTTAATATTTTAATCTAAAAAAGTTCTTATAGAGACAGGGTTTCGCTACAAATTCGAATATTCTACAGAAACTTACAGCTTTAGAAGTAACAAAAAAATAACTATTGAAAGGCGTTTATTCGCGGTAAAAATCAAGAGTTTGAAGATTGCCATCGGACGCAGCTGCGTTTTATTTCTTTATTTCTTAAGCCTTAACAAAAATTGTCAGGATTCACCGCCACCAATATCAAAAGTATAAATAAATCACCGAGTATTTAAGCCCTTCCTTTAATAGAAACCTCAAACCTTCCACCCTACACTTATACACTAACTCACAACCTTAGAAAAAAAATATTAGAAATTTCTTCGACAATTTAAAGGGACACTACAAGCTGAAAATAAAAGGACTTCATCTTTCAAATTAGAAGAAAAATATTTTCACATTTTAAAGCGTAGTTTTAATGCTTTGAAAGGTATCAAGAAACCTGGACTTTTGGTCATTTTTAATATATGTTTAATAGCCAATCATAGAACAAGGATTTGTTTCAAATAATCGATGTAACTAAATCAAACATTTTCAAATGGAAAAAACGGACTAATCGTGTTAATCCAAACTTAAAACAGTGCTATATCAAGATACGCGGACAATTCAACGAAATATTTCAAGAATTATAAGGGCAAATTTCGGGATATTTTTCGATAAAGTCAATTTTTCGAATTCAATTAAAGATGGTGAATTATATATCATCATCTTCCATATCATCTAACAGATACACCCAATAGGCTGCCTCATTTTTAAGCCTTTTCGCCTTATGTTGACGAGAGTATTGCAGCAATTCCCAAGCGTTATCGTCATTCAATTGACCAATCAGAGCAGTTTCACTCAATTCTCGTAGTTCATTCAATCCAAATTCACGGGAGACTTCAAAAAGCTTTCGACAAGTTTTGTCCAAATTTTTAGTTTTTCCAATATACAAGTACTCTATCAAATCTCCTAATTCTTCTCCATTCATAACGTCACTAAAGTCAAGAATGGAAACGTTACAAGCGTCAGATTCGTCAGCTTCAAATTCAATTTTCTTCCTAAAATACTCGGATCTCAGTGACAATATGCCCTTGTGACATTTAAACGTACGATCCGAAGAGCGGATAATTAAGTCATATCCGGTACCGTTACGAAATAATGTTTCTACCATTGTACCAGCTAAATCGGTCGCGTTGAATGACTCAATTGGAGGAGGAGTTGGGATTGGGGGTCCCGCTTTCCAGCACACGGTACCGGCGAATTTTATAGTCACATGTCCATCGGGCAAATAAGTTGATTTGAATCTCCTCAAATTTAATAAATTCACCAATTCACCACCAAATCCACCAGTTCCGTTAGAAATACGACTTTCCACATTTATTTTGTAGTTTGATTCGCCCTCTTTCGGGAATAAAGAAATAGTATACGAAGCTGATACTTTAGCTCCATTTGATGATGGTTGGCTTATTATAAATAAATACGCGAGGACCGAATCAAGATCATTGCGCGGGGACACTGTAGCGTACATCGTGAGTTCATATCCGTGTTCAATCTCCTTTGTAAGAAAAACGGGGCTTTGGATGTATTCGCCTTTCACAACGGGATAATTCAAAAAATTTTCTATTTTGTATCTGTAATCGAAAACCAAGCAGCTGTTTTCCGTGGTGAATGAGGCGTTATGAACATTTCCCGCCAGAATTTCAATCAAACAAATAATAGTAATTATTAGTATTCGAAACATTATATTTTCCTGTAACTATATACTTCGCGCGATTTAACTAGAATAAACTATATAATCCAAGTACATCAGTTAAATGAATAAATAACCAGCTAAAATATATAACCTATAATTTGAGAGCATTTAGATAAAACATAAATATTAGATAATGAACAGCGGTTTTTTTTTGATCATTAATCAATAAATATGATATTTTTCAATAGTCAAGTGTTGGAGAGATAAAAGCTAAACGAGAGATAAAGGGAAACTATCAGCTGAAATTGAATCATGTTTTAATTGTAGACAACGCCAGCCTATTCTTTTAATGTCCTATAACATTACAAGCGCTATTGAAGACTGAAATAATATGATTGGTCAGAATTTATTTTACAAAACTTCAGAAATTAATTTAAACAGCAAAAATGAGTCTAAAAATTGTTTGAAAATTCAAAATTCTAAATTCCATTTTAGTTCCAATTTTCCCTTAAAAGCAATTTCTATTTTCCCTTTGTGTTTTTGATGAAAACAAAACTAAAAGTTAAAAAGCTAGCTGATTGAAATCTTGTTCAAAGATGAAGTAATTTTAAGGATCAAATATTGAACCCGAAAATTTAATCATATTTAATTACAGAGGAGGGCGATAGAAGCCTCCAAAAAACCAAAAATGGTGGGCATAAGATGAATTATATTGGTTTTTTCATTCCTCTATTAATATTCATGACTAAAGTCTTTGAATTAAAGTGATATTGCAACTATTTTTCGCGAAAATATATTATTTTTAGTCGTTTTAGTCCTTAGAAAGGGACCAAGAAACTTGGGTTTGCGACTGTAAGAATAAAAACACCTTGAAATATTTTATAAACCAACAATTTTGGTTCAAATTCAAGTAGTTTTTAGCCATTTTTAAAATATATTTAATAGCCAATCATAGAACAGGGATTTGTTTTACAAAAACGGACCAATTATATTAATCAAGACTTAAAACAGCGCTTTGGATGTATTCGTCTTTTTCAACGGGGTAATTTCAAAAATTGTCAAAATCCAAGCAGTTGTTTTCCGTGGTGACAAAAGCTTTAAAAACATTGTCCGCCAGAATTTCAATTAAACAAATAATACTAATTAAGAGTATTCGAAGCATTATGATATTTTCCTGGAGCTAGTTCGCGCTTTGAAAGTTTAAATAACCAGCTAAATTCTATATTATCTAGAGTAATTGGAGAGCATTCGGATAAACTTCCAAGAATAAAACTAGCAAAACATGTTTTCGTCAGTAATATTATATTTTTCCTTAAACGAGGGTTTAAAGTTGAACTACGATAAACTTGGAATAACGTAGGATAAAGGGAAATTACGAAATTTTAATTGTAGACAGCAAAAAACAGAAGTACCGTATACAAATTTAATTTCCGTGATAGGAGAAATCAGACGAATCATTAATTAAGCGTACAAAGTCCTCAATTTCGAATTCGCAAGATGACGAGAGCAAAACAACTAACGCAAATCGAGAATGATTGGAAAAATTCTCGAGGCCTCCAGAAGCGAAAAGACACCATTAACCCTTCACTGATCGCCCGAAGTGGGCCACGGAATTCTCAGGGGTATCAAAATCCAAGGATCAGACCCTACACCTTTAGATGCGTCTGATGGGTCCGATTTTTCCACTTCTCAGAGATTAAACCTCAATCAAAATTAAAAGATTCCATTGACAACGGTTTTTTTACAATTCATTATAATAAATTATTCCAATTTCTATTTTCCCTTCGCGTTTTTTAAATCAAAACTAAGAAGTTAAAAAGTTAGCTGATTGAATTCTCGTAAAAGGCCGATAGAAGCCTCCAAAAAAACCAAAAGGGTGGTCATAGGATAATTTAATCATATTTGTTTTTCCATTCCTTGAACTAAAGTGATATTGCAACTATTTTTCGCGGAAAAACACGCGTATGTCTATCACGTATCTAGCCCTAAATGGATTACTACAGTCTGAAAAAAATATTATTTATAATTAGATTAATTTCAGTAAAGACTTTGAAATCATTTTTAACCCCATTGAAAAGGTCAAATTATAAAATTTGACGTCAAATGTAAATATCATTTGTCAAAGTATATAAAAATTAACTAGAAAAGTTTCTCATTGGCATTAGATACGTCACTATCGCGTCACGGGTGACGTATGAGCAACGTATCCTTTTTAGACACCTCCTACTTTATTGAATCGCCTATTCCAACTTCGAAATTGGATTTAGGCTTAGCTATCGTTTCATTTCTTACGTTTCATCAAGGAGGATCAGAGAAGGAGAGGAAATGTGGGGACGGCGCGGGTCCTACTGCGTCGGCCTAAACTCCCACTCTGGGAGAACGGGGGAATGACGGGGGTAGAGACGTTTCGTGGTAAAATGTTGTCGCGTGGGTAAAACGAATCCTTTATGAGACGCGCTAGCTAGCGACCACGTGACAACAGTTTACCTCGAGAATTTCCTATCCCCCCTTTCCACCCGAGTGGGAGGTTGGCTCTTCTCTCTCTAACTCAACGCAGCCCCACATTTCCTCTCCTTCTCTGATCCTCCTTGGTTTCATAATGTTTCAAAGCATATTTAAAAGTTCAAATCTATAAAAAATAACTAGTTTCCATCTTCTAGTGTATATTTAAGTCTCAATTTAAGTAGAGATAGGTTGTATTAGGAACTAAAAATAAATTCAAGTTTTTGGTAGCGGTTTTTCTGACTCATTTTAAAGATTTTAAGTAATGATAAGACTATCTATTTTCCTCCATATATTGTTCAGTATATATTGGGTATTACTCCTCCCTACCAATGAGCGAAAGGTTCGGCGCGTAGGATATAGGCTAGGCAAGCTGTCAAGATATGATGTTGGCGATCGACTTTTAGTCGTTCCTTTCATGAGGTGGCCCATGCCATCGCCCAGAGAGAGAGAAACCGAAGCAGACTTCCATCTCGTTTCTCATACTCCCACTATAACACTTCCACACAAACGGCTCTATATTTTCATTTTTAGGTCAAGGGTGACAGTAGTTAGGGTGAGTTTCCTAATGTCACATTATGTAGTAGTAGATTTCATTTTCTTATTTGGCCGAATTCCGAATAATTTTCCAATTTTAATCATTTTTAACCAAATTAGAAGATTTTCCTTATTAGGAAAGCCAATGTCCTTTGATAAAATGAAAAGTAAAACACTATATTTCAAGCTTTTCTTGACCTTATACGTCGTTGAGCGTTGACCGCCAATGGTAAAAGATTACCCAGGTTCCGTAAAACCGTGATGACGAAGAGAAATCCTCCAACCATCGGTTCAATTTAAAATTCCTCCTACGAAACTTCCTACGAAGTAAACAGACGCGAAACTGGGGCTTGTCGTAACACCCGCATCTTGTTTAAAAATCCAAGTCTATTCCTCCACGTTCTCGTCCTTTTCAACATCCTCTCCCTACATCAATTGGTCGTCCGATCCGCTAGAGGGCGTAAGAAACTTTTCGAGCTTTAAGCTTCGCCGCATTTTGCTTGGAGACTAGAAGCCTTCTCCGGGATCTGATTCTCTCTCGCGTCTCTCTCTCGTGTCGCTAGTCTTCTCTTGTCGATCCGTTTTCGCTGATGCGGACGTAGAAAGGACCAGAAAGGACCAGTAAGAGGAAGGAGAAAATAAGATATCGTATAGTTCAAGCGATCTTTCGGGCCTTGAACCTTTCCTATCGTGACTTCGGTCAATCCGGGAGACGTCTTTAACGTCTATGTGCGCGCGCTGAGGAATCGACCTTTTGAACCCTTCTTCCTTCGTCTCTTATGAATATCTAACGAAAACTCGACGTCTTCGAAATTCCCGACCCTACTAGTAGTTAAGTGGAGTACCAGAGAGTCTAACCGGTTAAATGTTCTCTAGGGGAATATTGGTCTTCCTATAAGGTGAAAAAAAGAAAAAGGCCCTTCCATTGTCGAGTTAGAAAAACACGAACGGACTACTGGCGCCTCGACGATTGCCTCCGCGAGCTCTAGTTATCAACGAGAGTTCTGAGAACTTTGACACGTGTATTAGAAATATTCGACCCTTCGATTTTATACGGGATATGAATTAGGTATTTGAAAAACCTTTTTTTGCGTACACTTTGTTGCATTTTTATTTAGCACAGTTTGTTTGTGGGGCTATAACCCTAATTTAAACTCTTTAAATCACTATCTTTGGGGGTTAAATAATAGTTTTGTATCATTGTATATGGTGGGTTAAGTTTCAATATGAAACCATAGTTTAAATTGAGTGTAATGTGAATTACACTTTAGCGTTTTCCATTAGGAAAATTTTAATACCAGATGGCGATAGTTATAAAAGCTTTCATGAAATGATGGAAAATATGTATTGTCGAAGACTGAATAGGCGTTGGGTTAATTTGATTGGTTATATTTTATTCAAACTTAAACGGCCAAAAAAATGTATTCTAGAATTTTTAGATAATAAATATACGACTAAAGTTGATTAGTTATGTTAATTAGCAATTTAAAATTAATCAGTTTTACTATCTAACTATCTAATAAGATAAACATATCTTATTTATTTTAGGATTTAATATTTTACGTTACGCAAACATCCGATATAAAAGAAAGCTAAAACGAAATGGTAAAACGCTTCGATAAATAGCAAAAGAGGACATCAAAGCCTTAACAAGATTATCCCTTGTTTAGATTTCTAAAGGAAAATCCCCTTAAAGGTTAGCTTATATATACAGAAGCTTTTTTTTTCTAAGGTTTCTGAAATCCGATTCCAAATTCTTTTGAAGAACTAATAATAAACCTATTTCAGAGTTGATAATAATACTATTTTTTCTCTTACTAGCTTTAACATGGTGTAGTAATGCGCTTCAGCATTCGCTAGTTTTGCAAACTACTCTTGAATTAAAGAATAAATTGGGATATGCTAAAGATTTATAGAAAACCTTAGAGAAAACAAATAAATATAAGTTTAAATTAAATGCACTTCGAAGTACTTTCATGAAAAATACTCCACGAATGAAACAAAAATGTAGTAATGGCATAATATTGACTATTTTGATTATAAAATATATTTTTTTACTTATTTTTTGATACAGAAATTAATTACCTAGTTAATAATAGAAATAATTGGGAGGTCTATAAAAAAGCGTAGCGATGCCATTGGAATCAATCCTTTAACCAAAATAAGGCCTTAAAATTTGAATCTAACCAATTAGAGAGAGCCAATTGTTTGATACCGATTTTATGAGTCGCCACCACACGGTCGTAAAGTGAACTGTTAAGTTTAATTGTTGCATTCGGAACTAATTGACCAAATAAAAATTTTAAATACGTTTCATTACCCCTTTAAAATCTCACAGTTCATAAATTCAATGAATTGTTAAAAATCATTTAAAACTATGTCCATCTATTTAAAATATTTGCCATAATTAGAATATTTTAACTGAGTAGATATAATCCTAAAATTTACACACATTCGTAATAATTTCCATAAACGCGATCTCTGGACAAAGAATTCGGGAATTTCAATTAGCTAGACTAATTAAAATTTCATCAAAATATTTACGACATATCTAAGGAACCCTACATTAAAATTCCAACGAGGGAAATTCAAACTATGTAAACAGAACAATATGTAAATATTTATATATCATTTGTTTAAAATTCTAACGGTTTTAGAAATTCTATTTATTCAAAATATTTTTCGATGGAGAAGAATTTCAGTGGGAACAGGACATTATTGAAATCAATGCATGCACCATTTATTGTAATTATAAATTAAGCTATAAGAGGTACGATGAAGTAATCTAAGACATTTTAACAAGGAAATAATAATATTTCAAAGACTTTAGGTAGAAAAGATTAAAGATTCAATTATTTTGTCTTTAGGATGATATTATTGTAAAACCTTTTCTTCAAATAGAATTTAGTTAGGGTTATCGATTTACAACACCATGCTCTTCTACGAGAAATGTATTTTTAGATCCTTGCCAGACTAGTTAAAAGAATAGTTATTGAGGCGTCTGTTCGTGAAGTTATATTTTACCTTGTTTTAGGAAACGAACCAATTTAGCTTCGTCTTCATTTTCGTTATCAATAAATATATATCTTTCAAATTAACACAATTTCCAAGTCACGGAGATCGAGATTGCACATTCGTGTTAGATAGAAATCTAATGATAAAATTCTTATCTGAATATATTAAATTCAGCCATTCAGAGACTGTATATGAAATAAATTCGTGCCACAATAGAGAGACAAGATGTTTCCGGAATATTAAGCAAATTTGTCGCGTACGTGATTCGCCCGAGCAAATAGATAGACTTTGAAAGACTAAGGAAAGGTCGAGTCTCACGATAAAATATGCTTTTCAAAGTTAAAATAATACCAGAGGTATATAATAACCCCCTTCGGGGGGAAGTATGAAAGGTAGGCAAAATCGACGAACAACGAGTGCCCGGCGTAAATCGCGGCGGATCGACACACCGCTTTACTCCCAAAAAATAGTTACACCATTTTGAACCTCACTAAATTTTCCCTATGCGCACTTCCGGAACTCGCGAGCCGAAGTCAACCTTC
This sequence comes from Odiellus spinosus, assembly GCA_963920705.1. Lineage (NCBI taxonomy): Eukaryota > Metazoa > Arthropoda > Arachnida > Opiliones > Phalangiidae > Odiellus > Odiellus spinosus. Next base: position 21,890,098 of record OY987233.1, on the reverse strand, counting down.
GACTCCATTTTAACAGACAGCCTGACTCCCGAGACAGGAAGTTCTAAACACAAATCGAGCCGTCTTGTTTATACAAAGATCATTTACTAGAGTAGCGACATTGAGAAGTCCAGCGCGAGCTAGTGGCCTAGATAGTCAGCAGCGGGCTCTTGTTGTTCGTGACTTTTATCATTGGTAGTATAGGGGCTTTCATACTTCCCCCCGAAGGGGGTTATTATATACCTCTGATATTACTAAAGGTACATTTACACGGACCTTTACTGATGGGGCGTTGTTTACTTTTATGATATATAATTATAGACTTTTGTTATTACGATAACTTTTACATCAATAGTCAAGTAATTTCTATTGTTAATAGTCGAACCAGTCACAACCCAATAGCTACAGAAGCCATCAACAATTTTTGATGTATAGAAATTCGTTCAACAACCAACCGCATAGGGTTGTCCATTTTTTTATATTTCTTTATTTTTGGTTTCTAAATACTTGTCAAAAACATCAAAATCATATCTTCCTATCAACCCAATTTTTTCTTTCTTAATCGTAACGAAGAAGAAAAAACCTCATCATCAAATAGAAAAAAAAGAAAGCTTATTTTTAGAATGACGACCATAAACAAGCTTTGAGAAAATGCAGGAATATTTTAGTTAAAGAGCTATAAAAAAAGAAAATGAAAATTACCCAAAAAAGGGCTTAACTATTCACCAGAAACTTAGCTTAATTTCCCTGTGAAGTTTAGATTTTACTGGAGTTTAAAGGGAGAATGCAACCTAACAACAAGTGATTTTTTATCGATTCCTTATTGTTTAAATAGGCCTAATCCACTACTGAAAATATTTACAAACAAATATCTAATTAGAAATAAATTTAAAACTTACCCTGAAAATAGGCTTAGTGGGATTCATGGAGATCCTGTTTTCCTCGCGTGTAAGGTCTAGCGACCAATCGCGCGCGACGTAAGTCTCGTGGAGATCCCGCGTGAACGACGGGCCTTTGCTCATTGGTCGCTAGACCTTACACGGACGCGATTCAGGATCTCCATGAATCCCGCTAAGCCTAATTTATTCATAAGTTTTAAATTTATTTCTAGTTTAATATTTGTATTGTAAACTTTTTATCGATGGATTAGGCCTATTTAAACGGTAAGGAATCGATAAAAAAAAATCACTTGTAATTAGGTTGCATTCTCCCTTTAAAGCTAAACTCATATGCAATATAATTTTAATTTAAATAAAATTAAATATGTTGATAAAATAAATGCAGTCATTAATAGGTATTTGGGTAATAATTACAAAAATAATCTTACATTAAATCTTTAGTAATTAAATTAAATTTTGGTTAAAAAATAACTAATTCTTCAGTTATTGTTTTAAATAGTGAAGTTAATTTTTTAATAAATTCTTATTTTCTGAATTTAACTTCTAATTTATTGGGTAAAATATACTAAATTTGGTTTGTACTAGCTACTGTTCGTTCTAAGCTTCTGTCTAATTTTAAGGTAGGGGTTTTTATAATGGTTAAAACCCTAAAGTGGGGTTTTTTGCGAATTTGAACCCTGTAATTTTTTTTTTTTTCAAGATGATATCCAACTTTAAAATTTTACTATTACTCTTTACTTAATGGCTGTAAAATTAACTTACGATAAGTAAAGCCCCTGCCTTCTGTTTTATTCTAATTTCTACATTGAATATGACCCTACTTCATCTGGAAGCTTTTTTTTCACATATATCCCTATAGTAAGGGCATTCGATTTTTCTAATAATAGCTTCAACGTTGGGAGAACTTGAGACTAATGCTCTTAGATGTAGCTGCCCAATGGGCCTACTACGCATTTTCTAGTATTAAAAAGAGTATAAGTTGGAAGAAGAACCTGAGGCAGAAATTCTAATGGTACAAATTTAAGTATATAAGCTTAAGAATTCGCTACTGTGCACGCTTTTAGGAGAAATTTCAAAAATCGATAATGACGAAGCTTTATTACACGGGTGGAAATAGTAATAGGCTATGATATTAGAACGCGTATATTACAGGTACCAACGCGCTATTATCATCTCACGGTCTATGATGATTTAAATTTTTAAAGGGAAACTGAAATAAAAATTTAATATGTTTTTAGAATCGGCAAATTTTTTCTCAAATTTTTAATCGATATTTAAGCGCTTAATTTGATTTCTAAAAATAGAATTAATCGGAGAAAAAATTAGTTGTTTCTTTAAAACGTCGATAGATGGCGATATCGACGCCGTTCAAAAATGATAATAATCTAATTGGTTAGATTGTTCACCTCACAGAAATTCAATCTTCGCAATTTTAACACCCAAAAATATTCCGAAAATTTGTTAGGTTAATTAATTATCATTAATTATGATATGACGACGTAATCTGTACTTTCACGAAAAAGACAGCGCGACAGCGACCTTATCACGTGCTAGAAAGCGCGAGAATCAACTCTAATAGCAAAATCACGTGACTATATTGATGACGTAGTATCGCGTGGGAATTTAAAAATTGGAAAATGGCAATCAAAATATTTATGATTATGATATATGTATATATATTTTGAATCGAATTTTAACGATATTTTTAAAAACGCTACTAAAATTCAATTTGGAGCTCATGGAAAATCCGTGATACCTTCACTTTAACCAGAGCTATTTTCCCATAATAATATTACTTTTCGTAATGTATTCCTTATTTTTAATAGGGTTAATAACTGTTGGACTGGAATAGGTTTCTATATAAAGGCGTTAGAATGTTTCATTTCAAAAATAATTTACTTTAAATGTATATTTCTGAATGAGATACTAAAATTATAAGAGTGAAAGAAGACCCATAAATCGTCAGATGTTGGGTACTATCTACCAAGAAACAGACTAAGAGGAGTGAGAGGGTCCTAATTTGTAACAGAAGTTAACGAAAGGTCTTGCAAGTTGATTATTATAATGGTCCATAAGTTCCACCCCTTTCATGTTTATCTAGATGAAATCAGAAGCAGATGAAACCCTCCTTTGAAGTCTACTACTCTAATGTTCCATATAGCGCTCCTCTCTGTATGGGTAAAATTCACAATTTTACGAGATCGGAGGGGTCCTACTTCATACCCCCTGTCTACGGAAAATTGGAAATTCTCTCTCTCCACAAACGACGACGTTTTTGGACGAACTACTAAGCTGCTAGAGATATTCGCTCGACGAACTCCCGCTCCGAAAATATCTACCGTTAAGGAGGCGTACGAATCGCGCTTTTTGAAACTAACCCATACAGAGAGGGGTAGACAAGACTAGGGAGTAATAGACTTCAAAGGAGGGTTTCATCTACTTCTGATGAAATTGAAATATCTAATCCCTTTTTGTGCTGGGAGGGGTTTTATCACTGGATAGGGTTTAATCTTTGTACAAACCCTCAAATATCTCTCTAACCTCAAACCTTTATTTCTATTTTCAGATGTAACGACTTAAAAGAAATAATTCTAAATTACCAAATATCAACCGGATATGATTCCAAAGAATATCAACAAGAGATAAAGGCTCTACCCATCGAAATAAGTGTTTTAAAGTATAATAATGCCGTTAGAAAAGAAACGGACTTCGCGTCACCAACCAATACCGGGTAACGTCAGTGGCGGTGGTACAAGTAGCGGAGGTTATTGTAACCAAAAATCCGTGGGTTTCCCGGAAAGACAAAGGCCTAGCAAATGTCGTTCGTGTTGTCGCAAGTTCACGGCATTCATGTTTTCGCACGTGGGACTATGCGCCTTAGTGATTGGTTACAGTATCATGGGGGCCTTCGCTTTTCGGGCCTTGGAGTCTCCGTACGAAGTTGAAAAGGCTTCCCAAGTAATCGCGATGCGGGAAAAAACTGTACATCGTCTTTGGGATATTACGGTAGAGTTTAATGTTCTGTACAAAGACAATTGGACGTCGACCGTCGGCAAGGAGATACAAGAGTTTCAGAACAAACTAATTACGGCCGTAAAAGAAGGTTACGATGGGAAGGATCACGGTAGTAGCCAGTGGTCGTTTTCGGGAGCTTTTCTTTACTCACTTACGGTGATTACGACCATAGGTACGTATCATTGCTTTTTACTTTTTCGAGTCTATAGGCTACGGTTGTTGTAAAAAGGATTTGTAAGAACTTGAAAGGATGAAGTTACAATTCTAGAAGTTTAGGTTTCTTTTATGGCTTTTACTCGTGGTAGTTCCGAGTAGGAGGAGTTCCCGGACTGGATTTTATATCGAAGTCTTAAAACCCAAACGGTCCGTTGGAATTTCGACAAGTTAAAAATAAATTTATCCTTCGTCAAAAATTATTTGAAGTCAAGTTGTTATTTTCTATTATTAAACGTTGATGAATAGTCGTTAATTTATTATAATTTCAGGGTGACCACTGGAAATTTGAAAATCCTATATAGGAAATATAGGAAAATATAGGAAAATATAGGAAGAATTTTATGTAAAATATAGGATAAAATAGGAAGAAATAAGTGGAAAATATATGATAAATTAGGAAAATAATTAATTAAAAGTAGGAATCGTGTTTATTATTGCGTCACAACTCTCGCCAACGGTTTAAACACGGTATTAATACGATCCAATTGCTTAAATAGTATGGAATTTTACAGACTATTTTAACTGGAAAATGTACAGTTAAGCTAAAATAATCTTATACAGCCACAGCTGACAGGATGATTTAGAACTTTACCCTTAACTAGAGATTTTTGAGTAGAAATATAGGAGATTATAGGAATTGACATTAAATTATAGGAAAAAAATAGGAAGGAGGTGAAAATATAGGAAAAAATAGGTAATATTGAAAAGTGGTCACCCTGTAATTTTAACTGATACTGTTTTTGATATAATTTAAGAGTTTTTATTCACCAATAATAACTATTTGAATGGCTACTCAATTCTGAATCCATGAAAAATCTATGACAACCTTATTATACCTTTTCTTATCGGACAAATGTGACTCCTTCATGAAATGGAAAAGTTAGGGGATATTTGAAAAATGTATTGGACATTGTCCAGTGTCCTGCTTTTATTTCCTTATCGGTGTATTCATATGGGATGCACCATAAATACTTAATCTCCATAATATTAATATTGGCTTTATGAATTATTGCACAGAATTTTAAAATTTCAACTATTAATTCTAATGTTTTATTAAAAATTAAATAGCGCCTAGTTCGTGAAACCTAAAACCTAAGCAATAGGTTAATTCGTTATCTATTAATATATATATTTAAATAAGTAATGGTAAATTCACCGGGGTACCAAGAAATAAATTTGAAAAATATACTCAACCTTTCTAAATTTCCCAAAAACACTTATACCTTTATATAAATCCCATCAGACCCCAATGTCAATTTATTTGCAAATTCGCTAATTTAACGCTGCCAGTTTCGGCCCAAATTTGAAATGAAAGAGGTCATAGTCGGTACCACTCGAATCTTCAACGTGGTTTAATATAATTTACTAATTATCTCCAATAAATTAAAAGCGTATATTGAATTAGGACGAAGTTGGGAAACCTCTTGAAACCTGAACGAAAAGTCAAATTCATTTTAGAAAATTAAACTACTTTTCTTCCTAAGGGAGTTTTAACGCGTGTATCCATTCGCTGTAGCTTTATTTTTGCTTAGGTTTCGAAATTATCCTGATTATACGTATAGGTAGAGTGTAGGGTTTTCCCACCTCCATAGTGTATTAACTGCCATAATTATCCAAACGAGATTAAGAATCTCTCGAGAGACTAACGCCCTCTTACACGCTAGGCGCTACTGAAGTATAATTTACCAAGTTTTCTAAAGCTAGTTTTCGGGTCATGCCCCTCAGGAAAATCCTATTCCAAACGTGAAAATTTTGAGTCGTGTTTCAAGGAGACTTCGTCGAAAAGTTTTATCAAACTTGTCGGTGTATGCTTGTTGATTTTTAAATGTTATCAAACCACAAACTTACAAGAACAATAAATATTTAAGATCATTATAGTCGCGTTCATACTAGGGCTTGGAATCGATTTAAAACGATTGCTTCGTGAACCAGTTTCGTACCGATTAGGTTTCAATAATCGATAGATGAAGACACAATAAATAGATTTATAAAGATAACGCGTGACGATTAAAACGATTCCTAGCGATTTTGATATCGGTTTAATTTTACCGTTTCAAATCGATTAAGAAATGCTAATGTGACCTTCGATCTTCATAAATCGATTTATTACGGTTTCATCTATAGTTTGATGAAGCCAAATCGGTTTGAAATTGGTTCCTAAGTAGTTTAGATAAATCGATTCAAATCGATTCAAGAAAAAAAAGGGTTTTTGTTCACACGACAGCAACGAAACAATTTGAAACGATTTAAATCGATTCTAAGGTCTAGCAGAAGCCGATGAAACCCTCCTTTGAAGTCTACTACTCCAATGTTCCATATAGCGCTCCACTCTGTATGGGTAAAATTCACAATTTTACGAGTTAGAAGGGGTCCTACTTCATCCCCCCCTGTCTACGGAAAATTGGAAATCCTCTCTCTCCACAAACGACGACGTTTTTTTTGACGAACTCCGAGGCTGCTAGAGATATTCGCTCGACGAACTCCCACTCCGAAAACATCTACCGTTAGGAGGCGTACGAATCGCGCCTTTTGAGAATAACCCATACAGAGAGGGGTAGACAAGACCCGGGAGTAATAGACTTCAAAGGAGGAGTTTCATCGGCTTCTGGGTCTAGTATGAATGCATCTTTAGAAAACAGATCAAATAATTGAATTCGTCGTCTTCATTAATTGTTAATTTGCCCAATTAAATAGTGTTTTTATTTTCTTACAAGTTACAACCATATTACGGGTTACATAAATATCAAGTCGACTCTGGAAGCCATATATGAATCTAAATATCTTCATATTAAACAGATGCCGCAAAGGGGGGGTTTGGTTTTTTTGGATAAAGGGGATATTTTTACACAAACCTACAATTGAATCTTAACTTTCACTCGCAAGCCGCTTTGGCGAAAGTTCAATGAACGAGTTTAACCAAAAAACTTTTTTTTTGTCTTTTTTTATCCTTCTATAGCTGTAATACAATTAGTGTCAAAGTCAATTCAAATTGTTCCAACGTAACCAAATTTAAATTCGCGTTTTTTCAAAGATATTCTAGAATACTTAGTGGAATGAAATAAAAGAGGCTAGCTGCATGTGCCTGGAAATCTTAAATCTAATTTTTCATTTTTGGTTTTTAGAAGAAATTATCACTTAGTTTGCAAAACTGCGCCGTGTCTCAAAGGCATTTAGGTTTAGGTTACCTTAGATTAGAAGATTGCACCATGGATTAATCAACCTCACAGGGATAATTCACTCTGGTAAAAATGATTGTTAGAATCACACCCTGGTGACAAAAATTGTCTACACCGGAAGTTTCTACCTACCGATACACGGGGTGAAATATTGAAGGAGAAAAAACTCTAAAGCAGACGATGCTCTCATGGATTACTTCCGGATTTGTATCGGTATGGGGGTAAAATTGAGGGGCAGGATCATATGTCTGACAGCCATGTTTGAAACAAACATCTTCAACTACTAGTATAGCAAATCGTAACAGAGTGAATTATCCCTGTGAGGTTGATTAATCCATGGTTTCACACACATGGTCATTAGAGCTCGGCATAACAGGGTTTTTATTTGCAATTGGAATTTCTAACCAATGGAAATTCGATCGAATGGGGTTTCTATCCAATGAGAGTATACCGTACTAGTCAAGCTCGTCCGTTGCTGTAACTGGAGCCGCTAAAACCTCCACGCGTTACTATAAACTGCGTGAAATACGTTTTAAGTTCGTTACCCTATAAATTATTCCCAAATGAAATTAACGCGATTAACGGGGTAACACGGGAAACTTAGTCCAATTCCTCTGACACTTAATTCCTACTTCCAAGTGACAAACGGGGCAATAGATATATTTTTAGTAATCCGTAAACGCGCTAAGCTTATTCTATCTCCATTAGCTAAGCCTCTTTGGTTATAACCGTGGTGCGTGCTGCATTACTACGCTTCTATAAACCACTATAAATTGTCAGCGCGTGCAACCCTATTACCAACATTAATCTATAAATAAATAAATTAACCAATTTACCAGTAAGTCTAGCTTTGTACTTACTGTCGACTCAAAATGGAATATAATATATATTTTAGTTTACAGCAAATACAAGGCCTTTAATCTCATCAGAGAATAACCACGAAATGGATCTGAGACTCAAGCTATTATGTGATTTCGTGATTTGAGCCTAACACGGCCACAGAAAAGAATTTTAAACTTAAATTTTCTAATTATAGGGTTCCCGAAAATATTAATTAAGCCGAGTCTAAACCTTCTACAACTTTTGTTAAATATTCTTTGCGTGTATTTTAACAAATTATGTCTTTGCTTTGACTTTTGACTTATGATAACCTTTCCTACAACTAAGCTTGTTATCAAAAATTGACAATTTTAAAACTAACTCTTGGGAAGTAATTTATGTACTTTTGATCACACCATTTAGTTAAAAAAATGTTTACGTTAAACACAATGAACAAAAACATAATTTTAATCAATTTAAAGCTACGCTACGTGGTCTATTGGTAGCTAGTCTCTGATATCATAAAATGAAATCGTAGCTTTATACGCACTAACAACTGAAAGTGATTCTGACTACTGAATCGTATAGAAAAATCCCTTTGAGATATCAGCGTGGGGAAGCAGGGTTTCCACTTTATCTCTATGGAAACCGAGGCTTATGAAGGTATACGAGAATCTTTAGCTAAGCACGTTTTGCGCCGCGTGTATATGCACTGAAAGGTGCCTTGGTCAAACGCCCATAACCCCTCCATCAATTCCCCCTGGCTTTCTGATAGCATCTAGATGAGGTTAAACAGACTTAAAGGGGGAGTGGGGGGGGGGGCTTCACCGCGTGAGGGGGGAGGTACTGGGGGCACAACCCTCCTTTATTGTATAATAGAGTTTGACGCAGCCGTTATGTGATGACGATTTGATCCAGGGACTTTCTATCTATAGTTAGAAGAGCGTGCCTCGGGATCGTAGGGGAATTTCAGTGCCATTCTGACTCTATCCATTGAGATGGAGTCAATAGAGAGAAAGGCGTGGATGGAATAAACTTAGCTTACGCATACAATGGTCTCCCGTAAACTCTACATTATTGCTTCAAAGAAAAGGGGTGAGGTTAGAAGACTTTGGGTCGATTTCAATGGTATGCCACGTACGACTTCATCTACACAAATTCACAGATATTAAAGAGTAATATCATCCCGAGGACATTATTATTAATATATAATGGATGAAATTTGCTAATTAAGCTTATTTTAAGATAAAATAAAATTGAATTTAACATAATTGCTTGCAAGAGATACAAATTTATGAACCGAAAAGTTTGCAGTTAGAGTGAAAGAAACTTAAGTTGTCAGCTGCATGAAGTTTTGAGATGGGAGGTCAATATTGGGTTGTTTTCTTGTACCGTGGTTGCTACAAATCACCAAAAACTACCAAACTGGTCATCAGCACTGAGGCTAGGATTTGGGTCCACTTGATCGACTCCCAAATGATCGACAAGAGGTCCACTTGATCGACACCCAAATGATCGACTCACAATTGATCGACAAAGGGTCCACTTGATCGACTCCCAAACGATCGACAAAGGGATCAAATGATTGATGCCTAATCCCAAATTACCGACAACAAAGGGTGCATTTGATCGTTTCCCAATTGGTCAACTTCGTAATAACGATTATAAATAGATTAACCAACCTAACCTAACCCTATCCTAACCCAAACCTAACCTAACCTAACCTCACTTAACCTCACCTAACCTAACCTAACCGACAAACGAGTACTCTGACCCCATTTTCACGGAATAATTATTATTTGAATTAGTTCTTATTTATATACCATAATTTAACCTTTAATAGTTTCTTGCAAAAAAACTTTGACCTATACTCGTTACTCGCTAAAAAACTGGGCTGTCGATCAATTGGAATGGCTTGTCGATCAAATGGGAGTCGATCAAACGGTAGTCGATCAAACGGACTCCTTGTCGATCAATTGGAAGTCGAGCAAATGAACCTAAGCCGAGGCTAGAGATTGGGTTTAAAATTTTTGGAAGATAGCGATTATAAAATATTTATTTTTACTATCACGGTAATTTTTTTCCTATGAAATGACAATGCGTTAAAACTGTGACGCGAATTGATACACGATGTTAAACCTCACGGGATAAAAGTAGTCACCAATAGCTTTCCTTGAAAATGAGCGTGGTATTATAATCATTTTCAACCTTATTGATTATTTAACCTGCTTTTAAACTAAACCTTAAACCAATATATTTTTCTTCAAATAAAACTTTTTTCAAGAGAGATGAATTAAGATTTCAATTTCAACGAAGGCAAACATCGGACCAATCGTATTAACTCTACTATTCAATGCGCTTTATCAATTGAAATTCTTAAAATATCGTACAAAAATTATTATAGTCTGGGGCTTTCAATTCATCTGATAGTATTTGAATTTTAAACTCAATTTTTCTGAATATTAGCGTACAATTGTAGGCTACACGTAGGTTACTACGGCTCTAATTGGTCAATCGACAGAACGTGATCTCTCTCGAGAGAGACGACCTGATTGGGGACTAGCTGCTTGAGTAACAAGAGGTGTAGTGTCTGTTGGAATCGAGAGAGAAAAATGCCTTGACCAAGTACTTACAAGAATATCATTAAATTGAAAGATTTTCTTTCGATTTGCTAATTATTTTTAACTCTTGGAGTTAAAGGGATAATGAAGATAATAACATTTTATAGGGTGATTAAAATAATCAAAAAAATGTTATTAAAACTCACCAAAGTTTTCTAGTTAATTAACAGAGCCAGAGGTATATAATAACCCCCTTCGGGGAGAGTATGAAAGGTAGACGACCCAATTAGAAAATTTTGTTCCTGATGTGTATTAGATTTTTTTCTTGTCCATACATGCCTACAAGGAGCGTATACGATTGGACGAAAGGTCTAAGTACACGTTACTCGTTGAAGTACGAGTTCACCCTTCGAGAATTCTTTCTAACCCGTTAAGCAACCGAATTCGTCTATAGTAACTAAAGGGTCTATTTTAGAAACCAGCTTTTCCCTATTATCTCTCGGGAGAATTGAAATATCTTCGACCCATAGCAACCGAGTAATTGGTTCGTAGAATTTATTTAGGGGCCGAACCAGTTCCTTCTTATTGTTTTCTAAGTAAGAATGATTGTAATGAAAATCCTTTTGGACGGAATCTTACCCAGTAAGCGGCTTATCTTCCGCAGCGAGGAACTGATTAAACTTAATGCGCTATACTTTAATAAGATATCGGATTGCAATCGATAAGCTTGATATAAACAAGGGAACGGACTAGATACTACCATTACATTAGGCACGAAATAGTCTACTATACTAAAGATACAAAGTTATAGGTTCCAGAGTAAATTGGGATTTAATAATGGAGTTAAAAATGAAACAATGGGATAGATTAAGTTCAATGTTTAGGGACCTCTATCGGTGCAATTAGACACCATCAATATAAAAGCTACGTTCACACTTGCCACTTTGAAACGTTTTTCAAATCGATTTTCCAAGACATTAATTTTGTTTCTTGATCAAAGATCTACACGGATGACCCCAAAAAAATGAAACAATGGGATAGATTGAGTTCAATGTTTAGAGGCCTCTATCGGTGCAATTAGACACCATCAATATAAAAGCTACGTTCACACTTGACACTTTGAAACGTTTTTCAAATCGATTTTCCAAGACATTAATTTTGTTTCTTGATCAAAGATCTACACGGATGACCCCAAAAAAATGAAACAATGGGATAGATTGAGTTCAATGTTTAGGGACCTCTATCGGTGCAATTAGACACCATCAACACAAAAGTTACGTTCACACTTGACACTTTGAAACGTTTTTCAAACCGATTCGAAGGTTCAAATCGATTTTCTAAGACATTAATTTTGTTTCTAGATCAAAGATCTACACGGGTGACCCCAAAAATTTATTATTTGATCTTTCCAAAACGGTTAAAAATCGTTTCAAAGTCTTTAGTGTGAACGCGGCTAAAATAAAGTCACATGGGCCTTTAGAACCATAAGAAGTCTCCTTTGTTCTTAAAGAAAGTATGCCACCTAACAACAAATGATTTTTTTATCGATTTCTTGTCGTTTAATCCACTAGTTAAAGAATTATGAAACTAGAAATAAATTTAAAACTTACCCGAAAAATAGGCTTAGCTGGATTCACGGAGATCAGCTGAATTTCATCGCATTGAACAGTCATCGACCAATCAAATGTTATTGGAAGTCTAATGGCCTTAACGACAAGCCTTTGCTCATTGGTTGTCGACTCAAATGCGAAGAAATTCATAATCTCAATGAATCCAGCTAAGCCTATTTTTTAATTCTACATTTTTAGTTTGTATTTTTTTTAACTGGTATATTAGGCCTATTTAAACGATATGTTATAGATCAAATGCGAACAAATCCATCCTATTAGTCTCTAGAATGATCCCATAAAGAAATCACGCCACTAGATATATTAATGAGGTACTCTAACTTTTCTTTATAGCATTAACACCACGTTATTCGTATATACATAAAACAAGAGAGTCATATCTAACCTTTAATGTATATTATTATTATGTATGTAATAAACTCAATATTCCCCGACTTACATAACCCTATGGACCACAAAACGTATGAAGGCAAATAGGTTTATCATCTATCTTGAAAACGCTACATAAAACCTAACGCATTTACACGGAAGCCTGATGCTCTATGGTATTTTTTTTATCAAATACGTATTCTATTTCTATAAGTCGCAAAAATAGGTTTCCAGGAATTGGGATCCTTGCGGGACTTCGACGACTCGCGAGATATAGCTTGTCATTATATTCGGCAAAAATATGACTATACCGGCTATTACAGGCCTATGAAAAGGCCCTGTATGATTCGAATGGGACTATTTGCGCGGAAGAAGCCAGCCCGAATACGCGCGTCTTAGAGACTAAAGAAGCTTCCAATAGTATTCATGTCCGACTACAGACTGTAATGTTTTATGGGATATTGCTTTGAGGTTTGTTGGATGATAAAAGTATTATATGGGGTTTCGGTCTAGACTAGGACTATTAACAATGGCTCAAGAAACGTCTTTACCGAGTGGCGAAACATAATTTGCTCGTCTTAAAATAATGTAAGGAATGTCTACTTTCCATTGGTGCAATCGGTTTAAGCAGAGGTATATAATAACCCCCTTCGGGGGGAAGTATGAAAGGTAGGCAAAATCGACGAACAACGAGTGCCCGGCGTAAATCGCGGCGGATCGACACACCGCTTTACTCCCAAAAAATAGTTACACCATTTTGAACCTCACTAAATTTTCCCTACGCGCACTTCCGGAACTCGCGAGCTGAAGTCAACCTTCGACTCCATTTTAACAGACAGCCTGACTCCCGAGACAGGAAGTTCTAAACACAAATCGAGCCGTCTTGTTTATACAAAGACCATTTACTAGAGTAGCGACATTGAGAAGTCCAGCGCGAGCTAGTGGCCTATAGTCAGCAGCGGGCTCTCGTTGTTCGTGATTTTTAGCATTGGTAGTATAGGGGCTTTCATACTTTCTCCCGAAGGGGGTTATTATATACCTCTGGTTTAAGCCTAGAAGGGCATAAAGGAAAGTTACGGACATTTCAAAATTGGGATCATTTTCAGACTTTTGCTCTATTTCTATCGAGTGGCGAAACATCTTTATTGAGTGGCGAAACAGAATTTTGATTGTTTTAAAATTATCTAGGGAATATCTACTTTCCAATGGTGCAATCGGTTTATGTCTAGGAGGTCATAGAGAAAAGTTACGGCCATTTTAAAATAGGGATCATTTTCAGACTTTTGCTACTGCCTATGGATAGAGAATAGGATACAGAAATTGTGGGGAAAAATATTTAATCAGCCCCTGTAAAAGTGTTCCATCCACAGTGCATTAGCGTTCAGAGCAAAGATGCTTTACAGGGGTAAAAACGATATTTAAAGCATGGAGCTAACATAAAACCGGTTTGGAGGCATAGAGTTTTCGGTACTCTGTCTGCAGAACGTTCGTTAACAAATCCTTCTTAAAGGGAGAATGCAATCTACTGTGTTAATATATTCTATATTAAGCTCAATAAAACATTGTAATACTACATTTCAATGACATATACAATTATGGATAAACAAACTCCATAAGCAGTAAAGTCTCAATTAAAATCGCCCACTTTCAATCTGAAGGTCAAAGGTTAATATCGATATAAATGGATTTAAAATTGCCTTGATTATCTTGTTTTGAAAAAGAAAGCGGGAAAAAAAGGGGACCAGAAGAAAGAAAAAAATAAGACCAACCAAGGAAAGAAAAGGAAAAGGGAAAAAAATAAAGAAAAAAAATCAACTTGCGAGGGAGAGACGCTCGGCTAAAAGCTTCTCGTTTCGATTTCCCGGGTGACCTCAATTACCAGGCGACAGAGAAAAAGTGAAAGCGACGTTGTAAGGGAAAACCTCTTTGCTGGATGCGCTAACGTTTGTGCAGTGCCCTTCGTTTCGGCCCTATAAGAACTTTTCCCCGGGACATCCACTACCGTCTCTCCTTTTATTTGGACCCCATTTTTTGGTTCCACCTCTCCCTTATGTCCCCTCAAGCGGGACAACGGAAAAAAGATACCTTTTGCTTTTCTTTTCCGATGGTTCTCAATTCATTTTTTTTTTTATTTTCCTGGGGTTTATGGGTGCCAGATTTAACCCCATCCCCGTTAAGAGTGTTTTCCACACACGATTGGTGGGAGTGGGTGAGGGTAATGATATTTCCTCGCCACCAGTAACGGTTTGGACTTATCAATAATTGTATTCGAAGAAAGACCGCATGTGTAAGAATGAATACTCATTGCCAAGGCCTATGAGAACAGTTGGTTCTAACTAACCAGGAAAACTCTTCCGCCCTGGCCTAGTAACTTCATTGACAAACTTTTCCGTATAGGGCTACTTATGGCCCGGAAGTCGAGCCATAACGCCCGCTCCGCAAAAAACTACCGTTAGGAGGTGTACAGATCGAGATTTTTGAAATTTATCCCATTAAACAAGCGTGAACAAGACCCAGGAAGATTAATAAACTATAATATTATTAAATTACTAGCAATTTTCAGACATTTCCATACTTAATGTAAAATAAACAACCCAGCCGACGTAACTAATGCTTTAAAATGAACCAAATTTAACGGTATGTTAACGTTTAAAAATAGAACTGCATTAACTTTAATTAAATATTAAGAGCTTTTAGTATTATAAATAGAGGTTTGTTCTATTCAACTAAGTCAAAACCATCTAGAAAAATAAAAAACGAAAGTTTCAACGGGTTTGAACCCACGCTGCTTCGTAAGTGTAACTTGATGACGCGTGGTAATTATTTCAAAGGAAGGGTTATTGGCTGATGGGAATTTTAACTTAAACAGCGAGAGTTGACACTGGCTAATTTATTCTTAATGATAAGGAGAAATATAATACGCCATATTGAATGTTTAGTGCTGCCATCTATTTATCAATAGAACAAAATGGCCGTGCTCTAGCCTGGATTATAAACAGTCACGTGACTTGGCAGAGTCCGCTTAACTAACATTGAATCGAAAAATCACATTAAAAAGAACTACAAATAGCTAGATGGGTAACTCTGATAAATTAAGGTCTATGCCGGGGGAATTAAATAAAATTAAGAAAAAATTAAAATTACGCGGTAAATATTATTAATAGATCGTTTTAATTAACCGTTTACAAGATTACTGTCGAATAATTTTAGTTAAAATATTATTATTTCGGCTTTAAACCCCAAATAAAATTATTAAAATTTGGGCTACCCATTTTTCTAGAAACGGTCGCTATCATTAGCCTAAAATATATTTATACACAACGTTAAATTACGTTAAAGCAGAAGCCGATGAAACCCTCCTTTGAAGTCTATTACTCCCGGGTCTTGTCTACCCCTCTCTGTACGGGTTAGTTTCAAAAAGCGCGATTCGTACGCCTCCTAACGGTAGATATTTTCGGAGCGGGAGTTCGTCGAGCGAATATCTCTAGCAGCCACGGAGTTCGTCAAAAAAACGTCGTCGTTTGTGGAGAGAGAGAATTTCCAATTTTCCGTAGACAGAGGGTATGAAGTAGGACCCCTCCGATCTCGTAAAATCGTGAATTTTCCCCATACAGAGAGGCGCGCTATATGGAACATTAGAGTACTTTACTTCAAAGGAGGGTTTCATCGGCTTCTGGTTAAAGGAATATTCTTCAATTCGCTTAAACATCTGGAGTAAGAATAAGAAAGTCCATTCCTATTTCACTTAAAGTAGGGTTGAATTCATTTATTATATAATGACAGTGTTTTGTAAAGAGAAAATTAAATTGATAACTCCGCCTACAATTTTTGGTGCACTATATTTTAAGCTGTCATATCGTAAGATCCACATAACCGTATACCGAAACGAAAAATGTAGTTAATAACCCTTATAAGACCTCCAACTTGTTTCTATATACGAACTTCAAACATTTATTTTTTTTTCCATTTTTGAAGTTGATGCTCGTACAAACCCAAGTTTTTATTTTGTTAAAGTTTCCTTTATTTTTATCGACTCACGAAACGAAGCGATATATTAAGATCCATCGTTGGATTGTACTAGAATTACGACGGAAAAACCCCGATTCCAATACGAAATTAGGTTCTTTCTAAGCTCGTAACTAAATATAGAGGTCCAAGCCATCTCTCGCGTAATCCCAAGACCCCATAATTCGTTTTTCTTCTAGATGATTCATTTCTCTAGAATTTTTCTAATCTCCCAACTGGATTGAGAACGCAAAAATGGGCAAAAAAGAAAAACCCTACTAGAAAAAGAAACTCATACCTCAGACACACCTGACCTGACAGCGAAACAAAAGGCATATTGAGGCTTATTATTCGTAGAGCAAAGAATCAAGTGAAGATGGAAATCCCATTTACGAATAGCCGCGGAGGTTTTTCTGACAAAGTTTTATTCGAGTCTCTTGGCTTTTGCTATATTTCTCCATCTAATCTTATATCTGAAGTTTATTCGTATTATTCAACTCTAAAACAAAAATTATACTAATATTAAAACTAGTAGTTAATTAGTATCAGAACTCTACTTCAACTCGTCAACTATCCTAGAATAAAGTTGATTGACGTCATTTCTATACGCCAATCAAATCGTCAAAGGGGTTTCAATCACGAGATGAAATCAGAGAGTTCTAACGTCACTCGGATATAATTTTTACCAGAAGCCGATGAAACCCTCCTTTGAAGTCTACTACTCTAATGTTCCTTATAGGGCGCCTCTAGATATGGGTAAAATTCACGATTTTACGAGATCGGAGGGGTCCTACTTTATACCCCCCTGTCTACGGAAAATTCTAAATTCTCTCTCTCCACAAACGACGACGTTTTTTTGACGAACTCCGAGGCTGCTAGAGATATTCGATCGACGAACTCCCGCTCCGAAAATATCTACCGTTAGGAGGCGTACGAATCGCGCTTTTTGAAACTAACCCATACAGATAGGGGTAGACAAGAACAGGGAGTAATAGACTTCAAAGGAGGGTTTCATCGGCTTCTGTTTTTACCTAACTCATTTACTTTTCGAGATCTACAGTGATAGTAAATATCAAATCTCCTCTATCTATTTCTTGTTCTTATTTAAAATAATTATAATCAAATTTTAATTACGCATTTTAAGTAATCCTATCATGTTCCCCGGCCTAATGTAAGTTCATTAACTCTATCTACACGAACGGGAAATATAGAAGTGACCATAGAATACTCGTATTTCTATTTGACCATTTGTTATAGATGATGGATTAACTTTAGTTGGATAGGTTGTTGATTTATTGTAAGACAATTTTCGTATCAACAAAACTATCACGAGGGAGGTTCCGAAACTAACCCACCCCTCTCCCCCTTTTCCTTTACTAGAGATATGGCCTTTATACTCTTTCGAAAAACCCTAAAATATCTCGGTTAGTTTATACACGTTTACCGAGGGCTTATTTCCTCTAACTTGGATGGAGGACATACGCTATCCACGTAGGCCAAGGAGGATTATCTTTTTCGTGCCACGGATATCATACAGGGTGGATTCAGAAAGCGAATGGTCAGTTTTTAGGGATAAAAGGGTTCAGACCGGATACAAACATTCAATGAACCTTCGCTTAGGGACAAGACTTTATATCAGCGCACCAGAAGGGCCTCCCTACTTAAAGACCACTTTAATGTAAAAATATACACGTGGAAATTTATCATAGCAGAGGTATATAATAACCCCCTTCGGGGGGAAGTATGAAAGCCCCTATACTACCAATGCTAAAAATCACGAACAACAAGAGCCCGCTGCTGACTATCTAGGCCACTAGCTCGCGCTGGACTTCTCAATGTCGCTACTCTAGTAAATGGTCTTTGTATAAACAAGACGCCTCGATTTGTGTTTAGAACATCCTGTCTCGGGAGTCAGGCTGTCTGTTAAAATGGAGTCGAAGGTTGACTTCGGCTCGCGAGTTCCGGAAGTACGCGTAGGAAAAATTAAGTGAGGTTCAAAATGGTGTAACTATTTTTTGGGGGTAAAGCGGTGTGTCGATCCGCCGCGATTTACGCCGGGCACTCGTTGTTCGTCGATTTTGCCTACCTTTCATACTTCCCCCCGAAGGGGGTTATTATATACCTCTGATCATAGTAATTTGTAAAACCTGGAAATGTCTGCGAAATTAATTATCTAAATCTTCTAGGAATCATGGGCAATTTTGTGATGGTTTAATTTACTTGTACTATCGAGGAAATCTTGTTTTTTAGGGTAATTCAAATTTGAGGTATGTTTTTGAACACCCTGTACGTTTAAGGCAAACCCTCCGAGCCCCCAAAGGTTTTCTTCATACTCAACTCTTATATGGTCTTCTCTTTCGGCCCATTAGTTAACACTGTGGGTTTTTGAAAACGTCTTGGGTAGCAATATAAATAACGTTATACTATGAAGGAACGTGCGAACAAACATATGATTTTGCGGTTACAAGCAGTGGCTATAGCTAAAGATAACGTAAAGGAAAAGGTACACGCCAAACCGGGATTTTCCTAGATTCTATTATTCAGCAACATACAGAAAAAACGAGGCGTAGTAATACGCAAGGTTTAAGATAATAGGATGTAAAGTAGTTTCAACAACTTCTTCAGAACATGATAGAATTAACACGAGTAATTCAGACCATGTTCACTTGAGGGAACAGAATTAAGAGGTACTGTGTAACATCAGAAGCCGATGAAACCCTCCTTTGAAGTCTATTACTCCCGGGTCTTGTCTACCCCTCTCTGTATAGGTTAGTTTCAAAAAGCGCGATTCGTACGCCTCCTAACGGTAGATATTTTCGGAGCGGGAGTTCGTCGAGTGAATATCTCTAGCAACCTTTGGAGTTCGTCAACCAAACGTCGTCGTATGTGGAGAAAGAGAATTTCCAATTTTCCGTAGACAGGGGGGTATGAAGTAGGACCCCTCCGATCTCGTAAAATTGGGAATTTTACCCATTCAGAGAGGAGCGCTATATCGAACATTACAGTAGTAGACTTCAAAGGAGGGTTTCATCGGCTTCTGGTAACATTAAAAATTATTTGACCACGTAGTCACCGACGGCCCGAGATCCTTAAGGGGCCCTTTACACTTAGTTGTTGCTGTTACATTTTTGCCTGTTTTCCAATTTCTTTCCCACTTTACCCTCCCTTTAAGGTAAAGTTCCGGGTTAGTTCCCAAGCTCAGTATCTCGAGTTTTGAAACTTTGTCTGAAGTTATTACCCTCTTATTACACGCAGCTCTGTAGCTTACAGTATTGATTGGGCGAGAAATTTGTAGTTAAAACTCATTTTATATCAGGGACCAAACTTGGTTCGTATTCCGTAAGGGTCTCATTTAACGTTAATTAGTTCTTCGTAACATTTATCGCGTTATAATTAAGGCTAGAGACGTTAAAAGTAACCAACAAAACTTAGGAAAACGTGGCACCAAGATTACTGTACAGTTAGTTAATCAAATTAGAAAAGTGGTCAAGTTAAGCCTATAAAAGCGAAAGGTTAAATTGGGGTTCAAATTCTAATGAATCCTACCTACGGATGACCCCAATTGATTATATTTGCAACATTTATACACCTATGCTCGTAATACATACAGAGCAGGAAACGCCCAAGGGACCGATGTCCATTAACTAGCTATTTTTTGTGTAATGACCGTGCTGTACTCAATCATAGACAGCAGAAGCTGTCGAAGCTGTCAAAGCCGTAAGCGACAACATGCGAGATGTTTAGTTAAATTAAGAGGAAGTGAAAGGTTCACTGTTTCGTCCCAAAAATACCAGATGGCGTTGAAACTCGTCTCTTAAATTTTAATTTTTATTCGATAAACTGATAGTTAATGGAAGAAGGGGATAGAAACACGCGAAATAACTTAAATACCCCTAAATACGGCCTTATTATTCCATTTTACAGTTTGCCGTATTCCAATTAGGGAGCTTTAATTACCCGAAACCGCTATTTTGAAACGGTGGCGACATCTGTCATTTTTATTCGATAAACTGATAGTTAATGGAAGAGGGGGATAGAAACACGCGAAATAACTTACATACCCCTAAATACGGCCTTATTATTCCATTTTACAGTTTGCGGTATTCCAATTAGGGAGCTTTAATTACCCGAAACCGCTATTTGGAAACGGTGGCGACATCTGGCATTTTTATTCGATAAACTAATATTTAATGAAAGATAATGATAGAAACACTCGAAATAACTTAAATACCCCTAAATATGTTCTTATAATTCCATCTCACAGTTTGTCGTATTACAATTGGGGGGCTTTAATTACCCGAAACCGCTATTTGGAAACGGTGGCGACATCTGGCATTTTTATTCGATAAACTAATATTTAATGAAAGATAATGATAGAAACACTCGAAATAACTTAAATACCCCTAAATATGTTCTTATAATTCCATCTCACAGTTTGCCGTATTACAATTGGGGGGCTTTAATTACCCGAAACCGCTATTTGGAAACGGTGGCGACATCTGGCATTTTTATTCGATAAACTAATATTTAATGAAAGATAATGATAGAAACACTTGAAATAACTTAAATACTCCTAAATATGTTCTTATAATTCCATCTCACAGTTTGCCGTATTACAATTGGGGGGCTTTAATTACCTGAAACCGGTGGCGACATCTACACGTAAACTACCAAAATTAAGGTTAATTCTAATTATAAAATAGTCAAACTATTACAAATTCAAGACAATATCGTGCTTCCTAAATTTCCTAAACCTAATACGAAGACAAATTTGATATTTTGTTTCAAAAATATATCGAAAATACCGATTATAAAACACTTTTCACCGAACCTTAACATTTTCGATGCAATTTTTAACAGCTTTAAAATCGAAAATTGCTTATTAAAGTTCCCATATATATAAAAATCATAAAATTCCACGGAATTTGCAATTTCAAAATTCTTTACAGTATTATTTTTTTTTTATTTTTTCGCAATATAAAAATCTTCGAGTTATAAAATTCCCTTCCAAAATTTATTTTTAACCTCTAGCGGTATTTCGCCGAAAATATTCTAGCGTCTTGACAAATATTCCCAAAATATACACGTTAATGCTTGGCGCCTTTAGCGTCGAGTATAAATATGCAAAATAACCTAGCGGGCGCTAAGAAGAAAGTTATTGAAAAATAAAGTTATATTTTTGAGACTAGGTGTTGAAAAGTTACAAAGTCAAGTTGGGAAGAAAAGTTTCCCCAATTATTTCGAGGCAAAGCAGCCTGGTTAGTGGCGCATGCGTCGTCAAGCGGAAGATATGAGCTTATTAAGAAACTCAAGATGCGCTTCGTAGAAAGCGAAGGCCAAGTATTTTAAAGTGACGGTGGTAAAATTTTGCGCAACAGAATAAGAAATATTTGAAGTGATGTGTAGAACCATTTTAGTGGAAAAATGCGTGTTTTAAGGTCACTAATAAAACACCAACACTACCTTTTCATTTCTACGAAAGGTATATCGATAAGTTCGAAATTTATTTGAACTTACTCGTCGTAAATTTTGAGTTTCCGACCAAGAGCAAAATTGCAAATATCTTAAGCCTAGTTTGAAAAGTTTTACTGTCGGAATAGTTATTTTTCCTCACGATATTTCAAGCTCTAGATAAATCTTTGATAAGATTATTTTTAGAATAAGTTTATTTCTAGCTTATTTCTAATTTTAATTAACGAAGAATTTAAATTTATTTATATTAATGATATGGAATCATTAGAAAATCACGTCATTCTATCTTTAAAATTTAAATATAATTTAAATTACGAAATAATTTCTCATACGATTAGCATAAATTAATTTCATGAAATGGTTTTTGAATATTAAGTCTAATTACAATATTAAATTTGATTGTTTTTATGAAAACCAAAAGATGGTGGTCTTACATAAAGTATATTAATAGTTTCAGACTAATTAAGGCTATTTTTTCATCGTTAAACACCTAAATGATATGAACATTGTACTTCAATATCACATCTTGAATTCTAAGTTTCAAAATGTAGTTTCAATCTACCTTTAACGCGATATTTATATTAAAAATAAGTGTTTATATTTGCCTGACGGTTTCCTCAAGACGTTGGGCGCGTTTAAACTTTGTTTGCGTGATGAAGGTGAGTGTATTAGCTTTGATTTAGAGCCTTCAGTCGATGGCCAGGTTCCAAAATTAGCTTATGCCTTAGATGATATGTTGGAAGATTAATAAAATTAGGTTGGTAAAAAAAATCAAATTAGTCTGCAGTATTTCTGAAGTTAAACACCCTTTCTAACTCTAAGAAACTTAACACCAGTCAAAGCTCGAGTAATGTAGTTTAAAAAGTTAGTAGAATATAAATTAATGTCAAAAACTAACTGGAAATAGAAAAGTTTAAATGATTTCACTAAGCAGGCAGTTGGGATTAGTCTTAATCTCTAATCAGCAGCTACTAAGTTCAGGAAAACAAAAACTGCTTTACAGAAGAACTCAACACTGCAAAAATAAATTGTTTTCACATTTAGAAACTAGACATACTGAAATTAAGTAGCATTCTTGGAAGGGTAGTTAAAAAAAGACGAAATATGTTCCTATATGAAATGGTACTGAATTTGCATATCAAATAATTCCTATTTGATTAGGACATCAGGAAAATAGTTCCGACTAATATTTTGAGCTAATTGCTTTATACTAAAGGTTAGGTATGATAAAGTAAAATCACACCGTATTTTAATTTATTCATACGACAAAAATTAGGCCTTAATGTCCCTAGGATAGAAGGAATATTTAACTAATTTAAATGACAAAGAATTATCTCTCCCTTTATGAATTTTAATCTAAATTTAATGTAAAAGTAAATATGCAAATATTCAGAGTAGAAAAGGAGAAATAAAAACTTAAGCTTAAAGGTAGACGCGCAACAGAGCCCTAAAAATCTTTAACCAGTAAAAAACTATCCTAGAAAATTCAAAAGCTCCGAGTTTCCCTTAAATATTTTTGAGGTCAAATTTTGAACCTTTAATAGAACTAAGAATATTTTTTCTGTTCGTCCGCCTTTAAAATAAAATCGAGATTAAATATAAGTTTGAAATTTCTACGGTGCTTTTAGCCAAGAAGGATCAGACAAGGAGAGGAAAAGTGGGGACGGCGTAGTTCCTACTGCGTCGTCCTAAACTCCCACTCTGGGAGAACGCGGGTAGAGATGTTTCGTGGTAAAATGTTGTCACGTGGGTAAAACGGATCCTTTATCAGCTTCGTAGTAGCCAACGACGCTAGTGACCACGTGACAACAGTTTACCTCGAGAATTTCCTATCCCCCTTTCCACCCGAGTGGGAGGCTGGCTCTTCTCTCTCTAACTCAACACAGCCATACTTTTCCTCTCCTTGTCTGATCCTTCTTGTTTTAGCTCAAACTCATTGAAACTAGAGTTAAGCCTACTTATTTTTAAGCACTGAAAGTTAAATCTTGTACAGTATCCGGTTGGTTAACTTCTAAATTAATAATGTCGGAAACAAATCCCATTATTTTCCGACTTTAGAAACAGATTTAGATTTCAGCGAATACAAAGCAAGAATCCATTATATTTCTATGGCATAGATTTAGAATGAAAACTAGATTTGTACGCGCTGAGATTTTAAACTGTTATCGATTATACTTCCGTTCAAAAGGAATTGGAATAACTCTAATATATTACGCGAAGTGATACGCTATGTTAATTCTAATAGAAAATAAAATAGTCCGTGCAAATTACTTTGAATAAGAATATAATACGACTTGTGAAAGTTACTGGGGGAAATAAAAAATTCAAAAGAACCAAGTCTTAATTTATATAAGCAATAAAAATATTAAAAACTAGGTCGAACTTTCATAAAAAAAAAGTTATTTGAAAGGAAGAGATAAAATTGTCCAAACATTATACTTAAAATTATTTAAGTACCGTGTCGCTAAGCAGTTAATTATTATTATTGAGTGCAAAAGTCTATAAAATTATCCCATAAAAGTAAACAACGCGACGTACCTTAATACTATTAGTAAAAGGTTCAATTTTACGTCATGACCCATTTAAAAATAGACAAAAATTCAACACCCCTGTCAGGCTCGAGTTATTTGGACTCTTCCTCGATATTTACTTTATTTAGAGTCAGGAGAGAGTGTTCTAATTTAGGCGGGCCACGCTTGGATATATTGTCTTCGTGTAATTACAGATTTTTTTCGCCGCTAGAGTGTCTCGAATCAGAATCTGTCGACACATTTAAATGCACCTTTGCTGATACTGGGTGTTGTTTACTTTTAAGGAATGAAGCTATAGACTTTTGTTGCGGGTTAATTTTAACAGAAAAACCTTAAAAAAAAAATAAAAAAAAAAATCACGAAAATTGTTTAAGAATCATAAAACGTTTAAACGACGTAAGAGTTGGAATTTTTCCAAATTTATAAGAAAAATGAAAGAAAAAACATTATATGCTGAAAATGTGGGTGGATGATAAATTCCCCAAGTTGATTTCACTTTTTTTTGTCCGATCCCATTTTCTAAAAATTCCTTAAAGGGAGAATGCAACCTAATTACAAGTGTTTTTTTATCGATTCCTTAGGGTTTAAATAGGCCTAATCCACTACTGAAAATATTTTCAAACAAATATTAAACTAGAAATAAATTTAAAACTTACCCTGAAAATAGGCTTAGCAGCATTCATGGAGATCCTGAATCGCGTCCGTGTAAGGTCTAGCGACCAATGAGCGAAGGCCCGTCGTTCACGCGAGATCTCCACGAGACTTACGTCGCGCGCGATTGGTCGCTAGACCTTACACGCCAGGAAATCAGGACCTCCATGAATCCCACTAAGCCTATTTTCAGGGTAAGTTTTAAATTTATTTCTAGTTTAATATTTGTTTGTAAATATTTTCAGTAGTGGATTAGGCCTATTTAAACGATAAGGAATCGATAAAAAAATCACTTGTAATTAGGTTGCATTCTCCCTTTAAGGTTTTTTAGGACGCTATTAAATGTTCATTTTTAGAGAAAGGTTCAAAATCTTAACGAAATTTCTCGAATAGGGTATTAAAAATTATCGTTTGAATATTATGCTTAAATTATTTTTAACGATGTTAATAAGGAAGCAGTAAGCCTTGGTCATTTCAAGGGTTGTTGTTGAACGTATGGGAAAGGGTATAGAATGAGTGGAGGAAAAGAAAGTGACGTCACAGTTCCTAGAAAGTTTACGGAAATCAACCAAAAAAGGAGTGGGGCTTAATTTGGATTAAGTATTTAATCCATGCCCGTGTTCTAAACTATAGTTATAAACCGGTAACTATCAGGGTGATGGTAATTAACAGTTTGTTCTGGTAAAATTACCGGAAGATAATTTTTAATTTATAAATATTTGGATTGAAATGGTACAAATTGCTATAAAAGGTCAAAGTTTTGTTAACTAATTTTTTTTAAGTAATTTTCATGTCTGACTCACTTGGTCCCGGTAAATTACAAATTACGCGTTAGATTATCGCGTAATTAACCAATTTCTAAATTACTGTATTTTTAGAACTTTGTGACACGTAAAATTTTGTCTACAGAACTTGTTTTTGCATTACCAAATAAATAACTTAGAGTTGAAGTACAATTTCAATATGTGAAAACAAGAATCCATTCAGGTACCATAAGAATATGGGAGCATAGCTTTAGCCTCTGGTACCATCCTCCCAAACTTTATAACAAAAGTTCGTCCGCAATTTTCGCAACATTTGTACGCTTAGATCTTTTTTCGGTCGGCTCCATTTTTATTACCCAAAATATTATGTCAAGGTCGTTAGTGGGGCGGGTTAATAATATAATGTCAGGAGCGATTTACTTGAAAAATCGATTCGAAGCGGACGAACTTTTGCTACAAAGTTTGGGAGGATGGTTATTGAATCGCGGCCCTCCCATATTCTTATGGAACCTGAATGGATTCTTGGTGAAACTCATCACCATAAATGTAGGGAAATTAACCCAATTGAGCTAGTTAAGGTAAAGATATCCTTTTAGGCTATTAATGTTCTATATGGAATATTAGCGAATAGGTAACAAGAAAAATTATAAAAAAAAATTTAATTTAGGCAACAAAGCACGTAGGAAACTTTGCTCACTGGTTGAGCTCTGAGGAAGGTTACCAAGGCTTATATAGGGCAAGGAAAAAGGCTGAATGGTTGGTTACTCTCCAATCCAGACCTATTTTTGTTTATAAATGTGTTTACTGGCCGCTCTGCCGCATTTTCCTGATGTCCAGTCTAAACAAAGGTTCCTCTAACATTAACTCAATAAGGTCATTAAGATTGGAAGTTCCAAGTTCTTCTCTAATGAATTTCTTTAATGGGATGGTCTTAAGAAATCCATTGGCGGTGTTAGAAGCAATATTCCGAAAAGCAACGCGAAAATGCTAAGCCTAATCACTTCGTTACTGACGTTGCTATCTTTTCTTTCTCGCCGCCTTCATTGCTATTGTTTGTAAAGTACTAAACGGATGTTATATAGCACTGTTACTGCTAGCACATCATAAACAACGCTAAGTTTTATTACTTGAAAACTATTTCTCGCTGTTCAAAGTGAAAAAGGAAAAAAAAAATACTTTTTTCTTTGCTTTGTATCTTTCGTAGTAATCTTTACGGACTGCTGTGCTTTTTTATACAACGAAAACAAGTTCGGGTAGAATGCTAAAATTGTTTCTCTTGATTTATCACTAGATTTTGTCCGAGTTATTTAAATGATTTAATTTAAAAATGATATATTGAAGATAATCTACTAGAGGTGAAATTTATTTTTCAGAATTTACACCTTCAATATTAAATATATAAAATGTTTTAGAATAATTTAGAAACTAGGGATCAAAAAATTTAACAGCTTTTTGGAATCACCGTGCCATTTTTAAGTTATAGCAGAAGCCGATGAAACCCTCCTTTGAAGTCTATTACTCCCGGGTCTTGTCTACCCCTCTCTGTATGGGTTATTCTCAAAAGGCGCGATTCGTACGCCTCCTAACGGTAGATGTTTTCGGAGCGGGAGCTCGTCGAGTGAATATCTCTAGCAGCCTTGGAGTTCGTCCAAAAAACGTCGTCGTTTGTGGAGAGAGAGAATTTCCAATTTTCCGTCGACAGGGGGGATGAAGTAGGACCCCTTCTAACTCGTAAAATTGGGAATTTTACCCATACAGAGAGGAGCGCTATATGGAACATTGGAGTAGTAGACTTCAAAGGAGGGTTTCATCGGCTTCTGGTTATAGAAAGATAGCTCGAAATACAGATGTAGTTGAGGTTTACTCCTCTTCGCGTCGCTCCTAAAAAAGGGCAAATTTTTCGTGTTACACCCATGTTTTCGTCGCCAGTTGAGAGTTTTCTCTCTCTCTCTGGCTGGAGTCCCTGGCGCCATCTCCATTTATTTATTTTTTGATTTATTTTTTTGTTGCGCGGGTAAGAATCATTTACATTTTTTACGCGGTTACCGAGTACTCGATTGACGTTTATCCAAACTGTCTGAATACCTCTTGTTAGCTCTACGTTTACCTTTAATGTTTAAATTACAGAATTTGGTTAGTTTTGTTTTTTAAGTAAAGGGTAAAATCGGACCCCTTTCCTCAATAGATTTAGATTTCACTTGACGACAACACTTGATTAATGACAAAACGTCTGACAGAACTTTTCCCTACAGCGCCCTGACCCTTAAAAATGAAACTTATTATTGTTTCAACGCGTATGGCACGGATCGATCCATTGAAGCCTATGAAATATTAACAAAATTTATATCAACTTTGAAAGCCCATAGCCCCTTAAGTAAAGACAAAATTATTCTACTTAGGCAACTAGAAATAATTAAAACCAATTTGTCTCCCGGTATATGTTGGTTAATTAGAAATTTTACGTAATTTATGATACTAGGCTTCCAATTTCCAATACGTCAGGCGCACTATAAAATATCGAATCTTAATTAAAACTACGTTTAAGTATTTTAATTAAAAAAGAAACACTGTCATCATTTTTAGGAAGATATCTTATGTTTTATTAAAGGTAGGGTGAAAAGGAAACAACTGCTTTTTTTAATTGTGCAAAAAATAAATCGGAAAAGACACCCTCCCTTTAAAACACTAAATTCAAAATTTTACACCTTTGGGTTGACGTGTTAAAAATATTCAAACTTGATAACGTAAATTTAAATCTGGCAAAAGTTTTATTATAAACTAATTCATATTATTAAAAATATTTTGGGAATTTAATCCGAGATTATCGGTATTAAGATTAGAGAGATTTAAAAATGAGATTATGGCACCATTATTAGAGATTTCAAACGATATTTGGATATTCTATAAGAAATGGCGTCAGTGAGGGGCTAAAAACGTTGCGCGCAAATAGTTCGCATCCGCGGCTTCAGAGTGAAGAGAAACGGGTTATAAACTCTATGTTAAATCAGAAGTAGATGAAACCCTCTTTTGAAGTCTACTACTCTAATGTTCGAAATAGCGCTCCTCTCTGTACGGGTAAAATTCACAATTTTACGAGATCGGAGGGGTCCTACTTCATACCCCCCCTGTCTACGGAAAATTGGAAATTCTCTCTCTCCACAAACGACGACGTTTTTTTGACGAACTCCGAGGTTGCTAGAGATATTCGCTCGACGAACTCCCGCTCCGAAAATATCTATCGTTAGGAGGCGTACGAATCACGCTTTTTGAAACTAACCCATACAGAGAGGGGTAGACAAGACCCGGGAGTAATAGACTTCAAAGGAGGGTTTCATCTACTTCTGGTTAAATCTATAGGTTAGGAACGTATAGTTTTAAAAATAAAAGGAGTGGCTCGCACGACGGCTTCGAACAGAATGTTAGCTTCAACAAACTGCTAAACTAGCCGACGAGAAAGGCTCCGAAAAGGGCCGAAGCAATTACACGGGTTCCTGATTTCGTCAAAGGGTGGGGGATTGCCGGCCAAATTACACGCTCGACTTGAGGTGGCCGAAGTTCTATGATCGCGCTGTCTTCGCCATATGATAGAAGTGTATTTTCCACGAGCTTCCGACTAAATCTTTTCTAGAGTTTTATATCCCTCTTTTCAACGCCGAGGGAGCCTATAGACGTCTCTGGTGGATATACTTTCTAAGCTTTTCGTAGCCGGAGCGTAAAACATGACCTTTTTCTCGACTATCCAAGAAGCTACTTTGCGGAAGACGTACCCTTATCTACTTAGATTTTTTCTCTCTCTCCCTATAATACTAAACTCTAAAGCTCCGTTGTATAATGATGGAAAGGTTTTACCTAACGTTGTGATTCGACGCTTTATAAATGGAACCATTCGTGTATACCGCTAAAGGTCAATCAAAGTTTCAAACGTTTCGTAAATTGAAGGGAAGAAGAAAAAGGAATTTTATAAACACTTTAAGGTATTTTCTAACTTTAAATCGAACAAAAATGCTGAATGCTTTCAAATAAACAAGATAGGCAACCGCGTGTGAAATGAAAGGGACAGATTTGGACTTAGGGGTGATTTTTATAAGTCAGTAAAACCTTATTTTCGGGGCCTAAAAGGTACGTTTCTCTAAAATTCCCATTTAATTGAATGGTTAAATTTAGGGAGTGGGCTAATTAGCGTCGTATCTTCCCGGGGAAATTTTCTAGAGCGTCGAAGTTATTTTTTCCGGATAGCCCGATATGGTATCTACAAAACTAGGCCTAGAACACTTAATTCTAATAAGCCAAAATAAAGCTACGATTTTTTAAAGTTAGGAGCAAAAAATGCGGTAATGGAAAAAATCAAATTTAAGTAACAATTTACGTGGTGCACTTAATCCAGTCTTACTCTAATTATCGTTAATTACGTCCTAGAAAAATATTTTACATATTTTTGACATTTTAATCTTAAAATTTATTAAAAACACGTAAACCTAGAGGTGTAAAATTTTGTATATTGCTTTTTAATGGTATGAAAAATCCAAAAAAAAATAGTGAGAAACTCTCATAAGTGTTTTAAAATTCTAAAAGTAAATATACAATCCTCTGTTCCCCTTAGTAAATAAATTTAGTTTATACACAGCCTACGCTAGATCTCCTAGGCCTAAAATTCATTTCTTTGTAAAAATCTCAGTTGACTTGATATTTTTTCTTACAAACGTCACTGTTAAAACAAGCAAAAAGTAAATATCCTTGAAGATTTTCCCGTTTATTTCCCACCTTTATTTAAAACAAGAATATTTATCATTTTTACCCGTTAGTTTTAAAGAAGCTAGGATTATCTTCGACAGTAATGTCAAGATAGTTACAAAGTTAAAGGATAGTAGCGTCAACTTAAGTTGGAATCGTGTGGAAAATATAAAACAAGGTTTAACGTTACTGAAAGGGTTATTGGATCTTAGAGCTCATGATCCGAGAGTTTTCCCTTGTCAGGTTCCCCACTCTTTCCCGGGTCAGTTAGAAAGAACCCAGCTGGTTCAAATCTTATTTCCAGGGAACTAGGGTTTGTTTACGCTACAGTCAAAGGTATACGCGGAATGTTACATTGCAATTTTATTTTTAGGAAAAAATAGACCGAGTTATAAACAGTGAATTCAAATAGAGTTCTAGTCCTGAACGACAAATCTGAGATATTTTTAAATATAAGTGCGTGTCTAGGTTGAAAACGACGTATGTTAATTTTCAACAAAAAATTATGTTAACTGGGAAAAGCTGAGGTTGATTGAGACACGTGATTATAAAATTAATTTAATTTGTAGTTAATTTTAGATTCATTAAAGGGTTAATGGCACAGCTTTTTGATTTATCTTCGGAACATATGACAAAAAAAATTATAATTGCAATTATTCCTTCAACGATTTGTACTTTGTTGTTTGATTTTAATATTCCTTTAAAGGGAGAATGCAACCTAACAACAAGTGATTTTTTATCAATTCCTTATTGTTTAAATAGGCCTAATCCACTACTGAAAATATTTACAAATAAATATTAACACTAGAAATAAATTTAAAACTTACCCTGAAAATAGGCTAAGTGTGATTCATGGAGGTCCTGATTTCCTCGCGTGTAAGGTCTAGCGACCAATCGCGCGCGACGTAAGTCTCGCGGAGATCTCGCGCGAACGACGGGCTTTTGCTCATTGGTCGCTAGACCTGACACGGACGCGATTCAGGATCTCCACGAATCACGCTAAGCCTATTTTCAGGGTAAGTTTTAAATTTATTTCTAGTTTAATATTTGTATTGTAAACTTTTTATCGGTGGATTAGGCCTATTTAAACGATAAGGAATCGATAAAAAAAAAATCACTTGTAATTAGGTTGCATTCTCCCTTTAAAGAGACTTAAAATCGAAGGAATAGAACTAAAATACGACATTCCTAGCCTTAAGTATATTTAGATAAGCTTTAAATTCGTGCCATTTCGCATAAACAGACCGACTTCTCGAGAAACAGACTCGAAATCCTCGAAAAACATATTTTTTTTTAACGGGGCGCTTTTCAAGGGCTCAAGAGAGTCGCTTGGAAAACGAAAAAAATGCAAATAAATTCGAACCTAAATCCAAAGCGTAAAAATAGGTCTAAAGTCTAGATCGTAAATATCATCCTTAGGTATGTTGAGAGATACTATTTCAGGGTTTGAAAGTATCAAGCATATCCTATTCAGGTGAATAATGCGCGAGATTGGTTGAAACAAAGGGTTAAATGCCCTATTTTTATAATTTCTAGATAAAGGTGCAAATCTTTATAGTAAAGGTACACATCTATGGTCACGTGATTTCGCTATCGTAAATGTTCTTAATCCAGATAGTAATAGATAAATAGGCCTAATCCAAACAAATAGTAAACTAGAAATAAATTTAAAAATAGAAAATAGGCTTAGCTGGATTCATGGAGATTAGCTGAATTTCCTCGCGTATAAGAGCTAGCAATCAATGAGCAAAGGCCCTTCGTTAAGGCGAGATCTCCACGAAAATTCCAACAACGAATTGTAAGTGATGAATTCTTAGAATTCAGAATTTCTAGTTTAATAATTTATTTCTAGTTTAATATTTGTTTGTAATAATATTTAAACGATAAGGCATTCTCCTTTTAAACAAAGATTAAGATCATTTTCAAGAAATATAATCGAACCTCTAAAACATCTCGCACTAACCCTTTAAAGAAGATGGGTATAGCGAAAGTAGATGTAACTACTCTCAGGGATAATATAAATCTTAGCTCTGACCTTCTCATACACTCAAGAGGATTTATTTTTATAGTGTTTTGAATATAAATGCTTTTTAAAAAATGGAACACATTCTGAGGGAATATATTTTTCAAGTTACGAATCTAAGAGTAGATTTTTACGTTATGAATCAAGAGGTATCACCAGAAGTAGATGAAACCCTCCTTTGAAGTCTATTACTCCCGGGTCTTGTCTACCCCTCTCCGTATGGGTTAGTTTCAAAAAGCGCGATTCGTACGCCTCCTAACGGTAGATATTTTTGGAGCGGGAGTTCGTCGAGCGAATATCTCTAGCAGCCTCGGAGTTCGTAAAAAAAACGTCGTCGTTTGTGGAGAGAGAGAATTTCCAATTTTCCGAAGACAGGGGGGTATGAAGTAGGACCCCTCCGATCTCGTAAAATTGGGAATGTTACCCATACAGAGAGGCGCGCTATATGGAACATTAGAGTAGTAGACTTCAAAGGAGGGTTTCATCGGCTTCTGGTATCACCAAATAATAATTATAAGTATAAAATATTATTTACTTCGCAATTAAACTCGTAAAAGAATTCATTAGATTATAATTACACCCTCGTGAATTTTTACCAGCAAATTATAAACGGGGTAAGATAGGTTTTTTTTTTTACTAAGACCGAAAAACCAATTTTCTGTTAATATTATGGGTTTTAGAAAAACTCTATATAATTATAATTAATTTTTGTTTTTTTTTTTCCTTCTACAGGTTACGGAAACATCGCCCCAAAAACAAGCTGGGGTAAAATCGTCACGATAATCTACGCTATCGCGGGAATTCCTTTGATGCTACTGTACTTAACAAACATCGGCGATCTCTTAGCCAAAGCCTTCAAGTACGTGTATGGTCACTTGTGCTACTGCAAGAGTTACAATTCGGGTCGTCGAGGGCGTCGACCTCACCATCATTTGCACCACCATCACGTCGCTCCCCCGCACGAACAGTACCGCATTCACCACATCGTCGTACACGACGCGATTTCAAACGCTCACAACTCCATCGACTACGTGAACAAGTTCGCGGCAGCGAGAGAGGAAGAATTAAAATTAGAGTCTTTAGGGGCCACGGCTAACGTGGGAATCGCCCCCGGAATACTTCATCAAGAAGAGGAACTAGATTACGGGAAAACTCGCGTGACGGTACCCATAACCTTGTGCTTAGCCCTAATCACTTTGTACATTTGCGGAGGAGCGGCATTATTCTCGTTATGGGAAGAATGGAACTATTTGGACGGTTATTATTTTTGTTTCGTGACGCTAAGCACCATCGGTTTCGGAGATTTGGTGCCCGGTGATACCGTCGTCTCGGACACGGGTTCCCAAGAAAAACTAGTCATCTGTTCCCTTTACCTATTGACTGGTATGGCCCTAATAGCCATGTGTTTTAATCTCGTACAAGAGCAAGTCGTTTTCAAAATAAGAAATTTGGGGAAACGAATGGGAATCGTTAATGATTACGAAGACCCAAACGATTAATCTACAGTTTAATTTAACAAGATATTTAAATGGAAATCAATTAAGAGCGACAAAATTTGACCAAATACTCCCAAAACTTAAAAGAAATGAAATTATTAGGTAATTGCGTAATGGAAACTTAAAATTTTAATTAAATACTATTAGTGAAGTCAAGTTTATTTTAATTTTAACGTGAATGATCTACTTTTGAAGCTCTAATTCAACTATTTAAATAACTTGTAAACCACAAACATTTTAAATTAGAAATATCCTTTAAAAAGAGTGTTATATTGTAAATAATCTTACGGAAAAGCTTCGTGAAATGTGGCAGCTATTGTATACTGAAGATCTAAAGTAATCCAAACTTAATTGTAATGATTCTAGCAATAATAGGGTTATTTGAATTACATAAACCGGATTACCGCGAGCGTGAGAATTTATACGTTAATTGGATTGTTGTAAAGCGTAAAAGTTTCATAACACAATCATTTTTGAACAG
Source organism: Odiellus spinosus (assembly GCA_963920705.1). Classification (NCBI taxonomy): domain Eukaryota; kingdom Metazoa; phylum Arthropoda; class Arachnida; order Opiliones; family Phalangiidae; genus Odiellus; species Odiellus spinosus. Next base: position 21,855,282 of record OY987233.1, on the reverse strand, counting down.
CGAAATTGGTAATTCGATTGAAAATGTAACGGCTGAGTCTTAAAGAAAACAAAAAATCATAATACCTAACATGTGAATAAGTTTTATATATCTTAACCGATTTATTTTAAATATTCCTCAAATTTTTATCACAAATAACTATAGCCAAATTTATCTAATTAACATATTTTAATCTAATTATAATTATTTTATACATTGTTTTAAATTTTTTATACCGATTCGAAAAAAGAAGAAATATGGAGAATTCATCTGGTCATAATCCAACCTGGGAAAGTAACTCTGATTCTTCTACATTTAGGATCAGTAGTGAAATTAGAAGCCGATGAAACCCTCCTTTGAAGTCTACTACTCCAATGTTCCATATAGCGCTCCTCTCTGTATGGGTAAAATTCCCAATTTTACGAGTTAGAAGGGGTCCTACTTCATCCCCCCTTGTCTACGGAAAATTGGAAATTCTCTCTCTCCACAAACGACGACGTTTTTTGGACGAACTCCGAGGCTGCTAGAGATATTCGCTCGACGAGCTCCCGCTCCGAAAATATCTACCGTTAGGAGGCGTACGGATCGCGCTTTTTGAGAATAACCCATACAGAGAGGGGTAGACAAGACCCGGGAGTAATAGACTTCAAAGGAGGGTTTCATCGGCTTCTGGTGAAACTACAGAAGATCTCAGATTAGGGGGCTGACGTTGCAAGATGAAAGTTCAAAATTGATTTATTTAGAAAATTGAACGAATGTGTTGAATTATAGTCAGTTGAAACAGTGTGTATATAGTGTCGCTAAAACAATTTATTTTAATTTGAATATAATATTTCCGAATATATCTAATTGTAATGGAATTATATATAAAATAAAGTCATTTTCTACTAAACTTATAAGTAGTTTTATCAAGAGTTACACTAGAAATGTAGAAACCATTTTCCAATCACCACCATTGTCTCTAATTTGAATTAAACAAAGAAGGAAATAGGCTTAATTAAAATCTCCTTTATGAATGAGTGCATTGGAATAATTGTTGTAGATTCGGTTAATACTAGCAATTCAGGAACCATTTTTTAATCTCTCCTCATTGAAAAACAGTCTCTAATTAACTGTAATTAACCAAAGTATGAAATAACACTAATTAAACTCCTGTGAATGCGTGAATGGGTTGGAATAATTGTTGAAGATGTGATTCGGTTAATACTGGTAATTCAGGAACCATTTTTCAATCTCTCCTCATTGAAAAACAGTCTCTAATTAACAGGAATTAACCAAAGTATGAAATAGGACTAATTAAACTTATGTGAATGCATGGGTGGGTTGGAATAATTGTTGTAGATGTGATTCGGTTAATACTAGCAATTCAGGAACCGCTTTCCAATCTCTCCTCATTGAAAAACAGTCTCTAATTAACTGTAATTAACCAAAGTATGAAATAACACTAATTAAACTCATGTGAACGCGTGAATGGGAGTGCAATCTAGTACAATGTATCCGATAATGGTACCAGAGATGGTGTTTCCCCAGGTTCTTCAGATTTGAGTAAGCTCTTGATTGTGCCTAGGCATAAATACAAACGTGACTGAAGAAATATCTTGGGAATTAAGTTCTCACTCTCTTCTTCCTGACGTAAGAGAGACTCATAAGGAATTGCGGCTTAAGGAGGTAAGTAATAGCAGAGGTGTATAATACCCCCTTCGGGGGGAAGTATGAAAGCCCCTATACTACCAATGCTAAAACTCACGAACAACAAGAGCCCGCTGCTGACTATCTAGGCCACTAGCTCGCGCTGGACTTCTCAATGTCGCTACTCTAGTAAATGCTCTTTGTATAAACAAGACGGCTCGATTTGTGTTTAGAACTTCCTGTCTCGGGAGTCAGGCTGTCTGTTAAAACGGAGTCGAAGGTTGACTTCGGCTCGCGAGTTCCGGAAGCGCGCGTAGGGAAAATTTAGTGAGGTTCAAAATGGTGTAACTATTTTTTGGGAGTAAAGCGGTGTGTCGATCCGCCGCGATTTACGCCGGGCACTCGTTGTTCGTCGATTTTGCCTACCTTTCATACTTCCCCCCGAAGGGGGTTATTATATACCTCTGGTAATAGCGAAACATCTCAATAAAACAATATTTATCACGATAGCATTCCTTAATTATTGGATACTGAAATTTCAATATGAACACAACCCATTTTAATCTAATTATCATTAGGGTTTTATCTTAATTTTTAATTATTTAATTTTAATTTGTAGATAGCTACCAACGTTTATCTTGAATATTTTACCATTGTCTTTGATATTTAATCTAATCTTTATTATTGAATCTACGGCGTACTCCAACCTCATCGCATCCCTTTACACACTTTTACAAAATTGAATTTGACTTTAAATTTTCCAATAAATATTTAATTTCATAAATAAAAAGTAACTGAAAACCGTGTTTCTAAATATTCTTCTTCCAATAAAACGAATACAGTAGAAGAGTTTTATAATCAGATGCGTTAGCGAGACTAATTTGCATATTCATTACAAGCATTATTGATCCCAGAGAATCGAAACTTGAGAAGATACAGTATTATACGACGTAGAAGACCGCCCACTCCTCCGTACCATCGGAGAATTGTACCAAATTCTAAGCTTATATTAAAGGTAAGATGTAAATGAGGAAAACAAATTTATATTGATGATATTAAAGATTTCCCACGCGTATTACAAATACAGGGCTCCCAGCGCATAGCCCAAAAAAGTTATAGGTGTTATAGGTTTTTTAAAAGCCAAAAATACAGGTTATTTAAGGGTCCAAAAATATAAATTTATAGGACTTTTTATAGGTTTTTAGTTTCCAAAAATATGGGTTTTAAAGGTAGGTTTCGCTGACACGCGGCGCAATAAGCTATCTAACCTCTAATAAATTATAACCAGTGACCTAGGAGAGGAAACCTTTCTCCCACAGCTTTGGTTTTTGCGAACATTTGCACTTTTTCAAGCAAAAGTATAATTGTTTTAGTTATACGGATCATTCATTTCGAATTTTATCAGCGAAATTGAACAAATTACCCAAAAAAATAGGTAATATAGGTTAAAAAGTGAAATTATAGGTTTTTATAGGATCACTTCGGAATTATAGGTAATTATAGGTATTATCAGAGGTATATAATAAACCCCTTCGGGGGGGAAGTATGAAAGGTAGGCAAAATCGACGAACAACGAGTACCCGGCGTAAATCGCGGCAGATCGACACACCGCTTTACTCCCAAAAAATAGTTACACCATTTTGAACCTGACTAAATTTTCCCTACGCGCACTTCCGGAACTCGCGAGCCGAAGTCAACCTTCGACTCCATTTTAACAGACAGCCTGACTCCCGAGACAGGAAGTTCTAAACACAAATCGAGCCGTCTTGTTTATACAAAGACCATTTACTAGAGTAGCGACATTGAGAAGTCCAGCGCGAGCTAGTGGCCTAGATAGTCAGCAGCGGGCTCTCGTTGTTCGTGATTTTTAGCATTGGTAGTATAGGGGCTTTCATACTTCCCCCCGAAGGGGGTTATTATATACCTCTGGTATTATAGGTAGTCTGGGAGCCCTGCAAATAGAATTCGAGTAGCATTTTCAAACGAGCGTTGAATATATATAATATACTTCTCTTTAAAAGCTAAGCCTAAATAAATTTACTGATAAATAATCTTTGAATAATATCCGACTTGAATCTTTTCATTCTCCCTTTAAAAGTACATTGAAGTGGAACAAAAAAAACTGAAATAAATAATTCTAAAGGATTTCCCTGGAATTAATTTGAAATGGTTCTTTCAACTTCAAGCTACAGATACATCTAGATTTTTAAAGAAGATGTGGGTGGGAAAATTCTTTTTTGTTATTGGTTGGATGCATTTCAGACGAAAGGATACATTACCAAACGTCTATCATTTTATTTCATAAAAGTAAACAACACCTCGTAGCTTAATACTACCAGCAAAGATTCAGTTTTAAGCAGAAGCCGATGAAACCCTCCTTTGAAGTCTATTACTCCCGGGTCTTGTCTACCCCTCTCTGTATGGGTTATTCTCAAAAGACGCGATTCGTACGCCTCCTAACGGGAGATATTTTCGGAGCGGGAGCTCGTCGAGCGAATATCTCAAGTAGCCTCGGAGTTCGTCCAAAAAACGTCGTCGTTTGTGGAGAGAGAGAATTTCCAATTTTCCGTAGACAGGGGGGATGAAGTAGGACCCCTCCGATCTCGTAAAATTGGGAATTTTACCCATACAGAGAGGAGCGCTATATCGAACATTAGAGTAGTAGACTTCAAAGGAGGGTTTCATCGGCTTCTGTTTTAAGTCTTATCCCATCACTTAAAAGTAACCAAAAAGTCATCACCCCTGTCAGGCTCGAGTAGTTTGGACTCTTCCTCGATATTTTTACAAAATTTAAAATACCCGTTCTATTTAATATTCATTCTTGTTAATTTAGGCACCAGGAGATCTAGTTACGATATAAAAAGGTTTAACTAATCGATAAAGTTGACGCGAAGGAAGTCTATCCCGAGAAAACAAGCTTAAACCCATGGCTTCGAGCTTATGAGCTAGAACTACGCGAGGAAAAAGAGTTGACGTAAAGTGTGCCCTGATGCATAAGCTAATACACAAAACTTTTCTAGCAAAAATATCCAAAGACTTTGAACAAAAAAAAAGAGTCACCAATATTTTTCTTTCAAAGCCTTCGAAAATAATATGTTCTATATAGCTTTTATAGCGTAAGGAAAAAAAAATTGTACCATCGATTTTAACAATCGATAAATGGTCCATACATGGGTGTCTCTCTCAGCATGGACGAACTAGAGATTTGATATTTTAAGGAAAAAACACCGTGTCAAAAAACATATTTTTCAAATAATTTAGACACGTTTTGGTGTTAAATTTCTAAAGTTTGGTAAAGGTTAAATAAATTTAAAAGCTGTTCATTCATGGCTCCAAGTTTCAGATTTAAAATTTCACGGAAAACTAGGAAACTAGTTCGGGAAAATCTAGAAATTGCGATTTCTTTTTAAGTATAATTCATCCATGATATCCGAGTATCTCTCCTTTTCGTGATGGTGAGTTCTATACAGTACAAAGTACATGTTATACATGCAAGTAGGCCTTAAAATACTGAAAAGAAAATAAAAATCCATGGGAAATATTCTGCACCCGATAGATTTAGGAAAAGGGGATTGTTTTTTAAAGGAACAATGAAAACGAATACTATTCCTTCATTTTAAGTTTTATAAAATAATAACTAAATAGCCTTTTTCATAACCTCTAAAATATATAGAGAAAATATTTCAATATTAGACTCTTCTAGAAGTAAATTAAGTATCTTCTTAAATCTACGTAGCTTATATCAGAAGTAGATGAAACCCTCCTTTGAAGTCTACTACTCTTATGTTCAATAAAGCGCTCCTCTCTGTATGGGTAAAATTCCCAATTTTACGAGATCGGAGGGGTCCTACTTCATACCCCCTGTCTACGGAAAACTGGAAATTCTCTCTCTCCACAAACGACGACGTTTTTTGACGAACTCCAAGGCTGCTAGAGATATTCGCTCGACGAACTCCCGCTCCGAAAATATCTACCGTTAGGAGGCGTACGAATCGCGCCTTTTGAAACTAACCCATACAGAGAGTGGTTGACAAGACCAGGGAGTAATAGACTTCAAAGGAGGGTTTCATCGGCTTCTGCTTATATTGTTGGGGCAACAGCGATTGGACAATTTGGGCCCAGTAGAGAAAAGTAATTTTAAACAAATATGACCCAGGTTATCAGAGATGTTTAGACCACATCTTATTTAAAATTATTTATTTGGCGAACCGAAGTAAATATTTGAAATTATCTTTTAATTCTTTGTTTTAAACTAATTAGGTTTAAATTTTGATAAAATTGAGGAATTCTTTACGAAAGAATCACAGAGACATTAAATTTAAATCTCAATTGATTTAATTTTAATTTTATTTTATTATTAAAACACCATATTGAAATTTTTATACCTCTGGGTTGATAACTTTTTAAAAAACTTAAATTTAGGTTTCAGATAATCGGGGAAAAAAACAGAAGCTAGATATAGTTCGCCAGTTTTCACGGTTCCTTTAAAAAACGTGCACGCGAGCTTTTATGTCGATACCATAAGATATTCCGTAATATAAAGATGGGTGGTTTTGATTGAGGATAATGTATAGTGGAATTATCTTCCGTCCAAGGGATAACGCATATTCTATTCAACTTTCAAAAAAATGTGTATAGAAAAGCTACAAATCATGGTTGAATCATATTTTATGAGATTATCAATATTTTCTAAGTTAGCAATCTATCCGTTAACTAATAATACTATTAAATGTTCACAAAGAGCCATAGTTTACGCGTGAACAGTCATGAACCAAAATTCTCATTAAAACATCGAAGAACGAACTGTTTTTGACATTTTTAACGACAACCTCTAGGGAAAATATGTTTTGTGTATATTTTCAGAAGCCGATGAAAACCTCCTTTGAAGTCTATTACTCCCTGGTCTTGTCTACCCCTCTCTGTATGGGTTAGTTTCAAAAAGCGCGATTCGTACGCCTCCTAACGGTAGATATTATCGGAGCGGGAGTTCGTCGAGCGAATATCTCTAGCAGCCTCGGAGTTCGTCCAAAAAACGTCGTCGTTTGTGGAGAGAGAGAATTTCCAATTTTCCGTAGACAGGGGGTATGAAGTAGGACCCCTCCGATCTCGTAAAATTGGGAATTTTACCCATACAGAGAGGAGCGCTATATCGAACATTAGAGTAGTAGACTTCAAAGGAGGGTTTCATCGGCTTCTGATATTTTTAATTGTTTATCCTTAGAAACCCAAATACTTAGAAAAATCTAAAGATGTTCTAAGAAGTTTAACTTCAAACAATTCCAGGAAACAGCCTTGTTTTTTAATTGTTAATTGATTATCCTTAGAAAATCAAATACTGAAAAGGAAAAAAACCTAAGATGTTCCAAGAAGTTTAACTTCAAATATTAGACGGAACCCATCCAATTCTAATAAGCATACTCAAATAAACTCGCATTTTAGAACAAATATTTATACTCCAAAACATTGAAACTAGCTTTCCACTTTAAAATCGTCAAGTTGCGGTGGATAATATTTGTTAGGGTAATATAAAGAAAATAGTATTTTAGGCTCAGAATAAGTTACTTTAAATATTTAATTATATTATAATTTAATGCAGTCTGGTAAAATATTTAAATTTCAAAATTCATCAAAATGTTTTTTACTATTAATAGATTACTTTTCAATCAATTTTAGAATCAACTAATTATAATAATTATTAAGTAATTAACGAAATTATAGTGATAATAGTTTTTAGTGATATCTTTTATCATCCATAGAATTTTTCAATCGAACTAGCCAATTGCAAAGTAAAAATTTCCAAATTTAGTAGGATATTACGAATGTTATCAGGCGAATTACCCGCTAGCCAATGAAAATATTTTTAACGGATATACTGTTACTTTAAAGGAACCGTAAAGTTTCAAGACGAGGTATTTCGGACGTTGCTTGGAAACAAACTGCTCTTCGGTATTTTGCACTTAATCAAATTAGCAGCCGCACGTCTGTCTCGAAGCGTAATCGGTTTTGTTTTGAAAATGGACCGTAGCGAGACTTTCATTTTCTTAAGTGCTACACGGAGCCGCTTCCGAACACGCCCTTCGTCTTGGCAAAAGAGCTCTAGTTTCCTAAACTTTGAAGCCACTACCCTTTTTCTTAAGTGGCTTTACTAAGAATTCTGTACACGAATATTGTATTTTTGAGTAAACCGCGTCATTTGGTCAGGGCTTATGACGCATTTCCATAAATAAACAGGGTACGGGGTGTTTGGAAAATATTACCATCAGAAGCGAGAGCGAGTATACTCAACAGCTCATAACATACGACAAAAAAAGTAATTTTGGCTGTATTATTTAAGGTAATGTTCCAATTGAGCAGTTTTACATTTCCGTGGCAAAGGAAAACCTGAGCAAATAACCCGACGCAAATGAAAACTGCGCAAATAAAAACCCGCGCAAATAAAAACCCGCGCAAATAAAAACCCGCGCAAATAAAAACCCGCGCAAATAAAAACCCGCGCAAATAAAAACCCGCGCAAATAAAAACCCGCGCAAATAAAAACCCGCGCAAATAAAAACCCGCGCAAATAAAAACCCGCGCAAATAAAAACCCGCGCAAATAAAAACCGCGCAAATAAAAACCGCGCAAATAAAAACCGCGCAAATAAAAACCGCGCAAAACGCGCAAATAAAAACCGAGAAAATAACACTACTCAAATGAGTACCGCGCAAATGAGACCCAGTCAAACAGAGCGTTGACCAAGGATTTTTTACGCCAACACTAACACCCCTAACGATAACTGTAGAAGGTTTAGGCTAACTCCCTCCCAATCCTAAACTAGTACGATCGACATTTTCAATTTACAATCTCCATTAAAATTATAAGTCACTAAAAAGTCACAAACTCCCAGTATAATGTTGGCCAATATCTATTTTATGTTTTACGATCTTTGAAATGAACATTAATATCGAAAAACCATTGAAAAAATTAGAATAATAGGGTTCATTTAAGTTCAAGGGATTGATTTTTCAATTGTTAATTGTAGCGTATTCGTCCGTTCAGGGAAATCGTGTAAATTTGGTGGGGAGTTGAGATAGGAAATTTACTCGATTGGTTAAACAGCTTTAGTTTCATTTTATATATTGATTTCAGCCACGGAACTAATCACCAAGGAGAGAGAATGATATTGTAAAACATCTCGAGGGCAAAGGAATAAATTAGTACCTAATGACCTAATAGGAAAATATTCCAGAAATCATACGCACCCTGTTTATAACATACACTCTCCTTAGATTTCAGAATAATTCATATTGAAATAAAGAGATTATTCGTGTTATTTTACTTATAGTAGTAGCAGGAGTCTATAGATTAAAAAGAGTAAGCATTGAGATTCCTTTCAATAGTCGCGTTCATACTAGGCCTCGTTCCAAAATCGTATGAATGGGAAATCGTCTTTTCTCGAATTGATTAGATTAAAGCTACGTTCGCACTTGACACTTTGGAACCGTTTTCAAACCGTTTCGAGTGTTCAAATCTACTTTTTTATGTATTAATTTTGTTTCTTGATCAAAGGTCTACAAGGGTGACCCCAAAATTTTATAATTTGACCTTTCCTAAAGGATTTAAAACGTTTTCAAAGTCTGTAGTGCGAACGCGGCTTTATTGAAACTGCTTCGGGAACCAATTTCATACCGATTCGGTTTCAACAACCGTAAGATGAAGCTACGATAAATCGATTTATAAAAAATCCGTGAACACGTGACGCTTAAAACAATTCCTGGCGAGCGATTTGAATATGGGTTTGATTTTACCGTTTCAAATCGATTAAGATTTGTAGCTAATCGATTTATTGTAGCTTCATCTAGAGGTGGTTGAAACTGAATTGGTACGTAACTGGTTCCCGAAGCAGTTTCGAGAAATCGAATCAAATCGATTAGAGAAAAGAGGGTTTCGGGTTCACACGATTCTAAGGAAACGTTTTTAAATGGTTAAAATCGATTCCAAGGCCTAGTATGAACGCGGCTAAAATAAATTAGACAAAAAATGATTTCTAAGCAATTATAAAGTTGTACATTATTTTTCTCGCGAAGTAGGGTTTTATTTTCTCCTTGAAATTAGACCAAAGATTTGGGAACCGAAGAAGTGTAGCATGCAACGCGACTAGCTAGCTTCAAAACGGTCAATACCCTAGTCGTAAAAGGTTTTAAGAAGAACCCCGAAACTTTAAAACTTTCAATAGCAATCGACGACTCGTCAAAGGAAATCGAATCTGAATAAAGTAAAAATTGGGAAGCTAAGCGAGATACGGGATTTTTAAAGGTCCTTCGCACTCTAAAAAGTAATATAAAAATTCAGGTCATTGAATATAGATCGTAAAAATCGCATTTAACTTGTCATTTGCTTAGCGCATAACGGGCATAAACCGCTCCTTTCGCAACGCGACAAAGAGAATTGACGAATGGAATGGAAAGATGGGTTTAAATTCAATCGCTCTATGTACCTAATATCAGTCCAATCAGAAGTAGATGAAACCCTCCTTTGAAGTCTACTACTCTAATGTTTGATATAGCGTTCCTCTCTGTATGGGTAAAATTCACGATTTTGCGAGATCGGAGGGGTCCTACTTCATACCCCCCTGTTTACGAAAAATTGGAAATTCTCTCTCTCCACAAACGACGACGTTTTTTGGACGAACTCCGAGGCTGCTAGAGATAGTCGCTGGACGAACTCCCGCTTCGAAAATATCTACCGTTAGGAGGCGTACGAATCGCGCTTTTTGAAACTAACCCATACAGAGAGGGGTAGACAAGACCCAGGTTTAATAGACTTCAAAGGAGGGTTTCATCGGCTTCTGGTCCAATCACATTAGGAAATTGGATTATTTAATTTTATCATCCAAAATAAGCTACGATCACACTATCATTTCTTAATCCATTTGAAACGGTTAAATCAAAATCGATATTCAAATTGCCAAGAATCGTTATCTTTAATCGATTTACTGTAGCTTCATCTATTGGTTATTGACAACGAATCGGTAAGAAACAAGTTCCCGAAGCAGTTTTGAGAAATCTAATGAAATCGATTCGAGAAAACACGATTTACAGTTCACACGACTCTGGCAAAGCGATTTGATACTGTTTAAATCGAATCCAAGGCCTAGTATGAACGCATCTTCCTTTGGGCGAGTTTTTTAATGGTTTATTTTAGTATATAAATGAATTGAAAGATTTGGATTCAAATAATCGACTTGGAAATTATCGACCTTAGCTATTGTCGATCATTTGCAGGTCGATAATTTCAGTAAAACCCCTTATCGATCATTTTTAAAGGCGATTAATTAGAGAAATTAGTAGTACATCCGAATGCTCTCTTTAACAAATTTGTAGCAGTCTCGTTAATTATTATTTTAATCTTATGGTAATGCTTAAAAGTACTCATTGCCCTTTTAACCTTTACAATTAAATTTTTAACTATCTTTTACTGAGAATTTTTCCAAATATAAAACAGCATATTATCCAACTCTGCCTATATTCTCCTTCTAGCCATTTACATTTTAAACCCGTAGGAAAAAATTGTGGCTGAAAAAAACTTGGACAGTCAGGTAGGAGAAAGCCTTAAACGTGTCTCGAATAAAATAGCGAATTTGTTCAAGATAGAGTAGGAGTCCGCCTTCCTAAAAGTTTCTTTAAAATTACAGCGTTTTAAATATGAAACGTCAAGTTAAGATGCAAGTAGAGGATTTAGGGAACGTATAGGGTTAACTATAGTACCAAGATAAACTGACATGGAGTATATATTTGTTGGAGACTATACGTCCCCGTTTATACTAAAAACCTCAAACTACCCAATAAAACGTCACCGTAAATTTGGTCACGAATTTAAGAATTTTAAGACTCCCACGTGACCCTTCAACTTCCGTTCGGTTAAAATACTAAAAAACGTACGTTACGTACTTCGATTGAAATGTTTGCTAAGTTTTAAACTTTAAAGTGACGCTATCATTAAATTTTAGAAGTATTTATAAATTGTAAGAAAATTAAAATACAATTAATTTTGGATCAACTAAACTCAATTGTAATTTAAACTATTATGGCGCAATACCGTCCAGAATATGATTTTTTTTGCCACTCCCGTCAGCAACGTCAATTCAAGAGAGCTAAAGTTTCATTACAAGTTAAAGGATGGACCTATTCCTTTAATTTAAATGTAATATGTAAAATATTTTAATTTATTCAAATATGAATTGTTTAAGTCTACTAAATCATTGTCTTTATAAAATAAAATATTAATCAGGGTCTTTGATGAAGAGAACTATTTCTATCAATAAATATTTAATTTTATTATTTGTTACCATCGATTGCTAGGAAATAGGTTAATTGATTCTGTTAATTAATTATTCTAATTAAAACAATCGTAAATAATATGCATGATGTATTCCTTAAAATATTAGCATACGAACACAAAGGGCTTTCATTACGATCAATATATAGATGAAATTTGAAAGTTTAAAGGTGAAGTAACGAAATAATTTGGGCTTGTTTATAGGGAACAGTCTAATTAACTGGAATTAAATAAAGTATGAAATAGGAATAATTAAAACTTCTGTGAGTGCTTGGCTGGGTTGGAATAATTGTTGTAGATGTGATTCGGTTAATACTAGCAATTCAGGGACCATTTTTCAATCTCTCCTCATTGAAAAACAGTCTAATTAACTGTAATTAACCAAAGTATGAAATAGGACTAATTAAACTCCGGTGAGTGTATGTGTGGGTTGGAATAATTGTTTTAGATGTGATTCGGTTAATACTAGCAATTCAGGAACCATTTTTCAATCTCTCCTCATTGAAAAACAGTCTCTAATTAACAGGAATTAATCAAAGTATGAAATAGGACTAATTAAACTCCAGTGAGTTTATGTGTGGGTTGGAATAATTGTTTTAGATGTGATTCGGTTAATACTAGCAATTCAGGGACCATTTTTCAATCTCTCCTCATTGAAAAACAGTCTAATTAACTTTAATTTACCAAAGTATGAAATAGGACTAATTAAACTCCGGTGAGTGTATGTGTGGGTTGGAATAATTGTTTTAGATGTGATTCGGTTAATACTAGCAATTCAGGAACCATTTTTCAATCTCTCCTCATTGAAAAACAGTCTCTAATTAACAGGAATTAATCAAAGTATGAAATAGGACTAATTAAACTCCAGTGAGTTTATGTGTGGGTTGGAATAATTGTTTTAGATGTGATTCGGTTAATACTAGCAATTCAGGAACCATTTTTCAATCTCTCCTCATTGAAAAACAGTCTAATTAACTGTAATTAACCAAAGTATGAAATAGGACTAATTAAACTCCGGTGAGTGTATGTGTGGGTTGGAATAATTGTTTTAGATGTGATTCGGTTAATACTAGCAATTCAGGAACCATTTTTCAATCTCTCCTCATTGAAAAACAGTCTAATTAACTGTAATTAACCAAAGTATGAAATAGGACTAATTAAACTCCGGTGAGTGTATGTGTGGGTTGGAATAATTGTTTTAGATGTGATTCGGTTAATACTAGCAATTCAGGGACCATTTTTCAATCTCTCCTCATTGAAAAACAGTCTCTAATTAACTGTAATTAACCAAAGTATGAAATAGGACTAATTAAACTCCAGTGAATGCATAGGTGGGTTGCAATAATTGTTTTAGATGCGATTCGGTTAATAATAGCAATTCAGGGACCATTTTTCAATCTCTCCTCATTGAAAAACAGTCTCTAATTAACTGAAATTAACCAAAGTATGAAATAAGACTAATTAAAATTCCTTTCTGTGAAAGCATGGGTGCGTTGGAATAATTGTTGTAGATGTGTTGTTAGGACTGGCATTTAGAAACCATTTTCCAATCCCCACAATTGAAAAACAGTCATTATTAAAATTTTGATCAGAGTGTGATAATATCCCTTTACTCTAATATGCATTTATTAATTTTAATAATAAATTAAAATAATAAATAATTACCCTCAGTTTAAATTTTAACTTTGATTTATATAGTTCTCTTCATCAAATTAAATCATGATTAAAACTAAGAACATAAGCGATAGAGGGAGGTTAAATAGTTAAAATCAATAATCAGGATGAATATAAGCTTGTAGAAGATCCATAGGTATTTTGATTGTCTATGGATGAGGGAACCACAAGTTTAGTCTAGGCCAGCGATAAATTTCGCTCTAGTTAGTTCAAACAAGAAGGATCAGATAAGGAGAGGAAAAGTGGGAACGGCGCGGCTCCTACTGCGTCGGCGTAAACTCCCACTCTGGGAGAACGGGGGACAGACGGGGGTAGAGATGCTTCGTGGTAAATTGTTGTCACGTGCGTAAAACGAATCCTTTATGAGACGCGCTAGCTAGCGACCACGTGACAACAGTTTACCTCGAGAATTTCCTATCCCCCTTTCCACCCGAGTGGGAGGTTGGCTCTTCTCTCTCTAACTCAACGCAGCCCCACTTTTCCTCTCCTTATCCGATCCTTCTTGGTTCAAAACTATCTTTAACTATTATCGCGCCATCTCGAGTTTGTCCTACGCAACTAAAATTCTGTTAATTTTATTTAAAATTCAGAAAAAGAGTTATTTTTAACACGTAAATGGTTGAGCAGTTAAAAAAACAAATCGCACACGATTTTAGTTGGTAACAAATGAATTGCGAGTCGCCACTATTCTGTATTGATTATCGATACGAATAATGCTGCAAAAACATCTCTTAACCTTACTACCCTACACGAAAATTTAGAAAGTTTCTAAGAAAAAAAGCGCGAAATGTATTCAAAGTTAATTTACCATGAAATAAAATATTTTACAAATATTAGGGGCAATTTTGGTTTAAAGTGAAACCCACAGCGAAATAAATTAAATTCAAACCTTAAAAATGATCTAAAAAGCTCATATAATAAATTAATCATTTTTACCCCGTTTAACATTTTCTTTCGGGAATATTTATATTACATGACTAAACACTTGAGAGTCAACTGTACTAGCCAGTCGACTTAACTGATGACGTAGAAGGCGCATATTTATTTAAAACTATTTTTACTATTCTAGTAATTTTTTCTATGTATATTTTGCATCGATTTCTAAGGATTTTTCCAAAAATTCGACTCATTCTTTTAAACCCAATGAAAAATCCTTCAGAGACTTACTTCTTTCAAAAAACTAATAAATGTATATTTATTTATACTCGCTACACCCAGAGGTACATAATAACCCCCTTCGGGGGGAAGTATGAAAGGTAGGCCAAATCGACGAACAACGAGTGCCCGGCGTAAATCGCGGCGGATCGACACACCGCTTTACTCCTAAAAAATAGTTACGCCATTTTGAACCTCACTAAATTTTCCCTACGCGCACTTCCGGAACTCGCGAGCCGAAGTCAACCTTCGACTCCATTTTAACAGACAGCCTGACTCCCGAGACAGGAAGTTCTAAACACAAATCGAGCCGTCTTGTTTATACAAAGACCATTTACTAGAGTAGCGACATTGAGAAGTCCAGAGCGAGCTAGTGGCCTAGATAGTCAGCAGCGGGCTCTCGTTGTTCGTGATTTTTAGCATTGGTAGTATAGGGGCTTTCATACTTCCCCACGAAGGGGGTTATTATATACCTCTGCTATACCCCAAGGAGAAAATAACAACTACATCCATGGCTTGAATCCAAAAAGTATATAAATAATTTAGGAGGCAAGTTTATTTTGCGTATGTAAGCTTTCGACATAATTCCCTGGATTTAGGATAGCACAAAAATACTGGGTAGAAATCCGCGCACACTGATCAAAAACCAGTCAACGTACGGAACTCGGTTAACAGTAATCTTTGGTAAAAATGCCTGTAGTTAATGGTGTAACGGTTCCTTACACCAAAAATATAAATGGATTAACTACATTCGGATTTGTTTCGGAAGAAATTGAAGATCTCGTTATGAATTTCACTCCAAATCCAGGTGACGTGATACTGTCAGCTTACCCAAAGTGCGGTAATACGTGGATTCAACAAATCATCGGTCTGGTTTTGAGGAAAGGTGTTCCCGCGAAGAACCGCGACGAATATCTAAGAAACTGTCCATGGTTGGAAGGAATTGGTTTAGATATACTCGATGACATGCCAGAACCGAGACGCTATAGTCTTCATTTTGATTACAACCGAGTACCAAAGAACTCCGAGGCCAAGTACATCACAGTCGTAAGAAACCCGAAGGATTGTTTAACATCATTGTACTATTTTCTTGGAACAGAAATGTTCGGATTTAAAGGAGGGGATTTTAAAGTCCTGTTCCAACTATTCATGAAAGGTGAGGTACCATACAACGATTTCTTCGACTTCATTTTGTCCTGGTACGAACATCGTAACGACCCAAACGTTCTCTTCTTGTATTACGAAAAGATGAAACAGGATCCTGCAAAATTGGTCGTAGACATCGCGAACTTCATCGGACCCCAATACGGAAATATGGTTCTAAATAATCCCATTATTTTGGAAGCGATATTGAAATACAGTAGCGTAGATTACATGAAAGAAGCCACTAACAAATTAGTAAAATCAACGTACAGTGTTGATAATTTAAACAATAAAGAAGATTTGCCAAAAGGAGTTCTTCATTGGCTTAAAGATTCGAAAATTGCTTTGCAGAAGGACGAAGAATCAATGAAACTAGTAAGGAAAGGGGTCGTCGGTGATTGGAGGAGTTTATTTACGGAGGAACAGAGCGAAATCATGAATGATATGATTAAGAAAAGATTAAATGGGACTGAATTGTACGATTATTGGAAGTCAATCGGTTGTTTTTAAAATACAATTTTTTTTAAATTATAACTAGCTTTGACACATTTTTGGTGTTAAATTAATTAAGTTTGGAGCCTTCAACAGCGCTTGTAATGTGTTAAAATTAAAATAAGATCTTAACCATCAAATGCCGGACTATTATTTGCTCATTTGGTTGCAATTCAGGATCTCCATGAATCCCGCTAAGCCTATTTTTCGGATAAGTTTTAAATTTATTTTTAGTTTAATATTTGTGTTGTAAACTTTCTATCGGTGGATTTGTCCTATTTAAACCAAGAATCCATTCAGGTTCCATAAGAATATGGGAGCATAGCTTTAGCCTCTGGTACCATCCTCCCAAACTTTGTAACAAAAGTTCGTCCGCAATTTTCGCAACATTTGTACGCTTAGATCTTTTTTCGGTCGGCTCCATTTTTATTACCCAAAATATTACGTCAAGGTCGTTAGTGGCGCGGGTTAATAATATAATGTCAGGAGCGATTTACTTGAAAAATCGATTCGAAGCGGACGAACTTTTGCTACAAAGTTTGGGAGGATGGTTATTGAATCGCGACCCTCCCATATTCTTATGGAACCTGAATGGATTCTTGTTTAAACAATAATAAATTGATAGAAAAATTGCTCGTTATTGGGTTGCATTCTCCCTTTAACTCAGATTGATTTCAAGTTAGAATCATCGCACCAATCTTTAAATTAAATATTCTAGATAATCTTTAACATTTTAATACAAAGTATGGCAAACGAACTTATTATTTAATTGGGAAAAAAACATCATTATACGCACAATAGTAACGAGATAAAATTTGAATACCAATAACGTAGAAGAAAACAGCTTAGTAGGGAAATGAAAACAAGTACGTCACATCATCATACGATATTATAGTACTTGTACACTTAATCTTCGTACTTCACACTAGGTAAACGTAAATTAAAAACGAAATTTAAATAAAAAAAAAGTACCTCGTATCATCGTACGATGTTATAGTACTTGTACACTTCGAACTTTGCAGTAGGCAAACGAGGATTGAAAATAAAACTTTCCATTAACTGTACGAATAAATTAACCTTTAAAAATGCCCATAGTTAACGGAGTTATAATCCCAAACACTAAATCGGTTAACGGAGTAATAATACCGGGTTTCATGTCCAGCAAACTCGAAGAAGATGTCCAGAATATGGAAGCAAAACCAGGAGATATAATTCTTTGCGGTTACCCGAAATGCGGAAATACGTGGACCTGCCAAATTATCAGACTAATTTTAAGGAAAGGAGTACCGATAACAGACATTAAGGATTCTGGGAAAGTATGCCCATTTTTAGCAAGTACTGGTTTAGACATTCTAGATAAAATGCCGCCGCCAAGAAGTTACCACTTCCATTACGATTACCAACGAATACCTAAGTGTAGCGAAGCCAAATACATTTACGTCCTAAGGAATCCTAAAGATTGTCTGACGTCATTGTACTACTTTTTAAGAACAGAATTATTTGGTTTCAAAGGAGGCGAATTTCAAGTTTTGTTCGAGCTTTTCATGAAAGGAGAAGTGATGTATAATGATTATTTCGATAATGTTCTTTCGTGGTACGAACGAAGAAACGATTCCAACATCCTATTTTTATATTACGAAAAAATGAAGGCTGATCCAGTTAAAGCTATTAAAGAAATTGCCAACTTCATGGGACCGGAATACGGCGCGTTAATGAACGAATATCAGGTTTTAAATGACGTCATCAAGTATAGTACCTTCGAGAACATGAAAATCTCCAAGAATGAATTCGGTAAAAAAATATTAACATCTGTCGATAGTGAGAAAGAAACTTTGCCTAGTGGTCTAGTTGAAATTTTTAATTCGTGCAAAGAAGCCTTTCCAATTGCGGTAGTTAGAAAAGGAGTCGTGGGGGATTGGAGAAATATATTTACGGATGAACAATCTAAAATTATGGATGACGTAATTGAAAAAAGATTGAAAGGTACCGATATGTACCAATATTGGAAATCAATCGAATGTATTTAAAAAACAAAATTAAATGTATCTTGAATTTAACAAAATTAATTTAATATTTTCTGGATTAAAGGGAAACTTGGAGCTATGCTTTTGTATTAATTTTCGGAATCCCGTGGGAATTTTTGGACACATTTTTGGTGCTAAAGTTAATTTCTAAAGTTTACTAAAATTTGAATTGTAGTAAATATAAATTCGGGCCAATCATATTGTTTCAGCCATAAACAGCGCTTGTAATATCCTAACATTAAAAGAATAGGCAGGCGTTTGACGCCTAAGACCTTGTCCATCAAACACCAGACTATTATTAAACGAACAATACACCTATTTATAAATACCAGAAGCCGATGAAACCCTCCCTTGAAGTCTATTACTCCCGGGTCTTGTCTACTACTCTCTGTATGGGTTAGTTTCAAAAAGCGCGATTCGTACGCCTCCTAACGGTAGATATTTTCGGAACGGGAGTTCGTCGAGCGAATATCTCTAGCAGCCTTGTAGTTCGCAAAAAAACGTCGTCGTTTGTGGAGAGAGAGAATTTCCAATTTTCCGTAGACAGGGGGGATGAAGTAGGACCCCTTCTAACTCGTAAAATTAGGAATTTTACCCATACAGAGAGGAGCGCTATATGGAACATTGGAGTAGTAGACTTCAAAGGAGGGTTTCATCGGCTTCTGTAAATACATATAATTATTAATTGGGCATAAAATGAACTATTTAGTAAACAGAGCGAACCTGTTATTTCTTAATTGGAAAACAAACGTATACAAATCATAACAGAGTGTATATTTTATATATGACTTAATTAGGGTCCGCTATTTAAGAAAACAAATGATATATTCAAACAGAACTTCCTACATCATCGTACGAAAGAGTAAACCACCAAAATGCCCAAAGTTAATGGTGATTTAATCCCAAACACAAAATCTGTTCATGGTGTAATAATACCGGGTTTTTTGTCCAGCGAACTTGAAGAGGAAGCCCAGAATTTCGCGGCAAAATCGGGGGATATAATTCTTTGCGGTTACCCGAAATGCGGGAATACGTGGACAGTCGAAATAATACGATTAATTCTAAGGAAAGGAGTACCAATAAAAACGATTGAAGATTATCAAAAAGCTTGTCCATTTTTAGGATGGGGGGGTTTGGATAACCTCAACAATATGACGTCACCAAGAAGTTACCGCGTGCATTACGATTACCATCGAGTGTCTAAGTGTAGCGAAGCTAAATACATTTACGTTCTAAGGAATCCTAAGGATTGTCTGACGTCATTGTACTACTTTTTAAGAACAGAAATATTCGGTTTCAAAGAAGGCGAATTTCAAGTTTTGTTCGAGCTTTTCATGAAAGGAGAAGTTATGTATAATGATTATTTCGATAATGTTCTTTCGTGGTACGAACGAAGAAACGATTCCAACATACTATTTTTATATTACGAAAAAATGAAGGCTGATCCTGTTAAAGCTATTAAAGATATTGCCAACTTCATGGGACCGGAATACGGCGCGTTAATGAACGAATATCAGGTTTTAAATGAGGTCATCAAGAATAGTACTTTGGATAATATGAAAATCACCAAGAATCAATTTGTAAATAAGGTCTTAAACGATAAAGATAAAGATGACACTCCCTTAGCATTTGTAAGAAAAGGAGTTGTAGGCGATTGGAGAAATATATTTACAGAAGAACAAAGTAAAATTATGGATGCAATGATTGAAAAAAGGTTGAAAGGAACTGATATGTATGATTATTGGAAATTAATCGGTTGTATTTGAATAATTAATACTTCAATAAAGAAATTTTAAGTTTGATTTTTAGGTGTTTGAAATAATTTCTTAATTTTAATTTTAAGAGGTTAAAAATTATGATTTGAATCTATAATTTGTAGAACTAAAATATAAGGTAGCATATACCATTATTATTCTTGTAGTTTTATTTATTTAGTAGTTAATATTAATTTAAATGAATTATCCAAAGAAAATTTAAGAGATAATTTCAAAATATCAAAACATAAAAATCAAATGTCCTCAACTAAATTCTACCCCTCCGATTATAAATCGTAGTTTGAATTATTTAGAGACAAACTAGGAAACCTTTAACGGTGAAATCAAATCGATTTAAGGGTCAGGTGTTCACGCATTATCTTTATAAATCGATTTATCGTAGCTTCATCTATCGGTTGTTGAAACTTCCGAATCGGTACGAAACTGGTTCCCGAAGCAATTTCGAGAAATTGAATCAAATCGATTTGATAAAAGATGGTTTCGTGCTCACACGACTAAAACGAAACGTCTTGAAACGGTTCAAATCGATTCCAAGGCCTAGTATGAACGCGGATAAATCACGATACTAAGTAACGTAATAACAAAACGGAGCGAAGCAGCTGTTACGGCTCAATAGGGAAGTGAAAACGATGTTATAAGTACTTGTACATTCCTCACTTTGCAGGAGGTGAACGTGGCAAATATTCCGGATGTTGAAGCTTAGTTGAGTTATAAAAACATGTACCTGACATCAACGAACGATGTTATAGTACTTGTACATTCAGTCTTCGTAGTTCGCAGTAGGTAAACGTGGATTATAAACAAAATTTCCCATAACTATACGAATAAATTAACCTTTAAAATACCCATAGTTAACGGAGTTATAATCCCAAACACCAAATCGGTTAACGGAGTAATAATACCGGGTTTCATGTCCAGCAAACTCGAAGAGGATGTCCAGAACATGGAAGCAAAACCAGGAGATATAATTATTTGCGGTTACCCGAAATGCGGAAATACGTGGACCTGCCAAATTATCAGACTAATTTTAAGGAAAGGAGTACCTATAACAGACATAAAGGATTCTGGGAAAGTTTGCCCATTTTTAGCCGTTACTGGTTTTGAAATTCTAGATAAAATGCCGCCGCCAAGAAGTTACCACTTCCATTACGATTACCAACGAATACCTAAGTGTAGCGAAGCCAAATACATTTACGTTCTAAGGAATCCTAAAGATTGTCTGACGTCATTGTACTACTTTTTAAGAACAGAATTATTTGGTTTCAAAGGAGGCGAATTTCAAGTTTTGTTCGAGCTTTTCATGAAAGGAGAAGTGATGTATAATGATTATTTCGATAATGTTCTTTCGTGGTACGAACGAAGAAACGATTCCAACATCCTATTTTTATATTACGAAAAAATGAAGGCTGATCCAGTTAAAGCTATTAAAGATATCGCCAACTTCATGGGACCGGAATACGGCGCGTTAATGAACGAATATCAGGTTTTGAATGACGTCATCAAGTATAGTACCTTCGAGAATATGAAAATCTACAAGGATGAATTCGGTAAAAAAATCTTAACGTCTGTTGATAGTGAGTTAGAAACTTTGCCTAGTGGTCTAGCGGAAATGTTTAATTTGTGCAAAAAAGCCTCGCTCGAGGGTGACGGAATAGTTAGAAAAGGAGTCGTGGGGGATTGGAGAAATCTATTTACGGATGAACAATCTAAAATTATGGATGATATGATTGAAAAAAAAATAAAGGGAACTGATATGTATGATTATTGGAAATCAATCGAATGTATTTAAAAATTAATTTATCTTGAATAACAAATATGGTTTAATTTTTGATTTTTTGTTTGAAATTACGTTTGGGTATGGTAATAATAAATTTATCATTACTATTGGAATTGTTTCATTTTTAAAACATTCGCACATTCATCCAATTAGTTTACTAAAATTTGAATTAGTAAATATAAATTCGGGCCAATCATATTGTTTCAACCTTAAACAGCGCTTGTAATATCCTAACATTAAAAGAATAGGCAGGCGTTTGACGCCTATAAGACCTTGTCCATCAAACACCAGACTAATATTAAACGAATAATACACCTATTTATAAATACATATAATTAATAATTGGGCATAAAATGAACCATTTTGGTAAACAGAGCGAACCTGTTATTTCTTAACTGGAAAACAAACGTATACAAATCATAACAGAGTATAAATTTTATATATGACTTAATTAGGGTCCGATATTTAAGAAAACAAATGATATATTCAAACAGAACTTCCTACGTCATCGTACGAAAAAGTAAACCACCAAAATGCCCAAAGTTAATGGTGTTTTAATCCCAAACACAAAATCTATTGATGGTGTAATAATACCGGGTTTTTTGTCCAGCGAACTTGAAGAGGAAGCCCAGAATTTCGCGGCAAAATCGGGAGATATAATTCTTTGTGGTTACCCGAAATGCGGGAATACGTGGACAGTGGATATGTATGATTGAATAATTAATACTTCAATAAAGAAACTTTAAGTTTAATTTTTAGGTGTTTGAAATAATTCCTTAAATTTTAAGAGGTTTATTAAAAATTATGATTTGAAATTATGATTTGAATCTAATTATTATTTGTTGAACTAAAATATAAGGTAGCATATTTTTGCGTGTACTACTATTTTTATTCTTGTAGTTTTATTTATTTAGTAGTTAGTATTAATTTAAATTAATTATGCACCAATGAGAAAATTTTAGATAATTTCAAATTATCAAAACATAAAAATCAAATGTCCTCAACTAAATTCTACCTCTCCGATTGTAAAACGTGGTTTGAATTATTTACAGGCATAAACTAGGAAACCTTTAACGGTGAAATCAAATCGATATTCAAATCACCTGGAATCGTTTTAAGGGTCAGGTGTTCACGCATTATCTTTATAAATCGATTTAGCTTCATCTATCGGTTGTTGAAACTTCCGAATCGGTACGAAACTAGTTCCCGAAGCAGTTTCGAGAAATTGAATCAAATCGATTTGATGAAAGATGGTTTCGCGCTCGCACGACTAAAAGGAAACGTCTTGAAACGGTTTAAATCGATTCCAAGGCCTAATATGAACGCGGCTAATGAATGATATCGCTTAAATAGACTCGGATTTATCTCAAGGTAGTACCTTCCCATGAAATCTTCATTTCCAATTGTTCGTCGCGACTAGATAGTCTTTAAGATTTTACTACGATTAACGTAGTACAAAGTATAGCAAAGCGTACGTTACGATTTAATTGGAAAAAAAACAAACGTACCTCACATCATTACGAGATACAATTACAATAACATCAACATAGCAACAATACAGAGCAAAGCAGCTGTTACGGCTTAGTAGGGAAATAAAAACAAGTACCTCACATTATCGTACGATGTTACAGTACTTGTACACTTAAATCTTGGAACTTCGCAGTAGGTAAACGTGGATTAACTGTACGAATAAATTAACCTTTAAAATGCCCATAGTTAATGGAGTTATAATCCCAAACACCAAATCAGTTAACGGCGTAATAATACCGCATTTCATGTCCAGCAAACTCGAAGAGGATGTCCAGAATATGGAAGCCAAACCAGGAGATATAATTCTTTGCGGTTACCCAAAATGCGGAAATACGTGGACCTGCCAAATTATCAGACTAATTTTAAGGAAAGGAGTACCTATAACAGACATTGAGGATTCTGGGAAAGTATGCCCATTTTTAGCCGTTACTGGTTTTGAAATTCTAGATAATATGCCGCCGCCAAGAAGTTACCACTTCCATTACGATTACCAAAGAATACCTAAGTGTAGCGAAGCCAAATACATTTACGTTCTAAGGAATCCTAAAGATTGTCTGACGTCATTGTACTACTTTTTAAGAACAGAATTATTTGGTTTCAAAGAAGGCGAATTTCAAGTTTTGTTCGAGCTTTTCATGAAAGGAGAAGTGATGTACAATGATTATTTCGATAATGTTCTTTCGTGGTACGAACGAAGAAACGATTCCAACATCCTATTTTTATATTACGAAAAAATGAAGGCTGATCCAGTTAAAGCTATTAAAGATATTGCCAACTTCATGGGACCGGAATACGGCGCGTTAATGAACGAATATCAGGTTTTAAATGACGTCATCAAGTATAGTACCTTCGAGAATATGAAAATCTCCAAGAATGAATTCGGTAAAAAAATATTAACATCTGTCGATAGTGAGAAAGAAACTTTGCCTAGTGGTCTAGTTGAAATTTTTAATTCGTGCAAAGAAGCCTTTCCAATTGCGGTAGTTAGAAAAGGAGTCGTGGGGGATTGGAGAAATATATTTACGGATGAACAATCTAAAATTATGGATGACGTAATTGAAAAAAGATTGAAAGGTACCGATATGTACCAATATTGGAAATCAATCGAATGTATTTAAAAAACAAAATTAAATGTATCTTGAATTTAACAAAATTAATTTAATATTTTCTGGATTAAAGGGAAACTTGGAGCTATGC
Source organism: Odiellus spinosus (assembly GCA_963920705.1). Taxonomy (NCBI): domain Eukaryota; kingdom Metazoa; phylum Arthropoda; class Arachnida; order Opiliones; family Phalangiidae; genus Odiellus; species Odiellus spinosus. Next base: position 21,830,590 of record OY987233.1, on the reverse strand, counting down.
TTTTGTATTAATTTTCGGAATCCCGTGGGAATTTTTGGACACATTTTTGGTGCTAAAGTTAATTTCTAAAGTTTACTAAAATTTGAATTGTAGTAAATATAAATTCGGGCCAATCATATTGTTTCAGCCATAAACAGCGCTTGTAATATCCTAACATTAAAAGAATAGGCAGGCGTTTGACGCCTAAGACCTTGTCCATCAAACACCAGACTATTATTAAACGAACAATACACCTATTTATAAATACCAGAAGCCGATGAAACCCTCCCTTGAAGTCTATTACTCCCGGGTCTTGTCTACTACTCTCTGTATGGGTTAGTTTCAAAAAGCGCGATTCGTACGCCTCCTAACGGTAGATATTTTCGGAACGGGAGTTCGTCGAGCGAATATCTCTAGCAGCCTTGTAGTTCGCAAAAAAACGTCGTCGTTTGTGGAGAGAGAGAATTTCCAATTTTCCGTAGACAGGGGGGATGAAGTAGGACCCCTTCTAACTCGTAAAATTAGGAATTTTACCCATACAGAGAGGAGCGCTATATGGAACATTGGAGTAGTAGACTTCAAAGGAGGGTTTCATCGGCTTCTGTAAATACATATAATTATTAATTGGGCATAAAATGAACTATTTAGTAAACAGAGCGAACCTGTTATTTCTTAATTGGAAAACAAACGTATACAAATCATAACAGAGTGTATATTTTATATATGACTTAATTAGGGTCCGCTATTTAAGAAAACAAATGATATATTCAAACAGAACTTCCTACATCATCGTACGAAAGAGTAAACCACCAAAATGCCCAAAGTTAATGGTGATTTAATCCCAAACACAAAATCTGTTCATGGTGTAATAATACCGGGTTTTTTGTCCAGCGAACTTGAAGAGGAAGCCCAGAATTTCGCGGCAAAATCGGGGGATATAATTCTTTGCGGTTACCCGAAATGCGGGAATACGTGGACAGTCGAAATAATACGATTAATTCTAAGGAAAGGAGTACCAATAAAAACGATTGAAGATTATCAAAAAGCTTGTCCATTTTTAGGATGGGGGGGTTTGGATAACCTCAACAATATGACGTCACCAAGAAGTTACCGCGTGCATTACGATTACCATCGAGTGTCTAAGTGTAGCGAAGCTAAATACATTTACGTTCTAAGGAATCCTAAGGATTGTCTGACGTCATTGTACTACTTTTTAAGAACAGAAATATTCGGTTTCAAAGAAGGCGAATTTCAAGTTTTGTTCGAGCTTTTCATGAAAGGAGAAGTTATGTATAATGATTATTTCGATAATGTTCTTTCGTGGTACGAACGAAGAAACGATTCCAACATACTATTTTTATATTACGAAAAAATGAAGGCTGATCCTGTTAAAGCTATTAAAGATATTGCCAACTTCATGGGACCGGAATACGGCGCGTTAATGAACGAATATCAGGTTTTAAATGAGGTCATCAAGAATAGTACTTTGGATAATATGAAAATCACCAAGAATCAATTTGTAAATAAGGTCTTAAACGATAAAGATAAAGATGACACTCCCTTAGCATTTGTAAGAAAAGGAGTTGTAGGCGATTGGAGAAATATATTTACAGAAGAACAAAGTAAAATTATGGATGCAATGATTGAAAAAAGGTTGAAAGGAACTGATATGTATGATTATTGGAAATTAATCGGTTGTATTTGAATAATTAATACTTCAATAAAGAAATTTTAAGTTTGATTTTTAGGTGTTTGAAATAATTTCTTAATTTTAATTTTAAGAGGTTAAAAATTATGATTTGAATCTATAATTTGTAGAACTAAAATATAAGGTAGCATATACCATTATTATTCTTGTAGTTTTATTTATTTAGTAGTTAATATTAATTTAAATGAATTATCCAAAGAAAATTTAAGAGATAATTTCAAAATATCAAAACATAAAAATCAAATGTCCTCAACTAAATTCTACCCCTCCGATTATAAATCGTAGTTTGAATTATTTAGAGACAAACTAGGAAACCTTTAACGGTGAAATCAAATCGATTTAAGGGTCAGGTGTTCACGCATTATCTTTATAAATCGATTTATCGTAGCTTCATCTATCGGTTGTTGAAACTTCCGAATCGGTACGAAACTGGTTCCCGAAGCAATTTCGAGAAATTGAATCAAATCGATTTGATAAAAGATGGTTTCGTGCTCACACGACTAAAACGAAACGTCTTGAAACGGTTCAAATCGATTCCAAGGCCTAGTATGAACGCGGATAAATCACGATACTAAGTAACGTAATAACAAAACGGAGCGAAGCAGCTGTTACGGCTCAATAGGGAAGTGAAAACGATGTTATAAGTACTTGTACATTCCTCACTTTGCAGGAGGTGAACGTGGCAAATATTCCGGATGTTGAAGCTTAGTTGAGTTATAAAAACATGTACCTGACATCAACGAACGATGTTATAGTACTTGTACATTCAGTCTTCGTAGTTCGCAGTAGGTAAACGTGGATTATAAACAAAATTTCCCATAACTATACGAATAAATTAACCTTTAAAATGCCCATAGTTAACGGAGTTATAATCCCAAACACCAAATCGGTTAACGGAGTAATAATACCGGGTTTCATGTCCAGCAAACTCGAAGAGGATGTCCAGAACATGGAAGCAAAACCAGGAGATATAATTATTTGCGGTTACCCGAAATGCGGAAATACGTGGACCTGCCAAATTATCAGACTAATTTTAAGGAAAGGAGTACCTATAACAGACATAAAGGATTCTGGGAAAGTTTGCCCATTTTTAGCCGTTACTGGTTTTGAAATTCTAGATAAAATGCCGCCGCCAAGAAGTTACCACTTCCATTACGATTACCAACGAATACCTAAGTGTAGCGAAGCCAAATACATTTACGTTCTAAGGAATCCTAAAGATTGTCTGACGTCATTGTACTACTTTTTAAGAACAGAATTATTTGGTTTCAAAGGAGGCGAATTTCAAGTTTTGTTCGAGCTTTTCATGAAAGGAGAAGTGATGTATAATGATTATTTCGATAATGTTCTTTCGTGGTACGAACGAAGAAACGATTCCAACATCCTATTTTTATATTACGAAAAAATGAAGGCTGATCCAGTTAAAGCTATTAAAGATATCGCCAACTTCATGGGACCGGAATACGGCGCGTTAATGAACGAATATCAGGTTTTGAATGACGTCATCAAGTATAGTACCTTCGAGAATATGAAAATCTACAAGGATGAATTCGGTAAAAAAATCTTAACGTCTGTTGATAGTGAGTTAGAAACTTTGCCTAGTGGTCTAGCGGAAATGTTTAATTTGTGCAAAAAAGCCTCGCTCGAGGGTGACGGAATAGTTAGAAAAGGAGTCGTGGGGGATTGGAGAAATCTATTTACGGATGAACAATCTAAAATTATGGATGATATGATTGAAAAAAAAATAAAGGGAACTGATATGTATGATTATTGGAAATCAATCGAATGTATTTAAAAATTAATTTATCTTGAATAACAAATATGGTTTAATTTTTGATTTTTTGTTTGAAATTACGTTTGGGTATGGTAATAATAAATTTATCATTACTATTGGAATTGTTTCATTTTTAAAACATTCGCACATTCATCCAATTAGTTTACTAAAATTTGAATTAGTAAATATAAATTCGGGCCAATCATATTGTTTCAACCTTAAACAGCGCTTGTAATATCCTAACATTAAAAGAATAGGCAGGCGTTTGACGCCTATAAGACCTTGTCCATCAAACACCAGACTAATATTAAACGAATAATACACCTATTTATAAATACATATAATTAATAATTGGGCATAAAATGAACCATTTTGGTAAACAGAGCGAACCTGTTATTTCTTAACTGGAAAACAAACGTATACAAATCATAACAGAGTATAAATTTTATATATGACTTAATTAGGGTCCGATATTTAAGAAAACAAATGATATATTCAAACAGAACTTCCTACGTCATCGTACGAAAAAGTAAACCACCAAAATGCCCAAAGTTAATGGTGTTTTAATCCCAAACACAAAATCTATTGATGGTGTAATAATACCGGGTTTTTTGTCCAGCGAACTTGAAGAGGAAGCCCAGAATTTCGCGGCAAAATCGGGAGATATAATTCTTTGTGGTTACCCGAAATGCGGGAATACGTGGACAGTGGATATGTATGATTGAATAATTAATACTTCAATAAAGAAACTTTAAGTTTAATTTTTAGGTGTTTGAAATAATTCCTTAAATTTTAAGAGGTTTATTAAAAATTATGATTTGAAATTATGATTTGAATCTAATTATTATTTGTTGAACTAAAATATAAGGTAGCATATTTTTGCGTGTACTACTATTTTTATTCTTGTAGTTTTATTTATTTAGTAGTTAGTATTAATTTAAATTAATTATGCACCAATGAGAAAATTTTAGATAATTTCAAATTATCAAAACATAAAAATCAAATGTCCTCAACTAAATTCTACCTCTCCGATTGTAAAACGTGGTTTGAATTATTTACAGGCATAAACTAGGAAACCTTTAACGGTGAAATCAAATCGATATTCAAATCACCTGGAATCGTTTTAAGGGTCAGGTGTTCACGCATTATCTTTATAAATCGATTTAGCTTCATCTATCGGTTGTTGAAACTTCCGAATCGGTACGAAACTAGTTCCCGAAGCAGTTTCGAGAAATTGAATCAAATCGATTTGATGAAAGATGGTTTCGCGCTCGCACGACTAAAAGGAAACGTCTTGAAACGGTTTAAATCGATTCCAAGGCCTAATATGAACGCGGCTAATGAATGATATCGCTTAAATAGACTCGGATTTATCTCAAGGTAGTACCTTCCCATGAAATCTTCATTTCCAATTGTTCGTCGCGACTAGATAGTCTTTAAGATTTTACTACGATTAACGTAGTACAAAGTATAGCAAAGCGTACGTTACGATTTAATTGGAAAAAAAACAAACGTACCTCACATCATTACGAGATACAATTACAATAACATCAACATAGCAACAATACAGAGCAAAGCAGCTGTTACGGCTTAGTAGGGAAATAAAAACAAGTACCTCACATTATCGTACGATGTTACAGTACTTGTACACTTAAATCTTGGAACTTCGCAGTAGGTAAACGTGGATTAACTGTACGAATAAATTAACCTTTAAAATGCCCATAGTTAATGGAGTTATAATCCCAAACACCAAATCAGTTAACGGCGTAATAATACCGCATTTCATGTCCAGCAAACTCGAAGAGGATGTCCAGAATATGGAAGCCAAACCAGGAGATATAATTCTTTGCGGTTACCCAAAATGCGGAAATACGTGGACCTGCCAAATTATCAGACTAATTTTAAGGAAAGGAGTACCTATAACAGACATTGAGGATTCTGGGAAAGTATGCCCATTTTTAGCCGTTACTGGTTTTGAAATTCTAGATAATATGCCGCCGCCAAGAAGTTACCACTTCCATTACGATTACCAAAGAATACCTAAGTGTAGCGAAGCCAAATACATTTACGTCCTAAGGAATCCTAAAGATTGTCTGACGTCATTGTACTACTTTTTAAGAACAGAATTATTTGGTTTCAAAGGAGGCGAATTTCAAGTTTTGTTCGAGCTTTTCATGAAAGGAGAAGTGATGTATAATGATTATTTCGATAATGTTCTTTCGTGGTACGAACGAAGAAACGATTCCAACATCCTATTTTTATATTACGAAAAAATGAAGGCTGATCCAGTTAAAGCTATTAAAGAAATTGCCAACTTCATGGGACCGGAATACGGCGCGTTAATGAACGAATATCAGGTTTTAAATGACGTCATCAAGTATAGTACCTTCGAGAACATGAAAATCTCCAAGAATGAATTCGGTAAAAAAATATTAACATCTGTCGATAGTGAGAAAGAAACTTTGCCTAGTGGTCTAGTTGAAATTTTTAATTCGTGCAAAGAAGCCTTTCCAATTGCGGTAGTTAGAAAAGGAGTCGTGGGGGATTGGAGAAATATATTTACGGATGAACAATCTAAAATTATGGATGACGTAATTGAAAAAAGATTGAAAGGTACCGATATGTACCAATATTGGAAATCAATCGAATGTATTTAAAAAACAAAATTAAATGTATCTTGAATTTAACAAAATTAATTTAATATTTTCTGGATTAAAGGGAAACTTGGAGCTATGCTTTTGTATTAATTTTCGGAATCCCGTGGGAATTTTTGGACACATTTTTGGTGCTAAAGTTAATTTCTAAAGTTTACTAAAATTTGAATTGTAGTAAATATAAATTCGGGCCAATCATATTGTTTCAGCCATAAACAGCGCTTGTAATATCCTAACATTAAAAGAATAGGCAGGCGTTTGACGCCTAAGACCTTGTCCATCAAACACCAGACTATTATTAAACGAACAATACACCTATTTATAAATACCAGAAGCCGATGAAACCCTCCCTTGAAGTCTATTACTCCCGGGTCTTGTCTACTACTCTCTGTATGGGTTAGTTTCAAAAAGCGCGATTCGTACGCCTCCTAACGGTAGATATTTTCGGAACGGGAGTTCGTCGAGCGAATATCTCTAGCAGCCTTGTAGTTCGCAAAAAAACGTCGTCGTTTGTGGAGAGAGAGAATTTCCAATTTTCCGTAGACAGGGGGGATGAAGTAGGACCCCTTCTAACTCGTAAAATTAGGAATTTTACCCATACAGAGAGGAGCGCTATATGGAACATTGGAGTAGTAGACTTCAAAGGAGGGTTTCATCGGCTTCTGTAAATACATATAATTATTAATTGGGCATAAAATGAACTATTTAGTAAACAGAGCGAACCTGTTATTTCTTAATTGGAAAACAAACGTATACAAATCATAACAGAGTGTATATTTTATATATGACTTAATTAGGGTCCGCTATTTAAGAAAACAAATGATATATTCAAACAGAACTTCCTACATCATCGTACGAAAGAGTAAACCACCAAAATGCCCAAAGTTAATGGTGATTTAATCCCAAACACAAAATCTGTTCATGGTGTAATAATACCGGGTTTTTTGTCCAGCGAACTTGAAGAGGAAGCCCAGAATTTCGCGGCAAAATCGGGGGATATAATTCTTTGCGGTTACCCGAAATGCGGGAATACGTGGACAGTCGAAATAATACGATTAATTCTAAGGAAAGGAGTACCAATAAAAACGATTGAAGATTATCAAAAAGCTTGTCCATTTTTAGGATGGGGGGGTTTGGATAACCTCAACAATATGACGTCACCAAGAAGTTACCGCGTGCATTACGATTACCATCGAGTGTCTAAGTGTAGCGAAGCTAAATACATTTACGTTCTAAGGAATCCTAAGGATTGTCTGACGTCATTGTACTACTTTTTAAGAACAGAAATATTCGGTTTCAAAGAAGGCGAATTTCAAGTTTTGTTCGAGCTTTTCATGAAAGGAGAAGTTATGTATAATGATTATTTCGATAATGTTCTTTCGTGGTACGAACGAAGAAACGATTCCAACATACTATTTTTATATTACGAAAAAATGAAGGCTGATCCTGTTAAAGCTATTAAAGATATTGCCAACTTCATGGGACCGGAATACGGCGCGTTAATGAACGAATATCAGGTTTTAAATGAGGTCATCAAGAATAGTACTTTGGATAATATGAAAATCACCAAGAATCAATTTGTAAATAAGGTCTTAAACGATAAAGATAAAGATGACACTCCCTTAGCATTTGTAAGAAAAGGAGTTGTAGGCGATTGGAGAAATATATTTACAGAAGAACAAAGTAAAATTATGGATGCAATGATTGAAAAAAGGTTGAAAGGAACTGATATGTATGATTATTGGAAATTAATCGGTTGTATTTGAATAATTAATACTTCAATAAAGAAATTTTAAGTTTGATTTTTAGGTGTTTGAAATAATTTCTTAATTTTAATTTTAAGAGGTTAAAAATTATGATTTGAATCTATAATTTGTAGAACTAAAATATAAGGTAGCATATACCATTATTATTCTTGTAGTTTTATTTATTTAGTAGTTAATATTAATTTAAATGAATTATCCAAAGAAAATTTAAGAGATAATTTCAAAATATCAAAACATAAAAATCAAATGTCCTCAACTAAATTCTACCCCTCCGATTATAAATCGTAGTTTGAATTATTTAGAGACAAACTAGGAAACCTTTAACGGTGAAATCAAATCGATTTAAGGGTCAGGTGTTCACGCATTATCTTTATAAATCGATTTATCGTAGCTTCATCTATCGGTTGTTGAAACTTCCGAATCGGTACGAAACTGGTTCCCGAAGCAATTTCGAGAAATTGAATCAAATCGATTTGATAAAAGATGGTTTCGTGCTCACACGACTAAAACGAAACGTCTTGAAACGGTTCAAATCGATTCCAAGGCCTAGTATGAACGCGGATAAATCACGATACTAAGTAACGTAATAACAAAACGGAGCGAAGCAGCTGTTACGGCTCAATAGGGAAGTGAAAACGATGTTATAAGTACTTGTACATTCCTCACTTTGCAGGAGGTGAACGTGGCAAATATTCCGGATGTTGAAGCTTAGTTGAGTTATAAAAACATGTACCTGACATCAACGAACGATGTTATAGTACTTGTACATTCAGTCTTCGTAGTTCGCAGTAGGTAAACGTGGATTATAAACAAAATTTCCCATAACTATACGAATAAATTAACCTTTAAAATACCCATAGTTAACGGAGTTATAATCCCAAACACCAAATCGGTTAACGGAGTAATAATACCGGGTTTCATGTCCAGCAAACTCGAAGAGGATGTCCAGAACATGGAAGCAAAACCAGGAGATATAATTATTTGCGGTTACCCGAAATGCGGAAATACGTGGACCTGCCAAATTATCAGACTAATTTTAAGGAAAGGAGTACCTATAACAGACATAAAGGATTCTGGGAAAGTTTGCCCATTTTTAGCCGTTACTGGTTTTGAAATTCTAGATAAAATGCCGCCGCCAAGAAGTTACCACTTCCATTACGATTACCAACGAATACCTAAGTGTAGCGAAGCCAAATACATTTACGTTCTAAGGAATCCTAAAGATTGTCTGACGTCATTGTACTACTTTTTAAGAACAGAATTATTTGGTTTCAAAGGAGGCGAATTTCAAGTTTTGTTCGAGCTTTTCATGAAAGGAGAAGTGATGTATAATGATTATTTCGATAATGTTCTTTCGTGGTACGAACGAAGAAACGATTCCAACATCCTATTTTTATATTACGAAAAAATGAAGGCTGATCCAGTTAAAGCTATTAAAGATATCGCCAACTTCATGGGACCGGAATACGGCGCGTTAATGAACGAATATCAGGTTTTGAATGACGTCATCAAGTATAGTACCTTCGAGAATATGAAAATCTACAAGGATGAATTCGGTAAAAAAATCTTAACGTCTGTTGATAGTGAGTTAGAAACTTTGCCTAGTGGTCTAGCGGAAATGTTTAATTTGTGCAAAAAAGCCTCGCTCGAGGGTGACGGAATAGTTAGAAAAGGAGTCGTGGGGGATTGGAGAAATCTATTTACGGATGAACAATCTAAAATTATGGATGATATGATTGAAAAAAAAATAAAGGGAACTGATATGTATGATTATTGGAAATCAATCGAATGTATTTAAAAATTAATTTATCTTGAATAACAAATATGGTTTAATTTTTGATTTTTTGTTTGAAATTACGTTTGGGTATGGTAATAATAAATTTATCATTACTATTGGAATTGTTTCATTTTTAAAACATTCGCACATTCATCCAATTAGTTTACTAAAATTTGAATTAGTAAATATAAATTCGGGCCAATCATATTGTTTCAACCTTAAACAGCGCTTGTAATATCCTAACATTAAAAGAATAGGCAGGCGTTTGACGCCTATAAGACCTTGTCCATCAAACACCAGACTAATATTAAACGAATAATACACCTATTTATAAATACATATAATTAATAATTGGGCATAAAATGAACCATTTTGGTAAACAGAGCGAACCTGTTATTTCTTAACTGGAAAACAAACGTATACAAATCATAACAGAGTATAAATTTTATATATGACTTAATTAGGGTCCGATATTTAAGAAAACAAATGATATATTCAAACAGAACTTCCTACGTCATCGTACGAAAAAGTAAACCACCAAAATGCCCAAAGTTAATGGTGTTTTAATCCCAAACACAAAATCTATTGATGGTGTAATAATACCGGGTTTTTTGTCCAGCGAACTTGAAGAGGAAGCCCAGAATTTCGCGGCAAAATCGGGAGATATAATTCTTTGTGGTTACCCGAAATGCGGGAATACGTGGACAGTGGATATGTATGATTGAATAATTAATACTTCAATAAAGAAACTTTAAGTTTAATTTTTAGGTGTTTGAAATAATTCCTTAAATTTTAAGAGGTTTATTAAAAATTATGATTTGAAATTATGATTTGAATCTAATTATTATTTGTTGAACTAAAATATAAGGTAGCATATTTTTGCGTGTACTACTATTTTTATTCTTGTAGTTTTATTTATTTAGTAGTTAGTATTAATTTAAATTAATTATGCACCAATGAGAAAATTTTAGATAATTTCAAATTATCAAAACATAAAAATCAAATGTCCTCAACTAAATTCTACCTCTCCGATTGTAAAACGTGGTTTGAATTATTTACAGGCATAAACTAGGAAACCTTTAACGGTGAAATCAAATCGATATTCAAATCACCTGGAATCGTTTTAAGGGTCAGGTGTTCACGCATTATCTTTATAAATCGATTTAGCTTCATCTATCGGTTGTTGAAACTTCCGAATCGGTACGAAACTAGTTCCCGAAGCAGTTTCGAGAAATTGAATCAAATCGATTTGATGAAAGATGGTTTCGCGCTCGCACGACTAAAAGGAAACGTCTTGAAACGGTTTAAATCGATTCCAAGGCCTAATATGAACGCGGCTAATGAATGATATCGCTTAAATAGACTCGGATTTATCTCAAGGTAGTACCTTCCCATGAAATCTTCATTTCCAATTGTTCGTCGCGACTAGATAGTCTTTAAGATTTTACTACGATTAACGTAGTACAAAGTATAGCAAAGCGTACGTTACGATTTAATTGGAAAAAAAACAAACGTACCTCACATCATTACGAGATACAATTACAATAACATCAACATAGCAACAATACAGAGCAAAGCAGCTGTTACGGCTTAGTAGGGAAATAAAAACAAGTACCTCACATTATCGTACGATGTTACAGTACTTGTACACTTAAATCTTGGAACTTCGCAGTAGGTAAACGTGGATTAACTGTACGAATAAATTAACCTTTAAAATGCCCATAGTTAATGGAGTTATAATCCCAAACACCAAATCAGTTAACGGCGTAATAATACCGCATTTCATGTCCAGCAAACTCGAAGAGGATGTCCAGAATATGGAAGCCAAACCAGGAGATATAATTCTTTGCGGTTACCCAAAATGCGGAAATACGTGGACCTGCCAAATTATCAGACTAATTTTAAGGAAAGGAGTACCTATAACAGACATTGAGGATTCTGGGAAAGTATGCCCATTTTTAGCCGTTACTGGTTTTGAAATTCTAGATAATATGCCGCCGCCAAGAAGTTACCACTTCCATTACGATTACCAAAGAATACCTAAGTGTAGCGAAGCCAAATACATTTACGTTCTAAGGAATCCTAAAGATTGTCTGACGTCATTGTACTACTTTTTAAGAACAGAATTATTTGGTTTCAAAGAAGGCGAATTTCAAGTTTTGTTCGAGCTTTTCATGAAAGGAGAAGTGATGTACAATGATTATTTCGATAATGTTCTTTCGTGGTACGAACGAAGAAACGATTCCAACATCCTATTTTTATATTACGAAAAAATGAAGGCTGATCCAGTTAAAGCTATTAAAGATATTGCCAACTTCATGGGACCGGAATACGGCGCGTTAATGAACGAATATCAGGTTTTAAATGACGTCATCAAGTATAGTACCTTCGAGAATATGAAAATCTCCAAGAATGAATTCGGTAAAAAAATATTAACATCTGTCGATAGTGAGAAAGAAACTTTGCCTAGTGGTCTAGTTGAAATTTTTAATTCGTGCAAAGAAGCCTTTCCAATTGCGGTAGTTAGAAAAGGAGTCGTGGGGGATTGGAGAAATATATTTACGGATGAACAATCTAAAATTATGGATGACGTAATTGAAAAAAGATTGAAAGGTACCGATATGTACCAATATTGGAAATCAATCGAATGTATTTAAAAAACAAAATTAAATGTATCTTGAATTTAACAAAATTAATTTAATATTTTCTGGATTAAAGGGAAACTTGGAGCTATGCTTTTGTATTAATTTTCGGAATCCCGTGGGAATTTTTGGACACATTTTTGGTGCTAAAGTTAATTTCTAAAGTTTACTAAAATTTGAATTGTAGTAAATATAAATTCGGGCCAATCATATTGTTTCAGCCATAAACAGCGCTTGTAATATCCTAACATTAAAAGAATAGGCAGGCGTTTGACGCCTAAGACCTTGTCCATCAAACACCAGACTATTATTAAACGAACAATACACCTATTTATAAATACCAGAAGCCGATGAAACCCTCCCTTGAAGTCTATTACTCCCGGGTCTTGTCTACTACTCTCTGTATGGGTTAGTTTCAAAAAGCGCGATTCGTACGCCTCCTAACGGTAGATATTTTCGGAACGGGAGTTCGTCGAGCGAATATCTCTAGCAGCCTTGTAGTTCGCAAAAAAACGTCGTCGTTTGTGGAGAGAGAGAATTTCCAATTTTCCGTAGACAGGGGGGATGAAGTAGGACCCCTTCTAACTCGTAAAATTAGGAATTTTACCCATACAGAGAGGAGCGCTATATGGAACATTGGAGTAGTAGACTTCAAAGGAGGGTTTCATCGGCTTCTGTAAATACATATAATTATTAATTGGGCATAAAATGAACTATTTAGTAAACAGAGCGAACCTGTTATTTCTTAATTGGAAAACAAACGTATACAAATCATAACAGAGTGTATATTTTATATATGACTTAATTAGGGTCCGCTATTTAAGAAAACAAATGATATATTCAAACAGAACTTCCTACATCATCGTACGAAAGAGTAAACCACCAAAATGCCCAAAGTTAATGGTGATTTAATCCCAAACACAAAATCTGTTCATGGTGTAATAATACCGGGTTTTTTGTCCAGCGAACTTGAAGAGGAAGCCCAGAATTTCGCGGCAAAATCGGGGGATATAATTCTTTGCGGTTACCCGAAATGCGGGAATACGTGGACAGTCGAAATAATACGATTAATTCTAAGGAAAGGAGTACCAATAAAAACGATTGAAGATTATCAAAAAGCTTGTCCATTTTTAGGATGGGGGGGTTTGGATAACCTCAACAATATGACGTCACCAAGAAGTTACCGCGTGCATTACGATTACCATCGAGTGTCTAAGTGTAGCGAAGCTAAATACATTTACGTTCTAAGGAATCCTAAGGATTGTCTGACGTCATTGTACTACTTTTTAAGAACAGAAATATTCGGTTTCAAAGAAGGCGAATTTCAAGTTTTGTTCGAGCTTTTCATGAAAGGAGAAGTTATGTATAATGATTATTTCGATAATGTTCTTTCGTGGTACGAACGAAGAAACGATTCCAACATACTATTTTTATATTACGAAAAAATGAAGGCTGATCCTGTTAAAGCTATTAAAGATATTGCCAACTTCATGGGACCGGAATACGGCGCGTTAATGAACGAATATCAGGTTTTAAATGAGGTCATCAAGAATAGTACTTTGGATAATATGAAAATCACCAAGAATCAATTTGTAAATAAGGTCTTAAACGATAAAGATAAAGATGACACTCCCTTAGCATTTGTAAGAAAAGGAGTTGTAGGCGATTGGAGAAATATATTTACAGAAGAACAAAGTAAAATTATGGATGCAATGATTGAAAAAAGGTTGAAAGGAACTGATATGTATGATTATTGGAAATTAATCGGTTGTATTTGAATAATTAATACTTCAATAAAGAAATTTTAAGTTTGATTTTTAGGTGTTTGAAATAATTTCTTAATTTTAATTTTAAGAGGTTAAAAATTATGATTTGAATCTATAATTTGTAGAACTAAAATATAAGGTAGCATATACCATTATTATTCTTGTAGTTTTATTTATTTAGTAGTTAATATTAATTTAAATGAATTATCCAAAGAAAATTTAAGAGATAATTTCAAAATATCAAAACATAAAAATCAAATGTCCTCAACTAAATTCTACCCCTCCGATTATAAATCGTAGTTTGAATTATTTAGAGACAAACTAGGAAACCTTTAACGGTGAAATCAAATCGATTTAAGGGTCAGGTGTTCACGCATTATCTTTATAAATCGATTTATCGTAGCTTCATCTATCGGTTGTTGAAACTTCCGAATCGGTACGAAACTGGTTCCCGAAGCAATTTCGAGAAATTGAATCAAATCGATTTGATAAAAGATGGTTTCGTGCTCACACGACTAAAACGAAACGTCTTGAAACGGTTCAAATCGATTCCAAGGCCTAGTATGAACGCGGATAAATCACGATACTAAGTAACGTAATAACAAAACGGAGCGAAGCAGCTGTTACGGCTCAATAGGGAAGTGAAAACGATGTTATAAGTACTTGTACATTCCTCACTTTGCAGGAGGTGAACGTGGCAAATATTCCGGATGTTGAAGCTTAGTTGAGTTATAAAAACATGTACCTGACATCAACGAACGATGTTATAGTACTTGTACATTCAGTCTTCGTAGTTCGCAGTAGGTAAACGTGGATTATAAACAAAATTTCCCATAACTATACGAATAAATTAACCTTTAAAATGCCCATAGTTAACGGAGTTATAATCCCAAACACCAAATCGGTTAACGGAGTAATAATACCGGGTTTCATGTCCAGCAAACTCGAAGAGGATGTCCAGAACATGGAAGCAAAACCAGGAGATATAATTATTTGCGGTTACCCGAAATGCGGAAATACGTGGACCTGCCAAATTATCAGACTAATTTTAAGGAAAGGAGTACCTATAACAGACATAAAGGATTCTGGGAAAGTTTGCCCATTTTTAGCCGTTACTGGTTTTGAAATTCTAGATAATATGCCGCCGCCAAGAAGTTACCACTTCCATTACGATTACCAAAGAATACCTAAGTGTAGCGAAGCCAAATACATTTACGTTCTAAGGAATCCTAAAGATTGTCTGACGTCATTGTACTACTTTTTAAGAACAGAATTATTTGGTTTCAAAGAAGGCGAATTTCAAGTTTTGTTCGAGCTTTTCATGAAAGGAGAAGTGATGTATAATGATTATTTCGATAATGTTCTTTCGTGGTACGAACGAAGAAACGATTCCAACATCCTATTTTTATATTACGAAAAAATGAAGGCTGATCCAGTTAAAGCTATTAAAGATATCGCCAACTTCATGGGACCGGAATACGGCGCGTTAATGAACGAATATCAGGTTTTGAATGACGTCATCAAGTATAGTACCTTCGAGAATATGAAAATCTACAAGGATGAATTCGGTAAAAAAATCTTAACGTCTGTTGATAGTGAGTTAGAAACTTTGCCTAGTGGTCTAGCGGAAATGTTTAATTTGTGCAAAAAAGCCTCGCTCGAGGGTGACGGAATAGTTAGAAAAGGAGTCGTGGGGGATTGGAGAAATCTATTTACGGATGAACAATCTAAAATTATGGATGATATGATTGAAAAAAAAATAAAGGGAACTGATATGTATGATTATTGGAAATCAATCGAATGTATTTAAAAATTAATTTATCTTGAATAACAAATATGGTTTAATTTTTGATTTTTTGTTTGAAATTACGTTTGGGTATGGTAATAATAAATTTATCATTACTATTGGAATTGTTTCATTTTTAAAACATTCGCACATTCATCCAATTAGTTTACTAAAATTTGAATTAGTAAATATAAATTCGGGCCAATCATATTGTTTCAACCTTAAACAGCGCTTGTAATATCCTAACATTAAAAGAATAGGCAGGCGTTTGACGCCTATAAGACCTTGTCCATCAAACACCAGACTAATATTAAACGAATAATACACCTATTTATAAATACATATAATTAATAATTGGGCATAAAATGAACCATTTTGGTAAACAGAGCGAACCTGTTATTTCTTAACTGGAAAACAAACGTATACAAATCATAACAGAGTATAAATTTTATATATGACTTAATTAGGGTCCGATATTTAAGAAAACAAATGATATATTCAAACAGAACTTCCTACGTCATCGTACGAAAAAGTAAACCACCAAAATGCCCAAAGTTAATGGTGTTTTAATCCCAAACACAAAATCTATTGATGGTGTAATAATACCGGGTTTTTTGTCCAGCGAACTTGAAGAGGAAGCCCAGAATTTCGCGGCAAAATCGGGAGATATAATTCTTTGTGGTTACCCGAAATGCGGGAATACGTGGACAGTGGATATGTATGATTGAATAATTAATACTTCAATAAAGAAACTTTAAGTTTAATTTTTAGGTGTTTGAAATAATTCCTTAAATTTTAAGAGGTTTATTAAAAATTATGATTTGAAATTATGATTTGAATCTAATTATTATTTGTTGAACTAAAATATAAGGTAGCATATTTTTGCGTGTACTACTATTTTTATTCTTGTAGTTTTATTTATTTAGTAGTTAGTATTAATTTAAATTAATTATGCACCAATGAGAAAATTTTAGATAATTTCAAATTATCAAAACATAAAAATCAAATGTCCTCAACTAAATTCTACCTCTCCGATTGTAAAACGTGGTTTGAATTATTTACAGGCATAAACTAGGAAACCTTTAACGGTGAAATCAAATCGATATTCAAATCACCTGGAATCGTTTTAAGGGTCAGGTGTTCACGCATTATCTTTATAAATCGATTTAGCTTCATCTATCGGTTGTTGAAACTTCCGAATCGGTACGAAACTAGTTCCCGAAGCAGTTTCGAGAAATTGAATCAAATCGATTTGATGAAAGATGGTTTCGCGCTCGCACGACTAAAAGGAAACGTCTTGAAACGGTTTAAATCGATTCCAAGGCCTAATATGAACGCGGCTAATGAATGATATCGCTTAAATAGACTCGGATTTATCTCAAGGTAGTACCTTCCCATGAAATCTTCATTTCCAATTGTTCGTCGCGACTAGATAGTCTTTAAGATTTTACTACGATTAACGTAGTACAAAGTATAGCAAAGCGTACGTTACGATTTAATTGGAAAAAAAACAAACGTACCTCACATCATTACGAGATACAATTACAATAACATCAACATAGCAACAATACAGAGCAAAGCAGCTGTTACGGCTTAGTAGGGAAATAAAAACAAGTACCTCACATTATCGTACGATGTTACAGTACTTGTACACTTAAATCTTGGAACTTCGCAGTAGGTAAACGTGGATTAACTGTACGAATAAATTAACCTTTAAAATGCCCATAGTTAATGGAGTTATAATCCCAAACACCAAATCAGTTAACGGCGTAATAATACCGCATTTCATGTCCAGCAAACTCGAAGAGGATGTCCAGAATATGGAAGCCAAACCAGGAGATATAATTCTTTGCGGTTACCCAAAATGCGGAAATACGTGGACCTGCCAAATTATCAGACTAATTTTAAGGAAAGGAGTACCTATAACAGACATTGAGGATTCTGGGAAAGTATGCCCATTTTTAGCCGTTACTGGTTTTGAAATTCTAGATAATATGCCGCCGCCAAGAAGTTACCACTTCCATTACGATTACCAAAGAATACCTAAGTGTAGCGAAGCCAAATACATTTACGTTCTAAGGAATCCTAAAGATTGTCTGACGTCATTGTACTACTTTTTAAGAACAGAATTATTTGGTTTCAAAGAAGGCGAATTTCAAGTTTTGTTCGAGCTTTTCATGAAAGGAGAAGTGATGTACAATGATTATTTCGATAATGTTCTTTCGTGGTACGAACGAAGAAACGATTCCAACATCCTATTTTTATATTACGAAAAAATGAAGGCTGATCCAGTTAAAGCTATTAAAGATATTGCCAACTTCATGGGACCGGAATACGGCGCGTTAATGAACGAATATCAGGTTTTAAATGACGTCATCAAGTATAGTACCTTCGAGAATATGAAAATCTCCAAGAATGAATTCGGTAAAAAAATATTAACATCTGTCGATAGTGAGAAAGAAACTTTGCCTAGTGGTCTAGTTGAAATTTTTAATTTGTGCAAAAAAGCCTCGCTCGAGGGTGACGGAATAGTTAGAAAAGGAGTCGTGGGGGATTGGAGAAATCTATTTACGGATGAACAATCTAAAATTATGGATGATATGATTGAAAAAAAAATAAAGGGAACTGATATGTATGATTATTGGAAATCAATCGAATGTATTTAAAAATTAATTTATCTTGAATAACAAATCTGGTTTAATTTTTGATTTTTTGTTTGAAATTACGTATGGGTATGGTAATAATAAATTTATCATTACTATTAGAATTCTTTCATTTTTAAAACATTCACACATTCATCCAATTAGTTACAGTCTTCTTATAAAACTGACTAATTATAATGATTAAATTATATCTAGTTAGGCTTAAATTAGTTTTAAAATTAAACCCATGATTTGCTAAACAGCATATATTTAGAAATTAAAATTAAGTCTGAGTTTGCAATTAAGTTTAACGTATCTAACTTCGCGTGCATTTTAGTATTCCCAACCGACAGACAAACATACAGGAGGTACCTAATATTTTCTTAGGAGCAAAGCTACCTTCGTTCGAAAAACAGCCTGATTTTGATTAAATGTTTAAGAATACCATTCAATTTTAAATACAAATGAAGCTTGAAATTTGCGCGTCTAGTTAAGGTATAGTCCACGCTTAATTATATCTACAACACACACTTAAAAGTCAGAAAAATCTATCTAATGAAAGCGGCCTACGGACTGGTTGGGTTATATAAAAGTAGGAGGAGATTTGAAAAGCCACTTTTCAAATCATCAGCGAAGGCAATTTGCGAACGGGAGGGCGAACTGGGAATCGAATCCAAGGAAAACATTAGACAACCCCACGTTTTTTTTAGCTCCAATGAATTCTTCTTCCCACACACGCTATTTTTTCAACTAAAAGCCTTTCCTATACCTTAAACGCTTCAAGCAATGGAATAATGCGTACTCAATTCCAGTGAAAGGAGATACGCCAGCACTGTTTAGATGGATAAAGACCCTATTGAAGCAAGATGGTAAGGACCGGTTAAGTGTTGAACTTGGATTGGTAAGTGTCAAAATTAAGCGTTACTTCGCCAACTGACATCAAGAGTTAATAATCCTGGTGGACAAGGCTTAAAAAAGTCCAAAATTCACACAACTGAAATAGTCCTGGTCGATTTCCAAAACCGGAAGTCTAGAGAACCTCGCGAAAATTTTGGCGGGGAAAACTTTTTGTCACGTGATCGTCCGCCATCTTTTTGTAGTGTGAAAATAGCTACAGACTAGCCAACGCCTCCTATACTTTATCATATAGGAAGCGTTGGACTAACAACTGAATTTGGTTTGTGGGAAATAAAATTAGAAATAGTCTGGCAGCCTGTTACTATAAAAAGATGGCGGCGCGGCTATGAGACAAGGGCCCATTTCTGGCAAATCGACCAGGACTATTGGACAAGGTCATAAACTAACCATTTTAAACATAGCCCTCTTGTTTGAACCTGGGTTTGTAGATAGATTACCCACTTATCCGAATAAAAACGGGAAATTTGGTAATCTATTAAAGTGTTTGTGTTATGGTGTACATTTTAAACGTTTTGTTGTATGGTATATCAACAACTTTACCCAAGTTGAAACTTAACCCTTAGAAAAATGATCGTAATGTCGTAGGATTATAATTACGAGAAATATTTTTGGCTAGTAAATATAGAGATCTACCTATATCACAGCATCTTAAGTTCATGACGTAATTACAAGTAGATTACCTTACAAGTTATTGTTTTTAACAATTAAAACTTATCTCCACGGATTTCTACGATTCTACAATAGATATTTAAATTCAGGTTCTGCCTGTAGTCATGTCTCAAGACCAAGTTCAATTGGTATTATTATCCAGTTTTCACTGGAAAGTATTTTCCTTATCTGACACTATTTTGCGAACGAACACTGCCATACTGGCAGACCCTTATCTTTAATTTATCAGGGTTGCTACAGTTTTTTCAGATTCAAATTCCCTGACTTTTCCCGGACCTTTTTGCAAGGACCGTTTCTGCTAATACTACACAATTTTTAACCTTTTATGATTTACATTATTTTGCAATCGCGTTCGCCAAACATTTTGCACAAGTATCTTTGTTCTAATCTACACAACTGACATGGTCAGCTTCAAATATTTTTCTCGGATAATGATTGGAATTTCCTGGCTTCCCAAAAGATCTTTAAATTCCCTGACTTTTAAAAATATCTTAAAATTCCCTGACTTTTTTGGTTCATTTTCAAATTCCCTGACTTTTTTCGGTTCATTTTCAAATTCCCTGACTTTTTTGGTTCATTTTCAAATTCCCTGACTTTTTTCGGTTCATTTTCAAATTCCCTGACTTTTTTTGGTTCATTTTCAAATTCCCGGACTTTTTTCGGTTCATTTTCAAATTCCCTGACTTTTTTCGGTTCATTTTCAAATTCCCTTACTTTTTTTGGTTCATTTTCAAATTCCCTGACTTTTTTTGGTTCATTTTCAAATTCCCTGACTTTTTTTGGTTCATTTTCAAATTCCCTGACTTTTTTTGGTTCATTTTCAAATTCCCTGACTTTTTTTTGGTTCATTTTCAAATTCCCTGACTTTTTTCGGTTCATTTTCAAATTCCATGACTTTTTTTGGTTCATTTTCAAATTCCCAGACTTTTTTTGGTTCATTTTCAAATTCCCTGACTTTTTTTGGTTCATTTTCAAATACCCGGACTTTTTTTTGGTTCATTTTCAAATTCTCTGACTTTTTTTGGTTCATTTTCAAATTCCTAACTTTTTTTGGTTCATTTTCAAATTCCCTGACTTTTCCCTGTTTTCCCTGACCCGTGGCAACCCCGTTTAATATAATAACAATACCATACTATTACACTCAATTCAACTAATCAAGCAAATCAAAGTCTGAGGTTGAACCTTAAAATGGATAAAATAACCAAAAAAAAAAATAAAAGGGGGGTTAGATTTCGTGAGGTGGGCCTTAGTTTTCGTTTCTTTAAACATTCAGAGATTTTCTTTAGAGTGAAATTACGATCAGCCTAAGCGGCATATGTTTGAAGCGAAGAAAAGGAACGGAGAAGAAAAAAAAAAAATATTCAAAAGCTTCGGGATTAAAGAAAAATTCCATTTGATAAGTTTCTTTCAATGCTTTTACTTATTATTCGTTTTTGAAGGAAGAATAAGAATACTGATCTAGAATAGCCTTAAAATTCCTAAGCCTACTTAGAAAAGCATATACGGGTTATATAATGGGTAGCATATCAATCCCAAATTGGAAACTAAATTAAATCAACGTAAAAAAAAAAAGGTTTGACTGGATTTAAAATTGGCAAATACTTCCGGGTCTACTTAATCTTCTCATCAGTCATTTCGGAATTAATAATTATAGAAATAGTTTTAGACACTTACTACTTTTGAAGTTCTAAGTCGATAGGTGGATGTCCTCTCTCCTGGTTGAAATTCCTGGTTCCAGTTGATGTTCTTGGATGTTTAATAAACACACTTTTTCGGGCCAAAATTTGGGCGCTCATCATTGTTTCCGGTGCAGTTCATTTCGATACAAGGTCTAACTTTAAAGTTCAAAAAAATTCACTCAGGCTGGTGCTAATTCACGTCTGTCTATAAAATAAAAAAAAGATTTAGATTTATGTTAATTAACGGTAATTATTAACTATAATAATTTGTAAACGATAAATAATAATGTGAAATCTACCATAAATACAGACAAAATAGAATTAACAACTATAAGGGCTATAGAGACCAAGGCTTATCTAAAATGAAAGTCATTATATAATTAAAATGCGTAAATACGATGAAAAAAGCATTTTAGAGCAAAACCTATTACACCATTCGAAAGAGCGTTAAATTTAGCCCTAAAACAATCGGCGCTTTTTAAAAAATTCAAACCTTTTCTCACCTTAATAATTTCCATAAATATTTGTCTGACGAGGGTTAGCTATGCCGCTATGCCCGGAATATTCTAGATCTTTCGATAAAACGCAACGCGCACTGCGCAGGCGCGTCGCTTTTTTTTTCGAGGCAGAAAAGAGATACGGGGAAACACGTACTAGGCGCCACCTCACGGCGGGAAAAATTCCCCGTTTAAGGAAAAAATTACACGCGTATTTCCGTTAAATTTAAACAATAAAAATTCTTATTCCTTTTAAATATTTTCCGTATTGAAATATGAAATTATTTAAAAATAAATAATTTAAAAATAAATTATATGAAGTTAAAGCGTTAGCCACGAGGCTTCATAATCGCGCCCGAAGCTAAGCCTAACTCCTAAAACATTTTGCCAACCCTGATATTACCCTACATCTAAGGCTCTCTCTAAAGAAATGCGGATTATCGTTACATTACCATTTAAATTCCGAGTTTCTTCATAAACCATTTGCTGTATCGAAACATAAATTATTGCCGAGGCTTAAGAATCGCGAGCGACTAACCCTAACACATTCCCCTAGCAACAGTTCGTCTGGGGCCCTCGGCGGCGAACAACGAAATGAGCTCTTCGAAGACTTCGATAACAAAATAGGCCAAAAACAAAGAGGGGCGGGGCGAGGGTGGTTGACTGCAATTTAATTGGCGTAAAATGACCTGTTTTTTTAATTTATTGGCCAACTACATATGATTAAGAACGCTGTTAATTTCTCCTTGATAACAAATTACAGTACATAAAACCTATATATTAATTTTTAAATAATAAAAAATATACCACTCAAGATTTAGGCCTACTTGGGGGTGGGTCAAGTGTGTTTTTTGGGAACTTGATACGGAAAATTAAAGTATTTTAATGAAATAATTATTACCCCGATAAGAAATAATAGAAGAAGATTGGAAGTAGGTAAAAAATATAGAAAATGATGTGATTTTGAGCGAGATACAATGCTATGACGTAGTAACCACATATATTATGTTAAACTTGTCTCCAACACAACACAGGTTAAAATAAAAATTAATTTGTCCAAATCCATTGCTTATATTAAGCAATATATTGAAAACTTCGAAAAGTTGCACTGTTCACACGCAATTAATTCACAAGTCACACAATTATCTAGAACACCTTGATATCAGTTTTATGTAAGAGACACAACCAATAAACGATGGCAAATATAAACATCACCAATGGAAATAACCAACGAGACACACGATCATATCTATTACCGCTTTGGAGTCGTGGTAATACCGGAAGTGTCGCTTTTTCATCGCATTGAGGTCTATTTCCTGTATTCCTTAGATCGGAATTGGACGCTATTGTTGGTTTATAATTTTCTTTCACAAAATTTCCCTGAAATTATAATAAAGTTTAAATACTTATCATCGAACAAATATTTAAATTAAGAGGGTTAAATTAAATTCAAAAAACAAATGATATCATGGCAATGGAATTAGGATCTGTAGGTTAGGGTAGAGTTCTAAATCTGTAATTAAATTACCCTGAAATTTACGCGGTAATTTACCAGGGTAATGGTAATTTACGATTTGATCTGGTAAAATTACCTAAATTGTAATTTTAATTTTGTTTTAATTAAAAATGAACAATTTGCTTAAAGAGGTCAAAGTTTAATGTTGTAAATTGTCTACTTTTTAATTGTAATTAGTGTTTGTCGTGTTTAATGGTAACTTGATGTAATTTTCAGGTTTGAGTGACTTGAACCATGGGCCAAGAAACGATAAATCCAGGACATGATTCTAGCGTTTACTAAAAGAAACAGGCTACGTCATCACCTTACCGTGATGACACGTTTTTTTGGGGTCAAGTTTGTACAGTCAAAGCTATGGCGTTTTGGGAGCAAAGTGACGTCATATGACGTCACACGCTCTACGAAGGCCGATCGAGAATTTTTTTCCCAAATTTTACCAACTAGAGCTTGTCGCAAAGATAGATCACAAGTAGTACTTACATTCACAGGTGTCCTTGATGGTGTAACGGCAACTTTGTAATTATTGGGACAACCTCTATAAGAATAAGCGATGCTGTACTCGATGAAGGATAAGAATACTAAAATTAAGCAAGCGAATAGCCATATATCGAGTGAAGTGACGTATTGGACAGGTGGCAATATATTTCTAGCTTGCACCATTTGTGTGGTAATAGTTAGAAGGGCAGTGACTCCGAGAGATACTCTTGCCGGAGCTGCATCCACGTCAATATAAAATGATAACCATGATAAGAAAACAACCAAGGTACTGGGTAAATAGAAGTTAATGACACTTCCGGTCATCCTACGATGAAAAGTAATGTTGGCCCATAATTCCGTGTAGTTACCTAGAAGTAGCAAATATTTTTGGATTCGTTATGGTCCTTGGTCAATGGTATGACGTAATTATCTTACCAGTAATCCAACTTTTAGTTTCGGTATGTCTCTTAGCCTCCGTTAAATAAAATTGTAATGGTTCTATCGTGTAACTGTATGTAATTGAATCTTCGTCACTATTACCTCTCCAATGTAATCGAACAAGTTCGTCAGGGTTACACACTTCGAAATAACAATATTACTTTTGATATGAACTTTGGGATTTAAATAATTAGACTAATTGCTTGTTTAGATAAGTGATAGTGTTCTTTCAAGAATCCATTCAGGTACCATAAGAATATGGGAGCATAGCTTTAGCCTCTGGTACCATCCTCCCAAACTTTGTAACAAAAGTTCGTCCGCAATTTTCGCAACATTTGTACACTTAGATCTTTTTTCGGTCGGCTCCATTTTTATTACCCAAAATATAATGTCGAGGTAGTTAGTGGCGCGGGTTAATAATAGATTTCAGGAGCGATTTACTTGAAAAATCGATTCGAAGCAGACGAACTTTTGCTACAAAGTTTGGGAGGGTGGTTATTGAATCGCGGCCCTCCCATATTCTTATGGAACCTGAATGGATTCTTGGTTCTTTTAAACTTACTTAATGCTATTTTTAAGTGGCAATATTGAGTGTCCATCGGATACAACATAAATTTCATCGGACATGACACTCGCATAATGAATCTGTACATAAGTTTAAAAGTTTTATTCAAAACTTATTGAGGTAGGTGATTAACCAATTAATACCTTTCTACTTTGTAAAGTTCACCATTGGGTAATATTTTAAACGCCTTATTAGGCACAGTATCCTCGAATGACATGATTTCCTTCGCGTTTGAAAATATCATATCCGGTTGCCATAGGCACTTGGCCAGATTGGGAGGCAACAAAAGAGGAACGGTATGATTTTCACGAATTAATTCAAGATTTTGGTTTATCCATGTCGCCAGGACGTAGGCGTGTAGGCGAAATTCCTAATTTGAGGAATTTAGTTTTATTAAAATAGTTAATTATATATTTGAAAACAAATTGATACCATTGAATCTTCGGTAATTTGATCTATGTCTAATATAGCTACAGTTACGTACACATTGGTTTGTTTTTCTGTGATAAATTATAATTATTAATTAAGTTAAATATTAATTATATATTAAACTTAACTGAAGATAGTTGGGTTAGTTATATGTTCGCAATGTTTCAAATCTTCATCCGTGATGATGTATTCTGGAGTAAAACTGGTAGAAATAATTAAGTTAATTGAGTTTAATTCGTGATAAAACGCTAATTATAAAATTTAATTAATGAAAATTAGAATTAAATAATGAAATTAACCCAAACGATGGAAAAAAATAATAACCTACTTCAGAGTAAGTTTCAATGATATTATTCCACGGACATGAAATAGAATCAAGACGAAACAACATATCACACGACATATCTTCATGTTCTAGGACATAAGCACTTATGAAAGGAATTGGTTTATATCAACGTAAGTTATCCAGGTGCAAAAGGTTTCGCGGTCATTTAATACTTGATCTATTTACGCAAACCAATAACAGTTTAGAACGCGTAACCAAATAAATTATTTATAAAGCTATTTTTCCCACACGGTCTTTTCCCAAGGGATGCAAGCTCTCTAAACAAGTTATTTTCAATCGATTTGAACTGTTAAAAATACTCTAAACATCAAAGGTTTCGTGGTAAGTTAATTATTAAAGTTTCAGTTGCATCAGAAGCCGATGAAACCCTCCTTTGAAGTCTATTACTCCCGGGTCTTGTCTACCCCTCTCTGTATGGGTTATTCTCAAAAGGCGCGATTCGCACGCCTCCTAACGGTAGATATTTTCGGAGCGGGAGTTCGTCGAGCGAATATCTCTAGCAGCCTCGGAGTTCGTCCAAAAAACGTCGTCGTTTGTGGAGAGAGAGAATTTCCAATTTTCCGTAGACAGGGGGGATGAAGTAGGACCCCTTCTAACTCGTAAAATTGGGAATTTTACCCATACAGAGAGGAGCGCTATATGGAACATTGGAGTAGTAGACTTCAAAGGAGGGTTTCATCGGCTTCTGGTTGCATGCAAACGGGACTAAATACCCGCACTCAACTTTATTAGGTATTTGTGCTGAATTTTAACAAGTAACTGAGTGATTTAAATAATGTATTACGCTTTTTTTTATTACTCTGAATCTAGGGTAACTAACGAGATATTTTTCTCTGGTCCATTAGTGAAATATACCTTAATATCTGTCCAAGGTCTAAGGACAACTGCACTCAAAATATCCTTTTTTTTATAATAAACTATCAAAATGAATGTATATTTAACGTAATCTATATTAATGAAAGCATTTCGGTATGTTATTTACACAATCCAATCCAAAGGGAGTACGTGTACAAGTACTGACGTCATAAAAACATCAGCCTATAAGAGCCTTTCAAATTTAATTATTATATAGTACGTCTTTTAGATATTTTGGGTAATCAAGATCCAGCAAAGATAATATAATTATATCGACCGTTTGTCGTGTACAATCTAGCCTTGTACTGGGAGCCAATAAGACGAAAGTAATGACGTTTCTTCTTACTTACGTCATCTAGAATCCGCACATTTTGCTGATGAATGTCCAGCAATTGTTCACCAGTAAATAAAATACATTTGTATTGAATGTGGTCTTTAATTTCTCACACTTTTATGATATTTTGTAGACATTAATAATTGTTTTTTGCGTGTGAATCCAATATTTTAATCTGCTTCTAATTTTAGGGCGACATTGAATAAATGTTCGTCTTGTGGAAAAGTCAGTACATCAAATTAAAGACGGGTTACTACCCTAACCATTAAATACACAAATATCCAACAATATTAGCTGTTTTTCAATAACCAATTACATTCGACAGTTAGAAGAGAGTTTCACACACAAATTAGCTTCAAAAACTTCCTAAGAAATGGAAAAAAAAAAAATTGCCTATGTTCCTCGAATAGCGTCAAGGGATATCAACTAATCCCTCGGATTAGGATTAACCAATAGTGTACATTCTAAGGATTTAACAACGTCCTAATTACTTATATCCACAGAATAATCTAGATAAGGATCTGGGTATATTTCAAAAATACAACAGGGCTTAATTTTTAAAGGTACAGACCGGGATAAAAAAAGTGTGTCTTAAATTATAGAGCGTATATTAAAACGACTAATATCATATCGCAAAAAATTTAATAGTTAGTAGATATTAAGATATTTGCGTTTATTATAAGCAAAAAGTGATCTCTAGTGAACGCCATTTTAGTTTTTTCATACCCTTTCGATGCCTGCTGAGGATCGGCTTCGCCGATTGGTTTATTTCTCACCTAAAGTCACTTGACTCTAGCTGAAAATAGATGCGGGTATAAGCGCGCTCAATTTCTTTAGAGTCAAATAAGATATGCCGGGCCGAAACATAGGCTACTTCCAAAGGATCCCGCGCGCGAACACTAACCCGAAGGTCGGTCGGCCAGCTGAGCTAGTAGTAGTCAGTACTAGGTATTAACCGAGTCTTAAGTTGATTTGAAGAATTAGAAGGTAAGAACTAAACTGCATTCATTAATTACGCAATTAGGCATGTTTTCGTAGAAAGTTAGAAATCACAATCACAAAATTACGGGTCTTCTTACGAAGTTACGAACAGACGATCCGACTGCAGCCGACTCGAATGGCCTTCGTTTAGCGAATCTTTATTGGGTGACTTAAAGGCCAATCATTGAAGCGGATCCTTATTTTTAAAACTCGAAATGCCGGGAAGCAAATATGGCGTTCTTCTAGGAACGTAAATTTTGGTTTTAAAATGATATTTATAAATTAACCAAGGCTTAAATCACTATAATGTGTTTTGATTTGTAGGTTTTTAAGCATGCTCTTTCCAATGGAAGTACTTTTAAAGTTGGGTTGCCTTTCCCTTTAAGTGTTTTTTTATTAATTCTGTTGGGTCGTTGAAAAAATGTTAGTCTTTTGAAACATATAAGACCAATAAATAACATTAAACAAACACATAATAGCCGGGAATATCCACCGCGAATGTTTATCAAAAACATTACCACCACCAGAAGATAATTGATTTGAAACGGGACTAGGTGGTGGTGTTTTAAGAGTTTCTTTGCTGGCCCAAACTTTACAAGTCTTACTTGGCTTCTTGGGCTCCTGATATAGTTTAAAACGAAACGAATAGGCGACGCTGTATTCGATAAATGAAGCAAAAACTAGACTTAAGCAAGCGAACAACCAAACATCCAACCCGGTTATGTATTGGACTGGTGGTAAAATGCTTCTGGCTTGTACAGTTTGAGTAACGATGGTCAAAAGAGCAGTTACACCTAAAGATACTCTTGCGGGCGCGGCTTCAACGTCGATGTAAAATGATATCCACGATAAGAACACGACTAAAGTACTTGGAATGTAAAAGTTAACGACGCTTCCGGTCAACCGACGATGGAACGTGATGTTTGTCCACAGTTCCGTGTAATTGCCTGATTCGTGTATTTATCGATATTCAATGAAATATGAATAGTCCTGGTCGATTTCCAAAACCGGAAGTCTAGAGAACCTCGCGAAAATTTTGGCGGGGAAAACTTTTTGTCACGTGATCGTCCGCCATCTTTTTGTAGTGTGAAAATAGCTACAGACTAACCAACGCCTCCTATACTTTATCATATAGGAAGCGTTGGACTAACAACTTGAATTTGGTTTGTGGGAAATAAAATTATAAATAGTCTGGCAACCTGTTACTACAAAAAGATGGCGGCGCGGCTATGAGACAAGGGCCCATTTCCGGCAAATCGACCAGGACTATTGCGTAAAAATAAATGTATATGGCGATTAAAAGACATACCTGTATACCATGACTGTGTCACGGAATATTCTCTAGGTTTTTCAGCGTGGAATTGTAATGGTTCAATATGGTTAGCGTAAAATACGGCTTCGTTTTTCCTAACTTTATACCAAGCTAGTTTGACCAGTTCATCGGGACTGGTCACTAATTAAAATAAAAATAAAAATACCTTATATATGAAAGTAAAGTTTAAAGGGAGAATGAAAGGCCAAAACAACCTATTTTTAATCGATTAAGAATGATAAAATAACGAGAAAAACAATAATATAACTCACCAAAAATATTTCCTTGTTTTATAATCAATTTCCAAAGTTCCGAAACTTGCGGATGCTAAGCCTTGGCTGCCTAGCTCGGCGAACTAGGCGAATACGAGCCGTATTTATTTTAATATTCCCGTCTGATCTAGTCGCCAATCACGAGCAAGCACGCCTAGTCTTAGCATCGGAACTTTGGAAATTGATTATAAAATATCGAAATATTTTTGATGAGTAATATTATTGTTTTTCTCATTATTTTAGCATTCTTAATCGATTAAAAATAGGTTGTTTCGGCCTTTCATTCTCCCTTTAAGAAATATTAAAACTTACGTAATGAAGTCTTGAGAAAACATTCTTGAGTATCCATTGGATATAAATTAAACATCATAGGACATTCAACAGTCATAATAAACCTTAAATAATTAATTAGTTATTTAAAATTTTGCAAAACAACTTTTGTAAATTAATAGGATGGGTTACAAGGTTGGCAAGAGTGAACCAGACCGGTTTTAACCATTGGCAAGAACCATGTCTAAATCAGTTTTTATTTGGTTTTTAAATAAAATAATTATTAAAAGGTAAATATCCATTATTTTGAATTTTTTAATTCAAATATTATTTTTTTTTTCTAGTTAAAATATTTCTTAAGTGTTCACTAACTATTCCTAATCTTTTTTGTTTGCAATTAAGTAATGACAGAAGTATATAATAACCCCCTTCGGGGGGAAGTATGAAAGCCCCTATACTACCAATGCTAAAAATCACGAACAACAAGAGCCCGCTGCTGACTATCTAGGCCACTAGCTCGCGCTGGACTTCTCAATGTCGCTACTCTAGTAAATGGTCTTTGTATAAACAAGACGGCTCGATTTGTGTTTAGAACTTCCTGTCTCGGGAGTCAGGCTGTCTGTTAAAATGGAGTCGAAGGTTGACTTCGGCTCGCGAGTTCCGGAAGTGCGCGTAGGGAATATTTAGTGAGGTTCAAAATGGTGTAACTATTTTTTTTGGAGTAAAGCGGTGTGTCGATCCGCCGGGCACTCGTTGTTCGTCGATTTTGCCTACCTTTCATACTTTCCCCCGAAAGGGGTTATTATATACCTCTGGTAATGAGGACTTAAATATAAGACAGTACCTTTCCATTCTGTAAAAGTTTCCATTTGGAAAATATTTGTAGCCGACATTCGGTATCATATCAACGAATGACACAATTTCTTTGGTGTTGGGAAATATCACATCCGGTTGCCACATGCATCGACTTAATTTACGCGGTATAACTATTGGTCTGGTTTGATTTTCAACCGTCATTTGGATTCTGTTGTTAATCCAATGTAATGTAATGTAACAATGAATTCGAATATCCTATTAATATTATTAGAAAGATTTAAACGCGGAATATATTGAAAAATTAAGGCTTCACAATCTTACCATATTAATTTCATTTATTTGGTCAATGTCTAATATGGTTATTGTTACAAATACCATCTGAATTTGACCTGAAAAATATGTAATAATGATTGTATGTTAAATTAAATTATATTTTCCCATTGAAAGGTCAGCAACCAATCAAATGTTATTGGAATTAAGTCTCATGGATCTCGTCTTAAAAATGGACTTTGTTCATTGGTCGATGACCCTTTAAGGCCAAGAAATTCAACTAATCTAAATGAATCCAGCTAAGCCTATTTAAATTTATTTCTAGTTTAATATTTGTAATTTTATTTTGGTGGATTGATAAAGAATAGATTAAAAATTAATTAGATTTCATTCTCCCTTTAATAAAATTATATTACCTTTTAATGTTGGATCACTTCTCTCGTAACAGTCAATTAAGTCTGTATCGTGTACAATTTTTTCCGGCCCAATTCTAACAAACATAAATATCTACTGTAGTCAAGTCAGACAAAAAAAATATCATAATTGGATTTCTTACGTAATATTGAGGATTGGTAATGTCCGGACGTAGCAAATATGAACCAAAAACATTACACATAACACTAAGAAAGACGCTACCGTCATTGTCTATGATTAAGACCTTTCGCGAAAAACTGTTTGGACTAATATTGACAACTTTCACGAAAATGGCAAGAATATAATGATGATATCTTGCACGAAATATGCAAGAATATTTGCAAAGTTGACGTTTCCTCGCTTCGAATACTTTTAGAGGAACTTAAAAAGTAATTTAGTTCCACCAAAAACTAATCAATTTTATTGTTTGAATCTTGTATCTATAGAGGTACTGGCTCACAGAAACTGGAACTCACGCGACGCGAAAATAAAATGAATTTTTAAAGGGATACTAGAAAATGTAAATGAATAGCGAAATCTTGGGGAGAAAAACGCGAAATCTTGGGGAGAAAAAACGCGAAATCTTGGGGAGAAAAAACGCGAAATCTTGGGGAGAAAAAACGCGAAATCTTGGGGAGAAAAAACGCGAAATCTTGGGGGAAAAAAACGAGAAATCTTGGGGAGAAAAAACGCGAAATCTTGGGGAGAAAAAACGCGAAATCTTGGGGAGAAAAAACGCGAAATCTTGGGGAGAAAAACCGCGAAATCTTGGGGAGAAAAAACGCGAAATCTTGGGGAGAAAAAACGCGAAATCTTGGGGAGAAAAAACGCGAAATCTTGGGGAGAAAAAACGCGAAATCTTGGGGAGAAAAAACGCGAAATCTTGGGGAGAAAAAACGCGAAATCTTGGGGAGAAAAAACGCGAAATCTTGGGGAGAAAAAACGCGAAATCTTAGGGAGAAAAAACGCGAAATCTTAGGGAGAAAAAACGCGAAATCTTGGGGAGAAAAAACGCGAAATCTTGGGGAGAAAAAACGCGAAATCTTGGGGAGAAAAATCGCGAAATCTTGGGGAGAAAAATCGCGAAATCTTGGGGAGAAAAATCGCGAAATCTTGGGGAGAAAAAACGCGAAATCTTGGGGAGAAAAAACGCGAAATCTTGGGGAGAAAAAACGCGAAATCTTGTGGAGAAAAAACGCGAAATCTAGGGGAGAAAAAACGCGAAATCTTGGGGGGAAAAACGCGAAATCTTGGGGGAGAAAAAACGCGAAATCTTGGGGGAGAAAAAACGCGAAATCTTGGGGGAGAAAAAACGCGAAATCTTGGGGGAGAAAAAACGCGAAATCTTGGGGAGAAAAAACGCGAAATCTTGGGGAGAAAAAACGCGAAATCTTGGGGAGAAAAAACGCGAAATCTTGTGGAGAAAAAACGCGAAATCTAGGGGAGAAAAAACGCGAAATCTTGGGGGGAAAAACGCGAAATCTTGGGGGAGAAAAAACGCGAAATCTTGGGGGAGAAAAAACGCGAAATCTTGGGGGAGAAAAAACGCGAAATCTTGGGGGAGAAAAAACGCGAAATCTTGGGGAGAAAAAACGCGAAATCTTGGGGAGAAAAAACGCGAAATCTTGGGGAGAAAAAACGCGAAATCTTGGGGAGAAAAAACGCGAAATCTTGGGGAGAAAAAACGCGAAATCTTGGGGAGAAAAAACGCGAAATCTTGGGGAGAAAAAACGCGAAATCTTGGGGAAAAAAAAACGCGAAATCTTGGGGAAAAAAAACGCGAAATCTTGGGGAGAAAAAACGCGAAATCTTGGGGAGAAAAAACGCGATATCTTGGGGAGAAAAAACGCGATATCTTGGGGAGAAAAAACGCGAAATCTTGGGGAGAAAAAACGCGAAATCTTGGGGAGAAAAAACGCGAAATCTTGGGGAGAAAAAACGCGAAATCTTGGGGAGAAAAAACGCGAAATCTTGGGGAGAAAAAACGCGAAATCTTGGGGAGAAAAAACGCGAAATCTTGGGGAGAAAAAACGCGAAATCTTGGGGAGAAAAAACGCGAAATCTTAGGAGATATCGCGAAATGTGATATCAATAAATCAATTATAATTAATCAAGAAATCACTGGAATAATCTCTAAATCTTCAAAATCACGAAATCAACGACTCCCCTGATAAAAATATGTTATTTCGAAAGCCCACATACTTAATTCTTTACGCAATACCCGGCCCCTCTCGTGTTTGACCGTAAATGTCATTTTCTAAATGTTATAACAATAACGCAGTTGCTTAAAGAATATAACGCGCAACAAAATAATTAACTTTGTAATTATAATAAAATCGATGAACTACATTTTGCCTGAAACTAGTTGTTGTCCGCATTGCGTGTTCATCTATCTACTTCAGTTAGAAATTCAAGAGGGGTTTTCAAATAGCTGTATCCCTACGAAAAATACTTAACATAGCCTATAAACCTACTGGAACTTTAGTACAATTTGCAAACTAACATTGAACCAAATTATACAGTCTTTATCAATAATTTATGTTTCGGGTAACTGGCCTTCTCTGTATTTAGACCAATTTTGGGTTTTCTTTCCTACCACGCAGTTCCAGTTTCCAGATGTTTTTGGACAATTAAATTTTTGTTTTTTGTTCGTTGCAATATTCCAAGCACTTACTAAAACCCGATAGGTTGTTAATCACGTATTTTGGACCCGTTGATCGATTTAGGTAGTGATTTCTTCGTGATTCCGTGATTTTCGTAGAGAATTTTCAGATGATTACAGTGATAATTACTATCCCCCTAGCGGCAGACTTGGGCGTCATTTAGTTAAGTACTTTAACCACTGTTTAACACGTGACACACATTACTAGAAATTTTGTATTAAAAAGATTACGTTCAATGATTTTCCTAAATCCAGGTAATCTTCGTCTTAATGATATTTTCCGTACAAAAAATATTGCCGTTAGACTCGAAATAATCTTACTTGTGTTGCAAATGTTCTTCGCTAAGCCTATTGTATTCGCTATAAATAATCGAAAATTTGAAGAATAAAAATCAATTCAAAAAACACACGAGTTTTTGCGAGTAAAAACTGGATCAGCCTGCGAATCAACAGAACGACACTGATTTGAAATTCAATTGATTTTCTTAGGCGTTATTTTGTAAAGTATATAAGAACAATATCTGGATTAAAATATTATCAGACCACTCTCTTCTATTGGTGTTTAAAGAATTGATTTACGTTGAAGCAAAAGAAAGACGTATAATTTGCTTATTTCAACTTACACCTTAATAAAATTCAAAAGAAAATATCCCTTTCAACGGAATCATCTAATAGAAAAGATTTTTATGGATACCATAAGTAACATAATAGATTAAAGTATGGCAAAGATATAAGTTATATCAGAAGCCGATGAAACCCTCCTTTGAAGTCTACTACTCTAATGTTCGATATAGCTCTCCTCTCTGTATGGGTAAAATTCACAATTTTACGAGTTAGAAGGGGTCCTACTTCATCCCCCCTGTCTACGGAAAATTGGAAATTCTCTCTCTCCACAAACGACGATGTTTTTTGGACGAACTCCGAGGCTGCTAGAGATATTCGCTCGACGAACTCCCGCTCCGAAAATATCTACCGTTAGGAGGCGTACGAATCGCGCTTTTTGAAACTAACCCATACAGAGAGGGGTAGACAAGACCCGGGAGTAATAGACTTCAAAGGAGGGTTTCATCGGCTTCTGGTTATATGAAAATAGGCAATTTTTAGATAGGTTTATACGAAATTATAGGAAAAATATAGGTTTGAAATATTAACTTTTAGTAAAACACAGGCTTTTCAAAGGATGAAAACAGCATTATTTTTAATGATAAACACTAAAAAATAGTGAAGCAAGTGACATTTGACTAAATTTCCCGAAATATCGTTCACGAACACTATGTAAGTAAGGTTGCTTAGTTACTCATTTAGCTAGCTTTAAGTGTTTGTAAGGACACAATTGCGTGTACTGTATCAACAACCACGCCTGTTTAATGGCTTTTTCATTTGGTAAGGCTTTAATTGGATCTTTCAGTACTATTCAAATATCTTTGCGTGCATTTTCAAAGCGGATAACAATTATACGAAAACGAACGTTCGTTAAAGTTGATGTTTATCTATAATTAAACGTATCTTGCGTGATATTTATAATGTCTTTTAACTGGTGTCAGTGTTTGGAGGAAGAATGTAGGAAATTTATACAATTGAAGATACACTCGCAGTCAATTTCTCTTCAACAGAATTATTGACATTGTAACAAAATTTCGTGGGAAATATTCATTGAAATTACCACAAGATATTTTGGGTTAAATATTGTTTTACACAAGAATTTATGGGGAATATCAGAGGTATATAATAACCCCCTTCGGGGGGAAGTATGAAAGGTAGACAAAATCGACGAACAACGAG
Source organism: Odiellus spinosus (assembly GCA_963920705.1). Classification (NCBI taxonomy): domain Eukaryota; kingdom Metazoa; phylum Arthropoda; class Arachnida; order Opiliones; family Phalangiidae; genus Odiellus; species Odiellus spinosus. Next base: position 21,794,594 of record OY987233.1, on the reverse strand, counting down.
TGCCCGGCGTAAATCGCGGCGGATCGACACACCGCTTTACTCCCCAAAAAAATAGTTACACCATTTTGAACCTGACTAAATTTTCCCTACGCGCGCTTCCGGAACTCGCGAGCTGAAGTCAACCTTCGACTCCATTTTAACAGACAGCCTGACTCCCGAGACAGGAAGTTCTAAACACAAATCGAGCCGTCTTGTTTATACAAAGACCATTGACTAGAGTAGCGACATTGAGGTGTCCAGCGCGAGCTAGTGGCCTAGATAGTCAGCAGCGGGCTCTTGTTGTTCGTGATTTTTAGCATTGGTAGTATAGGGGCTTTCATACTTCCCCCCGAAGGGGGTTATTATATACCTCTGGGAATATTCATTGACACTTCGTTAATATTTTATGAAAAATATGCATTGACATTGTGTTAATGTTTTCAGAATAAAATGCAATGACATTGCGTAAAGGTTTACGGGGAATATTAATTAACATTAATGTTAATTTAGATAATCACGTTAATTTAACAGTTAATATGATAACGTAATTAATAAGTCTAATATCAGAAGTAGATGAAACCCTCCTTTGAAGTCAACTACTCTAATGTTCCATATAGCGCTCCTCTCTGTATGGGTAAAATTCCCAATTTTTCGTGATCGGAGGGGTCCTACTTCATACCCCCCTGTTTACGGAAAATTGGAAATTCTCTCTCTCCACAAACGACGACGTTTTTTTGACGAACTTCAAGGCTGCTAGAGATATTCGCACGACGAACTCCCGCTCCAAAAATATCTACCGTTAGGAGGCGTACGAATCTCGCTTTTTGAAACTAACCCATACAGAGAGGGGTAGACAAGACACGGGAGTAATAGACTTCAAAGGAGGGTTTCATCGACTTCTGCTATTATTAATGACTTAATTTTACGGGCTCCATTCCTTATAGGAAAAAATTTCGGTTTTTTTCAACAAATACCACCAATAAACTGTAGTGAATGTTATCATGAAACATGGAAAAACCCACCTAGAATGTTTATCGAAAGGATTGCAAGAAGTTAAGATAGACAGCGACACTTGCGTCCCAGGGTTAGTTGGCTCATTTTTAATCGCCACATTAGCACTATCGTGTCTGTTCTTAGGAACCACCTTGGTAGGCAATTTGATTTTCTTATCATTAGACTTATTTCTATACGAATAAGCGATACTGTACTCAATAAAGGACGCGAACACTTGACTTAAACACGCGAACAACCACATATCGAGTCCAGTTACGTATTGTACTGGAGGTAATATATGCCTGGCTTGCACCATTTGTGTCGTAATTGTTAGAAGAGCAGTAACACCCAAAGAAACTCTCGCTGGCGCCGCTTCAACGTCAATGTAAAACGAAAGCCAAGATAGGAAAACAACCAAGGAACTCGGTAAGTAAAAATTGATAAAACTTCCAGTCAATCGACGATGAAACGTAATATTGGCCCATAATTCAGTGTAGTTGCCTGATATTTAGAAATTTTTGTATATTTAACACAGGGATGGGAAAAGTTTAAGATATTTCGTACGATATTTAGAAATCAGGAAAGCTTCTGATTAATTAAGACATTATCGTCGAAATTATGAAATCATTGACGATATTCCGAAAGAAATCTTGAAATCATTAACGAAATTATGAGATCATTAACAAGATCATGAAATCATTAACAAGATCATGAGATCATTAACGAAATTATGAGATCATTAACGAAATTATGAGATCATTAAGGAAATTATGAGATCATTAAGGAAATTATGAATTCATTAACGAAATTATGAATTCATTAACGAAATTATGAATTCATTAAAGAAATTATGAATTCATTAACGAAATTATGAATTCATTAACGAAATTATGAATTCATTAACGAAATTATGAATTCATTAACGAAATTATGAATTCATTAACGAAATTATGAATTCATTAACGAAATTATGAATTCATTAACGAAATTATGAAATCATTAACGAAATTATGAGATCATTAACGAAATTATGAGATCATTAACGAAATTATGAGATCATTAACGAAATTATGAGATCATTAACGAAATTATGAGATCATTAACGAAATTATGAGATCATTAACGAAATTACGAGATCATTAACGAAATTACGAGATCATTAACGAAATTACGAGATCATTAACGAAATTATGAAATCATTAACGAAATTATGAAATCATTAACGAAATTATGAGATCATTAACGAAATTATGAGATCATTAACGAAATTATGAGATCATTAACGAAATTATGAGATCATTAACGAAATTATGAGATCATTAACGAAATTATGAGATCATTAACGAAATTATGAGATCATTAACGAAATTATGAAATCATTAACGAAATTATGAAATCATTAACGAAATTATGAGATCATTAACGAAATTATGAGATCATTAACGAAATTATGAGATCATTAACGAAATTATGAAATCATTAACGAAATTATGAAATCATTAACGAAATTATGAAATCATTAACGAAATTATGAAATCATTAACGAAATTATGAAATCATTAACGAAATTATGAATTCATTAACGAAATTATGAATTCATTAACGAAATTATGAAATCATTAACGAAATTATGAAATCATTAACGAAATTATGAAATCATTAACGAAATTATGAGATCATTAACGAAATTATGAGATCATTAACGAAATTATGAGATCATTAACGAAATTATGAGATCATTAACGAAATTATGAGATCATTAACGAAATTATGAAATCATTAACGAAATTATGAAATCATTAACGAAATTATGAGATCATTAACGAAATTATGAGATCATTAACGAAATTATGAGATCATTAACGAAATTATGAGATCATTAACGAAATTATGAGATCATTAACGAAATTATGAGATCATTAACGAAATTATGAGATCATTAACGAAATTATGAAATCATTAACGAAATTATGAAATCATTAACGAAATTATGAGATCATTAACGAAATTATGAGATCATTAACGAAATTATGAGATCATTAACGAAATTATGAGATCATTAACGAAATTATGAAATCATTAACGAAATTATGAAATCATTAACGAAATTATGAGATCATTAACGAAATTATGAGATCATTAACGAAATTATGAGATCATTAACGAAATTATGAAATCATTAACGAAATTATGACATCATTAACGAAATTATGACATCATTAACGAAATTATGAAATCATTAACGAAATTATGAAATCATTAACGAAATTATGAAATCATTAAAGAAATCATGAAAAAAATCATGAAATCATTAACGAAATCAGGAAAATTTAAAATCACAATGATTTCACAAGATCAAGGAACCATTATGACGTCCTAAAAATCACGAATTCTTTGACAGAATTGAGAAATTATTAACGAAATGACAGGAATTTCGAAATTTCGTACTCATTTTCCGAAATATTCGTGGAAAGTAATCTTTACTAACCAGAGTACCACGAATCAGTGTGGTAATGAGGTTTAGGTTTCTCAACGTAAAATTGCAATGGTTGTATGTGGTAAGCGAAGTAAACCCCATTCCTTCTTTCAGATATTTTCTTCCATTTTAGTTTCACAACCTCATCAGAGCTTGTTACTAAATTATGCAAACGAAAACTCTTGTTAAACAGAAGACTTAACCAGGGACATATCTACGTACGTCACTCGATTTGGGCTTTCTCATTGGCTATAGAGAAGCACTAGCTATAGCTGTTTGAGAGTTAACTCACATTTCGAAGGATTCGCGCAAAATTTATCAAACGACCACGATTAAATTTTTCAAAATAATAAGCCTTGGTCTTATCAACGTATGAAAATAAGTGTAGAAGTAATTATCTTACTTACGCAATCCTACTTTAATTACGCAGTGTTGAGTGTCCATTGGGTAGAGACTGAATTGCATAGGACATCCTACTCTTAGCATGAACCTGAAAGATTTAAAACAAAACGTATTTGTAAGACTTCAGAGCTAAATAATCATTATATCACAATGCTAAGGCTAAAAGACAAAATGTAAAATTGCGCAGTTCACCTCTGAACTCGATAAAATTCTCCATTTGGAAAAATCTTGTAACCCGTATTTGGTACCGTATCAACGAATGAAATTATTTCTTTTGTATTGAGGAAAATGACGTCTGGTTTCCACATACATGAACTGAGTAAGTGCGGTAGAATTACAGGCGCGGATGTGTTATTTAAGGTCAAGTTAATTCGTGCATTTTTCCAATGCAAAGTTACCCAACAATGTAATCGAAACTCCTGTTTAGAACAATATTCTTATTATAAATTAATTAAATTTGCTAATGAAGTATTTGTCTTCACCATATAATCTTCGTTGATTTGATCAATGTCCATTATACTGATAGCTACGTTCACTGATTGGCTGTCACCTGAAAGAATTTCAGATTGAAATTCCCCTGACTTTTCCTGGTTTTTCCCTGACCATTTCAGCTAATACTACCCAATTTTTAACCTTTTATTTTTTATATAATCGCGTTCGTCAAACTTTGTTGCAGGCGTATCTTTGTTCTAATCTAAACAACTGACACGGTCAGCTGATAATCTTTTCCGCGGATAATGATTGCAATTTCCTGGCTTCTTGAAAGATCTTTAAAATTCCCTGACTTTTTAAAATATCTTAAAATTCTCCGACTTTTTTGGTTCATTTTCAAATTCCCTGACTTTTCCCTGTTTTTCCCTGACCTGTGGCAACCTTGATATTATCTACCAAAATGGTTTATTTGACTTTATGATCCACAAGTGTCTATTCTGTTTTATCATAAGATAATTACACTTTGAATTGACTCATCTTTCATTGCTAAATTTATAAAAATCAACATGATAGACAATTATAATTAAGCTACGATCACACTAGTATATCCAAATCGATTTCAATCGATAAAATCAATTCGATATTGAAACCTTTAAGAGTTGGATCACTTCGTTCGTAACAGTCAACCAAGTCTTCTTGTCTCACCACAACTTCTGGTTTAATTCTGAGGTATATTTGTAAAATAATTAATAATTCTGATATCCAATATTCAAATGACTATAATTAAATACTGACGTGATATTAATTGTTTCAAGGCCTTCCACCGACGTGTATAAAAACGATATTAGTATCCATAACAGGGCTAAATACGAAATGGTACTCATGGTAGTTATTTTAGACTCCAATAGAGTTCTAAAAGTCGTCCGAAAATGAGTTATTGTTTGATAGAAAAATCGTTGAGATTGCGTTTTGAATTTACCTGGTTTATGTCAAACACAAGACGCAATCTAGAATATGAATTTATATTGACTAATCCAATGATGGATTAACTGTAAATATCTTACAAGAATGGAAAAAAATGAAGATAATAGATATTACCAGAAGTAGATGAACCCTCCTTTGAAGTGTACTACTCTAATGTTCGATATAGCGCTCCTCTCTGTATGGGTAAAATTCACAATTTTACGAGATCGGAGGGGTCCTACTTCATCCCCCCTGTCTACGGAAAATTGGAAATTCTCTCTCTCCACAAACGACGACGTTTTTTGACGAACTCCAAGGCTGTAGAGACATTCGCTCGACGAACTCCCGCTCCGAAAATATCTACCGTTAGGAGGCGTACGAATCGCGCTTTTTGAAACTAACCCATACAGAGAGGGGTAGACAAGACCAGGTAGTAATAGACTTCAAAGGAGCGTTTCATCGGCTTCTGATATTACGTTAAATATCACGAGTTTCTTAGTGACTACAAGAATAAATTAAATTTAAATTCAGAGATTTTACAATATACGAACTAATTAGATATTGCGCACCCTAAATTATGAACATAAGAATATTTACACAAATTTTAATCTCTCATTTGCAAGAATGAATTACGTTAATCTTTCACGAAACTGTCTGTCACAAAAAATGATGATGTCTTAAACGAATCATGGAAAATTAGCCAAGGCTTCTCATTTCACGAAAATTCAAACTTACTTCACGAACGAAGAAAAAACGATTGAATCAAAATACAAATACTTGACAAAGGAATTGAACAGTACAATAGAACTGGTTAAAATATCACAAATCAATAAGTTAACTTTATATTTTTGTTCAAGCGGAGTTTGCATAATTGGTAATTTTACGCACCATTGAAAATATATACTGTATGTTAACAAGATATTTTAGTCCCTCCTTGGTATACGTGTTTTGGCTGCAAACAACTTACACCTGTTGTCCACAAACCCATAATCCAAGTCAAGAGAGGAATGGTTAGAGCAGCAAACCAAATTGTCTAGTTTTACTTGAATATCTTGAGAACTATAACAGCCGTTAAATTGTTTGCGTATATATCTACAAATATACCAAAATGAAATAACGAATTTGCCGCACGACATATTTATGAAAAAGAAGAAAGATTTCACACGATTCAGAGAAAATTAAATGGAAAGACTAGACTATAAAATATTTCCAAACATTTGAAACGATTAAACTTAATTTTACATTATTTAAAATATTATAAACGAAAATGTTAAATTTTTTTTAAGTGTACTAATTAATAGACATATCTACGTAATAGGCACGAATCATTACATCATGGAGGCCAGAACCAGGCGTAGATTTCAAACGTATACAACTTGAAAAAATAAAACCTTTAATGTGTTTTTGAAGAATAATCTTTATTACGCAATAAATAAAATGTTTTTAGCATGTAATATACCTTTAAAATCCATAGCTAAAATAAAAAGCATCTGTTATAGTAAAATTGCTTGGTTATTTAATGAATACGTAAGTATTCATAATTTATTCAGAGTTTATTTCGACTTTATAATATAGATAATATTGCATTTCCCTTTTTTATAAACCATATACAGTTCCATTGTTAAATTAAAAATGATATCATCAAGCAAGGGTTTACGAAATCATTAACCAGTTTTGTCAATTTTAAGAATTAAGTACTTTTGTAAAAACGACGGCGCGAAAGTAACTTTATCACGCTTCTGACTCTACTGTAGGCTCTATAATAGTCACGTGACGGTAGTGACCTATTATCGCGATAATTTTTACTTTAAATGGCGATAACAAAATGTGAATTTTAAATATATTTTTATTTCCTAAATGCTACTCGAGTTCATGAAAATCTGTGACAAGTCATTTAAAATTGGTTCTTTTTTTTTTTTAAATGAACACTATGAAAAAATCTCTGTTGAATTTAACAAATACGCCCAATACGCGGTTGTAAAAATAATCATAAAAGCGGGAAATAGCCAACGCGAATGTTTGTCGAATGGATTACAAACGGCAATTCCTGGAGAAAGTATCCCTGCACTTTGACCTTTAACCGCTTCAATTTTATTGGATGTTTGACTTTTAATTTTCTCTTTGGGCCACACTTTCACGGAGGTACTAGCGGCTTTCATTTTAAGTCGATGTCGAAAAGAATAAGCAACGCTGTATTCAATGAATGAAGCAAAAACCTGGCTAAGACAAGCGAACAACCAGACATCTAGCCCAGTTATGTATTGTACTGGCGGCAAAATATGCCTGGCTTGCACCATTTGTGTCGTAATGGTTAACAAAGAAGTGACCCCGAGAGAAACCCTAGCTGGCGCTGCTTCGACGTCAATGTAAAACGAAAGCCAAGATAAAACAACTACTAGAGTACTGGGGACGTAGAAATTGATAAAGCTTCCAGTTAATCGACGATGGAATGTGATATTGGCCCATAATTCAGTGTAGTTACCTGAAAACGTCATTAAAATGGAGAATACAACTGCAGATTACGTTTTAAGACAATTACCTGAATACCATTTCAAGGTAACCGTATGAGATTTCGGTTTTTCTACACGAAATTTTAGCGGATGAATGTCGTAGGAAAAGAACACCCCTTGCTTCTTACGAGGAGTCTTACGCCACGTTAACAAGACTACCTCATCCGGGCTTAAAACTATATTTTTAAATTCTTTCAATGTAGTATCAGTGTTTTAAAGGGAGAATGAAAGGCCGAAACAACCTATTTTTAATCGATTAAGAATACTAAAATAATGAGAAAAACAATAATATAACTCACCTAAAATATTTCCTTATTTTATAATCAATTTCCAAAGTTCCGATGCTAAGCCTTGGCTGCCTAGCTCGGCGAACTAGGCTAGCACGACCCGTATTTTTTAATATTCGCGGCTGTTCTTGTCGCCAATCACGAGCGAGAACGCGTATTTTAAAAATACGCGTACTCGCTCGTGATTGGCGACTAGATCAGACGAGAATATTAAAAAAAATACGGCTCGTGCTCGCCTAGTTCGCCGAGCTAGGCAGCCAAGGCTTAGCATCCGCAAGTTTCGGAACTTTGGAAATTGATTATAAAATAACAAAATATTTTAGGTGAGTTATATTATTGTTTTTCTCATTATTTTAGCATTCTTAATCGATTAAAAATAGGTTGTTTTGGCCTTTCATTCTCCCTTTAATAAACTAATTTCAGACTTACGTGTAGAAATTTTAAATACGCAATGTTGCGTATCCATAGGATAGAGACTAAATAACATTGGGCAGCCGATTCTGAACATGAATCTGAAGTATAACGGGCCTTGTCAATCGATTATATATATTAAGCTACTTTCGATATTAAACGATCACCTTTGAACTCTATAAAATTCTCCTTCTGGGGTGAATTTGTCACCAAAGTTCGGTAATGTTTCAACAAAAGTTTTAATAGCTTTGGAATTTGGGAAAATGACGTCTGGTTTCCACATACATTGGCTAAGTAATCGAGGCAAAACCACCATACGAGTAGGATCGAATACCGTGATGTTAATGTGACTGTTTTTCCAATGCATAGTTAGGTAACAATGTATACGAAATTCCTGTCATTTTAAATACCAGCCGATTTGTAGATTTGGCTAATTTTTAAACAAATTTAACAGAGCTTAGAAGATTACCATTTCTTCCTCGCGTATTTCGTCAATGTCTAAGATACTGATACTGATATTAACAATTTGCCTTTTACCTATAAGGTAAAGAGATACTTGGTTTATGAAAACAACTTAAATTTAATCGCCTTGAACTTATGTTTAAAAATATTATTCAAATTTGCCAATTTGCGAAATAACTTGAAATTTCAGATTGAAATAAAGGCCAAAAATAGTTATATTGGATCAAATAGAGTGTGAACAGTTTGGATTCAAAGGAAAATTGGATCAATCAATTAAATTTTTAAATACTTAATCGATATGGGTTTAAAATTGATATGATTTGAACGTTCACCAGAAGCCGATGAAACCCTCCTTTGAAGTCTATTACTCCCGGGTCTTGTCTACCCCTCTCTGTATGGGTTAGTTTCAAAAAGCGCGATTCGTACGCCTCCTAACGGTAGATATTTTCGGAGCGGGAGTTCGTCGAGCGAATATCTCTAGCAGCCTTGGAGTTCGTCAAAAAAACGTCGTCGTTTGTGGAGAGAGAGAATTTCCAATTTTCCGTAGACAGGGGGTATGAAGTAGGACCCCTCCGATCTCGTAAAATTGGGAATTTTACCCATACAGAGAGGAGCGCTATATCGAACATTAGAGTAGTAGACTTCAAAGGAGGGTTTCATCGGCTTCTGGTTCACTTAAATTAAAATCTAATCTTAATCAAATTTAAGTAAAATTGAATTTTTTACCAGTTTGAGTTGGATTGCTTCTTTCATAGCAATCAATTAAATCGTCCATTCTAACTACAACCTCTGGATGAATTCTAAATTTGATTAATGACGTAATATCAAATTCATTGAATTTTCTGATCATATTTTAACATGTACTTACATTATGTTAAGTTTTTCGAGAGATTTAACACGCATCGGGCAATTTAATACCCATGTACCGATAAATACAAGAATAATAGATGATTTCATTTCAACTAATATAATTAATTATTCAAATTAACCAATTAAATATATATTTAATATATTTTTAAAGATTTAGTCTGAATAAAGAAAATGCTTACGTGATTTCAATCGGAGCTTGTTTTATGTCTTATAATTTGGTTTTTTAAATATTTACTAATGAATTACGATAGAAAACAAATCACTGAAGATTAATTTAATTTTACCATTTAAATTTAAGTTTTAAAATATTAATTAAAAAACAACTTGCTCCGATTTCTACCGTTACAGAAACTCTATAGTTAATAAACTGCTAACACGAATGAGGTGCAGTTTAAGTCTGAAGAAATATTGCATTAACGATATAAAAAGGTTAAAAAAATATAGAAATGATTCAGAAAATGTTTCAACCTTCATTTGTCACCTGTCAGCGGGTACGAGGCTAAATTATGTCTTTCTTTAAGTTACGTTTACTTAAAAATAAAGGGAGCTTGGATTTTACCACGCTGAAAATAGAAGTTGAATACACTTGGGGCTGCTATTGGCATACACGCGTATTATCAAAATGAAGTGATTTGGATCGTTACGCGTACCATTACACATGGGTTCTAAACCTAAGAGCACAATCGTGTTTCTTGTCGCAAAATATGTACAAATATAATGGCAATATGGAAAAGCGAAATTGTATAGACCCCTTAAAACACCAAATAGAAATTGAGTAAGATTTTCAGAAAGATGGTTAAAAAGGGTTTAAAATATATATACATATGTCATAGAACAAAATTATAGCGACAGTAAATATACATATTTTATAATCACCATTTTAAAATAAAAAAAACGACAAAACTACGTCATCATTATGGTCACGTGATTTCGCTATGGTAAACAATATACAGTTAATTCTCGGAGCAATTTAGCACCAATGATATCGGTTACTTTCGCGCGGTTTTTCTAGTAAAAGTACTTAATTCATAAAGAACTTATTTTCAAACCCAATTGAAGACGATATGTTCAATTATTTTTGTGATTAAGTCCGTCAAGATTCCCAAAATGAATAATTACACGTAACCTAGTAATAAACCTGTTAGGCAAAAAATACTTAATTGTTCTTTTAAAATGATATACAATAAATAGTTTTAGCTATAAACCTAGAAAACAGGCCGGATCATGAGTTTGAAATCGATATATTCAACTAATTATCATATTCAGTAATGTGAAATGAACGTTACAATTCGAAAGGAACACGTCATATACGTCAAATCTATTTCAGGATATGCTTACCTATAACTACCACATTAAAATTCTACTATAATAGATGCCAAGACAGAATGAGAGAGGGAGAGAGAGATAATACACAAATTGAATCCAAATCAGACACTAGCATCAAAACTAAGATCCTCGAATATTTACTATAGGTAACAGACGTAAAAGCACGATGTAGCCTACTACAAATCAAATGGAACACTCCATCATCTTCTATCTTGGCGTTGGTTGGGCATTATAAAAGCCCGACCCGGAGGGGAAAACGCCTTGAAACCAAATAGTCTCTAGATATTGATCATCGAAGTTGCATCGAAGACAATTTAAACCAACCAACCTTTCAAATCTCGAGATAAATGAGGTTAGATCTCGGGAAACCCGGTCGCCCACCCGCTCCCACGTCCGCCCCTGTGACGATATAATAGTAGGAGTGCCTAACCTTGATGAGAAGAGCTATTACTTGATCTAATAGAACTTAATCGGTAACTATCGTGATGCTGGTGAAAAGACATATTCGATTTTAAAAGGCTAGTCGCGTTTTTTTTTTTTTTTTATATTTAGAAACTTGGAGTTAAAATGGAACAGATTTTGAATTATTTAAATTCAAAATCTGTTCTATTTAAGAATATTTATGGCTAATCTCCTTGGATAAAAATGATGTCACTTTAATTTACAATAAAAAAAGACGCAACTAGCCCTTTAAGTCCGGAGATAAGCATGATTTTGGGGGGATACCATATATAAGGGTTCCCTTTCAATTAATTTACACGGTTGGCTTCCCAAAATTGCAAATCTTTGATTAAAATCGAACATAATCGTTAAGGAGTTCGTTTGAGTACACGCTTACGCGAGCGAGGAATTAACAGCGTTAAATATAATCTTACAATGATCTAGTTCTGGTAATTTGTTTCAAGAGGTTAGGATTATCGTCTACTTTAAAGTCTAGACATTTAATACTATAATTTCATTTAATAATTTTAATTAAAAATAGTTGACTTTATTTTAAAAAAGTGTGTTAATTTTTTTTTTTTTTTTTTTTTTTTCGAATTCCTATGGGATATATTTTTAGTTTTAATCACGCTAGGGGTGGGGAGTTGAACCATTGACCTTTGGATTACAGTCCCAGATAGAAACTGTTATTTCATTGTTCTGTATTGGACTATTTTTGATATATTTAATTTGTCTAAGAATTTTTTTTTAGAAAAAAAAAATATATACCTAACCCTTTACGTTCATATAATACCCTAGAGTATAAATAACGTGAGTTGCAGTAGCAATAGAGTTTAAAAATAAATATATATATAATAGAAAAGAAATAATAAAAAGTGTGTTTTCCCTGAGCCTCGGTTACTTTTTCGTGAACGCAATTTATTGGCTACGGCATCCAATCAAAATCTAGCATATAAAGTGCGTGGAAACCTACAATATTGTAACTACTGTTGGACCAGTCTTTTATAGGTAAGATAAAAAGACCCTAGGGCAAAAAAAACATATAGAAAAGATTTTCTCTGAAGAATCAAGACGGTACACGAAATTTTCAACCTTAAGGTTCGCCTGATTTTCTTCGAACTGGTCTGATTATTTTGGGGTTCTTAGAAGAAGGAACTTTAAAAAAAAATGGGCTTTATTGAAGTCCCTATCTTCTACTTTATGTTTGAATAATAAAAATTCAAATTAAAAATATCAGAAGCCGATGAAACCCTCCTTTGAAGTCTATTACTCCCGGGTTTTGTCTACCCCTCTCTGTATGGGTTATTCTCAAACGGCGCGATTCGTACGCCTCCTAACGGTAGATATTTTCGGAGCGGGAGCTCGTCGAGCGAATATCTCTAGCAGCCTCGGAGTTCGTCCAAAAAATGTCGTCGTTTGTGGAGAGAGAGAATTTCCAATTTTCCGTAGACAGGGGGGTATGAAGTTGGAGCCCTCCGATCTCGTAAAATTGGGAATTTTACCCATACAGAGAGGAGCGCTATATGGAATATGGAGTAGTAGACTTCAAAGGAGGGTTTCATCGGCTTCTGAAAATATTTATTTTTAAAGACGAGCTACTAGTATTTCTTTCGAGAAATTGGATTTTTTTTCTAACTTTTCTTTCCTTAACCCTTGATGACAAACGCTACCAGTTTGTTCAAAAACCGCGTATCTGGCCGTTAGTCATAATATTTTTTAAGAGTTCTTAAAGAGGGTGGACTTGGGTTTCAACTTTCGACCCTTCTAGAGCGAGAAAACAAAAAAGTTCAGCAACTTTTGGTGACTAATGATGTTTTTGGAAAATTGTCAGGGTTGCCGTGTTGCATTATTAACTCTGCCTCCGACGCTCAATCTATCAACGACTTGTCTAGAGATTTTCGTTAACAGACTGGAAAAGATTGGGCCAAGGGTTGAAAACTGGCCCCCGAGGTCCTAAAGAGAGTGTGGACGAGGGTGGAGGACTAGAAGTCACTCTATAAAAAGAGAGCGGATAAGAAAAATGACCATTTTTTCAATACAAGTCAGGCGTTTAATGATCGTTCGGCGCTAACCCTGTTTTCCTAAACGGAGAAAAATCTTTCAACGTCAGTTAACAACATGGTTAAAGCTAAGGCGGATTAATACTTAATGTTAAAACCATATACAGTTAAAAAAATTATTGTCAACTCTTTGCTAAAAAGATTTTTAAGGCTCAGTTTGTGTTTTCAACACGGTCGCAAAAATGGATGTGATCATAAGATCATGATATTTTTTATAATTCCTATAAATAATACTTTCCACCAGATTAATGGCTTGCTTTTCTTCATATAATTATCGGCAGAAGCCGATGAAACCCTCCTTTGAAGTCTACTACTCTAATGTTCCATATAGCGCTCCTCTCTGTATGGGTAAAATTCACAATTTTACGAGATCGGAGGGGTCCTACTTCATACCCCCCTGTCGACGGAAAATTGGAAATTCTCTCTCTCCACAAACGACGACGTTTTTTTGACGAACTCCGAGGCTGCTAGAGATATTCGCTCGACGAACTCCCGCTCCGAAAATATCTACCGTTAGGAGGCGTACGAATCGCGCTTTTTGAAACTAACCCATACAGAGAGGGGTAGACAAGACCAGGGAGTCATAGACTTCAAAGGAGGGTTTCATCGGCTTCTGTTATCGGTAATCGTCCCTTAATTGGGCCGCTATGTTGAGAAATATCAGCAGTAAAGGGACAGTGAATGATTTTTTTAAAATTATAATCGAGAAAAATAATAATTTACATATTTTTCCTATTTTAATTTTAAAGATGTATGTTTATTTTAATAGCATTTAATACTTTATATATTATTAAGCATATGCATTCAAAAATATAACTACTCTTCTTATTCGTTTACTAGTTTCTAAGAGGTGGATAAGAGCCTAGTTTTCTACGTGTTGTAAAGTGAAACTTAAGCCTTTGCTAAGAACTTTTCCCACACATCTTAAAGCCGGTTACATTTTTCACTTTCATTCAGTTTGTGTGGGTGTATGTCTTAAATCGAATTTAACGACGTGTCTCGCGGTATTGTAAAGTTTGAGATGAGGTTCAATAGTAAGCCTTATACATTTTTTACATTTTATAGTTTATCAAAAGATTATAATTTTTATTTTAAAAGTTTAGCACAAAACTGAAGTTATTTTACTGTCAAATAAGGAATTAATAAGTGTGTGTTTTTTAATAATTATAAAAGGGAAAATTGAAATAAAAAATTAAATTAACATTCCCTAAAAAATTCTACGATTTTGAGAGGTTTCAAACAATTATTAGGTTTTAGCAGAAGTAGATGAAACCCTCCTTTGAAGTCTACTACTAATGTTCCATATAGCGCTCCTCTCTGTATGGGTAAAATTCACAATTTTACGAGATCGGAGGGGTCCTACTTCATACCCCCTTGTCTACGGAAAATTGGAAATTCTCTCTCTCCACAAATGACGACGTTTTTTTGACGAACTTCGAGGCTGCTAGAGATATTCGCTCGACGAACTCCCGCTCCGAAAATATCTACCGATAGGAGGCGTACGAATCGCGCTTTTTGAAACTAACCCATACAGAGAGGGGTAGACAAGACCAGGGAGTAATAGACTTCAAAGGAGGGTTTCATCGGCTTCTGGTTTTAATTAAGCTTTCAACGGCCATCTTTCGTGATGACGTCAATACATCTAAATATGGCCTATTTATTTATTTTTCGGTTTAATTACAATGTTCCTTGTATCTCAAATCTTACGGCATCTTTGATAAGAAAAAATCATTAAATTATAGTCGTCACAAAAATCGAAAATAATTTTTATCAGCCCCTATATATTAACTTCTCTCTGAACACCGAAGAACGGCAGATTAAACCCTTTTACTGGCGCTATATAGGAAATACATTGAAACCTAAACCTCTGCAGTAACTAAAACAGAAGTAGATTCAATAATAGTAAAAAGAAAATTTCGATTACCCTAAACACGGTGATTTTTGGACATAAATGAACTGGACTTTTCATTTTAACTTTCATTTTCGTTTTAAAGTTAATTACACCCTTATTAATATATTAATATGGTTAAAAGAATACTAATAAATTAGATTAAATAAAAATAGTTAATCTAGATAGTAAAAGAAGGCGCTATACAGCTTTTTTCGGGTTGGATCAATATTAGGATCAATAGGGAAAACACTGGTTAAGTTGCATTTTTCCTTTAACCCACGTCTTCGCGTTTTAAAATCATCAAGATTCATTCTTTAAAATATAGTTAATTTTAATTAAGAGTTTGTGTACGCGTAAGATCTTAATATCAAGTTTGAAGCCTTGACGTGTTTGTATTCACCTCTATATCCACATAAATCTTTTAATAAAGCCTTAAATTCGTTAGCGGCCCTAACTTAACTTCCAAATTAATTTCAAACCTTTTAAAAGTATTTCCTACGCAGGAGATAAATTCCTCGCTATCCCATATACATAGATAAAGTATAATTCCCACTTCAAAACGTGTTTCCCACGCGCCTACGACGTAAGTTAATTTTAAATTGATAATGTCAATTGATAATTTTGAGTAGCGTTTTCTCAAATATTTAAATAATAACCTATCCTAGAACAAGAATACGGATTTGTTGTATTTTTTCTGTGACTAGTAATTTCAGAGAACTCAGTCGCGACAAATTTCGAAATATTTTCTCTTCATACTATCAGAAGCCGATGAAACCCTCCTTTGAAGTCTATTACTCCCTGGTTTTGTTTACCCCTCTCTGTATGGGTTAGTTTCAAAAAGCGCGATTCGTACGCCTCCTAACGGTAGATATTTTCGGAGCTGGAGTTCGTCGAGCGAATATCTCTAGCAGCCTCGGAGTTCGTCAAAAAAACGTCGTCGTTTGTGGAGAGAGAGAATTTCCAATTTTCCGTAGACAGGGGGGTATGAAGTAGGACCCCTCCGATCTCGTAAAATTGGGAATTTTACCCATACAGAGAGGAGCGCTATATCGACTTCAAAGGAGGGTTTCATCGGCTTCTGACTTTAAAAAGATTCAAGGTCGAAATCTTCTTCGCCTTTCAAAATAACTTCGCAGCCAGAAATAAAGCTACTTCTACAGTTTGGGTCATTTAAAATCCCCTCCCATTCAGGCTCCAAAGGAGAGAATGATGGGTATGGAGGGGTTATAACCCATCTCTTACTTCAATCGACCGTGGTTCGCGTAGAAAGCCAGCGGGTCGAAGTTGGATCTTGACCTCATCTCGGCCTGGTAGCTAGCTCTTCAGAGAAGGAGTTTGAGAGAGAGAGAGCGAGAGAAGTATAAAGCCTAGAAGGAAAGCGCTTAATCATTTCTGTTGATAAAGCCGCATTATTTTCCCCTTTCTTTACAGAATCCTACGCATTTTACAACCACTAACGCCAAATGCTCGGAAATATAACAAAGAGGTTGTAGAACATGGAGTGGAAATATTTCAATACGTTTAGGAACCATATTATTAAATATTTGGTTATTTCGTTCAATCACAAACGAGCTAAAGCAGAAGCCGATGAAACCCTCCTTTGAAGTCAAATTACTCCCTGGTCTTGTCTACCCCTCTCTGTATGGGTTAGTTTCAAAAAGCGCGATTCGTACGCCTCCTAACGGTAGATATTTTCGAAGCGGGAGTTCGTCCAGCGAATATCTCTAGCAGCCTCGGAGTTCGTCAAAAAAACGTCGTCGTTTGTGGAGAGAGAGAATTTCCAATTTTCCGTAGACAGGGGGGTATGAAGTAGGACCCCTCCGATCTCGGAAAATTGGGAATTTTACCCATACAGAGAGGAGCGCTATATCGAACATTAGAGTAGTAGACTTCAAAGGAGGGTTTCATCTACTTCTGGCTAAAGGTATGTAACTGATTACAGTCTTTGGTAATGTTAATTACCTACTTATAGGTACGTAATCATCAAAGCTACATAATTACAATTCATATGAATAGAAATTAACATAATTTTTAATAATAAAGACCTATATATTTAGAATTTTACACCAGTTGGATTATCACTTAAATTGTAAGAAATTAAAAATTTTAATGATAGATGAAATATGTATGATACTATTCTAATTGACTTCCAAAATAAATCGGTATTATCATTTTAATTATTGTCCAATAAAATAAAATTTTGTTTGATTTTTTTGTAACGAGAAAATAAATTTCCACTCCAAGGTTCGAAAATAAATTTTATCTACCTTCCATAACACTTTGGTTTCCAAGCCGCGGAATAAATTAGGAATATATTTTATAAGACTTTTAAAGAAAGGGGGGGGGCTTTTTATTTCCACCTCCCAATATACCCTCCTCCCCCCTGGCGGCTTCTTCTAACTTTCGTTTAGAAACTAGAAGCAAAAACGATGAAATTCTGAAGTAACGGTTCAGGGGGTTTAAAAAAAAACGCCTCTTTTGGGACAAAAAAAAAAATAGGAAAAAATTGCCCAATTTTTAAATATTTTCTTATAGTTATATCAGTCTTAGATTTCAACGCCAAATGATTGTTGTAACTTATAACAGAAAATATTTATTGACGAGAAATGAAAAGCCTGACTTTGAAATTTTAATTTTCTCTCGACATTTATCACACCCTCTTTAAAAGTTAAAGGTTTCCTAATGACGTCATTAATTAGAATTGCAACGCCCAATAATGATCGATTAAATAAAAAATTTAGTAGTTTTTGTAAATGGAGCTAAAAATAATTGATATCCATTTCTGCTAATACTTTTTTAAAGATCCTTAGAGTTCGATGGAAGGGATATCTTTATATTGAAATTTCAAAGTGATTTTGATTGGTAGATCCTCGCTGAGAGAGCGAATAACAAAAAGCTTTTAAAATTCAAGAATTTCCATGAATTTTCTTTCAAAGATTTTTCGTCGAACCATCGAACCAAAATGAAGAATATTTGGGATAATAAAACTCGAAATAAATATATTTTTTTACTGGTTAAAACTATTCACTTAAATTTTAAATAGAGGTAGTGGGCTGAATTTAATTTTAAAATTCCCAGAAAATTGTTGGATTTGTATTCGCTTAACAAATAGAACGTAAATTACTTTTCAATTAAAACTACATAAAACTGGTTTAATTCTAATTATATATTAGTTAAAACTTAATTAATTAAAGTCTATATAATAGAAATTGGACCAAAAAAAATGACAAAAATAATCTTACAGTTAACCATTCCATTAATATTGAAATTTACGTTTAAAGATTCGGTTAAAAATGATCTCATCTTGCACTACGATTGGTCAGAATTTACTAACCCAGTTTCAGAATTATTATTATTCATAATTTTGTTTGCAATTGTTAAAATGAATTTAAAAGCTGTTATACAACTTGTCCATTTAAACTTAATGGTTACTGACTTTCAAGCGTATATTTACAAACTTAAATATTATATCTAAGCATAATTAAACCTTAAAATATTTGCTTAAACTTCAAAGCAAACAAAATTTGCATTATTTTTCATCCTATTATTCAAACCTAACCAATTTTCATAATGAATTCGATTATATTAAAAAGCTTTTCATTGTTTTCGAGTGAAAAACACAAACACGCGAGATAAGTTTGCAGTTTAAGTAAGGTTGGGTCGTATTGATACGCAATGTTAAATCAAATGAGGGTTAAAAATAGTTCAGTAATCTTACGTTGAATATAAGTATATCATTTTAAGGTTCTCCAACTTTGATCAAGAGCCCAATTTCGTAATAACCTCTAATCAAAGAAGATTTTGCCCTTTTATCCGATGGAAGTTTTTAAGACCATAACAACGTATCTTCGTCCGACGTAGGATACAACACTTAAATAGAAATAGCTTTCAGGTACTGTCTTAACAATGAACGTTAGTGCTTGCTCTTATTTATGCTATACTCCTCCCTCCAATTCTCAAGAAAACGCGGGAACAGAAAAGTAACCAAGAACTAATTAATATTCTAAGGAAGAGATTCAATGTCCACCATCCACCCATTTCCCTCATAGGCCTCCAAACTACATCATACCAGAAACCGATGAAACCCTCCTTTGAAGTCTATTACTCCCGGGTCTTGTCTACCCCTCTCTGTATGGGTTATTCTCAAAAGGCCCGATTCGTACGCCTCCTAACGGTAGATATTTTCGAAGCGGGAGTTCGTCGAGCGAATATCTCTAGCAGCCTCGGAGTTCGTCAAAAAAAAAACGTCGTCGTTTGTGGAGAGAGAGAATTTCCAATTTTCCGTAGACAGGGGGATGAAGTAGGACCCCTTCTAACTCGTAAAATTGGGAATTTTACCCATACAGAGAGGAGCGCTATATGGAACATTGGAGTAGTAGACTTCAAAGGAGGGTTTCATCGGCTTCTGATCATACGACCAAACTTTGGCTCTACTGGTTCCGATAGAGAGTTTTAGCCAATACACTTACGAGTAAGAAAGGGTTACGTTGTTATCAAGAGTATATAATTAAGAGTTAATCTTAAACACTAACATACAAAAAATTGAAAGAATAACTTTCTATGACCATATTTAAATCAGAATTAATACAAATCAATTAAGATAGTTGCAGGGTGACCACTGAAAATTTGAAAATCCTATATAGGAAATATAGGAAATTTCTTTGCGAAATATAGGAAAATATAGGAAGAATTTTATGTAAAATATAGGATAAAATAGGAAGAAATAAGTGTAAAATATATGATAAAATAGGAAAATAATTAAAAGTATAGGAACCATGTTGATTATTGCGTCACAACTCTCGCCACCGGTTTAAACATGATCCAATTGCTTAAATAGTATGGAATTTTACAGACTATTTTAACTGGAAAATGTACAGTTAAGCTAAAATAATCTTATACAGCCACAGCTGACAGTATGATTTAGAACTTTACCCTTAACTAGAGATTTTTGAGTAGAAATATAGGAGATTATAGGAATTGACATTAAATTATAGGAGAAAATAGGAAGGAGGTGACAATATAGGAAAAAATAGGAAATATAGGAAAAGTGGTCACCCTGTAGTTGAGCCTAATTCGATTTTCTTCCCTAACGCGCACACCCTAGCTTTGTCTGTACAAATTTGTAACGGTCAACGTCGTCTGCTAAGCTAGAAAATAGTCCCAAAATATTAAGGGCAGTGTCACACTTAAGTGTTTGGTAATGGACTATTGGTATCAACCTAACATTTACGATGGTACGAAATTACTGACTTGTCATGGCAATTGTAGATTATTTTCTATAAAATTTGAATGGATAAAGATACTAAGGTGCTGATACTGTATCTTAGGAACTCGTGAATACCTTAGAGTTTATTCATTCCTGACATGTAAAAGAAAAAGATATAAGGAAAAACCCATTCTCCTTAAGCCGATTAATTCTGGGAAAAAGATTTAAAGGTAATACTTGGTCAGGCAAAAAGGAATAGTGGGTTTGCGTCAAACATTAAAAGATTATTTCGTTCGGGATTTAATCTCCTTTTATTTGGTTCGCTACGCGATAAGCGTTACCTCGGATTAAGAAATTGCTTATCCAAAAATTAATCCGATTTCCTTTCATATCACGCGTTAAAATACTTTTAAATCTTGTTTATAAAGCTAAATAAATTCAAATTTAAAAATGATGAGGGTATACTTATTGACTTTTGTTAATTAAACTTGATTTAATCTAGGGAGAAATTAAATTTAATTGACATTATTACCTGGAATAAATGATTATCTTTTGACAATTATAATCTTAAATTGATAATAAAATAAAATTTGTTTCAAGTTGGAATCTGAAACTTTTATTTGAACTTTCAATTATGAGCACGTATAAACTTTAATGACGTCACGTGTAAATGCTTAGAAATATGCAAAACGTACATTCGCAACTTTAAGCCAGTTTACAATAGAAATTCTTTACAAAATTGGCCTCATTTTCCTTTCAAAAATAATAATCTTTTACGAAAAGTTTTACTTTAAAAAAATAAAAGCATAGCTTTCACCCCCCACCTGTTTTGCAGTTTGAAATGAAGACTTTATAACCAAGCTCGTAAAAAATGTTAGGCTTAGCTATTTAGGGATATCAGAAGCCGATGAAACCATCCTTTGAAGTCTATTACTCTCGGGTCTTGTCTACCCCTCTCTGTATGGGTTAGTTTCAAAAAGCGCGATTCGTACGCCTCCTAACGGTAGATATTTTCGGAGCGGGAGTTCGTCGAGCGAATGTCTCTAGCAGCCTCGGAGTTCGTCAAAAAAACGTCGTCGTTTGTGGAGAGAGAGAATTTCCAATTTTGCGTAGACAGGGGGGTATGAAGTAGGACCCTTCCGATCTCGTAAAATTGGGAATTATACCCATACAGAGAGGAGCGCTATATCGAACATTAGAGTAGTACACTTCAAAGGAGGGTTTCATCTACTTCTGGGGATATACATTATCTAACGCAGAATATTCTCGCTTCAGACCGAATGAATTCACGTGACATTTCAGCCGTAAAAACCCGTCGCCAGGAGAAAAAATTATTTCCAGGATTGGACATTTCAAAAGGGCTTATTTTTACTCGAATTCCTTTACTTTTAGATAAAAAGGAATAGTCTTAGGAAATATCGAGGAAGAGTCTAAATCACTCGAGCAAGACAGGGGTGTTGACTTTTTTGTCTATTTTTTAGTACGTTGTTTACTTTTATTTAAAGCAACAACGGCTATTTCCAGAAACAAATGCTTGAATTTTAATAAAATTTGAGATTTTCTCTTGTAAAAGAGTGTATGGCCCTTTTATAACCAAATATTTAGGACTAGGAAAGGAAATAAGAAAGCGCGCTAGAAAAAAAAATGGGAGTGGTGTGAGAAATACGAGAAAGTCCAATTGCGGCCCGAGTCTATGCAATGATCCTCTCGCTCTGATCATTCTCCTTACGCCAACGTAAAAGGTGCCGACAAGAGTGGAAATAAAGGCTGCCACAAAAGAAAAAACCCACAGAGCAAACCCGATACTAAATGAAACTGGACTGGCATCTTTAGGTTGACAAAATGGTTTTATTTTTGTAAAGGCAGAAGCCGATGAAACCCTCCTTTGAAGTCTATTACTCTCTGGTCTTGTCTACCCCTCTCCGTATGGGTTAGTTTCAAAAAGCGCGATTCGTACGCCTCCTAACGGTAGATATTTTCGGAGCGGGAGTTCGTCGAGCGAATATCTCTAGCAGCCTCGGAGTTCGTCCAAAAAACGTCGTCGTTTGTGGAGAGAGAGAATTTCCAATTTTCCGTAGACAGGGGGGTATGAAGTAGGACCCCTCCGATCTCGTAAAATTGGGAATTTTACCCATACAGAGAGGAGCATTATATCGAACATTAGAGTAGTAGACTTCAAAGGAGGGTTCATCTACTTCTGCTATTAGCAAAGGTATACTCCAAAAAGTTTACGAGCTAATGTTTTACGCATTATACCCTTCTTCATTAACCTATTACGAAACTAATTAAGTACTTATTTAAAGATGTATGTCAATATACCACCTCATTTGAACAGATCTAAAAACAACGGATTCATATTGAAGGTGGTGCACTAAGAGGTGCAGTATAACAATTCGCGAATCTATCCGCGAACGAAGTATGGGTAGTCGTGACAATCCTCTAGCTACGCGTCTGAAAACATTGGTTGATGGGAAATAAGGGAGAAGGCAAGTAAGCGATTTCGGCGTATTCGTAACCAATGGAAATGACCGTAGGTAATGACGTTGCCACCTTGACGAAAGGCTGGGAATCCAGATAGGCGACCAAGCGTGGATTCGTGTTACTTCCTATCAATCCATTTTCAGCTTCGGTGAACCCTTTCATAACATTCTCCCGTCTCATACCCGAACCCAAAGGTCCACCCACTTTCTCACTGTGTTCTAGACTTCCTACCAAACCTTCCCAACGTCTTTCAACACCACCGAGATATAGAGTTCCACTATACCAAAAGTTATCTATATAGCTAGAAGACAAGGAGGAAAAATGAATGGAGACGAAATTAGATTTCCCTTAAAGGGAGAATAAAAACCAGGGATTTTTATCGATTTATTATCCAGGGTTGCCACAGTTTTTTCAGATTCAAATTCCCTGATTTTTCCATGTTTTTTCCCTGACCGTTTTCAGCTAATACTACCCAATATTTAACCTTTTATTTTTTATATAATTACGTTCGCCAAACTTTGTTGCGCGCGTTCTAATCTATACAACTGACACGATCAGCTGAGAATCTTATCCGCAAATAATGATTATAATTTCCTGGCTTCTCGAAAGATCTTTGACTTCCCTGACTTTTTTAAATATCTTAAAATTCCCTGACTCTTTTGGTTCATTTTCAAATTCCCTGACTTTTCCCTGACACTTTAGGTTCATTTTAAAATTCCCTGACTTTTCCCTGACACTTTAGGTTCATTTTAAAATTCCCTGACTTTTCCCTGACACTTTAGGTTCATTTTAAAATTCCCTGACTTTTCCCTGACACTTTTGGTTCATTTTCAAATTCCGTGACTTTTCCCTGACTCTTTTAGTTCATTTTCAAATTCCCTGACTTTTCCCCGATTCTTTTGGTTCATTTACAAATTCCCTGACTTTTCCCTGTTTTCCCTGACCCGTGGTAAACCTGTTTAAATATTTGTTCGTAAATACTTAATTAGTCCTATTTAAACATCGATTAAAATTGTTAAATTGCATTCTCCTTTTAAATACGCCATTTCAGAAGCCGATGAAACCCTCCTTTGAAGTCTATTACTCCCTGGTCTTGTCTACCCCTCTCTGTATGGGTTAGTTTCAAAAAGCGCGATTCGTACGCCTCCTAACGGTAGATATTTTCGGAGCGGGAGTTCGTCGAGCGAATATCTCTAGCAGCCTTGGAGTTCGTCAAAAAACGCCGTCGTTTGTGGAGAGAGAGAATTTCCAATTTTCCGTAGACAGGGGGGATGAAGTAGGACCCCTCCGATCTCGTAAAATTGGGAATTTTACCCATACAGAGAAGAGCGCTATATCGAACATTAGAGTAGTAGACTTCAAAGGAGGGTTCATCTACTTCTGGCCATTTAAATGTCAAATCCAAGATCTTTTCCAACCCTTTTCAACTCCTAAAACAAATAATCCTTGGCGGCAAATATCGTCCATATAGAGCTTCCATATTTCTCCGTTATAAGCTATAGCATCCTATTTTCTCTAATATATTATATAGGCGTCCCATTCTTCTCAGATTTCTCCAATTTCAACTGAATTAATGTAACGTCAAGACTTGAAAGGAATAATTTAAGGAAATAGACTAAAGATTGAATTGCTCGGCCAATTTAATTGCCAAATTAGATTCGAAAGTGCAGCCCAGTCAAGCACATTGATAAATTGGATGCTAGCATTTTTACAAAACGAAATAACGAACTTATAATGATTTATAATTAGACGCGTACACAGTTTTAATGGCTACGCGTAATATATGTAGGCGAGCCGCTTAGTAATTGGCTAAAATATTCAAATTTTCGTCGAGATTCATTTGGGCAGCTAGAGTATTTGCTTAGATCATGGGTTTATACATCGCGTTACGCGCGTGGCGGTATTTCAAATACTGATTAAAATGAAATCGAATTAACGTCTTCGAAAATTAAAGGGAAACGTCGAACGGCTTTTAAATTTATTTTTACAATTTTTAAAGACGTTTTTGGTATTTAAATTAATTTCTAAAGTTAAATTTGAATTTTAGTAAATATAAAATCGGACCAATCATATTTCTTCAGCCTTCAACAGCGCTTATAATTTGTTAATTATCAAGGTCTTAGCAGAAGCTGATGAAACCCTCCTTTGAAGTCTATTACTCCCGGGTCTTGTCTCCCCCTCTCTGTATGGGTTATTCTCAAAAGGTGCAATCCGTACGCCTCCTAACGGTAGATGTTTTCGGAGCGGGAGCTCGTCGAGCGAATATCTCTAGCAGCCTCGGAGTTCGTCCAAAAAACGTCGTCGTTTGTGGAGAGAGAGAATTTCCAATTTTCCGTAGACAGAGGGGATGAAGTAGGACCCCTTCTAACTAGTAAAATTGGGAATTTTACCCATACAGAGAGGAGCGCTATATGGAACATTGGAGTAGTACACTTCAAAGGAGGGTTTCATCGGCTTCTGGTCTTAGTCATCAAAAACTGTCCAATTCAAGAAATCATACAATATTAAAATAGTCATTTTCTGAAATTAAAAAATAACCTTTTTTTTTGATATTAGATGTTTTATTCAATTGGTCATATTTTCCTTGTTTTTCAAGGGATTTTTGAAATCTTATGTTTTTTAGATTAACCAATATTTGCGCTTTCGAATGGTGTCGGTTTTGTCTAAATCGACAAACAATCAAAGGTTTTGTGGCCATTTGAATCCGATAATTTACAAGCGCTGTTGAAATAATATGATTGGTCAGAATTTACTTAAAACGTGGACCTCAAAATACGGCGATATCGAAAATTAATTCAAAATTCTATTCTTAGCTTCAAGTTTCCCTTTAATTCAACTTCTCCGAGGTAACGAGCTTAAAACCAAGAGGAATGACTCGTATACTTTGTGAAATCTCACACCCTTTCGTGATATCCAATTCCTACAATTCATACGCTGATTAATGATTGGTTTACGCATTGAGAGATAGAAACACGTATGCAAATACGCGATTTCCCATATTATCTCGGCTCATCTCTGACCAGTTTCCAATAATAATAATAAATATATGGTTGACATGAGACCATCACCATTTTTTTTTTTTGTACAATTATAAACTTATATTCAAAAATCAGTAGCCAATTTTCCAGTCGGGTTTTTAAATAAAAGGAAAATCAAGTACTTTCACGAGAAAAGTCGCGAGAAAGCTATAATATCACGTGACTGAACAGCGAGAATTAAATGTTTAGTCTATAATTTCCGGGCGAGCTTAGTAATTTTCATTTTCACCTTGATTACAATTTATCAGTTGCCTGCACGCCCACCGTTGTTCTTCTAACACCAGTGATCCACGAAAAAAAAGCCTTATTCAGAAATAACTTTACATAAATACGTCCAAAAGCGTATCCCGCCTTAAGTCTATCAAAATAACAAGATGGTCAAGCCATAGTTATAGTTAAACCCCTGACATTGCAAAATGATGATATAGCAGGGGCGTGTTACGCGTACATTAACGCTCTTTAGAGTTGGGTCTAGCTAAAAATTGATTTAAAGGTTAATGAAGAGCCTAGTGTGGCTTGCTAAAAATTAATTTCTTCATTTGGAACTAAAACTGAGCTGGCGACTTATCGTTAAAGGCTAGGATTGAATCGTGGCTAAATTCTTAAAGAGAACCGTCTAAGCTACAAAATCAGCGTGGTGCAATTCTAAGCACCATAAAAAAATAGCGAAAAAAATTGATTGAAAGGGAAGCCATAGATCCTAGTGTGCAATGCCAAAAATTAATTTATTTATTTGGAACTAAAACTGAGTTGGCCCGAACGTCGTGACGTCTGGTGGATAAAAGACGAATGTTTTTCAAATCGATGACGTTTTTCGTCTTCTTGCACAACGCCGACACCGCAGTGAATACAGTACCTAGACCCTACAAGGGTTAGGTCGAGCTAAAATCTAAATAAAACCCTACAGATACAAATTTGCTTACGTAGGATATATCTTTAGCAAAATACGGGGATAGATAATTATATGCAAAGGCCAGGGCATCATTGGAATAATTTGTCCCTTTTCTATGTATATACGTAGAGGAATCTTTCTAATCAAATTCGCAGCCGTTGGCAAAAACAACCGCGGCTGATTCGCCGTTAATTGAAATAATAAGGAAAATGCCCGGGGGGAATAAAGCTGCTTTGGACAGTATCGACATTTTTTTATTTTTTTCCTTATTTTCGTTATCCTTTACGCGTCAGCCTAGCCAGGAATACAGAAATATGAGAAGGGGAGGCACCAAGAGTGAAGCGACGTCTTCATATTTACACTTCGCAATTGAAATAAAATGTAAAATCACGGATTAGGGATTATAAAATTAGAGCCAGACGAAAAATCATGGATTAGGGATAATAAAATCAGGGCAAAGACGTAAAATCATGGATTAGGGATTATAAAAGGAGAGCTAGACGTAAAATCATGGATAAGGGATAATAAAATCAGAGCAAAGACGTAAAATCATGGATTAGGGGTTAGGGGTTATAAAACCAGAGCTAGACGTAAAATCATGGATTAGGGATAATAAAATTAGAGCCAGACCTAAAAGCATGGATTAGAGATTATAAAAGGAGAGCTAGACGTAAAATCATGGATTAGGGATAATAAAATTAGAGCCAGACCTAAAAGCATGGATTAATGATTATAAAATCAGAGCCAGACGTAAAATCATGGATTAGGGATAATAAAATCAGAGCAAAGACGTAAAATCATGGATTAGGGATTATAAAATCAGAGCAAAGACGTAAAATCATGGATTAGGGGTTATAAAACCAGAGCAAAGACGTAAAATCATGGATTAGGGATAATAAAATTAGAGCCAGACCTAAAAGCATGGATTAGAGATTATAAAAGGAGAGCTAGACGTAAAATCATGGATTAGGGGTCATAAAACCAGAGCAAAGACGTAAAATCATGGATTAAGAGTTATAAAACCAGAGCAAAGACGTAAAATCATGGATTAGAGATTATAAAAGGAAAGCCAGACGTAAAAATCATGGATTAGGGGTTAATAAAAATCAGAGCCAGACGTAAAATCATGGATTAATGATTATAAAATCAGAGCAAGACTTAAAACCATGGATTAGAGATTATAAAAAGAGAGCCAGACGTAAAAATCATGGATTAGGGGTTAATAAAAATCAGAGCCAGACGTAAAAATCATGGATTAGGTGTAACAAATTTAATTATTTGTTATTATATATGAATTCCCGTCTTCGTGTACAGAGAAGTGTGTCGCGTAGTCCTGGTTCTAATCCCAGGAACTCTCGCTCGTGGCTGTTTACCACAATAAAGTATGAAAGAACGCCTTTATAGAAAGAGAGCTAGTAAAGCGTAGCATAGTGCAAAGAAAATATAAAGGCTAGAAATGTCATAAAGATTCGAGTCCTGTTATTACTTTTCGGCCCTGCCCGGTTTCCGTATGTGATTTCATTCTTCTGTCTCGGGAAAAATTCTTTTTCCTTAAAGAAAGTGCTAAGGGGGCAGAAATGGGGGGGGGGATGTCGGAAAAGGGGGGGGGGTTAAAGGAAGAAAAGTAAGTGAGAAAAGTAGGCTGCAGCCATGGAGCCTAGAATATACCAGCCTTTAATATTTGTATCCCCCATAGAACCTCGTTTTCCACAGATTTTTCATACCCTTCCATGCTAGAAGTGGCAAAATTTCACGAAACTAATGTTTTAGAACAAAAAGTTACGGTTGTAATTGGTCTAATATACTGATTACCAAACTGGTCCAATATTAGTTGATAAAGCGATGTTTAAAGGCTATAATCAGTAGTAACAGAGGTATATAATAACCCCCCTTCGGGAGGAAATATGAAAGCCCCTATACTACCAATGCTAAAAATCACGAACAACAAGAGCCCGCTGCTGACTATCTAGGCCACTAGCTCGCGCTGGACTTCTCAATGTCGCTACTCTAGTAAATGGTCTTTGTATAAACAAAGTTTTTAATCAAACTATCAAATTTTAACTTCGCCGCCCTATGTTTAAAGTTTGAACATCCATAGCAGACGACACCAAAAATAGTTCCGGAAGTGTGCGTAGGGAAAATTTAGTGAGGTTCAAAATGGAGTAACTATTTTTTGGGAGTAAAGCGGTGTGTCGATCCGCCGCGATTTACGCCGGGCACTCGTTGTTCGTCGATTTTGCCTACCTTTCATACTTCCCCCCGAAGGGGGTTATTATATACCTCTGGTAGTAATTAGAAACTTCTAAGGTATTTAATTTTGTCACGAGTTAATGAACTTATTTACTCCCATACAAAGGTCAAGACCTTATTGTGGTCAAGATGGGTTAAGGAGAGAAAGCGCCACTCTTTGGAGAACTTCCGGAGTTGGAAGGGAAGAAAATATAGCCAAGCGCGGCCCGCCTAAATTCTCTCCTTCTCACCAGACTCAAAATATTGAGGACGAGTTCAAATCACTCGAGGCAGACAGGGGTGATGACTTTTTTGGCTATTTTTAATGGGCTATGAACTAAAACCAAGAATCCATTCACGTTCCATAAGAATATGGGAGCATAGCTTTAGCCTCTGGTACCATCCTCCCAAAATTTGTAACAAAAGTTCGTCCGCAATTTTCGCAACATTTGTACGCTTAGATCTTTTTTCGGTCGGCTCCATTTTTATTACCCAAAATATTATGTCAAGGTCGTTAGTGGCGCGGGTTAATAATAGATGTCAGGAGCGATTTACTTGAAAAAAATCGATTCGAAGCGGACGAACTTTTGCTACAAAGTTTGGGAGGATGGTTATTGAATCGCGGCCCTCCCATATTCTTATGGAACCTGAATGGATTCTTGCAAAAACTGGACCTTTGCTACGGGGTTATTGTTTTCTTTTTTGGAATAAAGCGAGAGACGTTTCATTATGACCAAGTCCCTATTGTTTCGCGTAGCGTGACGCGTACGAGACGGACAGCCCAACGAAGAATATATAAAGATAAAGGAAGAAAAAAGTGGACGGGCGTACCGCGTATACCCAATTGCAGCCACCCCATAGCAATTTCATAGAAAATGCCACCGCCAATATTATTTCTATTTCAGTGTTGGTGGCAAGGGGGGTGGGGCTTCTCTATAGCTCCTTCTAGAGCGTGAGACGTATATAACCTAGTCTCAAAACTCTCCCCTCATTCTCTTTGGGCTCGAAACTCGTAAATCATCATCGTAACCATCTGGGTTTTCCATAAAGACGACCACTGAAATTCGTATTCGATCTCGCGGTTTGTGGCCCGAAAATATCCTACGTCTTTACCGTAAGCAAAGCGGGCAACCATTCTACCAGTCTCTCTAGGGAACCACTTCTATATATGGGTCGGCGGTCTGAACTTACAAATTTAATATTTATAATAAAAATAACTTTCGACATAAGTAGATTAAAAATGGAAAAAAGTATTAAATATAGAGATGAGTGAAAATAATTTAAAGGTTTCATAGATAAATTACTAACGTGGGTTATCAATAATTTCCCCAACCCAGTTTTCAATAATTTCCCCAACCCAGTTTTCAATAATTTCCCCAACCCAATTTTCAATAATTTCCCCAATCCAGTTTTCAATAATTTCCCCAACCCAGTTTTCAATAATTTCCCCAACCCAATTTTCAATAATTTCCCCAATCCAGTTTTCAATAATTTCCCCAACCCAGTTTTCAATAATTTCCCCAACCCAATTTTCAATAATTTCCCCAATCCAGTTTTCAATAATTTCCCCAACCCAGTTTTCAATAATTTCCCAACCCAGTTTTCAATAATTTCCCAACCCAGTTTTCAATAATTTCCCCAACCCAGTTTTCAATAATTTCCCCAACCCAGTTTTCAATAATTTCCCCAACCCAGTTTTCAATAATTTCCCCAACCCAGTTTTCAATAATTTCCCCAACCCAGTTTTCAATAATTTCCCAACCCAGTTTTAAATAATGGTCAGTTTGACAGATATTTCAAGCAACAGAAAATGATTTGTCTATTTTTGGCGCGTGTTTAACTTATGGACAAAATCTACTTATGATTTTAAAATCAGAATTCTATTTTCGAGATTGGAAATTGATTAGTTTTTTTGTTTTGGTTTTTTAACTCCTTATAAAGCGTTACCATTTGCCACTAGATTCATCTTTCCATTTCGAAATATTTTGATATTTTTCTAAAAACAAAGATATCCCCTTCATCTCGCCTGAGGTTAACATTTAATCGAATACAGTTGTAAATTTCAATACATAAAAAGCCAAACTCTACGTTCCATTGAATTTAAGGCTATTTTTGCAAGAACAAATTTAAACGATGCTGTTAACAATTTCCCACGTTCTAATTTTGCCACTAATTGCCGTTAGAGGACGCTAATGAACACTAGTTTTTGTTATTCATATTTATCTATAGTTCATTATTAATATTATTAGGTTTAAGCTAAAAAGCGGAAAATGTGGTCTTAAATACAAACACAACAAAAAAAAAACATACATATTGCCAATATCAGAAGTAGATGAAACCCTCCTTTGAAGTCTACTACTCTAATGTTCGATTTAGGGCTCCTCTCTGTATGGGTAAAATTCACAATTTTACGAGATCTGAGGGGTCCTACTTCATACCCCCCTGTCTACGGAAAATTGGAAATTCTCTCTCTCCACAAACGACGACGTTTTTTCGACGAACTCCGAGACTGCTAGAGATATTCGCTCGACGAGCTCCCGCTCTGAAAATATCTACCGTTATGAGGCGTACGAATCGCGCTTTATGAAACTAACCCATACAGAGAGGGGTAGACAAGACCCGGGAGTAATAGACTTCAAAGGAGGGTTTCATCGGCTGCTGCCAATATAGACAGTGAAATTTCAACAAAAATGTCTTCCAATATTCGTCAAGCTAGACATATAAAATTTTAAATTTAACTTTTTAATATAATTAACATTTATATTCCCTAAGCCTTTGCAAAAATTGTGATACTGTGACTTTAAAATAAAAAAATGAAATTTAACTCGGTACTCGTTGCAAATTGGAAGAGGATGCGTTATCGTCAAAAAACAAATATCTTTCTAATTTCGTTTTAACGTGGTTCGGACGTGTTACTTCTGACCGCTAGAATAGAGTGTACTTAATCAAAAGGGTTAGAATTAAATGTCACCAAAATGAGGTTGAAGTCGACAATAGGTCAAACGAGTTATCCATTATCTTACGAAAACAATTTTTGGGCAAACAAATGAAAGGATAAAATATTGGTATATGAATTTTGAGTCAAAATCGATCAATCAGAGAACAATGTAATGTTTTACGTTTAGTTTTATTTTATTGATTAAATCGTAATTAATCGCTTACTAGATGAAAATTGTTCCTGACTATTAAGCGGAAGCGCCTTCTATCGACATTTAATTGAAAGAAGAAACAGGAAATGAGATAAAGTTTCAGATTATTGGGTTGAAATTCAATTTTAAGCGAAGATTATGGATGTAGATTAAGAAAAATTAGAAAATGGGGTGTCGTTTCATTTGGGTCACGCGTAGTAGAGTTTTCATTCGATTTCATCAAGGATAAGCCTTATTTAGACGTTGAATAAACGGCAGCTGGTTTTCATCACCATGTCTTTCCTTAATAATGTTATAAATAAGTTTGGAAAACTGAGAAAAACTGGCTCATTTGAATACGCAATGTTTAAACTCATATTGTCGTAAAAGAAAAGTGAAATTAAGTCAGATAATTTCTCGCGTTAACTAAAGTAGATTTCAATTCAAATTTAAGTGAAAACGGCGTACTGATAGCATTTGTGGTTTCGTTTGAAAATAATTACGGCAAATTACTCATTTTCAGTTTTTGCCATTTCTTTAAAATATAATTAAAGTTTACATTTCATTTATACGAACCAACAGTTAGTTTACTAAATGAAACGGTCTCCGTTGGTTTATTTTCAAAAGCCTATTTCTATCGTATTTCTTTACACCCCCAAACATTACATTATTGTTTCAATTGATATAAACAAAGTGTGGTGTGATGAAAACACGGGAATATATAGCGAGAGCTCAGAGTTGTCGATAGGGTTTCTAGTTTCTGGTCGTCAAGTGCTTGAGCGAGTTTCAGAGAGTTCATCTGATAGCCAGTCGAGTCTCAGCTTGCCCCTTCACGTCTCTTACTGCCCACCCATCTCTCCAAGTTTCAAAGGAAAAGACTCGCGAACGAAAAGGGTTTAAAGAAACTATTTAAACTATTTTAATTATAATAATACCAGAAGTAGGAACTTTGATGAAAGTATAAAGCTACGGTGCGTTGTTTACTTTTAAGGAATGAAGTTATATACTTTTGTCAATATGTCATCTTTCCCCCTCCCTAGGAAATTAACAGACGATGTTTTTAATAGCAGAAGTAGATGAAACCCTCCTTTGAAGTCTACTACTCTAATGTTCGATCAAGAAGGGTCAGATAAGGAGAGGAAAAGTGGGGCTGCGTTGAGTTAGAGAGAGAAGAGCCAACCTCCCACTCGGGTGGAAAGGGGGGGTAGGAAATTCTCGAGGTAAACTGTTGTCACGTGGTCGCTAGCTAGCGCGTCTCATAAAGGATTCGTTTTACCCACGTGACAACAATTTACCACGAAGCATCTCTACCCCTGTCTGTCCCCCGTTCTCCCAGAGTGGGAGTTTAGGCCGACGCAGCAGGAGCCGCGCCGTTCCCACTTTTCCTCTCCTTATCTGATCCTTCTTGGTTCGATATAGGGCTCCTCTCTGTATGGGTAAAATTCACAATTTTACGAGATCGGAGGGGTCCTACTTCATACCCCCTGTCTACGGAAAATTGGAAATTCTCTCTCTCTCCACAAACGACGACGTTTTTTTTGACGAACTCCGAGGCTGCTAGAGATATTCGCTCGACGAACTCCCGCTCTGAAAATATCTACCGTTAGGAGGCGTACGAATCGCGCTTTTTGAAACTAACCCATACAGAGAGGGGTAGACAAGACCAGGGAGTAATAGACTTCAAAGGAGGGTTTCATCTACTTCTGTCTAAATGTATATTTGATAAAGTTAAAGATAGAGTCGCTTTTTTGTATTTGGGCTACACTCGTCCTTTGAGCTATCCTTTTCAAAGTCGCCGGCTGCTTATATTTCAGTTCAATGGATTTTGGGAGCTTCTAAAAAAGGAAGTGGACGCCGACTACTGACCCGTAAATAAATGGCAGGGCCTTGGAAACCATAGACCGTCTCTTGTTTCTCGAATCTTGGAGAAAAGACTTATTGAAATTTTGAAAAGTTCCTACGAACACCCGATGGTCCACCAAAAAGTGGACTACGTAAGAGTAGATAGAATATTGGATTTCTGGAAAGACGGACGGACTTATTTCCTCAATCCTTCAAATATATGAGAATTGGATATGGGATTTTCGTGACCTATTGTCATTACCAGAAGCCGATGAAACCCTCCTTTGAAGTCTATTACTCCCGGGTCTTGTCTACCCCTCTCCGTATGGGTTAGTTTCAAAAAGCGCGATTCGTACGCCTCCTAACGGTAGATATTTTCGGAGCGGGAGTTCGTCGAGCGAATATCTCTAGCAGCCTCGGAGTTCGTCAAAAAAAAAAACGTCGTCGTTTGTGGAGAGAGAAAATTTCCAATTTTCCATATACAGGGGGGTATGAAGTAGGACCCCTTCTAACTCGTAAAATTGGGAATTTTACCCATACAGAGAGGAGCGCTATATCGAACATTAGAGTAGTAGACTTCAAAGGAGGGTTTCATCGGCTTCTGTCATTACTTTCAAAGGTCGCGTGAAGTAGGGGAGTTTGCGTAGACTACTTTTTCCTCCAATCAAGTTTAACATTGAGTATTAATACGCTTCAACTTTTTTCATATCGCTTATGTGGCGTCTAAACTTTAGCGTAATATACAAAATTATCTCTTCCGTCTTTAAACAGACCCAACCAAAGTTAAGTTATCATTTTTAAATGAAGTGTTCATAAAAAGAAGCGTTCAGATTTAGGACTGACCGTGTTTTGAAACGCGCATGATTTTTGACAAAGAACAGTACCTTTAAACGACCCCTACGCGATAGCAGACGACAGTTAAGGTCAAAGTGAAACAATCCGTATTGACCTCTATACTATCGCGCGGTTATTCAACCCCGCTACTATAATAAATATAATGAGCCAATCTATCTAATATAATCTATACAACTATATAAGGTGGAGAGACTTGGCAATATCAGTGGATTGAGCGAGAAAAAGGGGGGTCGCGAAAGGTCCAAGGAATCTCCGCTTTCATTCCCTTGGAATGTTCCACGTAGTATTTAAGTCATTTTCTCGGGAACGATATTTTACCATAGAGATAATAGGAGAAGAATGTCATTAATCTATAATAGTATTAATCGAGTCTAACCATCCTCGAAAAAGGCGGGAAAATTAGCTTTAGGTTACAATAAGTTACTAAAAAATATTATTTGATGATTTTACCCAACTATTTCATTAATATTTGGATTCAATGAAATTCAAATGATGAATCCACCCTAACTACGAGTTCCCCATTTAAAAAATGGCTCATTGGTCCTTATTTTAAGAGACGTAAGTCGTATCAGGGCTATATAAAGAAGAAGACGAGGTTGTAGAGTTAACTCGCGTTACTCAAAATCAAGCCTCGAACGTTAAAACTCGCTTAATGTCCAACGAAGGCCCTACGAAGTTATAATGCATTGGTTTATCAATGAGCCATTTAACCGTCTATTACTCGTTCCCCTGACAAGACTTTATTACTTCAAATACGTCAAACTTTCGGTGGAGTCCAGCGTTGATAGAAGAGACGGGGTTTATGGGGGAAAACGATCAAGATTTACGACGAGTCATCAGCTTTTTAAATAGCGCATAGCCATGCAGAAAAGTGAGCTGCCGGAATAGAGGACCGCTACGCTTCCTAGGCCTAAAGGAACGGAAAAAGAACCCTTCCCCCCCTCCTGGGACCTTGGTAGAGGTCAGTTACATGATAGGTCTCTAGCTCGACATTCTCACTAACTTGTATGTTGCACGTAGGTTCCAAAAACAAATCCTTCAGAAAACGGTATTCGTGGTGAATTGTTTTTTAACAAACCTACTAGCAAAATAGCAAATACTTATTGCTAGGATTTTCATCATCTAATAGACCATCAACCAATCGTAGTTCCCCCCCCCCGGGGGGCAATTACCTCTATTCACCTAATTTTAATGCGTGGAATATTTTAAGTCGTAAATAGAGGTGTGCGAGCCCTAAATTTCAGGTTCTTGAAAATTTTCCTTATCGAGCTTCGAGCCGAGCTCGAGCTCTTGAAAATTTCCCTTATCGAGCTTCGAGCCGAGCTCGAGCTCATGAAAATTTCCCTTATCGAGCTTCGAGCCGAGCTCGAGCTCTAAAATTTCCCTTATCGAACTTCGAGCCGAGCTCGAGAAAATTTCCCTTATCGAGCCGAGCTCTTCAAAATTTCCCTTATCGAGCTTCGAGCCGAGCTCGAGCTCTTGAAAATTTCCCTTATCGAGCTTCGAGCCGAGCGCTCGAATAAATTTCGACCGAGCGCGCAACTCTACTCGTAAATAAAGTTTTCTTCAATACCATGTCATTTTCTATGAAACCAAATTGATGGCTACACCTTGTTGAGAGTAAAAATTGAGTAAGTAAAGAGATGTAAATGTTTTAACGCCATGTAACAGTCCTCATAGTCAGTGACTTGGGCAGGGGTTTGGGGTAGGAATAAAGGGGTGCTTTGGAATTCGAATACCCTTTTTTGATAGATCGAGGTTGGCCTTCTCCGAGAGTTTCTTTTCTTCCCGGCAAAACCGTAATTTATCAACGTTATAAGAGCGTTCGTTGGCTTAGCTATGAAGTTCCAACAATTCACCCCGCCCTCTTTTCGTTTCAGAACGCTAACCCTATACTGATATTACCCTTTAGCGTTTCAATACGAAGGTTCAATGGCTTTTGGAAGTGGAGTGGTCTAATGGAATAGTTTTAATGTCGTACATTCTACGATAATAAGGAAAAAATATATCTTGACCAATGATTGGAAGAATTTTGTTCGTTTGTATTGAATTCTTGCTGTGATTTTGGTCGAAGCTAATTCTTTCATATTGTAAAATCAATCAGAGTTACTAACCACTCGTGAAATTGGGTGTATGAAATGACTCGAATCACTATGAAAAAGAAGAGAATTACTACGGAAAACAATGGCGAATTACTACGGAAAACAATGGCGAATTACTACGGAAAACAATGGCGAATTACTACGGAAAACAATGGCGAATTACTACGGAAAACAATGGCGAATTACTACGGAAAACAATGGCGAATTACTACGGAAAACAATGGCGAATTACTACGGAAAACAATGGCGAATTACTACGGAAAACAATGGCGAATTACTACGGAAAACAATGGCGAATTACTACGGAAAACAATGGCGAATTACTACGGAAAACAATGGCGAATTACTACGGAAAACAATGGCGAATTACTACGGAAAACAATGGCGAATTACTACGGAAAACAATGGCGAATTACTACGGAAAACAATGGCGAATTACTACGGAAAACAATGGCGAATTACTACGGAAAACAATGGCGAATTACTACGGAAAACAATGGCGAATTACTACGGAAAACAATGGCGAATTACTACGGAAAACAATGGCGAATTACTACGGAAAACAATTGCGAATTACTACGGAAAACAATATCCCAATTACTACGGAAAACAATGTGTATCATAATGAGATGTCAAAATTCAAATTGTGTTACAAAATTGTAATTCGATAATAAAAAAATTATCAATTTTTGTATGTTAATTTGCTATTAAACTGGATTAGTATTAGATATAAATTTCTTCATTTTTATCATGTTAGGGACATTATATAGAAAATTCTGCCCATCTCTGGAATGAATGAAAAATGAGTGATGACGCATCGACGGATATAAACACGCCGTAGGTTTCTTAACGTCTAATTCATCTTATACTCCAATGAACACCCTCCCTTGATTCCCAAACCTGACAAAATATAATATGAAAGGGAAGGACAGAATCAAAGAGAGAGAGAGAGAGAGAGAGAGAGAGAGAGAGAGAGAGAGAGAGAGAGAGAGAGAGAGAGAGAGAGAGAGAGAGAGAGAGAGAGAGAGAGAGAGAGAGAGAGAGAGAAAAAGAGAGAATGCTCTAGAAATATCAAAAAATAAAAAAATTAAAGCAAGAAGTTAGTTATACGCAAAATAAATGCAAAGCAACTCCAATTGCTTATACTAGCAATGTAGAAACCATTTTCCAATCCCCACAATTGAAAAACAGTCGCTAATTAAAATTAATCCAGGTAGGAAATAGGACTAATTAAACCCCCTTTCAAAGAGATCTAACTAACGGCATTTTAAAAGTATGAAAAAAGCGTATAATTAATTTAAAGAAATTTTATCAGTTTTTCCTACAATAATAAGGAAGCAACTAACCCTTTGAAATGAAGGTACCCTATACGGCAAAGAGGGGGAGGGGGGGGGGGAAAGTCAAGTAAAAATGGATTTATAAGAAGGTGATTTTTAGGGTAAACATATTTGAGAGGAAATTTTGGGAAAATGAAATTGGGTTACGCATCTAGAAACGATGCCTGCATCCAGCTTTCTAACACGTATATTTAATATATGGAGAGATTCGACTGCAAATATGATGTAACTCAATTTTTATATTTAAAATTTTTAAAGATATTCTCGAAATATAACAAGAATATTGATACCATAAGTAATATATAATTTTATAAGTACGTCTGTTTGTAGCCATGTTTGTCGGTTGATAAATAGTCTATGTTTTAATTAAACAGATAATATCCAAATTTAGTTTAAAATAATATAAATATTTAAAAATTTACTCGGATAATATTCTAGGATAAGATGCCATTTTCGGATAAAAAGAGTTTTATCTTCGGATAAGTTAACTGTATTAATAATTAGTCTATGTTTTAATTAAACAGATATCTGAATTTCGTGTAAAATAAAAGAAATATTTAAATTAATTTACTCGGATAATAGTCTAGAATAAGTTGTCATTTTCGGATAAAAATAATTATTTTATCTTCGGATAAGTTAACTGGATTGATAACTATGTTATAATTAAACAGATAATATCCAAATTTAGTGTAAAATAAAATATTTAAAAATTTACTCGGATAATATTCTTGGATAAGATGCCATTTTCGGATAAAAATAATTATTATTTATCTTCGGATAAGTTAACTGTATTAATAATTATGTTTTAATTAAACAGATATCTGAAATTCGTGTAAAATAAAAGAAATATTTAAATTAATTTACTCGGATAATAGTCTAGAATAAGTTGTCATTTTCGGATAAAAATAATTATTATTTTATCTTCGGATAAGTTAACTGGATTGATAAATAGTTTACGTTTTAATTAAACAGATAATATCTGAAATTCGTGTAAAATAAAAGAAATAATTTAAATTAATTTACTCGGATAATATTCTAGAATAAGTTCGGATAAAAATAATTATTATTTTATCTTCGGATAAGTTAACTGGATTGATAAATATGTTATAATTAAACAGATAATATCTGAAATTCGTGTAAAATAAAAGAAATATTTAAATTAATTTACTCGGATAATATTCTAGAATAAGTTGCCATTTTCGGATAAAAATAAATATTATTTTATCTTCGGATAAGTTAACTGGATTGATAATTAGTCTATGTTATAATTAAACAGATAATATCCAAATTTAGTGTAAAATAAAATGTTTAAAAATTTACTCGGATAATATTCTAGGATAAGTTGCCATTTTCGGATAAAAATCATTTAAGTTAACCAGATTAGTCTGTTTTATTTAAACAGATATCTGAATGTCAGTATATCTATAAAATTAATAAATTATCTATATCTAGAAAAAAAAGCGTAATATTTCGTAGATATAATATTTTTGCTCTTAAGTAACTTTATATAAAAAATTCGAATCTTCGCTAACTTTATTGATTTAGCGGATTTCGATTGTCAAATTTTATATTAAAGTATTTCAAGTCGTGGCATTTTTGGATCGTTGGCCAAATATAATTAAAGTTGGCCCTCTATCCCACCGCTGAGATTTTTTTACGGCTCCTTGATATAGCTCTTTTTTTTTTTTTTTTTTTTTTTCTTTCTTTCGGGGGATTATGGCACAGTGAATTTCAGGCGCGATAACTAGCTCAATTTTGGCTTCCTATTTTAGGAATATATTTTTTTTTAAAGGAAAAAATTTACCATTGAAATATTTCGTTTTAGTTTTTGGAGCTTCCGAAATATACTTGATTAAATTTCTTCGATGCTAAAATTACTCCACGATACCTTCAATTTCAAATTACTTTCTATAGCTTCATTACTAACTAAATTTAAAGTTTGTACGTGCAATGTATCATGGTTAATATTATCCTTATTTGATTTATGATTTAAATAATTTTTAATCGCCATTTAAGTAGGTTTCTTTCAGAGTCTCGTGTTAATTTTATTATTTTAAATTAAACAAGGGAATGTCTTCTTTCTAATGACGCAATCGGTTTAGGCCTAGGAGCTAGTAGAGAAAAGTTACGGCCATTTTAAGATAGGGGTCATTTTTCGGTTTTTGCTCGATTTCTATTAGTGGCTGAATAATCTTTAACGAGTGGCTCATGTCAATTTTATTATTTTAAATTAATCTAGGGAATGTCTTCTTTCTAATGGTGGAATCGGTTTAGACCTAGGAGCTAGTAGAGAAAAGTTACGGCCATTTTAAGATCGGGGTCATTTTTGGGTTTTTGCTCGATTTCTATCAGTGGCGGAATAATCTTTAACGAGTGGCTCATGTCAATTTTATTATTTTAAATTAAACTAGGGAATGTCTTCTTTCTAATGGTGCAATCAGTTTAGACCTAGGAGCTAGTAGAGAAAAGTTACGGCCATTTTAAGAAAGGGGTCATTTTTCGGTTTTTGTTCGATTTCTATCAGTGGCGGAATAATCTTTAACGAGTGGCTCATGTCAATTTTATTATTTTAAATTAAACTAGGGAATGTCTTCTTTCTAATGGTGCAATCGGTTTAGACCTAGCTAATAGCAGTGAAAAGTTACGGCCATTTTAAATTGTATTTAGGCTTAAGCGCTAAGCCTAACCCTAATTGTCGATATAACGCACCGTTATAGAGATTTTCTAATGACGTCAAAATGTTGACAATTCTTAAAAACACAAGTCTCTAGCCCTTTAATTATCCTCATCGTTCAAAAAAAAAATAATAATAATAAAATAAAAAATATTTTCAGAGAGTGATAGCATATGCGAACCGAACTGAATCGTATTTAACAGGGAGGAAAATTGGGTTGCTATCTCATTTTTCAAAACACGGGTTCCATTCGCGATAATGATCTCCCTATAAAGAGTAAAAATCCCACCGAGAACGAACGACGGGAGAAACACAAAATGAATAGCGGAAAAATCGACTTATTTTAAAATCGACAAAAATTCTCTCTCTATATCTTTCTCGCTAACAGTTCATTCAAAACATTCAAATAATTCGAAGCAACGTCTATAAAGTTAAAGAAAGGGTTTCATTCCCAAAGCGATTGAACGTAGAAACTTACAATTTCCCTCAACATTGTTTCCATTAACTTTAATTAGTTAAACAGACTGTGTAAAGCTCGCGACCCGGAAAAAAACCAAAGGGAAGAAGAGAAAGAACTTTACTGAAGATATTTTATCTACTTCTAGTCATAAAAAGACTCTTCCACTGTGCGCATGCCCGCGCTCGAAACGCTTGCTAGTGGCGAAAAAACCCCATGCAGGCCCTTTGTCGCTATAGCGCTCCAAGTAATGGCTAAATGCAGTGTATTCATAATTTTACGCTTCTAGATTGACAAGTTCTTAGAAAAGGTAGGTTTTTCTGGTTTAAGTACTTTTACTAGAAAAACCGCGCGATGCCATAACATACTAGAATAACTGCTAGGGTCTACAACATCGAAATGACGTGACGTAGATCACTGGGAATTTTTTATGGCGATTACAGGGTGACCACTGAAAATTTGAAAGTCCTATATAGGAAATATAGGAAATTTCATTGCGAAATATAGGAGAATATAGGAAGAATTTTATGTAAAATATAGGATAAAATAGGAAGAAATAAGTGGAAAATATATGATAAAATAGGAAAATAATTAAAAGTAGGAACCATGTTGATTATTGCGTCACAACTCTCGCCACCGGTTTAAACATGGTATTAATATGATCCAATTGCTTAAATAGAATGGAATTTTACAGACTATTTTACCTGGTAAATGTACCAAGTTAAGCTAAAATAATCTTATACAGCCACACCTGACAGTATGATTTAGAACTTTACCCTTAACTAGAGATTTTTGAGTAGAAATATAGGAGATTATAGGAATTGCCATCAAATTATAGGAGAAAATAGGAAGGAGGTGAAAATATAGGAAAAAATAGGAAATATAGGAAAAGTGGTCACCCTGCGTAAAATTAGCATTTTTACTGTCGCTGTAAATTTTATTCTAATATTTTTAGAATCCAAAAATGGTACTATATTTCCATTTGATTTTCAGCCTCATATTAATAAAAAAAAAATAATACAATTATTTCCGTTATATTGACCCTTTAAATTAGTCGAAGGTACGGTCTGTATCTCGCTATCCGAAAAAGCGTAAAAGATGTTAACGGACGAATAGTAAATTGAACCATTTTCAGGACAGGAAAAATTCTCGGAGGGGGGGTGAAAGGGTTGGGTGCGCGGAAGGGGATTAGAAAATAGACCTAATTGTAAGCCATTTTAGCGAATACCATCCGGAAATGGACAGAGAGAAAGAGAAAGAGGGGAAAAATGAGAGGAACCAAAAGCAATTAATCTTAATTTTAAAATCTATAGGAGGAGTACGTGTTTTTGTCATTCCTTTTTACAGCAGGCGAATAATATCGTAAATGCTTCCAAGCATAAGACTGAAGGAGATACAATATCCCATCCACCTCCCCCCATACCTCCCAAAACTAGCTTCTTCTTCCTATAATATAAGTACACCAGCAACGAGGGACTAAAAGTATAA
This sequence comes from Odiellus spinosus, assembly GCA_963920705.1. Classification (NCBI taxonomy): domain Eukaryota; kingdom Metazoa; phylum Arthropoda; class Arachnida; order Opiliones; family Phalangiidae; genus Odiellus; species Odiellus spinosus. Next base: position 21,751,362 of record OY987233.1, on the reverse strand, counting down.
AGACGACCATTCCAACATGATGGTTAAGACTGCAATTGGGATTCAACCATTTTTTTAAATTTTGAGTGAAGTATTCATTGGATTTTATAATCAATGGACAAAGATTGATAACAAAACATTTGGCCTATGAATCATAAGCGTCCTCTAATGGAAAACAGTGCACTTATAAGGAGTAACTAACAATTTCAAAACCAGGGTTCGTAAAGTTTAGAAGAAAAAAAAAAGCGATTTTTCTGAAAATTACAGGTTTTCCACAAATATTTTCCTGAAATTTCCTGGTCTTTGCACAAATATTTCCCTGAAATTTCCAGGTTTTTCTACAATTCCCTGAAATTTCAAGGTTTTTGCACCAATATTTCCCTGAAAGTTACAGGTCTTTGCACAAATATTTCCCTGAAATTTCCAGGTCTTTGCACAATTTTTCCCTGAAATTTCCAGGTCTTTGCACAATTTTTCCCTGAAATTTCCAGGTCTTTGCACAAATATTTCCACTGAAATTTTCAGGTCTTTGCACAAATATTTCCCTGAAATTTTCAGGTCTTTGCACAAATATTTCCCTGAAATTTTCAGGTCTTTGCACCAATATTTCCCTGAAATTTTATGGTCTTTGCACAAATATTTCCCTGAAATTTCCAGGTCTTTGCACTAATATTTCCCTGAAATTTCCAGGTCTTTGCACAAATATTTCCCTGAAATTTTCAGGTCTTTGCACAAATATTTCCCTGAAATTTTCAGGTCTTTGCACAAATATTTCCCTGAAATTTTCAGGTCTTTGCACAAATATTTCCCTGAAATTTTCAGGTCTTTGCACAAATATTTCCCTGAAATTTTCAGGTCTTTGCACAAATATTTCCCTGAAATTTTCAGGTCTTTGCACAAATATTTCCCTGAAATTTTCAGGTCTTTGCACAAATATTTCCCTGAAATTTTCAGGTCTTTGCACAAATATTTCCCTGAAATTTTCAGGTCTTTGCACAAATATTTCCCTGAAATTTTCAGGTCTTTGCACAAATATTTCCCTGAAATTTTCAGGTCTTTGCACAAATGTTTCCCTGAAATTTTCAGGTCTTTGCACAAATATTTCCCTGAAATTTTCAGGTCTTTGCACAAATATTTCCCTGAAATTTTCAGGTCTTTGCACAAATATTTCCCTGAAATTTTCAGGTCTTTGCACAAATATTTCCCTGAAATTTTCAGGTCTTTGCACAAATATTTCCCTGAAATTTTCAGGTCTTTGCACAAATATTTCCCTGAAATTTTCAGGTCTTTGCACAAATATTTCCCTGAAATTTTCAGGTCTTTGCACAAATATTTCCCTGAAATTTCAAGGTCTTTGCACAAATATTTCCCAGAAATTTCCTGGCCTTCCACAAATATTTCCCTGAAATTTCCTGGCCTTCCACAAATACTTCCCTGAAATTTCCAGGCCTTTCCACAAATATTTCCCTGAAATTTTCAGGTCTTTGCACAAATATTTTCCTGAAATTTTCAGGTCTTTGCACAAATATTTTCCTGAAATTTTCAGGTCTTTGCACAAATATTTTCCTGAAATTTTCAGGTCTTTGCACAAATATTTTCCTGAAATTTTCAGGTCTTTGCACAAATATTTCCCAGAAATTTCCTGGCCTTCCACAAATACTTCCCTGACATTTTCAGGTCTTTGCACCAATATTTTCCTGAAATTTCAAGGTCTTTGCACAAATATTTCCCTGAAATTTCCAGGTTTTTGCACAAATATTTCCCTGAAATTTCCATGTTTTTGCAGCTAATCCCACTCAAACTATAATCTTATCTAAATAACATAGAGATACCCTAACTGGAGTGGTTTTAAGTCTAATGAAAAAACCCATTTAGATCAAATATGCCCCAACCTCAAATTCCATGAATTTCACTAATATTTTTAAATATCCATGAATTATTAGCTTCTAATTTATCTCCTGAGAATTTCAGGCTTCCCAGATTTATATCGAACCTTGAAAACCTCCTAGTCAAAATGAAATTTCAATACACGACGCAAAATACGAATAGTTCACAATGTTCTAAAATTTTAAGTAGTAGATCCAAAAAGTTCAAAACCTCTTTCTCCATCCCGATCTCCCAATCCAAGGAGCCAAAGATGCGGCAGAGAGTGAGAGGGAAATAGGCTAAGAGCGGCGAAGCCTTTGCCATATATTGGGAGACTCCTACACTTCTAAAAGGGGGATGATTCTGCCGCCAGAAAATTACTTTTAATCGAGTTAAGCTCGAACCCCGCCACCCCCTTTTTATTTTCCCTAAACCACCCACACATTTCGAGCTATGGTGTGTTCACCAGGCGGCAAACTATTTATATATAATATACTCCAAATTAGTATCATCAAAAGTAACACGAAAGCTAAGTAAGACTTATTTTAGAATTAAAACTTAGGCAGAGTGTAAGGTTTAAATGAGGTACCATTGAATCCACTCAAGAGCTAGTCAAAGGGGCATCGAAAACAAACGAAATGGGTCCTAATTTAGGTCTAGCAAACGACACTTGTACAATTGTACTTCCGGTTCAACGCGTGCATAAAAGAAGGCAATGCAACCGGAAGTTTAAGATATACTTTAAATTTCTTATTAATTTAAATAAACCCGTTCAAATTTATACCAATTTTGAAACAGATAGAAAAAATCCTTACCTTATTCGATGGTATTTAGTGATGTCTAGTAGTATCCTCGATAGTTCTTGGAATTAATCAGTAGTATCCTCGATAGTTCGTGGAATTAATTATTGAGTTGTATCCTCGATAGTCCATAGCCGAATTATTAAGTAGGATCATTTCAACTTCGTAATCACTTAAAATTTCCCAGTAGTAGTAAATCACTATGTTATTTCGATCATCAACTAACATTATCCAAATGCATCCTTGATATTATCCACCAGTATCCTCGACAGCCGAAAAACATTGCCACAGAATATCCTCAACATCAACCTTGAATCTGATAGTCTATTGAAATTGGCGGCTTTACGAACTTATAGAAGAAGCCGCCGCCATTCGCCTCGCCCTATCGTTGTCTTATTGAATGCCGAGCGCTAAGCCTAACGCCGCGTTGCCGGCTCTTGAATCACCGAGTTTCGAGACGTTCCGAGCAAATATCGCGATAAAACTACTACCATTAATTAAATTCGATATAATACGCGTAAAAATTAAAGAAAATTATAAAGTTTCGGCTTTAAAATTACCGAAAATCAAAACCGCGGCTCCCGTAACGACAGGGTAAAAATTCCGCCTACTCTTCCTTCTCGAAAGTTCTCGAACACCGAACGGGCGGAACGACGCCTCTAAAATGAGGGTTATTTTGATTCGCTAAAAAAAATCACGTGACATACGAAATCGGAATTGGCGCGAAATATACATTTTTTACTCGCGTTTTTAACTGATTGTGGCTTTCTTTTAGAGCAAAATTTAGGCCTAGGTAATTAATCAATTTCAGGCTTTAATAATTTTAAAATTGAAATAAATATACCGTACTGATAATTCAAGAGGTAGTCTACATTTGAGACCTATTTTCGAGTTTATATATCTATTGAAACCTAAAACAAACCCCCTTTTTTTTGATAAATTAAAACAATAATGCGTGGTTTATTGTTAATTATAAATAAAACCGGAAATGAAGAAAAAAAAAAACAGTGAGATATTTAAAATCGACTGGTAAAAGTTAGGCCTATTTCTGTAGTTTTTTTTTGTTTTTTTTTTTCTGTTTAACGTTATCAGATTTGTAGTAGAGTTGTTTAACAGTCAATAATAATTCATACCGGTACCATTTGATACGATTTTATTTGTAACAACATATTTCCGAATTCGTTTTAATTAAAAACCGATTGTTTAATTTGTAGTCTAATTACTACTGGCCTATTTCTAGATTAAACTAAGACTAACCTTGAAACTTATAGGGCAGCTAAGTCTGGCCTGAACTACCAAAGATCTTTATTTACAAGTACCTCAATGGTTAATTCGTGTTCTTCAGAGAAAGTGTCGTAATTATTTGCCCAGTTCTTTCCCTTGGCACAAACTTCAATCTTACATCTCCTCTGGGTCTCAACACAACTTCTTGAGAAGCCAAGACTTTGTCTCTTGGATCCAAGGAGATTATTTGGAAGTTTCGTAAAACGTGGGACAAAACTACTTTTTCTTCCATCAAGGCATATTTCTGACCTTAATTAAAATTAAAATTAACTTTGATTTTATAGAATTGTTGATGAGGCAGACGAAAGATGTCTCTCGATGTATTTAATTAATTATGATTAATACCTATACAGTTTCTTGGTCCTGCACTGAAAGGTATGAATGCGTATGGATGTCTTCCATTGCAGTTTTCAATTGAAAACCTTTCTGGGTCAAATACTTCCGGGTTTGGAAATATATTGCGATCTCTATGCAAAGCGTATGTAAAGACGTAGATGCTAGTGCCCTCTGGTATCGTAAAATCCCCTATTTATATAGAAATTAGGCTTAATTGTTACCTTGGAAGCAATGAATATCCCACCAAATAACGAGTACTTGCACATTTCTATTCAAAAACCAAACAATTACTTACCAATTTTGATATTTTCATCAGCTTCTCTTGCAAATCCTGGGACTGGTGGATATAAACGTTGCGATTCCTGTCACAGAATTGTTTTTAAAGTTATTGTACTAGGATTACTTCTGCCTGTCACCCTGGAAGCAAACTCGCCCTCCAGGCTTTCTCTTGCCTCGCTACCCAAGGGGAAAGCTCAGAAGGTGAGCCCACTTCCAGTGAAACAGGCAGGTGACAGGCGGAAGAAATCCTAGGCCTTTAAGTATACCAAAGATACCAAAATTGATGAATTTCATACCTTGATGACCATGTCCAAATACTTGAGATCGCGTATTTCATCTTGAGTAACGTCACAATTACTTTCGCCAAAGATTACGAATATTTCGTTGAAGACTTTTTCTTGGATCTCTGGATGTAAGCCAAGAAGGTACAGGATCCAAGTTAGACTAGTAGCTGTTGTATCGTGTCCCTAGATATACAAATATGATATTACTGCGCATTTAAGCTGGTTTCATGATCTTACCCCAAACATGAACGTATTCACTTCATCGGCCATATCTTTTACAGTAAAATCTAGATCTTCAAAATGTTTTTCAAGTAAAAGATCTAAAAATGCGCATTTCTTTTTGGGCATCATCGAATCCGTATTTATATCGGACAACAATTTGGATTTAATTGGTTGTAAAATATCTTTCTTCTCTTTGATAACCTTCAGGGTGGATTAGATTCGTATTACATTAATCCGCGGATTCAAATTAATCACGAAATTAATATCAAACCTTGTAAGTTAAGCCATTAATTATTTCAACACATTCATTGAAACGTTTGCCTTCCTTGGTGGAATTGTAAATATAATCGACCCATAACCATGGTCTCGAGTTACGATAAGAAATCAATCTGGTTACACTAGATATATTATGATAAGTGGAGAGATATAAGTTAGAGAAAATTTATTTAAACTTTTAGACTAACATTGGTGCCTTTTGGGTGAAATATTCGGTTAGTTACAGTAGCCAAGGATTCCCCACAACACTAGCTAACTAAAATTAACCTCCTGAAGTAAATTAGATTTTGTTCCCTCACGAAATGACCCCAATTTGCCCCCTTACAAAAAGCTAATGCCCCTTTAGCTGGCTAAGGGCTTGGAAATTTCATACACTTCGGTAAAAAAAGGGTTATGCTAGTTTTGAATTGTAGTGAATTAATTTAAACCTTGGACAACTTACTCGTGGACAGCTTGGGCGTAGTCAGTGTTGTTATTATCTTGACTGTTCAATTGAAACCCCATAGCAGTTTCTAAACAAATATATTATTCGACAGAAGTTAGAATTAGATCATTACTGATCATGCGCACACTATATTGCGTTATTATTTCAAACCAGGTTATTACAAATCAAGTTATGTCAGTGGGATGGGGCCCAGAGAAAATGACGTCCCTACTCGTATTGGTTAAAATAAACGCGAATTTTTTTTACATGAAAACGCTTAATTCTAAATGGTACTAAATTTAGGCCTAGAGTGAAGTGCAGGTTTGATATAATAGGCTCGCTTACCACAGATAATATCCAAGGTGCAATTGGTTAGAAGAGGAACTACGTCAATCCATGGTTCATTAATCATTGATCCGATTTTAGTAATCAACTTCTTGGAATGATTGTTCATAACGGGTAGAAAATCTTGCAATATTCGAAAGTGAAACGCGGGAGTTAAGAATTTTCTCCTAAGACGCCATTGATCGCCTTCTCTTGAAAAGGGTATAACAAGATTAAATTAATCTATTTAGTGTTTTTAATATTTCTCGTATGATGAAGTAAAATGGATTACCTTAGAAGTAACCCTTTGCCAAGCCACGGCTCCATTATTTTATAAAATTTGCTTTTGTTGATAGATACGTTGCTTGAAAGTAAAGGCTACAATAAATTTAATATTTAAAGATTTCATAATTTGTATTTTGTAAGTTTGGAGGACATTATTGTCGAACCTCAACTGTTTCGGCTCCGTACAGAAACACGATTGGTTTACCAGCAAACCAAACCCTAAAGATTCCTTCTTTGTGGAAGATATTGCAAATGGCATGTCTTAATATCAGAGAAGCTAGAAATATTTTTTTAAGCTTTTTAAATATGTCTTGAAATTGCCTACTAGATATGTCTTAAAATTGCTATTAATAATGTCTTGAAATTGTCTATTAGATATGTCTTGAAATTGTCTATTAGATATGTCTTGAAATTGTCTATTAGATATGTCTTGAAATTGTCTATTAGATATGTCTTGAAATTGTCTATTAGATATGTCTTGAAATTGTCTATTAGATATGTCTTGAAATTGTCTATTAGATATGTCTTGAAATTGTCTATTATATATGTCTTGAAATTGTCTATTAGATATGTCTTGAAATTGTCTATTAGATATGTCTTGAAATTGTCTATTAAATATGTCTTGAAATCTATTAAATATGTCTTGAAATCTATTAAATATGTCTTGAAATCTATTAAATATGTCTTGAAATCTATTAAATATGTCTTGAAATTATCTAATTAAAGGGAGAATGCAACCTAATTACAAGTGATTTTTATCGATTCCTTATCGTTTAAATAGTCCTAATCCACAGATAAAAAGTTTACAATACAAATATTAAACTAGAAATAAATTTAAAACTTACCCTGAAAATAGGCTTAGGGGGATTCATGGAGATCCTGAATAGCGTCCGTGTATGGTCAAGCGACCAATGAGCAAAGGCCCGTCGTTCACGCGAGATCTCCACGAGACTTACGTCGCCTGCGATTGGTCGCTAGACCTTTCACGCGAGGAAAATAGGACCTCCATGAATCCAATTAAGCCTATTTTCAGGGTAAGTTTAAATTTATTTCTAGTTTAAAATTTGTTTGTAAATATTTTCAGTAGTGGATTAGGCCTATTTAAACAATAAGGAATCGATAAAAAAATCACTTGTTGTTAGGTTGCATTCTCCCTTTAACTTAGGGCCATAGTTCATATAGCAAAATTTTAAATTGACTTACCAGTTGAAAGATGAACTCTTCGAGAAGTTCCAGAACTACAAAATCCCGTTTCTCTAATATTTCCAATAATCGGAAAAGGTTTTGGTCCGGGTATTTTATCAAACAACTTCGAAAATTGCCACTGATAATAGAATCTTCTTATTAAGTAGAAACCGAAAAGTAGACTGGTAAAAAACCACAATGATTTCCCTTGTACAGAATTAACATTAAGATCTTGAATTGGAATTTCTAGTATTTCCATTTTGCTCGAGCATTATTAAGAAACAAATTTTTGGTAGCGACACTTTTAGTTAATGAAATAATACTTAATAAATTATAAATTGTGTTTTAAGCTAAGATTACGACTCTCGACGACGTTCTTCGGGTTCTAGAACAGATATGAAGTGTAAAAATAATCTGAAGGAGAATTTAGGTGGGCTTGTATAGAAAAAGGTTAAATAAAGCGCGTTTTGAGGAAAGATTTGCAGTCAAAATAATTTATGATACTAATCTTAGACCCGAGGCTATTCTCGTGATTAACCGCTTATACGAGATTACTCGCACACGACTGAAAAACAAAAAAAAAATAAGATTTTTTTTCATCTTGATTTGTCAGCAACCTCAAATATATAGGGTCAATGTTTCTTCTAGTAAATAAATCATAAGAATTCGCCGCATAGTTACCATTCCATTTGGTGACAATTAGAAATGAAATAAATTGTAATATATCACAAGGAGAAAAACAAATTTATTCAAACTTGTTTATTTTTTTTATTTAAATTCTTCCGCTCCATTTCGGCCAAAACCCACTACATCGAATACGTTTTATGACCGAATTTAAGCTAATTTTATAATTACTTTTTTCCCATTAGAACAAGATTTCAATTAACCGTATAATCTTTAAAAACCTGTATATTTATTATTTGGTATATTATGTCGAATGGGATTTCGATTGAGTGGGTTTCTATCGAATGGGACTTCGATTGAGTGGGTTTCTATCGAATGGGACTTCGATTGAGTGGGTTTCTATCGAATGGGACTTCGATTGAGTGGCTTTCTATCGAATGGGACTTCGATTGAGTGGCTTTCTATCGAATGGGACTTCGATTGAGTGGCTTTCTATCGAATGGGACTTCGATTGAGTGGCTTTCTATCGAATGGGACTTCGATTGAGTGGGTTTCTATCGAATGGGACTTCGATTGAGTGGGTTTCTATCGAATGAGACTTCGATTGAGTGGGTTTCTATCGAATGGGACTTCGATTGAGTGGGTTTCTATCGAATAAGACTTCGATTGAGTGGGTTTCTATCGAATGGGACTTCGATTGAGTGGGTTTCTATCGAATGGGACTTCGATTAATAAGGTTTCTATCTAATGGGATAGTTTCGATTCAATGGAATATTCCAATCGAATGTGTTTACGTTCCAATGGGACGTTTCGATCCAATCCAATTCTGTCGAATGGAATTTCGATCCATTGGTTTTATGTTGAATGGGACTTCGATTCATTGGATTTCTATCAAATGGGATCGTTTCGATCCAATTGGAAGTTTCTATCGTATGTGTTTACGATATAATGGAACGTTTTGATCCAATAGTTACTTACGAAATGGTTTCTGTCGAGTGGAATTTCGATCCAATGATTTTTTACCCGTTTCCCCATTTTAAAAACTTGCTCAACTTATAACAAGTAATTAATCATTAGTTTAAAAATAACATAAATTACCCTAAATTTATATCCTACGAGAATTATGATAATTTCCTCTAAAAATATCCAAGCTTAGTTTTTCAAATATAACTTCAAAATCTATGCTAAATTTCATGCATATTTAAATAGCTATTTTTCTTAAAAAAAAAGCCTGTTTTTTTGTTTCGCGGTAAAAACTATAATAACCATCTAATACTAAATCCCACTATAATGGCACGAATAGTAACTTGAGAAGGGGGAGACTCAACGACCTGTTTTTGAAGACAAATTCGAAAAAAACGCGATAGATAGATTTAAAAAATATATCACTATAGATAGAATATTATTTCCTATCAAAGAGCTAATTTAAGGAACATAAGAAGATAGTAATCTTACGTTTCTAAAGCTACGGTCACACTAGCATTTCTTAATCGATTTGAAACGATAAAATCAAATCGATATTCAAATCGCCAGGAATCGATTTAAACCTCACGAGTTCACGCGTTATTTTTATAAATCAATTTATCGTAACTTTATCTATCGGTTGTTGAAACTGGTTCCCGAAGCAGTTTCGAGGAATCGAATCAAATCGATTTGATAAAGGACGACTTCCCGTTCACACGACACCTAGCGAAACAATTTGAAATGATTTAAATCGATTCCAAGGCCTAGTATGAACGCGGCTTGTAGCTTCATCTATCGATTGTTGAAATCTGGTTCCCGAAGCAGTTTCGAGAAATCGAATCAAATCGTTCACACGACACCTAGCGTTTTGAAATGTTTTAAATCGATTTCAAGGCCTAGTATGAACGTAGCTAAATAATTCTATCATCCTTAGTTCTAAGTTTTAACAGAAGCCGATGAAACCCTCCTTTGAAGTCTCCTACTCTAATGTTCCATATAGCGCTCCTCTCTGTATGGGTAAAATTCACAATTTTACGAGATCGGAGGGGTCCTACTTCATGTCTACGCAAAATTGGAAATTCTCTTTCTCCACAAACGACGGAGTTTTTTTGACGAACTCCGAGGCTGCTAGAGATATTCGCTCGACGAACTCCCGCTCCGAAAATATCTACCGTTAGGAGGCGTACGAATCGCGCTTTTTGAAACTAACCCATACAGAGAGGGGTTGACAAGACCAGGGAGTAATAGACTTCAAAGGAGGGTTTCATCGGCTTCTGGTTTTAAATTATTTCTTAGAAAACCATTTTTCCCTTGATACTTCCTGATGTTGTAAATTTTTTATAATTTTTTCTTTAAAAAAGATTACCGGTCTTTCTTAAAAAGATTTAGGACTAGTATATGTTCCGAAACTAGGTTATACGTAGGGGTTAAACTTTCACCTCTAAAATTTGTTTTTGTAAGTTACTAAATAATTATGATATAAGATGGGTCAACTACCCTTGGAGGTTAATTGACGTATTACGTGCCAGAACTAATTTAGTTTTCAAGACTATTACCTATTTACGATGTAAAGTTTAACTTGTTTACCAGGAATCACGCGATAACTCAATTTGCTCTCTAGAAAATTCTGCTAGTATTTTTTATTCGGCGAGTGATCTCCGCAATTTATTGATGTAATCAGAGGTATATAATAACCCCCTTCGGGGGGAAAGTATGAAAGCCCCTATACTACCAATGCTAAAAATCACGAACAACAAGAGCCCGCTGCTGACTATCTAGGCCACTAGCTCGCTCTGGACTTCTCAATGTCGCTACTCTAGTAAATGGTCTTTGTATAAACAAGACGGCTCGATTTGCGTTTAGAACTTCCTGTCTCGGGAGTCAGGCTGTCTGTTAAAATGGAGTCGAAGGTTGACTTCGGCTCGCGAGTTCCGGAAGTGAGCGTAGGGAATATTTAGTGAGGTTCAAAATGGTGTAACTATTTTTTGGGAGTAAAGCGGTGTGTCGATCCCCCGGGATTTACGCCGGGCACTCGTTGTTCGTCGATTTTGCCTACCTTTCATACTTCCCCCCGAAGGGGGTTATTATATACCTCTGATGTAATATATTATTTTAAATGTAACTAAATGAGTGAATTAGGGTTAAGTTATGACCAAGGCTTAGAAATTTCAATCTCTTTCGTAAATTGTAAGTACAAGAATTGAAAGGTGAAAATGTTTTCGTTAAAATTAATATATTGATTAGATTGTGGTAATATATATTTAAAGGGATAATGAAACAATAATTTTTATCGTTTCCTTATCCCTTTAAAGAAAAGAAGATAAAAATATATTAATGTCTTTCTTCAAACTTCAAACGGACGGTACCAAGAGGTCTTAAAACGACCTCTGGTGCCAATACCACTTTGTCTCTTGGCTCGAGTGATTTGACCTTGAAATTACGCATTATATGTGATAATACCACTTTCATTTCCATCAGGGCGTATTTTTGGCCTGTTTAACAAAAGTTAAAACAAAATATTCACAAAATAGGGTCACTAATTCTTGGGTTAAATCATGGATCAAATAAACCCCTTGTCGATCCAACTCAACCCAAGTAAACGGACCAAGTTAATAAGATAATTATTTTAAAGAAATTACCTATGCAATTTCTGGGTCCAGCAGAAAAAGGAATGTAAGCGTATGGATGTCTTCCGGTACTGTTTTCCGGTGAAAATCTCTCGGGGTCAAATATTTCGGGGTTTGGAAACGCTTTAGGGTCTCTGTGCAGTACGTATGTGAAAATGTAAATCGAAGTGCCTTCTGGTATGGTAAGATTACCTATTATGATCGAATGTGGGATATGTTTTAATAAATATTATCAATATTAGCAGAGGTATATAATAACCCCCTTCGGGGGGAAGTATGAAAGCCCCTATACTACCAATGCTAAAAGTCACGAACAACAAGAGCCCGCTGCTGACTATCTAGGCCACTAGCTCGCGCTGGACTTCTCAATGTCGCTACTCTAGTAAATGGTCTTTGTATAAACAAGACGGCTCAATTTGTGTTTAGAACTTCCTGTCTCGGGAGTCAGGCTGTCTGTTAAAATGGAGTCGAAGGTTGACTTCGGCTCGCGAGTTCCGGAAGTGTTCGTAGGGAAAATTTAGTGAGCTTCAAAATGGTGTAACTATTTCTTGGGAGTAAAGCGGTGTGTCGATCCGCCGCGATTTACGCCGGGCACTCGTTGTTCGTCGATTTTGCCTACCTTTCATACTTCCCCCCGAAGGGGGTTATTATATACCTCTGATATTAGTTTGACCACTAATTAACTTCTTAATTAAAGGGGGCTATCTGAGATTTCTCGCTTAGCAGATGACTAAGGGGAAAATTCTTGAACCTCTTAGTGATTACTTGAACAAATTTATGACGAAATGAAACGCAAACAAACAATCAAAAGGGCCTAAAACGTTTTTAAAAATAACCTACCGATTTTGATATTTTCCTCAGCTTCTCTAGCAAATCCTGGAACTGCTGGGTATAAACGTTGGCATTCCTAATTTAATATTGAATTAATATTTCCATTAATCAATATTTAGTCATTTAAAATCACTTACTTTTAAGACCATATCCATGTATTTTAGTTCTCGTGTTTGATCCATCGTGACGTCAACACCGCTTTCCCCGAAAACTTGAACTATTTCGTTGTAAACCTTTTCTTGGACATCGGGATGATGACCAAGTAGAAATAGAATCCATGTTAAACTCGTGGCAGTAGTATCGTGCCCCTTAAATTAAAATTTAAATAATATTAATTACTTCAAGTTCCAAGTAATCGACTTTCAAAACATCGTTGGAGTCCATTTGATCTACTAGGGTGATTATTTGATCTACTAGGGTGATTATTTGATCTACTAGGGTGCTTATTTGATCTACTATGCTTATTTGATCAACTAGGGTGCTTATTTGATCTACTAGGGTGCTTATTTGATCTACTAGGGTGCTTATTTGATCTACTAGGGTGCTTATTTGATCTGCTATGCTTATTTGATCAACTAGGGTGCTTATTCGATCTACTAGGGGGCTTATTTGATCTACTAGGGTGCTTATTTGATCTACTAGGGTGCTTATTTGATCTACTAGGGTGCTTATTTGATCTGCTATGCTTATTTGATCAACTAGGGTGCTTATTTGATCTACTAGGGTGCTTATTTGATCTACTAGGGTGCTTATTTGATCTACTAGGGTGCTTATTTGATCTACTAGGGTGCTTATTCGATCTACTAGGGTGCTTATTCGATCTACTAGGGTGCTTATTCGATCTACTAGGGTGCTTATTCGATCTACTAGGGTGCTTATTCGATCTACTAGGGGGCTTATTCGATCTACTAGGGGGCTTATTCGATCTACTAGGGAGCTTATTTGATCTACTAGGGTGCTTATTTGATCTCAAGTTACCCCAAACATGAATGTGTTGACTTCATCAGTGATATCTTTTTCGGTGAATTTTGGATCTTCTTGATGTTTTTCGAGAAGGAGATCCAAGAAAGCTCGTCTCTTCTTGGCTTGAAGCATGGTATCATTATCGGCGGAATGTCCATTACCATTGGCGACTGTTTCTTTGTTCGATTTGCGAATTAGTTCTTTTTTTTCTTTGATTACTTTCGAAGTTAACCCATTAATAGTATTGACGCATTCAGCGAAGCGTTTTCCTTGTGTGGTAAAACTGAATATGGTTTTGTTCCATAACCAAGGTCGGGCTCCGCGATATGATACCGTGAAAGTGGCGCTGAAAATTATCGAGTGAAAATACCCGTGACAAATCGTGAGCACCGCGATTCAAATAATACTTACTCGTGAACAGCTTTAGCGTAGGCTGTATCAGGATTATCTTGGCTATTCAAACGAAACCCCATAGCAGTTTCTAAACAACAATAACTAGTTAGTTCACCAAATTTTCATATAAAAAATATTTTTGCATATTGGCAGCGGTATATAATAACCCCCTTCGGGGGGAAGTATGAAAGCCCCTATACTACCAATGCTAAAAATCACGAACAACGAGAGCCCGCTGCTGACTATCTAGGCCACTAGCTCGCGCTGGACTTCTCAATGTCGCTACTCTAGTAAATGGTCTTTGTATAAACAAGACGGCTCGATTTGTGTTTAGAACTTCCTGTCTCGGGAGTCAGGCTGTCTGTTAAAATGGAGTCGAAGGTTGACTTCGGCTCGCGAGTTCCGGAAGAGCGCGTAGGGAAAATTTAGTGAGGTTCAAAATGGTGTAACTATTTTTTGGGAGTAAAGCGGTGTGTCGATCCGCCGCGATTTACGCCGGGCACTCGTTGTTCGTCGATTTTGCCTACCTCTGATATTGGTTAAATTTTTACGTCACAATTGCGTTACCGCGATTGACCGAAGTCAAGTGACTTACCGCTAATGATATCCAACGTACAATTAGTTAACAATGGAACGATATCAATCGAATCATCAGCCGACATTGAGCGAATCTTTTTAACTAAATTAATCGAATGAATGTTCATCAACGGTAAAAAATCTTGTAAAATTCGAAAATGAAACGATGGAGTTAACATTTTTCTTCTCGTTCGCCATTGTTCTCCAACTCTAATCATTTAAATTGGTTATTTTGTTAAATATCATTAATTAATTTGCCCATTAAATTTAATTATTATTAAGAAGACTAACCTTAGAAGTAGCCCGTTGCCAAGCCACGGTTCAATAAGACTGTAAAACTTGCTTTTGTTAATTGATACATTACTTGTCAGTACTGGCTGTATACAAAAACAGGTAAATTAGCGAAAGGACATTTGTTTTGGAAGTGAAGTTTTAGCAGAGGTATATAATAACCCCCTTCGGGGGGAAGTATGAAAGGTAGGCAAAATCGACGAACAACGAGTGCCCGGCGTAAATCGCGGCGGATCGACACACCGCTTTACTCCCAAAAAATAGTTACACCATTTTGAACCTCACTAAATTTTCCCTACGCGCGCTTCCGGAACTCGCGAGCCGAAGTCAACCTTCGACTCCATTTTAACAGACAGCCTGACTCCTGAGACAGGAAGTTCTAAACGCAAATCGAGCCGTCTTGTTTATACAAAGACCATTTACTAGAGTAGCGACATTGAGAAGTCCAGCGCGAGCTAGTGGCCTAGATAGTCAGCAGCGGGCTCTCGTTGTTCGTGATTTTTAGCATTGGTAGTATAGGGGCTTTCATACTTCCCCCCGAAGGGGGTTATTATATACCTCTGCTAATAAACGTTGCTAAAACTGTAATTCAAATTCTAAATGTAGAAGTCATGACGCACCTCGACAGTTTCGGCTCCATAGAGAAACACAACTGGCTTGTTCATAAACCACAATCGAAATAAGCCTTCTTTTTGATAGAGAGAACATAAACCGTGTCTCAAATCAAAAAAAACTAAACCAAATAAAAATTGGGATTTTTTATTTGAGTCAACTAACCATAGTCAATCAATTAAGGTTTGCTGATAGTTTTAAGTTTACTTTTAATAGTCCTGGTCGATTTCCAAAACCGGAAGTCTAGAGAACCTCGCGAAAATTTTGGCGGGAAAAACTTTTTGTCACGTGATCGTCCGCCATCTTTTTGTAGTGTGAAAATAGCTACAGACTAACCAACGCCTCCTATACTTTATCATATAGGAAGCGTTGGACTAACAACTTGAATTTGGTTTGTGGGAAATAAAATTAGAAATAGTCTGGCAACCTGTTACTACAAAAAGATGGCGGCGCGGCTATGAGACAAGGGCCCATTTCCGGCAAATCGACCAGGACTATGGGATAAAGTTATAGCCTTTTGGGCTAATAATTAATCAAAAATATATACATACCCGTGCCAGTATTAATCTTGGCTGTTATAGAAGAGTTGCAAAAGCCCATTTCTCGTAAATTCCCAAAAAAACGGAATGGTTTCGGCCCTGGAATCTTATTAACGCCATTTACAAATTTTCGTTTCTTGTAAATAATTTTTACAACATAAACACCGACAAGTCCTAATAATACCCATAATAAAATATATTTGTATTTTTCAACCAAATCCAATTCGGGTGAATTTGGTATTTTTAACAAATGTTCGACTGAACTTAGTGAGTCCATCTTGACACGGTAAATAATATTAGTTAAAAACACAACTCTTATAAAAATGACAACGCGCAGAATCTGTTTAAACTTCGGATAATCGTTATCTGCTTTAATATTAAGAATGGAGTTTCTAGATAATTTAAAGAACGAACGACTTTGCAGCTTCGCGAAACACTGAACAAACGTAGTAAGAAAATATTATCTAATTATAATATTATATTTCACAATGACTTTCTGATCTACACTTACACTTGTAACAAAAAAAAAAAAAAAAAGATTACGCCGCGATTGGTTTAACTCAAGATTCTCAAGGTTACATCATGATTTTATTTGAGTAGGTTTAACTACTGCCGCCCCGTTAGAATTTAAAGGACAGATGACATGAATTAAATTACATTTAAAACTTAATTTATTTTCGGAATTAAGATAAATTTAAATGTAATTTTAAGAGTTTAAGAATAATTATTAGACCCGTTTTTTGTGATTAAATTAATTAATTTAAGTTTGGTTGAGATTAAATTTAAGTAAGGTGGAAATCGGACCAATCAGAACACAGTTTAGTTAAAAAACTCTACTGAAAACCAAAGACAAAATTATTTTATCTAAATAATAATATTAATGAAAATATTCTAGATAATTTGAATTTTTTTAATATTTTAATTTTTGGACAAAATTTGGTCCTCCAATTAAATTTTTCTTCGATGATTGGTTTCGTCTACATTCTTAATCTACTCCGTCTAAATTTTAATCTAATTTCTACCTAATTTTAACTTAACAAATAAAATAATTATTATTTTTTTAAAAATAATAATTTTTTTTTGGATGTCACTGTGCCTTTATAACTAGGAAGGAAAAATAAAATAAATATAATTATCAACCTTAAATTAGAGCGTGTATAAAACTAAACTTAGCTTATATCTCAAAGAGAATTGTTTGTTAGAAATATAAATGGACTTAACAATAAACATCGCTGCAATCTTTGATTGATTTTGATATAATTTTACGATAATCAAAACTTAAAACTACTTTCATCGCCTATGAAATTAAACATTGCGAATAAGTCCGCCCTACTTTCGTTATAGTTTCGCAAACGTGTCTTGAAAATTCAACCAAACTAGACTGGGTGGCGATCAGACAGGATGTGAAATTTAAACTGGTTCTTATATCATTTAGAGGCCAGAAACCGTTATGATAATAAATAAATTTGAGTTTTCCTCAGTTTGATATGACTCAAATGGTTCTGAATGGTTTTGTTCGTAATGAAACCTTAGTATTGTATATTTAAAGGAGGGAATACGTCAGAGGTATTATAGCCAATGAACGTTGGGCACTTCTAACGAAATCTTCCAGGAAGAGTGGAAATTATAATGGGTTTGAAATTTAGCTACAAGTTGAATAAGTTTCAAATTTGAAGTTATTCTGTGCCAGATATGTAAATTGGATAAAATTGTGTCAAAACATTTATTATTTTGAGTGTATTGATTCTGAAAATTAATTGAAAAGGTGTTTCCAGCATCTTTCTACTGTTTAAACCTGACACCATAGAAATAATGTCATCATAATAAAAAAATTAAGTTAACAAGTGTAAATATAATTATTTTAAAACTTCTACTGAAGTTTATATTTAACCAGAAGCCGATGAAACCCTCCTTTGAAGTCTATTACTCCCGGGTCTTGTCTACCCCTCTCTGTATGGGTTATTTTCAAAAGGCGCGATTCGTACGCCTCCTAACGGTAGATATTTTCGGTGCGGGAGTTCGTCGAGCGAATATCTCCAGCAGCCTTGGAGTTCGTCCAAAAAACGTCGTCGTTTGTGGAGAGAGAGAATTTCCAATTTTCCGTAGACAGGGGGGATGAAGTAGGACCCCTTCTAACTCGTAAAATTGGGAATTTTACCCATACAGAGAGGAGCGCTATATGGAACATTGGAGTAGTAGACTTCAAAGGAGGGTTTCATCGGCTTCTGATTTAACTAAAAAAATCATTTAAAGGTTTGCGGAATTTTAATCTCATTCCTTCGCGAACGAATTCCTAAGCCTTGGCTCGAACTTTAACCTCATATCTTTCAGAGGTTTTAATACTACATCCGGTGAAATTAAAACTTTGTCTCGAGGATCCAAAGAAATCACCTTGAAACGACGAAATATGTGAGTTAAAACGATTTTAACCTCCATAAGGGCAAACCTTTGACCTGATGAATATATTATCACCAAAAAATTGTAGTTTATAAATAATTTTTGCTTATTAATGAATTAAATTAATTTACCTATGCAATTTCTTGGTCCAGCTGAAAATGGTACAAAGGAGTATGGATTTCTACCCGCACTATTTTCGAGTGAAAATCTTTCTGGATCGAAAATTTCTGGATTGGGGAATACATTTGGATCTCTGTGTAAAGCGTAGATGAAGAGAAAAATTGTTGAACCACTTGGAATTGTATATTTTCCTAAAATTAAGCAACGCAAAATATCTATTAATAAATTTACCCTTTCACAAGATGTTAATAAGTCTAAAAAAATGTATGTTCAAATGGAAATTGAGACAAGAAGGATCAGACAAGGAGAGGAAAAGTGGGAACGGCGCGGTTCCTACTGCGTCGGCCTAAACTCCCACTCTGGGAGAACGGGGGACAGACGGGGGTAGAGTTGCTTCGTGGTAAATTGTTGTCACGTGGGTAAAACGGATCCTTTATGAGACGCGTAGTAGCCGACGACGCTAGCGACCACGTGACAACAGTTTACCTCGAGAATTTCCTATCCACCTTTCCAACCGAGTGGGAGGTTGGCTCTTCTCTCTCTAACTCAACGCAGCCCCACTTTTCCTCTCCTTGTCTGATCCTTCTTGATTGAGACAAATGGAAATATCGTTAAAAATCGATTCAAAATATATATATTTATATAAATATCGGATTGATTTTATAGATATAAATCGATTTGGAAACATAGCTAAGTGTGAACTTAGCTATCCGTAATTTTAAGCGTTTGTTTCAGTCCAAATTGACCTTAATTATTTAAAATAAATATTGCAGCATACACCATCGACAAAAATAATGTGAGGGTTACTAGATATTTTAGTTTTTCTATACCAATTTCAATATTATTTTCGACTGCTCTGTAAATTGCCCGAACCGCTGGATACAAGCGTTGAGACTCCTAACAATAAATTAAAATTTAGTAATGCAACCCAAAAAATTCTTCGGGCAATGTCCGCCACCCTCGACAAAAATATTGCAAACTTAAACTCTCTACCTTGAAGACCATATCCAAGTATTTAAGATCTCGTAATTTTTCAAGCGTTACGTCATTGTCAACGTTATCACCGTATACGTCAACCATTTCGTTATAAACCTTTTCTTGGACGTCGGTATGGAGGCCGAGTAGATACAATACCCAGGCTAGAGACGCGCTCGAAGTGTCTTGACCCTATGAGAGGTTTTTATCAAGTACTCCTACGTACGTGATATCAGAAGCCGATGAAACCCTCCTTTGAAGTCTATTATTCCCTGGTCTTGTCTACCCCTCTCTGTATGAGTTATTTTCAAAAAGCGCGATTCGTACGCCTCCTAACGGTAGATATTTTCGGAGCGGGAGTTCGTCGAGCGAATATCTCTAGCAGCCTCGGAGTTCGTCAAAAAAACGTCGTCGTTTGTGGAGAGAGAGAATTTCCAATTTTCCGTAGACAGGGGGGTATGAAGTAGGACCCCTCTGATCTCGTAAAATTGGGAATTTTACCCATACAGAGAGGAGCGCTATATCGAACATTAGAGTAGTAGACTTCAAAGAAGGGTTTCATCAACTACTGGTTGATTCTTACGGCAAACATAAATGTATTTATTTCATCTTGTACGTTTAACTCGGTGAAGTTGGGGTCTTCGAGGTGTTTCCGTACTAAGATATCCAAAAGGACGTGTCTCTTTTTCTTATCGTCAAGATCTTCACTCCTCGATTTCAAAATCTGCTCTTTTTTCTCTTTAATGAGCTACCCGGTAATTAAAATTGACTAACTTTAATTATTTTAATTAATTTGGCAATTATGTAAGTCGAACCTTGGACGAGAAGTCGTTAATAATTTTGATACTTTCGTTAAACCTCTTGCCTTGTTTCGTCAGCGAATATAAGCGATGGCAAAATATCCATGGTCGTTTTGACCAATACCAAACTCCGTACGTAGCTCTGTGGTTTACATTTATTAATATTATTTCTGAGTTTCTTAACAAAAAAACTCTCGCCAGATGGCGGGAGCGACGCCGTAATAAAATATTGGAAAATCTGTACTGTTACAACCTTTAATCGCGTTAATTGTAAAACTAATTAACTCACCCTTCTAAAGCTTTGGTATAAGATTTGTCGGAACTTTTTTGAAGATTCAAACGAATTCCCATCGTCGTCTCTGTGGACGAGATAAATTAGTTTTTTTCAGAGAGATTCAGAGCAGTCTGAGAATGGACCAGTGGAATTCGATGTAATATTAAAGGGAGAATGCAGCCCGACAAGTGAGGCTGTCATAATCTATCATATTATTAAAATTTCTCCAAAATTTTACCTCTTGGTTGACTGATATAGAATTATTATTTTCCGTCTCTCTGACGTGATTCGTAGGTGACTTGTTAAAGATATCAAAACTCTCCATGGGTCCTTGTTAAGCCTACTCTAACAGTAAGTTAAATTTTGTTTTCTAGCTCAATATTTGTACTAATAAATTAGGGCTATTTAGTATAAAAAACAATGACTTGTGTTCGCGTTGCATTTTCCAGTTAAATAATACGTATTTTTACCACAAATAACACCCAAGGTGTAATCCTTCACCAAGGAAAATGCACCAATCCAATCCTTCTCCAACATTGAGCTAATCTTCTTCGCTAGTATCAAGGAATGGGCGTTCATAATGGGAAAAAAATCTTCCAAAATACGAAAATGAAATGAAGGAGTTAAAATCTTTCTTTTGATTCGCCACGTTTCGCCAGCGCTAGAAGGAGTATTGGTCAAATTTCAAAGTGTTTCTTTCGGACACTTGATTTACATATATTTTATAGTTAGTATAATGTAAAAATTAAAACCTCAATAGAAGACCATTTCCCAGCCATGGTAAAAAATGATCATATTCGCTACTTTTATTTATAAACTCGCTACTTGATAACAACGCCTAAAAACAAAAGTTATTTTAGGTTTTTTGAAACAATATTGGTAAGATAACCTTTTAGGCATGGACTTTTTGTTCCGTAGATTACTTAATACCTGAAATTTCACAACAAATTTATCGAGTTGAGTAGTGTTTTTCTAAACGAGTACCGAGTAGTGAGGCTCAAAGTACTTATCGAGTATTTATCGACTACTTATCGAGTATTTATCGAGTATTTATCGAGTATTTATCGAGTACTTATCGAGTATTTATCGAGTACTTATCGAGTACTTATCGAGTACTAATCGAGTATTTATCGAGTATTTATCGAGTACTTATCGAGTATTTATGGAGTATTTATCGAGTATTTATCGAGTACTAATCGAGTACTTATCGAGTACTTATCGAGTATTTATCGAGTATTTATCGAGTACTTATCGAGTACTTATCGAGGACTTATCGAGTATTTATCGAGTACTTATCGAGTACTTATCGAGTACTTATCGAGTACTTATCGAGTACTTATCGAGTACTTATCGAGTACTTATCGAGTACTTATCGAGTACTTATCGAGTACTTATCGAGTACTTATCGAGTATTTATCGAGTACTTATCGAGTATTTATCGAGTACTTATCGAGTATTTATCGAGTACTTATCGAGTATTTATCGAGTACTTATCGAGTATTTATCGAGTACTTATCGAGTATTTATCGAGTACTTACCGAGTATTTATCGAGTATTTATCGAGCATTATTTATCGATAATCGAGTATTTAGAGATTATTAATACTGATAAAATACAATCATCGCTATTTGTAATTATTATTACTATTATTATTAGTATTTATTCGATACAAACGAATACTCGCCCATACCTAAAAGGTTAACATATTAACAAATTACATAATTGTACCTCTGCAGTCTCAGCACCAAAAATAGTAACGGAAGGTGATCCAAAAATCCAGGTTCGAAATATTTGCTCTTTTCGATAAAAACTGCATAATCCTTGCCATATATCGTTGTACACTTAAATAATAATATCAAAAAGAAATGAAAAGAGACTAAATATCTTCAATAATGATTTAGTCGCGTAAAAAGGAACCTTTTCAATCAAAATATTTTGGCCAAAAAAAGTAATCTAGTAAATTAATCCTAAGCCTAAATGAAAGTGGCCAAAACTACTTTTTGCAGTTACCCAGTTATCCAATGTATTAAATCTGTCATACCTGTCGATGAGTTAACATTTGCGGTCATGGAAGCGTTCCAATATCCCATCTCTCTTAAATTTCCTAAAAATGGAAAATATCTCGGTCCTGGTAACTTATCGAAATCGTTTGCAAATTTTCGTTTCGCGTTGAACCACCGGAGCAAATATAAACTAAATAGGCAAGCGATACCGATCTTTATCGCGGTACACGACGATAATTCAAAGAATAACGTATTTGGGAAGAAAGATGATTTAAAAATTTCGTTAAACAAATCCATGTTTTGATCCTAAAACTAAGCCGCAGCTAAAATTAAACTCTTTCGTATTATGTTATATATTCAACTTTTTGAGGTATGGGTGAGATATAGGTGTACGTATGTTTCGAATAATCACAGCCTCGTAATTACGTAGAAGAACACAATTCATATTATACTATATTATTATATAAAACACAACACAATTATAATTGTAGATGTATGGTAAGTGGAGTACGAATACTTAAAGGGAGAATGAAAGGCCAAAACAACCTATTTTTTATCGATTAAGAATGCTAAAATAATGAGAAAAATAATAATATAACTCACCAAAAATATATTTCGTTATTTTATAATCAATAGTCCTGGTCGATTTCCAAAACCGGAAGTCTAGAGAACCTCGCGAAAATTTTGGCGGGGAAAACTTTTTGTCACGTGATCGTCCGCCATCTTTTTGTAGTGTGAAAATAGCTACAGACTAACCAACGCCTCCTATACTTTATCATATAGGAAGCGTTGGACTAACAACTTGAATTTGGTTTGTGGTAAATAAAATTAGAAATAGTCTGGCAACCTGTTACTACAAAAAGATGGCGGCGCGGCTATGAGACAAGGGCCCATTTCCGGCAAATCGACCAGGACTATTTTCCAAAGTTCCGAAACTTGGGGATGCTAAGCCTTGGCTGCCTAGCTCGGCGAACTAATCGAGCACGAGCCGTATTTTTTTTAATATTCCCGTCTGATCTAGTCGCCAATCACGAGCGAGTACGCGTATTTTTAAAATACGCGTACTCGCTCGTGATTGGCGACAAGAACAGCCATGAATATTAAAAAAAAATACGGATCGTGCTAGCCTAGTTCACCGAGCTAGGCAGCCAAGGCTTAGCATCGGAACATTGGAAAATGATTATAAAATAAGGAAATATTTTTGTTGAGTTATATTATTGTTTTTTCCATTATTTTAGCATTCTTAATCGATTAAAAATAGCTTGTTTCGGCCTTTCATTCTCCCCTTTAATTTATTTTCGGAGTCACCGTCCTAAAAAAATATTTTCCTGAGTTCTCCAATTTTACAAATTTGATTGATATTAATAAAAAGTATTCAAAAACTTACTTGAACAAAAACGCACGATTTCAGACTTCCCATCATGTTGACGATATCTGAAAAACAAATATGATTTAAATACTAATCAAATTAAATTTAATCTGTGTAAAAATTCAAACTGTTTATATATATTTATATTAAAAAGAAATCTCCATTTTTTTTAATTAATTTGTAAATCATAAAATTGCGTTATAACTTCATTATTCTTTTGTATCTTTTAGGACAACGACAATTTCTTTAAACAGACAAGATTTAATGTATTTTGTTTTTTCTCTCTTTCAAACGTTTTTTTTTTAAATAACATTCTTATCATATTTATAACGTTTTACATTTTTAATTTATTAATTACTTTTATTAGTAATTAATTTATTTTTTTATTAACAGTTTACGTATCCCATAGTAATTTTCGTATTTATATTTATTCTAAATTGTCAAGGAATTTGTTTTTTTGTTAATGAACTAAACATTGTAAAGTTGCCCTTCCCATAATTGTTTTGGATTTTAATTAATTACTATTTAAGTTTTGTTAATTATTTAAAAAATGTTTTTGTTTTTTTTTTTTTTTAATTTTTTACATTACATATATAATTTTTTTTTTTGCTTTTGTTTTCTTATAACTGGCCCGGACGTGTTTTCGTTAGTTCATGGGAATCATATGTTAATAGATTGTATGTTATAGAAGAAAACATACAAACATATTTTTTTTGGCGTAGATTTGTCTAATTTTAATAATTTTTTATATTAATATATAATTTAAATTTATCTTTGTCACTAGTTATTGATGTTTAATTAAGATTAAATATATTATAAATTATAAAAATATTAATTAAGATTAATTTTTAATGTTAAAAAAAAACTATTTTTCAATCAAATGTATTTTTTATTTTATTTTATTTTAAGCGTTATTTTTTAAAATACGATTAAAATTAAATTAAAATTTTATTTTAATTGAAAATAAGTATTTAAATATTAAAATAATCTAAAATCAATTTAAGCGAGCAATCAGAGTGTTTAAATAAAAAATAATAAATTTTTTCGTATATCCAATTTCATTTTAATTTATTCAATAGACGCGTTAGCTCCTAATGTTATTGCACGATCGTCAAGCGTAATGCAATTCAACATATCAAAGTCCCCTGAAGCACGAGGGTATTTTAGTTCGTATAAGATTGTCATTTTTTTCTCGATAGGTGGCATGATCATTCAGAATTTTTTGCAGACGCGTCTCTCTTGTTACCATGGCAACCCGGATTAGGAGACGTTACTACGTCGTGTTGCCACGGTAACGGGAGAGACGCGTCTGCAAAATCTTTGGTTAAACGCGCCATCTATAGTGGAAAATTGGCGAACTAAATTTCTACCTTCGAAATTTTTTGGTTTCCGCGTGCACTGGCTTTGATAAAATATAGGAGGCTCAGTAACCCTAATTATACGCTTTAAATTTAATTAAATTAAGGCAATCGATTAAAAAAAACCGATAACTAGTGACAAAGTTAATAATTCTAAACCTTAATGATTTAATATACTAAAAAAAAACTCCATAACATCAACAACGCATAATTTATGCCTTATATTCAAAACCGAAAAAAAAAAACAAAAAATACTAGCATGCCAACGTATAGTTTTCGTCATTAAAGTTGAGCACCTTGTAAATTGAGGGCATTTCTTTTTACACAATACACCTTAATTGTTTTTTGATAGTTTTTTTTTGCCACTAGGGATTTTTAGTTTATATATTATAATAATTATTACGAACTTTTAAATTTAAATTCTTCAAAAATAAAATTTTAATTTATCATTTTAAAAATTAAAATAATTTTTAAACGAAAATTAATAGTTATTTTCGTTTAATTTTTTTTCACCTTGTATTTAAATTTAATTTCAGTCTAATTCCCAATTTTTACGATAACCAAAAAACAAATCACTCTCCGTACCGTAAAGGCATTAAAAGGTATTTTTTTTGTTTAATAATTGATGTTAAAAATAATTAACGCCCGTAATTTTTCACCGAGCATAATACGTTTTGATACGATTACGATGGTCGTTTTCGAGCTGGGGTAATTAAATTCTATCATAGAGGGCGTTCTTTACGTTATTGATAGGGAAACAGCGCACTCGTTATTTTATTTTCATTGGATAGACTTTTGGGTATTAGTAATATAATAATAGGTATATATTTTTGAACAAGATGGCGTCTGTATATTTAAACGTAGCGTCATCACTTAAGCGCGCGTTTAACACCGATTAATCGCGCCATCTTTACTCGGAGGCTGTTTCCCTATTCTTTTTTCTTTATGGTTTCACTTTTTTTTCGCTCGTTCGTTTTCGTTTTATTATAGGAAGAGTCGGTTTCATCGGCTTATCCGTTTTGATGGATTACGAGGGGGCGCGTGATATAGAATTTATTTCAACCCAAATCTTCGTCGTCTTCGGGGTCTTTAATAATCCCTATTCTTCTCCCGCAATTTCGCACTTTGTGAATAACCTCCTCTTGCATCAAGTTAAAGCACATCGCTATTAAGGCCATTCCGACGAGTAAGTATAGTGAGCAAATAACGAGTTTTTCTTGAGATCCGGTATCGTTGACGACGGAGTCCCCCGGGACTAAATCGCCGAAACCGATCGTGCTTAACGTCACGAAGCAAAAATAAGACCCGTCCAGATACCCCCATCCTTCCCACAAAGAGAATAGCACGGCACCTCCAGAGATATACCCGACCAAGATTATTAAACACAGGGTGATAGGCACTGAGACGCGCGGCTTTTCGTAGTCCAAGTCGTCTCGCATGTCGTCCGGTATCGTTTCTATTTGTACGTCCTCTTCCGGTGGCATGTGCAATTTATCCTGGATGCCCGGTTCCAGGGCGTTCTGGTGCGGGTTATGGTGGTGCGGGTGGTGCCGATTTGGCGAATTATGGGCGACAATGTGGTGGACGCGGTAATTCTCGGCGTGACGTCTTCGTCGATACGGGTCGCTCGTTTTACACGTGCAAACGCGACCGTAAACGTAGCGGAAGGCCTTGGCCAAAATGTCGCCGATGTTAGTTAGGTACAGAAGCATCAACGGGATGCCAACGATTGCGTAGATGATTGTAACAATTTTTCCCCAGTCGGTTCTCGGCGCGATATTGCCGTAACCTTTAGAAATATAACGGGGTAGGTTTCCAAATAGAGAGACATTGTCAGAACCCGATACACTTATTAAATATGTAAGGACAAACGAAACCCTGCAGGCGTGCAAACGTGTAGATCAAAATACAACAAAATCGTGCAAAAATTGAAGTAAGATTTTACGGGTATCGTACTGTTTATAGATCACGATAATTATCGTACCAAATCTGCATTAAGTAATTTTACGAAAACGACCGCGCGAAAGTTATTTTAAAGCACGAGAATCAACTGTATGTTCAACATTACATTCAAGAGATCAAAATTGATGAATTTCTATTTTAAAGTCATATTTCGCCTATTGACTCCTGACTAAATATCTCCTTATAGTGATTTGGAGTTAAATGAGCGCGTTATAT
The DNA here is from genome assembly GCA_963920705.1 of Odiellus spinosus. NCBI lineage: Eukaryota > Metazoa > Arthropoda > Arachnida > Opiliones > Phalangiidae > Odiellus > Odiellus spinosus. Next base: position 21,723,925 of record OY987233.1, on the reverse strand, counting down.
AAAACTATTAATTATCTACTAACTGTAAGCGTTTTGACATAAATCCATCCAGCTTTGAAAATATACCCATTTGATGTTCGATATACGACATTATCGGATAACTGGAAATTGGAATATTCGGCCCAAATATTAAACCATTTACAAGAAGCGGCACTTATCCTTTAACACTCTTTATAACAGCTATTGATAGGTCGTTTTTTTAGGCTTAACACTTTTACGGAAAAAAAGTATTACTACCTAATAGAATACTTAATAGCTAAAGAAAAAAAAATAATAAAAAGAGTAGACTTTACGTAGAACCCCTTCTGATAGCCATATAAACCTTCAATAGCTTTAAAAGGTCATAAAGAAATTTTTAAGCCTTTGCAAAACACCCAAAAGATTGTATAGAAAAATATAAAAAAAAGAGCTAAGATCTTTGGGTACTAGAAAAATTCAAAAACAAGTTGTTTCCCGTCAAATAATATATGTTTAACACACACATACGGTGGGATATTATTGGCCATAAAAGTGCCACACTCATTGGCTGAAAGAAATTCAGAATCTACAAGAATCCAGCTATCTTTAATCAAGAAGGATCAGATAAGGAGAGGAAAAGTGGGAACGGCGCGGCTCCTACTGCGTCGGCCTAAACTCCCACTCTGGGAGAACGGGGGACAGACGGGGGTAGAGATGCTTCGTGGTAAATTGTTGTCACGTGGGTAAAACGAATCCTTTACGAGACGCGCTAGCTAGCGACCACGTGACAACAGTTTACCTCGAGAATTTCCTATCCCCCCTTTTTCCACCAGAGTGGGTGGTTGGCTCTTCTCTCTCTAACTCAACGCAGCCCCACTTTTCCTCTCCTTATCTGATCCTTCTTGCTTTAATAAAGGCGCAACCAGCGTAACTCAAATGTTTCTAGGTAAACTACAACGAGTACAATATCATAATATTCAACGCAAAACTAAGTTTGGGTGAGGCTAAAAACGACTAAGCAGGAAAGCAAAAAAACGCCTAGGGAATATATACGTGTATATTTTGGGATTCGCGATGCTAAAAGAAATGGAGAAAAAGTGATGGGAGCCATTTTACAAAATGGGCATAAGTGTCAGCTTTCAATCGATTGTGACTTTTCCAATTACTCTCTCCTTCATTTTATCCATCTTTCAAAAAATAGGGGAAACCCTAGCTTCGCTTACAACCAAATCCAAACAGGAAGAATTCGTAGTTCATCTCAGAGTCAAAGTTCAATATCTGAGATTGATATATAACAAACAAGAATACGTACACTAATTATATAATATTTTAAATGAAGAGTTCATATCTAAAACCACTATGATCAGAAGCCGATGAAACCCTCCTTTGAAGTCTATTACTCCCGGGTCTTGTCTACCCCTCTCTGTATGGGTTAGTTTCAAAAAGCGCGATTCGTACGCCTCCTAACGGTAGATATTTTCGGAGCGGGAGTTCGTCGATCGAATATCTCTAGCAGCCTCGGAGTTCGTCAAAAAAAAAAAACGTCGTCGTTTGTGGAGAGAGAGAGAATTTCCAATTTTCCGTAGACAGGGGGGTATGAAGTAGGACCCCTCCGATCTCGTAAAATTGTGATTTTTACCATACAGAGAGGAGCGCTATATCGAACATTAGAGTAGTAAACTTCAAAGGAGGGTTTCATCGGCTTCTGCTATGATCTCAATATGAAGAGGGACTTAAATTGTTTTTTCTTTTGTTGCCTCAGTTCAGTTCAGTTAAGTTGTATCCCCATGTTGGTCCCTTTTGGATCTGGGAGCTAAAAGGAGAGACGCGAGGGCGTAGATTCTAGGTTTAGAGTGTACCCCTTTTATTTGGCTTCCTAACCTAACTAGAGGTTTATAGCTCCACCTGGAGTTGCCTGTTGAAATTTTTATTTATTTATGTATCTGTCTATTTCATAATTTCATTCAAAAATCGAATGATTTAAATGGAACAGCTTTTTATTTTTTTATTTATTTATTTTTTTCAGAATCGAAAATTAGTATTTTTCTTGGGCAAAATGATTCGTAAAATATATTTAAATCATATTTTCCCTTTTAACTTTGCAACAATTTGAATATTCCCATTGAAACGAATCCCTATATATATGAAAAGATGGAGGGATGGAAATTGGAAAGAGAGTTGCTGGTAATTTTCAAGATGCTCTAGATTTTGGGTTTGAACAGATTGAAGTTAAATATTTCATTCTTCTCGAGATATACGATATATACGTGTGGCGATAGTGAACGGGCTTTTATTTCAAAATTGATACGTTTATATTTTGAGAACAAAATTGTAGTAAGTGATTAACGTTGTAAGGGTTGTAGAAACCTAGTTTTGGATGTTACAAGTTCAAGAATGGGTCGGTTATTATACTCGGGAGATTTACAAGCTTATGATTAAAGTCAAATTTATAAGATGAAAGGGCTCCTTCATTTTAAAAATAAGATCTTATCTTCAATCGAGATGACCCAATTTTAGAATATCAAGATTAATAATACAAGTACCTAATAAATTTTAGCGTAATTAACAAAAGGAGTACAGTGTTAAAGTAAATAAATTATAATTGCTAATAAGAATATATAATGATATTTAAAGAATATGGAGTTTAAATGGAAACTACTCTCTCTGGAAACAAGATTTATTTAAGTACTTTTACGAAAAAAACCGCGCGAAATCTCTATCGAGAATTCAACCCTGTAATTACAAATATACTCCCATATATATTGTTTACATATACTAAGAGAGTAAAAATATATATAAATTCCTTATCTTATAACGCGAATAGGGAAATCTTATTATTTTTTTTTTTTTTTGGTAGAAAAAACAACTCTTTATTCAAAGCTTCGCTTTGGCCCCCTTATTCGTATAAGAAGGAGGATGCAGAGCCAGATCAAGGGACGTTCTTAAAGTGCAAAACCAAGTTTTTTTTTTTCCTTCTCAATGCCCGCTTTTCCTCTGTCTCTTAATGTTTAACATGGGATTTCTTTACTGATGTCTGCCCGTGAGGCATTTTGTTCTTTTTTTTTTTTTTTTGCCTAGTCTTCCTGCATCTCTAGCGTAAAACTAACACTGCCAAAGTCCTGAGAGAGAGAGAGAGAGGGGCAGGGAGGGAGAAAAGACTCCAACGAAAGGAAACCATCCTTTCATTTCAAGGGATAATGAACTACTTTTGTTATAATAATATAATTCCAAAATTAACACCTAAAAACAATTTAGGCTCTTTAAGATATTGAATTAGTAAGATAAATTGTCATTCAGAGAAGGGCGTTACCTTTAAATAACGTCATAGTTAAATCATCCAATCAGAACTAAAGTAGTAGATATCAGTAGTTTCAGAAGCCGATGAAACCCTCCTTTGAAGTCTATTACTCCCGGGTCTTGTCTACCCCGCTCTGTATGGGTTAGTTTCAAAAATCGCGATTCGTACGCCTCCTAACGGTAGATATTTTCGGAGCGGGAGTTCGTCGAGCGAATATCTCTAGCAGCCTCGGAGTTCGTCCAAAAAACGTCGTCGTTTGTGGAGAGAGAGAATTTCCAATTTTCCGTAGACAGGGGGTATGAAGTAGGACCCCTCCGATCTCGTAAAATCGTGAATTTTACCCATACAGAGAGGCGCGCTATATGGAACATTAGAGTAGTAGACTTCAAAGGAGGGTTTCATCGGCTTCTGGTAGTTTTAGAAAATTAAATTTGAACAAGCGCCTGTAAAAGTGTTCCAACCTCTAAGCTTCGGTGCTCAGTGTGAAGCCCAACCTATTGCACCTTTAGCTTATGTTTTCTCTGGGTTTTTACGAATACTTGTACAACAACACGCGCTTCTTATGGGCCGATTGAAAACAACGCGGCTTGTTTCAGGCTACATTTTCCCTTTAAGTCGCGATGATTATTATTCGTATCTCGCGCCAAGGCTTAGCTTCGTCGATGTCTTCGTCTAAAATCCTCACAGTAGGAAAAGTTAGCGAGGAATGGAGTTCGGGTTTCCGGGTTTGAAAGCCCGAGGTTAAAGGGAACTTTACTAACTTTTGCGTCTGAAAATTTCGAGATATACGCCGAAGCTATTCTGGGAATTCTGTAAAAGCGAGAAATAGACGCCATGGAAATACTAATGTGATATTTGAACGCGATACAAAGTTTTAACCAAAGAAGGAGTTTGTTTTACGAGGTAAAAACCGGTTTTAAACGATAATTTCGCTCGTTCCTAAGATTAGAAAGCGAATATACGTTATAACGGAGTTTAGAATTGGGTGTTTACGTAACGGTTGTATAAGGAATGCGCCTATTTGGATTATATGGAAGCTATTTTCTTTGAATGGGACACAATCTCACGGAACATGGGAAGTTAATGTCTATAATTAAATCTTTACGAGGTTTCGAGAGCGTACAGTTGGCTGGGAGATCTAAAATTTGTACTATTTGCTCGGATAACGGAAGGAATAGGCGTATTTGAATAACTAATTCGCACGGCCTAGAGTCTTTCTACAAATATAACGTCATTTTAACCAGTATTAAAGCAAATATACGGTTTGCAAATTGTACACTTATTATTTGTATAAAATTAGTAACTTATTTGATAATATATCTATGAGTAACAAATAATCCCTACCTATCTTACTACATACTAAAAGGGAGCCTGAATGGAATAGAGTGTAATACTCATTAACCTAATTTATGGATCTAGAAACAAACCAGATGATCGGTAAATATGGGCCAATGAATCCGTGAGGATGTTTTTAGGTAAGAGTGACGTCATTTTTACTTTTAATTATTAATAGATCAAATGATTCAACAAAATGTAAAATGCCTTTAATTGCGTACTGCTAAGAATTCTCGGCGTCCGCTTCTAAGAATTCTCGGCGTTTGCTGCTAAGAATTCTCGGCGTTTGCTGCTAAGAATTCTCGGCGTTTGCTGCTAAGAATTCTCGGCGTTTGCTGCTAAGAATTCTCGGCGTTTGCTGCTAAGAATTCTCGGCCTTAGCTTCTAAGAATTCTCGGCGTCCGCTGCTAAGAATTCTCGGCGTCCGCTTCTAAGAATTCTTACGCCCTATGTATTATTACTCTTATCTAAACACGACGTTCTGTGTTGAGTACATGTTGGACACATTAAGCCTAACTTACAATCAACCTTGTATATTAATAAAACTCCCAATGGTAGACAGAAGCATACTTGAAATGTTAATTCTTATTTCCATGATTCTTTACATGTTTCGTATCAGACTAAGATTTGGTCATTTTCACCGCGAACCGCCTTTGATTAAAGAACAGTAATGCGGTTTTGTTTCGTTGGGGATGTCCCAACGTTTTACTTAGAAAGGTTAGGCTTAGCGACTAGGGTTGAGAAGTAACGTCTCTCTGGCTCTTAACAACGGATCTAACCAGGGAATATCATCCATTGGGAATCTTATAGAATAAGCGGCGCTAATCTTCGAGACAATTAAGTGTTTTAGGCGCGGGAGGCCAAAGAAAAGGACTCGAAGACCAAACGAAAAAAATAATAAAAAATCGTGGGATTGCTAAGGGATGTGTCTTATCCGCCCCGTACGTGAGCCAATGTACTGTGGTACGGTGACAAAAACGTGGTTGCAGATTCCAAAGACAATGAGGAATTGAGAGCAGAAATATCGTTAGTGCGTAAAAAGTGTTTCATGTCTTAAACTAATTTTTAACGCTTAAAGTTCGTATCTATTAAATCAAATATCACGCGTTTCTTTATAGTTATATTGTTTTTCGTTTTATCATATTTAAATTTATTTTTCAAAATGTTTCTGAGTTGATGTTTTCAAAAAGAAACTTTAAATTTAAAATATAAATATATTCAATTTCCTTCCTCTATGAATTTTACGAAAAAGACGACCATATCACGTGATAGAAAGTAAGCGAATCAACGACAAACTCTATAATAACCACGTGACCATAGTAATGACGTATTATTACGGGATATTTTATTTTAATTCACTTCATTCTTTAGTTTTTTATATTAATTTTAACACCTTTAATTACGATTAAAAATTAAAACCTAGAGCTGAGTTAACGCATTTTTAAATTAAACTTTAAAATTTAAATGAAAAAATATAGATTTAATTTAATTTCGTTTGATTAAATCATATTTTTAATGAAAATTCTACTCGAATTCCATTTAAAACTGAAGAAAAATCTTAAATTTAAAGATGAAGATTGAAAATAAATTCTAATTTAATTCATATTTAATTTTAAACTCTTGAAATTATTTTCAATATCAACAATTGCTATCATTTCTCACCGAGTACTGTAATGGAGAGAAGTATACTGAGAAATATAGAAGATTGGGCCTAGCAGTACCCCAGGTGCCGGGAAGAGTTCGTCGTGTGTGCTAAAGACTTTGGGGAAAGGGAAAAAAAAAAAAGAGATGGTCCGATGGAAAAGGCAGGAAGTAGAAAAGAGGTATTTCTTTCACCGTCACCTTCGTTAGTCCAAATCCCGATGGACATACAGCTACTCAGGGGCTACACTCGTATATCTGGAGCCCAAACTCCTTCTCTGAAGCTTTCCCTATCCTTCCCTCCCAACAGAAGAGGAAGAAAAAAAAAAAAAACGTTTCTTCCCATCCTAGAGAGAAAAAAAAAAGATCCTGAAAATCGAATTTAGTTTTTCGTTTTTTTTTTTAGGCTTAGCTTCTGGCTATAAAACTCACTACAAAGTACGCCTTGCTTTGTATAAAAAAAAAAACCTTGAGTGCGGGAAAGTAAGAGATCGAAAGATTGAAAGCAACGATGTTGTTAAATAACGAACGAAGATCGTGATTTAACCTCATGCTAAGTAATAAGTAAGTACACGTACAAAATACAACTCGCTTCGCTTTTGAGATTACGATTATTCGATTGAAATTTAAACGATTGTTACAAGTTGAATATTTTAAATATATACTAAGTGATTAACGTAGAATTTTAAATTTAATTAGATATTGAGATGATTAATACTTTGGATATTGTAGAGATAAACAGATGTTGAGATGATTAATACTTTGTTTTGTAGAGATAAATAGAGGTTGAGATGAATAATACTTTGTTTTATAGAGATAATTAGATGTTGAGATGATTTTTGTAGAGATAAATAGATGTTGAGATGATTTTTGTAGAGATAAATAGATGTTGAGATGATTTTTGTAGAGATAAATAGATGTTGAGATGATTTTGTAGAGATAAATAGATGTTGAGATGATTTTTGTAAAGATAAATAGATGTTGAGATGATTTTTGTAGAGATAAATAGATGTTGAGATGATTTTTGTAGAGATAAATAGATGTTGAGATGATTTTTGTAGAGATAAATAGATGTTGAGATGATTTTTGTAGAGATAAATAGATGTTGAGATGATTTTTGTAGAGATAAATAGATGTTGAGATGATTTTTGTAGAGATAAATAGATGTTGAGATGATTTTTGTAGAGATAAATAGATGTTGAGATGATTTTTGTAGAGATAAATAGATGTTGAGATGATTTTTGTAGAGATAAATAGATGTTGAGATGATTTTTGTAGAGATAAATAGATGTTGAGATAATTTTTTTAGAGATAAATAGATGTTGAGATGATTTTTGTAGAGATAAATAGATGTTGAGATGATTTTTGTAGAGATAAATAGATGTTGAGATGATTTTTGTAGAGATAAATAGATGTTGAGATGATTTTTGTAGAGATAAATAGATGTTGAGATGATTTTTGTAGAGATAAATAGATGTTGAGATGATTTTTGTAGAGATAAATAGATGTTGAGGTAGTTAATACTTTGTATTGTAGAGATAAATAGATGTTGAGATGATTTAATTCTTTGGATTTTAGATATAAATATAAATAGATATTGAGACAGTTTAGATTGTAGAGATAAATAGATGTTGAGGTAATTAATACTTTGCGAATGTAGAGATAAATAGATGTTGAGATGATTTAATTCTTTGCCTTTTAGATATAAATAGATGTTAAGATAATTTAGATTGTAGAGATAAATAGATGTGGAGACAATAATTTAGATTGTAGAGATAAATATGTGTTGAGATAATAATTAATATTGTAGAGATAATTAGATGTTGAGATAAGAATAAAGATTATAGAGATGAAGAGATGTTGAGATAATAATTAAGATTGTAGAGATAAATAGATGTAGAGACAATAATTTAGATTGTAGAGATAAATAGATGTTGAGATAATAATTTAAATTGTAGAGATAAATATATGTTGCGATAATAATTAAGATTGTAGAGATAAATAGATGTTGAGATAATAATTAATATTGTAGAGATAATTAGATGTTGAGATAAGAATAAAGATTATAGAGATGAAGAGATGTTGAGATAATAATATAGATTGTAGAGATAAATAGATGTGGAGATAATAATTTAGATTGTAGAGATAAATAGATGTTGAGATAATTTAAATTGTAGGGATAAATATATATGGGACAGATTTAAAATATCTTTGCGTTCATATTCTTAGTTGCATACCCGCGTTCTTGGTATATATATTTATATAAAATTTAAATTCTTTTACAAAAATACTATAAAGAAGCCGCGCTCCAATTGTTGTTATAAAGTGATTTTAAAACAACCTACACCGTAATGCGATACATAGCCAATCTAATTTTCTTAAATTTAAGCTAGTAACATGCTTTCTCTCGGAGAGTAACAATTATTTATTACTATTTTATTACCTTTATCTGAAAAACAAGATTTGTTCCAATTTAAATAAGCTTAGCCCTCGATCCTACGAACGTGGAACAGCAATATATTTTCTCTTCCACGAGAGAACAATTTCTGCTTATTTTCTTTCCTTTTTTTTCTTCCAATCTCTTTCTCATTCTATTCCACTTTTGCTTTCCTATTTCTTTATTCTCGAAGCTGTTTAATATTTGAAGAACCAGAGTTTGCCAGAAATAAAAAAAAAAAATAGGAGGCTAAAACGTTGGAGTAGAAATTGAAAAAAACAGAATTTTTTCAGGGGTTTGCGAATAGTAAAATTTAAAACCGAATAATAAATTTGACACGTGATAAGGTCGCTTTCGGGCGGTCTTTTTCGTAAAGGTACTTGATTAAAGTCATATATTTTCGAAAAAATATATTTTTTTAAATTTTCATTCTAACGAGTCAACCCAGACTCCTAGAGATATAAAATTTTGAATGTGGCGTTTTAATTGTACAATAAAAACAATTTAAAATAACCATAGCCCTTATTTTGAACCCTAAAATATGGATATGGAAAAAATTTCAATATCCGCAGAAGTAGATGAAACCCTCCTTTGAAGTCTATTACTCCCGGGTCTTGTCTACCCCTCTCTGTATGGGTTATTCTCAAAAGGCGCGATTCGTACGCCTCCTAACGGTAGATATTATCGGAGCGGGAGTTCGTCGAGCGAATATCTCTAGCAGCCTTGGAGTTCGTCAAAAAAACGTCGTCGTTTGTGGAGAGAGAGAATTTCCAATTTTGCGTAGACAGGGGGGGATGAAGTAGGACCCCTTCTAACTCGTAAAATTGTGAATTTTACCCATACAGAGAGGAGCGCTATATGGAACATTGGAGTAGTAGACTTCAAAGGAGGGTTTTTCATCGGCTTCTGATATCCGCGCAATCTAAATGGATTGAAAATTAATTCCTGACGTAATTAATTCTATTTTTAAAACTTTTTCAACTCCTTTCTGATATAATTCCTCCTTGGCGAAAAGCGACAAAATATAAAATCCTTTTTTTTCTGGTATATACGATCTATGTAACGTTAACCCGCCGCTACGCTGGTCTGACTTGTCGGCCGCGTTTCTACTGATCTGTAAACTATGCAAACTGTTATTCCGTTTGCCCTTGTAGCCTCTCTTCCCTATACGACATCCTCTTTTAGAAATCCAATTGAATCTCTTGAAGTCTCTTTCATTCCGATTTTGCATAGCAAAGTTCTTTTTACCGAAAAACGAAAGACGTTCAAACCGGAGGGCCCCCCAAAAACGCGGTGACCGTCAATCGAAAATCCAACAAAATAGGAGTAAAATAATAATCATATGAATTCGGTCAGAATATATTATGAAATCTGTACTTGCGAAAGCAAGGTTAATCTGATTGGTTCGATTGTATATTTCTGTTACATTTAACTATAACTATAACTAAGTATACTTTCAACAAAGATACAAAAAAACACTTGATATTAGGGTTAACTCCAGGGACGTAAATAAGCGCGAGTCACGTACTGGCCATTGTCCGATAAATTTTCCAAAATGTCCGATAACTTTTTATTTTTAAGAGGGGGTCACTGGACAAATGTCCGATAAAAAAAGTCTTTTTTAATACAGGAAATATAGCATTGTAATTTTGTTAAATGTCCGATAACTTTCGAATTTTTAAGGGGGGGGGGGGTTACTGGACATTTGTCCAATAGTCCTGGTCGATTTGCCGGAAATGGGCCCTTGTCTCATAGCCGCGCCGCCATCATTTTGTAGTAACAGGCTGCCAGACTATTTCTAATTTTATTTCCCACAAACCAAATTCAGTTGTTAGTCCAACGCTTCCTATATGATAAAGTATAGGAGGCGTTGGTTAGTCTGTAGCTATTTTCACACTACAAAAAGATGGCGGACGATCACGTGACAAAAAGTTTTCCCCGCCAAAATTTTCGCGAGGTTCTCTAGACTTCCGGTTTTGGAAATCGACCAGGACTATAAGAAAATTTTCTTATTTCCGTCCCTGGTTAACTCTTTTAGGTGTAGCAGGCACGGATTAATTCGTATCGAGCGCGCTATCTATGTAAGGGAAGGTTACTAGCGACGCCTGTTTCTAAAATTCTCCAATTTTTCTATCATTTGGCTTCTTTCCAGCCACAGCGAAGGAAATTCTTTCAAATCGATTTCGCGAAGAACCCACGCTCGGCTTTCTTTCCTATTCTAACATTCTTTCGCATTTTTTATTTATTTTTTCAGCACGAAATAAAATTGGGATGGTCACGATAGTTTCATACAATATCTTAGACAATGGGTTTCGAGTTTAGCAAGTTACTAGTTCAAAATGATGACTTTTTCCTTGAATTTCAATTTATATTTGAAAGAAGTGGCCAATTTCCGGGGGGAAATCGAGCCGTGACTATATCACAGGTCAGAGAACTATAAAACATCATTTTTTGAAAGAGTTCCTATATATTAATATAAACAAGTGGGTCACAATATGGAGTTATATTATGTTTAATATCAAAAGTAAATCAATTTATTAAATAAAAGTAAACAACGCTCCATAGTTATTATTAATTTTTTGATTTCTAATATGTTATCAAAACAAACTTTCAGAGCGCATCATTGGACCATTCCTTTTACCAGAAGCCGATGAAACCCTCCTTTGAAGTCTACTACTCTAATGTTCGATATAGCGCTCCTCTCTGTATGGGTAAAATTCCCAGTTTTACGAGTTAGAAGGGGTCCTACTTCATACCCCCCTGTCTACGGAAAATTGGAAATTCTCTCTCTCCACAAACGACGACGTTTTTTTGACGAACTCCGAGGCTGCTAGAGATATTCGCTCGACGAACTCCCGCTCCGAAAATATCTACCGTTAGGAGGCGTACGAATCGCGCTTTTTGAAACTAACCCATACAGAGAGGGGTAGACAAGACCCGGGAGTAATAGACTTCAAAGGAGGGTTTCATCGGCTTCTGCTTTTACAGATATATTTCCTGGAAATATATATATATACCAATATGAATATATATATATATATATATATACACCGATGTAAAAATAAGTATCCATCCAAGAGCTATATATATTTCTCCAAACTCGCCCTAATTCCAAGACGGAAAAATATCAAATCCCATATATAGAATTTTCATTACTTTTCGCTCGATATATTCCAGGTACTACTTTTCTATCAAACCTGGGAGTTTCGTTCGTACCTGCGCAATTAAGATTCAAGAAAACATCTATAGAAAAACTGAATTTTTTACGTATTTTAAATATTAGTACCGCCTTAATGACTGCCCTATTTTAAATATTATTCCTTTCCCCTTAATTTATCAATGATGTATGGTTTAATTACGCCTCATCCACCATAAAAAAATTGCAAATAAATATTAAACTAGAAATAAATTTAAAACTTACCCGAAAAATAGGATTAACTGAATTTCGTCGCGTTGAAGAGTCAGCGACCAATGGACGTCTCGCCTTAAGATCTCGTCTTAACGACGGACCTTTCCACATTGGTTGAAAACCCTTCAATGCGAAGAAATTCAGAATCTGAATAAATCCAGATAAGCCTTTTTTCCTGATAACTTTTAAATTTATTTCTAATTTAATTTTTGTTTGTAATTTTGCTTTAAGAAATCAATAAAAATAGCTAATTAGTTTAAATTGAAACGTTAATTTGTTAAATATATATTAAATATATCTGTCGGTGTTGGAAGATACGCGCAATCTGTTAAATAAGTGTGATCAGAGGTATATAATAACCCCCTTCGGGGGGAAGTATGAAAGGTAGGCAAAATCGACGAACAACGAGTGCCCGGCGTAAATCGCGGCGGATCGACACACCGCTTTACTCCCAAAAAATAGTTACACCATTTTGAACCTCACTAAATTTCCCTACGCGCGCTTCCGGAACTCGCGAGCAGAAGTCAACCTTCGACTCCATTTTAACAGACAGCCTGACTCCCGAGACAGGAAGTTCTAAGCACAAATCGAGCCGTCTTGTTTATACAAAGACCATTTACTAGAGTAGCGACATTGAGAAGTCCAGCGCGAGCTAGTGGCCAAGATAGTCAGCAGTGGGCTCTTGTTGTTCGTGATTTTTAGCATTGGTAGTATAGGGGCTTTCATACTTCCCCCCGAAGGGGGTTATTATATACCTCTGGTGTGATGAAACTAAAAATGATTCTTCAGTAAAAGATTTACAATTTTCTAGTTCGAACAAATACTTGAAAATGATTTGGAGGAATGCATTTTATGGGAATATTCGTGTTTCGTAATATTATACCCAAAGGGGTCAATGTTTAAATATTAAAGAATTTTTCTGGAGGATTGATTTTATATATATAACTCGAGTTGGGGTTGGGGGGGGGGGGGGGGAGGGGGTTACGCGCTGATATTTCACCATAAATTCCTATGGATTGGTCTCGTAAAATATATAGAAATAAATTTTTCTACTTTTTGAATTGAATATTTCAAATTTATCATAAAAATATCAAGGGCTTTAGGTTTCTAAAGAAAAAAAATTAATATAAAGGTTGAAAGAAAATATAAACACGCTTATTTTCGATTCATTTAATAATAACAACGTTTCCTGCACTTTTCTGCCATTAGAGGGCGTCACAAAATGTTTAAAAAAAAGTAAAAGTTTCATTAATCTTTGGATTAAAAACCATGGGGGTTAGTAAATTTTGTAAAATTTGTACACTGACTGACTACAGCCGTTGGTAGTGCTAATTACGTAGTTAATTACTTAATCACTATAGAATGGCTTAGGTTCATTTGCTCGACTTCCAATTGATCGACAAAGGAGTCCGTTTGATCGACTACCGTTTGATCGACTCCCATTTGATCGACTCCCATTTGATCGATTCCCATTTGATCGACAAGCCATTCCAATTGATCGACAGCCCAGTTTTTTAGCGAGTAACGAGAATAGGTCAAAGTTTTTTTGCAAGAAACTATTAAAGGTTAAATTATGGTATATAAATAAGAACTAATTCAAATAGGTTAGGTTAGGTTAGGTTAGGTTTGGGTTAGGTTAGGTTGGTTAATCTATTTATAATCGTTATTACGAAGTTGACCAATTGGGAAACGATCAAATGCACCCTTTGTTGTCGGTAATTTGGGATTAGGCATCAATCATTTGATCCCTTTGTCGATCGTTTGGGAGTCGATCAAGTGGACCTCTTGTCGATCATTTGGGAGTCGATCAAGTGGACCCTTTGTCGATCATTTGGGAGTCGATCAAGTGGACCTTTTGTCGATCATATGGGAGTCTATCAATTGTGAGTCGATCATTTGGGTGTCGATCAAGTGGACCTCTTGTCGATCATTTGGGAGTCGATCAAGTGGACCCAAATCCTATAGAATATGGTACCCCAATTATCTATGGCAACAACGATCTCGCCATCTAGCGGCGTTTTAAGAAACTCAACTGAAAAATTGAATTTTTGGGATAAATATGATTGGTCAGATTTTATCTTTATTAAAATTGAAATTTAACCACACTTTAAAATTAAATTTAAACACTTAATAATTCCTACAGTGTCCCTTTAAATTTGAAACACCTTAGACCCAATTACCTTTAAGTTTATGATCACATCGACAGTAATTTATACTTTTTTTTAACAATGATGAGATCATTTATATATAGAGTTTTCAATTGGATAGGTTTGACGCTAGATAAACCTCGCCAAGGCTTAATTCCTTATATTTACCAATACTTAAAAGGGATTTGGCAGCAAATGACGCCCGAAGCGTCTTACGAAAAAGAGGGAGGACAATATAATTCCAAAGCCAGTGCGGAGATGGAGGGCCTAACTTTAATTCCAAGCTTATTTCGCAGCCACCCGTTACGAAAAATTTCCCTCTCCACTCATCACTACACCATTCGAACTTCGACGCGAACGACCTCAAATCGATCCGCGATGCAAAGCCACGGATACGCGGCGCGCCAATGGAAATGATACGCTTTAAAGAAGTGAATTAAAGCTTCTCAATAAAAAGGTTATTGGGACACTTGGAGCTAGACATCTTTTTGGTCTTTAAATTAATTTATAAAGTTTGTGAAAATTTGAATTCTAGAAAATATAAATTCGGACCAATCAGCCTTTAACAGTGCTTGTAATGTCTTTACACCCAATTTCCCTCTGAAATCTTTGTTTGAATAAAGTCGGAAGCCGATGAAACCCTCCTTCGAAGTCTACTACTGTAATGTTCCATATAGCGCTCCTCTCTGTATGGGTAAAATTCACAATTTTACGAGATCAGAGGGGTCCTACTTCATACCCCTCTGTCTACAGAAAATTGGAAATTCTCTCTCCCCACAAACGACGACGTTTTTTTGACGAACTCCGAGGCTGCTAGAGATATTCGCTCGACGAACTCCCGCTCCGAAAATATCTACCGTTAGGAGGCGTACGAATCGCGCTTTTTGAAACTAACCCATACAGAGAGGGGTAGACAAGACCCGGGAGTAATAGACTTCAAAGGAGGGTTTCATCGGCTTCTGATAAAGTATTTCAAAATTAGGCCTTTTTTTGAAATCTCCCTCCCTTTTACTTTTAATTTTCAATTTAAACTAATTTGCCATTATCACCGACTCGCCTAGTGGCCTAGACTCTAGAGAAGCGAGAGATTCTCGAGAGAATCAGAGATGGAAATGGAAATAGAGAGACTCAATTTAATGATGATGCCAGAATTTATCGTTTTCCCCGGTGCAGCGGGAATACGCGCTTGTGTTATCTGAATATATATATATCGTGGGAAGCTGTTACAAATCGGAAAATTCCGAATCAAACCCTGCAGGAAAGAGAAAATATTGAAATGTTCATTTTTAATTTATGCGTAACCTTTTGGGTCAGCAAACAAAGCCCGGCAGCCAATTGGCGTTCGGAAAAGCAAGAATTTATTGGTTTCTCGCTTTTGTTTCTTCTTTGAAATATATTCCTACCCTTTCAGATAACTTATATAGTTTATAACTTAATTATTCTATAGAAAAGTAATTAATGCCATATACGCAAACATAAGCTATGATTACAGATATCCGAGCGACTAGAGTAAATATTAAAATCAATGCAATATATTGAAATATCGAAGAATTTCTAGGAATAAGGATGAAAGAAAATATTTGAATTCCATTCCTATCTACAGGGAAAGTTCAAATCACTGTAGCGTAAAAGGGGTGGTAGTATTTTAAGTGGTCAATCATCCCGTTGAAAATATAATTTTAAAATAATCTACTTTCGAATGATGTAATCGGTTTATGCCTAGGAGAACTTGTGGCGAGACAGGATTTTATTATTGCAAAATAATCAAGGGAATGTCTTCTTTCGAATGGTGCTATCGGTTTCTGCCTAAGAATCTCTATGGCTTAGGTTCATTTGCTCGACTTCCAATTGATCGACAAGGAGTCCGTTTGATCGACTACCGTTTGATCGACTCCCATTTGATCGACTCCCATTTGATCGACAAGCCATTCCAATTGATCGACAGCCCAGTTTTTTAGCGAGTAACGAGTATAGGTCAAAGTTTTTTTGCAAGAAACTATTAAAGGTTAAATTATGGTATATAAATAAGAACTAATTCAAATAATAATTATTCCGTGAAAATGGGTCAGAGTACTCGTTTGTCGGTTAGGTTATGTTAGGTTAGGTTAGGTTGGTTAATCTATTTATAATCGTTATTACGAAGTTGACCAATTGGGAAACGATCAAATGCACCCTTTGTTGTCGGTAATTTGGGATTAGGCATCAATCATTTGATCCCTTTGTCGATCGTTTGGGAGTCGATCAAGTGGACCTCTTGTCGATCATTTGGGAGTCGATCAAGTGGACCTCTTGTCGATCATTTGGGAGTCGATCAAGTGGACCTCTTGTCGATCATTTGGGAGTCGATCAAGTGGACCCAAATCGTTTCTATAGACATATATTCTGGCTTGTTTTGTAATTTCGGTCGTTAATTGAAGCCAATAAATTGTTTTATGATTAAATGTTCGTATTTAAGCTTAAATGAACTTCAGACATCTATTTCACTTCGATCTAAACTCTATTATATAACGAGTTTCATTCAACGAGTCGAAAACAACGTAGAATAAAAAAAAAACGCGTTGGCCTAATTGCATAACGTACCGTAAATTAATTCAACCTAGCGTCAAGACGAAAGTTCAAGTGATGTTGTCACTATTTTTTCTAAGGCATATTCGTAATATCAGAAGCCGATGAAACCCTCCTTAGAAGTCTATTACTCCCGGGTCTTGTCTACCCCTCTCTGTATGGGTTATTCTCAAAAGGCGCGATTCGTACGCCTCCTAACGGTAGATATTTTCGGAGCGGGAGTTCGTCGAGCGAATATCTCTAGCAGCCTCGGAGTTAGTCAAAAAAAAACGTCGTCGTTTGTGGAGAGAGAGAATTTCCAATTTTCCGTAGACAGGGGGGATGAAGTAGGACCCCTTCTAACTCGTAAAATTGTGAATTTTACCCATACAGAGAGGAGCGCTATATGGAACATTGGAGTAGTAGACTTCAAAGGAGGGTTTCATCGGCTTCTGCTAATTTTTTTAGTTTTTTTCTACGCTTTATAATAGCCACACGATCATAAAGTATTGTGGGAAATTGTAAAAATTGCAATTATTAAAAATATATTGATGTTCCAATAATATTTATATACGATTTAAATATATATTTTAAATAATTATTTAATTATGTTTCCGAAAATTTTATTTAAATTTCATTTAGAGCTGATGAAAAATCTATGACAACCTCACTTTAAAAAAAAAAAAGGAAAAAAAAAAGAGCTCACTTGACAAATTTGGCACAAATTGAATATCTTATTTTTTGCCTGATTCGAGATTTTCCGCTCGAAAAGACTATATTCCTGTTTTAAAAGAAGTTGAACTGCTTTTCTTCATACTTAATGTAATATTACGTATCAATCCGCTTAGTTTTAGGCTATGGTGCAAACGTATCTTGATATAATGAAGTATCGCGCGTCACCCCATCCCTCACCGAAGGCGCCCGCCAACATGGATTTTTTTAAGAATAAATATATTTTTTTTTAATCTTTCATTCTAATAAAATTTAAAATTTTTGAATTCTTTTGATGGCTATTCATGATGGATTCTTTAGACCAGTTATCAAATTAAATCGCAAGCCTGAATTAATTTTAATAAACGTAGGGAAAACGTTTGAAAAACACGATAATAAATTATATCAATTAAACCTTTTTGTTGTTGTTTAAAAGAATGTTGAGAAGTTTTTGAAAATTATCATATTCATATAAAAATCAATTAATATTAATTTACAATGTCCGTGCGTGCATACGTCTGTAATCTTTTCCAGAATGTTCTAGAAGGTTTAGAACATTCTAGAAAGGTCTAGAAAAGTCTAGAAAGGTCTAGAAAGGTCTAAAAAGGTCTAAAAAGGTCTAGAAAGGTCTAGAGAGGTCTAGAAGGGTCTAAAAAGGTCTAAAAAGGTCTAAAAAGGTCTAGAAAGGTCTAGCAAGGTCTAGAAAGGTCTAAAAAGGTCTAAAAAGGTCTAGAAAGGTCTAGAAAGGACTAGAAACGTCTAAAAAAGGTCTAGAAAGGTCTAGAAAAGTGTAGAAAAGCCTAGAAAGGTCTAGAAATGTCTAAAAAGGTCTAAAAGGGTCTAAAAAGGTCTAGAAAGGTCTAGAAAGGTCTAGAAAAGTGTAGAAAAGTCTAAAAAGGTCTAGAAATGTCTAATAAGGTATAAAAGGGTCTAAAAAGGTCTAGAAAGGTCTAAAAAGGTCTAGAAAGGTCTAAAAAGGTCTAGAACAGTCTAGAAAGGTCTAGAAATGTCTAAAATGGTCTAAAATGGTCTAAAAAGGTCTAAAAGGGTCTAGAAAGGTCTAGAAATTTCTAGAAAGGTCAAGAAAGGTCAAGGAAGGTCAAGAAAATTCGAGAAAGGTCTAGAAACGTCTAGAAAATTCTTGAAAAATCTATAAAATTCTGTAAAAAGTTCTGGATAAAGTTAATTAAAAAATGCTTTTCAATTCACGAAATTTCACCTTGATAATCTTGCATTCAGAACTTATTTAAAACTACTGTTTACATCTATTTTAAGATGTCTATCAGGATGAAGATAATGTACTACTACTCCAATCTGTAAACTATATATGTAGGATTCTTATTACTCCGCTTTCGGAGAAATCGGAAAAGTAGTTCTTAATTTTCTTGGAAAGGATATCGCTCCGCGGTAAATTCGGGGCTTATATATAAGTGAATTAAGCATTTGGAGCCAACACTTTGGCCGAGTGCTACAAATATCAGTGGTAAATAAAACAAAGCCAGCGTATGACGGAGTAAGGTAGCGGGAATGAAGTCTTACCCACCTAAAAATAAGATAGTCTAGACTAAAGCATTTAAGAAGGGGGCCTAAAGCGAAAAATTGATTATGTACAGAGTGTTAACAAACACAGAAAACAATTAAATTTATTTAATAATTGCTTTCCATCATTAGAGGACATCTTAATTAGATTTTAATCGTCTTTAAATTAAGTTTTAACTCGGAATTAAAGTCTATCATTGTTAATTTCTCTATCAGTGTTAATTAATGATGATTAATATTTAAAAATGGGAAATATAAAATTTACATATTTATTTTATCGGCGCTTGTCTAGACTTAATTAAAAAAGTTTGATGATCTATTTAAATATTTAAAGTGAAAGGGAGGATGCAACCTAACAACAAGTGATTTTTTATCGATTCCTTATTGTTTAAATAGGCCTAATCCACTATTTAAAAAAAATTACAAATAAATATTAAACTAGAAATAAATTTAAAACTTACCCTGAAAATAGGCTTAGTGGGATTCATGGAGCTCCTCGCGTGTAAGGTCTAGCGACCAATCGCGCGCGACGTAAGTCTCGTGGAGATCTCGCGCGAACGACGGGCCTTTTCTCATTGGTCGCTAGACCTGACACGGACGCGATTCAGGATCTCCATGAATCCAGCTAAGCCTACTTTCAGGGTAAGTTTTAAATTTATTTCTAGTTTAATATTTGTATTGTAAACTTTTTATCGATGGATTAGGCCTATTTAAACGATAAGCAATCGATAAAAAAACCACTTGTAATTAGGTTGCATTCTCCCTTGAAGGGAAAATGCAACCTAATCCAACTATGGATGTATAAAGAGCTAACGTTCATGGATATTGCACTCGAACCTTCTGTAAGGCATTTTCAGTAGATCGTGATTTCGGATAATTTCGTCCGCTATCGACGGCGGAAGTGTGGCGCTTTTTTTGGGAAATTTTGGCGAAACGAATTTTCTGTTTTATAAATTGTCGTTTACACGTTCTGCCGTTTTTCAATTTCAAATGTGACGTAATGTCACACTTCCTGTCTAACGACAAACATCGTTACTAGATGGCGCCAGTTAACATCGCGAATTCTGTTTACGCGTTCTTCTCGGAGTGCAATATCCATGAACGTTAATTCTTTATACATCCATGATCCAACAGTTTAATATTGTCTGTAATTTTTTTTACTGGTGTATTAGGCGTATTTACTTCAAATCTAGTTAAAATAAATCATTATTTAACGAAAATTAATATTTCTGTATTAATTTAACACCCTGTACAGAAAGCACTTTTATTCGTCTTCAACGACAAAAGCATTCGTAGATTTGACGCGCGACCCTTTTCCTAAGACTCTATATAGCTCTTGGGCACCGCGCCTTAGAGAGATTGCCCAAGATACGGATCGATACGAAAGAAGCTCCCGTGGCCCGAGTCGGCTTCTTCGAAGACGCGACTCATTTCTATGACCCAGTCGATATAAAGTTTCATATTTTAGCGTTCGTCTAGAGAGCGATGTGGTTGAACCGGCGCTTGAAACAAACGAGAACCAATAAGATAAAGCTCTACCAAACCCAAAAGCTATCTCGCGAAGAAACGTAATTACCTTTAAAATGAATAGAAGACGCCTTTGTGTTTGGTAAAGATTTAGATTAAAAATATGAAGAGAACTGATCCGTTTTTCTCGCGATAAACGTGATCGAAAATTGGACCACAGAAGCGTCCAATGGGAATTGACGAGTACTACTTTTTGTTCTTAGGAGATATATCATCGCGTATCAATCCGCGTCTTTATTTCCTTTGGTAAACTCTCACGGAATAAATAAAATAAAAAAATATATAATTTTTTTCACAGAATTACCAAAACTAGAATTATAATTATTGGGAAAAACCCTAGACCAAATTTTGCTGCACAAATTTAGTTGTAAAACAAGCCCCTAATGCAATTTTCTGGTCTTCACGCTATCTATGAAGTTTTAATTAATTTTCTTTTAATTAAATATTCAAATTAAATGACGTAATTCTCAAATAAAAAAGAGACACTAAGGGGTGGAAAAAGAACTAATCTTTACGGTTTTATTTATTCTACAGCGGGATTATAAACCTATTTAGTTGTTATAATATTATTAATCATAAATCAATTAATTTTAATCAGGATATCATCCATTATTATCTGTCTAGAGATTAGTAATAGAATTAATATTAACTAGATTAACAAAATTCCATTCGCGAAGAATTAGGCCTAACTTAACTTGTGAAAATGGAGTTAATAATTTATCTGACCTCCTATTGGTCAGTTTGAAAGTAGACGATTGTACAATAAAATTGCAATTTTTGAATCAGCTAAAATTTTACATATTTCACGATTCGTTTTTCAGAAAAATCGCGTAGTCTGAACAAGTCTTTAGATATCCAATTATAATCCTAGGCACCAAGACGAAAACGTTTATATCCATCGTAAATTCGATAGGAAGGTTTAAGAGAAATATAATTAGGACAAACGTGATTATTATAATGAAATGGGATTAAAATTCCATTTGAAATAATTCCTTCGATATATACTAATTAATTTAAAATCCTTAATTAGACCTACTTTAATATATTTCGTGGATTGAAATTTAAATAATTAAATATAATTTAGGGTTAATTGGATTGAAATAGGAGTCAACAATAATTACGTATTAATTACAGTACCTGATAATTAATTAATATTTGTGATTTTGAAAAGGTTAATGTGTTAAAAACAACGCGTGGATGAATATCAAATGTCCAAGTTACTGATTAAATATATTAGTTCAAGAAACAAATACAGCTAAGCCTAAATCTAATTACGAATCTTTCGTTACTTTCTAGTGACCAAGAAGAAGAAAATAATATATTAATTAAAAAAATCCAAGGCGTAATTAATTAATTATACCCAATCCTAAATTACATCAAAAAAATTACTGCTTAGTTATATTTAAATTATTTGAAATGGAAATTAAATGCGTATTTAAATTAATTAAGATTTATAGAAATAAACTGGTTTTGCGTAACTAAAAAAAAATCAAACGCCTCTACAACAATTGGTAGACATAGAAGCTTTACACAAAATTGTAAAATACATTCCATTATCATTTTCAACACCTTTAATACTTGAGATTTAGTTATATCTATGTTCTATTTTCTTAGGGATAAAGGTAGCCCAGCTTTAGGTATGTTGAAAATGAAGGGTGGAACATAAAAGATCAATCTTAGAGGAAAGATTGAAGGATTCAAAGACTGACTGACAGTTTTCACTTAGATCGAGACGTCTGAACAGAGCTGTAGTCCTAGAGTTAGGCTTTTAAAGCTAAAAATCGTATTTTTAGGCTTGAAGTTTAAGCACGGACGAAAGATACATATGGAGATCCAAACGCGAGGAAAATGAGGCCTATTTTTACCTCGCTACCGGCAAGAAGGATCAGATAAGGAGAGGAAAAGTGGGAACGGCGCGGCTCCTACTGCGTCGGCCTAAACTCCCACTCTGGGAGAACGGGGGACAGACGGGGGTAGAGATGCTTCGTGGTAAATTGTTGTCACGTGAGTAAAACGAATCCTTTATGAGACGCGCTAGCTAGCGACCACGTGACAACAGTTTACCTCGAGAATTTCCAATCCCCCCTTTCCACCCGAGTGGGAGGTTGGCTCTTCTCTCTCTAACTCAACGCAGCCCCACTTTTCCTCTCCTTATCTGATCCTTCTTGCTACCGGTTAAGTTAACTCTAAGAAGAACCAAATTTTAGTAAATAGGTTGTTGTCCAAGTTTACTTAGAAATTAAAATTATGGTCTGTTTCAGAAGCTCACGTAAAATTATTATTAAATCAGAGTAAATTCAAAATAAATTAACCACTCTAAAATTTTCACTATTTAAAACTAGAATAATTAATGAAATATTTAATTAAATTGTTTAATCGAACCTCGAGAGATTAAATTAAAATAATAATTATTTTTAAAAACGTATTTTTCATCAATCTATTAATTATTATTATCGTTTTAAATCAAGAAATCAATAACGCTACTTTTTAACTTACGGCAGACACGCACGATAAGTCCTATATACGACCAATAACTGTAATCCTCCGTAGAAACAAGAATTTTACAATAGTTTCCCAACAATAAATAAGATTTTGACATTATTAACATTATTTGACACTAAAAGGGTATATCTAAGCTACCTGGAAATAAGTAAAGAGATATTTCCAATGATAAAAAGAACCTTTTAGCTTTGACAATGCTGTCAAACCAAGGTAAAATAAAATTGGCTTAAAATTTGAGCTTATTTTTACAGTTTTTTTTAGGAGCTAACCACACTCGACAGTTGTCATCGGATAAAAAAAGATAAAGGATAAAGGTTGGATATATTCCTGAAGAAAGAGTTAATACTAAAACGTGTGAAAATCAGGTACCATTCATATTTCACTTACTGTAGGTATATAGCCTTACCCGTATTAACTTTAACTACACGAATAAGGTACGAAGTCTGGCGTTGGTTTCTTAAATAAAATTCAAAATGAGTTTGCATCAAGGACAAAGGTAAGGATACTCATTATCTCTAAGGTATGTATTCCGAAGTTAAGGTGTCGCGTCCATTGACAAATCAAAAGTTTCTATAGACTTTCTTACGCTCTATAAAACCTTGTTTAAAATCCAAGTCTACCCCCCAAATCCAATGTAGACCGACCATTAACAAGCATTTCCTTTCAAAATGTTGTTGGAAAAAATATATATATATTTTTTTTACACTTAAATTCACTTAGATTGTTCAATAGAAACAAAGCTGTATTCATATTTAAGCGTCTGCTATGAAATAAAATTATGAATTATGAAGATAACATTGTTTTAAACACGCTGTGAACGGATTAGATGATTATAATCGTGTCAAGAGTGTTAAAATTAATGTAGTTTTAATTGGAAACAAATTTAAATATTCAAAAGTAGACTTGTACATAATTTTAAAAGTTTAACTATAGTAATTTGTTCATTTTTAAAATTTGGTGGTAATTTAAGGTTTAAAGGGAGAATGCAACCTAATTACAAGTGATTTTTTTATCGATTCCTTATCGTTTAAATAGGCCTAATCCATCGATAAAAAGTTTACAATACAAATATTAAACTAGAAATAAATTTAAAACTTACCCTGAAAATAGGCTTAGCGGGACTCGTGGAGGTCCTGAATCGCGTCCGTGTAAGGTCTAGCGACCAATGAGCAAAGGCATGTCGTTCACGCGAGATCTCCACGAAACTTACGTCGCCTGCGATTGGTCGCTAGACCTTACACGCGAGGAAAACAGGACCTCCATGAATCCCACTAAGCCTATTTTCAGGGTAAGTTTTAAATTTATTTCTAGTTTAATATTTGTTTGTAAATATTTTCAGTAGTGGATTAGGCCTATTTAAACGATATGGAATCAATAAAAAATCACTTGTAATTAGGTTGCATTCTCCCTTTAAATAATCGCTCTTTCAAATGGTGTAAATTTTCATTAGAATTAATTTATCCAAAGATAAATTAAATGTTAATTTTACTTTTAAATACGAATAAATTGTTATTAGATAAAGATCCAATCTTTTTAATATCCATATTAATTTATTTAATATCGGAATTAAAATATTTTTGGTAAACAACCAATTAATTGGAAAATAAAATATCTGAAAAATTTGAACTATATTTTATGTCGCTTTCACACACGATTTGAAATATGCAATAGGCTTTAAATATACTGAATATTAAATTTGAAATAGGTTAAATATAAAAATAGCGTCTAAGCTTCCAATCCGCTTTATCGACTTTTGAACTTTTTCCCACCATAAACCTTTTTTTTTTTATTTTTTTTTTAAATCTTGGACGAGGAAGCTCGACTATGAGAACGAAACGTGGTTTTACTATTGAAATAGAGATTTAAAGCGTATCTTACATTTTGGACGCGTGTGATTTTATTTTTAGCTTTCAACTATATATATTTAGAGTTTTTTTTTTTTGACAGATGAGAGACGTTATGGAACGTACACGTCATCGTATTGTATTGAATTCTATTGTTGAGCTATTCAAAAGAGAATTACGTATACATACGATTTATATATTTTTGAAATGTCGAAATTCTAGACTTAATGCCAAGAAATATTCATTGCACAATTAAAGTCAAAATGCCACGTTTAGATTTTTTTTTTTTTTAGTTTTTTTCATATTATTAATAATCCAAATATATTTAATTTTCTTTCCATTTGATGACGTGGACAATGTAAATTATTATTTTAAATTAATCTAGGGAATGTCTTCTTTCTAATGGTGCAATCGGTTTAGACCTAGGTGTTAGTAGAGAAAAGTTACGGCCATTTTAAGATAGGGGTCATTTTTGGGTTTTTGCTCGATTTCTATCAGTGGCGGAATAATCTTTAACGAGTGGCTCATGTCAATTTTATTATTTTAAATTAATCTAGGGAATGTCTTCTTTCTAATGGTGCAATCGGTTTAGACCTAGGTCATAGTATAGAAAAGTTACGACCATTTTAAGATAGGGCTCATTTTGAATTTTTGCTCGATTTCTATCAGTGGCGGAATAATCTTTAACGAGTGGCTCATGTCAATTTTATTATTTTAAATTAAACTAGGGAATGTCTTCTTTCTAATGGTGCATTCGGTTTAGACCTAGGAGCTAGTAGAGAAAAGTTACGGCCATTTTAAGATAGGGGTCATTTTTGGATTTTTACTCGATTTCTATCAGTGGCGGAATAATCTTTAACGAGTTTCTCATATCAATTTTATTATTTTAAATTAATCTAGGAAATGTCAGCTACAGTTTTTTCATATTTTATGGATAAACATAAATTAACGATATTGAAAAGCAAATCACTTAAATCTCATTATTTGAGCTCGTAATAAAGTAAAAATAAACCTATAAGACCAAGAAAGAGTCTTCTTATAGCTGCTATAAGTTTCACGTAGATAAAACCCCTTCTTTCATGACGTCGTAATATTGTCGAACCATAGACTATATTCCTCGCACCATCCTCCAAATACACGAGACTCAGTAGACATCCCAAGATTAATAAAGATATTGACAAGATACAATCGATTCAACGTCTGTATATACATTAAGAGTTGTAGTAGTGCCAAAAAAAGGGATAAAACAGATATGGGATAATATGGAAGAATATAAGAATATAAGGCCAATACACGCCTGCAGAAGCCGATGAAACCCTCCTTTGAAGTCTATTACTCCCGGATCTTGTCTACCCCTCTCTGTATGGGTTAGTTTCAAAAAGCGCGATTCGTACTCCTCCTAACGGTAGATATTTTCGGAGCGGGAGTTCGTCGAGCGAATATCTCTAGCAGCCTCGGAGTTCGTCAAAAAAACGTCGTCGTTTGTGGAGAGAGAGAATTTCCAATTTTGCGTAGACAAGGGGGGATGAAGTAGGACCCCTCCGATCCCGTAAAATTGGGAATTTTACCCATACAGAGAGGAGCGCTATATCGAACATTAGAGTAGTAGACTTCAAAGGAGGGTTTCATCGGCTTCTGACGCCTGCGATCTAGAAAAATTATGCTCTTTATTTACTGTCAGTAAATTTAAAATATTTTATTTTCCACAAGATCTAAGAAATGCGAATTTTCTTATCCATCGCTATACGTTTGAATTCGAGTAACTTGTTAATAGATAAAGCTACAAACGTTTATATAAAACATTTATCCGTAGATAATTTCAAATTAGTATAAAGTCAGAAGCCGATGAAACCCTCCTTTGAAGTCTACTACTCTAATGTTCCATATAGCGCTCCTCTCTGTATGGGTAAAATTCCCAATTTTACGAGATCTGAGGGGTCCTACTTCATACCCCCTTGTCTACGGAAAATTGGAAATTCTCTCTCTCCACAAACGACGACGTTTTTTTGACGAACTCCGAGGCTGCTAGAGATATTCGGTGGACGAACTCCCGCTCCGAAAATATCTACCGTTAGGAGGCGTACGAATCGCGCTTTTTGAAACTAACTCATACAGAGAGGGGTAGACAAGACCCGGGAGTAATAGACTTCAAAGGAGGGTTTCATCGGCTTCTGATAAAGTTAATTAGAAATATCTTATCCAAACACCCAACCTGATCTAATTTCACGTTTATCCAAAGAGATTAAAAGTTCTTATTGTAAAGGCGCCTTAAATCTTTCCTAGCTAATCCTCTATCCATTTTTACGCCACGAGCATTTCTATCACAATCTCCTCCCACTTTCTTCGCGAGCCTTTATCTCATCTCCTATTGGTTCTCCCGACTGCCCTACACGCTGTTCATTTATTATAAAGAGGGGAATAAGAAGAAGATAGAGGGTATTGTGCGTGTACATAAAAGCGGTGAGGCGAACGCCACTGAAAGTCCGAAACACATTTTCATTACTATCATACGCGCTAGATGTCACTGCGAAACAAAACCGTAACGGGGTCCAAGGCCTAACGTCATGCAAAACTATTTCCTATTCAAAATACATCATCCCCTCTATTAATACTCGCTATGATCTGAAGATGAAAAACAAAATATAAGCTAAGCCTTGGTTCGATCATGGTTAGTTTCGGATTTACTTCGTAGCGCGTATAGTTATGGTAGCAATTTTATCCCCATAATTTAGTAACTACGTGGAGATCGGCTTTCTACTTACTACAAAGTTAAACTGATTTTCCACGTATAGGAAAAAACGCAATCTATTTTCTTTATGGGTATGGCCATTTTATCGGATCTGCCCCTTGTTTTTCTCGCCACGGTCTTGTCTGTTTATTGGTTTAGAAGCAATAGAATGAAAGACAGGGAACTCTTAGAGAAAGAGTAATAACGGATAACTTCCATAGACCTTTATCTCTAATGTTTTCAATAATTTCACAGTATTTGTAGTACTATAGGGTAATGTCGAAAAGTCTTACGCCTCGTCTGTTTAATGTCGTTTGCTCGTCGTAATAGACGCAGTGAAGGAATGCGTCATGCTTTTGATGACATATAATCTTTAGATATCGACTTCAAAAGCTATTAGCTTATAATAAATATTGTTTAAAAAAATAAAATCAATGGTGACTTAAAAAATTTCAAATATTAATTTTTACTGTCGTGGTAATTATTTTTATATTATATGTATATATATTTTGAATCGTTTTTTAACGATCTTTTCGAATATATTACTCAATTTACATTTAGAACTCAAGAAATACCAGTGATTTTAATATTTGAATATATTTTCTTTTTACTAATTAATCGTTGGTGTTTTAAAAACACCAACAAAGGAGTCAAAATACCTCAAAATAATCTGGGCGTATATTCTTTAACGGTATCAAGGGAAGTCTAGGCTAATACGAGCTGAAATCTAGGACTGAACTAAAGAATAAGGATATCGTAGTATAGACAGTGGGCGGACAGTAGTGGCAATTGGCGTTCTAAAGGTTATCCTAGCTATCTCTTTCCCAGTCACCAAGTTCTCATCGACAGTTTTTCTGGTCAGTCTTTCTAGGATCTATTCGCCAAAAATATATAGATGAATACGTAGGATGAGACCGTTAAGCTGTATAGTGTCGTGTTCAAAGGGAAACTCTCGTAAAAGAAATCAGAGTTTGAATAGAAAAATGGGAGTTAGTGTTTAGCGGCACTAAAACGTCATACCAGAGGTATATAATAACCCCATTCGGGGGGAAGTATGAAAGCCCCTATACTACCAATGCTAAAAATCACGAACAACAAGAGCCCGCTGCTGACTATCTAGGCCACTAGCTCGCGCTGGACTTTTCAATGTCGCTACTCTAGTAAATGGTCTTTGTATAAACAAGACGGCTCGATTTGTGTTTAGAACTTCCTGTCTCGGGAGTCAGGCTGTCTGTTAAAATGGAGTCGAAGGTTGACTTCAGCTCGCGAGTTCCGGTAGCGCGCGTAGGGAAAATTTAGTGAGGTTCAAAATGGTGTAACTATTTTTTGGGAGTAAAGCGGTGTGTCGATCCGCCGCGATTTACGCCGGGCACTCGTTGTTCGTCGATTTTGCCTACCTTTCATACTTCCCCCCGAAGGGGGTTATTATATACCTCTGGTCATACTGCGAATCTGTTCATATTGCGACTAAGACTTGTTCTTGAAAGAGGTGATTGGTGGGGAATTGAGGAGGGAGTAGGGGGCGTATCCTATTACGAGAAGGGCGAAATTTTGTTTTTGGGCTTGTATACCAACGCGAACCACTCTCCGGTATGCAGTTTCTGATTAGAAAAGAAGAAAGGGAAGAATATGGGGAAGGGTTCTGTTTTTCAAACTTTTCCAGGGATTATCGGTTAGCTAGCCGCATTGATCGTGTAATTGGCGATTTCGTGGTAAAGGTACAAGTTTCCTGGTTGGTTTCGAGGGCATGGCTATTGTTCTACAAACAAGGACACCGAGTCATTCCGCGTATTATTACGTTATTAAATTAACCAAATTTAATTAAGAAACAAAGATTATATGACGAAATTATAATATTTATATTTTGCTAATTGCTTTAACGCAAAATTAAGGTGGGTGTTGCTTAGATGGGGTTTTGTTTTATTATAAGCCCTTTCTTGACCGTGTTTCGGCTATAGACAATTTCTATTTATATAGCTCACTAGCAACGACTGATGAGGTTAGTCCTAAATTTCATGTAAGACTTTATTTATTTGCCAGGACTGCAATTATAATAATAACAAGAGCAAAGTAAAATTGATTATTTTTTGGTTATTTAAATTAATTTTTAAACTTATAACATCTTAATTCAATTTCCAACAACTAATAAATTCATATTAAATTTAAGTCTACACTATTCGGGTAATAATTATCAGAATTTTCGTCACAACAGAGCATTAAGACGGCAAGTGTTTCAACCAATAGTGCAATACCTAAAACAACAAATCATAGATACAATATGGAACATGTTTTGTCCAATAAAAGCAAAATTCTTCCGTTGAGTCCTAAATTGAAGTTCGTCTTTCATTTATAACAATATACCCCAATTGTTTTTTCCCAGAACAGATTGCCATAACTACTTTTTTACGGATAAGATTTAATATTACGTATTATTCCGCCTTATCTTTCGCTTTTTTGTCAAGTGATATAGAAATAAATTGTAGTTCTAATATCTTTTCGAATTCTTTGATCCTTCACTATGATATTCGATTAAACCTTACAGAATTGGACCAAAAATTCCAATGAAAAAATGGTTTTCTAAACTAACTCAATTAATTATAGTACAAATTATCTTAGGGAATTTAAACAATGTAAGTCATTTAAACATGGAAGTAATATAGGCTATTTATTTATAATTCTAAAGGTGCATGTTTTCTTTGGCCAAAAAAGTAACTACTTAAAGGTAAATTTGTATTGGTTAGTTAGTTAGTTTTTGGATCAAAATAATCTTGATTGAAACCGAGGCTTAACGTATATTTAAAGAGATTTAAAACCCAGCAAAAGTAGGCTCCACTAACATCTCTTTTACTATTTACTGAACAGCATTCATTCAAGTCCAATGCATAGTTTTTATTCTAAATTTACTTATAAGCTTCTCCAATAAACGACCAAGGCTTAACGACTACCGCTAATCACCCCTCCACGACCTCTACTTTCTCAAACCGCGCCCTCTAACGTCAAACGGAAAGCAGGAGTCCGATTCTACTATACCAAAAGTCTATTACTATATTAAATAAAAGTAAACAACGCCCCGTAGCTTAATACTATCAGCAGAAGTAGATGAAACCCTCCTTTGAAGTCTACAACTCTAATGTTCCATTGCGCTCCTCTCTGTATGGGTAAAATTCACAATTTTACGAGATCGGAGGGGTCCTACTTCATACCCCCCTGTCTACGGAAAATTGGAAATTCTCTCTCTCCACAAACGACGACGTTTTTTTTGATGAACTCCGAGGCTGCTAGAGATATTCGCTCGACGAACTCCCGCTCCGAAAATATCTACCGTTAGGAGGCGTACGAATCGCGCTTTTTGAAACTAACCCATACAGAGAGGGGTAGACAAGACCCAGGAGCGGAGTAATAGACTTTAAAGGAGGGTTTCATCGGCTTCTGCTATCAGCAAAGGGGGCGTTGTTTACTTATTTACTTTTGGTAATACTGATAAAAAGTAGTACACGTAAACCTTTCCTAAAACATCACCTAATTGTAGAAAAGGATGAGCTAAATAAGGTGAATATTCTATTTCGGTTAAAATGTAATGGTATATATTTATAGGAGGAGGTAGATGGCTTTTTCTGCCACCAAATTATCGAGTCCCACTTTAAAGAGTTGTATAATTTGATGCGAAGCTCGTGCTGAGAGCGCCTGAGAGCTCAATTTCACTAAATCACGTGGGCGAACTAGGCCTAGCTAGGGAGCAACTCCGAAAAGAGAAAGCGCTCGAAGCCAAGACTTTCCAAAAAAAAAAAAATGTTTAAATGAAACGAGGGTCGATAAATCTAGTTAAAAGTGTCAGTGACGTGATATAAAAAAAAATATTTTAAATTTAAATGGAGCTAGATCCACTTAAAACGTCATCATCCCTATCTGGTTCGAGTGATTTGGACCCTTCCTCGATATTTTGAGGAATTTAAGCGGGCCGCGCTTGGTTATATTGTCTTCCCAGCAACAAATATTTGCATAATTAATTTACTAATCAGTTAAATCAGAAGCCGATGAAACCCTCCTTTGAAGTCTATTACTCCCGGGTCTTGTCTACCCCTCTCTGTATGGGTTATTCTCAAAAGGCGCGATTCGTACGCCTCCTAACGGTAGATATTTTCGGAGCGGGAGTTCGTCGAGCGAATATCTCTAGCAGCCTTGGAGTTCGTCCAAAAACGTCGTCGTTTGTGGAGAGAGAGAATTTCCAATTTTCCATATACAGGGGGGTATGAAGTAGGACCCCTCCGATCTCGTAAAATTGGGAATTTTACCCATACAGAGAGGAGCGCTATATGGAACATTAGAGTAGTAGACTTCAAAGGAGGGTTTCATTGGCTTCTGATATAATTTATGAATAAAAATAAAATCAGAACCACGACTTTTTTTAAGTTTGTAACCTAGACTTTAAACAGAGATGGAACGAAATATACGTATCGAATTTATGTAAATTAAATTCAAGTAGCCCGTTAGCGAGATCGGGCCCGTAACACATTAGCATTAGTCTCGGGCAGCTGAATGAAGCGCGTCAAAAGAGTCCAGGGAGAGAGATGAAAGCCTAAAGTTGGCGTCATGATGAGAATAGGGGATCATATACGATCCTAAATGACTGGCGGTTTAAATACAGCCAGCCATGAATGATTAAGAGACTGCGCAAACACTATAACTATAGATGTACTAATAACCCTGGGAAAAAGAGCTGACTGACACGGATTGCGCAGCTGACTAGTTACCTTTGAGATATAGAGGTATTTTGATGGATATAAAATTTAATTACATTTTGGTGTTACAAATAAAATTACCGCGTTAATTTTATTCAAATTTGACGCGTTTTCTACGCTGAATTAGATGATGATGTATTGGAAGAAGATAGAATAACTTTCACTTTACGATTTGAAAGGAATGGAATAGCAGTTAGGGAAATTATTTTAGAATGAAAATGAATTTCATGTATGTTGAACAATTGTTCATAAATAAGCTATTTTTCGTATACAAATTAGCTATTATTTCGTACACAAATAAGCTATTATTTTGCACACAAATAAGCTATTATTTTGCACACAAATAATCAATTATTTTGCACACAAATAATCAATTATTTTGCACACAAATAATCAATTATTTTGCACACAAATAATCAATTATTTTGCACACAAACAATCAAATATTTTGCACACAAAAAATCAATTATTTTGCACACAAATATTCATTTATTTCGCACACAAACAATCAATAATTTTGCACAAAATATTCATTTATTTTGCGCACAAACAATCAATTATTTTGTACACAAACAATCAATTATTTTGTACAGAAATAATCATTTATTTTGTACAGAAATAATCATTTATTTTGCACACAAACAATCAATTATTTCGCACACAAATATTCATTTATTTCGCACACAAATATTCAATTATTTTGTACACAAACAATCAATTATTTTGTACACAAACAATCAATTATTTTGTACACAAACCATCAATTATTTTGCACACAAATATTCATTTATTTCGCACACAAATAATCAATTATTTCGTACACAAACAACCCATTATTTTGTACAAAAACCAGAAAAGTTTCCTAAACTAAATACTGGTGAAGTGGAGTTTAAATTAAATGTTAAATTTCTTAATTTCAACCTTTGCTTACATACACGTTAATATTACAAGCTTATCGGTATTAGTTGATGCATTTACGACAAGTATTTAGCACGGCTTATATAGACGACATAACTTTGATTTATTACGTCGCCAGAACTATCGAAGTCAAGATTTCCTGGCAACCAGGCAACGGACGAGCGAAGTTTCCACTTGACAGGGTGCCAGTAATAAACGACTCAGACTATGCCAAGGCTTAGCCATTCATTGATTATGATATAATTTGCTTATTAACGCGTACACTAATGAATTTCATGCCGTTACGCTTTACGCTAATATACCATCCCTGTAACTCTGACGTAAAATAAACGTGCAGTTGCGTCAAAATATCAAGAAACTTCCAATAAATGCAGAACCCTGAAGCTATTTCTAAATAAAAACAGCGTTTTTGGTTAGATAAGGTTAGGTTAGATTACGTAAGATTGGGAAACTATAATTGGATATTAAATATAACATATTATTAGCCAATAATATCGCGCAACTAACCATTTAGAAGCAACGCGTCGTATAATTATAAAATTCATTTAAGTTTTCCATGAACTTTAACATCAAATTAATTAAGATTAACGATTAATATCAGAGTAAATTATACTACACTATTATTCCATATATAAATAAAATATTTACAGCCTTAGAAGAAAGCTAAATTTCTTTAATAAAACCCGATTTATATAGGAATTTCGGTCCCTTGCAAGAAAGTAAATTAGCCCACATGATCAGAAAAAGTAGGTTTTGAGCAAATAATTGCGCATACAGCTATAATCACGGTCATTAATATTCTAGTACTAAGTATAGCTAAGCCTTGGCAATAATATTGTTGAAAATCGTTGTCGGAAAACATCGATTGAAACCCAATGTTAAATTCCATTGGGTATAAATAGGTTTTTGCAAAATCTTCGATAAGGACTATTTTTGTTCCAATATGAGATTAACATCTCGTATCACTCCGCCATATACTCCACCACCTTGAAAACTTCTCTTTAAGAGTATAATAGCGTGTATTTCATAGCGATCTCTCTTCCTCCGTCTCCCAAACACTTATAGGACTCGGCAACCCTCTTGCAAGATGTCACAAACGACACATTTTCCGTTATCCCTATGGCCCCTTTGACATTCTGATCTATATAGGAGTTAGGGTTAAGGTCTCTAGGAAGGCGTAGTACATTTTCAACAAGTCTTCTGGCCTTATATATACGATAGATTATAATCTAAAGGTTGTATATAATATCGAAAAGAGGCCGACCTTTAACTGCTGCTTAGTTTTGGAAACGAGTGTCTATACAATATCATTTTTTAGATTGGAAAAGAAAATATAAAAACTGTCCTTTAAATCCTGAAAATAATTGGTAACAATTTTTTACTAAGCCTTGGCTACTTTCCAAGACTCTGCAGATACATATGACTGCCTTCCATGATAAACTAAGCCTTGGCTACTTTCCAAGACTCTGCAGATACATAGGTCTGCCTTCCATGATAAACTAAGCCTTGGCTACTTTCCAAGACTCTGCAGATACATAGGTCTGCCTTCCATGATAAACTAAGCCTTGGCTACTTTCCAAGACTCTGCAGATACATAGGTCTGCCTTCCATGATAAACTAAGCCTTGGCTACTTTCCAAGACTCTGCAGATACATATGACTGCCTTCCATGATAAACTAAGCCTTGGCTACTTTCCAAGACTCTGCAGATACATAGGTCTGCCTTCCATGATAAACTAAGCCTTGGCTACTTTCCAAGACTCTGCAGATACATAGGTCTGCCGTCCATGATAAACTAAGCCTTGGCTACTTTCCAAGACTCTGCAGATATATAGGTCTGCCTTCCATGATAAACTAAGCCTTGGCTACTTTCCAAGACTCTGCAGATACATAGGTCTGCCTTCCATGATAAACTAAGCCTTGGCTACTTTCCAAGACTCTGCAGATACATAGGTCTGCCGTCCATGATAAACTAAGCCTTGGCTACTTTCCAAGACTCTGCAGATACATACGACTGCCTTCCATGATAAACCATAGACATATGAAAAATAAGCTAGACCCACTGCCCTATGGGGGGGGTACGTCAGACCCAGGTGGCTGCCATTTGAGGGACAATCCGTTTTCCGCGCCATCTGACGGGCGAGAACTGAATTATTTAATTCACTTTCGCCCCCATATGAGCAACCCCCTTCATGTGTATGCTCGCGCCATCTGATGCTACGAATAAAAACTAAAATATGGCGAACACGTATTTCGTCTGCTATAAAAGCCGAAAGCACAGATATTGTTGAAAATTTTATATTTCTTGCCTCCGTTGTAACGGTAGCAACGTTATTTTAGACTCCTGATTCCTTTTATTATTGTTATAATTAATATTATTAGGATGCTACTTGTTAGTTTTAGTAAAAGAAGATTTATGTACCGGCGTTGAAAAGAATCCACAAAATAAATTACAGGGAAGCGGAATTATAAAGGTATTTAACAGGCTTTATTTCCCTTGAAACAAAAATAATTTTGATAGTTATGTCTAATGGCTTGCTTTTTTAATTGTAGGTTCTTATCTTTGGCTATTTTGTGAAGGCGAACCTTTGTGTACAAATTAATAATGTTTTTCATTAATCTATTACGATGGTGTTCGATACCAACTTCAAAATCGAACATGTGCTCTTGAAGCTCGCTAAATACATTTGCATTTACCAACTTTCGCATAACAGCAATTTCAATGGATAGTGAAATGTTTTTTGATTTCATATCAACAGAAACGTTTTGCCGAATGTATGACTCTGTCAAAGCGCAGATTTGTAAAACACTTTTTGATGGCTGTTTTAATCCTCCATTAAGGATTAAATAAATTCTATGTCCCATTGGATTCGCAGGATTTGAGAAACTGGGGTCCAAATATTCTGTATCCAAATTTGCTCCCAATGTTTTGGCCATAGTTAAATTGCTGCTTAAGCCGTCGCTAACCAAAGGCACGCACTTAACTCCAGTGGCGTTGATCCTGGCTAAACATTCTTTCACAAGCTGCGTCAAGAGCCGCCCGGTGTACCATCAAGCAAGAAATACTCAAGAGGTATTTTACAACTACAGTTGATAGCTACTAACATAAATACCAAAGTCCTGTGACGCAATAGTTTGGCTATCTCGGCTGTTATTGGAAACCATATACCAGCAAACACAAAAGGTCCCAAGAGCATCCGATATGCCATAGTCAACGAAGCCGGAGAAGTATTCCCCGCACCATCCCTTTACGTTATTTTTGCACAATCAACCACTTAATTTTAGTTATTAACCTTTGTTGGAACAATATTATCTCTAAGATAGTGTTTTCCGTTTTGAACATAAATTTCTTCCTCCTGGAAATGTTCACTACGCACTGAATCATATGAAGATGGATTCCAATTGTCTCGATCTACCACAGCTATCCATTTTCTTTGCAACTCACTATTGCCCAGAAGAAATCTTAATAATAAAAATGCACCTCGGTTATTGTACATTTTGATTATATTAAAATGTTTTTTTATACCTATGAAATGAACACTTTTGTTCCTTCCCGACTCTCTTATTGCGTTTACATTGCAAAAAGCACAACTTTTAACCATTTTTAGTCTTCTATTATTTCGCCTTTACCCAAGCTCTCAAACCTCAAAAAGTTGCTTAATCATTTTGTAATTTCCCGCGCTTTTGCTTTTACTCAAATGGCCTATTAGCATCTTTAGGTTTCCCGCGCTTTCATAAACGAGAATTCATCCCTTCAAATTTCCCGCGGTTTTTCCCTTTTAAAGTGTCTGATCCTTCTTGACTAGATGGCGCTAAATACATAATGTCCCTCAAATGGCAGCCTTCGGTTCCCGACGTTTTCCCCCCCGGTTGGCCGTGAGGGTAGTGGATCTAGCTTATTTTTCATATCTATGTGATAAACTAAGCCTTGGCTACTTTCCAAGACTCTGCAGATACATACGACTGCCTTCCATGATAAACTAAGCCTTGGCTACTTTCCAAGACTCTGCAGATACATATGTCTGCCTTACATGATAAACTAAGGCTTAATATTTAACCCGTATTAATATTTAGGTTCAAATACTCATAATTAAGAATAAGGCCGTGTAAACAAATATTTTTAGCCAATCAAAATATTTCAGCAACTAATACATGACTCAGAAGAGCTATAGATTCATACAACCCTTTTTTTGGCACATATATGGTCTTATAGAGGCTTGTAATATTTATTATGCAGTCTATTCTACCTCCAAAATATAACAAAAATTATACAGAATTTGCTAAAACCAAAAGAAAAAAAAATTCAGAAACTTTAGAAATTTTTAAAAAAGCATCCCTAGGGTTCGTTTGTTTTCAAATATATTTCAGTTTAAGAAGAGTTTGCAAAACTACTTTTATTCCTTAAGAGATTTAACATTGTGTATTAATGCGCCTTATCTTTCGCGAAACTGTGATCTGATTTGAATGCAAACTAGAGGCAGCGTGGCGCTACAGCCTATGTACTAGAAAATGGAATCAATAAATTTTCGTACCCACATATATATGGTCTGAAACAATTTCAGTTTGCAGCATTTATAATGATAGGTACACTTCAATGGAGAATGAAGCTATGAAACCAAGTAGATTTGTTTTCTAGGACACAGACATCATGTAGGAAAGGCTTGTATAACGTTTTATATATTTGTTTCATCCCATTTTCATATTTAAAGAAATATATTTGGCACTGCAAAATAGTTCAGGTATGAGGGCGCGAAGAGAAGAGAGATAGTTTTTTCTCGCTATATCTATCCATATAACTGCAGAATAGTTCGTGTCTAAGGGCGTGGAGAGAAGAGAGATAGTTTTTTCTCGCTCTACTTATCCATTTAGATTGTACTAAAGTGACTACGTGTTTATTCTTACCAAATCTGTAATCTTAAGTAGTTAACCAATCAGATTAATATTTTAAACAAAACTTATCGAATTAAAATTTTATTAAATTGTAATTTATCACAACGCTACTTCATGGTTAAGAAAAACTATAAACGTAGCGCAAAAGTTCACTAGTTCATTTTCAATAAATATAAATCGGTTGCAAGTGAACCCATAAAAAAATTCTTGAACATGAAATATCGAAAATTAATTATAAACTTATCATGAAAACCAAAATATAATTTTATATATTTCATTATACCTTTAAATCTCTATCTATAATCAAATTAGATGGGCCCGAATCTTTATACCTATTGAAACCTTGTACAGATACTGACCATAAGCTACAGTATATTGGAATCACTTTTATTTGTTAGTACTCGTGAGCAAAGCTCGAATACTCTCGTAACTCGAGAAAAACAAACCATACTGAAATTTCAAACTGATTTGGATCTACACTTTTCGTTACAATCTACAAAGATACCAAAATTACCATGGGAAAAAAAGTTTCGTAATGGAAATCTAATACGTATCTAAGATTGTAAACTTAGACCAGCGCGTGATGCGCGCGAGTTTTGGTAGGAAAAGTCTGTATATATAGTTTAACCCAAGATGAATTGATATCACGTACGAAGCTAGGTTCCATAATATAGTTTACCAATGTTTTTAAGAGTCTATAGGTTTGGGGAGTGCTGCCAACTCAAAGTAGAAGAAACTATAGAGAAACGCATCAGAGAAAGAAGAGGGTGGGCGGGGGGTTTAGGACTTTGTTGGAAAAACTGCGTCGCGGCGCTAAGGGCAATCAGCTGCGCTCTTTCCCGCCCAATTCTGCCCGTCGTTACAGAAGGGTCAAAGACTTAACGGGCCGGCAGCAAAACTCTCTCGGGTTCTTCTATTCCATCGTATCCGGCCCCTTTTTCTTCACCAGGCGCGGCCCTATAAGCTTCCATTCCCCTTTGGCCATCAAGTCTGCGCAATTCTGTTCGATTGGTATGGGTTGATGCGTGGAAACTTACAAAGATGCGCGAGTTTCATTTTCTTAAGCTTTTAACATAATAATATTTAAAAAAATTTTAAACTTATTTTTAATGTTTTAGACAATGCGCAGTCTATTCTGACACTGATCATAAATTAGGTTAAGTTTAACATAAGCTACGGTCACACTAATATTCCTTAATCGATTTGAAACAGTAAGATCAAACCGATTTTCAAATCGCGGGGAATAGTCCTGGTCGATTTGCCGGAAATGGGCCCTTGTCTCATAGCCGCGCCGCCATCTTTTTGTAGTAACAGGTTGCCAGACTATTTCTAATTTTATTTACCACAAACCAAATTCAAGTTGTTAGTCCAACGCTTCCTATATGATAAAGTATAGGAGGCGTTGGTTAGTCTGTAGCTATTTTTCACACTACAAAAAGATGGCGGACGATCACGTGACAAAAAGTTTTCCCCGCCAAAATTTCCGCGAGGTTCTCTAGACTTCCGGTTTTGGAAATCGACCAGGACTATTGTTTTAAGCCTCACGCGTTCACGGATTATGTTTATTAATCGATTTTTATCGTAGCTTCATCTATCGGTTGTTGAAACCAGCCGAATCTGTACGAAACTGGTTCCCGAAGCAGCTTCGAGAAATCAAAATCAAATCGATTGGAGAAAAAGTTTCCCGTTCACACGACTCTATAGCGAAACGATTCCAAGGCTTATTATAAACGCGGTTATTAGTTCCACGTGTACCTTTTAGAGTTCCCCATGGACAGACAGTCAGACAAACCTACCACCCTGAAACAACTTATTTCCTTCTACCCCTTATATTACTTCATTAAACCAAACAAGTCGAATAGTTTCATTGAAGGAGAAGAAAGACTGAGATTGGTGTAGAGGAAATATTATACAGCTAGGCTTTGGGGAAATACGAAAACAAAGACATAGTACAAGCCGTTTTCTTCGCAGAGACCCTAAGAAGATTGGAAGGAAGGTTTTTACCGAATAAAAGTCAATCTCCATATAGTTCACCATTGGGTCCAATCAGTTATGGTTTGTTTTTATGCCTTACAAGTTAGTGATGAATGAATGTCTCTCTCAAAATGTTTCGCGTTCGTTAGTTATATTAGATTTAGATTCCAATTCTAACACGGGTTTAATTTAAATAATGCTTATGTATTTAAAAGTTGGTCCATATTTAAGGGTAATTTATTCATTACCAGAAGCCGATGAAACCCTCCTTTGAAGTCTACTACTCTAATGTTCCATATAGCGCTAATCTCTCTATGGGTAAAATTCCCAATTTTACGAGATCGGAGGGGTCTTACTTCATACCCCCCTGTCTACGG
Source organism: Odiellus spinosus (assembly GCA_963920705.1). NCBI lineage: Eukaryota > Metazoa > Arthropoda > Arachnida > Opiliones > Phalangiidae > Odiellus > Odiellus spinosus. The sequence goes on along the minus strand of OY987233.1, from coordinate 21,683,408 downwards.
AAAATTGGAAATTCTCTCTCTCCACAAACGACGACGTTTTTTGACGAACTCCGAGGCTGCTAGAGATATTCGCTCGACGACCTCCCGCTCCGAAAATAACTACCGTTAGGAGGCGTACGAATCGCGCTTTTTGAAACTAACCCATACAGAGAGGGGTAGACAAGACCCGGGAGTAATAGACTTCAAAGGAGGGTTTCATCGGCTTCTGCTTCAAGCAAATATTTCCAAATATTTCTTAATTTTCCCATCAGATGGAGTTCGCGGCAAAGACTAATACTGATAACTACCGGCCAACTTTAGAAAAAAAAATGCTACGGTATTTTGTATCTCAGTTCAGAAAAGAACTTCAGAACGTGTTTGTTGAAGCTACGCAAACGTTTGCGATATAAAAGACGAGTCTCACCTAAATGGGGGTATAAAAAAAAAGAGAATTTTTATGGTTTCTGACTTTTTTATTTGAAATCGCCCTGGGTAGGATAAGGATCCTTTTCCTCGGTACGGTTAAGGTAGCGGAACATAAACAGGCATGGCGAAAAAACGAAGGCTAACCTGGTCCTTATAGTTAAAGGTTAAGTCTCGTGAAAAATTAATTTTAAATCGATTAGATATCGACCAATCGATTTATCATTTGCGAGAGAAAAAATTAAAATTGCTTGTGATTACCATTTGTATTATAATTTTAAATTAAAATTAAGTGTTGAACATTAAAGATAATTTAATATCTGTCTATTCATCCATCTATCATTTTCTAACTAATTTATTACCTTTTAAATTATATTACACTTGCCCTTTAAAGATCCCCCATATATGAATCAACTAATGCATTTTCCGAGTTATCTTTTACGTTCTAAATCGATTTCGGTAATGGATTGCTTAAGAAAGTTTGCCCATGATTTAAGAACTTTACTTAACACCTACAGTTTGACTTGACATTACTGATTACACTACGGCGGAGTGATATACGATGATAAAACCCCATATATGAAACAAATTAACTTTCCAATTCGTATTTAATGCTAGAAATTCAACATTTTTACGGGGTTTAGTTTCAGTTAGAGTTAGACGAGAGACTACGTGATGAAAACTAACTGAGAAATAACGTATAATGTCGAAGGAAACCCTTAAAAAAAACGGCTGCTTTTAAAAGACCTTGGGATTTAATTAATTTATCTTCTTTAACAGTCTAATTATTTATAATTTAGTTCTTGTTCATATTATAATAGTTTTAAATATAAATAATACACTAGTAAAAGAAATGACATAATTAAAATATATATAGACTCGACATTTTTCGCCCCAACTTGCTAGCATTTAAATCCAAAGCTTTCGTAAAAAAGGGCGTAGATAGATCCGAATCTTTAAATCAGTCTTGACACGTCAATTTACAAGCTCATCTTCATTACTCATCTTGGAGGAAGAGCCTCATTTCCTTTCGTATTAAGGCCGTGAAAGGCTTAAGTAAGGCCAAGCTAGGCTCTACACTGCGGGTGAAAGCGGGGGGATCCAAAATAAAAACATTAAGATTTTTCAATAAAAGGACTTTTATGTCTCATTCATTCTTTCAAATTCCGCCCCAATCTTCCCATTTTTTTTATTATTTTTCCTTCTTCATCCATTTTCTTATCATATTGCCTTATTTTCGCTTTGGATAATGATGTAAGGGGTTACGCTTAAGACGCGTTTTCATAATTACCCGAATCATTCTAAAGAAATTACAAAAATGATTCTAAAGAAGTTACCCAAATGATTCTAAAGAAATTACCCGAATCATTCTAAAGAAATTACCCAAATCATTCTGAAGAAATTACCCGAATCATTCTGAAGAAATTACCCGAATCATTCTAAAGAAATTACCCGAATCATTCTAAAGAAATTACCCGAATCATTCTAAAGAAATTACCCGAATAATTCTGAAGAAATTACCCAAATCATTCTGAAGAAATTACCCGAATCATTCTAAAGAAATTACCCGAATGATTCTAAAGAAATTACCCGAATGATTCTAAAGAAATTTCCAGAATCATTCTAAAGAAATTTCCAGAATCATTCTAAAGAAATTACCTAAATCATTCTAAAGAAATTACCCGAATCATTCTGAAGAAATTATCCGAGTCATTCTGAAGAAATTACCCGAATCATTCCGAAGAAATTACCCAAATCATTCCAAAGAAATTACCCTAATCATTCTAAAAAAATTACCCGAATCATTCTAAAGAAATTACCCAAATCATTCTAAAGAAATTTCCGAATCATTCTAAATTAAAATACTTCATCTTCGTAAAAATCATTTTCAGTTAAAAATGAGAAAAATGAAAACGACTTGAAAACACGACTTAAGTAGCTTGCAGCACACCTCGCGAGTGCGAAATGATGGTATATCCTAGGCAGGAAGGCTGAAACTCTGCTTAAAGGGCGATCTGAGGGAATCCTTTTGTGTCTAGGGCGTTTAATATCTGTGAGGGAAAATACCACCCACAGCGTCCGAAATTACGGAGGCGAGTTAGAACTCGATCAATCTTCGTTTATGAGCTATGGACATTTCATTCTTCGCGTCGGCTTATTATATCAAAGAGCTCAGTCATATAGACCCGCGTTACGCCTTAACTAGGAAACGTCGCTAGGCCTTGGCGCCAAATAAGCGCTCGGCGGGGAAACCTAGGTACCTTATAACCTCTTAAAACCATCGTTTTTAGATCCGTGTAAATTTTCAGGGCGTATTTAGCCTCATTACGCCAATATCCCAATATTCGTAACGTTACTAGCGAGGGTTAAAATAAAGTAACCATCTTTCTTGATGAATTACGAAGTTATTTAAGCTTCGCGTCGTTCTACAGAAAGAGGTCGACGTATAATCAAAAGTAAACAACGCCCCTGAGATTAATGCTATCAGCAAAGGTCAGGGTAATTGTATCGGCAGATTTTGCAGGATTCGAGACACCATAACGGCCGTAGACGCCGTGTAAAAAGTGAAATTCCAGAATTAGTAGGGAAACAATATAGGCAAGCCCGGCCTAAATTCCATCCCTCTCTCCTGACTCAAAATATCGAGGAAAAGTCCAAATCATTCGAGGCAGACAGGGGTGATGACTTTTTTTGTCTATTTTTTAGTTGTTTACTTAAAATTATGGTATAAAGGCTTTTGATATTAATATTTGTAGATACGTTCTTTTTGAATTGAATTACCAATTTACGTATCCCGTATATCCTCATCTGGGAACCCTCCATTACACTTCAAAATAAGAGTCAAAGGAGCCACGCAGGCTGCCTTTATGATGTATTGTTGAGACGGTCATCTGCCGTCACCATTCTCGCCCGCCTATGCCTCTGTAAAGACTAAAAGCCGCGGGTACGAGCGAATTTCTACATATAGGAGGGCACCAGCCCACCCGCGGATAAACTAATGGAACGCTACCATTAACTAGCTCCACCCATAGGCATCGCGCGGCTGATATTCTTTTCATATGTGCAGTCTCATATTAGAGTCTCTCACCCAAAGAGCGAACGTATATGAGCCTACGTACAAGAAATAAAACTATATATTAAGATATGTCTAGGAGTGTGGTAAAAAAACCATCACCCCTGTTTTAAAATTAGATACTCCAAGAGGCATGAATTACGTCAATCATGCACATCCCAGCGGACCAATCTAACCTGACCCAATCTAACCAGACCCAATGTAACCAGACCCGCAATCTAACCAGACCCGCAATCTAACCTGATCCGCAATCTAACCTGACCCAATCTAACCAGACCCAATCTAACCTGACCCAATTTAACCAGACCCAATCTAACCAGATCCAATCTAACCAGATCCAATCTAACCAGACCCAATGTAACCAGACCCAATCTAACCAGACCCAATCTAACCAGACCCAATCTAACCTGACCCAATCTAACCTGACCCAATCTAACCAGACCCAATCTAACCAGACCCAATCTAACCAGGCCCAATCTAACCTGACCCAATCTAACCCACGCACTCCATGTGATTTTAACACGGACATTTTAAAATTTCAAAAACATTTTTCTTAACCTTCCATTGGTCAGAGATTATTAAATATTTTTTAATTACTCCCCAGGTCTTTGATCTTTATCGTTATAGCCCGACAGACAGACATTGTTACATAATCTGGTCGAGGGATAACGATAACGATTTACAGACACAAATATAAACCTTGCATTCCATTTACACGAGGGTTGGTGGGTTTTGACATACAAGAACGTATACGTCTCTAATGGTAAAAATGACCATGGGTCCTCGATATATAATCGGGGAAAAATATGGCCTGTACATTTTTCAAAAACTAAGGGGTGCCATTCTCTTAATATTATAGCACTTTTACGAGAGGTCATATAGGAAACAAAATGTTTTACAACCAGTATCAGTATGAAATTGCACCAAATACAAAGTTAGGATTACTTATATGGCTAATATTGTACCTGTTTTAAACTAAGAGTGATTTTAAATCCGCACTCAAGGTGTTTGGAGGAAAATGACGATGTTCGTTTTAAATAACCTGACATATATTTTTTAAAGGGAGGATGCAACCTAACAACAAGTGATTTTTTTTCGATTCCTTATTGTTTAAATAGGCCTAATCCACTATTTAAAAAATTTACAAACAAATATTAAACTAGAAATAAATTTAAAACTTACCCTGAAAATAGGCTTAGTGGGATTCATGGAGCTCCTGATTTCCTCGCGTGTAAGGTCTAGCGAACAATCGCGCGCGACGTAAGTCTCGTGGAGATCTCGCGTGAACGACGGGCCTTTCCTCATTGGTCGCTAGACCTGACACGGACGCGATTCAGGATCTCCATGAATCTCCCTAAGCCTATTTTCAGGGTAAGTAATAAATTTATTTCTAGTTTAATATTTGTATTGTAAACTTTTTATCGGTGGATTAGGCCTATTTAAACGATAAGGAATCGATAAAAAATCACTTGTAATTAGGTTGCATTCTCCCTTTAACGTGATCATATACTCGAATTATAATGGGACAAGTTAACGGCGAAGTAACGGGATTAAAACATAATTAAAACAAAAACTCTTTTTCTAATTAAGATTTCCTACATAAAACGCCTGTAAAAGTGTTTCAACCGTATAGCTTCGGAGTTACGTGTGAAGCCATAGTTTAGGGGCTAACCAAATAATGTATTTGCAATACAACGCCTGTAGAAATGTTTTTACCGTACAACATCAAAGTTCAGGAAGAAGCGGCGATACAGTATCGAAAAACATTTTAATTAATATTGTCAAAAGCCGATGAAACCCTCCTTTGAAGTCAATTACTCCCGGGTCTTGTCTACCCCTCTCTGTATGGGTTAGTTTCAAAAAGCGCGATTCGTACGCCTCCTAACGGTAGATATTTTCGGAGCGGGAGTTCGTCGAGCGAATATCTCTAGCAGGCTCGGAGTTCGTCAAAAAAAAAACGTCGTCGTTTGTGGAGAGAGAGAATTTCCAATTTTCCGTAGACAGGGGGTATGAAGTAGGACCCCTCCGATCTCGTAAAATTGTGAATTTTAACCATACAGAGAGGAGCGCTATATGGAACATTAGAGTAGTAGACTTCAAAGGAGGGTTTCATCGGCTTCTGTTAATATATCAATGTTTCATTTAAAAATAAATCCGTACACATTTTCTAACAAACTCTGCGAAATCCGGTTGAAAACTAGCTTTCGTTAGACCACTCTTAATAATGCATTCCACACGCCTCTGCGAAATATATGGGTTGGATCTCGTCATTTTACATAGACAGCCAGAGGGACAGGAAACGTGAAATGAGGTAAGGTTCGTCTTATACGCGATATAGCGCTGTCTTACATCTTCAACCTAGCTAGAGATATAAAACTCCATTGAAAAACATTTCTTTTTCAAGGGAAAAGGGTTCTTTCCAAGTATGCCCTAAAATATAGCCACATATGGAGCCTAATAACTTCTTGAATAATATATAAATGAAAAAGTTTCCTTACAAGAAAGAGTAAGGTAGCCCGTTTAGACGCCGAAAAGTTGAAGCTAGTTTTCGCGCGAAACTTGTACAGCGATAAATTTCAGCCAAAAAAAAAAAAAAAAAAGCAGCTGGAGCCTATCATCCCTTGGACAAAAATGTGAGCGAGACATACCACCTCTAATAGGCAGCGGGCTTAAAGTAGCGCCCCCTATATCATTTAGTTTAAAAATAATATAGATAACAAGGTTGCCTAGCAATGGGTGTGTTGTTAGCTTGAAATGGAATTATGTATAGAAAAATTCCCTTTTAAAAAAATTAATATAATTAAACTTAAATTTCAAAAAAAAAAGATTTAAATTATATTTTTTTTGTCTCGAATTAGCAGGGTTGGTACAAAATTTTGGAAGTTAATTTCCCTGACTTTTCCAGGTTTTCCCTGACCAATTTTAATATTTTTTTTCATGAATTTATTCTTCCGAACTTGAGCTGTCGGCAATCCCCACGTTTTATTTGACATAGTTTATCAATCGGGGTCAGCTGATAGTTTACTCAGAATATGAGAAACAATTTGAATCTTTAGGCAAATATTTTCAGTTTATAAAAATTACGTTACAACTGATTGGTCAACCAATCATAAACAGTTCCTTGACACAGACCAAAATATTTAGTTTTCTCTGACCATTTGGGTCAATTCTCAAATTCCCTGTCTTTCCCTGACCTTTGGGGAGAGTTTCCAAATTCCCTGACTTTTCGGGCCAATTTTAAATTCCCTGACTTTTCCAGGTTTTCCAGGACGTGTACGAGCCCTGATTAGAATCTGCCGGGCCTTTGCTGATAATATTAAGCTACATGGCGTTGTTTACTTTTATGGTATAAAGTCATATACTTTTGGTGTCAATAAACAAATTTTTAGATACAGAAATTACGTGAGAGTAAAAATAAAACAAAAAAATCGAAATTTTCTCTTAAATCTCAATTTTACAATTCCGACGAACTAAATCCATCCAATATTGAAATATACAGGTTTATATATACGCACCCAGTTAAAATTAGCACTTTCAAAGCTAGACACACCCCTTATCTCTTAAAAAAAACCAAATAATAGCGACAAAAGGATTCCTAAAGTTCGATACGTGTTGAAAATTCAAAATTATTTTCACTATTCTGATATACATTTGTAGAAAGGGAAAAAAAGCGCCAGAAAACTGAAGGATTTCAATTTTGAAAACGGTCTCGCTAAAACGCCATTATGGTAAAACGGGCTTTTGAAAATTTTCTTTTCTTTAAATTCGTCGTTTTTCTATTCCGTTCGAAGATAAACGATCTACTTTCATCTCTTACCTAATTTAATATTATATATCAATACGCCTAAGCCTTGGTTAACGCTTCAAAATAAAATTGATGAAAATAAAAAACTACTTTCTTTCACGTTACTCGGATAAAGTCGCGTATAAATCCGACTTTAGTATTCGTTATTACGCAAACTATGATTGAATTTAACATATATATAAGGGGCCATGATCTACTTTTGTTAAAAAAAAACTTAAGGGGGGGTTTACACGTTAGTAGCTAGTTTTTCCGGATAGATTTCTTTTCTTCGGGGGTGAAGGCGCGCTAAGCTTTATCTCTCCACTCCATTCCACTCGACTCAGAAAAAAAGGAATTGGCATTCGATATCAAACGATGAATACCAAAAAAATATCCCTTCAAAAAAGGTGGTTTAGGTAATTTTACCGTCTACTCGCTATAATGTACCTTTTTCCTTATTTTTAAACCCGCATTTTTGAAAAGGTTTTCGAGTTTGTTGGGTTGATACCAATATAATAATAAATCTCGGCGTTCATAAGCGTACTCTAACGGCAAATAGAGATTGAAGTAAGAACTAATCCACGTCATCGTCTACATATTCTTTATCAGTAGCGGCTAGCCACGCATTTAATTGGGTTTTGTTAGTTCGTACAGAAGCCGATGAAACCCTCCTTTGAAGTCTATTACTCCCGGGTCTTGTCTACCCCTCTCTGTATGGGTTAGTTTCAAAAAGCGCGATTCGTACGCCTCCTAACGGTAGATATTTTCGGAGCGGGAGTTCGTCGAGCGAATATCTCTAGCAGCCTCGGAGTTCGTCAAAAAAAAACGTCGTCGTTTGTGGAGAGAGAGAATTTCCAATTTTCCGTAGACAGGGGGGTATGAAGTAGGACCCCTCCGATCTCGTAAAATTGGGAATTTTACCCATACAGAGAGGAACGCTATATGGAACATTAGAGTAGTAGACTTCAAAGGAGGGTTTCATCGGCTTCTGGTTCGTACTATAACCACATTTGCCGTTAGAGGGCGTTTATCAATACCATATTTTGCTATTAATCTATTAAGATAGGTGTGCAGTAGTTAGTCCTAAATGATACAAATTAATTTAGAATAAATATTTGTATAGAGATTAAATTTGTTAACATTCCTAGATGGCGCTGGAAATTGTAGCTTAAGTTTTATTTTAATTTTTAATAGATCTTTCAATCGGACCATTTAAAATTTGGTTTAACCTTTAGTTAAAACAAATATTTCATTACTTCAAGTTTTAAACAGTGAAGTTTTTTTTGCGTTTTTTAGTTTTTCCAGAGGTATATAATAACCCCCTTCGGGGGGAAGTATGAAAGCCCCTATACTACCAATGCTTAAAATCACGAACAACAAGAGCCCGCTGCTGACTATCTAACCCACTAGCTCGCGCTGGACTTCTCAATGTCGCTACTCTAGTAAATGGTCTTTGTATAAACAAGACGGCTCGATTTGTGTTTAGAACTTCCTGTCTCGGGAGTCAGGCTGTCTGTTAAAATGGAGTCGAAGGTTGACTTCGGCTCGCGAGTTCCGGAAGCGCGCGTAGGGAAAATTTAGTGAGGTTCAAAATGGTGTAACTATTTTTTGGGAGTAAAGCGGTGTGTCGATCCGCCGCGATTTACGCCGGGCACTTCTTGTTCGTCGATTTTGCCTACCTTTCATACTTCCCCCCGAAGGGGATTATTATATACCTCTGGTTTTCTATAACAATTATGTTGAAGAAAACATGTTTTTTTCTGAATTTACTACTGACTTCTTTGAAATTAAATTAAATTAATGTTCTAGTATAATAATACACGCAAATTCTGTTAGTTTAGGGTTAACTATGTCGTTTGGCGTACCTTGTTTTCTATCCTAGGTTTTCTTTCATTACTTCACAAGCAACAAACTGTAACCTTTAGTAAGATCCGAGCATTCTCTTTTTGCCTTTCCCAAGTACCTATATACGGTCGAATCATTATTAAAGGGATAATGAAAGGGCGAAACAACCTATTTTTTATCGATTAAGAATGATAAAATAATGAGAAAAACATTAACAAAACTCACCAAAAAGGTTTCGTTAATTTGTAATCAATTTTCAAAGTCCCAAACTTCAAGCTGCTAAGCCTTGGTCGGTAAATGGGGCGAGCACGACCTGTATTTTTTTTTAAATGCGCGGAGGCCCAGGATCCAATCACGAGCTAGTACGCTTTTTTTATTGTCAGCCACTCAGAGCGCGCCCTGATTTTCTACTTGATTTTAGTCTGGTTCGATTGAATTCTCGCCTCTTTTTCAAGTTTACAAACTAAAGTAAGTTGTTTTATCATGTGAATTTTAATTTATTCTATTTTATAAATCAATCTAAAATATTTACTGATATTGGGTGAAATTTCTAGGGATTATTTAGCAACTACATGAGGTGAAATGATTTAAAAGTCCAAGGCTTACACGCTATGCTATAGTGGCTATGCTCTATAGTCTTCAAACTTCAAAGATTAAAAGTTCAAAACTCGCGATAAGTTTAACTTCTACTTAAACTATTATTCAAGATCGGATTAGTAGTATAACATGTCGGTTCGTTGTGGCGTGTACAACTGCGATAACACTGTATTGTCCAAAGGAGTTTCATTTTTTAAGTTTCCCTCTGATGAAGAACTGAGAACCAAATGGATTGAAGCTTTAGGAAAACCTTTAGATTGGAAACCATCAACAAAGATAAAAGTTTGCTCAGTACATTTTACAACAGAATGTTTTTTACCGCGAACAAAAAAAGCACAGAAACGACGTATTAAGCGAACAGCGATTCCCAGTATTGTAGATCCTACGGTTTTTAAAATAGCCAGAACTAATGAAAAAACTGAACCAAATGTAACAGAAGCGGCATGCTCGTTAGAAGCAACTATGAATCCTACTACTTCAAACGCGAATGAAGCCTCTAATGAATCATACATTGAAGAAAATTTGGAAATTGAAACTAAGTTATATGATAGAGTTGTAGGCGATCCCAGCAATGTTTTCCATACATATTCAGCCACTGTAAGATTAGGTCTAATAAGTTTTATTCAAAGATCTACATATATTGATTGCATAATTTCCTCTTCAAATATAGAATATCAAAACTAAGTCACATTCAACGCAAACCATATCTTCTGTTAGAACTAAATGTACTCAAACTATCCGTGGTAAGTATATTAATGATATAGTATAAATTCTATTTAATTATTATGTTTTTGAAGGAGTTGACCAAGAAACTCAGTATAGTAGTTCATCATCACCAGAGTTTTCTCAGGAGAAGTCATGGAATGAAAAGCCTATTTCCTATACAGCTGCACTAGCTTTTTCATATTCAGCCCAGTCAGGTTTCTCGCAGTCATCAGATATCCAACAATTAGATGAATCGTCATCGCCGATGGTAGAATCACAACAGTCACAGCCTCTTTCGTTGACTTCTGAAAGCGAAGTAGGAAATATTGATTCTTCTTTCGATCCATCAGGAAGTCAGTGCGAAAAGGAACTGGATAGCAGCGACTCCGCGTCTGATGAGTATGACTTTTCTTTTAAAATTTGAGATTTTGGTTTCAACTATCTTTATTTTTTACAGGGGAGAGTTCCCATCAAAAAAGGAACCTCATCTTGAAGATAAATACATAGTATTTGCCTCTAATTTACTCCTGCTATTTAAAATTTGCCACGCTTGCCATACAAGTCCAGTTATAAAAACAACAGAAAAGTTTTCGGGTACAAGTTTGACCATTATTACGGAATGTTTAAATGGATGTTGTTTCAAATGGGACAGTCAACCACGATTCGGCGGTTCAACTTCATGGGGGAATTATTTATTGGCCGCAGCAATTTACTTTTCGGGACTTTTTCCAACCAAGTGTATCAACGCGTTGAAGCAGTTCAAGATGAAAATGTTTAGCGTCAGAATGTACTTTAATTATCAAAGAATGTTCCACCCCGTTATTGAAAGAGTAAGTCAAAAATTGGCTAAATTTTGAAATTATGGACTAAGCCTTAATTATTATCTCATAGGTGTGGTCTTCTGAACAAGAAAAACTCTTGGCTGCCTCCTTGTCAGAGGCAATAACCATATGTGGTGATGGCAGAGCTGATAGCCCCGGCTACTCAGCAAAGTACGGAACGTATACTTTTATGGAAGCCAAGTCCCATAAAATATTGCACATTGAGCTAGTTCAAGTAACAATTTATTTTATTTAATTTAAATTTTAAAATTTCTAACAATAGCGTAAAAATTATAGTCAACGGAGGTATCAAGTTCTAACGCGATGGAGTTGGAAGGTCTAAAACGCGGGCTTACTTTTTTGAAGTCATTTGGATTAAATATTTGTAAAGTTGTCACGGATAAACACCCGTCGATCTTGGCGTTCCTTCGAGACAACCATGAAGATATTGTCCATGAGCTTGATAACTGGCACGTTTCAAAAAGTAATGTATTTTATTTCAAAACCTCAATGTTCTAATAAAGTTGGCCAATACGCGTATAGCCATAGCCATCTATCGTATAAAAGCCGTACTAGTATTACGCGTTAAACGTAGTCTGCTCGGCGCCTTTGGATGAAGAGTAGCGATTCTATATTAAATTTTTGATATGTTCGTCAATTTAAACGTGGCAATTTTGATGAATTTGTTGAGAATATAATACGTTAAAATGAACGCTTTATTTGTATTTATCAACAACGATAAATCTAAAGGGTTGAAGTTTTAAAGTAAGATTAACGTTACTGCGCCGAGGCTTGGCAATGATTTTCCAGTAATTAATATATCTTAGATGAAATTTTGCCCTAAACTAGGAATCTTTCTAATGTCAAATTTAATTGCGAATAAATGCGGAGCTAATTTGTTATTATTTACAGACGTCAAAACAAAACTAAATGGCATCGCTAATCAAAAAGGGTGCGGGGAGTTGAAACTTTGGATAAAAGGAATTATTAATCATATATACTGGTTGGCCTCTTCGTCAACAACAAAAGAAGAAAAAATTGAGAAATGGAGATCAATATTAAATCACATGTGTAACATACATCAAGGTCACAGTAAACTATTTCCTAGTTGCGCTCATGGACAAATCCCCGAAGACGAAATAAGAGTTTGGCTTGAGCATGGTAATGCGCAATTTTTCTTTTATTAATATTATTTAAAATATATTAATATAATTAAATATATTTTACAGGTACAGATTTATATTGCAAAATTTCAAAAATAGTAAACTCTCCTTACACCCTTTCTGGTATCGCAAATTTATCCAACGATTATCAAACTTATTCGGTGGAAGTGTTTCACTCGGTTTTGAACTCTTTCTGTCCGAAAAGGTTACATTTTTTTGCAGATTCTATGAAATCAAGGTTAGTTTTCAAACTATCGTAAGAATATTTTTTATCATAAAAATTAATAAAAGGTACGTTGTAATGTTGTAGAGTTATTCTGGCAGTGTTGCATTTTAATGAAAATGGGCACAAAGAACAAGTCGTTGATGAACATGGCGAGGAAGTTTACTTTTTGGCATTTCCTAAAGGCAAAGGCGGAGAAGCTAGTGCAAAAAAACTACTAGAAGACAGTACATTTGGTTTGCACAACTCTATACTTTAATTCCTGCCCTATATCAATTAATCACCTCTTCCCTAATATATCGTAACGGAACGCGTTAAAACAAAATATTGCTTCTAATAGGGGTGTGCGAGTCCTGTTTTTTTGGGTTTCCAGTCGAGTCCCGAGTCCTGGAAAACCGGACTCGTCCGAGTCCTCTGAAAACAGGACTCGCCGAGTCCTCGAGTCCTTAAGAAATGGTTTCGAGTCCAAGACGAGCCCAAAATTTCTGTGGCCAAAACAAAGATGATGTCCACCACCCTATACTATTTACTATTGTATTGGAATATTCCATGATAAAGAATTTTTTTAGTAGTACAGTGGTTAAAGGTTAAGTAAGTTAACTAAAAGGATAGAAACTGTTGTAAAAATATGGACTAGCCCAAAAATTTGGACTCCTTTTGTATTTACACCTCTTTTTGAGTCCTTCTCGAGTAATGTTTTAGCCCTAATGGAGGACTTGGGTACTCGCGCGAGTCCAGAAGAAACAGGTTGAGAGTCCCGACTCGCCTCGGACTCGCGACAGGGTACTCGTACACCCCTACTTAGAACAAATATTTTTAAATTTACCGCCTTATAATTTGCAAGCCCTACCTGCACTAACTGAAAATCAGAACATAAAATTATTCCCTGGAATATTGTTTTATCAAGGTTTTACTGTAGTAATTTTGGGAAGAGGAGATTAATTAGGAACTGTTTTGGATAAATACAATACTTTATCACGTAATGATAATTACGCTTATTTTTGTAGAATATGTGGAATTACTAATGCAAAAAACTTACGAAAATGCTGCAAATGCATCTGCCAGTTACACTCTAATGGCACCAGCTTGCCACGTCGAAAAACTATCAGATAAACTTTCTTTAAATATCAATAAAAGTGATGTGATTGCACAGAAAAAAAAAGAGATTTTTAAAATAAATTTATTAGAATAAAACGTGTGGAACTTAAGTATCATTATATACATATATAAAATCTTGAAATTAGTAACGGGGATATTTAAATCCCGCATATTCTTCGCTTGGAAAAGTGTCTCTAATTTTGCTAATCACGCAACTTGGAAGGATTACTCTTCTATTTCTCCCTAATTTCCGGTAAATGATGCTAACAAACTGCCTGTAGGCAACGTATCTATATTTCCTAAAAATAAATAGAAGATTGTAAACATGGGTTTGAAAGCCTGCTAAAAGCCCACTTCTCTTAGGAATGAAGAAGAGTTGCGTAATGTTAGATTTGCTAGCCATTTTACGTTTGATAAACTCGACCCCTTTCATCTCTTGTTTTAATTCTAAAAGCGGCACGCTAATAGTAATTCTTAATGAGCGCCATTACAAAAGGGCTCTAAGATTACTATAGCGGAGCGCACTTTTCCATTACCAAACCTCATGTAACTTTAGTCAATATAATAATAAATCTTGGGCTTACATATGTATCTCGTAGTCATTTCTGTCATTCGTTTCTTGTACATAACGATCGTACGCAGGCTCCAATACATCTAAATCTAAACAGTTTTTAATAAACCGTGGCCAAAGTAAAACGCAAGGTAGACAATGCAATTTCTCCAAAACTTTTGGCACCTCGCGACAGCATAAACTTTCTCTCTCTGTATCCATTACCTCGCAATTGTTGCACGAGCACCAGTTTATATTTCCCACACGTTCAGCGTTAATTGGTTGTTGCTCATTTCTGTCTTCGGTTTCAGAATCAGATTCTGATAGTAGGGGCTGGGATAGTGGTTGATCCCTTACCAAAGGTTCAAAATTGTAAGGTTGGATCGAACTCATCTCAGAGAGAGTAGTCTAATGAGTCTACAGTCTACGTAGCCGTCGAAATTAAGTAATTGGGACTTGGAAAGCATTTAAAATAATACTAATCCGATCTTGAATAATAGTTTAAGTAGAAGTTAAACTTATCGCGAGTTTTGAACTTTTAATCTTTGAAGTTTGAAGACTATAGAGTATAGAGCATAGCCACTATAGCATAGCGTGTAAGCCTTGGACTTTTAAATCATTTCACCTCATGTAGTTGCTAAATAATCCCTAGAAATTTCACCCAATATCAGTAAATATTTTAGATTGATTTATAAAATAGAATAAATTAAAATTCACATGATAAAACAACTTACTTTAGTTTGTAAACTTGAAAAAGAGGCGAGAATTCAATCGAACCAGACTAAAATCAAGTAGAAAATCAGGGCGCGCTCTGAGTGGCTGACAATAAAAAAAGCGTACTAGCTCGTGATTGGATCCTGGGCCTCCGCGCATTTAAAAAAAAATACAGGTCGTGCTCGCCCCATTTACCGACCAAGGCTTAGCAGCTTGAAGTTTGGGACTTTGAAAATTGATTACAAATTAACGAAACCTTTTTGGTGAGTTTTGTTAATGTTTTTCTCATTATTTTATCATTCTTAATCGATAAAAAATAGGTTGTTTCGCCCTTTCATTATCCCTTTAAGCGGCAAATTCCGAAACTGCATGCTATAAAAAAAAGCTAAAAGATCTCCGATCAAGAAAGAGAGTGGAAAGATCTAGAAAAGAAGTCAAAAGAAACCGCACATTTGCCAAATCTTTCTTTCAATATAAAATATATTCTATAATGCGAAGAAATGATATTATTAAAGGGAGAATGCAACCTAACAACAAGTGATTGTTTATCAATTCCTTATTGTTTAAATAGGCCTAATCCACTACTGAAAATATTTACAAACAAATATTAAACTAGAAATAAATTTAAAACTTACCCTGAAAATAGGCTTAGCGGGATTCATGGAGGTCCTGTTTTCCTCGCGTGTAAGGTCTAGCGACCAATCGCGCGCGACGTAAGTCTCGTGGAGATCTCGCGTGAACGACGGGCCTTCGCTCATTGGTCGCTAGACCTTACACGGACGCGATTCAGGATCTCCATGAATCCCGCTAAGCCTATTTTCAGGGTAAGTTTTAAATTTATTTCTAGTTTAATATTTGTATTGCAAACTTTTTATCGATGTATTAGGCCTATTTAAACGATAAGGAATCGATAAAAAAATCACTCGTAATTAGGTTGCATTCTCCCTTTAAAGGGAAAATCTCAATTAAATCCACGTTTTTACGTGGTTATAAATATATAAGAATATTAAAATGGGGGTAAAGTTACTTAGAAAATACCTCAAACATTAATTTTTTAAATTTTTAATTTGAGTTTTTTAAGTCATGAAAAATCTGTGACAGCGTCACTTTAATGGGTGTCATTTCATCGGTGCCTATTCAGTTGTATATCAAACCTGGTGTTTATTTAAAAATTTGGTCCTTCGAATAGGAATGTCTGTCGATCACCATTCTTACACGTTCTTGGATACTAAATTGGTCCTTGGGTTTAAACTTAAGAAATAGTTTCAGAGTCACTCTTTTGCCAAAAGCTTAGTTGCCTTTCGGCCAAACCCTTTACTAACAAGGTATATAAACTTTTAACATCAAAGAAAAAAGAAAAAAAAACGAAAACTAGAAGACCGCGAGCATGCAGGGCATCATTCTCTCCTCCCTATAACAAGGATTCGAACACGAACTTTAATCAATGTCCTGACCCCTTATACTTCCTCCTATACCTCATACAATCCTCCCACACACCAACCAACCAATCTTAAGTCCACTATACTATACACCATATTACAACCAAGGCTCTATCTCTATAATTCGAACTGTATTTGCACTCCACCAGAAGCCGATGAAACCCTCCTTTGAAGGATATTACTCCCGGGTCTTGTCTACCCCTCTCTGTATGGGTTATTCTCAAAAGGCGCGATTCGTACGCCTCCTAACGGTAGATATTTTCGGAGCGGGAGTTCGTCGAGCGAATATCTCTAACAGTCTCGGAGATCGTCAAAAAAACGTCGTCGTTTGTGGAGAGAGAGAATTTCCAATTTTCCGTAGACAGGGGGGGGATGAAGTAGGACCACTTCTAACTCGTAAAATTGGGAATTTTACCCATACAGAGAGGAACGCTATATGGAACATTGGAGTAGTAGACTTCAAAGGAGGGTTTCATCGGCTTCTGACTCCATTAAACACCCCTGCACAATTTGTGACAGTGTTCATGTCCATTTCAATCAATACTAATAAAGTTTTGCTTTTAATTATAATTTTGATTAAAGGTGGTCGAATAAAAGTGATAGTCTAATTAGTTTATACTAGCTTTAACGTACAATAAACAAAGACTCTTTCTAAAACCACCCCTTCCTCGAATATCTTTAAAAGTTGGAGGGAAAACATATATATATACACGTTGAACAAAGTTTATTGTAGATTGTACAAATAAAGACTCTATATTATATAAAGCCCCCACATCTCTTTATTTTATTTTTAATTGGAACCCTAAACAGCCAAAGGAAAAGGAGTATAAAATAAAAAAAAATTTCACAAAGACGGCTTTAATTAGTATTCTATCTTAAGGAAGATGCTCACGTGAGCTAAAGAATAGGAGAAGGGCCATAGAATAAAAAAGGAGCTGAGAGCTTTCGAAAAATTGCCAACCTAATGAAGATTGAAAAACCCCAGTAAACCAAAATCTATAAAAGACCTATACCTCCCTCTTTTCCCATCTTTCTTTCATCGGAATAAAAAAAAAGGATAGAAGACAACGTCATGATCGATATTAAGACACTTTCACAAACGCCAATAATTTTTTACAAGACCTGATTTGTAACCAAATTTTGAATAATTCTATGCCATTATTTTGCATTAATTTTCTATATTTGTAAAATTTTTCAAACCATATATAACATCAGAAGCCGATGAAACCCTCCTTTGAAGTCTATTACTCCCTGGTCTTGTCTACCCCTCTCTGTATGGGTTAGTTTCAAAAAGCGCGATTCGTACGCCTCCTAACGGTAGATATTTTCGAAGCGGGAGTTCGTCGAGCGAATATCTCTAGCAGCCTCGGAGTTCGTCAAAAAAACGTCGTCGTTTGTGGGGAGAGAGAATTTCCAATTTTGCGTAGACAGGGGGGTATGAAGTAGGACCCCTCCGATCTCGTAAAATTGGGAATTTTACCCATACAGAGAGGAGCGCTATATCGAACATTATAGTAGTAGACTTCAAAGGAGGGTTTCATCTACTTCTGATAACATTTTTAACAATTTAAATAGCTCAATATGATTGGCTTGGAGGAAAATAAAAACTAAACTTAAGTATTTAAATAAATAACTGAATTGTCGCCTAAAATACCATCATAATTTAAATTAAACATATTTAAACAATAATGATTGGATAAAATATTTGTTAGGTTACATTATCACTTTAAGGGCGTCTTAATGTCTGATTTACTTTACCAAGTATCAAATAATTTAATAATATTATGTCATTTTAGTCAAAAATAAGAATTTTGAAGCGTTGCTTATTATTTTTTCGATTACCAGTAAATTACAAATTAACATAATTACGCGTGTGTGAAAGAGTCTTTAAGTCTTAGAGGACATAAACTTTTTTTTTTTTATTTTAAAGGTAAAAGCAATGAAGATGAAAATGGTGGCGACAACTACGAAGGTTAGCTTGATAGTATATTAAGTTAAAGTGGGAAGTAACTTTATCAATATTGGTTCAGATTGGATTGACGCGATGGCTCGAGGCTCTTTATCTATCTCGTTACTCCAAGTTTTTTTTTTTTTTCTTTTTCTTATTCTTCATTTTCCTGACGGGGTATAGAAATTGAAGTCAACGCGTCCCTGCTGTTTTCAAGATAGGACCAACCGTATTACGATAGATATAGAAGTTTTTAACTTAAGAAGCGATTTTTGCGCTACCATTTTCAATTAAAAATCAATTATAGCTATAGCTATATATTTTAAAGAAAATTATCTATAAAGAATTATTATATCTATAAAGAAAACGCGATATTATAGAGAGAAATATATTTTAAAGATGGAACAGACTAATATAAGGGTCAGGATCACAATACAAATTGTTAAAATAGTCAATTTCGAATTATTATTATTAGAAATTTTTGGGGAAATTTAATAATAAAGCTTTCCATTGGCTAATTTTAATAAATAAAGCTTTCCATTGGCTAATTTAATAAATCTTTCTATTGGCTAATTTAATAAATCTTTCTATTGGCTAATTTTTAAAAAGAAAGCTTTCTATTGGCTAATTTTAATAAATAAAGCTTTCTATTGGCTAATTTAATAAATAAATCTTTCTATTGGCTAATTTTAATAAATAAAGCTTTCTATTGGCTAATTTTTAATAACAAAGCTTTCTATTGGCTAATTTTTAATAACAAAGCTTTCCATTGGCTAATTTCAATAAATAAATCTTTCTATTGGCTAATTTTTAAAAAGAGAGCTTTCTATTGACTAATTTCAATAAATAAATCTTTCTATTGGCTAATTTTTAAAAAGAAAGCTTTCTATTGGCTAATTTTTAATAACAAAGCTTTCTATTGGCTAATTTTTAATAACAAAGCTTTCTATTGGCTAATTTTTAAAAAGAAAGCTTTCTATTGGCTAATTTTTAATAACAAAGCTTTCTATTGGCTAATTTTTATAAATAACTCTTTCTATTGGCTAATTTTTATAAATAACTCTTTCTATTGGCTAATTTTTATAAATAAATCTTTCTATTGGCTAATTTTTTATAATAAATCTTTCTATTGGCTAATTTTTATAAAGCAAGCTTTCCATTGACTAATTTTAATAAATAAATCTTTCCATTGACTAATTTTAATAAATAAATCTTTCTATTGGCTACTTTTTAAAAGGAAAGCTTTCTATTGGTTGCTCTTTCAATATAAAATTGGCTACCCTTTTAATATTTTACCTCGTATGTTTATGTTCCTAAACAAAGTTTCTTGAAATTAATTATTCATATAAAATTTAGACAGTTTAGTTGAATAGATTAAACATCGAAAACTAATAGTTAAATCTAATAATTTAAATTGAAATTAATAAGTAGACAACCCTAAATATTAACACTAAAATAATTTACAGGTAATACTTTTTGTTTTATTTCCAAAACAACCTAAGCCAGTTTCTCCGTAACCTCGTTATAAAGTTAGACAACGAATCAATAGGTATTTTAACCCCTTAAGCTTGTAGAACATCGTTTACGCTTCGAATTTCTAGAAAATGAAGTATAAACACACCTAGACTATATTTTATTTCAACTTGAAATAGCAGTAAGGAGAGAAGTTAGGTTAAACCTTAAGCCTTTGATCTATTTATTTAAGAATAACGAGTCGTTTAGCTTCGTACGAGCAACCAATTCTAAGTAAAACAAAACTTTAGTAAAAGAGAAATATCGGGAAAAGGTAGCTAACAACATTTTAGGGCTGAACATCAGCATCAATTACCTTTGAAAAGTGGGTAGAGGGCTTTTGACAACTAGTTGATCAGATATTCAACTTTAGTTTAGAGCGCGTACAAAGGCGGGATATTCTACTAGTGCTACCAGTCTCTAAGAGCACAATATCATAGAAATAGCTCTTAGTTTAGAGTTAAAGGAAATGTAAAACCAAAATATAAATATTTTTTTGTGGTATTATAGAATAAAGATTTAGAAAATTTGCAGACTTGGAAGGGTAACAATTTACTATAAAATTACTACATTTTTTACGCGAAAAAGAGGTATTTCCATGATAGGAAAGCCGAGATGATGTAATCGGTCCACTGGATTTGAAGCAATGGTGTAAAAGGCAGGAGGGAATAAAATCTGGTCATTAAAATCTCCCCTTTTCGATCTATTGTCTATAAATCAGTGGATAATATACGATTATCTCGGTAGATATGTTATATTAAATGTAATTAAACCACTAATAAATATTGAGGGAACCTGTAATTGATGGTTTAACACGCGTTGCTTCAAATAAGTTAAACTTTAAAAGGTAGTTTACAAAATCCTCTTCAGAGTAAAAAAAGACTTTTATGGAAGCTAGAAGTTCCCGTCGCTACTTGACAACTTAAGCTCCCATTTACGTCAAGTTTTCGCTACACCTACTTCCCGCGCTCTTAATTAGAACCGAAATTTGTGTCTCAGGTTAGATGAACAAAAAAAAAAAATTAAAAATAAACGGGACCAAGGAGTATTTATGGATACGGGATTAAATTTTTTGGTTTTTGGATAATTTTATTATTTTGCGAAATTTAAAAAAGGTTGGGGTTTGTGAAAAAAATGCTAAATTACCTTGAAAATCTTTTCTTAATAAAATATTTGAATTTTTATTGACTAAATACGGAGAACAGATTACTATTTCAATATGCCTTCTTTTTTACCATTGACCACATTCAAAAAATGGTAGCGACAATTCAGGGACG
The DNA here is from genome assembly GCA_963920705.1 of Odiellus spinosus. Lineage (NCBI taxonomy): Eukaryota > Metazoa > Arthropoda > Arachnida > Opiliones > Phalangiidae > Odiellus > Odiellus spinosus. The sequence continues at coordinate 21,662,257 of OY987233.1, read as the reverse complement.
GAAATAAGAAATTTTTCTTATTGGACAAATGTCCAGTAACCCCCCTTAAAAATTCAAAAGTTATCGGACATTTAACAAAATTACCGGACAATGCTACATTTCTTGTATTGAAAAGTACTTTTTTTTATCGGACATTTGTCCAGTGACCCCCTCTTAAAAATAAAAAGTTATCGGACATTTGGAAAATTTATCGGACAATGACCAGTGACTTGTGCTTATTTCCGTCCCTGAGCGACATATCTGAAAATTCCAAGTAAATTTACACAAAATTCGATTTATTCTAATTATAAAATAATTAAATACTTCATTAGCGTCGCTACTAATTAATGTTTTAATTATAATAATCTTAGCATAGTATTCCAAATAATATTGGATTCCGTTAAACCGCTAGTTTTTTTTTTTAAATTTTAATGAATCAGTATCAAGAATTAACGCGAAAATTGGTTTTAAATATCTTCGCTCCCTTGTTCTAAGGTTTCTAAATAATCTTCATTTTCTTTTCAATTTCGCTGCCTGACATTCTTTAAGCTCTAATTTCCAAATTAACAAATCCCCTTACGATAAACCTCAAATTACAAATTAACTTTTGACTTTTAAGATTAAATATTAATTTTCAAACTTTCCCCGTGACCTTTTACCCCTTCCGTTGACCTATATAATCCGAACTTTAACCTGACGACTTAATTGAACATAAATTTATATTTCAAACATTTTGGCTACTTGTGGCGTATTTAAAGGGAGGATGCAACCTAAAAACAAGTGATTTTTTATCGATTCCTTATTGTTTAAATAGGCCTAATCCACTACTGAAAATATTTACAAACAAATATTAAACTAGAAATAAATTTAAAACTTACCCTGAAAAGAGGTTTAGTGGGATTCATGGAGCTCCTGATTTCCTCGCGTGTAAGGTCTAGCGACCAATCGCGCGCGACGTAAGTCTCGCGGAGATCTCGCGCGAACGACGGGCCTTCGCTCATTGGTCGCTAGACCTTACACGGACGCGATTCAGGATCTCCACGAATCCCGCTAAGCCTATTTTCAGGGTAAGTTTTAAATTTATTTCTAGTTTAATATTTGTATTGTAAACTTTTTATCGGTGGATTAGGCCTATTTAAACGATAAGGAATCGATAAAAAAATCACTTGTAATTAGGTTGCATTCTCCCATTAAGTATACTGACTTCAAATTTAATAAATATGAATTAAAAATATAATTATAAAATTCTGAGAATATTTACAATTTAAAAATACTTTAACAATAAATTTAACCATCATTTTTTACTAATATTAAATAAAAATGTATCTCCTGTCTTAAATACTCCTTGTTGTTTAAAGAAAAGTTTCCTATAGCTAAAAATAGGCGTACTAAAGACGCTACTTCTATCATTTTGCGTTAAACGTGATCCCCCTAAAGTTAAGACTAAGAAGAAACGAACTTATAAAAGCCGAGGCTTAACGCCAATTAATTTTACTATCATAACTTAAGCTCGATACAATGCTCTCCTATTTGCACTCTAGCGTAAAAAGGCTTTGCAATTTTTTCCTCGCTTTAAAGGGAAAATGTCACTTAAAAATAAATATATTTTACCAGAGGTATATAATAACCCCCTTCGGGGGGGAAGTATGAAAGCCCCTATACTACCAATGCTAAAAATCACGAACAATAAGAGCCCGCTGCTGACTATCTAGGCCACTAGCTCGCGCTGGACTTCTCAATGTCGCTACTCTAGTAAATGGTCTTTGTATAAACAAGACGGCTCGATTTGTGTTTAGAACTTCCTGTCTCGGGAGTCAGGCTGTCTATTAAAATGGAGTCGAAGGTTGACTTCAGCTCGCGAGTTCCGGAAGTGCGCGTAGGGAAAATTTAGTGAGGTTCAAAATGGTGTAACTATTTTTTGGGAGTAAAGCGGTGTGTCGATCCGCCGCGATTTACGCCGGGCACTCGTTGTTCGTCGATTTTGCCTACCTTTCATACTTCCCCCCGAAGGGGGTTATTATATACCTCTGATTTTACGAATCATCGTGTCAGTAAACTTATTCGAAGTTTTGACACGTTTATGGCTTTTAATTTAATTTTTAAAATTTATTAGTTAAGTTAGAATGTAATTAAATGATAAAATCAAACGGTATCCACCTTCTCTCTCGCCATCTGGCGACATTTTCAAGAAACTCGATTGCGAAAGCGCTGTTGAATATGATTGGCTTAATTCATCCTACCTAACACGCCACTTCAAAATTTAAATTAAGTTTTAAAAATGTCGACTAAATTTTTAAGAGCAGATTCTAAAAATAATTTTAAAATCGGGTTTAATTTTTAGCTGATAGTTTCCCTTTAATTTTATTTTCTCCTTTGGCGCCCTCGCTCGCTGGTTGGTTCTAGTAAAAACAGTGGAGGGATTAAACCTTCACGTTGACGCTGATTAATGAACTTCTTACAGGTAGTGTACGTGTGTTTCGCGTGTATATAAGTTAATATCAAGCAAAATCCGACGTCAGACTAAACTGACTTGTAATGAGATAGTTTCGAACGGTATATTTAAATGCCATCAAAAGTTCATATAGCTTAGATCAGAAAAGTAATTAAGCAAACATTAACAAGCTCGAGCCGCCGCGAATCGAAAAAACTACCTACCACCCCTGTTACGCTAAAGTGACTTGGACTCTTCCAAGGAGATTGCGCGTCTGGGAGGGATGGAAGGGGGAGAGAAAATGGGGGCTATTCAAAGTATAGCATAGCTTAGATCAGAAAAGTAATTAAGCAAACATTAACAAGCTCGAGCCGCCGCGAATCGAAAAAACTACCTACCACCCCTGTTACGCTAAAGTGACTTGGACTCTTCCAAGGAGATTGCGCGTCTGGGAGGGATGGAAGGGGGAGAGAAAATGGGGGCTATTCAAAGTATAGCATAGCTTAGATCAGAAAAGTAATTAAGCAAACATTAACAAGCTCGAGCCGCCGCGAATCGAAAAAACTACCTACCACCCCTGTTACGCTAAAGTGACTTGAACTCTTCCAAGGAGATTTCGCGTCTGGGAGGGATGGAAGGGGGAGAGAAAATGGGGGCTATTCAAAGTATAGCATAGCTTAGATCAGAAAAGTAATTAAGCAAACATTAACAAGCTCGAGCCGCCGCGAATCGAAAAAACTACCTACCACCCCTGTTACGCTAAAGTGACTTGGACTCTTCCAAGGAGATTGCGCGTCTGGGAGGGATGGAAGGGGGAGAGAAAATGGGGGCTATTCAAAGTATAGCATAGCTTAGATCAGAAAAGTAATTAAGCAAACATTAACAAGCTCGAGCCGCCGCGAATCGAAAAAACTACCTACCACCCCTGTTACGCTAAAGTGACTTGGACTCTTCCAAGGAGATTGCGCGTCTGGGAGGGATGGAAGGGGGAGAGAAAATGGGGGCTATTCAAAGTATAGCATAGCTTAGATCAGAAAAGTAATTAAGCAAACATTAACAACTCGAGCCGCCGCGAATCGAAAAAACTACCTACCACCCCTGTTACGCTAAAGTGACTTGGACTCTTCCAAGGAGATTGCGCGTCTGGGAGGGATGGAAGGGGGAGAGAAAATGGGGGCTATTCAAAGTATAGCATAGCTTAGATCAGAAAAGTAATTAAGCAAACATTAACAAGCTCGAGCCGCCGCGAATCGAAAAAACTACCTACCACCCCTGTTACGCTAAAGTGACTTGGACTCTTCCAAGGAGATTGCGCGTCTGGGAGGAATGGAAGGGGGAGAGAAAATGGGGGCTATTCAAAGTATAGCATAGCTTAGATCAGAAAAGTAATTAAGCAAACATTAACAAGCTCGAGCCGCCGCGAATCGAAAAAACTACCTACCACCCCTGTTACGCTAAAGTGACTTGGACTCTTCCAAGGAGATTGCGCGTCTGGGAGGGATGGAAGGGGGAGAGAAAATGGGGGCTATTCAAAGTATAGCATAGCTTAGATCAGAAAAGTAATTAAGCAAACATTAACAAGCTCGAGCCGCCGCGAATCGAAAAAACTACCTACCACCCCTGTTACGCTAAAGTGACTTGGACTCTTCCAAGGAGATTGCGCGTCTGGGAGGGATGGAAGGGGGAGAGAAAATGGGGGCTATTCAAAGTATAGCATAGCTTAGATCAGAAAAGTAATTAAGCAAACATTAACAAGCTCGAGCCGCCGCGAATCGAAAAAACTACCTACCACCCCTGTTACGCTAAAGTGACTTGGACTCTTCCAAGGAGTTTGCGCGTCTGGGAGGGATGGAAGGGGGAGAGAAAATGGGGCTTTTTTAAAGTATAGCATTTAGTACATTACAGATATATATGATCTTTATGTAATACGCGATAAGATTCATTGAGGAATAAAATAAAAAAAAAAAAAAAAACCCTAGAAGATCCGTTAAAACGTAAGAATAGCTATAAATCTACATATTTCCTTCCCAAACTCGTTCGTGCTTTTCCAAGCCAAATTGAGCAACCAAAAAGGAGAAAAAAAAATATTATTCCATGAAATAAAACCTTATTTTAAGGGGAAACGATTTGTTTTCATTACCGAAAGGAAGGAAAAAAAAAAAAAAAAAAAAAAAAAAAAATGAATAGATTTAAAATAGCTCTTTCCCCTCCACGCAACATTACCGTCCGAGTAAAATCGGCGAATCCAAAAACTAGTACCATATTCAAAGGCGAGATTTATCTTGGAAAGCTTCCAAAGGTCGCGACTAACTTTTACTTCCCGCCTTAAACCCGTATTGGTTTTATTTACACGGACAAATGACAGTCGAAAGGAATCGGCGACCAAAATTTCCGAAATCGACTAAAGTTTGAATATAGTTTAGTTTTCATCGTGTTCGAAGCTTGGCTCACATTTCAATCTCTATATATATACAGCCTTAAAATGAGCTAAATTCCTATTGAAAAAACCTGTTTTTCTATGGGAATTATGATTCAATTCTAAGTTGAAACTAAGGATAAAGACGTATTCGTACGTGATGAAAAATAAAACTGAATCTGATTAGACTCGTTAACAAGAAAGGGTAGATGTAATTGGGTTTGCTCAATATGTTGGGCTAATAATGGTATTCGAGTATTTTAAGACTCTTCTAGATCTTAATTAAGTGATACAATCAAGGATTTCTCATAAAGTATAAATGCATTTTTGTAAAATGATTCCTGCATTTTATACAGTCTGTTTAGACAGTTTTGTCACGTGATATGGCTAATCCCTTCTTTATCGTTTAAATAATCCTAATCCACCAGTAAAATTACAATACAAATATTAAACTAGAAATAAATTTAAAACTTACCCTGAAAATAGGCTTAGCTGGATTCAATGAGATCCTGATTTTCTTCGCATTGAAGGGTCATCAACCAATCGAATGTTATTGGAAGTTTGACCTTAAGATCTCGCCTTAACGATTGACCTTTGCTCATTGGTTGCTAACCCATCAAAGCGAAGAAATTCAGAATCTGCGTGAATCCAGCTAAGCCTATTTTCCTGGTAAGTTTTAAGTTTTATCAGAAGCCGATGAAACCCTCCTTTGAAGTCTACTACTCTAATGGTCCATATAGCGCTCCTCTCTGTATGGGTAAAATTCCCAATTTTACGAGTTAGAAGGGGTCCTACTTCTACGGAAAATTGGAAATTCTCTCTCTCCACAAACGACGACGTTTTTTGGACGAACTCCAAGGCTGCTAGAGATATTCGCTCGACGAACTCCCACTCCGAAAATATCTAGCGTTAGGAGGCGTACGAATCGCGATTTATGAAACTAACCCATACAGAGAGGGGTAGACAAGACCCGGGAGTAATAGACTTCAAAGGAGGGTTTCATCGGCTTCTGGTTTTATTAGACCGTCACTTGAAGCCCAGAAGCCCCTTGTACCTACCCTATTAAATATACAATGATCGTTACAAGTTAAGGATCATGAGTGGGCGCTTTAAATACCCGAAAAAAATACATCGGAAGAAGATAAAAAAAATTGTCGTATGGTCGCTACTAAAATAAAAGTGTGCAAATTTTCAGTTTTTTTTTTCCTCTGAAACTTGGGATTTTGATCTCTTCAGGATTTTTTTAACAGTAAAAGCAGAAGCCGATGAAACCCTCCTTTGAAGTCTATTACTCCCGGGTCTTGTCTACCCCTCTCTGTATGGGTTAGTTTCAAAAAGCGCGATTCGTACGCCTCCTAACGGTAGATATTTTCGGAGCGGGAGTTCGTCGAGCGAATGTCTCTATCAGCCTCGGAGTTCGTCAAAAACGTCGTCGTTTGTGTAGAGAGAGAATTTCCAATTTTCCGTAGACAGGGGGGTATGAAGTAGGACCCTTTCTAACTCGTAAAATTGGGAATTTTACCCATACAGAGAGGAACGCTATATGGAACATTGGAGTAGTAGACTTCAAAGGAGGGTTTCATCGGCTTCTGGTAAAAGGAAGTAGAAGGTATTTTTTGTTGAAGTTCGCGGGTCTTTAATGATGGCGAAACTATGATAATTGACTTTTTTTTAAGGGGGGGGCTTTTTTTTCGGTTGCCTTAAGTGGATATAGACTTTTTGCCGCGCCTTATGAAGGGAGCTGCCATTTTTTCCGTTCCCCTTAGTTTCGACCCCCCAATCCGCCATTTTGGTCACCCAGAAACGAGGTGGTAGTGGCTCTGCCTACTCGTTTCTGGGTTACCAAAATGGCGGATTGGGGGGGCGAACTAAGGGGAACGGGCAAAATGGCCGCCCCCTTCATAAGGCGCAGCAAAAAGTCTATAGGAGATCCGAAAAAGTCTGATTTTTTTTTTGATCGTTAATTGTAAATAACCTTCGAATAAAAATAATATTGAAAATTTTAAAATGAATCAAAGGGAAATTGAAAAAAAAACTTTGAACTATAATATTATTAAGGTAATTAAAGTGAGACTGAAATTAATTTTTCATGAATTTCAAATGAAAATTAATTTAATTTTCATAAAGATTAAAATTAGAACTGTCTGCCTCGAGTGATTTGGACTCTTCTGTTCGATATTTCGAGTCTGGAAAGAGTGTTGGAATTTAGGCGGACCTTTACTGATACCAAGAATAGCTTTAGCCTCCGTTACCATCCTCAGAAACTTTGTAACAAAAGTTCGTCCGCAATTTTCGCAACATTTGTACGCTTAGATCTTTTTTCGGTCGGCTTCATTTTTATTACCCAAAATATTATGTCAAGGTCGTTAGTGGCGCGGGTTAATAATATAATGTCAGGAGCGATTTACTTGAAAAATCGGTATGTCCCCATTTCGCCCAAAATATTTCGCCCAAAATGATCTATTCCCATTTCGCCCAAGGCATTTTTTGCCCAAAATTATCTATTCCCATTTCGCCCAATCCTACTTTGCCCAATCGCTTTATCATTTGGCCCTAAATTATCTCTTCCCATTTTGCCCAAACTAAAAATTCCTTTTCTCAATTCGCCCAATCCCAATTTGCCCAATCGTTTTATCAGTTAGCCTAGAATTATCTATTCCCATTTCGCCCAACCCAAAAATTTCTCTTCCCTTTTCGCCTAAAACGATTAAAGCTTAAATCTTTTAAAATTTAAAGTCTTAGTAGGCCAAAAAAGTGACTTTTATTTAATTTAGGTTAGGTTAGGTTAGGTTAGGTTGGGGGGAAAAAAGTGGAAAAATGTGACTTGGGCAAAATCACAATTGGGCGAAACGAGATTGGGCCGAGAAGACATTAGGCCAAATGGGAATTGGGCCAAATGGGAATTGGGCCAAATGGGAATTGGGCCAACGGGAATTGGGCGAAAAGAAATTGGGCCAAATGGGATTTGGGCGAAAAGAAATTGGGCGAAAATAAATTGGGCGAAATGGGAATTGGGCGAAATGAAATTGTGCGAAAAGAAACTGGGCGAAATGGGAATTGGGCGAAATAAAATTGGGCGAAAATAAATTGGGCGAAATGGGGGTAGACCGAAAAATCGATTCGAAGCGGACGAACTTTTGCTACAAAGTTTGGGAGGATGGTTATTAAATCGCGGCCCTCCCATATTCTTACGGAACCCGAATGAATTCTTGCTAAGGGGCGTTGTTTACTTTTTTGGAATAAAAAGGACTTTTGGTATAATATAAAATCATTTAGTATTGTAATCCCATAAAGAATATTCCACTTGACATAAACAAGTAAAGTCTAAAGAAGTTTTTATCTAGATTAACTCTTTTTCATCGACTTTCTAAAGCTCTGTATAAGTCTGTATTTTTTTTTTTTAATCTTCCAAGTCCACCCCTTTGTTCTTTACTTTCTATATCCTAGTTTATTTTTTGTTACGTAAGGATGGCGCGCGATTGAATAGGAATTTTTGGAGGATGGAAAAAGAGCCGAAAGCGTGGAGAAAGTTCTAAGACTTACAATTAGAGTATAAGTTTGCACCGCGTAAAAACTCGGATTTCCGTAGATATCTATGTATTTTTTTCTTATAGAGATAAAAGGAAAGATAGCTTTGTACTCGCTGTTATTTACAGTTGACTGATATTTTCTTTTTTTAATTTCTTTCTAGAACTCGACGCTTTTTTTTTTTTTTTTTGGAACGCGGTGATTAGGTCGGCAGCTCTTTAACTAAAACTCCGAGAAGGAGTAAATTCAAGGCCTTTTTTTGTATTAGATATGTTAGTGTATACTTATTCGAAAGACAACAGTCTCCTAGTTTTAATGAAAACTTCGTTTAACTCTAACAAGATGGCGAAGTGATTATTAAGGCGAAGTGATTATTAAGGCGAAGTGATTATTTGATATATGCTTCTCTTGGGAAATTGAGAGTGAAAAAGTTACAGAATTTTATTATTTTAAATTAATCTAGGGAATGTCTTCTTTCTAATGGTGCAATCGGTTTAGACCTAGGAGCTAGTAGCGAAAAGTTACGGCCATTTTTAGATAGGGGTCATTTTTGGATTTTTGCTCGAATTCTATCAGTGGCTGAATAATCTTAAACGAGTGGCTCATGTTGATTTTATTATTTTAAATTAATCTAGGGAATGTCTTCTTTCTAATGGTGCAATCGGTTTAGACCTAGGAGCTAGTAGCGAAAAGTTACGGCCATTTTTAGATAGGGGTCATTTTTGGATTTTTGCTCGAATTCTATCAGTGGCTGAATAATCTTAAACGAGTGGCTCATGTTGATTTTATTATTTTAAATTAATCTAGGGAATGTCTTCTTTCTAATGGTGCAATCGGTTTAGACCTAGGAGCTAGTAGCGAAAAGTTACGGCCATTTTTAGATAGGGGTCATTTTTGGATTTTTGCTCGAATTCTATCAGTGGCTGAATAATCTTAAACGAGTGGCTCATGTTGATTTTATTATTTTAAATTAATCTAGGGAATGTCTTCTTTCTAATGGTGCAATCGGTTTAGACCTAGGAGCTAGTAGCGAAAAGTTACGGCCATTTTTAGATAGGGGTCATTTTTGGATTTTTGCTCGAATTCTATCAGTGGCTGAATAATCTTAAACGAGTGGCTCATGTTGATTTTATTATTTTAAATTAATCTAGGGAATGTCTTCTTTCTAATGGTGCAATCGGTTTAGACCTAGGAGCTAGTAGCGAAAAGTTACGGCCATTTTTAGATAGGGGTCATTTTTGGATTTTTGCTCGAATTCTATCAGTGGCTGAATAATCTTAAACGAGTGGCTCATGTTGATTTTATTATTTTAAATTAATCTAGGGAATGTCTTCTTTCTAATGGTGCAATCGGTTTAGACCTAGGAGCTAGTAGCGAAAAGTTACGGCCATTTTTAGATAGGGGTCATTTTTGGATTTTTGCTCGAATTCTATCAGTGGCTGAATAATCTTAAACGAGTGGCTCATGTTGATTTTATTATTTTAAATTAATCTAGGGAATGTCTTCTTTCTAATGGTGCAATCGGTTTAGACCTAGGAGCTAGTAGCGAAAAGTTACGGCCATTTTTAGATAGGGGTCATTTTTGGATTTTTGCTCGAATTCTATCAGTGGCTGAATAATCTTAAACGAGTGGCTCATGTTGATTTTATTATTTTAAATTAATCTAGGGAATGTCTTCTTTCTAATGGTGCAATCGGTTTAGACCTAGGAGCTAGTAGCGAAAAGTTACGGCCATTTTTAGATAGGGGTCATTTTTGGATTTTTGCTCGAATTCTATCAGTGGCTGAATAATCTTAAACGAGTGGCTCATGTTGATTTTATTATTTTAAATTAATCTAGGGAATGTCTTCTTTCTAATGGTGCAATCGGTTTAGACCTAGGAGCTAGTAGCGAAAAGTTACGGCCATTTTTAGATAGGGGTCATTTTTGGATTTTTGCTCGAATTCTATCAGTGGCTGAATAATCTTAAACGAGTGGCTCATGTTGATTTTATTATTTTAAATTAATCTAGGGAATGTCTTCTTTCTAATGGTGCAATCGGTTTAGACCTAGGAGCTAGTAGCGAAAAGTTACGGCCATTTTTAGATAGGGGTCATTTTTGGATTTTTGCTCGAATTCTATCAGTGGCTGAATAATCTTAAACGAGTGGCTCATGTTGATTTTATTATTTTAAATTAATCTAGGGAATGTCTTCTTTCTAATGGTGCAATCGGTTTAGACCTAGGAGCTAGTAGCGAAAAGTTACGGCCATTTTTAGATAGGGGTCATTTTTGGATTTTTGCTCGAATTCTATCAGTGGCTGAATAATCTTAAACGAGTGGCTCATGTTGATTTTATTATTTTAAATTAATCTAGGGAATGTCTTCTTTCTAATGGTGCAATCGGTTTAGACCTAGGAGCTAGTAGCGAAAAGTTACGGCCATTTTTAGATAGGGGTCATTTTTGGATTTTTGCTCGAATTCTATCAGTGGCTGAATAATCTTAAACGAGTGGCTCATGTTGATTTTATTATTTTAAATTAATCTAGGGAATGTCTTCTTTCTAATGGTGCAATCGGTTTAGACCTAGGAGCTAGTAGCGAAAAGTTACGGCCATTTTTAGATAGGGGTCATTTTTGGATTTTTGCTCGAATTCTATCAGTGGCTGAATAATCTTAAACGAGTGGCTCATGTTGATTTTATTATTTTAAATTAATCTAGGGAATGTCTTCTTTCTAATGGTGCAATCGGTTTAGACCTAGTAGCTAGTAGAGAAAAGTTATGGGCATTTTAAAATAGGGGTCATTTTTAGGGTTTTTGCTCGATTTCTATCAGTGACGGAATAATCTTTAACGAGTGGCTCATGTCAATTTTATTATTTTAAATTAATCTAGGGAATGTCTTCTTTCTAATGGCGCAATCGGTTTAGACCTAGGAGCTAGTAGCTAAAAGTTACGGCCATTTTAAGACAGGGGTTCATTTTAGGGTACAGTCTGATTGGTCAGGAAGCCACTTCATTAAAATATAATAGTCTTCCTTTAAACAAAACGAAAAATATCCGATTGTAATTTAGTAGCTATTATTCAATTAATAAATGATATATCTGATTGATATTAAAGCAACTTTTCCAAAAAATATATATTTTTTGGTTTTAGCGGGATTATATGGTAGATACAAGTTAATATTTCTTAAGAGTGGATATAAGAGGTCAAGTAAACGTACAAGGGGTTACAAAAATAAATAGAGGAGTTATACGTGTACTAAGTTTCGTGGTTTAAGTTGGTTAAGAGAAACGACCTATCAAATTTTGTAATATACGACGGGATTTTCTTTATAATATATTTTTTATATAAGAAAAGGTTTAATTTTATTTTTCATTTCGTTACTTATATCTTAAGTAAGTAAAAAACGTCGTTAATTTTCGGCAGGAGACGGAAATACTCTCCAATTTATTTTTAATCGTTGAGCAAAATTTATCTCGCGGGATCGTTAAGTAAAATGGTTTTCGGTTTCCAGAAATAAATACCAGAGTTAAAATAATATTTTTGAAATTAAGCCAGGAATAATTATTGTCAGAGGTATATAATAACCCCCTTCGGGGGGAAGTATGAAAGCCCCTATACTACCAATGCTAAAAATCACGAACAACAAGAGCCCGCTGCTGACTATCTAGGCCACTAGCTCGCGCTGGACTTCTCAATGTCGCTACTCTAGTAAATGGTCTTTGTATAAACAAGACGGCTCGATTTGTGTTTAGAACTTCCTGTCTCGGGAGTCAGGCTGTCTGTTAAAATGGAGTCGAAGGTTGACTTCGGCTCGCGAGTTCCGGAAGTGCGCGTAAGGAAAATTTAGTGAGGTTCAAAATGGTGTAACTATTTTTTGGGAGTAAAGCGGTGTGTCGATCCGCCGAGATTTACGCCGGGCACTCGTTGTTCGTCGATTTTGCCTACCTTTCATACTTCCCCCCGAAGGGGGTTATTATATACCTCTGTTATTGTACAGAGTTCGTACAACATTGAAACCCCAGTTTCTCCTGATTGTTTCAAATTTTACCAGTGATTTTGCCCTGATATTTCCAGGTGCAACAATTGATTTTAAAAACTACGCATTTAGCTCGTGTGTAAACTTAAGCCTTGGCTAAATTATTTCAGTGTTCGACATTTAGGCTTAGAGACAGTTTTCGTAGTATTTAATTTGTAACTTTATCTTCCGACGAAGGTATATAGCCCGTCATAAACTATATATTTGGAAAGACGAAGCCATTTCGTCGTAGACTCCTTGATTAGATGAAAAGCCATATAACTAATACGAAAAAGTCTAGACGAATTTTAGTTTCGTCTCTTTAAATGTTTAAAAATGGTGAAAGTACTGATAAAGTTACTCAAAGTGGTTTTAATTAATGTCTAACATGTTCAGTTTAATAAGGATTTGTAAAATTTGAAAGATCTAAACCCACTGAATGAAAAATTCAAGATAGAATGAAGCCGAATAAATTCTACTTTAGAAGAAATCAGGGAAAAATCAGGGAATAGTCCTGGTCGATTTGCCGGAAATGGGCCCTTGTCTCATAGCCGCGCCGCCATCTTTTTGCAGTAACAGGCTGCCAGACTATTTCTAATTTTATTTTCCACAAACCAAATTCAAGTTGTTAGTCCAACGCTTCCTATATGATAAAGTATAGGAGGCGTTGGTTAGTCTGTAGCTATTTTCACACTACAAAAAGATGGCGGACGATCACGTGACAAAAAGTTTTCCCCGCCAAAATTTTCGCGAGGTTCTCTAGACTTCCGGTTTTGGAAATCGACCAGGACTATAAGTTTGAAGAAACACGAAAGCTTAGAGAAATCCATAAATCTTTGGAGAAATCGTGAAATTTTCCAATAAATTAATAACATGATCGTGAAATAATTCAAGCGAAATCACGAAAATTAAAAAATTAAGGTTGGAAATCATTAATTGATGAAATTACAGAGAAAATCAAGACGACGTAAAATAATTCCATAATTTTGGTTCTCCAGAAAACTTACAAAAACGCTACTTTTCTTCTTAAAGGGAGGATGCAATCTAACAACAAGTGATTTTTTATCGATTCCTTATTATTTAAATAGGCCTAATCCACTACTGAAAATATTTACAAACAAATATTAAACTAGAAATAAATTTAAAACTTACCCTGAAAATAGGCTTAGTGGGATTCATGGAGGTCCTGTTTTCCTCGCGTGTAAGATCTAGCGACCAATCGCGCGCGACGTAAGTCTCGCGGAGATCTCGCGCGAACGACGGGCCTTCGCTCATTGGTCGCTAGACCTGACACGGACGCGATTCAGGATCTCCATGAATCTCGCTAAGCCTATTTCCTGGGTAAGTTTTAAATTTATTTCTAGTTTAATATTTGTATTGTAAACTTTTTATCGATGGATTAAGCCTATTTAAACAATAAGGAATCGATGCATTCTCCCTTTAACTGATAGCAAATAGTTAAATTAATTTTTAAAGTAATATTATAGTATATATAACCAACTTGTTACACGAAAACTCTTTGTAGTTAAGATTCCTAAACAACGTAGTAGAGATCAGAGTGCTTTTTACCTTAGAGTCGAATTCTTACATCGAAGGAGCTTTCCAATTTTGTCGAGGAAAATAACAGGCTGCCAGGGAGACGCAAAATTGAATAGGCGGAGGGAAAAATAAAAAATATATACATCAAATCCACCGGTGTAGACAATCTGGCAGAAGGCGGGCTACTTTTCTTATTAGACTTTACGAAAAAATACAACGCTAGAAAACATAACAGACGATACTATAGCGGAGGGATACATATATGTTACGATCTGTATAAATTAAAGTAGGACATTGGTTAGATATATCAATTTATACCGAAGAAAATAGAAGTTAGTACGAACTCAGTATATAAAGGGTTAGTTGCATTATTTTTGGTTCAAAATCCCAAATTTTATGTAACAAATTCAGAGATGATTGAATTGCCATTAAGTTAACTATAATATTATAATCTAGAGATTAAATTAAGTGACTTAATTATGAGTTAAATTTTATGAAAAAATATATTAATTAATTTTGATATAGTTATTAAATGAAATCAGAAGCCGATGAAACCCTCCTTTGAAGTCTATTACTCCCGGGTCTTGTCTACCCCTCTCTGTATGGGTTATTCTCAAAAAGCGCGATTCGTACGCCTCCTAACGGTAGATATTTTCGGAGCGGGAGCTCGTCGAGCGAATATCTCTAGCAGCCTCGGAGTTCGTCCAAAAAACGTCGTCGTTTGTGGAGAGAGAGAATTTCCAATTTTTCGTAGACAGGGGGGATGAAGTAGGACCCCTTCTAACTCGTAAAATTGGGAATTTTACCCATACAGAGAGGAGCGCTATATGGAACATTAGAGTAGTAGACTTCAAAGGAGGGTTTCATCGGCTTCCGATGAAATTAAATTTAATTATTATCTGCCAAGATATAAACCTTTCAACTAACTCTTTCCAGACTTCCTTTACTGTAATATACGGTATTAAAAAAAATTCCCACGCGTAGAACTTGGTTTTTATCAAAACAACCATTCAAATACCACATCAATAATATAAAAATCAAAATAGAGAAATAGATCTTGAATAGTAATAATATTTCAATCTTTTCAATGCAAGGAATCAACATGTTGATGAAAAATATTTAGCAAATGGAAAATAATTTTAATATCGCTTTAAATCGTCTGTTTTCATTTTGAAATTAAATTTCTCTTTGCTCCTTGCAACAAATAATACCGTCGTTAAATTTAATGAGGGGAAATTATACGAGTTCCTTAAAATTTTTAAAAATAAAACTAAAACATTGGAATGGAAAATTGAAATGATATCTTTAAGCCTTTGTTCTGATCTTTAACTTTCAAGCGCAACTTGCAAAACTACCCAAAACTAAAGGCGGCATAATACATAATGTAATATTCATATTGGATGAAAATAGTTCTTTAAATCTGTTCTA
The DNA here is from genome assembly GCA_963920705.1 of Odiellus spinosus. Classification (NCBI taxonomy): domain Eukaryota; kingdom Metazoa; phylum Arthropoda; class Arachnida; order Opiliones; family Phalangiidae; genus Odiellus; species Odiellus spinosus. Next base: position 21,646,938 of record OY987233.1, on the reverse strand, counting down.
GAATATAAATATTTATTTAATAAGGTTATCAAAAAGGTCTTTAATTATTGGAATGAATATTGCAATTAATTTCGAATTTTGAGAAAATTCCCGGAATATTTTCTTACTTTGAAAAATAAAATATAATAGCTTAATTATCGCGTATTAAGTCGATATAATTAACTAATTACGCAAACTCGGGTTGAAGAAAAATAAAATAGAGTATTTTGTTTGCTTATACGCGATAAATATCACCAATTAACGAATTAAGCGAGTATTTTTAATTAAACCATTACTGCGAAAGTCATTTATGATTCCGAGAACATCTGGGAATTATATTCAATTTAAACTAATTGTAATTAAATTGAAAATGATTTTTCATGAAATTTAAATGGAAAATTCGTTTAAAATGGCATAGAAAAAATTATCTCAACATAATTTATAGTCGCCATTTTTTTAAAATTCATCTTACGTCATCACTGGTCTCGTGATTTCGCTATAGAGCCTAGAAGTTCGCGCGTTCTGACACGTGATAAGGTTACTTTCGCGCTGTCTTTTTTGTGAAAGTACTTAATGAAAATGTTAATTACGTTTCAGAAATAAACTAAGTCATAAATTGGAAGAAAACAATTACCTATATATTTTAAATATTTTCAGAAGCCGATGAAACCCTCCTTTGAAGTCTATTACTCCCGGGTCTTGTCTACCCCTCTCTGTCAAAAGGCGCGATTTGTACGCCTCCTAACGGTAGATATTTTCGGAGCGGGAGTTCGTCGAGCGAATATCTCTAGCAGCCTTGGAGTTCGTCCAAAAAACGTCGTCGTTTGTGTAGAGAGAGAATTTCCAATTTTCCGTAGACAGGGGGGATGAAGTAGGCCCCTTCTAACTCGTAAAATTGGGAATTTTACCCATACAGAGAGGAGCGCCATATGGAACATTGGAGTAGTAGACTTCAAAGGAGGGTTTCATCGGCTTCTGATATTTTCAAGTTTGTTTTTCTAACGAGTGTAGAGGTCTAAAATTTTGAACATGGCGTATTAAAACTAAAAATATAATTCATAGGCATTCGAAAATGATGAGAGCCTTATACTTTAGGGAGATCTTTTGGAAAATGCTAGCAAAATTACATTTTTTAAGGAATCTCTTGGAAATTCTAGTAAAATTACATTTTAAGCTCGTGAAAAATTTGCGCTGCCTCAATTTTAAGAGGTTCTATAGTAGCGAAATAAGCTCACATCGAGCAATCCCTTCAAAAAATATGTTTGAGAAAAATAAAAAGATGAAAGTAAAAAGGATGGTAACTCATAAGGCCAAAAAAAAAATTTGTTTCTTAGAAAGGCTGAAGTCGGTAAGGCCTATTTCGATTATAAGAAGGGAAAAAAAAATAATAATATATCATATTAGATGGTGCACTCCGGAGACCTTCGTTTTTATTGATTTTACCTCGGGAACCTTTTATATCGATATATTCCATCGATTTCTTTTTATTTCGCTTAGACCATACACCCCCTTTTTTTCAGCTTCGTCACGACAATTTACAATATTGCTATTCTAAGAAAATTGAGATACGTTTGTAATAATAGTTAAAATTAAACTATTTTTAATGTGAAAGTTATTTAATCGTGTACTTAATATTATCGTTAATTAATATTATTAATTAATAATATTCATATATTTAATTTTCAAATAAGGCAGGGTTGACACAGTTTTATCAGATTCAAATTCCCTGACTTTTCCAAGTTTTTTCCTGACCTTTTCCAACGATTTTCCCTGGCTAATACTAGCCAATTTTTAACCTTTTATTTTTTATATAATCGCGTTCGCCGAACTTTGTTGCAGGCGTATCTTTGTTCTAATCTATACATTAACTGACACAATCAGCTGAGAATCTTTTCCGCGGATAATGATTGCAATTTCCTGGCTTCTTGAAAGATCTTTAAATTCCCTGAATTTTTAAAATATCTTAAAATTCCCTGACGTTTTTGGTTCATTTTCAAATTCCCTAACTTTTCCCTGACTTTTTTGGTTCATTTTCAAATTCCCTGACTTTTCCCAGAACTTTTTGGTTCATTTTTCAATTCCCTGACTTTTCCTTGACTAGTTTGGTTCATTTCCAAATTCCCTGACTTTTCCCTGACTTTTTTGGTTCATTTTCAAATTCCCTGACTTTTCCCAGAACTTTTTGGTTCATTTTTCAATTCCCTGACTTTTCCTTGACTAGTTTGGTTCATTTTTCAATTCCCTGACTTTTCCCTGACCTTTTCGGTTCATTTTTCAATTCCCTGACTTTTCCTTGACTATTTCGGTTCATTTTTCAATTCCCTGACTTTTCCTTGACCTTTTTGGTTCATTTTCAAATACCCTGACTTTTCCTTGACTTTTTTGGTTCATTTTCATATTCCCTGACTTTTCCTTAACTTGTTTGGCTCATTTTTCAATTCCCTGACTTTTCCTTGACCTTTTTGGTTCATTTTCAAATTCCCTGACTTTTCCTTGACTTGTTTGGTTCATTTTTCAATTCCCTGACTTTCACTTGACTTTTTTGGTTCATTTTCAAATTCCCTGACTTTCCCTTGACCTTTTTGGTTCATTTTTCAATTCCCTGACTTTTTTGGCTCATTTTCAAATTCCCTAACTTTCGCTGACCTTTTTGGTTCATTTTCAAATTCCCTGACTTTTCCTTGACTTGTTTGGTTCATTTTCAAATTCCCTGACTTTTCCCTGACGTAAGACCAAGTGTGCTCTTTATTTATACAAATATTTCGTCTTGATAAAGTAACAATTAAACCAGATTAAACCGTTAAAATGTAAAACTGCGTTACTTTTTAAAGCTATAACACCATCTTGTTTGGTTGCCATTTTTTTTTCCGAGTGGCTCTCTCTTTTCCGTAATAAAAATGAGGAAGCGAACGAAGAAAAATACGAGAGAGGAAAAGTAAGGGGGAAAAAACTGCTACTATTTTTAACGTCTTTTTGAAACAGTCGATATCGAGTTGGCGGCTATTATGCGTTTTAAAAAATGGGTTTAAGGCAAAATATTGAGCTTATCAATAATATATGGTAGGAAAGGCTAGCGACCGAGGCTTCCAGAAAATGCGGAGAAGAAAGATACACAATTCTTAGAGTAAAATATTCTTCTGTGCCGGCGAGCGACAAACTGACATAAAACATTTTTCGCACCAACTTTAGTTAATAAATAAAATTTCCCCACGTTCTATGGAACTGAAACGTAAGCTACAGGGTCTAGAAAAAAAGAAAGCTATACTATAGAAGCTTTTATACGAAAAAAAAGGTAAATGGATAGCTTGAATCTAAGCCTAAATGGCTTAAGCATAAATGGAGGTTTCAACTTTGCATTCACGATCAAGAAAATAGGGGTTTCTTTATAAATAGCAATATATATTTCGAGAAATTCTATTAAAATAGGTTTACATTATTAAAGGATGGAAGTATTCCTTATTTAAACTGTACTTAAAGTTTTGCGAGTCTACTTATAAAGAATATATGCATGAATATGGTGCCGAAACCCGGGATACAATTAAAAAGCCATATCTTCGCTAAAAACCAAATTATAATGATAAATTATACTAATATTTCGATTTTTATCACTGCAATATTTTTAACAAGTAATTAAGAAGCCCATATACGTGTTTTTAAATCATTAACTTTCATAAATTATGATAAAAATATTTAATTTTTTAAATATTTAAAAGTAAAATGGTGCCGAAACCCGGGAAAAAATAATATTATTTTTATCGCGAACGCGTTAAGTATAATTGAATTTAAAACCCACATCTATTAAGTTGTTTAAAAACATTAATATTAAATATATTATATAAACGGTAGCGCCATCTAGTTCGTAGTGTGTGAAGTTTAGCGTTAGTGACGGACATAAATTATTACAAATTAAAAAAAAATGTATAATATTGTTGGTTAAATATAGAACTATATATTTGGCTAACAATAATTGAATTAAAAACCCTCAAAACCCTCATCTATTAGTTTCAAAACATTAACCATAATATAAACAATAACGCCATCTAGTGCGTAGTGTGTGAAGTTTAGCGTTAGTGACGGACATAAATTATTACAAATCAAAAAAAAAGGTATAATATTGTTGGTTAAATATAGAACTACAGCTTTGATTTAAAAATTGAATTCACAATTGATATCTAAATTATCGACGTCATTTTAAACGTTTCTGATTCGATGTATACCTACAGACAACTGTTTAAAATGATATATTTAAAATCAGGAAAGCTTCCTTACCAACCAACAATGGATATAATATATCCATTGGAGCTTATCTCTTCGACACGGACGAGAGAAGTGAATAAAAAAAACGAACACCCTATCCTGGTAGCTATTTCTTTTTTCCTATAACTTGGTTTTAAAATATCGACAAAGCGAATGAACCCTGTCAATTTTAATATCCGACCTGGCGATTTTTCAAGCCACTTTCTATTTTATAAATATATATAACCCTATTTTTAACACGTTCGGCTATATTAAACCCAATATATTTTTTATTTTATGGACATAATAGTCTACTGAAAATATATTCTAAAACGCTATATATAAATTTATTGAGATTAGTCAATGTTTAGGAGAGATTAACCGTGGGAAAATAATTTCATAATGATTGTATTGAATAAAATATAATAGATTCATATATGGACGATGATATTAACACGGTAAACATTTATAATATATGGTTAGGGTTAGTATAAACAAATTTTAAATAGTACGATACCCATAAAGTCTTCAGGAACACACTCGCATATTTTTAAAATGAGTATAAACTTGAATTGACTTACCTATAAAAGAAAAATTAAAACACATTCATTAGTAACTGGTTAATTAAAAATACTAATCAACTATTAAACGAAATAAACCATAGAATTAAAAAAACTTAAATTGAATTTGCCTGTTCGTAATAATATTAAACGAGAAGTTAAAATTAATTAAAAAACATCTCTTTAAAACCCAAGAATTTTCTATAAAACAGATATCCCTTTGTAGTTCTTTAAGGTAATGTCCCCAATTTCTCCATTAGCTAAATGGAAAACTATTGATTTTTGTCCTATCTTCAGCCCAGAGAGTGAGAGTGAGAGAGAGACTAACCTAATAGGTTTGTTCCCATTTCGCCCAAATATTTCGCCCAAAATTATCTATTCCCATTTCGCCCAATCCTACTTCACCCAAACGTATTATCATTTGGCCCAAAATTATCGATTCCCAATTCGCCCAAACCAAAATTTCCTTGTCCCAATTCGCCCAATCGTTTTTATCAGTTAGTAAAGAATTATCTATTCCCATTTCGCTCAACCTAAAATTCCTTTTTCCGTTTCGCCTAAAATTGTTAGGTTGGGTTGGGTTAGGTTAGGTTAGGTAGAAATAATTAAACAGGACGAAGGAACCGATCAAGAGGATTTTGTTCGCATATGCCTTGGGTGTGGATTGGGCGAAATAAGAATAAATTCGGCTGATTGGGGATTGGGCCTAATAAATTGGGCTGATTGGGAATTGGGCCAGTTGGGATTGGGCCAATTGAGATTGGGCGAAATGGGAATTGGGCCAAATGTTTTGGGCGAATCGGGGTAGAACCTTATAATATAGTTCTGGTTAAATTTCGTAAAACTGTGAAATATTTAACAAATTTGAAATTAAATAGTACCATCAAGGCCATTTATTTCTGTCTACGTGTGATAATTGTTTTTATTAATCTACCACCTCTTTAAATAGTTAGCAAATCGCGTTTTAACAAAACTAAGATCCATGTATAAGTTGAAATTAAAAATTGGTTAACTACGAAAATAAAAATCACTTCTTGTTCCCTTTAAAATCTTAACGAATCAACAATTATAATTAAAAGCTAGTCCTAATGATTTAATTTAGATAAGAAACACTGGATTTTAAAAGATCCTTAAATCACAGCTGGATTAATTTTTCAAGAACTAAATGAAAAAGAAAAAAAAAACTAAGAAAATCTTAAAGGGGATTCAATTACGTGTAATTCTTAAGATTGGCCAAGCGCCGCTAAAATGATACAAAAAAACATTGTAACTTTCTTTTAATTACCCTCAAAGAGTTAAACCAAAAGCTTCGCCATTCTTTATCCATTTTGATAAAATAAGAATCAATCTGAGATTGCAAAAGGTTCAAAAAAATGAGAACACAAAACCATCTCTTAGAAATTAAATGATTAATTTTAAAACGCTCGAGATATACGTTGAGCGTATCCCAATCGATTTGAAACGAACTAAATCGATTTGAAACGAACTAATACGCAGCCTAAAAATGGTGGATTCAGATAATAAATAAAAGTTTTATTTACTAATTAACAGAAGCCGATGAAACCCTCCTTTGAAGTCTATTACTCCCGGGTCTTGTCTACCCCTCTCTGTATGGGTTATTCTCAAAAAACGCGATTCGTACGCCTCCTAACGGTAGATGTTTTCGGAACGAGAGCTCGTCGAGCGAATATCTCTAGCAGCCTCGGAGTTCGTCCAAAAAACGTCGTCGTTTGTGGAGAGAGAGAATTTCCAATTTTCCGTAGACAGGGGTATGAAGTAAGACCCCTTCTAACTCGTAAAATTGGGAATTTTACCCATACAGAGAGGAGCGCTATAAGTAACATTAGAGTAGTAGACTTCAAAGGAGGGTTTCATCGGCTTCTGTAATTAATTATATCAAAAGCTTGTTCCATAAATTTAAATATAAAGTTACGAGGTTCATTCTCCCTTTACGACGGTATCATCCGCTTAATCTTCCCCTATTATTCCATTGGAGTACAGCATACGGTCTGAAATCTTTGGTTGATAGGTCTAGCTTAAGTTAAATCTAATGCAGTCTCCGAAAGAGAATTAACTGATGTTCAAAAAATGAACTTCGGAAAAACGACTTCAGCCAAACATTATCCACAACGATATAAATGTTACCAGTCTTACATTGGGCTAAAATTTCATCGGAGTAAAACCTATACTACAAAGAAAATTTAAATACATTCTAAGGTTGCAAAGTTAAACCTTTTCTGGCTTTTCCGCTTTTATTGCCTAAGCCTAATGACGTCTGAGCCGCTTCCAATCTCTAATGATCCTACACTCTATGCAAGGTTTTTTTTTTCTATTTTCTATTCGTCTTTCTTTTGAATCTCGCTAATGTCTCCATTTTAACTGAGGGGTGTTACTAAAATCGAAAAACCAAAAAAATTAGGTGGAATGGTTAAAATAAAATTCGACATATTGTACATAAATAATATTTATGAAATATTTAATGTGTATTACAACAATTTTAATATTAAGACAGGGTTGCCACAGTTTTTTCAGATTCAAATTCCCTGATTTTTCCAGGTTTTTCCCTGACCTTTTCCAACGATTTTCCCTGACCTACCCAATTTTTAACCTTTTATTTTTTATATAATCGCGTTCGCCAAACTTTGTTGCAGGCGTATCTTTGTTCTAATCTATACAACTGACACGCCGTCAGCTGAGAATCTTTACCGCGGATAATGATTAGAATTTCCTGGCTTCTCGAAAGATCTTTAAATTCCTTGACTTTTTAAAATATCTTAAAATTCCCTGACTTTTTTGGGCTCATTTTCAAATTCCCTGGCTTTTCCCTGTTTTCCCTGACCTGTGGCAACCATGTATAAGCACAAATCCAACCTAGTTAATCAAATTTTACAAAAGATTAACTATTGTCAACTATTGTCTATTTTTACAGCGTGTTGTATATATAATTTGAATCGTTTTTTAAACGAAATTTACGAAAATACTAATCAATTTCTATTCGGAGTTGTAAATATATTATTGCAATTTATTTTTATTTGCCTCGCTTCGTACAATTCCTACAACAAAAACCCAATACGACAACATCGCCATAAAAAAACTCCCGACAAAAGTTGTATCCAACTTCAAAGATTCCCAAATTGTGAATCTAATCGGAGCAGAATTCATTTTATTCCACAAATAAGATTCACGGACGAAATTACAGTAAGATTTCTGTCCATAATTATTGCTATTAGACCAAGACCTTACGTGACAAGCGGCAACTAATATGTCATTGCAATTACTCATAAATGACAAGGTAATCAACAAAAGACCTCCGCATACCACGGGCGATAGATACGAAATGAAATACGAAGCCGCGTCACACTTATCTTGCAAATTCAACATATATTCGAAGTATTCAAATATAAAAGTGAATTTTGTTAAAAAATCTAAACCCCATTTAATTACGGATAAAATTAATTGAACCTTCAATGTCGAGTTTATTTCGATCATTACTTCGAACAAATCAGTATGTCGAGAGGAAATCTGACGACAATCGTTCAACTTATTAGGTATATCAATGGCTAATTGGTTGAACTTAACCCTAACACACTCGGACATAAATATAAAGAGTATTTGGATCATGTACCATAGCAGTATTTCTAATTTATCAATTATTACATCCAGAATTATTAATGATAAACCCAATTTTTGATATTGGTAAAAAAATTTCAAACCGTATAAGGTTTTTTCAATTTCATGTTGGACATAATCTTTACTAGTTTCGTGAGAGTAATATAAAAACCAACCCGTGTTGAATAAAGTAGCCAATAAAATGGTGGCGATTATTAGATTTAAGACCGAAGATAGTTTATGATTGGTTCCAATTTTGGAGCATTTGTTTATAATGTTAATACAATTCTTAGCGAATGTTTTGTCGAAGAAAAAAGTATTAACAGTGAAAGTTAATGATAAAACCATAAATAAGTCTTGCAAATAGAAAAGTTTCCATCGTGGTTCTTCGTACTTGTATTCCTTGTGGTAAATGTAACGACAAAGACGATGAATCGCGTATAAATTCACAACAGTCAATGTCATCCAAAATCCGATATGTCTGTATTTGCGTTTTCGTTGAAATAATCCCAATGAATTTAGTATTTTGAAAATCAATAGAAATAATAAATTTCCACGAACACAATCGTACGTAGCTCGTGATATTTCTTCGACAGAGTGTAATTTGAAGAATTTCACGACTCTTTTTCCGTTCGACATGATGCAAATCGTATTAAATTGAACTCTGACGCAGCCAACACCCAATGATTCAAGGGCAATTTCTCTTATAAAGGGTATTCAAACAGATGTTAAAATTTGCACCTAATACAGTTTCTTGATATGGGAAAATTGCAAGCTGACGGACAATTGATTTATTGACTAAGATAAGGGAAGAACAATGCAAATAAAAATGTTTTGTTTAAGGGCCAATGGTTTAACGCGCAAACATGAAACAGCTCCAAGATGAACAATGTTAAATGGACTTTTCAGGGCCTCGCGGGCACCTTGGTTTTGAATTAAACACTAACACGCTGTGGGGGCCCCAAGGAAATATCAATAGAGATATATGGTTTGTATTCGTGAATAGAGGAACACGTAGTTCCTAATGGAATTATATTAACATATAAGCAGAAGCCGATGAAACCCTCCTTTGAAGTCTATTACTCCCGGGTCTTGTCTACCCCTCTCTGTATGGGTTAGTTTCAAAAAGCGCGATTCGTACGCCTCCTAACGGTAGATATTTTCAGAGCGGGAGTTCGTCCAGCGAATTTCTCTAGCAGCATCGGAGTTCGTCAAAAAAACGTCGTCGTTTGTGGAGAGAGAGAATTTCCAATTTTCCGTAGACAGGGGGGTATGAAGTAGGACCCCTCCGATCTCGTAAAATTGGGAATTTTACCCATACAGAGAGGAGCGCTATATCGAACATTAGAGTAGTAGACTTCAAAGGAGGGTTTCATCAACTTCTGATTGAAGGGATGACGAGAAATTAGGTGTAAGAGTTCGTGAAAATGAACACATTTTGTTAACTTACATTAAATAAATATTAAAATTAAAATTTGGAGGTAATTTCAACAGTTTTTGTGGCACAAACACACTCTGTAATATCTAATTTACATGCACTATACCGACAACAAAGACCCAATAAGAAAACATAGCCATAAAGAAACTGCCAATTAAAGTAATATCTATCGTTAAACATTTCCATATCGTGAATCTAAGCGGGGCATAATTAATTTTATTCCACAAATATGATTCGCGTACGAAATTAGCGTACGATTTATCCTTGGTAATTTCAATATTAGCCCAGGTACGCGAATGACACGTGGCCACAAGATCCCCGGAACAATTATTTATAAAGGCGATAGCAATTAACAACGAGCCGCCACTAATTATGGGTAAAAAATAATCAAAAATGTAACTTAAAAATGACGCGAGAGGTTCATTTAAAATCACATGGTAATATTCGGTAAAAATTGTAAAATAGGTTAAGAAATCAAGTCCCCATTTAACAAATAATAAAAAGATATTCCAATTTAAGGTTTCATCCAAATCTCGAACAATTGCGAACAATTGAGTATGTTGTTCGCCCAGTTCTTGTAAGGTGGTATTTTTTAGGGCAATATTTTCTACCAATTGTTTAGCTTTAAGCCTAACCATTTCGACGATAAAGGCGAAAAATATATTAATTAGAACAACCAACATTAAAATCAATTCCCATATTAAATCGTTAAAAAATTGTAGGCCATAAGAAAATTTTAAATTATCTTTAAAATAATTTGAATTATATAAACTATAATACACGAACCATTCAATATCACTTTTACCGAATTTTAATGATTTTTTAAGGTTCCATACGAGCATATAAGCGCGCATAAACATAATGACAACGACGAAACAGTTGAAAAAGTACGAAATTTTAACGTTGGAAATTATTTTCAATGTTTCGACGCAATTTTTGGAAAACGTTTTACTTAGTAAAAAAACGTTGATAGTGATGTTAAGAGAAATCACGGTAAATAACTGTTGAAGGAAGAATAATTTCCAACGTGGTTCGTAGAATCCATATTCTTTGTTGTAAATGTAACGACAAAAGCGATTTATAGCGAACAAATTAACGATGATAAAAATTAACCAAAATCCAACATGACGACACTTATTTTTAAGCCGAAATAATCCGAATAAATTCAATATTTTGAATACGAAATAAAATAACCAATTACGTCGTACACAATTCGGCGTGACGTCATCACAGTTTGATTGGGAAATAAAGCGCCAAATTCGTCCCGCGTTCATTATGTCACGTACCAAAATATTTTAAATACGCGCGCAATGTTAAAGGCGCCTACAGTTTTTGTTGAACTAAATCTAACAACGTTATTTCGTTAAATTAAGACGGAAAAAATTCTCGTGTCTAAAGGGAATCAGGACTCATTTCACAACGAACGATTACCTTTAACTATAGCTTATTAGATTTACGAAACACGTTATGTCACAATAGAAAGTTAATGTCACTAAGCTATTATCAGTAAAAATAACCTGGAAAATAAGCTTTGAAAGGTTATATTTAACAAGATGGTATATTAATTGCGCAGTTCCCACAAGCGCATTTCCTTTTGCGCAGTTTTCCATTAGGTTAGGTTAGTTAATCACTCGAACTAGCCTGTCCCCCTCTTGTGGACAGCTCGAATGGCAAACCGCGCAAGTGGGAAACTGCGCAAGCGGACGCAAACCTATTAACACTTTATACCAGAAGCCGATGAAACCCTCCTTTGAAGTCTATTACTCCCTGGTCTTGTCTACCCCTCTCTGTATGGGTTAGTTTCAAAAAGCGCGATTCGTACGCCTCCTAACGGTAGATATTTTCGGAGCGGGAGTTCGTCCAGCGAATATCTCTAGCAGCCTCGGAGTTCGTCAAAAAAACGTCGTCGATTGTGGAGAGAGAGAATTTCCAATTTTCCGTAGACAGGGGGGTATGAAGTAGGACCCCTCCGATCTCGTAAACTTGGGAATTTTACCCATACAGAGAGGACCGCTATATGGAACATTAGAATAGTAGACTTCAAAGGAGGGTTTCATCTACTTCTGTTTATACTGTTTTATAACATCTTTTAACTCATAATTCTACAATAATTTTTACTTTTAAGCGTTTGAAAATCTATTAAAATATTAAAAATTGTAAAATAATTTAATAAACTCTCACTGTTTTCAATTTCCCCTTACAACCCCAACAACAAACACCCAATAAGAAAACATTGCCGTGAAAAAACTACCAATTAGAGTCGTATCTAGGGTCAAACATTTCCATATTGTAAATCTAAGCGGTGCCGAATTCATTTTATTCCACAAATACGATTCACGCACGAAATTCGCGTACGATTTATCTCCATTTATCGAAACTGTGGACCAAGTTCGCGAATGACACGCTGCCACTAAAGCCCTATTACAATTCAGTATAAGGCTTATTTAAAATTGTTTCGCAAAATTCGTACAATAGCGTGAAATACGTTAAAAAATCAAGTCCCCATTTGATAATGGATAAAATAATTTTCCATTCCATGCTTGTGTCCAAATTTCGCACAATGGCGAACAGATTTGTATGTCGATCGCACAATTCTTGTAAGTTAGTATTTTTCAGCGTTACATTCTCCACAAGTTGTCTAGCTCTAAGCCTAACTATTTCAGCGATAAACATAAACAATATATCAACCAAAAAAACTAATATTACAATAAATCTCCATATTACAGCGTCTATCACTTTCAGCCCATAGGCAAATTCTAAATTATCCGAGAAATACTTTGATTTATATAAATTATAGTGAGTAAATATTTCAATATTTCTTTTGTCGAATTTTGATTGGCTTTTAACGGTCCATACGAACCAATAAACACTCATAAACAAGATGAAAATGATAATAAAGTTGAAAATGTACGATATCTTAACCTTCGAAGACATTCGCAAAGTTTTGAGACAATTTTTAGCAAAGGTTTTGCTTAATAAAAACACGTTAATAGTGAAATTAAACGAAATAGCGGTGAACAATTCTTGAAAGTAAAATAATTTCCAACGCGGTTCTTCGAATCGATATTCCCTGTTGTAAATGTATCGACAAACTCGATTAATCGCGTACAGATTGACGATAATTAACGTCAACCAAAAGCCAAGATGTCGGTGCTTATTTTTCAAACGAAATAATCCAAATAAACGCAACAATTTGAATAAGAAATAAAACAGCAAATTTTGTTGAACACATTTTGGGGTTTCATTTACACCGGGTTCTAATCTAGTAGATTTTGTACGTTTAAACATAATTATATTCAAAGCTGTCGCGAATGAATACGTTAATGTTAAACCTCGTAGAATGAAAGTAGTTCTCAACTTCTGTCACGAGTTTAAACTAAAAATGAATTTCACGATTTACCGAAAGATATTCAAAAAATTGTACCGCACAAGGTCAGAATGTATTAAATATTAATGTATTTTTATGTGGGAAATTTAGGAGGTGTTATAAAAATTGATTTCTTTGTATTTACAAGAATGACATGTGAATAATGTTGGAAAAAACAGACACATGTTTAATTATTAACATTGAATTTCCATAATAAGAATCTATGGTATATTTTTTTAATTTCTATTAAAGGGAGAATGAAATCTAACAAGTGTTTTTATCGAAAATAGGCTTAGCTGGATTCATAGAGATTCAGAATATCTTCGCATTAAAGGGTCAGCAACCAATAAGCAAAGACCTGTCGTTTAAAGGGAGGATGCAACCTAACAACAAGTAATTTTTTACCGATTCCTTATTGTTTAAATAGGCCTAATCCACTAGCGAAAAAATTTACAAACAAATATTAAACTAAAAATAAATTTAAAACTTACCCTGAAAATAGGCTTAGTGGGATTCATGGAGGTCCTGATTTCCTCGCGTGTAAGGTCTAGCGACCAATCGAACACGATTGTAAGTCTCGTGGAGATCTCGCGCGAACGACGGGCCTTCGCTCATTGGTCGCTAGACCTTACACGGACGCGATTCAGGATCTCCACGAATCCCGCTAAGCCTATTTACAGGGTAAGTTTTAAATTTATTTCTAGTTTAATATTTGTATTGTAAACTTTTTATCGGTGGATTAGGCCTATTTAAACGATAAGGAATCGATAAAAAAAATCACTTGTAATTAGGTTGCATTCTCCCTTTAAGGCGAGATCTTAAGATGATTTGATTGGTCGCTTTAATTCAGGATCTAAGCCTATTTTCGTGATAAGTTTTAAATTTATTTCTAATTTAATATTAATTTGTTCAACCTTTTACGTGTACAACCCCAACAACAAACACCCAATAAGAAAACATCGCCATGAAGAAATTACCAATTAAAGTCATATCGAGAGTTATACATTTACAAATTGAGAAACAGAGAAAAGCCGAATTCATTTTGTTCCATAGATAAGTTTCGTGTAAGAAAGTGGTGTATGATTTAAACCCATTTCCAGAAACATTGGACCACGAGCGCACTTGACACGCTGCCACTAGAGCCCCGTTACAATTATTCAAAAACGTCAAAGTAATAAATAATGAGCCTCCACTAATTATGGGTAAAACGTAATTAAAAATGTAAAATAAAAATAATCCGTAAGGCGAGTTAAAAATCACTAGGAAGAATTCGTACAATATTGTAAAACCAGTTAAAAAATCAATACCCCATTTAACAGCGGATAAACAAATTTTAAATTTCAAGTTTGAATCTAAATCTCGAACAACGCCGAAAAGTCCAGTATGTTGTTCGCACAGTTCTTGTAAGTTAGTGTTTTTCATGGCAATATTTTCGACTAGTTTTCTAGCTCTAAGTCTAACAATTTCGGCGATACACATGAACAATATATCGATCAGAATATCTAATATTAATATAGATTGTTTAATTAAATAGTAGACTATTTTTAGGCCGTGAGCGTAGTTCAAATGTTGATAAAAATATTTCGATTTAAATAAATTGTAGGACACGAATGATTCGACACTCTTTAAGTCAAATTTTGAATGTTTTTGAAGGTTAAAAACGAACTGATAAACACTCATAAACATGATACAAACAATAACCAAGTTGAAAATGATTGAAATTTTTACTTTAGTGCCTTTTTTTAAGGTTTTAAGGCAATTTTTGACGAAAGATTTGTCCAGAAGAATAACATTCACGGTAATGTCGAACGAAATCACTGAGAATAATTGTTGAAAGTAGAATAATTTCCAACGCGGTTCGTGGAAACGATATTCTTTATTGTAAACGTAAAGACAGACCCGATGTATCGTGTATGAATTAACGATAATTATCGATAACCAGAATCCAACATGACGACACTTATTTTTAAGCCGAAATAATCCAAATAAACTCAATATTTTGAATACGAAATAAAACAACCAATTCTGACGTACGCAATTCGGCGTGACGTCATCGCGATTCGATATGATCGGAGAAACATTATTTGGTTGGGAAATTAAACGCGAAATTCTTCTTCTAGCAACCATGATGTCAAAGATTAAAGTAAGAGCGATTTTAAATAAAGATAAATACGCGTACAGTTCACTGAGCAGTAGAGAAGTTTGGCTCCACCCTTTTATAGTCATTGGACCGAGGTTAGAATATTTCTTTGTTGGAAGAAATACAGGCTGCTAATCTATATAATTTTACACACAGCCACAGCAAAAAATAACAACGGTAACGTGTAACTAGTAACCAGAAATGTTAAAGGAAAGTTACCACAAAAGCGGCGAATATTGATTAATAAGCTAAGTTACAATTTATATCTGGTTCTACCCCGATTCGCCCAAAACATTTGGCCCAATTCCCATTTCGCCCAATCTCAATTGGCCCAAACTCAATTGGCCCAATCCTAACTGGCCCAATTCCCAATCAGCCCAATTTATTAGGCCCAATTCCCAATCAGCCCAATTTATTAGGCCCAATTCCCAATCAGCCCAATTTATTCTTATTTCGCCCAATCCACACCCAAGGCATATGCGAACAAAATCCTCTTGATCGGTTCCTTCGTCCTGTTTAATTATTTCTACCTAACCTAACCTAACCCAACCTAACAATTTTAGGCGAAACGGGAAAAGGAATTTTAGGTTGAGCGAAATGGGAATAGATAATTCTTTACTAACTGATAAAACGATTAGGCGAAGTGGGATTGGGCGAATTGGGACAAGGAAATTTTCGTTTGGCCGAATTGGGAATCGACAATTTTGGGCCAAATGATAATACGTTTGGGTGAAGTAGGATTGGGCGAAATGGGAATAGATAATTTTGGGCGAAATGGGAACAAACCTTATAGGTTAATTGTAATTAAAACAGAAACTAACGCGAGACTTGTCCTTTAAAATAAACATTCGCGCGAGTTCGTGCGCAAATATATCTAATTGGGAAATATAACACCCGGTGATAATTAACTCTTATTTTTTTTATATAAAAAAAAGCCGTTACATTGTACGATTGCGTTTATATAAACACGGGCAGGGTGACCACTGAAAATTGGAAAATCCTATATAGGAAATATAGGAAATTTCTTTGCGAAATATAGGAAAATATAGGAAGAATTTTAGGTAAAATATAGGATAAAATAGGAAGAAATAAGTGGAAAATATATGATAAAATAGGAAAATAATTAATTAAAAGTAGGAACCGTGTTTATTATTGCGTCACAACTCTCGCCACCGGTTTAAACATAGTATTAATATGATCCAATT
The DNA here is from genome assembly GCA_963920705.1 of Odiellus spinosus. Classification (NCBI taxonomy): domain Eukaryota; kingdom Metazoa; phylum Arthropoda; class Arachnida; order Opiliones; family Phalangiidae; genus Odiellus; species Odiellus spinosus. Next base: position 21,630,404 of record OY987233.1, on the reverse strand, counting down.
GCTTAAATAGTATGGGATTTTACAGACTATTTTAACTGGAAAATGTACAGTTAAGCTAAAATAATCTTATACAGCCACAGCTGACAATATGATTTATAATTTTATCCTTAACTAGAGATTTTGAGTAGAAATATAGGAGATTATAGGAATTGACATTAAATTATAGGAGAAAATAGGAAGGAGGTGAAAATATAGGAAAAAATAGGAAATATAGGAAAAGTGGTCACCCTGCACGGGTAGTGTAACAATATTTTGGTAACGAGGCTTAAGTTTCTGCCCAACAAATAAAAAGTCTAAAAACCCCGCAAAACCTCTTTAGATTATCCCTTTAATGGCGACAATCGATGAACTTGCGATTTAGATACATTTGCTAGACCGTTTCTAATACGGCCGCTAAATTACAGAGAGCCTAGCATCGGTCCTACGTCGAATCAAAGACTTTTCTACTGTTCTTCGACTATTTCCAGTCCATCGTAATGTAGACCCCCCAAATTAGGTTAAAGGGATAGTGTAACAGATAATTTTGGACACTTCTCTTCTTCTTGAAGTAATATTTTAAAATAAAGTGGTCCCTTCACGCATGACTGGTGCGATTTTATTTAAAATGTAATGTAAATTATGTAACTAAATTCCTGACACTAGTTTTATAAAGTTTTTAAAGAAATTTCAGGTCAAACCATTTTATTATTACTTTCAAAAAGAAAAATATAACTTCTCCGTGAAACAATAGAAGTTCTTGGAATAAAAGCTTTTTCCAATGTAACGAAAGATTTTTCCCACCGAGATTTTACAACCCAAGGCACGGTTTGTCGAAAAGTATGAGTGTGAGTTGGCACTCTAGATAAATTTCCCAGGGGATCTACGTTGTCCCTAAGGAGGGAGGTGGGGCAGAGAATGAAGAGAGTCCAGTTGACACTGGTTTTGCATAAAACCTTCAAAGCCACTGGTAAAACTGATTATTATAAGCTTCGTCTATTAAAGTGTCTGTGAAAAGGATTTTTAAGTGAGATTTTAACGATTTTGCTACTAAAAATATGCCCTTAAGCCTAGACCAATCAAAAGACGACACTCTAAAATACAAACCATTTTAAAATGGCGTACAGCAAAGGACCAGTTTTAAATCAGAGCCCATCACTTAAAATTAAATAAAAAAGTCATCACCCCCTGTCTTGTTCGAGTAATTTGGACTCTTCTTCGATATTTTGAATCTGGAGAGAGGGACGAAATTTAGGCGGGCCACGCTTCCGTTTCATTATTTACAGGGCGAGTGTCTCGAATCCTGTAGAATCTGGCGGTACATTTAAATTAACCTTTGCTCATAGCAGAGGTTTATAATAACCCCCTTCGGGGGGAAGTATGAAAGGTAGGCAAAATCGACGAACAACGAGTGCCCGGCGTAAATCGCGGCGGATCGACACACCGCTTTACTCCCAAAAAATAGTTACGCCATTTTGAACCTCACTAAATTTTCCCTACGCGCACTTCCGGAACTCGCGAGCTGAAGTCAACCTTCGACTCCAATTTAACAGACAGCCTGACTCCCGAGACAGGAAGTTCTAAACACAAATCGAGCCGTCTTGTTTTTTACAAAGATCATTTACTAGAGTAGCGACATTGAGAAGTCCAGCGCGAGCTAGTGGCCTAGATAGTCAGCAGCGGGCTCTCGTTGTTCGTGATTTTTTAGCATTGGTAGTATAGGGGCTTTCATACTTCCCCCCGAAGGGGGTTATTATATACCTCTGCTGATAGTAATAAGAGGTTTGCGTCCGCTTGCGCAGTTTCCCCATTGCGCATTTTCATTTGCGCAGTTTGCCATTCGAGCTGTCCACAAGAGGGTCAGGCTAGTTCGAGTGATTAACTAACCTAACCAGCAAATGAAAAAAAGCGCAAATGGAAACTGCGGAAATGGAAACCTGCGGAAATGAAAAACTGCGCAAAAGGGAACTGCGCAAAAGGGAACTGCGCAAATGGGAACTGCGCAATTGGAACCTTTCCGTATGGGGCGTTGTTTACTTTTATAGAATAACGTTATAGACTTTTGATTCAACTTATGATGGTATCTCTTTGTTTACTGTTTAGAAAGCAGCGCGCGATGATTTCCTGGATCTACTGTGTATCTATATATCAATAGTTAGCGAGGAAAGATAGTAGTTTCGGTCGAGATGGATGTATACTTTTCATTTGAGATTCGGTTAAAGTTGAGCGTGTCTGATTTCTTACACGGTACAATGGTCTCTTGTTAAAATATAGAAAACGGGCCTCGCGGAGTTAAAGTAAAGTCTTCTTACGAAACTTTCTCTCGCGGGATTCAATTTATCAATTTTCTTTATTAAGCCGCAGCCAGCGAGAGTTCAGAAGCGCCAAAAAAACCGAGCTGAGACCAATTTCCACCAAAAGCCTTCCATTCGATAGTTTAAAGTCCTTACGCAACTACCTAAATATCTCAAATTTCAACCTATCGTGGTTTAGTAAATAAAATTTAACCAACATATATTCACTGTACAGGGTTGCCACAGTTTTTTCAGATTCAAATTCCCTGACTTTTCCATGTTTTTCCCCGACCTTTTCCAACGATTTTCCTTGACCTTTTCAGCTATACTACCCAATTTTTAACCTTTTATTTTTTATATAATCGCGTTCGCCAAACTTTGTTGCAGGCGTATCTTTGTTCTAATCTATACAACTGACACGCCGTCAGCTGAGAATCTTTTCCGCGGATAATGATTGGAATTTCCTGGCTTCTTGAAAGATCTTTAAATTCCCTGACTTTTTAAAATATCTTAAAATTTCCTGACGTATTTGGTTCATTTTCAAATTCCCTGACTTTTCCCTGACCTGTAAATATAAATTCGGCCCAATCATATTATTTCAATCTTCAACATAGCTTGTTATAAAGAATAGGCCGGCGTTTTGAAACATCAAAAGCTGGGACATCAAACCTTGGACCAGAGGTATATAATAACCTCCTTCGGGGGGAAGTATGAAAGCCCCTATACTACCAATGCTAAAAATCACGAACACCAAGAGCCCGCTGCTGACTATCTAAGGCCACTAGCTCGCGCTGGACTTCTCAATGTCGCTACTCTAGTAAATGGTCTTTGTATAAACAAGACGGCTCGATTTGTGTTTAGAACTTCCTGTCTCGGGAGTCAGGCTGTCTGTTAAAATGGAGTCGAAGGTTGACTTCAGCTCGCGAGTTCCGGAAGCGCGCGTAGGGAAAATTTAGTGAGGTTCAAAATGGTGTAACTATTTTTTGGGAGTAAAGCGGTGTGTCGATCCGCCGCGATTTACGCCGGACACTCGTTGTTCGTCGATTTTGCCTACCTTTCATACTTCCCCCCGAAGGGGGTTATTATATACCTCTGCTTGGACCTATTCTTTTAATGTTAGGACATTACAAGCGCTATATAACGCTGAAATAATATGATTGGTTAATTACGAAAGCGCTGTTAGTAATAAGATGTTCTGTAGATTAATTAAAAAGTGATTGAATTTAAAAATCCACACGTTTCCCAAGTTCTTTCGAAACGGGTCTCATCGCCTTTGCGTGTGGACTTTAACTATGGATAGCCGACCCAATAAATTGTGTCAATCGAAAAAAGGTCAAACTTTTCCCTTCAACAACGGTAAACTCCTCAAAAAAACTGTTTTTTCAAAAAAAGCGAAAAGAATCTCGAGATCGAAAAAAGCCAATTTAGGCCCGGGCTCTCGACCGGACGGACGGACGAGTATTGACAATTTTTGTTTCTCGTACTCACTGGGATTGTCCTTCAGCGTAACGCCTCGCAAAATAATCCCAATATAGTCAGTAACAATCTTAGAAACGCCTGTTTCCTTACGACGATAAAACTGTATATAATAAGGATTTATACTACTTTTTAAGATAGCAAAAACAAAATTCAGTCCGAATTTTCAACGAGCTAAGGTACGTTTTCATTGTTTGAAGAGACAAACAATTGAAGCACTCGTGGTTGAATATTCTACTACAATATAGTTCCTTTCAAGGATGTAAAAAGTGAAAGAGTATAGGAATAGACTGAGTAGCTAAATAAATGAATCAAAGACGTCACGGGTCACTACTAGCGGTGCCTGGTGGCCAAAACTCCCTATAGGAATGCTAGACTCTTAGAACAAGCAGAAGTAGATGAAACCCTCCTCTAATGTGCGATATAGCGCTCCTCTCTGTATGGGTAAAATTCCCAATTTTACGAGTTAGAAGGGGTCCTACTTCATATCCCCCTGTCTACGGAAAATTGGAAATTCTCTCTCTCCACAAACGACGACGTTTTTTGACGAACTCCAAGGCTGCTAGAGATATTCGCTCGACGAGCTCCCGCTCCGAAAACATCTACCGTTAGGAGGCGTACGAATCGCGCCTTTTGAGAATAACCCATACAGAGAGGGGTAGACAAGACCAGGGAGTAATAGACTTCAAAGGAGGGTTTCATCTACTTCTGGAACAAGTTATTTTTAATGAATTTGGATTGTTAAAATATAAGTAATAACTGTATTTAAAACTCATCAAAGTCTGTCGGTTGTTGAAACCGAATCGGTACGAAACTGGTTCCCGAAGCAGTTTCGAGAAATCTCATCAAATCGATTAGAAAAAAGACGGCTTCCCGTTCACGAATCATTTTGAGTATCTAAATCGATTTCGGTGTTTGACAATCAAACACCATTAGTGCGCACGGTGACGTCAGTGTGCCAGGTAATTCATTAATTGGTCTATACTATTAAACCTTCCCTGGGATGTGACTGTAGATTGAATGCAAAATATATTTTTCTTGGACAATTCAATTGCAAAACTGATCAATATTATGACGTAATAAACCTAACAGTATTTGTTGCAAACCTTTTTTGGAGAGCGTGTAAATAGACTAGACGGTGTCATATCTCCACGTCTAAGGTGTCAGAAATTCAGAATTGAGTTTTCAAACCCAGGTGTAAAAATACAAAAACAATTTCCCGCTGCTTCGTGAAGAAATCCAATACAAGCTTTATGGAGTTATGAAAGGTTTGATATATCAAAACTTCTTTTTCCAAGTTTTAGAGGATATTGGACGTAAGTTAGTAACGAAGTTAATATTTCGGGGGATCACTCGTACGATTAAACGCGCACCCTTTTAATCCCTTGATTATATCCTTATTAAATAGGATTCAAAATTATTATACGTCGAACCAGAAGTAGATGAAACCCTCCTTTGAAGTCTACTACTCTAATGTTCGATATAGCTCCCCTCTCTGTATGGGTAAAATTCACAATTTTACGAGATCGGAGGGGTCCTACTTCATACCCCCCTGTCTACGGAAAATTGGAAATTCTCTCTCTCCACAAACGACGACGTTTTTTTGACGAACTCCGAGGCTGCTAGAGATATTCGCTCGACGAACTCCCGCTCCGAAAATATCTACCGTTAGGAGGCGTACGAATCGCGCTTTTTGAAACTAACCCATACAGAGAGGGGTAGACAAGACCAGGGAGTAATAGACTTCAAAGGAGGGTTTCATCGGCTTCTGGTGGAACCAAAAGTCTTACAGGGTTCGTACAAAATTTTGGAAGTTTTCCCTGACTTTTCCAGATTTTCCCTGACCAATTTTAATATTTTTTCATGAATTTATTCTTCCTAGCTTGAGCTGTTGACAATTCCCACATTTTATTTGACATAGTTTATCAATCGGGGTCAGCTGATAGTTTACTCAGAATATGAGAAACAATTTGAATCTTTAGGCAAATATTTTCAGTTTATAATTATTACCTTACCACTGATTGATAAACCAATCATAAACAGTTCCTTGAAACAGACCAAAATATTTATTTTCTCTGACCATTTGGGCTATTTTAAAATTCCTTGACGTTTCCTTGACCTATTGGAGCAATTTTCAAATTCCCTGGCCTTTTGCACCACTTTCCAAATTCCCTAACTTTTCCCTGACCTTTTAGGCCAATTTGCAAATTCCCTGACTTTTCCAGGTCGTGTACGAACCCTGTCTTATCACTTTAATCCAAAAAAGTCAACTTTCAATTTTGCCAGGACCAGGAATCATTCTCAATTACCGACAGGGTGCTAAGTCCTTCTTAAAGGTCAAGTCTGGAACTCTAGGTCAAAATCATCCACTATTATTATTGTCAAAAGTGTATCACACCTCGTAGCTTAATATTATCAGCAAATTTCTTTTGTCTTCGAGTTATTGGAGCCTAATATGAAATTAAAAGTCACAAAACTCGCTTTAAAGTCGAAATAAATTTAGAGCTTTCATCAAAATGACTACGCTAAAATGAGAACACTAAAAGTTCTCGTGGTTCGGTGGTCGGTTACAATATTTTCGGAAATCAAATACACACACAAGCAACTCGAGCCCCGATTTCTCGCGTTTCAACCTAGTTTGACGTTGTTTTCTTTGGCTCCCAAAATAAAGGACATGCCAACAAACAAAAGAGCGAAGAAAAATTTGACATCGCTATCATTCATAAAGTGATCCTTTAGATTTTTTCATTTATTTCTCAAGAGGAGTTTGCATTGTAGAGAAAACGGGGCGGATTAATACGCAATGTTAAATGTCGTAAGGATCAAAAAATTGTTGATACCAACTGATCTGTTTCGCCGTAAGTACGAGAAAAGGTCAGCGAAGAAACTAAACTTCGCGAGCAAAAACACAATAAAAATATACAAAGATATATAGAAAATATAAAAATATTCGTCCGAGATGAAATAGGTTTCGGAAAGAAGCTGCCTTTTAAAGGGAAGGTAAAGTTTATCAGCGCTTCAATTAAAAAAAAATTAAATTAAAAACCTATTAAAGCAAAATTAGTGATCTTTCCATTAAATAAAATTAGTGGCAAGCAAAATTAATGGCATATCCAAGCAAAATTAATAAACTATTCAAGCAAAATTAATAAACTATCCAAACAAAACTAATAAACTATCCAATCAAAATTAATGGCCTATTCAAACAAAATTAATACGCTAACCAATCAACATTAATGGCCTATCCAAGCAAAATTAATAAACTATCTTGGAAGCAAAATTAATGGCCTATCCAAGCAAAATTAATAAACTATCTTGGAAGCAAAATTAATGGCCTATCCAAGCAAAATTAATAAACTATCTTGGAAGCAAAATTAATGGCCTATCCAAGCAAAATTAATAAACTATCTTGGAAGCAAAATTAATGGCCTATCCAAGCAAAATTAATAAACTATCTTGGAAGCAAAATTAATGGCCTATTCAAACAAAATTGATACGCTAACCAATCAACATTAATGGCCTATCCAAGCAAAATTAATAAACTATCTTGGAAGCAAAATTAATGGCCTATCCAAGCAAAATTAATGGCCTATCCAAGCAAAATTAATAAACTATCCAATCAAAATTAATGGCCTATCCAATCAAAATTAATAAACTATCCAATCAAAATTAATAAACTAACCAAGCAAAATTAATGGCCTATCCAAGCAAAATTAATGGCCTATCCAAGCAAAATTAATGGCCTATCCAAGCAAAATTAATGGATTATCCAAGCAAAATTAATGGATTATCCAAGCAAAATTAATGGCCTTTCCAAGCAAAATTAATGGCCTATCCAAGCAAAATTAATGGCCTTTCCAATCAAAATTATTGGCCTATATCCAAACAAAATTAATGACCTATCCAAGCGAAATGAATGGCCTATCCAAGAGAAATGAATGGCCTATCCAAGAGAAATAAATGACCTATCCAAGCTACATTAGGTCAATATTTGTATCGAACATAGTTCAAAATAGCCCAATTACAACGGAAAATAAAAATTTAATAAATCAGTAAAAGATTTATTGATGACTTTTAGGCATGACTTTGTTTACGCTATGAAATAAAATTAAATTGTTCCATAATTTCATAGTCTCTTTAAAAATACCCCTTATAAAGGTAAGAGTGGAATAGATTACTGTAGGAACTGTTTTGTGTTTCATACAACCCGAGTTTCGACCAAATCTCAGAACTTGATCCCAACAGCTTTGGAGAAAATTGAAATTTATTTAACGACCTAGTGTTTTGAGGCAAAATCGAGGGGTGAATTTTTTTCCCCGCAATGGTCACGCGCGAGTAAAGCCGGGAAACCTTATTTACAGGGTGTAGCTCCTATATTTTTAGAGCTTTGGATATCTTTGGGGGATTTGACAAAATGATGATGGACCTGATTATTTGGATTACGAAGGGATATGGGGGTAATACCCCCGAAAAAAAAAAAAATTAAGATTAATGTTTATTTTGGATAAAATAAATTGAGTGTTAAGGGTCCATTCCTCGTTTCTTAGTAGTGCAAAGTTACATTGATACTTCTAAGATTAGATAAGATTACATTTGCGAAATGAAGCGAAAGTTAAACGCAATTTCACGTTTAATTAACACTGATGCTTGATTAAATTTTAATTTTAATACCGGATTTATAAGAGATTATAACGGATTTTCGACACTGGATTATTTTAGGGATAAACACTTCTCTGCAGACTCAAAATATCGAGTCACGTACACCCTGTACAAAATAATTCTTTTGTTTTTCAATTTTTTGGGGTGGCCATTGGGTAACGCCTTCCTGACAAACGTTAAGAAAAATCTATATCATTTGCTAGAGAACCCACGAAGTAACCCGCCACATTCATTTTCAATATCTAATACTACTTTAAACTCTATTAGACATAACATGACGTAACAATCCGCCTCTATTTAAGCCTTTATGAAAACAAAAAGTTAAACTATATCGGAAACGGGGAGTCCTAGTCTGGCTGCAACCATGACCATGGGAGGCTTGAACTTAAGTGATAACTTATACGACGTACAGTCGAGCTAAAATCAAATAACCTTCCGAAGTAGGTTTCCTAGAGTGTCTTTCAATTACAGAGTTCAGTACGTACAAAGTTATACCACCCTCTAACACTATAAAACATCAAAATACTAGAGATCAAAGGGAAAAATAGATTCAAACCCTATTGTAACTTCAAACACGTATACGTTAAGTCAAGTTCAACCTAACTTGATAGCAGACGCGATGATAGAATCGAAATATAAATAAATAATAGAGATAAAGGGTGCAGTAGCATCGTACCCAATGTTAATTTAAGTTGAAACTACGAGACAGACAATAAAACAATTCGTCGTACGCGAGTTAATGAGTACGAGACTGTAAAGCTTGGATTTTCTTACATATCTTTAAATTGTCCTTTATTACACCGAAAAAGGTATTAGCCAAGGCTTAGTTAGTTTTATTTCTCAGTCGAGATTATTCGCTAGGTCAAAAGGGGACGCCTCGATCGATAGCAGTGACGCTGGTACCCGTCTTAGATCTTATTATATTTTGAAGCCCACAAAGTTGGATTTTAATTATCCTGGCTCAGAAGAATCGTCTAAGTAAAGTGTCAACCATACTTAAAAGTAGAAATTAAAAATCGAACGTTTTGATATCGAATTAAAACGAAATTTAGGCGAATTTTAATAATTAAAAACAGAAGCCGATGAAACCCTCCTTTGAAGTCTACTACTCTAATGTTCCATATAGCGCTCCTCTCTGTATGGGTAAAATTCACAATTTTACGAGATCGGAGGGGTCCTACTTCATCCCCCCTGTCTACGGAAAATTGGAAATTCTCTCTCTCCACAAACGACGACGTTTTTTTTTGACGAACTCCGAGGCTGCTAGAGATATTCGCTCGACGAACTCCCGCTCCGAAAATATCTACCGTTAGGAGGCGTACGAATCGCGCTTTTTGAAACTAACCCATACAGAGAGGGGTAGACAAGACCAGGGAGTAATAGACTTCAAAGGAGGGTTTCATCGGCTATTGTTAAAAAGTAAATTAAATTCACCTTATTTACTTTGTCTACCATAATTCCACTCCAATCTACCCTAAAAATGTAGATCCTCTTTGCTGAAACAGTATTAAGGATCAGGAAACCTTATTTTCCTTGGCATATCTTTTTAAATCCGAAGCGAGCTAACAAAACAAAACCCAAATGAATGAGAAAAAAGAAAATGAGAAAAAGGCTTGCGCAAATGAGAGAGCGGAGAGAGAATAATTTGGAGTAATTAAATCCCGGTCATTTTAGGCGGGAGGTCCCAAAAGCCACCGTTTCCCATCCCTCCTTTATACCCTACGCTATAGTTAGGGACACACAGTGTCCCAATAGAGATCGTCAGACACGCGTGCAATGGAAAACGTAAGGGACTGGGAAGAAACCTTTTCACTCGGAATCTTCAATTAGATTAAAACTAAAGATCTCTTTTTTTAAAGAGAGAATGAATACCAAAAGAGGTCGCCGAGAAATTTTTGGACTTTTGCTCAATTTCTATTGAGTGGCGAAACACCTTTTTCGAGTGGCGAAACATACTTTTATGGTCTTAAAATAATTTATGGAATGTCTACTTTCTAATGGTGTAATCGGTTTATGTCTAGGAGGTCGTAGAGAAAAGTTACGGTCATTTTAAGATAGGGGTCATTTTCGGATTTTTGCTCAATTTCTATTGAGTGGCGAAACACCTTTTTCGAGTGGCAAAACATACTTTTATTATTTTAAAATAATCTATATGATGTCTACTTTCTAATGGTGCAATCGGTTTATGTCTAGGAGGTCGTAGAGAAAAGTTACGGTCATTTTAAGATAGGGGTCATTTTCGGATTTTTTTCTCCATATATATCGAGTGGCGAAACATCTTTAACGAGTGGCGAAACATACTTTTATGATCTTAAAATAATCTATGGAACGTCTACTTTCTAATGGTGCAATCGGTTTATGTCTAGGAGGTCGTAGAGAAAAGTTACGGTCATTTTAAGATAGGGGTCATTTTCGGATTTTTGCTCAATATATATTGAGTGGCGAAACACTTTTTTTGAGTGGCGAAACATATTTTTATGATCTTAAATTAATCTAGGGAATGTCTTCTTTCTAATGGTGCAATCGGTTTATGTCTAGGAGGTCGTAGAGAAAAGTTACGGTCATTTTAAGATAGGGGTCATTTTCGGATTTTTCCTCGATTTCTATCAAGTGGCGAAACACCTTTTTCGAGTGGCAAAACATACTTTTATGATCTTAAAATAATCTATGGAATGTCTACTTTCTAATGGTGCAATCGGTTTATGTCTAGGAGGTCGTAGAGAAAAGTTACGACCATTTTAATTTTAATATAGTTCTAATTTTTGAGCTTTAAAATAAATCTGAAAGGTACTACGGTACCTTTGGCAAATTTTGACAATGTTTTTAAGCATATTTTAACAATCTAATTAAATCTAATTAAAATAAGTGTACATTATCCCTTTTGTAGAATCGAAAACCAATTAAGCTTATTACGAGAAAGGTCGAAGGCGAAACTCTAGGGCGGATTGATACATAATATTAAAACATTATAGAGAAAAAAGTAGTACCTATAACTGTAGAAGTATATTACTAATCCTAGGGAATGGCTTAACGTACCATCCGCGATGAATTCTCATTTTGAAATAACCCAATCATTATCATAATACTGTCGAAAATTGGGCGCTATTATAAGAGTCCCTTATTCCTTATATACGACTCTGAAAAGGTCTCAATAACTAATGACGTTTCCTTCTCCACATGGGGCGTTAAATGGAGATTCGGGCAAAATCATTCTACCACTCAATTGGTCAGAATCAATTTTCAACGAAGGATAAAACTAAACCTTTAAGAAATTCTCTCGTATCAAATATAAAGGGGACTTTATTGAAAACTCGAGCGAACTATTTCGAGAGCTCCTTTATTCTAAAATACTGTTTAGTTTGGTAAAAGAGTCATTACCGGGAGTCTGGGAGTTACGACGATTATAAACCCTTAATACGCGAATTTTCCATTTACCAGGACCAAATTTGTTCAATAAGCGAAGCTGAATTCAAGTTTAAGGCTTGAAATATTCATAAACATAACCCTAATTCTTACAATCCACCTATTATATCTTCAGTAACACTAATTAGTTGTAAATGACGCCAAATATTCGTAGTTCGAAGCCTTCGACGCCGAATGAAATGGAATTAAAGATTTTAAAGAGTTGTTGCGTAATTTTTGGACCAAACGTAAGTGAAAAGTATAATAAGATTCTGATGTATCAAACTTGTTTATTTTTAATTAAAGTTATCAGCTAAAGTTGCCACAAGTTTTTCATTAACAAATTCCCTGAATTTTCCAGGTTTTTCAGGTTTAACAGGCGACGAAATTATAATGACGTCACTAGGGGGAAGCTTAAACCACGTGATTAATTTCGACAATGAAAGTTAAGCCTAATATGAGTTAGAAACATCGTCACTAAGCCTAAATTCAATTAGTAGCGCGTGCGCTTCGTCACCTTTGACCTTTAACTAACCCTTTTAAAAGCTAGAGTTGCCACAAGTTTTTCATTAACAAATTCCCTGAATTTTCCAGGTTTTTCAGGTTTAACAGGCGACGAAATTATAATGACGTCACTAGGGGGAAGCTTCAACCACGTGATTAATTTCGACAATGAAAGTTAAGCCTAATATGAGTTAGAAACATCCTCGCTAAGCCTAAAACCAATTAGTAGCGCGTGAGCTTCATCACCTTTGACCTTTAACTAACCCTTTTAAAAGCTAGAGTTGCCACAAGTTTTTCATTAACAAATTCCCTGAATTTTCCAGGTTTTTCAGGTTTCACAAGCGACGAAATTATAATGACGTCACTAGGGGGCGGGGGGAGCTTAAACCACGTGATTAATTTCGACAATGAAAGTTAAGCCTAATATGAGTTAGAAACATCCATAATGGCACGCGCTAAGCCTTAACCACTTAGTAGCGCGTGCGCTTCATCACCTTTGACCTTTAACTAACCCTTTTAAAAGCTAGAGTTGCCACAAGTTTTTCATTAACAAATTCCCTGAATTTTCCAGGTTTTTCAGGTTTAACAGGCGACGAAATTATAATGACGTCACTAGGGGGAAGCTTCAACCACGTGATTAATTTCGACAATGAAAGTTAAGCCTAATATGAGTTAGAAACATCCATAATGGCACGCTCTAAGCCTTAACCACTTAGTAGCGCGTGCGCTTAAACTTTGACCTTTAACTAACCCTTTAGTTCAACCAGCGCTTTTATTATTAGCTTATTCGGTCTTATTCCTTGGATACGCTGACATTGTGAGTGGTATCTAAGCCTAATAAATTTTCCTTGTGGACAACAGAACAGGCCAGAGTTTCAATACTAGCTGGATCGCTTGAGAACTAGTTCAATATAATATATTTCGTCGTCCGTTCACCAAACAATTGGTTTTATTAAATGGATATTATATAAAATATGTCTTCTAGAACTAGAACAAACGGGCAATAAATTAATATAAAATAATATTATAAAAGGAATTTTAAATTAGGTTATTCCGATATGGAAATTTATATACCCTACTTAATAAAGAGTCGAAAATTAAATTAAATTTTGCAGAAGCTAGTGGATGATTATATGGAAATACATTTATGTTCAAGGGGTGTTGATGTAACTACTAATAGCATTGATGATACCAGGAGTACGTAAGAAACCCCCTTTAATATGGGTTTGGACTAATTACCAGTTCTCTAATATTTTATATGTCTAGTTTTAAATTTAATCAAAAGATAAAAATTATTAACTTTAATCTAGGGTTAATAAGGAACTCATTGAGCAATTTGTACTGTGTAAGGTGATGGGAGAGGTCAATCAAACTTTAGAAATTAATTTTAATATCAAAAATGTGCTCAAGATTGAGTATGAAGATTTTTCAGATTCAAATTCCCTGACTTTTCCAGGTTTTTCCCTGACCTTTTCCACAATTTTCCCTGACCGTTTCGGCTAATACTACCCAATTTTTAACCTTTTATTTTTTATATAATCGCGTTCGCAAAACTTTGTTGCAGGCGTATCTTTGTTCTAATCTATACAACTGACACGGTCAGCTGAGAATCTTTTCCGCGGATAATGATTGGAATTTCCTGGCTTCTTGAAAGATCTTTAAATTCCCTGACTTTTTAAAATATCTTAAAATTGCCTGACTTTGTTGGTTCATTTTCAAATTCCCTGACTTTTCCCTGACCTTTCCCTGACCTGTGGCAACCCAAAGTTACAAGAATTCTACCTCTCGACTGCAACTTAATTTAACAATTATTTTTGGACATTTCTTAAATATTCTGACCACAAATTCGTGTTGTTTCGAGTACATATTGTCTAATTTGTAGATAAAAATAACAACTTTTTCGAAAAGATTGCTAAAAACACGACTGACGAATCAATCAGGTAATTCAAAATTAAATATTTACGAATGAAAACATAAAATTTTAAGTCGTCAGCTACACGAGTCAGTCAAGTTAACCCTTTCCAAGAAATTCAATTGTAAATATTTAATCTTGTTGATATGACCTCTTGAGGCGCTTATCAAATCTCGAGTTTTTCATATTTAATTCGCTGTAAAATATAGGTACCATCAGAGGTATATAATAACCCCCTTCGGGGGGAAGTATGAAAGCCCCTATACTACCAATGCTAAAAGTCACGATCAACAAGAGCCCGCTGCTGACTATCTAGGCCACTAGCTCGCGCTGGACTTCTCAATGTCGCTACTCTAGTAAATGGTCTTTGTATAAACAAGACGGCTCGATTTGTGTTTAGAACTTCCTGTCTCGGGAGTCAGGCTGTCTCTTAAAATGGAGTCGAAGGTTGACTTCAGCTCGCGAGTTCCGGAAGCGCGCGTAGGGAATATTTAGCGAGGTTCAAAATGATGTAACTATTTTTTGGGAGTAAAGCGGTGTGTCGATCCGCCGCGATTTACGCCGGGCACTCGTTGTTCGTCGATTTTGCCTACCTTTCATACTTTCCCCCGAAGGGGGTTATTATATACCTCTGGTACCATATATTTCGATAAAGAAATAGGTCAAGATATTATGTGATCAATTTCCCACGCAAACCCATTGTAATTTCACGAATTTCAAATTTAAATTAAATTTTTATTTTAATTAGAATTAAAGGGAATCTAGGAGCTAAAAACTAAACAGCTTTTGAATTTAATTTCGATAAATTTCAAACAATTTTTAGACACATTTTTAGCATTTAAATTAATTTCTAAAGTTTAGTTAAATTTAGTAATAAATGCCCGTAAAACATTTGCCTAAAATCATATCTTGTACATTTGAATATCAATCAAACCTCACACCAACATTATACCAAAGCCCAACCTTTAACAACGCTTCTATCCATAATTGATTACGTTTACCAGGACCGTTACTCAAGATTGTCACCAACGTTACTGTTTTTCACCCGAAATCTTTACAACTAAAATAACTATACCCCTAGTATCGTATCAATACCGATTTAACCTGATAAACTAGGTAATAACTAGTACTATTTCACGGAATAACCTCAAACTGGGGTCAATATTAGACCAAGGCTTATAAAACTAAGGATATTACCGATGACACGAAAGCAGTCAAAGGTAATGAAAGCAAAAACCGTAGAAAGATCGATGTTGCCATTTTTTTCTTAGGGTCCCTATAGGGTTTATTCTTGGATTGTAAGAGAATATCTAAGAAAAAAAGCGATTTTTCTCTACTTTTTTCGAGCTTTCTTAGAGTGAATATATCTATAAGATTTCGGCAGCTTAGAGCTGACCCGGAAATGACGTATCTTCGATGAATTACGGTCCATTTTTTTTTTTTAAGCTAAGAGACGAAAATATACGGTCGACTTGAGCCGGGGAACTTTGTTGAAAAATGTAGACAGTCACATTCCAATGACTCTTGGTCTTTTGGAAGTGACGTCTGGTAACCTTTCGTGTAAACAGCCAGCGCAAAAGGTTAATTGATGGAGCGGCTACTTTTTTTTATTATCTTGAAAGCGAAGGAAGGTCAAGTTGGAGAAAGGGGGTCCCTACTTCCTTAGTTTATAATTAGGTTCAGGGCTATTGCGCGGACCCCCTAGGTTGATTTCAGGGTTTTAAAGAGAGCGTGAAACGAAATGAAATAATTTTTGATATAAAATTATCTTTAAAACTTTAATGATTAATAAAAATTAATTACGTTGAACTGTCTGTAATTAAAATCCATGGTATTTTTTTCCACTTAAAGATAATTTCCTTCGAAAAACTACCATACTTAACTTAAAATGCTTGTTAAAGCCTTTTTCTACAGAGGTTTTTGGGGGATTTTCTACTACATAACTTGCTTAAAGGTAAAAAATATTTGATATAAAGCAAAAATAAAAGTTATTAATGACGTAATTACAAGTAACTCTTTCACCTTGCCTTACATTTTATTGCCTCTAAGCCTCTGAATGGAAATATAAGAATGGACCACAGTGAGGTCATATATATACTAGAGATTCAGGAAATTTTGATTTGACCTTTTAGGTCAATTTGAATATTTAATGGCATTAACATGATCTTTTAAAACTAAATTGTAAATTAAATTGAACTCCCACAACTTTTTAGATGAATATTAAAATTCAATAGCATTTAAATTAATTTTAGAAAAAAAATAAAAATAATAAATGACATTTAGATAAAATTTTAGACCAATTATTTGAAATCTATGACCTATCGATGACCTTTTTGACCATTGTTTATGAAATCAGTGACATTTCTATGACCTCTTAGACCAATTTTAATATTCAGTGACATTTCTATAACCTCTTAGACCAATTTTAATATTCAGTGATATTTCTATGACCTCTTAGACCAAATTTAATATTCAGTGATATTTCTATGACCTCTTAGACCAAATTTAATATTCAGTGATATTTCTACGACCTCTTAGACCAATTTTAATATTAAGTGATATTTCTATGATATTTTAGACTAATGTTAAAATTATGTCATTTTCCAACTATACTTTCCTAGAAATAATTGTAAAATATTGAAATTCCTTGACCTTGTGACCCAATTTTTAAAAATCACTAATTTCAGATCAAAGTAAAGATCATTTCTGTGTAAATTTTATTATTTACCGAGGCATATCGGGTAGCGTGCATCTAAATCAACAAATATATATTTACAGAAGCCGATGAAACCCTCCTTTGAAGTCTACTACTCTGGTCTTGTCTACCCCTCTCTGTATGGGTTAGTTTTGAAAAGCGCGATTCGTACGCCTCCTAACGGTAGATATTTTTGGAGCGGGAGTTCGTCGAGCGAATATCTCTAGCAGCCTCGGAGTTCGTCAAAAAAACGTCATCGTTTGTGGAGAGAGAGAATTTCCAATTTTCCGTAGACAGGGGGTATGAAGTAGGACCCCTCCGATCTCGTAAAATTGTGAATTTTACCCATACAGAGAGGAGCGCTATATGGAACATTAGAGAAGTAGACTTCAAAGGAGGGTTTCATCGGCTTCTGATATTTATAATTATATATTTTGTAGTTCGTGTAATAATATATAAATATATATTTAAGCAAACTAAAATCGTAATTTCCCGAATTTGAATATTAAGCAAACAGCGCTGAGGGGATATCAATCATCCGTCTAACCACGCACTCCACGGCTTGTTGCAAAAATAAATATATTCAAAGCAAATACATAAACAGGAATAGCAGTCAACCGAGCAGACAGTTTTATGAATATATTATAATTCTTTTCAAGAAGGAATTAGAACGACTACTTTCTAATAATCAGGTTTTAACATTATGTAACAATCCGCCTCGGTATTTACTCATGTTGTTAAGTCATATATGATTATTAGTTAAAGCAGAAGCCGATGAAACCCTCCTTTGAAGTCTACTACTCTAATGTTCGATATAGCGCTCCTCTCTGTATGGGTAAAATTCCCAATTTTACGAGATCGGAGGGGTCCTACTTCATACCCCCCTGTCTACGCAAAATTGGAAATTCTCTCTCTCCACAAACGACGACGTTTTTTTGACGAACTCCGAGGCTGCTAGAGATATTCGCTCGACGAACTCCCGCTCCGAAAATATCTACCGTTAGGAGGCGTACGAATCGCGCTTTTTGAAACTAACCCATACAGAGAGGGGTACACAAGACCAGGGAGTAATAGACTTCAAAGGAGGGTTTCATCTACTTCTGGTGTAGGCAAATGTATAGGGCATGGTCTACAAAAGATAAAAAAAAAATAGAAACGAATAGGTTGTCTGCTAAAATCGGACTATCTTCTAAATTAAATTATATTGAAAATTTTTGTAATCAGTGTAATTTAAATAAGCTTAAAACAAACGAACTAATCGCTACAGGGTTTCCACAGTTTTTTCAGATTCAAATTCCCTGACTTTTCCTGGTTTTTCCCTGACCTTTTCCAACGATTTTCCCTGACCTACCCAATTTTTAACCTTTTATTTTTTATATAATCGCTTTCGCCAAACTTTGTTGCAGGCGTATCTTTGTTCTAATCTATACAACAGACACGGTCAGCTGAGAATCTTTTCCGCGGATAATGATTGGAATTTCCTGGCTTCTTGAAAGATCTTTAAATTCCCTGACTTTTTAAAATATCTTAAAATTCCCTGACTTTTTAAAATATCTTAAAATTCCCGGACGTATTTGGTTCATTTTAAAATTCCCTGACTTTTCCCTGACCCGTGGCAACCTTGAATTTAATTAAAAATGGGTTTTAATTCCGAGAATTTTTTTTTAGTTACTACATTTAAGCGCGAAGTCGTCTACCAGGTATCGCATGGTTGTACAGGAAAATTAGAAAAGCTAGACAGAGTGGTCGTTGCGTCTGTGTTTGAGAGGGTTTGGGGAGGGTGATAAGGCTAAGGCTATTCGCGTATCGCAACGAGGAAGCTAATTTCATTAGGGAAAATTCTCTTATTTTCACCGGGCATCTCTTTTCCAGGGGACTAATTCGCCAGAAGTTATTTTAGATTGCATTATAAGCCTTTTATTACACGGCTCGCGCCCAACTCGCTACGGTCCTACGCATTACCATGATTGACTATTTGCTTACGCGTTTTGGGCGGAGTGCTTTAAAGGGTTAGTTACATCCACTTTATGAAGCCAAGGCTTAACGGATATTCTAATTATTTCCCCAATCACTGTCCATTATCTAATTTTATATAGTTCTTTTTCGCGTCCTTTTTAAGCTAGGGTTTGTACAAAAAGTTAATTTCCTTGACCAATTTTAATATTTTACCATGAATTTAAAGACGAATTCGAAATTGAAAAGGTAATTGCAGAGGCAGCGCGCCATTGGGGTACACTCTTTACGCGCCGATCTGTTAATATAGATCCCATTCTAATTGGCTAAGCTATGACGAGAGAGACAAACTAGGCGGTAACCCCTCCCCACCCGCTTCGAGACACGACGCGTTTTCTATAGCAACGGGTGTAATACGTGGATTGACCATTAAAAAAAAAGGCGTGCATTAAACCCTTTACAGACAGTTTTGGCCCAACCAACCTTCAAAAAGAAAAAACGACTTTGCAAAAGTTTTTGGCTTTATTTACGAAAAAGTCGACACTTTTTTCTTCCCCTGTGGAATTTAACATTACGAGTAATTCCACCATAACATTCCCAGTTATCATATTTTTCACTCGTTCGCGAAACATTTTTTTTTGTGACTAGCATGGTTTATACATCTTTTCAAAGATATTTTCTTTCAGCTAAAGGAAAATGCAGGCCTTAGAAATAAAGTCTCAGGGCTCCCAGTAAAAAGTTCACAAAAATATAGGGATATGGGTTAAAAAAAGCCAAAATTATTTACAAAAATAAATAAAATAATAGAGTGTCTTGGACAAGAATGGTCCTCCTGCCTCTGACTGTAGAAAACACGTTCTTTAAGACCCAAATAAAAAAGACCCCGGGAATACTTCGAGTCTGAATTCTTACAGATGCGTTTGCAAATAAGTAATAACAGAGGTATATAATAACCCCCTTTGGGGGGAAGTATGAAAGCCCCTATACTACCAATGCTAAAAATCACGAACAACAAGAGCCCGCTGCTGACTATCTAGGCCACTAGCTCGCGCTGGACTTCTCAATGTCGCTACTCTAGTAAATGGTCTTTGTATAAACAAGACGGCTCGATTTGTGTTTAGAACTTCCTGTCTCGGGAGTCAGGCTGTCTGTTAAAATGGAGTCGAAGGTTGACTTCTGCTCGCGAGTTCCGGAAGCGCGCGTAGGGAATATTTAGTGAGGTTCAAAATGGTGTAACTATTTTTTGGGAGTAAAGCGGTGTGTCGATCCGCCGCGATTTACGCCGGGCACTCGTTGTTCGTCGATTTTGCCTACCTTTCATACTTCCCCCCGAAGGGGGTTATTATATACCTCTGGTAATAAGTACTTTTACAAACCTTAAATAATATCCCAGACTTTTTTTCCATTTTCATTTGGCCCATTTTAAGGTTGTGTAATTAAAAAATTATTAAAAAGAGTTTTAAAAACCTTCCTAAAGTTATTTTAATATA
Organism: Odiellus spinosus; assembly: GCA_963920705.1. Lineage (NCBI taxonomy): Eukaryota > Metazoa > Arthropoda > Arachnida > Opiliones > Phalangiidae > Odiellus > Odiellus spinosus. The sequence continues at coordinate 21,610,043 of OY987233.1, read as the reverse complement.
ATTCAAACTCCACCTTAAGTTGGCAGCACACGCGAGTCAAGTTTATCCGTTATTTTTATACGTTTTTGGAAAATTAGATAAAGGGAGACCATGCCTTTGAGGGTGATTAGAAGTTAGGGTGGCATTGACATAATCGATTTGCGTTTCCAGAACTGACAAACTTAAAAGCTTCCCATGACGCGTAGTTTATCAAATCAAATAAAAAATGGTAACTATAGAGGTATATAAAAGGTGGACATTACCGTGTTGAAATTTTCCAATGATTTTGATTATAAATGTTAAAAAAAACTATAGATTCCATGGGGGTTTTCCCCCCAAATGATGTAATATAGATTTAAATAATATTTAACTTCAATCGAAGTTAGTAGAATCAGAAGCCGATGAAACCCTCCTTTGAAGTCTATTACTCCCGGGTCTTGTCTACCCCTCTCTGTATGGGTTAGTTTCAAAAAGCGTGATTCGTACGCCTCCTAACGGTAGATATTTTCGGAACGGGAGTTCGTCGAGCGAATATCTCTAGCAGCCTCGGAGTTCGTTAAAAAAACGTCGTCGTTTGTGGAGAGAGAGAATTTCCAATTTTCCGTAGACAGGGGGGTATGAAGTAGGACCCCTCCGATCTCGCAAAATCGTGAATTTTACCCATACAGAGAGGCGCGCTATATGGAACATTAGAGAAGTAGACTTCAAAGGAGGGTTTCATCGGCTTCTGGTAGAATGGGTCAAGATATGAAATAGTCGATGACAAATAAAATCCATAATAATATATAAATATGGATTTTAGGGTCATGGGGGCTTTGGTTTTAAATCAGCTGTTTAAAATTTAAAGATTTGAACTGAATTTTTGGGAAAAATCAATCATATTATTAAATTAATATATTTATATAATTATCATTTAAACTATAACTGCGCATGCCCGAAAGGTAATTCTCTAACTACTTATAAACCTTGTTCTTTTTGAAAAACTATGTAATTGGCATGTTTGACTTGTCAGTACGAGAAAAGGTAGTTTTACCATCAACATAACTTAGAAACAACAGGTAGACTAGCTTCGTACGCGCTGACAAATGAAATTGGAATATAATATACACGTATATAGAGTAAAAATATTTATGCTTCAAAATAATCTAGGATCAGATGAAGTGTTTTTGGTAGAAAAAAACTGTACCATAAATTTGAAAGAATGGTCCAGGGATTACGGTAAACTCTCCTACCTAAAACCGAATACAGTATAGAGGGGGTAAAAAGGATAAATGGATCTTCCCCATATACCTCTTCACGCATTCGTCTTTTTTCCGTGGACGGAAAAAACACGGGCGACAATAAGAATCAAGCGGAGATTGCAACAAAATATATTATGTTTCCTCCCATATCTTGGTGTTAAAAATATTACAAGAATTCTACGTTTAGTTTCACACGCACTGAATATTTTAACTGATTTTGATCATGTATGAGACAAGGCTTAGCGTGTTAGGTTTTTGTGTTGTGTAAAACACTACGGAACTCTTACTCATATTAAAGAGTTGAAGGGTTAGTTACATCATTTTAAAATCAGATATATTTGAAAGCGATAAAAGGTTTTCTGTTTCGTGAAAAAATATTAGATGGGATTCAAACTGGTCTCTTATAAATAATAATTATTTCGGGCTTCATTAATATAGATTGTGAAAATCGTATTTTTGGAAGGTTTTCACGAATATAACGTAAAAATTACGACGCTAACCCTTAAGGGGGCGTAATTGTTGAAAACACGACAGAGTTCAAAAGCGCGTGAAAGCCCTAGCGAGGAAAACAAGTGATAGTCTATCTAGAAAACAGATTTTTGCGCGCTTTTGTCATTACGATAATGCGCAAATGATGTTTCTGGGTTGGCACCCCCTCGTGTGTGTACGTTGTCTTGTAAATGACTGGGATTCTTCAGATACGTTTATAATAGTTTAGAGAACTCATATAAGCCCATAACTACGAGAGATTAAGATCCTAGAGACACAATAATGAACAATGTAGACATATAAATCTCCAGTAAATTATTAATCTATGGTTCCCCAATACAGAAAGATGGGTATTCTCAAAAACAAGGCGTTAAAAACAGGCAATTAATTTTTTAAAACCCAAATTAATTTAAATCAATATGATATGGTGTGTTTTATTATAATACATTTCCAAATGATGATACTGGGGTTAACCGCATAATATACAACTATTTAAAGGGAGAATGCAACCTAATTACAAGTGATTTTTTTATCGATTCCTTATCGTTTAAATAGGCCTAATCCACCGATAAAAAGTTTGCAATACAAATATTAAACTAGAAATAAATATAAAACTTACCCTGAAAATAGGCTTAGCGGCATTCATGGAGATCCTGAATCGCGTCCGTGTAAGGTCTAGCGACCAATGAGCGAAGGCCCGTCGTTCACGCGAGATCTCCAGGAGACTTACGTCGCGCGCGATTGGTCGCTAGACCTTACACGCGAGGAAATCAGGACCTCCATGAATCACACTTAGCCTATTTTCATGGTAAGTTTTAAATTTATTTCTAGTTTAATATTTGTTTGTAAATATTTTCAGTAGTGGATTAGGCCTATTTAAACAATAAGGAATCGATAAAAAAATCACTTGTTGCTAGGTTGCATCCTCCCTTTAAGCAATTAAAAGTTTGGGAAAGAAATTAGCCCTTAGGTTAATTAAGATGTAGATAAAATATACTACTTTAAATCAAGTATACATTCGTTAAATTAATGAGCAACTAAAACAAATTTTCGTATTTTAATTGGATTCTAATTTAATATCCAATTTTACGAGATTTTTTTAATATTTTCTAACTCTTACAGGAGTTTCCTAGCTCCCTATGGTGGGGTCACTACGAAAAACAAGTAGTTGCGTATGAAAAACGCCAAAAGCTACACTTCATGCGCCTTTCAGATAATGTCAGGGACTAAAAAAAACAAGGTGATAACAGATACTACCCCGTGGGAAAATTGTTGGTCGCCCTGGATAGAATGACGTGAAAATCTGGTCCAATTGGGCTTTGGCTTACTTATGTTTATGCTAATAATTTATGCTAATAATAATTTTCAGTCAAACAATACTAATGCTTGTTAGTTAATATCTGTAACGACATTACCATTTTAATTATTCAAATTAACTAGAGAAGTTTAAGCTTTATTAACGTATATAAACCATAGAACCTATTAGCGCGTATTTCGGCAAACAAGACAGAAAGCTTAGAATGATAGGAACCTATTATCACGCGTAATTAAATGTAAATGTAATCCACTTGGACATCCTCTTGATAGCAATATAGTTAGTTTTAGAAAATTACATCCCTATATTCATCCCATATACAATGTTCAATACAACTACGCGTATATTTATCAAAATATCGCGAATATGAGGTAATAGTTTCATTCAATGAATATTAAAAATGGTACGAACTCATTAGTCGATATCAGTTACAGTTTTCAGCAAGTTTAAGCGTATATTATAATGAATCTCAATGGGATTCTTGATCTTAAGTGGTCCGTATATAATATTTAAGTATTGAAAATACAACTTGAGATGAACTATATAGTTTTAGTGGAACGGAGACAGATGGTTTCTATCGCGTTTCTTTTAACGAAATGAAAGATGATGAGAACGCATCATGCTTCACGAAATTTCCCTTTACGAGTTTATTTGGGCAAAAATACCATAACTGATACGTTGTTTAACCTACAGAGTTACGTGGTTATGGGTGTAAAGTTTTATTTATTCTTAATCGGGTTGCGTGGTGGTAGACAATTTAAGGCGCGTTCAGACTGTACTAATGGTTCCCATTCATTTATGATGAAAATTAATAGGAATTATAGGATGAAAATCTCGAAATTGTATGATGAAAATCTCAAAATATAGGATGAAAATTTCAAAATATAGGATGAAAATCTCAAAATATAGGATGAAAATCTCAAAATATAGGATGAAAATTTCAAAATATAGGATGAAAATCTCAAAATATAGGATGAAAATCTCAAAATATAGGATGAAAATCTCAAAATATAGGATGAAAATCTCAAAATATAGGATGAAAATCTCAAAATATAGGATGAAAATCTCAAAATATAGGATGAAAATCTCAAAATATAGGATGAAAATCTCAAAATATAGGATGAAAATCTCAAAATATAGGATGAAAATCTCAAAATATAGGATGAAAATCTCAAAATATAGGATGAAAATCTCAAAATATAGGATGAAAATCTCAAAATATAGGATGAAAATCTCAAAATATAGGATGAAAATCTCAAAATATAGGATGAAAATCTCAAAATATAGGATGAAAATCTCAAAATATAGGATGAAAATCTCAAAATATAGGATGAAAATCCCAAAATATAGGATGAAAATCTAAAAATTATAAAAAATTTAAATAATTGGGTTATGGAATTTTAATTTACTATTTGATTTGAATTTTCTATTTTGATAAGAAATAAAAATAGATATATCAGGTACTGAAATAAACCTAAAAAATTTAATCTATTGGGATAAAATAATAAATATATATAACATATAAATTATAGAAGGTTCTAATAAACTACGTTTATGCACAAGTATTCGTTCTTCAAATATTTCCCCGAATTCTGCCTTAATTTTTAAAAATTCTCCTGATTTGTTGCGCAGTCTGAACGGGCCTTTAACGACTTAGACAAGCGTGGCTGGGATTCCTTTTAGACTTTCTGCTAACGCACGAAAAACTGAGAATGCTCGCAAACTTCCCCTGGTAAGCAGGAAATGAGTATGCCATTCTTATATACAACACCATATACTCAGGAACGCGAGAGAGAGAAAGCTTTTTCCAACGTTTATAAGAAGGTTTTCGTTGCGCCAGGAAGAAATTGGGACTGATGTTAAGTACTATATATATGTAGTTTGTTTGCTAAGTCTTAAGAATTTCCACCGCTGTTATATAGAAACAATTAAGATAGAGTGTGTGAACTAAATAATGAACAGAGATTTGCTTTCATTTGATTAAGAGTGCTGTAATTGTAAGAAAAAATACAGCTAAATGTGTGTGATCTTTTGATGCTTGTGTTCAAGAATTGGTGACTATAGTATTATATAAGAACCACATTTAGTGAAGAACCAAATCTAATGAAAATACCTTAACATTTTTCTACGAACGCAAATATTTTTCCTATGCTCGTAAACATTTTTCTACGAACGCAAACATTTTTCTACGAACGCAAACATTTTTCTACGAACGCAAACATTTTTCTACGAACGCAAACATTTTCCTAAGCTCGCAAACATTTTCCTAAGCTCGCAAAACATTTTCCTAAGCTCGCAAACATTTTCCTAAGCTCGCAAAACATTTTCCTAAGCTCGCAAACATTTTCCTAAGCTCGCAAACATTTTCCGAAGCTCGCAAAACATTTTCCTAAGCTCGCAAAACATTTTCCTAAGCTCGCAAACATTTTCCTAAGCTCGCAAACATTTTCCTAAGCTCGCAAACATTTTCCTAAGCTCGCAAACATTTTCCTAAGCTCGCAAACATTTTCCTAAGCTCGCAAACATTTTCCTAAGCTCGCAAACATTTTCCTAAGCTCGCAAACATTTTCCTAAGCTCGCAAAACATTTTCCTAAGCTCGCAAACATTTTCCTAAGCTCGCAAACATTTTCCTAAGCTCGCAAACATTTTCCTAAGCTCGCAAACATTTTCCTAAGCTCGCAAAACATTTTCCTAAGCTCGCAAACATTTTCCTAAGCTCGCAAACATTTTCCTAAGCTCGCAAACATTGTCCTAAGCTCGCAAACATTTTCCTAAGCTCGCAAACATTTTCCTAAGCTCGCAAACATTTTCCTAAGCTCGCAAACATTTTCCTAAGCTCGCAAACATTTTCCTAAGCTCGCAAACATTTTCCTAAGCTCGCAAACATTTTCCTAAGCAAGCAAACATTTTCCTAAGCAAGCAAACATTGTCCTAAGCAAGCAAACATTGTCCTAAGCTCGCAAACATTTTCCTAAGCTCGCAAACATTTTCCTAAGCTCGCAAACATTTTCCTAAGCTCGCAAACATTTTCCTAAGCTCGCAAACAATTTTCTACGAACGCAAACATTTTTCTACGAAAATTATAATTGCCCCAAATTCTAAGAACTTTCTGGGTTGTTCTTTTAAAAATTTGCCTACACAAGAACCTTGATCCTAATCTTTCGAGAGAACTTTCCAAGGACTATTTTTACTCCAATGATATTTAAACAACGTATCAATCCGCCTCAGCTAAGATCGCTTTGCAAATTCCCCTTGAAAATAAGTAGGTCATTAATTATTTCTTCAAATTGATTAAATTCTCAATGTGAAAAAGAATCGCTTCAAGTTCTTGTTTTCCCTTTTGTAGGGAACATTATTTTTTTTTTTTTCAATACACGCTTGACCAATGTTTCAAAATTGGTTCCAAGGAAATAGTTGCGTGTTTCTTCCAAGCTTTTTCTTATTTTTCGTCGCCTTTTCGAGATAGATTGGAATTCCGGCGAAAATTGCTAGCCTACGTCTTTTTTTGAGGGTATTACGCTAAAGGTTTAACACGTATCGTCCTATAAGAAGCCATTACACGCTGCACGCTTCAAAGGAAAGCATTTATTTCCGGTTTGGATCAATTTTTGTAGGCCATATTATAGCTACAGTTCTATACGTTTTGAGGAATAATTCTTAGAGAACAATAACTATGGTAAATAATATATATATTATTGTTTTAATTCAGAATATCAATAGGCTTTGAATTGGAAATCTAACTTTTGGACTTTTGCTCAATTTCTATCGAGTGGCGAAACATTTTTAACGAGTGGCGAAACAGAATTTTATTATTTTAAAATAATCTAGGGAATGTCTACTTTGTAATGGTGCTATTGGTTTATGTCTAGGAGGTCGTAAAGAAAAGTTACGGCCATTTTAAGATAGGGGTCATTTTCGGACTTTTTCTCGATTTCTATCGAGTGGCGAAACATCTTTAACGAGTGGCGAAACAGAATTTTATTATTTTAAAATAATCTAGGGAATGTTTTCTTTGTAATGGTGCTATTGGTTTATGTCTAGGAGGTCATAGAGAAAAGTTACGGCCATTTTAAGATAGGGGTCATTTTCGGACTTTTTCTCAATTTCTATCGAGTGGCGAAACATCTTTAACGAGTGGCGAAACAGAATTTTATTATTTTAAAATAATCTAGGGAAAGTCTTCTTTGTAATGGTGCTATTGGTTTAAGCCTAGGAGGTCGTAGAGAAAAGTTACGGCCATTTTAAGATAGGGGTCATTTTCGGACTTTTGCTCAATTTCTATCGAGTGGCGAAACATCTTTAACGAGTGGCGAAACAGGATTTTATTATTTTAAAATAATCTAAGGAAAGTCTTCTTTGTAATGGTGCTATTGGTTTATGTCTAGGAGGTCATAGAGAAAAGTTACGGCCATTTTAAGATAGGGGTCATTTTCGGACTTTTTCTCGATTTATATCGAGTGGCGAAACATCTTTAACGAGTGGCGAAACAGAATTTTATTATTTTAAAATAATCTATGGAATGTCTACTTTCTAATGATGCAATAAGTTTAAGCCTAGGAGGTCGTAGAGAAAAGTTACGGCCATTTACGGTATTTAAGATTATAGTATTAATAGTATCATTTTGTATTTAAGGTTATATTATTATTATTAGTATAATTTATTTAAAATTACAAGATAAGATTACGATTAAAAAAATTAATATCATTTTTCTATTATAACCATTAAAATTTGTATGGTAATACGATAATAGTCATTAAATTATAATAGTTCGATTAGAATAAATAAGCAATAAAATTTAGAATTATCATAATTTGCTTTTTAAAATTCTTAAGAGTTATTAATTGTATTATCTAAAATAAATCATGTGGTATAAAAACGTTACCCTTAAAATACAATACGGCTTCCACATATTGCTTATCCCCTTTTATGTTTCAAGCGCGCCAACAACCAAAACCCTATGAACCAGTAAAAACTGGATCATTTGTACCTCAGCACCTCCCCCTCATAAAACCAGACACCTACCCCACCCGACCCAGACATATTTTCACCCTACTACATCGATAGGCGGTTAGGCCTAACGAGAATTCATTTAAAATCATATTGAAAAATAAACTTACGAAAATTATTTCGTCTCAAGATTATTACTATCCATCGATCCGTAATCCAGTCATCAGTTGATCATAAATTCCACAGTAATAATCCATTTGGGAACAGCTAGTTTTATCGCTACTTAAATATTACCGAAGATTTTGCAGTCCGGCAAAAAACACGATGGGAACTTGTTTCCCGCGGCGTCCCCTTCCAGACTCGAGTAGACGGCGGCCTTAATAATGCGCGGTTAAGCCTAACGGACTCCACTACATTTCAGATTCAAAATCATCTCGAAAAATAAACTTACACTTATAATTTAGTTTCAAAATTAATACCATCCATTCCAAGCATCATTGGATTAAATATTTCACACTATTAAGTCATTTAGGCACAATTTTATAGAAATTATGGAACATTTAGGCGTTAGGTAAAAACGCGTTACGCCAACTTTCGCGTCTCATCAATCACACTGACGAGAAAGAGGAGGATGCCGGGGAGGGGGGGGGGGGGGGTCAGAAGAAACAACTTAGGCGCGCTTGACAGCAGAACGTAGTAACTGCTAAATTAAATTTGAAATTGATTTGAATATTTTTAAATAATTAAATCATAAATTTTATTTTAAAGGTATGAAATTTAACGTAATATTAATGGGGGAATGTGTGAAAATTGAAAATTAGGGTGAATACGAAGGTTTAGTTTTTATTTTCGAGTTACGACGTTTCGCTCTAAATAATTTTGGCGCAAAATAAATCGCGTTTGGTAAGAGTTGGGAGGGTGTGTCAAATTAAGTTCAATAATATCTTATCTGCACGTAATGATTTTTTGATGGGATTTTTGCACATTCGATTGTAAAACGGGACAAATTAATGGAATAAATTTAAATTTAACTCTAATTTTAATTGATTTCGAAACTTTTATATATCTAGTGTATAAACTGAGTAGAGAAATACCTCAAAGAATTAAATAATTTCCAAAAACAATTCGCGAATGTGTTATTCAAATGGTGAAAAATACGTGATTAACACGATAGCAGACGACGTTTTGGTGGAGATTTAAGAGGGTGTTATTTAACTATATTTCCGGTTTAATAAATTAGAAGAAAAACAAAGAATGCTTGAAATGAAACGAAAGAGCTCCTTAATAACTACTCTGCATTGGAATTCTTAGAATTTCGAAGGCACACCCTAAGAATATTATTATAAATTGAAATTCTTTCCCCAAATAGAAGTATTATACGCTTCTAATCTTTGCACCCCTCAACTTTCCATGGTCCTTAATTGACCCCTGAACAAAAAGAGTATATATAATGGAACGAAACTTTAGCTTGAAAGTCTATTTCTTTTGACAAGGCTTAGCTCATCACTAGCAAGGTTGACAGAGACGCCTCCTACCGAGGTTCAAGAATGGGGAGGACTCATTATATTTCAGTGGCTACCCGTTATGATTTATACTTCAGGTAACACCTCTCATCGTTATAGTTCAGAGACTCAGAGACGAGAGTCTTCTGTCTCTGACTTCTGCAAGAGACCACGAGTGTGTGGAACTACTACTATAGTAGAAGGGTCTTCTTTTAAAAGTCATTTCTAGATGCCGACATCACTCATAGAAAAGTAAACATTAAGGCCCTGCACATCGGAATCGCGTAGAGTGGCGCGCTACATGTTCTAGTAATAGATTTTATTTCTCCACCCTTATGCCATAGTCAGATTCAGTTTGAATCTTGGAAAGACCCGTACAATGTTTGCAAACTTGTCAAACTTAGGGCGTAATAATTCAAAATGTTAAACGCTATATAATGAAAGTAGATTTTGCAAACTATTTTTCAATGAAAGTTTAGCTATTTTACCGCGTGAAATATTTTAAAGGGGAAGTCTCACGATATGAAATTTATCATATATATTGTTTTGAGATTAATTTTAGCTTTTAATTTAATTAATTAAAGGTCTTTGGAAATATATATATATATATATTAATAATAATACCAACGTAGAGATCTAAATGAGAGCTTCAAGTTAAGACTAATTACATAATAATTGGACTAAAAATTAGATAGTTAAATTATGAGCAAATTTTCGATTAACTAGTCTAATTTTGAAGCTGAAATATAATAGAATCTATTAATTTAAACTAGATTTATCCTTTAAAATATATTTCAAAGTTGCGTATCTTTCAAAATTGGTATTTTTGCTTTAATTACGAGCAGATTTCGGTATAATCAGAAGCCGATGAAACCCTCCTTTGAAGTCTATTACTCCCTGGTCTTGTCTACCCCTCTCTGTATGGGTTAGTTTCAAAAAGCGCGATTCGTACGCCTCCTAACGGTAGATATTTTCGGAGCGGGAGTTCGTCCAGCGAATATCTCTAGCAGCCTCGGAGTTCGTCAAAAAAAACGTCGTCGTTTGTGGAGAGAGAGAATTTCTAATTTTCCGTAGACAGGGGGGTATGAAGTAGGACCCCCTCCGATCTCGTAAAATTGGGAGTTTTACCCATACAGAGAGGAGCGCTATATGGAACATTAGAGTAGTAGACTTCAAAGGAGGGTTTCATCGGCTTCTGGTATAATTTAAATCCGATTTTGAACTCTATATTCATATTTATTAATTGATAAAGATACGTGACTTTCCCTTTAAGATAGTAAAATAGATATCTTGGCACTTGATATAATATTACTATCAGTAAAAACTAGATAAGACTGAATCTGACTGTAGATGGAAGGTCTTGGCTCACATCCAGAAGAACCAAAATCGACAGAAAACTTAGACCCTTAGACGACAGTCACCAACAGACTCTTCTTCTTCCCATTGTCACTTATATATATTATTTTTTAGGGTTTTTATAAAGCGTGCGAGTGTAAGATCAAAAATATATAAATATAAAAAAAAAAACCCAAAGGAAAATTTCCTTCCCATGTTGAATTTCGAGACTTTGTTGTTATTCGCGGTTGGTAAATAACTTCATATTGATGACGTGGGTTCAAGGGGATATAGACTAAGGTTATATCATTACTGACTCTACTATCTAAACGTATAAACAAGTAAAACATCTGTGGGAGGCAGAAAGATTTTGAAATTTCAAAGTAGATCTCAATTTTAGTAATATCAGAGGTATATAATAACCCCCTTCGGAGGGAAGTATGAAAGCCCCTATACTACCAATGCTAAAAATCACGAACAACGAGAGCCCGCTGCTGACTATCTAGGCCACTAGCTCGCTCTGGACTTCTCAATGTCGCTACTCTAGTAAATGGTCTTTGTATAAACAAGACGGCTCGATTTGTGTTTAGAACTTCCTGTCTCAGTCAGGCTGTCTGTTAAAATGGAGTCGAAGGTTGACTTCAGCTCGCGAGTTCCGGAAGTGCGCGTAGGGAAAATTTAGTGAGGTTCAAAATGGTGTAACTATTTTTTGGGAGTAAAGCGGTGTGTCGATCCGCCGCGATTTACGCCGGGCACTCGTTGTTCGTCGATTTTGCCTACCTTTCATACTTCCCCCCGAAGGGGGTTATTATATACCTCTGGTAATATCAAAAGTTACTTCGTTTTTCTTTCGTTCAGAGGAATGAAAAGATACAAAGAAACGCTCAAAATGTCTCACTGACTAGAAAATCTATTTTACTAAATTCAAACGAATGTTAAAATCAACCATGAACGGTTAAAATCATATTTGGAGAAAATAAAAATAAATAAAAAGTACTATACCCATAAAATCTTCATTGTAAAATTTGAAATTTTGAAATGACACTTACCTAGAAAGAAAAAAAAATGTTTTTCATGATTAAAAACACGTAAATAATTTAAAATTAACAATATAAATTAATCAAACACTTTAATTATGAAAACTTTATATTGGTATCGTTAATATATTACTTTCAATAAAATTAATTTTAATTTCAAAGCTTGGAGTAAAAATTAATTTTCAAACTAAGTTTATTCAAAGAAAGTATTGTAATATATTCTCCTATGCCTACTTAATTAAATATGTATTCAATCACTTGATTACGCGATTACGTAACTGATTACAGCCTTTGGAAATGATAAATACGCGTTCAATTACGTAATTACGGTCAAAGATACAAGCTTCTTCGTGGAAATTCAAACCTAACCTTAACTTCAAAATTTAATTTAAGCACCTTTAAATTGAAATTAAGCGCATTTTAATTTAAATTAAGCGCATTTTAATCTAAACTAAGCACTTTTTAATTGAAATTAAGCACTTTTTAATCTAAATTAAGCACCATTAATTTTAAATTAAGCAAGTTTATATTTAAATGTCGCGAAATGTAGATTCTGAACATAAATTAACAAAAAAAAACTGTTCTATTTTCATCTAGTAGTTTTCAATTAATATTTAATGAAAGAGATAGTTAATAATTCTACGAAGAGAGTTTCCATAGCAACATGAACACTAATAAATTATTTACTATTAGAAAAGAGGTAGATTGATTAAATATTAGCGAATAGCGTCAAATAATCGAGATATATTACGCGTCACGATAGAAGACACGCCTATTACACGCCAGATCACGAACCAAAAATCGTTTCATTATTAATATACAAAGAATTGAATTTCTATCCGAAAAGCAATTAAGCCAACTTAATTAAATTATAAATAATATTAAATTATATTTTTAAAGATGGACCCCATTAAACTAAAGTCCGTAGATAAATCAGGGTTGCCACAGTTTTTTCAGATTCAAATTCTCTGAGTTTTCCGTGGCAGATTTTTCCCTGACCTTTTCCAACGATTACTACCCAATTTTTAACCTTTTATTTTTTATATAATCGCGTTCGCCAAACTTTGTTGCAGGCGTATCTTTGTTCTAATCTAAACAACTGACACAATCAGCTGAGAATCTTTTCCGCGGATAATGATTGGAATTTCCTGGCTTCTCGAAAGATCTTTAAATTCCCTGACTTTTTAAAATATCTTAAAATTCCCTGACTTTTTTGGTTCATTTTGGAATTCCCTGACTTTTTAAAATATCTTAAAATTCCCGGACTTTTTCCTTGGTTCATTTTCGAATTCCCTGACTTTTCCCTGTTTTCCCTGACCTGTGGCAAACCTGTAAACTCCATTGACGTCATTAGAGTCATCTATAAATAATCCAAAAATAAATTCAGACGACTTAGAAAAACATTTAATCTGTTTCGTACATTTTAAGAATCTTGCGCGTTTTAATAATAGTTCCATTATAATTACGGGTAATTAAAATTGTCTTAGTTTATTTTGAACCCATTTCGTGGAATTTAAAGGGACACTTGGAGCTCAAAATGGAATAATATGATTGGTTCGAATTTATATTTACTTCTAATACAAAATTTATAAAACTTTAGAAATTAATTTAAAGACCAAACAGGTGTCTAAAAATTGTTTTAAAATTCTGAAAAATAAATTCAAAGCTGTTTCATTTTTAGCTCCAAGTGTTCGTTTAAACTTCGCGTGATGCTGTTTCTTAATTGTCTCCAATTTACTGTCATCGTGCAAGAACAGATAAAAGAAGAAAGCTTTCAAATAAGCAAGGGACACGAAATCTCGTTGAGTTTAAATTAAATTCATTACGAAGAGTCTTTCTATCTTTGTCTGGTTCGTGCCCTTAGCTAATGGCTTGATGAGGCTCATTACAACCCGAAATACCTAACACGGGTACGATTGAAGTTATAATAATCCTTTAAATATGAGATTTGGAACTTAGCTTTTATCATTTTACCAAATATTTTTGAATATTGTAGATAATAATTTAGATTTTCAATTAATACCATGTTGTTTTGTGTGTATGATTTTTAGTATAACTTAACCATGTTAAAGAATAAGTTTAATTTTACATAGGAGTAAAATATTTTACAAAATAAAAGTTTTGAGTAAAATATTTTAGAAAATAAAAAGTTTTGAGTAAAATATTTTACAAAATTAAAAGTTTTGAGTAAAAACTTTTACGAAATAAAAAGTTTTGAGTAAAATATTTACAAAATAAAAAGTTTTGAGTAAAATATTTTACAAAATACAAGTTTTGAGTAAAATATTTTACAAAATACAAGTTTGGAGTAAAATATTTTACAAAATAAAAAGTTTGGAGTAAAATATTTTACAAAATAAAAAGTTTTGAGTAAAATATTTTACAAAATAAAAAGTTTGGAGTAAATTATTTTACAAAATAAAAAGTTTTGAGTAAAATATTTTACAAAATAAAAAGTTTTGAGTAAAAACTTTTACAAAATAAAAAGTTTTGAGTAAAATATTTTACAAAATTAAAAGTTTTGAGTAAAAACTTTTACGAAATAAAAAGTTTTGAGTAAAATATTTTACAAAATAAAAAGTTTTGAGTAAAATATTTTACAAAATAAAACGTTTTGAGTAAAATATTTTACAAAATAAAACGTTTTGAGTAAAATATTTTACAAAATAAAAAGTTTTGAGTAAAATATTTTACAAAATACAAGTTTTGAGTAAAATATTTTACAAAATACAAGTTTTGAGTAAAATATTTTACAAAATACAAGTTTTGAGTAAAATATTTTACAAAATAAAACGTTTTGAGCAAAATATTTTACAAAATAAAAAGTTTTGAGTAAAATATTTTACAAAATAAAAAGTTTGGAGTAAAATATTTTACAAAATTAAAAGTTTTGAGTAAAATATTTTACAAAATAAAAAGTTTTGAGTAAAATATTTTACAAAATAAAAAGTTTTGATTAAAATATTTTACAAAATAAAAAGTTTTGAGTAAAATATTTTACAAAATACAAGTTTTGAGTAAAATATTTTACAAAATAAAAAGTTTTGAGTAAAATATTTTACAAAATAAAAAGTTTTGAGTAAAATATTTTACGAAATAAAACGTTTTGAGTAAAATATTAGAATGTTTTATGAAAAATAAAAGTTAATTAACAAAATATTAACCCCATAGGTTGTTTGGTTTTCAAATACCACAGTTTTGCACTAAAAATAGCGGTGGTAGTGTTTTACTCATTGCATTAGGTTTAGATTGAAGAGTCCCCTCTGGACTGTTACAAGATGAAAAGGCAAAAAGATCCGATGGTCCTGTACTGACCAAAAAACAAGATTTCTCGAAGGAGGCAGAGGGGATAGAAGAAGTTAAGGAGCGGTAGGAAATACGTAAGCGTTTCTTATCAGAGATAGCTGGTCGACTCTTAACTCGATTTCAAGATCAGTTTACAAAATGGTAAAGACCCGAAGCGTAGTAATACATAATATAAAACCTCATAGTATAAAAAATAGTCTTCGCGAATTCGTCTTGAATGAATGATTGTACAAGAGGGATGGCAGAGACCTTTTCTCCTTAAGTCTTCGGCCGAGTTTTACTGGTAATAGCCATTTCCGTTTAATCCGCTATTTCCTGCTCGCCGTGATATTAGACGCTAAGCATCGCGGTACTATTATACGTCAAAGGGGGGGTGGTCTGTTCAGATTTAATAGATTCATCTCTGTTAAGTATACGGGGATTAGATTAGGCCTAATTTATTTCATAATGAAATTAATTTGCTGAATAATGTCTGGAATGGTTTTACGAATACGTAATTAGGTTGGAAGCAAAGTTTACGTCGAAATTAATTGATTAATAGAAGTGTATAATTTGAATCATTTTTAACAATTTTTCTGAGAATATTACACAAATTTCATTGATATTATTCGAGCTGAGGTATTCATCCCACGTAACCTTTGACACTGCCCCTTGTTTCCGATAACTTAGAGATAGAGAGTGGCTGCGACACGCCAAACGGAACCACATATTATTATTTCCGGTTGCAAGGAGCGTCTTGCGGATCAAGATAACGTTGACATTCAAAATATCGAACGTATTTTGAGCCAATGAGATCGACGATATTTCTTTATTCGTACGACCTTATTTATAATAAATTTAAGATGCTTTAAAACTACATTAATTTAATTAAACTGTAAATGTGTTCCTTTCACAATGTCAGTGAAAGAATTCTAAGCTTCTAAAATGACTTAGCGTAAAGGGCAAAGTGATTTTGAAAACAATTTTGTTCGTTGACTTATCCCTTTACATTTGCTACGAAACTAGGCAACGGAAGGGATGCATTTTGTCATTTGAAACACAGAAAGAGCTCACGATTCTCATCCCCACTCCCGCGTGAGTTTCTTAGCCTGCACCCTCCAACACTATTTAGCATAGAAAGAAACATGGCCTTTGTTTTCTTTCGCGAGATTCTATTTAAATTGGAACAAAACGGAGTAGTCACAATCTTAACTGCAATGTTTTCAGCAAAAGAAATATTTTCTTCGTGTTTACGTGTTTTAGTTGGATTTTCTAATTCGCGGCAGAAGGCGATGAAACCCTCCTTTGAAGTCTATTACTCCCGGGTCTTGTCTACCCCTCTCTGGATGGGTTAGTTTCAAAAAGCGCGATTCGTACGCCTCCTAACGGTAGATATTTTCAGAGCGGGAGTTCGTCGAGCGAATATCTCTAGCAGCCTCGGAGTTCGTCAAAAAAACGTCGTCGTTTGTGGAGAGAGAGAATTTCCAATTTTCCGTAGACAGGGGGATATGAAGTAGGACCCCTTCTAACTCGTAAAATTGGGAATTTTACCCATACAGAGAGGAGCGCTATATGGAACAGAGTAGTAGACTTCAAAGGAGGGTTTCATCGGCTTCTGGTTTAACCTTGTCTAGCAACGGTGCGTATGTACTTCATGAAATTGCGCAAATAAAAATATTGAAATTCAATGATATCACTACCTTTTTCTCGTCTATATAGGCGAAATTTAATACAGACTTCTATTTCATATGGCGCAATTCACAGTCGTAATTATCCCAAACAATACTATTGTTTCAATCGATGTAAAAATAAAAAATAAAATAGAAAAGCTTTTATAATTTTCTTTTCAAAACGCTATACCACAGTCAGGTCATGGAGCCCGTTCCACCATGCGTCAAGAATAACTGGGTATTTAACCTCGTTTTCAAGTTTCTTAATCTATTTGGCCCGATACCTCGTAATAGAGAGATAACCCTTAAACGTAAAATATTAACTATTACAATTAATACTTTATTTAATTTGTTTTTATTGGCTGAAATAAAAAAAAGTCTGTTTCAAATTTACTGGCGTCGAAATTCAGTCTCTATATTTTTCTGTATTTTTGTTCTTGCGCGAACCCTCGTCAACGCTTTCGTCTTCAATTATTCGATTATGAAAAATGGATTAATCGATATTTGCTACAAAACATTGAGTACGATTGACGATATTGATCATCGCGATCAACGAATAAAAATGGCGGCGCTAAGTTACATTCAATTAACCCTTATTTCTTTCTTGTTCTTTAGTTGCCTATTAATATGGTATATGTTTTACAGCAACGTAAAGGCATTTTACTATCCAATTGCAGTTGACGATCGCGCATTGCTGTATCCTCTCGCGGCTATTAACGCATTTTTCCTGTCTTTAATGTATTGCTTTGTTTTTGCTTCGCAAGCCATGGTCGCGTTCACCGTTGAAAGTGTAAGAATTCGTGTCGTGACATTCGGGGAGACATTATCTAAGACGCGTCAGTGGGACATCCAACAAATCGCGAACAAACACACGGAGATTTTGTCTACCATCACTGAACTCGATTCGAAAATTCGTTGGGTCGTTTTCTTTTGGATTATCGAATGGGTTTCTAACTTTTGCTTCAGATTTACCGCAATGTTTTTAAGAAAGGCTCCACCAGCTCTTTTTATTCCTTTCGTTTTGGATATTTCATTAATTCTAACGGGAACTGCGGTTGTAATTTTCGTATTATCATTAATGTCGGATTGTACTGATTATTTAGTATCTTGCGGTCATAAGAGAGTGTCACGTGATGACAATTCCTTCGGTTACCGTGGTACCAAAGAACTTTATTTATTGTCCAAGATGAAGAGTGCGCGGTTGGGTTTCACCTTTCTCGGTTGCATGCATCTAGATCATAGTTTTATCTTGTCTATTTTCATGGGAGCCGTGTCTTATTTCATGTTCACCTTAACCATTGTACCAGCCCAGTCACATTCCATTCAACCAATTGTTAACGCGACTAGTGTAACCAATAATTGTTCGCGCCTAATTGATGAATTACAACAATGTTTCGCCTGTAATGCATCTTGTCATTGCTAATGCACTTTGTTAAATTTAAAATTAAACTTAAAACTTAATTAAATTTCGAAACTAAAATAAACAAACAAGGCACTCGAGGCAATCAATTATTTTTGCGTATAAGATTAAAATTATACTGTCACCAATGGCTTGTAAAATCTTTTTCACACTAATAAAAACCAGAAGCCGATGAAACCCTCCTTTGAAGTCTACTACTCAAATGTTCGATATAGCGCGCCTCTCTGTATGGGTAAAATTCCCAATTTTACGAGATCGGAGGGGTCCTACTTCATCCCCCCTGTCTACGGAAAATTGGAAATTCTCTCTCTAAACAAACGACGACGTTTTTTTGACGAACTCCGAGGCTGCTAGAGATATTCGCTGGACGAACTCCCGCTCCGAAAATATCTATCGTTAGGAGGCGTACGAATCGCGCTTTTTGAAACTAACCCATACAGAGAGAGGGGTTGACAAGACCCGGGAGTAATAGACTTCAAAGGAGGGTTTCATCGGCTTCTGTAAAAACTAATATTCATAGTTGCGCGCCTCTGTTGACTCGTTTTCCCAATTAATACGACGACGTAGTTTGATTCTGGAAGAATCTTAAGGATAATTTTCAAACGAAAGCTAGGGATTACTGTATTAAAGTAGTTTCACGAAAGAGACCGCGCGAAAGTGTCACGTATTGCTTAGAATTTTTGTTTTAAAGGAAATAATTGAGAAAAATGGTTAGAGTTTCGATAAACCTCTGATCTAGGATGTATTTTACGTTTTACTGATCGTAACAAGTTCCCCCTGGCTATGTTTAACTATCCAATCATCCCTGACTCCTCTGATGTCACAAAACTTCAATAAAACAAATTGAGAACCGAAGATAACCCATAGAAAAACACTATACCAACCACAAACATAAACATAACCCAAAAAGCAAACACGTATTTAGGAATATAATTTCGTTAGGCCGAAATATAGTACTTTCATAGCCATATACTATAGAATTCGTTAAAATGGCGGGAAAAAGTGGCAAGAGGAAACTTTATTCTAACCAATAACTTAGAAACAATAAGGTTCGAAGGCGGTAGAAAAGAGATACGAGTTACGACTTATTCTAGAATTTTCTCTCGTTCCTAGCTTCGAAACTTATCGCGTTTACGAGAATAAACGTGACTATAAAGAAAGAGAATCTTCCCAGGGAGAAAAGGTTTAAAGGCTTTCCCCTTCAGTAAAAAGATAAACAAGTATCTTCCAAGATTTGAGGCCGAAACCCAACGTAAAAAAAACCCCAAAAAAAGGACAAAAATCTAAGAAGAAAAAGAAAATCGGTAAAAACCCAGTTTCGACACAAAAGAAAACATTGCTTCAAAGGCAAAAAACACATAGCCTGTTTGCTTATTCAAGCCCCTCCAACTTCCACCATTTTAAAGTGATACTATCACCAAAATCAAATATAATTTTCAAATCGTTGAAAAATATAATCATTTTCCAAACGTTTGGAAAAACAAAATTTCCTGACAATCTTCGTCATCAAAAAAGAGGTAGACATAAATGAATGGATACAAAGACACCCTAAGCCTAATGCCGACTGCGTTCAGCGAAGGGCACCAAAGATATCGGTTTGTTTCGTCGTTGAACAGAAATAATCCCTCGGATTATTTCACGACCGGTAATTAGCGAGAGAGATCAGTTCGACCGAATTAAGCAAAAAAACAGCGATGCGAATGGTACCTTTGGTACCATTCGAACCGTTTAACTCGTGAAAGTACTTAGACATAATCCTTATTCCGGAAAATCGTACCTTTTTCGGAAATCTTAAATTGTTAATGATGTTTTACGGGAGTATTTAATTTAATAAAAAAAATAATTATAAACCTATGGCAAAAATGGTGAAATAAAGATTCGTTTTAATAATATCAGAAGCCGATGAAACCCTCCTTTGAAGTCTATTACTCCCGGGTCTTGTCTACCCCTCTCTGTATGGGTTATTCTCAAAAGGCGCGATTCGTACGCCTCCTAACGGTAGATATTTTCGGAGCGGGAGTTCGTCGAGCGAATATCTCTAGCAGCCTCGGAGTTCGTCCAAAAAACGTCGTCGTTTGTGGAGAGAGAGAATTTCCAATTTTCCGTAGACAGGGGGGATGAAGTAGGACCCCTTCTAACTCGTAAAATTGGGAATTTTACCCATACAGAGAGGAGCGCTATATGGAACATTGGAGTAGTAGACTTCAAAGGAGGGTTTCATCGGCTTCTGATAATATACATTTATGATATCGCGGATGGATATGCCATATTAAATTCAATAGGAATGAAGGTAGTACGTTGTTTTTCAGATCGATTCCAGAATTGAATTTCAGACTAATTTAGGGGTATACGAAAATAACAAATTTTGTTTTACTTGAGCTAGGATTTATCAGATTTATTTTATTATTAATAATTTTTTATCAAAGATATCTTATTTTATTTTTATCTATATGATATACTGGTATTAAAATGCTATTTTTTTAAGGTAAAGGTAATCTGACGGGTAAATATATTTTTGTACAAACATTACGTCCCTTCGTGTAGCTTAAAGCGAAGAAAAAAATGGACCCGCTTCAGTAGAAAAACAATGGCACACATTTTTCTTGAAGAAACATTTTTGCGAAGAACATTGCATGGGTCAGAAGTAGATGAAACCCTCCTTTGAAGTCTACTACTCTAATGTTCCATATAGCTCCCCTCTCTGTATGGGTAAAATTCACAATTTTACGAGATCAGAGGGGTCCTACTTCATACCCCCTATATCTGTCTACGGAAAATTGGAAATTCTCTCTCTCCACAAACGACGACGTTTTTTTGACGAACTCCGAGGCTGCTTGAGATATTCGCTCGACGAACTCCAGCTCCGAAAATATCAACCGTTAGGAGGCGTACGAATCGCGCTTTTTGAAACTAACCCATACAGAGAGGGGCAGACAAGACCAGGGAGTAATAGACTTTAAAGGAGGGTTTCATCGCCTTCTGCGTGGGTGTATTTGGTTTACATTAAAGGATTCCATGTTTTAAAATTATATTATAAATGAAAATGTCAAAAATATATAGGTTATTTTTTTTTTTTTTTCCCCTTATAGTTTATTTACCCGTTTCCAAGATCATTTCATAAAAAAGCCTATTAAGTTTATGACTTAGAATTGGAAGATCTCAGGGTCTTCTTCGATATGATGTAGATATTCTAATAACATTTATTTGTTGATAAACGGAGCCCATCTTATTCGCGAACATAGCTGCTTATACGAAACCCGTATGACGATGATGTGGTAGAAGTAGAATAAGCTTTTAAATACGGCTGCGCCAACGGGAACTGCTTTAAATTACAAATCGATTTTGCTTTCCATAAATAGGCTTATCTTTCTTTCAAAATAATTCTTCTCGAAGCTAAGCGTCGGCAATTTTATTCGAATTTATTTTATACCGTCTTCAAGATGGCTAAAAATAACCCTCCTTGCTTAGAGTTTAAAGAAATACTGAAATCATTTTTGAATTACACTTTGAGTTGAGTTTTTAAGAAACTTTTTATGTAAATTATTAATAGAAACATTCTAATTTTATATATTTTATCAGAAGCCGATGAAACCCTCCTTTGAAGTCTATTACTCCCGGGTCTTGTCTACCCCTCTCTGTATGGGTTATTCTCAAAAAGCGCGATTCGTACGCCTCCTAACGGTAGATATTTTCGGAGCGGGAGTTCGTCGAGCGAATATCTCTAGCAGCCTCGGAGTTCGTCAAAAAAACGTCGTCGTTTTGTGGAGAGAGAGAATTTCCAATTTTCCGTAGACAGGGGGGGATGAAGTAGGACCCCTTCTAACTCGTAAAATTGTGAATTTTACCCATACAGAGAGGCGCGCTATATGGAACATTAGAGTAGTAGACTTCAAAGGAGGGTTTCATCGGCTTCTGATTATAGGTATATTGTTTTAATTTTTCTATGGTATAAGAAATATATTTTGAACTTTTCATTCAAGATATGGTTCCGAAAATGATGATTTCAAATAAAATCGGTTACAAGGTCACTTTAAAACAAATTCAAAGCTGGCTACAGATCGAAGGAAAAAATTCAAATAGCCATTATAATTCAATCTGCCGTTTTAACGCTACACGCGTGACTTTCTACAGTTTTAACATATCTTACGCTGTCTTGATTTTTATTTGATTTTATGCTAAGTTATGCCGTATTATGTTATCTTATGTTATTTATTTAATTTTGAATGTTTTTTTGAGGGTTTATATTATGAAGAAGAACGTCTATTGATGCTTTGAGTTCTAAAGACACAAAAACACAAAATTGAAGATGATTTAAAAGAATAAACAGGGATTTAACTCGAAGATAATTAGTTTCTCACGTGACACCGTGACGCAATACACTATGAACTAAACTCGTTTGAGGTTCAATATGAACAAACTTTGGGCGTAATAATCCCCAAAATTATTTTAGAAGAAAACTAAGTATAATATGAGCATTTAATTTAGGCCTAAAATAAACAAAAATATTAATCAATATGTTAGGAAGTATATACGATTTTAATACGGAAAATATAAAAATATTTCATAGATTGAATTTTTTCTTAAATTTTTTTAAATGTGAACAGAAGCCGATGAAACCCTCCTTTGAAGTCTATTACTCCCGGGTCTTGTCTACCCCTCTCTGTATGGGTTATTCTCAAAAGGCGCGATTCGTACGCCTCCTAACGGTAGATATTTTCGGAGCGGGAGTTGGTCGAGCGAATATCTCTAGCAGCCTCGGAGTTCGTCAAAAAAACGTCGTCGTTTGTGGAGAGAGAGAGAATTTCCAATTTTCCGTAGACAGGGGGGATGAAGTAGGACCCCTTCTAACTCGTAAAATTGGGAATTTTACCCATACAGAGAGGAGCGCTACATCGAACATTAGAGTAGTAGACTTCAAAGGAGGGTTTCATCTACTTCTGGTACTAAATTTAATCCTCTATCGAATGGTATACTTGGTTTTTCTTTAAAAATGATTTTTGATCTTATTACCTCATAATTTAGAATTTAACCTTTTTTAAGTTATACTTATATTCAGAATGTTACTTATGGTTATAGATAAACCAAATATATATTGCTTGAAAGATATAGGTACAATGGACCGATTACGGGGCGATAGAAGAAAATGGAGATCATTATTTATAAAGCTTATTTTGAATAAGAATAGATTTTTGAATAATTTTCTACTTTCATTTTAATCTTTGGAAAATAAAATAGATCTTTTTGTATTACGGGATATTTATGACGGGGAAAAGGTTTGTTAAATGGTATAATTAAGTTAAATTTAAACCATATAATCATCAAAGTTAGTGCTTATATTTTAAATAAAATTATCTTTCGAATCTCAACATAGGGGGAAAATCGATAGACATAAGCGTCGAGTTTTTTAGAAGGAAATTCTGACAGGGTTCGTACAAAATTTTGAAAGTTAATTTCCTGACTTTTCCAGGTTTTCCCTGACCATTTCTAAATAATTTCCGTGACCAATTTTAATACTTTTTTCACGAATATATTCTTACGAGGGAGCTCCTGGCGATTCCCACATTTTATTTGACATCGGGGTCAGCTGATAGTTTACTCAGAATATGAGAAACAATTTGAATCTTTAAGCAAATATTTTCAGTTTATAATAATTACGTTACAACTGATTGATAAACCAATCATAAACACTTCCTTGACACGTACCAAAATATTTAGTTTTCTCTGACCATTTGGGCTATTTTAAAATTCCCAGACTTTTCCCTGACCTTTGGGGCCACTTTCCAAATTCCCAGACTTTTCCCTGACCGTTTGGGTCCACTTTTCAAATTCCCTGACTTTTCCCAGACCTTTTGGGTCCACTTTCCAAATTCCCTGACTTTTCCCTGACCTTTTGGGTCCACTTTCCAAATTCCCTGACTTTTCCCAGACCTTTGGGGCCACTTTCCAAATTCCCTGACTTTTCCCTGACCTTTTGGGTCCACTTTCCAAATTCCCTGACTTTTCCCTGACCTTTTGGGCCAATTTCCAAATTCCTTGACTTTTCCAGGTTTTCCTGGTCGTGTACGAACCCTGTTAAAAAACTGAGCTTTTGAGTTTTACAAAGAGGGAAAGAAGTTTTTTCCCTTCGTCCCCACTCGTTGCCTTGATTGTTCACGGATGCGGCTCCGTATACTTAGCATTACAGAGCGATTTTCAAGTACTCTTAATTATAACCCTTTTAAAATTATTTTTTCTTTTTCTTTAACGACTACTTTTTCTGGGAAATAATTAGCGAAATAATTAGTCCATCCCTGGTACTTCAATATTTTTCAAAAATAAAATAAACTTGCGGATAATTGAAACATCTTTTAATGGGGGGTGAAAATGAGTTCGCGAAGAGCGTTAGTACAGTTCCGAAAGTGACCCGTAGCTGACTGACATGTTTATTATTACAAAGAGTGTCGCTATATCCGCGATGGAAGGCGATCGAGCCAGTGTATAAAAGTACAACGCCAAATATCCCTTCACTCCTTCCCAATTAACTCATTACGCTTTGGTTGGTTACGAGGACGTCGTTCGGCGGATGGCATAAAACTCAAACCTTTTACGTAACCATCCTACGTCTCATCCATAACCTCTGGCTATCTCGTAATGATGTTAATGTTCAATTTTAGAGATGGATACAAGGTGTTTCAAAAATGGTGGTAGGACCGAGCTACAGTGGGTTCTATGGGTCATTTTAAGACGAAAATGTTCTATGACGTTTTGTCGCACGGGGCGCCGTTTAAGATATACGAAATCATGTACGGATGACCCCTTAACGTTCATTAATGATAAAATACATTTAATCAGAGGTATATAATAACCCCCTTCGGGGGGAAGTATGAAAGCCCCTATACTACCAATGCTAAAAATCACGAACAACAAGAGCCCGCTGCTGACTATCTAGGCCACTAGCTCGCGCTGGACTTCTCAATGTCGCTACTCTAATAAATGGTCTTTGTATAAACAAGACGGCTCTATTTGTGCTTAGAACTTCCTGTCTAAGGTTGACTTCAGCTCGCGAGTTCCGGAAGTGTGCGTAGGGAAAATTTAGTGAGGTTCAAAATGGTGTAACTATTTTTTGGGAGTAAAGCGGTGTGTCGATCCGCCGCGATTTACGCCGGGCACTCGTTGTTCGTCGATTTTGCCTACCTTTCATACTTCCCCCCGAAGGGGGTTATTATATACCTCTGATATTATTGATTAATTAATTTAAGTTTAATTATATCGTAATAAATTAAATTTGAAAATAAAACTTAAAAACCAAAATAAAGATATTTTTGTCCACTTCTCTAAAAATTCGAATTTACCATAGATTGTATCTATTTGTATTGGCAAGCATTTTTGAAGGAGAGTATCTCGGGATGGGCTAGCGAAGCCGTATATAAATTATACGACCAGTTCTTCGGAATAACTAATGAATCCGGGAAAGGTTAGAGGCGGCTAAGTGGCCAGAGCGTTCGCCTGACTAGCTTGGCCATACATTCCAGTCACGGTTTCTATAGAGTGGCGGTCGGCCACCCTCTAAAGAAGAGCCGTTAAGCGGCTGACAGAATTCTCTATACTCAACCAGAGTAGCCAGAGTCGCCTACCTACGATATAAGGATAAATAAAATAGAAAATAATTGGACGTAAAAACTCAGGAAGTGAATGCCAGCCTACCAATTTTCTACCCTATTTGTCGCTTACAAAACGTGGCCAAATAAGACTTTTTAGGGTTGCTACGTTTAGTTAAGGTGTTAAAGTCGGTATATTAGTGGGCTTTGAAGTAGTAGTAAAGGTCTGAGTTGGAAATTTTTAAATATTTTTGATTTAAAATTAAAAAAAAATATATAATTTGTCCCTTCTAAACAAGTATGATGTTTTACAGTACCATATTTTTAAGTAAATGATTATAGTTGGTATATATAATGTTTTTTGAGTTGTCCATGAATTTAAATATTTTAATTAAAAATTAAAATACAAAAAGCTTACATTTTAGGGGCAAAATATCTAATGTATTTCCCATAAGCGCCTGTAAATGTGTTTCTACCGCTGCGCATTTGTGTACGCAGTGATGCTACTTTACAGGATTCATTTTTTAAATCGCGATATTTAAAGTCGCCTTTTCTAGCTTAGCAGACGACGTTGACGCTAACAAATTGTACAGTCAAAGCTAGGCTGTGTGCGTAAAGGAAGACCAAACCTAACTATACGAACAAATCCCCAAAAAAAGGCGGGAAACCGCGGTCTTAACCAACACTAGTCTATTAGCCACCGTATAAAAAGTACAAGAAAAGAAAAAAAAAAATAGCTTCCGCCCTTAAGCGAAAGCGGTATAAAATATTTAAGCGCCAACAAAACTCGCTTCTATCAGGTTTCCAACACTGAAAATCCTAGCGGTAATACACCCTTTTTTTTTTTTCTTTATTCCCTTGTCGCATTCTTGAAAAGCTTTCAAATTAACGTTATAAAGTCAGTTTTTTACAGGGAAAATTTTGGTTCATTCTTAGAATATAATCCTTTTTATAGGTCGGCGATCATGCCTGCGAAATAAAGGCGTAAAATGAAAGTCTCTGATGGAAATTTGGTGTTCATTCAAAGCACGATCCGTGCACGGATTTATTCGGGACGCCTTTATAAAGAGTTTATTACGCGACTTATTTCTGCAAACTCTAAAATAGCAATTCTATCCTCAAACAACCAAATAAGGCATTGTTTTAAAAACTGATACGGGTCTCCATCATTTTTACGCATTAAAGAAACACTGTTACTGATTTTAAATGAACTCCAAATGGAAATTGAGTAACATTTTTGGAAAGATGGTTAAAAAACGATTCAAAATATATATACATATGTCATAGAATAAAATTAAAGCGACAGTAAAATTACATTTTTAATAATCATCATTTTTTAAAATTAAAAATTCGCTATCGTGGCGTGATTTCGCTATTGTACCCTAGAACTCACAGTTAATTGTCGCGCGTTCTGTCACGTGATAAAGTCACTTTCGCTCGGTCCTTTTCGTAAAAGTACTTTCTTCCGAAAGTCCTACATTTTCCATCAAAACTATCGTTAATTATTTCGATTTTAATTACTAGATTTTTCCTGGCAACTAACTCTTTAAGATAACTTGGCCTAGTATAAAGGGAACCGAAAATTGCGCGGGTGTCGGAGCTTTTACGCTTTGAAATGTTAGCGAGCGCGTGAGAACTCGACGGATGTGAATTGAATTTACAAAACGCTTTGTTAGAAAGCAAGGATTAATTATACGGCAAAGAGAACGGAAGAGACGCTCCTTTAGGCGCCGCTTTAAGTCCTTCCAACTGGATGCCTCTTTCCGTGTTGCCTATATAAGCAACAATACCAACGGAATAATTTTCTAGATGGTTGTAGATGCTTTTCAATAGATGACAAAAGGGGCCGTACTAAAAGTTATAAGGCTATCACCATTTTGGTTTTTTCAAAGGCCTACTATACGCTACTTAAAACACGTTTAAAATATTCGAAATCTGGATTAAAGGGAGAGTGTAGAGGAAAATCATTTGATTTTTTTAGAGAATTGTTCTACTAATTATTTAGACCTATCCACGTACTAAATCTCACTCCAACCAATCGCGTAATGCCCTGACTTCCAGCGATGTCGAGCGCGAGATGTGACAAAGCGTGTGTCACGAGTATTTTGTTCGTTGGAAGGCAGGGCGTTACGCGATTGGTTGGAGGGAGTTATCAGTGAAATCAGAAGCCGATGAAACCCTCCTTTGAAGTCTATTACTCCCTGGTCTTGTCTACCCCTCTCTGTATGGGTTAGTTTCAAAAAGCGCGATTCGTACGCCTCCTAACGGTAGATATTTTCGAAGCGGGAGTTCGTCGAGCGAATATCTCTAGCAGCCTCGGAGTTCGTCAAAAAAACGTCGTCGTTTGTGGAGAGAGAGAATTTCCAATTTTCCTTAGACAGGGGGCATGAAGTAGGACCCCTCCGATCTCGTAAAATTGGGAATTTTACCCATACAGAGAGGAGCGCTATATGGAACATTAGAGTAGTACACTTCAAAGGAGGGTTTCATCGGCTTCTGGTGAAATCTGGATTTATATTACTACACGAATAAATAGGTCTTATCACTTGATTTTCCTCTTCCACCCTCCCTTTATGTAGTTCAAAATTAAAATGATAAAAATATAGAGATTAATTACAGTAGCTCTTTATTTAAATTAATGAGAAGTTAATTAAGAAAGTGAATTATAAGCTGGTCATTTAAGCTTATACCTAATAAATTTCTTACTCAATAAGAAATCCCATATATCTCTTTGTAAATATAATTTCAGATGACAAAACATTGCGCAATCAACGATATAATAAAATAAACGCGCCAACGACTTTGACCTGATTAAAGGGAAACTGTAAGCTAAAAAAATATCAGGTTTTAATTTTAGAATCAGTACCCGTATAAAAATATCGATTGAATTTCGCAAAATTATAGATGTCGATAGTTACATAGTTTAAAAATTATTAAAAATTAGTATCCTTGAAGGATGGGTTCGTTGAATTCAACTGATTGGTCCGATTTTACCCCTTATTTAAATTCAAGCTTAATCAAAATTTAGAAATTAATTTAAACACCGAAAAACTCGTGACCAAATGACGTCATTTCATTTTCTTAGTTAAAAAATGAAAATATTACAGCGCCATTTAGTATATTTTTAAGAAACAGAAAAAGATTTCACATTTCCTTTAAAAATGTAAAAATATACGTTCGTTTTCCCTTTAATATTATCACTAATATTATTATTATTATTGCGATTGTTTGTCTCTGATCTATTAGGTTATTAAATGGTCTGGTTGTGACGAGCTGGGTCATATTCTTAGATACACTCTTAAACAAATGGATGGATGAACGAACTGGGTATATATATATATCTTTGGGCACGTATCCTGCATCAGTAATTGACCTTAATAAATCACGAGACGAAGCGGAAAAGTACGAAATGTCCCCAATGACGGGAACGTGACAAAAGCATCGCAAATTAATTGCACCTTTATTCTTAGTCACTACCCCCTATCCTACCTAAACCCAACATTCTTACCATTGTTCGCCCTTACTGCCGTTACACTCTGAATTCCCAGTAATGATACATACACGTTTAAAGGGAGAATGCAACCTAATTACAAGTGATTTTTTATCGATTCCTTATCGTTTAAATAGGCCTAATCCACCGATAAAAAGTTTACAATACAAATATTAAACTAGAAATAAATTTAAAACTTACCCTGAAAATAGGCTTAGCGGGATTCATGGAGATCCTGAATCGCGTCCGTGTCAGGTCTAGCGACCAATGATCAAAGGCCCTTCGTTCACGCGAGATCTCCGCGAGACTTACGTCGCGCGCGATTGGTCGCTAGACCTTACACGCGAGGAAATCAGGAGCTCCATGAATCCCACTAAGCCTATTTTCAGGGTAAGTTTTAAATTTATTTCTAGTTTAATATTTGTTTGTAAATTTTTTAAATAGTGGATTAGGCCTATTTAAACAATAAGGAATCGATAAAAAATCACTTGTTGTTAGATTGCATCCTCCCTTTAAGGTGTGGTTTTCATTTATAGGGTCTTTCGATCGAAAATTCGCGATATTTTGTAATATTATACTAAAACTCTATCATTTTTTTCCATAAAAAGAAAAGGTCATAGCTCGACACTTAAAAATAGACAAAAAAGTTGCCACCCCTGTCTGGTTCGAGTGATTTGGACTCTTCCAAGTTCCTCGATATTTTGAGGGATGGAATTTTAGGCGGGCCACGCTTTGATATATTGTCTTACCCCTCAACACCGTAATTTCTCCAAATATTAAAATACACTTTCAATTAATTTCGTACCTTCAACTCTATTGCTTATTTGACCCCAAACCATATAATAATATACCATTTGAGGAATATATAAAGACTTAATTTGACATGAAAAACACAGTAACTCTTTACTATTGAACAATGCAAAGATACGTGAAAATGTCTATTAAAATCATATTCGCTGTCCATTATTTTGGGTCAGATAATTCATCATCGGTGTCGTGTTGTATGATTTTGTTTCGTCTCTATGCTGAGAACCGATAATTATGTACTATAATTATTAAAAGGAGAATGCAATTAACGAGTAATTTTTTATCGATACCTGATAGTTTAAATAAACCTAATCCAACCGTAAAAAAATATTAAACTATAGAAATAAATTTAAAACATTATTATCAGAAGCCGATGAAACCCTCCTTTGAAGTCTATTACTCCCGGGTCTTGTCTACCCCTCTCTGTATGGGTTAGTTTCAAAAAGCGCGATTCGTACGCCTCCTAACGGTAGATATTTTCGGAGCGGGAGTTCGTCGAGCGAATATCTCTAGCAGCCTTGGAGTTCGTTAAAAAAACGTCGTCGTTTGTGGAGAGAGAGAATTTCCAATTTTCCGTAGACAGGGGGGTATGAAGTAGGACCCCTCCGATCTCGCAAAATCGTGAATTTTACCCATACAGAGAGGCGCGCTATATGGAACATTAGAGTAGTAGACTAACAAAGGAGGGTTTCATCGGCTTCTGTTATTATTCAAATAGAAATAATGTAAAATATTTCACTTCAATTAACTTAACGATAGACATTAAACGTACCTCGAAAGTGAAATTTTTAAAACCCTAGCTTTCTTCATACGCTGCATCATGCATGTCATTCGCGATAAACAATCAAGCATATTAAAAAAAAAAAGTCAATTTAAACTTTCACCATTAAGAAAGATATGACTACCATATGTGTCTATGAATTTGATACTTAGAGATAGGTGCGTTTCCTGGCTCTTAACCTACTAGTATCTTAGCCTGACGTTTATAAATATAAAATAAGTATTCTTACATAAAAGAATCGCACGCATCCAATACAGAGCGGCTTTTATGGTCTGTTCACGATGTCAGTGTTAATGTAGTAAGGTTAGGAGAACCTGAATGTTGGAAAGTATTACCCACTTAAATATACATTAAACTTTTCTAGATGAACAGGTAGGTTTAAAGGGATATTCTTATGAAATATCATGTTTTTAGATAAATCAGAAGCCGATGAAACCCTCCTTTGAAGTCTACTACTCCAATGTTCCATATAGCGCTCCTCTCTGTATGGGTAAAATTCCCAATTTTACGAGTTAGAAGGGGTCCTACTTCATACCCCCTGTCTACGGAAAATTGGAAATTCTCTCTCTCCACAAACGACGACGTTTTTTGGACGAACAGATATTCGCTCGACGAACTCCCGCTCCGAAAATATCTACCGTTAGGAGGCGTACGAATCGCGCTTTTTGAAACTAACCCATACAGAGAGGGGTAGACAAGACCCGGGAGTAATAGACTTCAAAGGAGGGTTTCATCGGCTTCTGGATAAATATATTAGTTTCAAATGGACACTAATAAAGGGACTTAAGTATTAACTAACACAACCACGGAAGTGTCTGCCGAGTTTTATAAAATAGCAAAGGCTAAAAACTATTATTGTCCATAACAAAAGTATATTATTTTATTCCATAAGCAAAGTAATGGAAAAAGTAATACACTTTTGATTATAATAATAGTGGATGATTTTGACCTAGAGTTCCAGACTTGACCTTTAAGGGGTTAAGGACTTAGCACCCTGTCGGTAATTGAGAATGATTCCTGGTCCTTGCAAAATTGAAAGTTTTGAAGGCTGGAAAAGTAGAGGTTTTACTGAAGCGAGACTTAGCCGCGATGGCCCATTTCCTTCCAATTTAACTCCGGGCCAGAAAAGACCATTTAACGTTAAAGAGGTTACCAACTAATAGCGCGTTGGCGTGCACCTAAAGACCCGAAAATCCCCCTTTAATAAAAGGCCTATTTCCAAAACCTACCTACACGTACACCCGTCTTTTCAAAATTCCAAGATATATTGACAATGCTATTCAGTTACTTAGTAACCATTGGCTAAAGTTAAAACTATAAGTTATTAGTTTTAAAGGGTAGATAAAAGCGTAAAAAATAGATAAAACATCAATTTTGGTCATTGCGTTCAAAAGTGATAAAGCGATTTCAAAATAAAGGTATTTTTTGTCCAATTTGAAAATAAATCCAATAACCAATCAGGGAACAGCGAGGATTAGTCACGTGAGCTTTAATAAGTTATTAAAAGTCCCACTTAAACCAGTTTAATTATGATATTATTCTAGCTAGAAGCAGAAGCCGATGAAACCCTCCTTTGAAGTCTACTACTCCAATGTTCCATATAGCGCTCCTCTCTGTATGGGTAAAATTCCCAATTTTACGAGTTAGAAGGGGTCCTACTTCATACCCCTGTCTACGGAAAATTGGAAATTCTCACTCTCCACAAACGACGACGTTTTTTGGACGAACTCCGAGGCTGCTAGAGATGTTCGCTCGACGAACTCCCACTCTGAAAATATCTATTGTTAGGAGGCGTACGAATCGCGCCTTTTGAGAATAACCCATACAGAGAGGGGTAGACAAGACCCGGGAGTAATAGACTTCAAAGGAGGGTTTCATCGGCTTCTGCTAGAAGTATAAAGATAAAATGATTCACTTTCACAATCGTAAAATCTATTTCCGTTTGATTTTACGCTAAGCCTAATTCGGGCCTAATACCGTTTCTTTATAGTTGGCATTAAAATAATGATACCAAAACCGGTACAGGTATTAAAACTTCATCAGTAAAATCGAATAAGAAGATTTTCCAAAGAATTCTGATAACATCTTAAAAGCTTCCATCTAAAATTCCCTTTAAATTAACCAAAAGAAAGCTTATTCCCACGAGTTTTATCTTCGAGACATCATTCTTCCCGTTCGAACAAAAGCAAACCAGACTTATCTAAATTGGAAAGGTAAAACCACTACCTAAAAATTTCCTTAAAGGTTCATTCGATGGAAGCAATATCGTCAAAGGAGGGAGGAAAAGATATTGCATAAAGACTATCTGAACCTTAAGTCTTCCATTTTATTGTATCTAATTCAACGAACAGACATTTTTATAGAAAGAAAGAATGAAAAATAATTTCAAGATAAGAATATAGGATCGAATTTAAAACCAATCTCGTTAAGAATGAGTTTCGAAGTAAGTCTGCACTAAAGTCAAGCTTAAACAGTCGTTAAAAAACCAAAGAGTTATTGGATGATTTAGCGTCCATCCTATTGCAATTTAATATCATTTCAAATCGTCTAAAGTGAATCAAAATTTGGTGAATCAAATATATACGCAATTTTGTTCGAAAGGTTTTAAAAAAGTAATATAAATTTAAAGCTGATTAGTATACACATTTCAAATCTCTAATAATTGGGTATTATAGATATAATTACATTAATTGGGCTACTATTTTAATTTGGCTCAAAATAATCGCGAGAAATTAATATTTTCCAAAGAAAATTTATCGCTTTGAAGTTATTAAAGAGTTCGTGTGATTTTTAGGGACATGTCCTACATTATTAATTCTTATAAATTAAGTGTAAAATGGTTTAATCTCCACACTTAAGTGTTAAGAATTAAAAAAACCATGCAGGAACAATTTTGTAAAGAAATTCATCTAGGTATAAAATAAGGAAGCTATTTTTCGTTAAAGAAATTGGAAAGAAATGCCTTCTATTTCATTGCTTATGTAATTGTTATGGATGACATTCTTAGTAACTACGTGGGGAGAAAATCGATGGAAGCTCTTAGAATCAGGGACCAATTTTACTATTCAAATTTTACATAATGAAATCGAAAGATATGGGGTTCTTATTCAATTTAAATTTACGATTCTAATCAGTCTAAGGTTTCAGTAAAGCGGAACTATTTTCTTAATCTCTATGTTTAAAAGGAAGAATGAAGTCAAACAACGAATTCATTGTAGTTTAAATAACACTCTGTATAGCATGATATTATCAGTAAAAGTACAGTTTTACGACATAGACCCTTTAACCACATGCGCCTTAAATAATTTCATATATTTCTCTCCAATCAGTACCTTTTAACTCTAAACGGCTAAGCCTTGGCTACTTTACCTATATCTATGACTAGATATTTGCGTTCAATTTCACGTGTTTCTCTCCAATCGATCTTTTAAACTTTAAAACGCTAAGCCTTGGCTACTTTACCTATATCTAAGACTAGATATAAGCGTTCAATTCCATGTGTTTCTCTCCAATCGATCTTTTAAACTTTAAAACGCTAAGCCTTGGCTACTTTACCTATATCTAAGACTAGATATAAGCGTTCAATTTCATGTGTTTCTCTCCAATCGATCTTTTAAACTTTAAAACGCTAAGCCTTGGCTACTCTACCTATATCTAAGACTAGATATAAGCGTCCAATTGGTCTTTTAAACTTAAAAACGCTAAGCCTTGGCTAAACTCTACCTATATCTAAGACTAGATAATATAGTCTATGAGGAGCTAATATTCCAAGGATTATATGAACTTTGAACTCTTATAATGAGGGTTAGCGGATTTTCCCGCTCGATAATACATTTTTAAAAATGACAAGGCTGACAAAATGCAATGATTTATGCGAAAGAGTCCTTTTTTGGAAAGTTTTGATTCTATATATTAAATATAATAGGGTTTCCAAAATTAAATTTTAGATACGCGTTATACGGGGGGTCAGAGAGCGAAAACTAAGGCTTATAGATGTCAAAATTTTCCACCATCACGATTCAAGTTCGCGCGTCGCGACCCGCGAAGGAAATCCGTCATCTCGCTATTATTATATGAAGCCGGAGGAATTTGGCGCGAATAGGGAATTTCAAATATTTCTTGCTTTTAGGAGCAAAACCTCCCGCGTCGTCGTCTCTATACTCGCCGCTTCCGTTCCAATCGAGAAAAATATAACGAAACTATGCTACCTCACTATCGTACACTTTATCAAGGAGGATCAGAGAAGGAGAGGAAATGTGGGGACGGCGCGGTTCCTACTGCGTCGGCCTAAACTCCCACTCTGGGAGAACGGGGGTAGAGACGTTTCGTGGTAAAATGTTGTCGCGTGGGTAAAACGAATCCTTTATGAGACGCGCTAGCTAGCGACCACGTGACAACAGTTTACCTCGAGAATTTCCTATCCCCCCTTTCCACCCGAGTGGGAGGTTGGCTCTTCTCTCTCTAACTCAACGCAGCCCCACATTTCCTCTCCTTCTCTGATCCTCCTTGACTTTATCATAAGGAGATAAAGTTATAGTGAAACTGAAACCACTTTTTTTCAAGCTAAAAAACTATTAAAAATAAAAAAAATTTACAATTCGTACTCCCGCGAGTGGCGCCACCTATATTATGTCTAAATAGACATTTATCCCTAGAATATGGAAAATGGGGTTAATTTAGGGATTAAATACTGATATTAGGATGGTTTAGGGACTTAGTAACCGTCTTTGAAAGCAAGTTTAGGGTAAAAAAAATTTCGTTTTAAGTCCGGATATTGTTTGAAAACTTTGAGAGACATATAATGGATTAACGACACTGATTTAAAATGATTTTCGAATACAAGGGATTAAATATGATTATCAAAACTTATCCAAAGTCTAGACGACAATCGAGATTAATTTTTCAGACAATTAAATTAATTTGGGTTTGTAAAACAAAATTTCCCTAAAACTTGGTCAAAATCTAATCCATTTTCGATATTTTATTGTTTCGTGGCTTGAATTTCCTCTTCACCTTCCCTTGTACTCAAGTATTATTTGGTATCATTTCAGATTGAAGCAATTTCAGCGAAGTATACGCTTTAATTCAAGCGTAGTTGTCAATATTATCCAACACTGATGAGTATTAATACACAATATTAAATCTCGTAGGAATAAAAGTAGTACCGAGAAACGTTATATATTTGTAAGGTATATATATATTCGTTGGAATTTCGCATAATGCATTTTAACACCCGTTGCTATTTATTCCAAAGTAGTGCTAGAGACGATTTCTCTCAAACTAACCGTTCGTGGAAAGTTCAGGAATGAATTAAAAGTCACGCGAATAGTTAAAAGAACAAAAAATTGGTTAAGGGAGAATAATTATCCTTAATTAAACTAGTGTTCACGAATATTTAAAGTCAGAGTGCCACTATTTTCTTGGAAAACACAATATTCAAAATATTATACCATTGTTTTAAGGTGTTCTTAAGAATCTTCAAAAATAAAATATCAGGATGAAGTACTTTTACAAAAAAGACGGCGCGAAAAACACCTTATGACTTGCGCGAGAATCAACTGTGAGTTCTATATAATAGCGAAATCACTCCACCATAGTGACAGGGTGACCCATGAAAATTTGAAAATCCTATATAGGAAATATAGGAAGAATTTTATGTAAATATAGGATATAACAGGAAGAAATAAGTGGAAAATATATGATAAAATAGGAAAATAATTAAAAGTAGGAACCATATTTATTATTGCGTCACAACTCTCGCCACCGGTTTAAACACGGTATTAATACGATCCAATTGCTTAAATAGTATGGAATTTTACAGACTATTTTAACTGGAAAATGTACAGTTAAGCTAAAATAATCTTATACAGCCACGACTGACAGTATGATTTAGAACTTTACCCTTAACTAGAGATTTTTGAGTAGAAATATAGGAGATTATAGGAATTGACATTAAATTATAGGAGAAAATAGGAATGAGGTGAAAATATAGGAAAAGTAGTCACCCTGTCTAATTAATGACGTAGTATTTTGCGTGGAATTTTTAAATTTTCAAATTTTTAAAATATTTCAAAAATGACGATTATAAAATATGTATTTTACGCATATTACATCATCACTTTAACAATACGACCTACGTTTTCTGAAAGTTTTAAATTTTAAACAAATTTAGATCCATATGTGTTCGATTTATTTCAGTTAACGAGTTTAAAGCTAGTTTGTAACAATATAATTTAAACTTCAACCAAAGCTTCTTCTATTAAATAGAATGGGTCGAATAGCTGCAGTTTAAAATTCCATTTGAATTAAGATACGCTAGAGACCCACGCTGAAGTTCATATTTTATTTATTTTTAGGCAAAGTATATATTCTCTAAGAGTATCGCGTTTATATTTAAAGCAAAACGAGGTAAGTCGTTTAAGATTTATATTCATTTATACTTGGTTTTGATTGTAAGACAAATAAGTTTTATGTGTCTGCAATTTTCAAGGAATTTCAAATATGTTTTCAGGTTAGAAAAATGTTTGGAATAGAAAGATTAAGTTTTGCTAATATTTGTTAATTTTTCTTAATTCTGAAAATAATTGTTTGGGTAGGAAATTCAGAAAACAAAATTTTCTTGAAATTAATTATCACGGAAAAACGAAACCTCTCAAAAAATAAAATATTTTCGCTAATTAAAACTAGAAATATTGGAGTATTAATCGAGATGGCTTAGGTTCATTTGCTCGACTTCCAATTGATCGACAAGGAGTCCGTTTGATCGACTACCGTTTGATCGACTCCCATTTGATCGACTCCCATTTGATCGACAAGCCATTCCAATTGATCGACAGCCCAATTTTTTAGCGAGTAACGAGTATAGGTCAGGTTAGGTTAGGTTAGGTTAGTTAATCTATTTATAATCGTTATTACGAAGTTGACCAATTGGGAAACGATCAAATGCCCCTTTGTTGTCGGTAATTTGGGATTAGGCATCAATCATTTGATCCCTTTGTCGATCGTTTGGGAGTCGATCAAGTGGACCTTTTGTCGTTTTTGTCGATCATTTGGGAGTCGATCAATTGTGAGTCGATCATTTGGGTGTCGATCAAGTGGACCTCTTGTCGATCATTTGGGAGTCGATCAAGTGGACCCAAATCTAATGAGATAATTAACTTAATTTTTAAAGGTAAATTTAAATATTAATGGATAAATTAAATATTATTTTTACCATCGTTACTAGAATTCTTCTAATTATTATTTTAACTTTAATTAGTAGGGAAGAGAATGTAAATAATTAACGAATTTTCCAGATTTAACCGTGGTTTAATCACAATTAACTGAGGTTTATTGAACTGAGAAGGCTATATCAGATTGAACCAAGGGTTATTTTGCCTCGTTTGAAGAGGGTATTACGTGGAGATGTAGGCAACGTTAGAAAAAAACAGGGTTTGAAATCTATTTTGTTATTATAACATCTTTTAAAATATGTAAACCATATTTTTAAATGAATAGTGAGAGTTTTGGTGACGTCAGGGGTCGTAAAATACGATTTTCATTGGTTAGTCACTACAAGAATTATTCCTGATTATATTTATGTACCAAATTTAGAGTAATTTTAATTATCTCATTTAGTTCTATTTAAATATCTCGTTTATTGATTATTTTTAAATCATTTGGTGTGGACTGATTGATTCTGTAAAAACTGATCATGACTTCAAGTTTCAAAAATACCTGTAACAAGCTTTATTTCCCTAAATGAAAAAAAAAAAAATAATCTTAGAATAAAAAAATCTTTTCTTTATCCAATCTTATCTTTGAAAACCTGAACTTCGTCTCTCTCTCTCTCTCTCTCTCTCTCTCTCTCTCTCTCTCTCTCTCTCTCTCTCTCTCTCTCTCTCTCTCTCTCTCTCTCTCTCTCTCTCTCTCTCTCCTCCTGATCCCTATGGACCATTCTCTTATTCAAATTTATTCCCGAAGAGATGACAGAAACATGCATAGTTCCTTTTTTTCATTTGGCTCGCGGAACTTTGCGTATTAGGTTTGCGTTGGAGCTGGGTAAGATGGGGGCTAATAAGATCTCCCAGAGTCAAGGTGCCTTTAATTCGAAATTAAATAATGGGTAGATATGTACCATAATTAACTCTAAATGAGATTAAAGTTTAGGGTGAGTTGTTCCAATTCCGAACACTTTATTAAAAAACTTAATTCCAAATTAGTACGAATATCCTGAAATTCAATCCTAATCCAGCTTAATAATTAAAATTAATAATTTAAATGTCGCGGAAATATATAATTCATAATTTTGTGTGCGGGTTATGAAAATATATTTTTTTGTTTCCCTTTCAATTAAAATTATTTTACAAACTTATTTTAAACTTATCTGAATAAGTAATATTAAATTCGACAGAACGTTAAATAACAGTTAAATCCAACTATCTGCGCATAATTTATAGCCCCCGTTTAATTATTTTTCTTAATTTTCAATTATTTAGTTCGAGATACCCTTTCGCCGTGAAAACTCCGACTTAAATAAAGAGACCATCTTGTGATGGCCCCTTCGATCGTGGGTGGTACCATCTCGAAAGCCTTTAGTTCACTCCAGCGTGTAATTTTTTGGGTACACACAGAAGGAACACCTCCAGGCCTAATCAATAAAAATGTTTTTTAAAGATCCTTCTAGGAAGCGAACAGAGAGACGAAGCTCCAAGCTACTTCATTAAGACAAAGCTATATTCATTTTCTTTTAAGATTTTTTTTTTTCTTCTTTTCTTAGAATGTATGAGTTTGTATTAATAAATTACTCGTTAGAATAAATTCTAAAGCTACTTAACGAAGCTAGGAATCCACCGTGTTCTTCGTTTGAGGCTGGGAATCTTAAAAATCTTTTTATAATAATTTTAAGACTCTATTTGGGACACGTTAAGTTATTAAACGAATCTATTTTTTTTTTAAAGAAATGAAGGATGATTTTAAGCCGTGATCTTTAAAGATTACTAGAGCGAGTGGGATGATAAAATAATACCAAACGTCTATAACTTAATGCCATAAAAGTAAACAACACCACGTGGCTTAATATTATCAGATAAAGGCCTTAAAAATAGACAAAAAAGTCATCACCCCTTGTCTGCCTCGAGTAATTTGGACTCTCCCTCGATATATTACGTCAGTAGGGAGGGACAGAATATCTATACTCTACTAAATTACTGTAAATATTAACTTTAAATCCATTAATAACAAATTTATATTATACTCAAAAATAACAAGTTTCACGAAAAAAAATAAAATAAAAATAAATAACTCCCAATTTAAACTTGGTCCGTAATCCTTTTCCATAACCCATCTAAAAGCAGTACACCAAAAAGTTAATATAAAAAAATGTCCGGGTTACACATACCCCACTGAGAAATTGTTTTTAGCTAAAAGTAAAAAAAAAAATAAAAAAAAAAATAAAGCTAGCGATATATATAACGCGAATTTAAGCATCACGAATACTAGACTTATATCATCACACTTTTCTCTTGTCCCTAGAAAATATCATACGATACCCTTTGTAATATACTGGGCTTTAGTGTAAACATATACGGGTTAAGAGGCATATCCCTGGCGTTTTATTAGAAGAAAAACTCTCCGTATAAACAAGATTATCCTCGCAGGGTTCTTAACACTTTTTTTTTTTTCATGTCGAGTTTAAACCGTAGTCAAAGGCGTTAACGTATTGTTTCTCAATGTAACCAATTTTATCTAGTAATTAGCTTCGGACCTTGGTCAAACTTTGGTATAGAAAAAAACATAGCGTCAAGGCAAAGCTTACATCAAAAAAATATAAGAAAATGTATTTTTTTTTTTCTCCCCGCAAGTCTCTTTCCATCATCTAAGATCTCGTATCACCAACCGGAGTTTGCAACGCGTTTAAAGTTAGCTTTAATGTAATATCAATTGTATTATAAATGCCTTAGGATTAAGGTTGGACAGTGATGACAACAAAAATTCGGTTAACGCTCTATATTAAAGACGGCGGCTAAAGCTGGTAGTATTACGAAAAGATCGCGACGCCTTTGGAGTTTGTCAAATGATATGGAGCTAATACTGACCAAAGGCTCAAGAATATGGGCTTACGATAAAGCTAAGTTTTCATAATTAAATGAGGAAAAAATTATATTAAAAACAAACCTGATTTTGTATTTTTTATGATATTATAATTTAAAAATTTAAATTAATTATTTATAATATAGTTAAAATTTTAAATTAAATTCGACAGTTCGTTAGATAGTGGTTAGTTGGTGTATATGTGTAAGATATATCATCCACGTGTAATTAGTTTAGTTAATTTTCACATAATTCAAGTGGGATACTCTAATTTTATAATGTGTTTTTAAAATTTTCTAATATCGTAAAAAATGAAAATTTAAAATCAGAAGTTCGTTAGATAGTAATTAGTTTAATTAATTTTCACCAAATTAATTTCACCTAAATTAGATTTTAAACATATCTGAATAAGTAATATTAAATTCGACAGAACGTTAGATAACA
Source organism: Odiellus spinosus (assembly GCA_963920705.1). Classification (NCBI taxonomy): domain Eukaryota; kingdom Metazoa; phylum Arthropoda; class Arachnida; order Opiliones; family Phalangiidae; genus Odiellus; species Odiellus spinosus. The sequence goes on along the minus strand of OY987233.1, from coordinate 21,568,652 downwards.
GTTAAATCCAATTATCTGCGCATAATTTATAGCCCCCGTTTAATTATCTTTCTTAATTTTCAATTATTTTGTTCGCCGTGAAAACTCCGACTTAATTTAAGCCTACATTAATCCGTAGTAGTTCTATCCAGCGAGACAAAGTTTAGCTTGAGCTTCGTAAGTAATATCCGGTGTCGACATTTTTTTCTTATTATTCGGGGCTGCTGCTAAAAAGGGGCTAAATTGAAGCAAAAATAAGTAAGGATGGACAAAGGTTTCATTGCCTATAATAGCGCTGACAAGTGAAAGTAGTTATATCCGTTGATATTGTACGGTTAGGTCGGGTTTCCGTGGACACTAAGAAGTAAGGAAATGTTAGGTTTGATAAGCGTAGTCAAGTTAGTTTAGTTCAAGCCGACATCAAGAGGACACCCGACTTTTATTTTTATTTTTGTTTGTTTTTTGGGTTTTTGGAGGATGTATTCGCGGCTAACTTCCACAAAATCCGAGAGTTGAGATCAAAAATATTTGAAGGGAATTTGTCTAGGAAGGGATATAAGTGGAAAAATAAATATATGTTTTTTTCTCATAAGATAACTTACGCTTTTGAAGTTTATTAATTTGATTATATTGAATATTTAATCTCAGGTTAGAAAAACTATTTATTTTCGAATAATTATCCTTCGTTTATAGTTTATTCTAATTAATTATCTTTAATTTTTCTTAGTTTAGAGTAAACTCTATTTCTACAGATTAAATCCTAATTCTTCTAGGATAAATTCTAATTCTTCTAGACTAATTTCTAATTCTTCTAGACTAAATTCTAATTCTTCTAGAATAAATTCTTTTTCTTCTAGACTAAATTCTAATTCTTTTAGACTAAATTCTAATTCTTTTAGACTAAATTCTAATTCTTCTAGACTAAATTCTAATTCTTCTAGAATAAATTCTTTTTCTTCTGGACTAAATTCTAATTCTTTTAGACTAAATTCTAATTCTTTTAGACTAAATTCTAATTCTTCTAGACTAAATTCTAATTCTTTTAGACTAAATTCTAATTCTTCTAGACTAAATTCTAATTATTTTAGACTAAATTCTAATTCTTCTAGACTAAATTCTAATTCTTCTAGACTAAATTCTAATTCTTCTAGACTAAATTCTAATTCTTCTAGACTAAATTCTAATTCTTCTAGAATAAGTTCTAATTCTTCTAGACAAAATTCTAATTCTTCTAGAATAAATTCTAATTCTTCTAGAATAAATTCTAATTCTTCTAGAATAAATTGTAAATTTTCTAATTCTTCTAGAATAAATTATAAATTTTCCAATTCTTCTAGAATAAATTCTAAATTTTCTAATTCTTCTAGAATAAATTGTAAATTTTCTAATTCTTCTAGAATAAATTGTAAATTTTCTAATTCTTCTAGAATAAATTGTAAATTTTCTAATTCTTCTAGAATAAATTCTAAATTTTCTAATTCTTCTAGAATAAATTCTAAATTTTCAAATTCTTCTAGAATAAATTCTAAATTTTCTAATTCTTCTAGAATAAATTCAACTTCTGCAAAAATGAATTCTAATTCTTCAGGAAAAATTTCAAATTATTTTCTGGTAAATTCTCTTTAGACGTATACATAGATTCCTGGCTTGAAATAATGTAAATTCCATATAGGCATACATCATCTTGCTTAAGAAACAGAGAGTAATATAAACAGACACATAGCCTAAAATAGCTTACAATATACGTCCGGTATGTCATAACAAATACACGTTACAAGTACACAGAACCGTAAAGGATATTTACGCGAGAGAGTCAGACCGATATACGTAAACCTAATCTAAAGGGATAATAAAACTCTGTAACAAGTTTATTTTTATCCAATCTTTTTCTATTAAAAACTATAGCGCTGTAAAACTATAGGAAAAAATTATGGTGTTTCCCAAAGCCATAGTTGCAATTAATTTTCAAATTAAAAGAAACTCGATTAGTGAGAAGATGTTTAAATAATTATCTGTAAATTACATCGAAACCTCTCTCGTATTTTAACAGTCGTTTAAAATGATTAAGTTTAGAGTAAAATTAAATTAAATTAATCTGTACTTCATATTCTCTTTACATTTCGATATGAAACCATACCCTAAGATAAAATAAGGCCTACATTTTGGTTTTGATGGTATAGACAAGGAGGATCAGAGAAGGAGAGGAAATGTGGGGCTGCGTTGAGTTAGAGAGAGAAGAGCCAACCTCCCACTCGGGTGGAAAGGGGGGATAGGAAATTCTCGAGGTAAACTGTTGTCACGTGGTCGCTAGCTAGCGCGTCTCAAAGGATTCGTTTTACCCACGCGACAACATTTTACCACGAAACGTCTCTACCCCCGTTCTCCCAGAGTGGGAGTTTAGGCCGACGCAGTAGGAACCGCGCCGTCCCCACATTTCCTCTCCTTCTCTGATCCTCCTTGGTATAGAGTAGGTCTATATAGACGTATTATAGTACAATATCATAGTTGGGCGGGCTGAAGCGCGTCTTACATAATCCGAGTTATATAGCTTACCTCTGTATCCGGGCTAAGCCGGGATTTTGACAGGGGACCAGCCTAACTTGGTCTTAGACTTATAGCTTTATGGGATACTAGGTTTTGAGGGAGGCAAGCAACGACGGACGGACGGATAATATATATAATAGTATGAAAAAGGGGAAAAAAAAAGAGAGATCTCGTATATTCCTATTTGAGCTACAAAAGCCTACTCATAGATAGAGATTAATGGTGCCACCCATTTTTTCACGTCCCGTCCCTCCGATCCTAAAGATGATGATAGTACTTTCGGATCAGAATGGGTTTGTCGTATTACGGTAGATAATTCTAGATATTCATAGACTGTTGTTTGTGGCTGTATTTGAAAAATCGACAGAAAACGTATACTTGAAGAAAAGATATTTTTTTTTTGGAAATGAAATTGTCTAAAATATGTTTTTTATACTATCAATACTTTAAATTAGTTTAAAAGAAAAGTAATATCATATTAAAAGGTCCCTAGCCAATTTCTAGAAGTTATTTTCAAACGAAAACTTAGATAGTTTTTGGATAGAACAGTTTTTTGATATAGAAAAACTTAACCACACGAAATAACAAGGGTTTCCCTATATTTGAATATTACGTAATAGTAAATGGTTGATTACTCCACGATTATCGGCAAATAAGTCTGTATCTTTGACTATATTAAAGTTATTACGTAATTGAGTACGTATTTAGCGTAATCAAAGGCTGTAATTAGTTAGATAATTATCTAATTTGTAGAGAAATATTTGAATATTACGTAATAGCAAATGGTTGATTACTCCACGATTATCGGCAAATAAGTCTGTATCTTTGACTATACTAAAGTGATTACGTAATTGAGTACGTATTTAGCGTAATCAAAGGCTGTAATTAGTTAGATAATTATCTAATTTGTAGAGAAATATTTGAATATTACGTAATAGCAAATGGTTGATTATTCCACGATTATCGGCAAATAAGTCTGTATCTTTGACTATATTAAAGTGATTACGTAATTGAGTACGTATTTAGCGTAATCAAAGGCTGTAATTAGTTAGATAATTATCTAATTTGTAGAGAAATAAAACAGAAGCCTAATTCCCCTTGTCAACAATATAACTATCTGTGTAACTAATTTACCGTTTTAACCGTGATTTATGTTATAAAGACTTGAGCATTGTATCCAAAGAAAGACCCGCAATTGGTGTATTCCTAAATGTTAAAAATCATTCTATCCTTGTACAAATTGTTTTTATTTTCTCTCTCTCTCCGTGGTGTCGTTTCTCTTTGACGGCTTCTCCATAAGGTAGCGGGAGATGGACACCAAACAACGTATTGATTTCCGCATCATGAAGGCAGAGAAGGCTCCTAGGCCAACGGTCATTCTCCATTCTGTTTGCTTTGGACTATAAAGCCGAGGCCTAGCTCGACACGGCAGACTAAAGAAGCTTTCACACTAACAATATTTTTGCCACAAAATATAGTTCGCGCGAAAAAAATGATCTTAATTTGTTGAAATTAATAATTCGATTGCTGGATCAATTACTATATAGATATAGACAAGGAGGGACCAACCAATAAAGCTTTATTTTCGAGATGGAGTCACTGAAAAATTGTACGAAAGGAAAAAAAAAAAAAAAGATAATTTTTAAAAATGTCTGATAACTTTGAATTTGGGAGTTACTGGACAATTGTCCAATAAGAATGTATTATTATTTCCGCCCTTGGATACAGGAGCTAGACGGCATCGAATGAAAACGCGCCAATAATTAAGTGCTCTAGTATAGAAACTAAAGCTAACATAAATCGCACCAAACTTCAAGAATTTGATCAATTTCCAACTAGTTTCCATTGAGGATTAGACAGGCTTAATTAGTTTATTTCTAATAGAGACTGAAAAAGCTTAAAAATTAAAATTAAAAACGGACGTATACCGAAAAATTATGACGTCACTTAAAACCATTAATGATTGGCTGTCCACAAAATACAGTCGCGAACGGTAAGGTTGGAAGTAAAACAAAGTTTGTGTGAAAGCTCCTTTAGGTTTCGAAAGAAAGAAATTTATCTACGTCTAAAGGCTACGCGGATTAATATTGAGTGTTAAATCTCAGCAATACGAAAGTAGTTTTGTATATTATATAATGATTTATATAAGAATATTAAACCTATATAAAATGGTTGTGTACGGCTATAACGATGAAGTAGACGTATATAGAACCAATATTTCTAATACCAACGGTCAGACGATGATGAATAGAGAAAGAGGGGCGGAAGTAAGAAGGTGGGGCAATCGCCCTCCCTCAAACCGTAAGTATAATATAAAGGGAGAGGAGGCGGAACCCAATCTCCCGTTGAGATTTTGCGCGGGAAAAAGGAACCAAGCGCTAAAAGATCGGATAAAGAAAGCCTTTAATTGCTTTTCGTCTTAAGGATCGTCCGGGCCTTGAACTCTTCGACGGTCCTTTATCTCTAGTGTTTATGAGAATCGCTTTTAGTATTCAGTACACACAACGCATCGCTTCCCTTTTTATCCCTAATCCTAAGAAAGGATAAATAACCTTGCGCGTAATGAAACTTTAAAAATGATTCCGGTTATAAGATAACACGGTGGTAATCTGTCTGAGATTTCCTTAAAGGGAGAATGCAACCTAATTACAAGTGATTTTTTATCGATTCCTTATCGTTTAAATAGGCCTAATCCATCGATAAAAAGTTTACAATACAAATATTAAACTAGAAATAAATTTAAAACTTACCCTGAAAATAGGCTTAGCGGGATTCATGGAGATCTTGAATCGCGTCCGTGTCAGGTCTAGCGACCAATGAGCGAAGGCCCGTCGTTCACGCGAGATCTTCACGAGACTTACGTCGCGCGCGATTGGTCGCTAGACCTTACACGCGGGGAAAACAGGACCTCCATGAATCCCACTAAGCCTATTTTCAGGGTAAGTTTTAAATTTATTTCTAGTTTAATATTTGTTTGTAAATATTTTCAGTAGTGGATTAGGCCTATTTAAATAATAAGGAATCGATAAAAAATCACTTGTTGTTAGGTTGCATTCTACTTTTAAAGGGAGAATGCAACCTAACCTAATCCTTTTTTAACAGTAACAAAATTTACAAAACAAATATTAAACTATTTGCTGGGTTTAAATCATTAAGTTGCAAAGATATGATTCTAAAAATTATTTAACACTGAGACTTTAGTGTTCTGGTTGAAGTTTATTAATTTGTTCAAGAAAAACTTAAATATTATATACTTATTGGGCAATCATCTCTCAAAGCAAAAACAACGTGGTCGTTCGGATCTCCAAGAAAGTTCGCGCGCTCAAAAGTCTATAACTATAAGTAATCTTCCATGAAAGTAAACAATACTAGCAGAAATAGCCAAAAAAGTCATCACCCCCTGTCTGTCTCGTGTGATTTGGACTCTTCCACGATATTTTAAGTCAGGAGAGAGTGTTATAATTTAGGCGGGCCTCGCTTGGCAATATTATCTTCGCTCCCAACTCCAATTTCATTATTTACACGGCGACTGCGGCAACTAAGCCTCGTTCAAACTTGAAGGCAAAATCGGTTCCAAAACCAGTTCGAAGCGTTTTCCGTTTTTCCTGGTTCACACGCTGACAAGACGGTTCGCGGCCGTTCGCCCCGGTTCGACCTAAGCCAAGGCTTAGCGTCGTTTTAAAAAATGCCCAGAATTTAAAATTTTTAAATAGGTATCTCAAACTAATTAGTAAATCGTGTTTGTAACTCGTTGGTTAATCATTTTTGACAGAAAGTATAATTTTAATCGCGTTATTTTAAGATTTATCAGCATATTTGTCTCCCTGCCTCGTTATTTTCAAAGCGGATTGAACCGAAGTGACTTGGCCAAGCTGCTTCCCGAACCAACACGAACTGATTTCTCACGTTGGTTTGATAACCAGTTATAGAAATCGTACCGCAACGAAGCGCATTTAGGCCTATGTATGAACGAGGCTCTAGAGTGCCTCGAATCCTGCAGAAACTGGTGGTAAATTTACCAGGAACTTAAGCTACGGGGTGTTGTTTACTTTTAAAAAATAAAGTGATAAATTTTTGATAATACGCGTAACATTGAACCAACATCAATTTGGAATCGTTGGTATAGGATTTACAGGAGGATAGAACGGAAGGATAAAGGCGTAACACCCTTATTCGCGTTAAGGTTTTAAGATAGGGCGAAGGGACTTGGCTTAACGCTCCGTAGCCTCCTTAGAGATATTTATTATCAGTTTCCGTAGATTATATAGAGAAGCGGACATTACATGGTTCGATATAAAAGGACTCGTGATAATGGTTAGTTAGAAAATATATATTATCAAGGAGGATCAGAGAAGGAGAGGAAATGTGGGGCTGCATTGAGTTAGAGAGAGAAGAGCCAACCTCCCACTCGGGTGGAAAGGGGGGATAGGAAATTCTCGACGTAAACTGTTGTCACGTGGTCGCTAGCTAGCGCGTCTCATAAAGGATTCGTTTTACCCACGCGACAACATTTTGCCAAGAAACGTCTCTACCCCCCGTTCTCCCAGAGTGGGAGTTTAGGCCGACGCAGTAGGAACCGCGCCGTCCCCACATTTCCTCTCCTTCTCTGATCCTCCTTGATATTATCAGGGCGTTCAAATATCAGATCATGATCTTAAATAGAGCGTGAAATGATACGAGTTTCAGGAGCCTTACGAATAACGCGTACCAGTAAGCAATTTTCGAAAATACCAATTTCCCAAATGTTAATCAGCCTAAATTTCCAAATTACACTGATTTTTAACTGACCTTTAGGGTAATTTTTTTAAATTATATTGATTTTAACTGGTCTTGAGGCAAATTTTAAATTAACTTTAATTTTAACTGAAATTTAGGCCAATTTTTCAAAATTTATTGAATTTAACTAACTTTTACGCCTATTTTTAAAATGATGTTGATTTCATCTGATTTTGAGGCCCTAACTTCTAAAATTTATTTGCCCAGACTTTTAGGCACCTTTCACAAATCTCTGATTTATATCTGACCTTTGAACCCTTTTTTAAAATCACTGATTTTTATCTGACCTTTTTACCCTTTTTTAAAATCACTGATTTTTATCTGACCTTTGAACCCTTTTTTAAAATCACTGATTTTTACCTGACCTTTGAACCCTTTTTTAAAATCCTTGATTATTATCTGACCTTTGAACCCTTTTTTAAAATCCTTGATTATTATCTGACCTTTGAACCCTTTTTTAAAATCACTAATTTTTATCTGACCTTTTTACCCTTTTTTAAAATCCCTGATTATTATCTGACCTTTGAACCCTTTTTTAAAATCACTGATTATTATCTGACCTTCGCACTCTTTTCAAAATCCCTGACCTTTGCCTTTAGCGCAAATTTCAAATTCCTAAACTTATCCCTGACCTTTTGGGTCATTTTAATTTTTAAAATCCCTGATTATTATCTGACCTTTGAACCCTTTTTTAAAATCACTGATTATTATCTGACCTTTGAATCCTTTTTTAAAATCCCTGACCTTTGCCTTTAGCGCAAATTTCAAATTCCTAAACTTATCACTGACCTTTTGGGTCATTTTAATTTTTACAAATATTTCGTGACACGAGTCAACAATGTAAGAGATTAAATTAAACTAATTACGTAATCAATCATCCCTGCGAGTTAAGTAAGAGTTTTCAGATAAATTATAATTAATTTAAATAAATTAGAGGAGATTGAGCAGGGGTAAATTTTCTAATGCATTTTCTACGAGCGCCTGTAAATGTGTTGAAAGGGTCGCGCACCGAAGTTCGAAGCAAAGTATTCTTCCAGGGGTAAATTTCAATCTTAATGGCAATTAGCACAAAATAATGCCCCCAAAATACATAATTAAATTAAATTAATTAAATTGTACGATACCAATTAAGTCGAATTTTCAAAACACGAAAGTGAATAGAAATGACACTTACCTATAAAGAGAAAATAAAAAGAAAACATCATGATTAATAAAATAATGAATGATATTTTGTCTGTTAATGTAAATAAATATTATTTAATTCATAAATTGTTACGAAAATTCTTAAAATTTATTTTAAATCTGTTCCATTTTTAGCTTGCAGTTTCCCTTTAATCTATATTTCCTGGCTTCTTGAAAGATCTTTAAATTCCCTGACTATTCCCTGACTTCTTAAAATATCTTAAAATTCCCTGACTTTTTAAAATAACTTAAAATTCCCCGACTTTTTAAAATATCTTAAAATGGTATCGTCCCAATTGATCGACTTTTAAGTGATCGAAACCAGTTTTTTGGATTAAATGATCGAAATATTTAGGTTAGGTTAGGTTAGGTTAGGTTAGTTTTTTAACTCAATCGATCATATGAAATTCGATCATTTCGACCCAAATCCTTAAAATTCCCCGACTTTTTAAAATATCTTAAAATTCCCTGACTTTTTAAAATATCTTAAAATTCCCTGACTTTTCCCTGACTTTTTAAAATATCTTAAAATTCCCTGACTTTTCCCTGACGCATTAAAATATTAAAATCCTTGACTACTCCCTGACTTTATTGGTTCATTTACAATTTCCCTGACTTTTCCCTGTTTTCCCTGACCTATAGCAACCCTGTTTAAGCAATAATATACATAAATTTAGGTAAAAACTCTAAAAAAAAATATAAAATCAAAGACAGATTCAATTTTAAAGTTCTCAAAATAATGTTAAATTAATAGCCAAGTATTAAATATTCAAATAGGATTAATGGTACCCGAGAATAAATAAAATAATGGTTAAGTTTCAAAATCTTGAAGATAAAAAAAAAAAATAATAAAATAAAATCAAAAGTGCGGATAATAAAAATCTCGAATTTGGAGTTATCCCTGGAGCCCAATTCTTTGTGTCTGTTGAATGTAGGGTTTTGGTATATGGATGACACTCAGGGATCAGTTTGAAAGGTTAAGATGAGGGTGCGGATAGAAATGTTTACTTCTGAGCCATTTCATCGCAAATCCCACGTGATAGCGGCATTAGAAAAAGACGGACGATCTTCTCCTTCGCCCAAAAACCCAACTCATCCCCTAAAGGTTTTCAATTCAAGTGTCAAAAGATTTTTACCCTATTTGTATCGTGGTAAAACTCGTGTTGAAGGAGGAACTTGTTAAAAAGACCAGATTTCAAACCTCCCATAGTATTTGAAGCCTCAGGCCGAAAATCGAAATTGAAAGTTCAATTGACTTAAATGGTAAATTAAAATTTATATTTTGAAGTTACGATTTAAAGTGAGGATCAAAGAGAAATGATTTTTATTCATTCTACTACTAGAGGAAATTACGAATTATTTTATACTAATTATGAAATAATAGGGCTATTATATAGCGTCATTATAAATAAGTCTAAACAGAGGTATATAATAACCCCCTTCGGGGGGAAGTATGAAAGGTAGGCAAAATCGACGAACAACGAGTGCCCGGCGTAAATCGCGGCGGATCGACACACCGCTTTACTCCCAAAAAATAGTTACACCATTTTGAACCTCACTAAATTTTCCCTACGCGCGCTTCCGGAACTCGCGAGCCGAAGTCAACCTTCGACTCCATTTTAACAGACAGCCTGACTCCCGAGACAGGAAGTTCTAAACCCAAATCGAGCCGTCTTGTTTATACAAAGACCATTTACTAGAGTAGCGACATTGAGAAGTCCAGCGCGAGCTAGTGGCCTAGATAGTCAGCAGCGGGCTCTTGTTGTTCGTGATTTTTAGCATTGGTAGTATAGGGGCTTTCATACTTCCTCCCGAAGGGGGTTATTATATACCTCTGGTCTAAATTTTGGTGTAAAATAAGATCATATTTTTCAATATAAATGTTGGTTTTCTTTTTAAAATTAAAGGGAAACTTAGAGCTAAAAATGGAACAGAATTTGAAATTATTTTCAGAAATTAATTTTAACACCAAAAAGTTGTCTAAAAATTCCAAAAATAGTTCCATTATTAGCTCTAAGTTTCCCTTTAACTTGGGCTTCGCTTTCGTCATAAAATGTTTCGTAATAATGATATTTTTACCCTTATTAATTTATTCACCGTCCCTTGGCGTGCGTGGGGTGTAATACGATCGTACACCAATTCATTCAATCAAAATTAATTCTACTTCCGGTTAGTATAAACCTTTCTTCCCCTACCCTAAAAGCTTATTGCAATTTTGACCTCTTTTTCCGTTCCCTGAAGATCGGGATTTGACATTGACGAGATTCGCTCTTTTATTTTTTTTTTTTTTATTTTTTGCTTTTGGAGCAAAAATTGCTTGTCCAATAGCGTGTCGAACCCGCGAGCGTGGCACGCTCTCGGTGTCCAACCATAGTGACAATCACTCTTATAGGTTGAACCACCACCGTAACGATCAATTGGTTTTCGCAGCACGACACTCATTTGCTCTTTTTCTTCTGTCTGTTTTCTAACATTCTGTTCGACCTATCCCAGATAACGCGCCAAAAGACACAGCCATAGTTTTCTAGTAAAACTATAAAGTCCATATACATAGTAAAACCAGAAGCCGATGAAACCCTCCTTTGAAGTCTACTACTCCAATGTTTCATATAGCGCTCCTCTCTGTATGGGTAAAATTCACAATTTTACGAGTTAGAAGGGGTCCTACTTCATCCCCCCTGTCTACGGAAAATTGGAAATTCTCTCTCTCCACAAACGACGACGTTTTTTGGACGAACTCCGAGGCTGCTAGAGATATTCGCTGGACGAACTCCCGCTCCGAAAACATCTACCGTTAGGAGGCGTACGAATCGCGCCTTTTGAGAATAACCCATACAGAGAGGGGTAGACAAGACCCGGGAGTAATAGACTTCAAAGGAGGGTTTCATTGGCTTCTGGTAAAACTTAGGCTTAATAACAATGATCACCAAACTTGAGAGGTCAAACTCTGGCAAAAGAATTAACTAACAACTACTTGCTATATCCATTGCAGTCATGTGAGTAGTTAGTTACTACTTTTGCAGTTTGCCTTTAGAGGACACTTACGAACACTAGGATTTGTTAAAAACAATGCGTACTTTGATATTAGTGCTAGATAAAAACCTATTACAATTAAATTATCGACATTTGTGATAGAAAAACAAAAGAAACTGTAAATAGTAATTAATTAAACCTAGCGCGTTTCTACCGTGAGTTAGAAAGTAGCGTGATCTACTATCTTGGGGTTACAATTTATCTTTTAATTCTGGATATAAAAACTGATAACAATTTAAAAGAAAGATTATTCAAAAATACTTCGAGATAAATAATTTGAAGTGTTTCGTTTTAGATCTTTGTTAACAGATAAAAAAAAGCGGCTAAGCCTTGGCTACTTTTTAAACCTCATTAAAACGATACACGCTCCTGTATTTAGAAGTTAATCAAGTTAGTCAATCATATATATTATAATTAAATTAATTAACGAGTTAATTAACTAGCACATGGTCTTTACCTATTTTACCCCAACAGTCTCCTTAACACGAATGAAACGAATGGGAGCTTCTTATACCTGTACATTATATATAAAAGGTCACCGTCCCCTATTTGCTACTGACCATTTTGTATCTTATCAGTTTGAACCCTAAGACGGTACTCATTGTCGGGGAAAGGTCTGGAAGCCTTTGATAATACTCTCAAGCAAGCTTGATCTCAAATATAGACCATTTCTATCATCGATCGTAGCGATTTTCGTCCCGCCTTTGATCATGTTTCGAAATAATAACGCGACCAAAGGCGGGAACGATACCTCAATGGTCATTCGTAGAAAAGATCAATATTTACAAAATATGTGTTCAGATTCAAACTTTAGCCGAAGCTGAGGCGGATTAGTACACAATATTAAGACAAGTGGGGTCTAAAAGTAGTTCTACAAAGTTTTCGTGGACGAAAGCGTTTAGATATAAAGGTTGTAACGGAAATAAATCTATAATGCGTTCATTTGTCTTGTGGCAGTCAATATAGGTACGCGCCGCTCTGACTCAAAGTTCATTTCAACCCCCTACTAAACTGTATCACTAACACGTGATGTATATTATAATATAGCTCTTATAAACTTGCGCAGAAACATCTCTGCCAAGTCTTAGTTAAATTTTTGAACACTAAAACACTTATTTTTAATTACTTATTTAACTATAAAATTAATTTTTTTCAACAGATATTGATCGAATAATTTACGAATAAAATAATTGAAATTAAACTTTTTTACATGATAAATAATAAGTTAAATATACTAACTAAAATAGTTTCTTATAAATATACTTAAAAAATAAAGCCAAAAGTTCTATAGACCTATATTTAAGCTCCTTCGTGGGTCTTTCTTTCCCTATTGTCTCAGAAGTACAAGTATGGAGGCCAAAAAAAAATATATGGCTTTCAGATCACTGATCCATGGGTGTTAAAATGATACCATAGACATCCATATACCGATAGCTTGAAACTTTCAGATCAATGCTTTTCACGCGGTCTTATCAAATAGTACTGTATTCCGATATATATGTGGTATCCAGGAAAAATAAATATAGACACTATTTTTCTCTACGAAGCTTAATATTGTGTATTACTACGCCGCAATATTGTCAATTACAACTTTAACAGTCGTAACATATATATATTGTCAGAAACAACGTCAGTTTTCAGCACGTACAAAGTAAAGTTTAGTTATATCTCTAAAGATTTTGAATAATAGATAGATATGGTAGGAAACTAAACAGCGTGCTGAAAAATGATACTGATTTTGATTATAAGTGTTAGGTAAGGTATAAAGTGTAGTGTGGGCGGACGCCTTAACCTTAAGCCAACACTGTAGATGTATAGTGACCGAATAAAAAAAATTGGTCGATAAAGTTCATCCCAAACTAATATTACAATACGTACAAAGGCATATGATACGTGTGAGATAGTGTTCAAAATTTGTATTACTTGCCTCAGATTTACTGATTTATAATTAAATTTAATCTAATCATTAATTTTGAATTATTTTTTGACGAAAATTCTAATTAATTTCCATTTGGAGCTCGTGAAAGTCAAGTTTAGTGATTAAAAGAGATTCAAGCTGATTAACCTGATAAATTTAATCCCCTGAGGTCAAATGATTAAATAATTTCAAACGCAATAAACTGATTAAATAAGGTAATGAATTTAAATTAGTAAGATTATGTATTTCAATATTTAGAGCGAATTACTTACTAATTATATTGGGATAATTAGGTTAATTTCAATTGCAGACATTTTATAAACCAAAAATCATAAACCTCTTTATAACTGGGCTACTATTTTTCCATCGAAAACTAGGATGATATACGCGTATAGGCGGAGAAATATGACAACCTTTCAGGTGGTTTCCACCTCCAATATCAAAAGGGGCGGCCTATAAACGTCGCGAATTTCGGTCGACACGCGCAAGGTTTCTTGGAGGAAGTATGAAAGGGGTGTTTGTTTCATTGCAGCGTAAACGATTTTAGGGAATTTATAGAGTGTAAAATCGTCTGCTACAATGAGAGGGAGCTCTTAGATTGGAATGAAGTTTAATTGCTAATTAGAACCACGATAAAAGATAAGTTTTCAAACGTGATTAATTAATATCGATGCCGAATTGAATATAACAATTTAGTTAACAGGCTGTCTAGTAGGATGGCCAAAAATTAAAAGCCAACATAGAGTTGAGATGGACAAAATCTAGTAGGAGTGGAAAATTCATCTGTAAAATTCCCTAATTTTTCCAGGTTTCCCTGAGCATCTTTTACCATTTTCCCAGACCAAATTACTATCCCACATTCCTATTTATTCCACGATTTCATATCTGGCACAGGGATATCAAGTTTCCTGATAAAATTCACTGACTTTCTATGATATTTTAGCCCATTTTCTTTAAATTCCTTGACCTTTCCCTGGTTCGTGGCAAATCTGGGGTAATGTTTGGGACAATCTATTGGTCTTTGAATCCCCCAATACTTCCTCCAAGAGTATAGAGATCTTTATCTCACCATAAGAGTTCAATAACTTACAAAATAAATCTCTAAGATAGAATATGCCCGAAGATTACTTTCCCAGCACGATGTATTCTCGATTTGAAACGAAATCTAAAAGATGGTACGCTCGAAGAAGCCCATGAAAAGGCCGTTGCCACGTTGCCACCATTCTATGAAATCGGCCGCAAAACACTCCCTTATATAATGTAATTCTGTTCGTGCATAGTTTTCCAAACTTGTTTTTTTCTCCTATGATATTTAACATCAGGTATTCATCCGCCTAAGTTTACTCTCGATTGTAAATTGATCTCGAAATTCCAGTCACATTTTTTACATTCTAGCGATCTCCGTATAGTATAGGGTTTATATTCTACTATAGGTTGAAGTCAGTGGCTATCCTTCTAGCTAGATTGTCAAAGTTATACGACCATATACTCGATAACGCTCGATATACTATGATTTAAGTGCACCATGGAACTCAAAAAGTGCCCACAAGAGGATATGTAACTTTTTTTTTCCATTTTTTTTTCTAAAGTAAGAATATATGCGTATTTTTTTGATTTTTTTAAGTAACTTGAAATTCCGGTTGATACTTGAAACTCAAGGGACTATAAGATTTATGTGAATATTTGAAAATATGTCAATTTTAAAACCTGTCAGAATGAGTGTAGTTTTTGAAAATCAAACCAAAATATTTAATTTTAAAATTGATCATAATGTGTGTTATTGAAACATCTATTCAGAATATAAGGATTTTAATTAAAATCTTAGTTTGTCGGAAGATTAATTATTTGAAATTAATTGCGTTATTTTAAAGCCTAAATATAATACAAATGAATTTAGACCCTTCAAGAAATTTGTAAAAGGGTAAAGTCAGAAGCCGATGAAACCCTCCTTTGAAGTCTACTACTCTAATGTTCGATATAGCGCTCCTCTCTGTATGGGTAAAATTCACAATTTTACGAGATCGGAGGGGTCCTACTTCATACCCCCCTGTCTACGCAAAATTGGAAATTCTCTCTCTCCACAAACGACGACGTTTTTTTGACGAACTCCGAGGCTGCTAGAGATATTCGCTCGACGAACTCCCGCTCCGAAAATATCTACCGTTAGGAGGCGTACGAATCGCGCTTTTTGAGACTAACCCATACAGAGAGGGGTAGACAAGACCCGGGAGTAATAGACTTCAAAGGAGGGTTTCATCGGCTTCTGGTAAAGTGAATTTAAAGAATATTCGTTTTAAAATTCAGTTAATTATAATTAATCTAATATTTAAAATACAATTAAGTATATTAATTTACACAGGGCGGCCGAGATTAGAATCGTATTGGTATATATGTACAAATACAGATATAAACACACACACACACGTATTCATATAGAGATCGCGATTGAACTTTGAAATAATGCTAGGGGCGGACGGATTGATGTGGGCGAGTCTAGGATATATTTTCATCGACGGAAGATGAACTGCGTTTTGCAGCTGGACCCAATTTCCAATTGTTCGTGCAGTTAAACGGTTAGTTGCCTCAGTTATTATTCTACAATAGAATCATAAAATTTCTCTGAACAAATCGGATTTAAATTGACCGTAAATCGACTTATTTTTATGAATTCGTTTTATCCCAATTTTTGAAGCCTACTTTCGAAGAAAATCTATTTCTTGTTGGGCTTAATTCTACCTTTAACTATACTCAACACGTCACGCCAGTTCAAAGGTTATAGGTGGATCCAACTTTATAGGCTTCAAAATTTTGAGTAACTAACCCTTACATAAAAGCGAAGGTGGTATACGAGTATGGGGTGAATGGAATTCGTGATAAATCTATATATATACGGTCGAATATGTCACGTGATGTCTGTCGTTTCCCTCCTATGTCTAAATGGGGAGGCCGTATCTCTTCAAATATTACCGACTGACTAATGGTTTTCGAGGAAAATTTCACAATCTGAACTGAAAAGAGTCGTCCGGCGGGAGCTGGAAACGCGTCTACTCTTCCTTTCCTCGATGCCAAGCTATTATTGGACATCCCATACGATATGACATATCAAATTGACAGAGTACTTACAGTTAGAAAACAGGCTCTGAGATATAGATTATAGTTAAAGGTATATTTGTATCTTGATAGAAATATATTTTGGTAAAAAGGAACGGACCAATTCGTAGATTCTAGTATTTCGAAGTAAAATATGGTTGTTTTTTGATATTTTAAAGCAAAATTCCCAAATTGACCCCTATCTTAAAATGGCCGTAACTTTTCTCTACCTTCTCCTAGGCAGAAACCGATAGCACCATTAGAAAGAAGACATTCTCTAGATTATTTTAGAATAATAAAATAGTTCCAGAAGCCGATGAAACCCTCCTTTGAAGTCTATTACTCCCGGGTCTTGTCTACCCCTCTCTGTATGGGTTAGTTTCAAAAAGCGCGATTCGTACGCCTCCTAACGGTAGATATTTTCGGAGCGGGAGTTCGTCGAGCGAATATCTCTAGCAGCCTCGGAGTTCGTCAAAAAAACGTCGTCGTTTGTGGAGAGAGAGAATTTCCAATTTTCCGTAGACAGGGGGGTATGAAGTAGGACCCCTCCGATCTCGTAAAATTGTGAATTTTACCCATACAGAGAGGAGCGCTATATCGAACATTAGAGTAGTAGACTTCAAAGGAGGGTTTCATCTACTTCTGGTAAAACCGATTGTACCACTAGAAAGATGAAATTCCCTAGATTCGTTTCAAAATAATAAAAATACATATGATATAGGAGTATTTATAAAATCTTTTGTAAAATTGAATGAAAATAAATAATAAAGAAATATGATTGGATTATAAGGCGACCTTCACCGGATTGGTTGAAAGAGATTATCAGTCTGCAACGCGTGACATTCATGGCGTATCTACTCGGCTTTATCAGTATGAGACCCAGTTATTAATTAACTTTAAGAATCGTTCATCATTTTCGCGCTATTTCGAAACCTAAATGACACGAGAGAGACGCGAAAATCAGTTCTAGATTAGAGCGCCTACAAAGCCGTATTCAGAGTTTCCATCTATTCTCTATAAAAAGAATGGAAACTTAGCTTTGTAGAAACTAAAGAGTTAAATTGATTTTAAGTATAATTACGACAACAGCCGCGCGCTGAAAGTCGCTTCTATCTCTCGTTGAAGTTCTTGGACAAGGTTCAAAGTTGTTTTAACTTTGGGCACAGGGGTTTGAAAAATTCCCCTCTCTCGACACGAGAGAGAGAATTCTTTAATTATTACATACACTTCTAAAATATTGCGTTATTTATATTGTGATTTTTACGGGTTAAGAGCTAAGGTCATAGTTTTACTAACGAGGGATTGAATATTAGGAAAATTATATGGGAGTAAATATTGTCGAAATGGAATTGAACATTTTAAAGATAAATTCTTCAAATTAATTCATGATATTGTCATATATTTATTGATGAAAATATACTTTTTGGATTCCAAATTCAATTCGTAAAATATGCCAAATCAAATCCAGATAATTTCACAAATTTAATCCAGACAATTTGCCCAAATATAATCCAGATAATCTCCCCAAATCTAATCTAGACAATTTCCCCAAATCTGATCCAGATAATTTCGCCAAATCTGATCCAGACAATTTCCCCAAATATAATCCAGATAATCTTCCCAAATCTAATCTAGACAATTTCCCCAAATTTAATCCAGATAATTTCCTAAATCTAATCCAGATAATTTCCCCAAATCTAATCCAGATATTTCCCCAAATCTAATCTAGATAATTTCTCAAATCTAATCCAAATAATTTCCCCAAATTTAATCCAGATAATTTCCCAAAATCTAATCCAGATATTCCCCAAATCTTATCCAGATAATTTTTCAAATCTAATCAGGATAATTTCCCAAATCTAATCAGGATAATTTCCCAAATCTAATCCAGATAATTTCCCCACATCTAATCCAGATAATTTCCCAAATCTAATCCAGATAATTTCCCCAAATCTAATCCAAATAATTTCCCAAATCTAATTCAGATAATTTCCCAAATCTAATCCAGATAATTTCCCCAAATTTAATCCAAATAATTTCCCAAATCTAATTTAGATAATTTTTCAAATCTAATCCAGATAATTTCCCCAAATTTAATCCAAATAATTTCTCAAAGCTAATCCAGATAATTTCCCCAAATCTAATCCAAATAATTTCCTAAATCTAATTCAGATAATTTCCCCAAATTTAATCCAAATAATTTCCCCATATCTAATCCAAATAATTTCCTAAATCTAATCCAGATAATTTCCCCAAATCTAATCCAGATAATTTCCCCAAATCTAATCCAGATAATTTCTTAAACTAAATAAATAATCAGGCAAATAAAATTTTGTAAAAACAAAGTTTGATATATATCCGTATCGAAATTATTTAATTATATAATCCACAAATTCCATAGACCAAAAACTTTCTTAAAATCTAAACCACCAATATTTCACTGTTTAAAAAGAAATCTAAAATTTAGAGCGTCCTAGCTATAACCAAATAATTCCACCAATTTCGACTCCTATCGTTTTAAATTATTCTTGGGCATTTCTTTCAAAGGCAGCGGCGAAATTCCCATTTGAAGAGAGAGCGAGACACGTTGGCTGAAATACTTTGATCCAAATTTAAAATTCAAATTTACAACTAAAGAATGGTATTAATTCATATCGGTACGCGTGATGAGGGCGCCGGGAAAGTGGGTGTAAATATATTTCAAAGGAGCTCGGCTAATGCCGTACTAGAGCCTTGGCAATTTGCCTACAAACGGCCGAGGCGTAGCTCTCAAGGAGAGGAACCCTATAAAATGATGAAAGGACTTCAAGGGATTGTATCCCGACAATTCCGAGTTGAGGTGGGGGGGGGGGGGGCTTAATACCGTCCCTCTCTCCAGACTCGAAATATCGAGGAAGAGTCCAAATCACTCGAGCAAGACAGGGGTGATGACTTTTTGTCTAGTTTTAAGCTACTTTCAGGGAATAAAGTATAGACTTTGGATACTTATTAGATATTTTTTTTTACCGAAAAAAGTATGTGAAACTAACCCTTTATAAAAGAATGATCACGTGCCCGTGATGAAAACTGAAGGCGCGGTTTTAAAACATACAGCGTCTCAGTCGCCGAAAGAAGGAGCCAGTTTGTATAATGAATGGCCGTATAATTTCAAGTGCGAGTGCACCAGAAGAGCTGCCGCTCATCTCATCTATCTTTTAAATATATAACCCAAACGTATACAATATAAATAAATATGAAACTAGCTTAAAGAAGTTACAACTATCTGAATAATTCAGAATGTATATTCCCTGCAAGTTCGTCTTTTCCTTGAGCACCAATGTACGTAGGTTGGAACATTTCTACAGGCGCCATTGAAAATTGTACAATAATATCAATTTAATTAGTCTTACAATTAATTAATCGGATTTAATTAATATAATAATTTATAAATCGGATTTATTTAATATAATAATTAATAAATCGGATTTATTTAATATAATAATTAATAAATCGGATTTATTTAATATAATAATTAATAAATCGAATTTAATTAATCTTAAATTCATCGAATTTAATTAATCTAAAATTCATCGAATTTAATTAATCTAAAAATTCATAAATCGGATTTAATTAACATAATAATAAATAAATCACATTTAATTAATCTAAAAATTCATAAATCGCATTTAATTAACCTAAAAATTCATAAATCGGATTTAATTAATCTAAAAATTCATAAATCGGATTTAATTAATCTAAAATTCATCGAATTTAATTAATCTAAAAATTCATAAATCGGATTTAATTAATATAATAATTAATAAATCGCATTTAATTAACCTAAAAATTCATAAATCGGATTTAATTAATCTAAAAATTCATAAATCGGATTTAATTAATCTAAAAATTCATAAATCGGATTTAATTAATCTAAAAATTCATAAATCGGATTTAATTAATCTAAAATTCATCGAATTTAATTAATCTAAAAATTCATAAATCGGATTTAATTAATATAATAATTAATAAATCGCATTTAATTAACCTAAAAATTCATAAATCGGATTTAATTAATCTAATAATTAATAAATCGGATTTAATTAATATAATAATTAATAAATCGTGTTTAATTAATCTAAAAATTCATAAATCGGATTTAATTCAATTCTAAAATTAAAAACCTTGATAATATCATTAAAATTAAATCTAATCTGGATCTAATCATCATAATCATATAATCATGATTAAATCCAAATTAAATGGGATTAACTGTTAAACCTCAAAAGGAAACCGCTTGTAAAATAGACGAAGAAAGTTATCAAACAGGAAAATTTTAAATTATATACCTCAAAAATCAACCACTAAATTAATTCAAACCATTAATTAAAATTCAATAATATCAACGAATACGTCAAATTATAACCGATATTTAAAAGAAAAAAAGTAAAGAAAACCCATAGTTACAAGCGAAAAAAAACGGATATCCGGCCACAAGCGACAGCCATTTTAATCTGCCCGAATTTCCCACCAAAAAAAACTAAATAAAAAAAAAACCTTACGTTTCCCGCGAAATTTTCGCCTGTAGCCTATCCTTCTGAAAAACCGCAAATTTTTCTTTTTCCAACACTCTTAATCCACCATAATTATTAGCGGGAAAAGGGTTAGACTGAGGAGAGGAGATATTAAAAACGTCTTATACGCCTATTAACATAAAACTTCATTTTATTTTAAACAGAATATATTACCTCAGCAAGAAAAAGCGCGCGAAAAAAAGCAGTAACCTTTTGATAAAGTACTGGTTGAAAGAAAAAAATAAAACAAAAGTCAGGAGAACCTAAAAGTACCGCTAAGCCTTACGTTAAGATTATACGTACTAACAAGTTATATTGTCGTACTCTTAATATTTAAAGATATAAAGACGGATAAGGGAGACAGTACGATGAAAGGCAGGGATCCCAATTTTACGTGACTTTTAAATTATACCGTTTCATGGGCAACTCCATCCCTTCTAAAATCTATTACGTTTATCAAGGGGCTTTGGAGACTACCTTATGCTGTCGTAACAGACTCCTTAGATCAAAAGCAAAAGGAACTATCTACAAATTACGCGTTTTTAAATTAAATTAAATTAAATAGGCCTAATCCACTAGTAAAAAAAATAATAATAAATATTAAACTAGAAATAAATTAACCCCGAAAATAGGCTTAGCTGGATTCATTTAGACCAGTGGAATTTCTTTGCATTCAATTATCAGAAACCAATCAAATGTTATTGGAAGTTTCGTCTAGATCTCGCCTTAACGACACGCCCTTCGATCATTGGTTGCTGACCCTTTAAACGCGAATAAATTCAGGATTAGACCTATTTTAACCTAACCTAAACTCGTTGTTAGGTTAAAGAGTTACGGCTTTAAATCAACAAACAAACAAAATTTTTCATCAGCCAAAAATAATTTTAAAACAACTTACGACCTTTCTACATTAATTAACTCAAGTTTTCTGTTTAATTAAAGAAAGAAGGTGGGTTTCCTGAGTTTCCTCCCAACTCAGTCGTAACTCGAAATTTCCCGAAACATATTTCTCCTAGCCAACCCTTCGCAGACTCAAATTTACAACACGGTAGCGGTAAAAATCCCAAAACTCGTTTATACAGCCTATATACACCCTCCGGTTGTCGCTAGCTCTTTTATACATTGGTAAGCTAGGCCCTAATTCTCTCTAGAAATCTTTTTATTTCGTGCAGGCAAAATAAATTCGGCTCCCCCCTAATTAATCGAAAAATAATAATTGGATTCGCTGCCCTTGCTTCTGATTACGTTAATTTTTAACTCCGAAACTCTAGAGATATGGGTTTTGTTTTCGTCAGTATATTGTTGTAAAGTTAGTTAAAAATAGAGCAATAATATTTAATAAAACGACCCGTAGGTATCAGCAAAGGCCCAGTTTTGTTTTAGAGTCAATCACTTAAAAATAGAAAAAAAAAGTCATCACCCCTGTCTGGCTCCAGTGATTTGGACTCTTCCCTCGATATTTTGAGTCGGGAGAGAGAGAGTGTTGAAATTTAGGTGGGCCGCGCTTGCCTATATTGTTTTCCCTCCAACTTCGGTATTTCTCCGTGGAGTGGCGCTTCCGTTGACTATTTATTTGGCGACTACGGCCCGCTAGAGTGTCTCGAATCTTGAAGAATCTGTTGGGACATTTACCCGGACCAAGGAGGATCAGATAAGGAGAGGAAAAGTGGGAACGGCGCGGCTCCTACTGCGTCGGCCTAAACTCCCACTCTGGGAGAACGGGGGACAGACGGGGGTAGAGATGCTTCGTGGTAAATTGTTGTCACGTGGATAAAACGAATCCTTTACGAGACGCGCTAGCTAGCGACCACGTGACAACAGTTTACCTCGAGAATTTCCTATCCCCCCTTTCCACCCGAGTGGGAGGTTGGCTCTTCTCTCTCTAACTCAACGCAGCCCCACTTTTCCTCTCCTTATCTGATCCTTCTTGCCCGGACCTTTGCTGATATTATTACGCTCCAACCCTTGAATGTTGAATACCATTATAATTACCCTAATATAAAATACAAATAATAAAATGAAAGGATTGCAAATAGCTCGGCCAATCAACTTAGTCATTATTCCACCCCACCTCCCAGGGAAAAGTACTGACATATTATTCGGTGCTAGGAAAAAAAAACGAGATTCGTAATCTCTTTCGCTGTTTAGTTCTCACGGGAAACGGCACCGTCTCACGTAACGAAAAAGTTTAAAATTAATCATGCCTCCGTTTCTGAGGGCGAGTTCGAAGAGCACTGTATAGCTCCGCCAATCATATACCTTCATTATATACACGTATAAAATACTTCCCAACCCAATGTTAACGAATCAGTTTTAATTTACAACGCGTAGAAAAAGTATATAAGCAACAATATTATATTGGATTCATTTTCCTGAGAAATTAGGGGTAGTTAGCTTCGCGCGTAATGCAAACTCAGACTGATACCCAATACGTACTCCAACGTTAAAAGTAATTAAATTTAGCATTAAATTAAACTGTATTTATGGTACAAATTCTGGCCAATCATATTTCAGAATTCAAAAGGGGCTTGAAATGTGCTAACATTAAAAGAATAGGCCGGCGTTTGACCTTGGCCAAAAAAATCCGGCCTTTTTTTTTAATGTTAAGACATTACAAATATGATTGGTAAATATTTACTTTTAATAATATCAAATCGAAAAATTAACTTTAAGTAATCACAATTCCACAAAGCGGATATTTTATGGAGTCTACTATTGAACGTGATGAAAACTTAATAAGATTAGTAAGCTCTTCCAGGGAGTGAATCTCGGGAATATTTGAAACGCACGCAGAGCCGTTGAAATTATATTTACAGCTATGTCTTTACACTACTGTAAAAGACAGGGCATACCCTCTTAACTCCTTCTTTCCAGTCTAAAGTTATATTGAATAATGTTCAGGAGAACCCCGAAATTCCCGGTCACGAGATACAATAATTAAGGCAATGTTACGTAGGTTCCATCTAAGGATAAATTCACGAAAGAAAATTGAATACGATAATCTTAGGGGAATGAGAAAAATCAAGGTTGATCGGTGATTGTAAAATCAAACCGCTTTAAGTAATTGATAGAGTATTACACGAATTAGGTCGAACAGACGCCCACCTTGTTGCGAAAGAGGTTTAGAGGGGGTGAGGATCTAAAGGGAGGGTGAAATTAAAATTATTAATTTAATAATTAGTAAATAGTGCACTCATTAAGAAGAATTATGCCAATTAATTTAGAAGAATTTCGAAGATTTAACTATAGTTTAACTATAGTCTAACGATAGTTTAACGAGTCTAACGATAGTCTAAATATAGTCAAACAATAATCTAACAATAGTCTAACTATAGTCTAATTATAATCTAATTATAGTCAAACAATAAACTAACAATAGTCAAACAATAGTCTAACAATATTTTAATAGTCTAAAAATAATCTAACAAAAGTCTAACTATAGTCTAAAAATAGTCAAACTATAGTCTAACAATAATCTAACAATAGTCTAACTACAGTCTAACTATAGTATAATTATAGTCAAACTTTAACTAAAAATAGTCAAACAATAGTCTAACAATAGTTTAAAAATAGTCTAAAAATAATCTAACAATAGTCTAACAATAGTTTAAAAATAGTCTAAAAATAATCTAACAATAGTCTAACAATAGTTTAACAGTCTTAACAATAGTCTAACAATAGTCAAACTATAGTCTAACAATAATCTAAGTATAGTCTAATAATAGACTAACTATAGTCTAATTTTAGACTAACTAATGTGTGGAAAATGCGTGATTTGACCATTGAGCCGTTATAAATCAGTGTTATGTAAAGTTAAAATAATTATACATCTAATAAACTATTAATTAGCTAAGTTTGGATAATCAAAAAAAAAAAACAATGCCTTTCCAATTAACAAAAAATATATATAGTCCTATATAATTATTAAATATTGGGCAAACCGATAATTAGTCCTAATTAAGAAAGATTTTCAAGCAAAACAAAATTACGCGGAAAGGCCGTGGATAAACGGAGACTCGTACTAAAAATATCCAATCAAAATGAGTAAATCTCCACCTCTCCTATCCATTGACTAAGAGCTAATTGATTTCAAAGGCAGGTAGTAAAGAAAACGTGTAAAATAAACGCCCACTTACTACTTTATTCCATTATTACAAATGGACGAACAAAAGCCCGAGCTAGAGCTGCAAAAGGCAAAATCCCATTTGCATCCTAATCTAAAATAACACGTGGACAGAAGATACGCGCGTTAAGCCTTTGTCGCTTTTCCCAATTAGAAATACGGCTACGAAATTACGAGACCTTTTGTGACAAAGTATATATAAATATATACCTCTATATTTATGTACAATGTTACAAAGAGAATGAAATTGGACGCGTGTGGTGGACCAAATTAAAACAGTCAGACACCTTTACGTCAGGTTGTGAATTTATTCCCTGCTTTGGAAAAAAAAATGCATCCCCTAATGATTTGCTATCAATTCCTTAGGCCTAATTTCCAAACAATTTTTAATTTAGATATCAATTAGGCTTAACAAGGATAAGGATTCAAGTAGAGACCAATCAGGGCTAGAGTTTTAAATTTCAAACTTCGCTAAGCCTACTTCGCGTATAAATAATATGATTAAAAATACCTATTTTATTGTTTAACAAACATTCAAGTGAGGTAAAAATCGGACCAATCAGATGTAATCTACGACCTCAGCCTTCGATAATACAGATTTTTAAGGTGATTTTCGAGAGTCACCTAATGCCTTAATAATTCCTCAGTTACATAGTTTACAATCCCTTTAAAAGATAGCTGATTAAAAGTTAGTTTTTTTTTTTTTTTTACATTTCACCACACCTTTAACTAAAATAAATTTTATTCCTTAAGTAATTTTGAGAAATTAATTTTACGTTGCTGGTTGTTTATAAAAATATTTCACGCTCTCAACAGGAAGTTCTATAACTCGTTATTTTAAGCCCTTTGGCTAAATATTTCACGCATCCAAAACTAAACAGAGTCGTAAAAATCTTAGAATTTATTCCCTGTTTCTCGAACGGTGTCTTCATCTTTAAATTTGTGTGTTTACACTTTAACGCTTATTTTGGCAGTGTCATCCACCCACCGGGGGGGGGGGGGTCCTGAACGAAACTATGACCTTTAAATATATACAGACCTTATAAATTTGGCTTCAAAAATGCTTTCAACACGCAGGGTGAAAGCATTTTTGAAGCAGGGTGACCACTGAAAATTTGAAAATCCTATATAGGAAATTTCTTTGCGAAATATAGGAAAATATAGGAAGAGTTTTATGTAAAATATAGGATAAAATAGGAAGAAATAAGTGTAAAA
The DNA here is from genome assembly GCA_963920705.1 of Odiellus spinosus. NCBI lineage: Eukaryota > Metazoa > Arthropoda > Arachnida > Opiliones > Phalangiidae > Odiellus > Odiellus spinosus. Next base: position 21,542,242 of record OY987233.1, on the reverse strand, counting down.
TATATGATAAAATAGGAAAATAATTAATTAAAAGTAGGAACCGTGTTTATTATTGCGTCACAACTCTCTAGCCACCGGTTTAAACGTGGTATTAATACGATCCAATTGCTTAAATAGTATGGAATTTTACAGACTATTTTAACTGGAAAATGTACAGTTAAGCTAAAATAATCTTATACAGCCACAGCTGACAGGATGATTTAGAACTTTACCCTTAACTAGAGATTTGTAGTAGAAATATAGGAGATTATAGGAATTGACATTAAATTATAGGAGAAAATAGGAAGGAGGTGAAAATATAGGAAAAATGGTCACCCTGTTAGAGCTAAAAATGGAATAACTTTTCAATCTATTTTTGGAATCAACATTCAATTTCATTTTTAGATGCAAGCGTGTTCAAAAATAAGTTTCCTTCACCTTTAAGTGAACAATCATATAAGAGATATAGCTTCGCCCGTATTACCAACTCAATATGAAATTGATAATATCCTTTTTTCAAGGCACCAATTTATTAGTTCCATCAGGGGCCGCGATCAAACAAAGTTCGTCCCATTTATTAAATCTAAAAATCCGCACAAAATTGGTTGGGCTTTTATTTTAGAAGATTCACAATTTTGCCCCTTTCGCAAACAAGGCAAAGAGTATAGGAGCTCGCAAATACAATATAGCCATAAGTAACATAAAATCCATATAAAAGTATGACGAATAATGAAAAATCAATAATCTTTCGTGACCCTTCAAAAATTTGATTTCTGACTAAACACACGTGAAAAATGCAATTTTTTTCATGATACCCTTGACCGTTTGATTTTGCATTACGTTAATTTTAGGCCTTGGAATCGATTTAAACTGTTTCGATCGATTTGAAACGATTTCTCGAAACTGCTTCGGGAACCAGTTTCGTTCCGATTCGGCTGGTTTCAACAACCGATAGATGTAGCTACGATAAATCGATTTATAAAGGTAAGGCGTAACGTTTAAAACGATTCTTAGCAATTTTAATATCGATTTGATTTAACAGTGTAAAATCGATTAAGAAATGCTAGTATGACCGTAGATATTGATATCAGAAGCCGATGAAACCCTCCTTTGAAGTCTACTACTCTAATGTTCGATATAGCGCTCCTCTCTGTATGGGTAAAATTCACAATTTTACGAGATCGGAGGGGTCCTACTTCATACCCCCCTGTCTACGGAAAATTGCAAATTCTCTCTCTAAACAAACGACGACGTTTTTTTGACGAACTCCAAGGCTGCTAGAGATATTCGATCGACGAACTCCCGCTCCGAAAATATCTACCGTTAGGAGGCGTACGAATCGCGCTTTTTGAAACTAACCCATACAGAGAGGGGTAGACAAGACCCGGGAGTAATAGACTTCAAAGGAGGGTTTCATCGGCTTCTGTTGATATGGAAAAAAGACTCAGGGATGAAAAATTAAATTAACGACAATTTGTTCGCTTTTAATAAAAAAAATTAAAGATAATTACCATTTTATCAGAGTAAATACTAAATTACCATTACCATGGTAATTTAATAGTGGAAATTACCCATTTAGAACTTAATATATATCACAATGAAATGTTTAAGAGCTAAGTAGCGTTGATACAATTATAGAAGTGTCATAATTATGGATATTGCGTTACTTATGGTAATCGTATTTCGACCTAACGTAAAAATAAAGCTGATATTTCAATCGATGGGACTTATTTTCATGAAAATCTCAACCCACGTATAGCCAAACTTTAAATAGATCAATGGATAGGGGAGCTTATAAGCTAGCGGGAACGGAAAAAAAAAAATAATAATAATAATTCAAGGCAAAATACAAGTAACTCTAATTTATCAAATTTAAATTTTTCATTAACTTTAAATGGATATTAATTAGCATTTCCAGAAAGATCATTAAAAAACGATTCAAAATATATATACATACGTCATAGAACAAAATAATATATTTTATAATCGCCATTTTCAAAATTTAAAAAAAAAATATATCATGGTCACGTGACTATTACAGCCTACAGTTAAACAGGAAATATCCAATAATATTCAGCTATAAAAACTTAATCTTATTACTTAAGTCTTGATATAATTTTATCCTTACAAAGAATGGCATAATCCTTAAAAAAAATCGAACAAAACTTGCAGTTCGTAGAAAAAAAAGCTTCGGATATTATTGGATATTTTTTTTTTAATATCATTACATTCAGACGCAGCTGAGAAAAATAAATTGGATCAGAATTTTGATTAAATATAGAAGAATCAGACTGATTTCAACGACTACAGACAGTTTAAAGTGATCGTGTCACTATTAATAATTGAAAAAGGGCCTTGGAAAAGTGTGGGTAATAAATAAGCTCTACGTCGTTTTACGATATAGTATGCGAACTAGCACAAAATCCTAATCTTTCTATAAATTCCATTTCGTAATAAATCTGTGACAGGGTCACTTTAACGAAAATAAAATTAAAACAAGTTTTGAACAGGATGAGAAGGAAAAGTGAATTAAATTCTAACCAGGAAATGAAACAAATAGAAAAACGCGTCGTTATTTAGTGGTCTAGACTGTTTTTGAATGAAGAGATTCGCGGTGAAGAAAAAACATTACGAGTCAATATCTGTTTTCAGTAGGTACAAAGGCACGCTCAGGGTTATTCTAAATTTATTATTGCTTCAGATATAGAGAGTAAAGTTACTTCATTCGTATTGAAAATTGAATCTAGATTCAATTGATTCGGAGAAAGTTTTTCCATCGAAATAAATTTTGTGTTTACAAAACAAAAGTTATTTCGCGAGTCGACGAAGGAAGATTTTCAATTTATACGCTTTTAAAGCTTATTTATTGATCAACATTTACTATTGGAGAACTCGTATAGTATTAAATAAGGCTGTCAAATGGAAATTGATCGAATTTTCAGGAAGATCGTCAAAAATCGATTCAAAATTACAAATATATTTCATAATCACCATTTTCTAAATTTTTAAAATTAAAATTTCCCCGCGATACTACGTCATCACTATGGTCACGTGATTTCGCTATTGTACCCTAGAATCTACAGTTGATTCTCACGCGTTCTGTCACGTGATAAGGTCTTTTTCGTAAAACTACTTGAACCAGAAAAACCTACGAAAAAAATCGTTCCAAAAATATTGACATTTTCATTTTACTAGTTTTCGTCTTTTCCAACTACAGCAACTACTTTGCAACGAATAAAATATCTACACCCCATTCTAGGGAGGAAGGTGTAGCTAAAAATTCTGAAACAATTTCGAAAATACTAGCCATAGAAATCTTATAGGAGCTCCATATATATTATATCAAAAATGTCTTTGCGAACAAAGACCCAGAAGGACATGTTATGGCCTTGAATGTCTGAAGTGACAGATATTTAATTTTCTTTTAAAACATTAAATTTAAATACAATTAAATTTTCTTTTAAAACATGAAATTTAAATACAATTAGATTTTCTTTTAAAACGAAATTTAAATATAATCACAATCTGGCACGATTTAGAGTTTCAAATTTCAATACAACTGATTTTATTCACTCGGAAATATTTAAGAAAAACATAACAGACGATTTTCTCCCATTGACGCTTAACATTAAATTTCGCTTGATTATTTTTCAGGGAAAACGTGTATTGAACTGTTATTTTTCAGTATAACGTGAGTCCACTTTATGTTTTCTTAGTTTAACCCGAATTTCCACGACTCGCAATTGAACGGATCGTTAAAAATACTCCCGGTTTATTGGAATGGGTATATGATAAAGGGAAATGTGTTTTTGAAGCCCGTTTAAAGTCACCTTCTTTTCTAACTTAGCAGACGACGCAAACCATAACAATTTGTACTTTCAAAGCTATATTGCGCGCGCGAGGGAAGAGAATTTCAAAGCGACGAATTTTAGAGCGGATAAGGTTTTTAAATAAATTGTAATACTTTCATTTTTCTTTTCATTAAAACCGTACAATTAAAATGATGATTTCCATAAGGGACCACTAATTAGTTATTAGGAGTTATAAAAAAAACATTATCCATGGATTAGGTTTGTTCGTTTGCAATCCAAATTAAAAATTAAAATATGGGGAATTTTTATTCCCTTTAAATTCCTTGTATAAGCATCCGTAAGCTAACATGAACGAATTGCCTCGACTAAAGTCGAGGAGTTGTAATAAAACATTATCCATGGATTAGGTTTGTTCGTTTGCAACCTAGATTAAAAATTAAAATATGGGGAATTTTTTTCCCTTTAAATTCCTTGATAAGCATTCATAAGCTAACATGAACGAATTGCCTCGACTAAAGTCGAAGAGTTATAATAAAGCATTATCCATAGAAAACATTATCCAATTAAGGTATGAGATCAGATCATAGAACTTTGAGTCTAGCCTAAAGCCAAAGCTAAATTAAGTATATTTTTCTATCGAACGAAAAGTTTCCTTTTGTTTGACACGTAATCCCTGAAAAATAATCAAGCGAAATTTAATGTTAAGCGTCAATGGGAGAAAATCGTCTGTTATGTTTTTCTTAAATATTTCCGAGTGAATAAAATCAGTTGTATTGAAATTTGAAACTCTAAATCGTGCCAGATTGTGATTATATTTAAATTTCGTTTTAAAAGAAAATCTAATTGTATTTAAATTTCATGTTTTAAAAGAAAATTTAATTGTATTTAAATTTAATGTTTTAAAAGAAAATTAAATATCTGTCACTTCAGACATTCAAGGCCATAACATGTCCTTCTGGGTCTTTGTTCGCAAAGACATTTTTGATATAATATCTGTCACTTCAGACATTCAAGGCCATAACATGTCCTTCTGGGTCTTTGTTCGCAAAGACATTTTTGATATAATATCTGTCACTTCAGTCTAACACGAAAGTGTTAACTTCTATATTAAAAGACTAGCCCTTTAAAAAGTGATTCAGTCAAATCTCTACATTTTTACCATTGCCCTTTAAACCCAATTAAAATTAATTTTTTCATAATTTTAAATGTTAATAGCTGCGGCAGCCGCACTTGATTCAGTCAAATCTCTACATTTTTACCATTGCCCTTTAATCCCAATTAAAACTAATTTTTTCATTATTTTTGATGTTAATAGCTGGGGCAGCCGCACTTGATTCAGTCAAATCTCTACATTTTTACCATTGCCCTTTAATTCCAATTAAAATAAGTTTTTACATTATTTTTGATGTTAATAGCTGCGGCAGCCGCACTTGATTCAGTCAAATCTCTACATTTTAACATTGCCCTTTAATCCCAATTAAAATTAATTTTTTCATTATTTTTGATGTTAATAGCTGGGGCAGCCGCACTTGATTCAGTCAAATCTCTACATTTTTACCATTGCCCTTTAATCCCAATTAAAATTAACTTTTTCATAATTTTTGATGTTAATAGCTGGGGCAACCTCACTTGATTCAGTCAGATCTCTAAATTTTTACCATTGCCCTTTAAACCCAATTAAAATTAATTTTTTCACAATTTTTGATGTTAACAGCTGCGGCAGCCGCACTTGATTCAGCCAGATCTCTACATTTTTACCATTGCCCTTTAAACCCAATTAAAATTATTTTTTTCACAATTTTTGATGTTAACAGCTGGGGCAGCCGCACTTGATTCAGTCAGATCTCTACATTTTTACCATTGCCCTTTAAACCCAATTAAAATTAATTATTTCACAATTTTTGATGTTAATAGCTGGGGCAGCCTCACCTGATTCAGTCAAATTTCAACATTTTTACCAGTGCCATTTAATCCCAATTAAAATTTATTTTTTCATTATTTTTGATGTTAATAGCTGGGGCAGCCTCACTTGATTCAGTCAAACCTCTACATTTTTACCAGTGCCCTTTAATCCCAATTAAAATTAATTTTTTCATTATTTTTGATGTTAATAGCTAGGGCAGCCGCACTTGATTCAGTCAAATCTCTACATTTTTACCATTGCCCTTTAATCCCAATTAAAACTAATTTTTTCATTATTTTTGATGTTAATAGCTGGGGCAGCCGCACTTGATTCAGTCAAATCTCTACATTTTTACCATTGCCCTTTAATTCCAATTAAAATAAGTTTTTACATTATTTTTGATGTTAATAGCTGCGGCAGCCGCACTTGATTCAGTCAAATCTCTACATTTTAACATTGCCCTTTAATCCCAATTAAAATTAATTTTTTCATTATTTTTGATGTTAATAGCTGGGGCAGCCGCACTTGATTCAGTCAAATCTATACATTTTTACCATTGCCCTTTAATCCCAATTAAAATTAATTTTTTCATTATTTTTTATGTTAATAGCTGGGGCAGCCGCACTTGATTCAGTCAAATCTCTACATTTTTACCATTGCCCTTTAATCCCAATTAAAATTAATTTTTTCATTATTTTTGATGTTAATAGCTGCGGCAGCCGCACTTGATTCAGTCAAATCTCTACATTTTTACCATTGCCCTTTAATTCCAATTAAAAAAAATTTTTACATTATTTTTGATGTTAATAGCTGGGGGAGCCGCACTTGATTCAGTCAAATCTCTACATTTTAACATTGCCCTTTAATCCCAATTAAAATTAATTTTTACATTATTTTTTATGTTAATAGCTGGGGCAGCTGCACTTGATTCAGTCAAATCTCTACATTTTTACCAGTGCCCTTTAATCCCAATTAAAATTAATTTTTACATTATTTTTGATGTTAATAGCTGGGGCAGCCGCACTTGATTCAGTCAAATCTCTACATTTTTACCATTGCCCTTTAATCCCAATTAAAATTAATTTTTACATTATTTTTGATGTTAATAGCTGGGGCAGCCGCACTTGATTCAGTCAAATCTCTACATTTTTACCATTGCCCTTTAATCCCAATTAAAATTAATTTTTTCATTATTTTTGATGTTAATAGCTGGGGGAGCCGCACTTGATTCAGTCAAATCCCTACATTTTAACATTGCCCTTTAATCCCAATTAAGATTAATTTTTTCATAATTTTTGATGGTAATACCTCCGGCAGCCGCACTTGATTCAGTCAAATCTCTACATTTTTACCATTGCCCTTTAATCCCAATTAAAATTAATTTTTACATTATTTTTGATGTTAATAGCTGGGGCAGCCGCACTTGATTCAGTCAAATCTCTACATTTTTACCATTGCCCTTTAATCCCAATTAAAATTAATTTTTACATTATTTTTGATGTTAATAGCTGGGGCAGCCGCACTTGATTCAGTCAAATCTCTACATTTTTACCATTGCCCTTTAATCCCAATTAAAATTAACTTTTTCATAATTTTTGATGTTAATAGCTGGGGCAACCTCACTTGATTCAGTCAGATCTCTAAATTTTTACCATTGCCCTTTAAACCCAATTAAAATTAATTTTTTCACAATTTTTGATGTTAACAGCTGCGGCAGCCGCACTTGATTCAGCCAGATCTCTACATTTTTACCATTGCCCTTTAAACCCAATTAAAATTATTTTTTTCACAATTTTTGATGTTAACAGCTGGGGCAGCCGCACTTGATTCAGTCAGATCTCTACATTTTTACCATTGCCCTTTAAACCCAATTAAAATTAATTATTTCACAATTTTTGATGTTAATAGCTGGGGCAGCCTCACCTGATTCAGTCAAATTTCAACATTTTTACCAGTGCCATTTAATCCCAATTAAAATTATTTTTTCATTATTTTTGATGTTAATAGCTGGGGCAGCCTCACTTGATTCAGTCAAACCTCTACATTTTTACCAGTGCCCTTTAATCCCAATTAAAATTAATTTTTTCATTATTTTTGATGTTAATAGCTAGGGCAGCCGCACTTGATTCAGTCAAATCTCTACATTTTTACCATTGCCCTTTAATCCCAATTAAAATTATTTTTTTTCATTATTTTTGATGTTAATAGCTGCGGCAGCCGCACTTGATTCAGTCAAATCTCTACATTTTTACCATTGCCCTTTAATCCCAATTAAAATTAATTTTTACATTATTTTTGAAGATAATAGCTGGGGCAGCCGCACTTGATTCAGTCAAATCTCTACATTTTTACCATTGCCCTTTAATTCCAATTAAAAAAATTGTTTACATTATTTTTGATGTTAATAGCTGGGGGAGCCGCACTTGATTCAGTCAAATCTCTACATTTTAACATTGCCCTTTAATTCCAATTAAAATAAGTTTTTACATTATTTTTGATGTTAATAGCTGCGGCAGCCGCACTTGATTCAGTCAAATCTCTACATTTTAACATTGCCCTTTAATCCCAATTAAAATTAATTTTTTCATTATTTTTGATGTTAATAGCTGGGGCAGCCGCACTTGATTCAGTCAAATCTCTACATTTTTACCATTGCCCTTTAATCCCAATTAAAATTAACTTTTTCATAATTTTTGATGTTAATAGCTGGGGCAACCTCACTTGATTCAGTCAGATCTCTAAATTTTTACCATTGCCCTTTAAACCCAATTAAAATTAATTTTTTCACAATTTTTGATGTTAACAGCTGCGGCAGCCGCACTTGATTCAGCCAGATCTCTACATTTTTACCATTGCCCTTTAAACCCAATTAAAATTATTTTTTTCACAATTTTTGATGTTAACAGCTGGGGCAGCCGCACTTGATTCAGTCAGATCTCTACATTTTTACCATTGCCCTTTAAACCCAATTAAAATTAATTATTTCACAATTTTTGATGTTAATAGCTGGGGCAGCCTCACCTGATTCAGTCAAATTTCAACATTTTTACCAGTGCCATTTAATCCCAATTAAAATTTATTTTTTCATTATTTTTGATGTTAATAGCTGGGGCAGCCTCACTTGATTCAGTCAAACCTCTACATTTTTACCAGTGCCCTTTAATCCCAATTAAAATTAATTTTTTCATTATTTTTGATGTTAATAGCTAGGGCAGCCGCACTTGATTCAGTCAAATCTCTACATTTTTACCATTGCCCTTTAATCCCAATTAAAACTAATTTTTTCATTATTTTTGATGTTAATAGCTGGGGCAGCCGCACTTGATTCAGTCAAATCTCTACATTTTTACCATTGCCCTTTAATTCCAATTAAAATAAGTTTTTACATTATTTTTGATGTTAATAGCTGCGGCAGCCGCACTTGATTCAGTCAAATCTCTACATTTTAACATTGCCCTTTAATCCCAATTAAAATTAATTTTTTCATTATTTTTGATGTTAATAGCTGGGGCAGCCGCACTTGATTCAGTCAAATCTATACATTTTTACCATTGCCCTTTAATCCCAATTAAAATTAATTTTTTCATTATTTTTTATGTTAATAGCTGGGGCAGCCGCACTTGATTCAGTCAAATCTCTACATTTTTACCATTGCCCTTTAATCCCAATTAAAATTAATTTTTTCATTATTTTTGATGTTAATAGCTGCGGCAGCCGCACTTGATTCAGTCAAATCTCTACATTTTTACCATTGCCCTTTAATTCCAATTAAAAAAAATTTTTACATTATTTTTGATGTTAATAGCTGGGGGAGCCGCACTTGATTCAGTCAAATCTCTACATTTTAACATTGCCCTTTAATCCCAATTAAAATTAATTTTTACATTATTTTTTATGTTAATAGCTGGGGCAGCTGCACTTGATTCAGTCAAATCTCTACATTTTTACCAGTGCCCTTTAATCCCAATTAAAATTAATTTTTACATTATTTTTGATGTTAATAGCTGGGGCAGCCGCACTTGATTCAGTCAAATCTCTACATTTTTACCATTGCCCTTTAATCCCAATTAAAATTAATTTTTACATTATTTTTGATGTTAATAGCTGGGGCAGCCGCACTTGATTCAGTCAAATCTCTACATTTTTACCATTGCCCTTTAATCCCAATTAAAATTAATTTTTTCATTATTTTTGATGTTAATAGCTGGGGGAGCCGCACTTGATTCAGTCAAATCCCTACATTTTAACATTGCCCTTTAATCCCAATTAAGATTAATTTTTTCATAATTTTTGATGGTAATACCTCCGGCAGCCGCACTTGATTCAGTCAAATCTCTACATTTTTACCATTGCCCTTTAATCCCAATTAAAATTAATTTTTACATTATTTTTGATGTTAATAGCTGGGGCAGCCGCACTTGATTCAGTCAAATCTCTACATTTTTACCATTGCCCTTTAATCCCAATTAAAATTAATTTTTACATTATTTTTGATGTTAATAGCTGGGGCAGCCGCACTTGATTCAGTCAAATCTCTACATTTTTACCATTGCCCTTTAATCCCAATTAAAATTAACTTTTTCATAATTTTTGATGTTAATAGCTGGGGCAACCTCACTTGATTCAGTCAGATCTCTAAATTTTTACCATTGCCCTTTAAACCCAATTAAAATTAATTTTTTCACAATTTTTGATGTTAACAGCTGCGGCAGCCGCACTTGATTCAGCCAGATCTCTACATTTTTACCATTGCCCTTTAAACCCAATTAAAATTATTTTTTTCACAATTTTTGATGTTAACAGCTGGGGCAGCCGCACTTGATTCAGTCAGATCTCTACATTTTTACCATTGCCCTTTAAACCCAATTAAAATTAATTATTTCACAATTTTTGATGTTAATAGCTGGGGCAGCCTCACCTGATTCAGTCAAATTTCAACATTTTTACCAGTGCCATTTAATCCCAATTAAAATTATTTTTTCATTATTTTTGATGTTAATAGCTGGGGCAGCCTCACTTGATTCAGTCAAACCTCTACATTTTTACCAGTGCCCTTTAATCCCAATTAAAATTAATTTTTTCATTATTTTTGATGTTAATAGCTAGGGCAGCCGCACTTGATTCAGTCAAATCTCTACATTTTTACCATTGCCCTTTAATCCCAATTAAAATTATTTTTTTTCATTATTTTTGATGTTAATAGCTGCGGCAGCCGCACTTGATTCAGTCAAATCTCTACATTTTTACCATTGCCCTTTAATCCCAATTAAAATTAATTTTTACATTATTTTTGAAGATAATAGCTGGGGCAGCCGCACTTGATTCAGTCAAATCTCTACATTTTTACCATTGCCCTTTAATTCCAATTAAAAAAATTGTTTACATTATTTTTGATGTTAATAGCTGGGGGAGCCGCACTTGATTCAGTCAAATCTCTACATTTTAACATTGCCCTTTAATCCCAATTAAAATTAATTTTTACATTATTTTTGATGTTAATAGCTGGGGGAGCCGCACTAGATTCAGTAAAATCTCTACATTTTTACCAGTGCCCTTTAATCCCAATTAAAATTAATTTTTTCATAATTTTTGATGTTAATAGCTGCGGCAGCCGCACTTGATTCCAGTCAAATCTCTACATTTTTACCAGTGCCCTTTAATCCCAATTAAAATTAATTTTTTCATAATTTTTTATGTTAATACCTCCGACAGCCGCAGCGAAATCATTATATTTTCCCCATTGCCCTTTAAACCAAATTTAAATTAAATTTTTCATCAATTTTGATGTTAATACCTCCGACAGCCGCAGTGAAATCTTTATATTTTCCCCATTGCCCTTTAAACCAAATTTAAATTAATTATTTCAGCAATTTTGATGTTAATACCTCCGACAGCCGCAGCGAAATCTTTATATTTTCCCCATTGCCCTTTAAACCAAATTCCAATTAATTTTTTCATTATTTTTGATGTTAATACCTTCCTTATTGCCGTTCGGAATGGCAAGTCGTTCGGAATTTCACTCATTTTTAAACAGGAGAGTACTTTTAAGGCGGAGAAATTGAAAATTAATGTTATTCTATGAGATTTAGATTTTTTGCAAGAGACTTACCTTTCAGATTTATTTTCTAATGCTTCCAAATATTTTACAGGCTTTATTTTAAGACTAATTTCATAATTTTATACCGATTAGTTTGGTCACAGTCTATAAACGGCAAAAATATGAAGAAGGAGAAATTAAGTCATTAGAGTTCAATACCCATAGCCTCCAAATCAAGCGCGCGCGCTCGTGCTCGTGATTTTAAAAAGCCATATAAAACCTAAGCCTAATTTGTCAAATTAGGCTTAGGTTTTTGGCGAATCTATTTCTCCGCCTTACTTTTTCCTCCGTTTTCATGAATAGACTGTGGGCCAACTAATCGGTGTAAAATTATGAAATTAGTCTTAAAATGAAGCTCGAAACTTAATTCATACCACACGGAAAATCCAAGTTTGAAAAATATCCGGAAGTATTAGAAAATAAATCTGAAAGGTAAGCCACTTTCAAAAAACCAAATCCCATAGAGTAACATTACGAATTTGGCCATGCGCGAAACCAGCTAAGTACCAAAAAAAGGGTCAACTTCAGAATTAATTTTAAAATACTTAGACTTAATATTTTTAAATGAAACTTGAAAAGTTCAACATTCGAACCTTGCTCTACCACTTAAAATTGATTTTAACCGTAACAAATAATTCCTCTTTTAGTTCTGCGATGCAAGGGACATGTCCTCGAAAGAGTCGATTTTAATGTTATTTCAATGGGGAAATGGAGCGTTCTGATTGGCTAAAGGTCCATTTTTTTAAGGAAATCAAAATAACATTACAGATGATGATGGGCCCAATACATAGAACCCTACCGGGTTCTAAGAATAAGTTATATATAGAAAATCCATTGTTACTAAGAGACCACACTTTGCATGGACGAATTGTACTAAAGCGTGATTCATCCCCAACGATGTCATTAAAAATTAATCCTAGTGAAAATAGCGTTAGATTCGCCTATTTCTCTAAATTGGTATTTTTTAATACTCAATAAGTTGCTAAGCCTTGGCTATTTTCTAAGGCAATCGCAAACGATTCAAGTTATTACTTCTATATAGTCCTGGTCGATTTGCCGGAAATGGGCCCTTGTCTCATAGCCGCGCCGCCATCTTTTTGTAGTAACAGGCTGCCAGACTATTTATAATTTTATTTTCCACAAACCAAATTCAAGTTGTTAGTCCAACGCTTCCTATATGATAAAGTATAGGAGGCGTTGGTTAGTCTGTAGCTATTTTCACACTACAAAAAGATGGCGGACGATCACGTGACAAAAAGTTTTCCCCGCCAAAATTTTCGCGAGGTTCTCTAGACTTCCGGTTTTGGAAATCGACCAGGACTATTTTGAAAAAATGATCTCTAAAATTGACCAACAAATTTGACCACGTCTCTAACGCGAACGCAGCTTCAGTTAGAGACAATTTGTCGTTAAAGGGATTATCTCAAACAGGATTATCGTAACTGAACTGAATTGATCTTCCCAGAGGGATAATTAAAATATGTAAGACTAATTACACGCTCCTCGAGTAAGCGAACTTGACAAGAAGGTTGGGATAAATAAATGTGGATATTTAATTATTTGAAGATTAAACTTTAGGTTAATCCCATGGCTATTCTTAATACTCTACAGTACAATTCGTCCATGGTAAACCGTAGAGGCTTGATGAATCTTTATTTAGGGAAGCGTAAAAAATAAAATTAAGTAATTTTAGAACGCGTAATGATTGATTCTAAAACCGTAAATGGATTTAATTTGTTTTAATATTTTGCTAGTGATTATCAAAGATATCTAAGCCTAATTTTTGCCTACTGGAAATGATTACTAATTGGTTAATTGTCTTTTTCACCTTCCTTTTAACCTTTAGAACGATATAGGATAGCGCACCCTATTCTAATAATAGCCACCTCGAAACAATAGCGAAATCCCTATCACAATGACTCAAGCGGAGATTTCAGTGACTATATTTAGTCAAATCCATCTCGAGATAACAGCGAGTACGAAGCTAGGCTTCTTTTAGATATAAATCGAGAAATTATACGGGCATAGTATCGTGCCTAGTGCCAGCTAAAGGTGGAAATAGTTATACAAGATTGCGCGAGTTCAATCTCGAATTAAAGGTGGAATGAAACGTTGAGATTATAATTAATATATATTTAAAAAAAAATTATAGACTTTGATATTATACATATTTCTGTATGCATTTTCATGTTCTATCTTTTCTGACCCTTTAAAAATAAATAATTTTACCAGAAGCCGATGAAACCCTCCTTTGAAGTCTACTACTCTAATGTTCCATATAGCGCTTCTCTCTGTATGGGTAAAATTCCCAATTTTACGAGATCGGAGGGGTCCTACTTCATACCCCCCTGTCTATGGAAATTGGAAATTCTCTCTCTCCACAAACGACGACGTTTTTTTGACGAACTCCAAGGCTGCTAGAGATATTCGCTCGACGAACTCCCGCTCCGAAAATATCTACCGTTAGGAGGCGTACGAATCGCGCTTTTTGAAACTAACCCATACAGAGAGGGGTAGACAAGACCCGGGAGTAATAGACTTCAAAGGAGGGTTTCATCGGCTTCTGATTATACAAATATGGTCAACCAATCCATAGTGATTTCCTGGAAATTAACCAAAAAATGATTTCCCTAACCTTTTGAAAAGGATTCATTATTCAAATACCCCGACTTTCCAGGGGTATTTCTATTACACGAAACCAGTTTCGGAATAGTTTTATTTGAATTTTTAATTTCACTCTCCCTTTACGATATTTCAATCTAAGATATAGCAACGGACACTGAAATTTCCGAGTGAATTGATATTATTGTAGGCCTAACCAACTCTCTAATCAAGACACTCTATACTGAAACCAAAGATATATGAATCGGGGTACAATTTCAAGTGGAATCGAATGCAAGTACAATGCTTATACAGACCTCTCTTTATCATTATTGTATAATTACTTAGTAGTAAGAGAAAACCGAAAGCTTTTGCGCATGCTCGGGACTTGAACTGATTCAAGTCTTGCACCCTAACTACATTACGACGCGTGATCGTTGTTAGGCCTTGGCAAATTAGGTCATTTTAAATGTATACAAGCTATATGGTATATGGTATAGAGAACGGTAATTATCTTTGGTCCGTTTACCAAATGTATGAGGGTTTGTTTTAATTGTAATTCGGGTTAATTAGGGGTTTAGGAAAACTTGGAAACTAACTTATATAACGGGAGAAGAATATGCTAATTTTGAATTATATTTTTGTGTACGTTCGCTGTACCTAATTATGGCTCCAAGTTCAAGGGATTATATAATATATCTCGGTTAAAATTAAGTTTAAATTGTAAAGATTAAAAATAAAAATGGATTGTAATAATTATACGCGTTGATATAATTATTAATCAATATCAAAAATATTTTACAGAAAAATTTCTTTAAAACTACAAGAATTGAAGCAATAAATGGAATAATTGTTTAACAAGTGACTTGTTTATCAATTCCTTGTCGTTTAAATAACCCTAATAAACCAGTAAATTAGAAATAAATATAAACCTTACCCTGAAAATAGGCTTAGCTGGATTCATGTAAATCCTGAATTGAAGGATCAGCTACCAATCGAAAATTATTGGAAGCCTTATCGACGAGCCTCTGACCAATCAATGATAAGAAATTCAGTATCTCCATGAATTCAGCTAAGCCTATTTCCGGTTAAATTTGAAATTTATTTCTACGCAACTCCTGTTTCTACGCAACTCTTATTTATTATTAACAGAAGCCGATGAAACCCTCCTTTGAAGTCTATTACTCCCGGGTCTTGTCTACCCCTCTCTGTATGGGTTATTCTCAAAAGGCGCGATTCGTACGCCTCCTAACGGTAGATGTTTTCGGAGCGGGAGTTCGTCGAGCGAATATCTCTAGCAGCCTCGGAGTTCGTCAAAAAAACGTCGTCGTTTGTGGAGAGAGAGAATTTCCAATTTTCCGTAGACAGGGGGGATGAAGTAGGACCCCTTCTAACTCGTAAAATTGTGAATTTTACCCATACAGAGAGGAGCGCTATATGGAACATTGGAGTAGTACACTTCAAAGGAGGGTTTCATCGGCTTCTGTTATTAAGTATTCTAATGGTGTCTTTAGCTTCTAATTTTATCCACTTCTGATACCATTAAATTTAAATTACGTTATATAGTCCATATCTGATCTATCCAACTAAAAGAAAGATGTCAACTACGTAAAAAAAAATAAAGTTTTCGCGTGCATATGCAAGCCTGGGAATTTCGTAATGGAAACTGGAGGTCTGGCGTGACGCCAAATGGAATCTTAGTTAATAGACCCATTCGAGGGAAAACAATATTTTTGCAATCTTTTCGCAGCCTCATCTAAGACTAAAGCGAATGTATTTGCTTATTAAAATAAATATTTTAAGCCTTTTTCTTAATTCAAGTAAAACGGAAAACAAACATTTTCTTTCACTTCACAGATGAATTGTTTCCGGTGACGTAATCGTTATTTATTCATCCTTGTTGACACAGATGGGTTAAAATAATTGACTAAATAAACTGAATATGAATCAGCTTCAAGTCTTCTGCGTAAATAATGAAAATCATGAAGTTTTTATCATATCTTGCGGATAATATACGATTAAAGGGAGAATTAAAGGCCAAAACAACCTATTTTTAATCGATTAAGAATGCTAAAATAATGAGAAAAACAATAATATAACTCGCCAAAAATATTTCCTTATTTTATAATCAATTTCCAAAGTTTCGATGCTAAGCCTTGGCTGCCTAGCTCGGCGAACTAGGCTAGCACGACCCGTATTTTTTTTGTAATATTCGCGGCTGTTCTTGTCGCCAATCACGAGCGAGTAGGCGTATTTTAAAAATACGCGTACTCGCTCGTGATTGGCGACTAGATCAGACGGGAATATTAAATATAATACGGCTCGTACTCGCCTAGTTCGCCGAGCTAGGCAGCCAAGGCTTAGCATCCGCAAGTTTCGGAACTTTGAAAATTGATTATAAAATAACGGAATATTTTTGGTGAGTTATATTATTTTTTTTTCTCATTATTTTAGCATTCTTAATAGATTAAAAATAGCTTGTTTTGGCCTTTCATTCTCCCTTTAATTAATCACTTATCACTTTAGGATTTTCCCAAAAATGGATTATATTTCTATAGCCTTCAAAAAAGCAAATAATTTTAGTATATATACCATAATAATACATTAACAAGTAGTCTAGTCGAAATTCATCTCGTATAGGGATTTATTACACGAGGAAATAATTCATAAAAAAAAATATCAAATAAAAATTACTAACCCTAATGGAAAATATCGTACCAAACACTGAACATAGAACATAATATACTTTCATGATCAATAACAGTTATGAAAACTATTTTTAATACCTATAAGGTTTAACATTGTGTATTAATCCGCGTTGTAATTATTTAATTGTGTAATCTACACTTGAATAGTGGCTACGAAAAAAATCCTAGAAAACCACTGAAACAGTTCGTTTCAAATCAAATAAGCAACACAATCTAAACTAAATAACTAAGGCTTACAAACTACACTTTTAACTACATTTTAGAACTGAATTCTTTAAATGAAATGAACTGAAATAATATTAAAAAAAAAAATCTAGAAAACAACGTTAAACGTAAAATATTACCTAAAAATTAATTAGGCCTAGAAGGCAGCGCTTGAAAACTCTCTCTAGCTCGCTCTTTGTCTAATGTAGTGTTTTAATAGACCTTATCGTTGGAAGTACTAAGCTATTTCACTCTAAACCTTACACTAAACTAAAATTAACTAAAAATTCAACACTAGCAAAGGCATGAAATGAGTGCGTTTCAATAATGGTCTTTAGCTATTACTCGAGAGTTTCCAGAATAGCGAAAATAAAATGAAATAAGGAAAAATATTCGCTTTATTTGATAAATTTGAGCTAATGCGTACGAAGCTATAAGATGAAGGGTTTTTTTTTTAAAAAAACACCTTTTTATTTCTTATTATTTTTTTGATAAAATTTCAGAACGAAATGCGTACTTTTTCGCTATTAGTTTTCAAAGATAGTGGAATTAGTTAATGATCATTTATATTAAATGTAATTAAACAATATATATATGGAATTAAAGTAGTTAACTATTCCTGAATTGGTTCATTCATGTAGATAATCAGTTTGAGATTGAAAGTAGGTGTAAAGTTGGGATTATAAATTGACAATGAGATTTATCTGGGCTAAAATATATACTTATAGGGTTGTACGTACTCTAATCTTAGCCTGATACGAAAAAGTTTTTTTTTCCTAATCTTATCGTTATTGTTTCGTTGCCATTGTTCGAAAATAAAGGGTGTTTTTTTTAATTCCCTCTGCATTCTTGAATTTTTACCTCCCCGAGTGAACTTGTTCACGGGGAGGTTTTACGTTCGTCGTGTCTGTGTGTCTGTGTGTCTGTGTGTCTGTGTGTCTGTGTGTCTGTGTGTCTGTGTGTCTGTCACTTCCGGTGTAAGCGGATATCCTGTGTAACCGGATATCACGTGACCTAGCACGTAGAGCAAAAATCTTGGGACTCAAGACGTAAACATGCCATCTTATCGTTCAATTCCGTTCAACGGGAATTCCTATAATCAGGTGTCGTGCGATTTTATGCAACCGTGGACGTCTCCCATTGCATATTATCGCCTTCCACCATCCACATCAAACCTCGATGCTGGACAGTTGAAGGCGATTATACACAATGGGACGTCTCCCACTGTTATAATCACCTCTGACCATCCAAACGCACCAAGGTCCAACCTTTAGTTTCCGATCTCAGCGGGCCATATTAGCGAGGCGTCCCTCAACTAATATGGTCCACATCAACCATCAACTCGCCCCCTCTACGGGTCAGATTTGCGTTCGTAGCTACACTGAGCGCCTGGTGTAATAACTACCTCCAGACATTGAACAGGGGGTGGGTTCCCCTTTCTTCACAGCTTTAAGTTACAGATACCTAATAATGTTTTTCGATCGCCTTATATACCACTTTTTTTACACTAACGCGTTGTAGCCTTATGGCGTGGTATCTTTCAGTGAATTGAAACGAAATGTTCATTTAAACTATAATTAAAATTTCTTAAATTACTTAACTTAGTCTAATTAATAATTTCGCTGAAAATTAAATTAAAATTAAATGATATTTTAGAAGATATTTAAGAAATTGTCTAAGAATTTTGTGAAATTTGTGTGTTCAATACCAGCTCGAGTTGGCAGCACGCGTTAAGCTATTTTCCATGTACCATTTAGTCCAAAAACATAGGTATAAAGGTATTGTAGGCTTAGGCTTGCTGCAAACTCAGAGTGGATTGGAAAACTAATACAGTTCAACTTCTACGCATATGGAAGTAGTCTTGTTTTTTATCTATTTTAATTGATTGATTTAATTTTTTAGCTTAGCCTCAGTTATTAAAATGTGTAGGTGTTATTTTTTATTTTGTTTATCGCATATATAAAGGCGTGAAATACTATTTCGGCCGTCAGAGAAAAAGCTGGGATCGAAGAGCTGGTTACCTTTTCACTCGCCGTACCAATTCACTAGTGTGATGGTAATTCGACAGCGGTTCTTAGCTGCTTCGACTGGCGTTTCTCTCCGTGGAGTGATACCTCCTTTACCTCGGTGTCGAGGAGAGCTAATACACGTGTGTTTGGGCTTCGTACTTGTACTTAACCTTAAGGCCTGCGTAAAAGCCTCATATAATGTAAGGTCTTATGGGTGATTTGCACCTGACTTTTGGAGCGAATGTACCCGTATATCTAACTTAAACTTATCCATTACCTACTTTGATTTTCATGTACTTGAGTTCCGTGACTGGAATGTGCTTTAAACCCAATCTTTAATAATTCGCCATTGAATAACAAACCAACTATTACCACGTAGGATAGGAGACATGATAATTGAGGTCTACATGTTGAATAACCTGCCACAAACTTGTATTTAATAGAATAACCGGCCGAGTACAGGGACTGGAAGTCTGCAACAGACCTATAGTCCGATATTGGCTACGATTGACTTCATTTACTGATAATCATGTGATTTAAATCTAAGATCGACGACTATAATAACGATAGTCAAATAAATTTGGTCTTCGACCTATTAATCAGTTTAGGTCCTTGATTTGGAACAGCGAATTGGTTTAGGCCTACCGGGATAATGTTAAAAATATTTGCCAATAAAAGTTCATATCCTTTCGCCGATTTAAAGATAATGAAGAAAATATTTGTCAATAAAAATTTTAATTAGAGGAATAGCTGCCACGATCGCTGGAAAAGAACTCGCGCATTCTGGGTGGAAGCCAGATGTCCTTTACCCTAGACCATATCGGACGACGGACTAGCTTATTACACGAAGATAATAAAGAAAATATTTGTCAATATAATTTTAAAAATTTAAATTCCTACGCCGATACCAGGAATCGAACCCAAGCATTATGGGTGTAAGCCAGATATCCTTGCCTCTAGACCAAATCGGATGTGATTACTACTCTAAGATAATGAAGAAAATATTTGTCAATACAAATTTAAAAATATTAAATCCCTTCGGGAATCGAACCCGGGCGTTTCGGGTGTAAGACCGATATCCTTGCCCCTAGACTATATTACCTGTGCCTACTACTCGTAGATAATTAAGAAAATATTTTTTAGTAAAAATTTTAATTAGAGGAATAGCTGGACCAATACCGGGAATCGAACCCGCGCATTCTGGGTGGAAGCCAGATGTCTTTTACCCTAGACCATATCGGACCTGATTATAAGCCGAAGATAATGAAGAAATATTGATTAATAAGATAGACGAGTCACGACACGGTAATTGAGTTGAATAAGCGGCCACAAACTTTTGGTCTGCAACTAGAATAACCGGCCGAGTACATGTACTAACAATAATTGAAGACCAATATTGGCTACCATTTAATGATCAAGGGACTTAGAGCCCCAATTTGAGTTTTTATCAATCAATTATTTAAGATAGACTCCTATAAGAAGAAAATCACCCAGGGGTTTCTAGCCTTGAAACGATGGATTTGCAGTTTAAGGCGGAGGTGGATGCACTCAGACACATTTTTCGCGCGTTTCAAATTCGTGCGCGAGCTTGAAACAGGCGAATAGTACTTCAATGACCGCACGAGCTTGAAACGCTCGAAAAATGTGTCTGTGTGCAGTCGGCTTAACAATTAGCACACGAATTAGAGAGATTGGGGATCGACAATGTTTGCAATTTGTTCATACATGAATTTAATGTTAATCCCAATTAAGTATAATAGAACCAGGCTTTTAATGCCTACTGTCGTGTATTTCCGGTAACATTTTAGCTAGTGTGGAGTCACGTAAAATGACGTTTGTTTCACAACTTGGTATATTTTTACTCAGGCCTGCCCTGTCAGAAAAAAAAAATATAAAAAATTTATGGTAGGGCCAAAAGAGAAACATCTATTCTTTACTCACAGCATTATCACCAAAAAACGTGTTTTTAGACGTAGGCTTATAAGGTATCTGTAGGTCGTGTAGCACCAAAAAGCGAAATTGTACGTCACAGTTCGTAGTTTAGCGTGTTATGCGGAAAGCTTATTCGTTAATTGTTTATTGAATATGTTTATTTACGGTTATATGACGATACCGAGGTCATAACTTGATTTTGATGAAATATTTTGCCTAATGACGTTACTTGGTCTACAAATACTCTAGTTTTCTTAACGCCGATATGATTTTACTGAGGGACCTTGACCTTGCTTATCTAAATTTTAATTTATTGAACGTAAAATCGTTTCATTTCTTTTGAAATCTTCGACGAAGTTTGTTCTCTAGAGATTTGACTCGTTGAAATTTTAAATTAAGTTTCATTCGTTTGAATACAATTTATTGGTAAGGAAGTAATTTTGAATTTGAATCATTTATTTGATGCGTTTATTATTTGTTTGGACATTTTTGGTATATTTTCATTGACCTGAACTCTAATTTTTATTACTGAGTTGTGACTGAAATATTAGTTTGGAAATCAAAAGGTTTTTTTTTTCTGACTCATTTTTCTCTGTAGTAATTTTTTGTTTTCGTAAAAGAGTTATTAATGCCTACTGTCGTTTATTTTCGGTGATGTTTTAGCTAGTGTGTAGTCACGTAAAATAACGTTTGTTTCACAACTTGTGTTGTATACTGAAGCCATGTATAGGTTCAATTTGATATAACATTTTGCCTTTTCACGTTACTTGGTCTACAAATACTCTACAACCGTCAAAATTCTGATATGGTTTTAAAAGAAGAACCTTGACCTTGTGTATTTAATCTCATATCGAGATTAAATGTTTTTCGCATCTAATTTTAATTGGTTTATCAATATGTTATTTGTATAGATATTTTTTTAAGATTTTATATTTTTTAGATTAAAATAAATTTATTATTCCAGAAGATTTTGTAGAATCTAGTTCTCAGGATTACCGGTGTTGAAAATTTATTTTGCTAATGTTATCTTGATGTCTGTGTTTTCTGCCCGCTATTTGGTAGTGGTAAGATTAATATTTTTAATTTTAATTAATTGACTTATTTGGCGTTTATTTGATAATTTGCTTTACTTAAATTGTTCGTGTAAGGGCTATTTTACATATTACCAAAGATTGCTAATTTCAGTTGTCTTAATTCTGATTTTTTTGTTTTAATACTGAATTATGGACTGGATTATTTATCTTGAAATCTATGTGGTTATATCTTATTTATTTTCCTTTTTTTCTCTAGTTAGGTTTGGTTTTAAGTAGAGAATTATTTAGGGTTGTGTTGGTATACTGAAGAAATGCATATAGGTTCAATGTGATATAATATTTTGCCTATTTCGCTGTTTCTTCTACTCATCCAATACTCTACATTTCTTTTCATCTTTTATTTTAGGTAGGGTTAGGTTAGATTACCTTAACGTCGGGGTCGGGGAGGTTATATTTTGGTTTCCCAACTTGTTTTATCTCATTCCAAATCTATTTCGTAGAAAACTCCCATACTTCAACCATCTTGGCCAACAAAGGAAAGTTACACATGATTTTTGGGATGTTTTTAAGTCAGATGTAGTGTGTTTCTAACCATATTTTACTTCTATGGGATTAAAATTAAACAGGGTTGCAAAATTCAGGATTCAAATTTCCTGAATTTTCCAGATTTTTCCCTGACCTTTTCCAACGATTTTCCTGACCGTTTCGTTTAATACTACCAGAGGTATATAATAACCCCCTTCGGGGGGAAGTATGAAAGCCCCTATACTACCAATGCTAAAAATCACGAACAACGAGAGCCCGCTGCTGACTATCTAGGCCACTAGCTCGCGCTGGACTTCTCAATGTCGCTACTCTAGTAAATGGTCTTTGTATAAACAAGACGGCTCGATTTGTGTTTAGAACTTCCTGTCTCGGGAGTCAGGCTGTCTGTTAAAATGGAGTCGAAGGTTGACTTCGGCTCGCGAGTTCCGGAAGCGCGCGTAGGGAATATTTAGTGAGGTTCAAAATGGTGTAACTATTTTTTGGGAGTAAAGCGGTGTGTCGATCCGCCGCGATTTACGCCGGGCACTCGTTGTTCGTCGATTTTGCCTACCTTTCATACTTCCCCCCGAAGGGGGTTATTATATACCTTTGATACTACCCAATTTTTAACCTTTTATTATTTATATAATCGCGTTCGCCAAACTTTGTTGCAGGCGTATATACAACTGACACGGTCAGCTGAGAATCTTTTCCGCGGATAATGATTGGAATTTCCTGACTTCTCGAAAGATCTTCAAATTCCCTGACTTTTTAAAATATCTTTAAATTCCCTGACTTTTTGGGTTCCTTTTCAAATTCCCTGACTTTTCCCTGACCCTGTTGAAATACCAAAAAAATCTATAAGCTTAAAATGAAAAAGATTTTCAATTCAAGTAATCGATAAAAAAAATCACTCTTTGTTAAGTTTCATTCTCCCTTTGATAAATCACGATGTATTCTAATCCCATACTAAATTTGAGCCTGCTTAATATTTTAAACAAGCCATATATACATATATAAATATAAAAATAAATATAAAGTTGGTAAGCCCGTTCCAGCACGCTTCGGGGCAAACAGAAATAAAATTCGGGAAACAACGCAAACTTGTAATCCCACCCTATTACTTTCCTCGTCGTCAAAAACTCGAAAACCCAACTCCTTGTAAAATCCCTAGAAAAAAAGCATTGAGCTGAACCAAAATTCTTTTTCTAGAATCGAAAAATCACTAAAGTTCGACGTTCTCTCCCATTCAAAAGGAAACTACTTTATTTCCTATTGATGTTTAACATTGAGTATTACTCCGCCTTATCATTCTCTACATTACTTTATATTTTTTCAAATAAAGTATCAATGCAAAGCTAAAACTCACTGTTAACTCAAATTGATCATGAAAGGCTTCAGATATACTGTAGTACGTATAATAAAATATATTTCTAAAACCAACCTCAGTTTACAATGAATTAAAAGCTAGTTTTCCGATATACCTTAAAAATTAACTTTTAATTTTATTTGAAATTTATCAACCTTAGTCTACAGCGAGTGTAAACCCATTTAAAATGAAAATAAGTAAAGTGGAAATTAAATTTAACTGTAGTGCAGACTTAAGATGAAATTTAAACCTAAACCAATCATAATTTACAGCGAGTATAAATCAGAATTAATTATATTTAAATGTATATTATTTATCATGGAAAATAGCCTTTGTTTCAGTGCAAACTTTAGATGATATAAAAAAAATTCCCCGACAAAGAAACTAAGGAGAAGTTGTAAGAAACAAAAGAAAAAAAACTTTACACAATAAATCTTCTATAACTTGACACTATTGTTAAAGTGAGGAATGCCTTTGTTAACAGTGACACGTTTAAACGAGGATAGTGATAGATATTTTATCATTAGAACGTAGGTGACTTGTCAGCGGGAAATATACGTAATTAAGCTTAAATTTCGCTGTTTTTCGGTAAATATCAGATGGAGCCGGTGGCGAATAGCCAATTTTTCGAGGCTGGATAGCTTAAACACAATTTAGAAAGTATAGGGACTTAAACATAGCCCTTGGTGTATTAGCATCCAAGTATAACAAAAGTTATTTTTTTCTCTCTCTCTCTCTCTCTCTCTCTCTCTCTCTCTCTCTCTCTCTCTCTCTCTCTCTCTCTCTCTCTCTCTCTCTCTCTCTCTCTCTCTCTCTCTCTCTCTCTCTTTCGCTCAAATGAGGTTAGTATAACTGGAAAGGATAAGGCGGATTGTTACATTATGTTGAATATCAAATCTAAAAAGTAGTTCACCTTATTTTCAATCGTCAACAAATTATACGTGTTTGGTAGATTTCTTTCCCGTTTTAATTTAATTACTAATTATTGGATTCTACTTAAAAACTTTACTTAAAAAAATTAAATAAAAAAGGGTTTGGTAGTTGTTTTTTTCAAGTTCCAATTAACAGTATAAACTTAGTTAATTAAAAATATATTTATGACAAAGATTATATTTCTAAAAAAATAAATTAACGATAAATTTAGATACGAAAGGTAGGAGTTTCTGGATGAAGTATTTTTACGAAAAAAACGGCGCGAAAGTAACATTATCACGTGTCAAAACGCGCGAGAATTAACTTTAGGTTCTAGGGTACAATAGCGAAATCACGTGACCATAGTGATGACGTAATATTGCTGGGGAAATTTAATTTTGAAATTTCAAAAATTGCGATTATGAAATATGTGTTTTTACTGTCACAGTAATTTGTTTTATGACAAATGTATATATATTTTGAATCGTTTTTTAACGATCTTTCTGAAAATGATACTTAATTTTAATTTGGAGTTCATTAAACCAGTTTTTTAACTACTTAAATAATCCTTTAATATCTTGTGTTTGTGCTTAATGAAAGTGGTATATACTAGGCCTAAAGTCGAGTGTAATCAGAGGTATATAATAACCCCCTTCGGGGGGAAGTATGAAAGCCCGTATACTACCAATGCTAAAAATCACGAACAACAAGAGCCCGCTGCTGACTATCTAGGCCACTAGCTCGCGCTGGACTTCTCAATGTCGCTACTCTAGTAAATGGTCTTTGTATAAACAAGACGGCTCGATTTGTGTTTAGAATTTCCTGTCTCGGGAGTCAGGCTGTCTGTTAAAATGGAGTCGAAGGTTGACTTCGGCTCGCGAGTTCCGGAAGCGCGCGTAGGGAATATTTAGTGAGGTTCAAAATGGTGTAACTATTTTTTGGGAGTAAAGCGGTGTGTCGATCCGCCGCGATTTACGCCGGGCACTCGTTGTTCGTCGATTTTGCCTACCTTTCATACTTCCCCCCGAAGGGGGTTATTATATACCTCTGGTGTAATACAAAGCAAATATTTGTATTCTTATTCATAAATGCACAGGCCTATATATTTAACCAGGTTCTCAACAAACGTACCCTAATGTCAGTAAAATGCCAGTCAAAACGCGTAAAATGAAAAAGGAATACTAGATATATACGTCATCTTTTGACAAGTCCCGTGGACATAACCCCTTTCATCTCAAAATTCTAACACTAAAGACTAATGCCATATAAAGGACAAATTTTTGGTAATTATCCAGACGGCAGCAACTTTCAATATATATATTTGCGCGAATAAAACCGTAAGACAGAAGACTTTGCAAGGTTCCGAACAATATAATTATAATATAAGAAGACAGGAGGGTTCCCAACTTCTACGAAATTGTTTCAATATTAAAAAAACTAAATATTTAACCCAGATTCCCGGGGAAAAACGGGCATCCAGGGATGTAAATGAAAAATTAACGGACTTGGAATTTGGAATCACTTTGCATTTTCAGTAAGAACGAAGTGCAACCCACCAACCCTCATTACGCGTTTGAGGTACTGAAAAACATTTACAGTTAATTCCGAAAATAAGATTTTTTCTTAAATATTTCGGCCCAATTTTAAAATTTTTAATAAGAAAGGATGGAAAGAATTCCCGTTTTAATTTCTACTCTTAATTGATTTTAATTAGATTTATTTAAATTACTAATCAATCAATACATTATAACCTATTTTAAATTAATTGAAATAAGTGTACGGAGCAGGGGCAAATTTATAATGTATTTTCAATAAGCGCCTGTAAATGTGTTCAAAGGGTCGCGCACTGAAGTTCGTGGCAAAGCATCCTACCAGGGGTAGATTTCAAACTTACTGGGTTTTGTACTTTGAACGATAACGACACGATTGTGTAATCAAGGACCCACAAAATCCCAAATAACGAATTGCAAATTTTATAAAAATGAATATAATTGTACGATACCAATATTGTTAAGTCATCAATTAAGTCAAATTCAGAGTGAATAGAAATGACACTTACCTATAAAGAGAAAATAAAAAAAATTATGATTATTAAAACATTAATTAAAAATATTAAAATTATAATTGTAAGAACAAAGCTTGCATTCATGATAAAACCAGAAGCCGATGAAACCCTCCTTTGAAGTCTACTACTCTAATGTTCCATATAGCGCTCCTCTCTGTATGGGTAAAATTCCCAATTTTACGAGTTAGAAGGGGTCCTACTTCATCCCCCCTGTCTACGGAAAATTGGAAATTCTCTCTCTCCACAAACGACGACGTTTTTTTGACGAACTCCGAGGCTGCTAGAGATATTCGCTCGACGAACTCCCGCTCCGAAAATATCTACCGTTAGGAGGCGTACGAATCGCGCTTTTTGAAACTAACCCATACAGAGAGGGGTAGACAAGACCAGGGAGTAATAGACTTCAAAGGAGGGTTTCATCGGCTTCTGGTAAATCGGATAGTGCACTCTCAGTATTCAGTACCCCTTTATGTTCGAAGGGATAATGAAGTGAAAACTCAAATTTAAAAAGCGAAATTAATCTCATAAATATGGCCACGAATATAATAAATCGATCTATAAAGATACAGCGTGAGGCTTAATACGATTAATGTCGATTTCAATATCGGTTTGAATTAAACTTATTTCATTTTCCCTTTATTTTATTAAAAATAAGCGCGATTTGTGATTTTTCCCGCAATGCATTCTTTAATTGGAATGAAAGGGTTTCGCCAAACGTGACTCTAGTCGTGGCATGCGGGAAAAATTCGTAGCTCGCCGGATTCTTGACACGAGCAACGTCGACGTCGAGGGAGTCGAGGAAGTTCTTATCTGGGGCTAAGCATACATCATCCGTTCTCATTATTTATGGTTTCACTTTTCTAATAAGGAGGTTGGAAGACGAAGGATACGCTCCTATTCACGCGTCTCTTAAAGTACAAGTCTCGTCATATTAAAAAGTAATAATAAAATGAAATTATCCTATATTTAATAATTAACTTATCTAACCATTAAAATCATACAAAAATAGTTTATATATTTTATCATAGCAGAGTTTTGCTGACAAGTTTAGAATTGTTTTGACTGTTAATTGGAGTAAAATTAACAATATGGATTATCTTCTGGATATTACACTAAAGTGGAGGATAATTCATTACTTTTTTTTAATAAATTGATGAGTTATCCATTGAATCTTTTGCTTATTGGTTGGATTATAATTATCTATTGAATATTTCACTAAATCGTTGGATTATTTATTGAATATTTCACTAGATCATTGGATTATTTATTATCTGAATATTTCACTAGATCATTGGATTATTTATTATCTATTTAATATTTCACTAGATCATTGGATTATCTATTGAATATTTCACTAAATCGTTGGATTATCTATTGAATATTTCACTAAATCGTTGGATTATCTATTATCTATTGAATATTTCACTAAATTGTTGGATTATTTATTATCTATTGAATATTTCACTAAATCGTTGGATTATCTATTGAATATTTCACTAAATCGTTGGATTATCTATTGAATATTTCACTAAATCGTTGGATTATCTATTGGATATTTCACTAAATCGTTGGATTATCTATTGAATATTCCACTAGATCATTGGATAATCTTTAACCAATGAATTATTTAATTAATGCCTTATAAATTAAATATTAATTAAGATATTAATCATATTTTCTGTTAATTTTTTTCAGCCATCATTAAATTTAAGTCCTAATTATGCCGTATTTAGGCTTAATAATTAATATACCCTGATAAGATCTAAGACTTTTTCTTTAAACTAGCAGTGATATTGGCGAGTCTAGGTATAGAGTGAGAGTGCGTGCCATTCAGAAGGGAGCTGCTACTTTGGAAAAATATACTATAGTGAGGGAAGATCAAAATTTACGAGGCTTTCATTGGTTAGTACCATCTCGTTCGAGTTACGCTATATAGACGTACCTATAGACAGCCGTATTGTTCTTCTGGGTACACTCTATAACGCGTATTTTTACCTCCCCGACTGAACTTTAGTTCAGGGGGAGGTGTTACACTGGTCGTGTCTGTGTGTCTGTCTGTGTGTGTAAGCGGATATCCTGTGTAAACGGAAGTCACGTGACCTAGCTCGTGGAGCCAAAAGTCTAGAGACGTAATCATACCAGCTTATCGTTCAATTCCGGGGAATTACCTCCTTTAAGCGTGGCTGCCACATTGAGTTTCAAGTGTCGTGCAAAGACATACAACAGGACGTCTCCCATTGCACATCATCGCATTCCACCATCCACTTTACGGTCGAACCTTGATGCTGAACAGCCGAAGGCGATTATAAGCAATGGGACGTCTCCCACTGTCATAATCACCTCCGACCATCCCCGCACCAAGGTCCAACCTCCAGTTTCCGATCTCAGCGTTCCATACTAGCGAGGCGTCCCCCACTAGTACAGTTCACATCAACCTTCCACTGACTCCAAACATCGCCCCACCAATGGGTAAATTGCGTCGCCAAGCGCCTAGAGATCAATAATCAGCAAGACATTGAAAGGGGGGGGTTTTCCCCCTAACTTCATGGCCATCACGCACGGTTACTTCGATTAATATAGCCCTTCGAAAGGTTTATATAGTATCTTTTTGGAACGAATGCAAATTAGCCTCATGGGGTGATTTTGTTTGATATTGAAACGCAATATTAATTTATATTATAATTAAAAATATTAAAATGGTTCATCTTAATCTAATTAATTAGAAAGTCGAAAAATTAATTTAAAATTCGAGATAGTTTAGAAGTTATTTGAGAATTTAAGCAAAAATTTAAAGAAATTTGACCGATTAATGGCAGTTTTAGTTGGCAGCATGCGCCTAAGCTATTTTCCATATATATCATTTACTCGAAAAAGCAAAGGTATAACGGGCAGTATAGGCTTATCTCTGGTGCAAACTTGGGGTGGATTGAAGAACTTAAATAAAGGTGCGTTTACACGGGTATGGAAGATTGAAACAACATAATTTAGATAAGAGATAAGACAATAATAACTTCGATTATACTCGGTGAATTTTTAACCAGTTCAATGGGAATTGGTGTATAAGATTTGAAGCTGAGGCGGATTTATGCATAATGTTAAACCACTTAAGAAAAATGATAGTCGTGAAAACTCTCCTCGAACAGAAGTAGAGTAGGTTTCCAGTGTATTTGTGACACGTGTAAAATCGAGTTCGCCAGCACGCGAGTATGTGTAGACCACTAAATTTGAAGTCGGAAACCTCTTTACGCATGGAAAATATCAATGTGATTTTTTTTTGATATTCTTGGGAGAATCAGCTTCATGTATGGGGAAATATCGTAATCTTCTGGCAAACTTGCAAACAGTGGCGTATTTGGTTTTAATTACTGGCACGGATTTTCAAATTAATTTTTTTATAATTTTCGCGCGTTTCGCAAATTTATTTCGTGCGAAATTGTGTACATGCGCAGAGCGAACCAGGTTAACGCGGATACACACAGACCTGTTTTTACGCGTTTCACGCTCGTGAACTCATAGAAGTACCATTAGCACGCGCGAGCGAGGTGCAAACCACTCTAGAAAAATTTTGTACACCTGATTCCAGATTCATTTGATTGTCAGTGATTCCGAATCAATTCGCGTGATTACGAATTGATTCGTGATTCGCGTGATTCCGTATCGATTCTCGTGATTCCGAATCGATTCGCGTGATTCCGAATCGATTCGCGTGATTCCGTATCGATTCTCCTGATTCCGAATCGATTCGCGTGATTCCGAATCGATTCGCGTGATTCCGAATCGATTCGCGTGATTCCGAATCGATTCGCGTGATTCCGTATCGATTCTCCTGATT
This sequence comes from Odiellus spinosus, assembly GCA_963920705.1. Lineage (NCBI taxonomy): Eukaryota > Metazoa > Arthropoda > Arachnida > Opiliones > Phalangiidae > Odiellus > Odiellus spinosus. Next base: position 21,511,260 of record OY987233.1, on the reverse strand, counting down.
CCGAATCGATTCGCGTGATTCCATTTAGTTTGTACACCTGATTCCAAGAGTGGTTTGCCCATTGCCCCTCGCGCGTGACCGTGAAAAGCGTGAAAATAGGTCTGTGTGAATCCGGCTTTAGTCATGCCACAATTAACAATTGACGAACTTTCTTAAACCGGATTGACATTGAAATTTCTCGTGTTTTAATAGCCATGTATGATATGGTTGACCCAAGAGTGAAATGTAGACAGAGTGAGGAAAAGAATCACGTGATTGGATCTCGTGATGACTGCTAGTTTTAGTTTCACACTTTTTCATACATGAATTTAATGTTAATCCCAATTAAGTATAATAGAACCAGGCTTTTAATGCCTACTGTCGTGTATTTCCGGTAACATTTTAGCTAGTGTGGAGTCACGTAAAATGACGTTTGTTTCACAACTTGGTATATTTTTACTCAGGCCTGCCCTGTCAGAAAAAAAAAATATAAAAAATTTATGGTAGGGCCAAAAGAGAAACATCTATTCTTTACTCACAGCATTATCACCAAAAAACGTGTTTTTAGACGTAGGCTTATAAGGTATCTGTAGGTCGTGTAGCACCAAAAAGCGAAATTGTACGTCACAGTTCGTAGTTTAGCGTGTTATGCGGAAAGCTTATTCGTTAATTGTTTATTGAATATGTTTATTTACGGTTATATGACGATACCGAGGTCATAACTTGATTTTGATGAAATATTTTGCCTAATGACGTTACTTGGTCTACAAATACTCTAGTTTTCTTAACGCCGATATGATTTTACTGAGGGACCTTGACCTTGCTTATCTAAATTTTAATTTATTGAACGTAAAATCGTTTCATTTCTTTTGAAATCTTCGACGAAGTTTGTTCTCTAGAGATTTGACTCGTTGAAATTTTAAATTAAGTTTCATTCGTTTGAATACAATTTATTGGTAAGGAAGTAATTTTGAATTTGAATTATTTATTTGATGCGTTTATTATTTGTTTGGACATTTTTGGTATATTTTCATTGACCTGAACTCTAATTTTTATTACTGAGTTGTGACTGAAATATTAGTTTGGAAATCAAAAGGTTTTTTTTTTCTGACTCATTTTTCTCTGTAGTAATTTTTTGTTTTCGTAAAAGAGTTATTAATGCCTACTGTCGTTTATTTTCGGTGATGTTTTAGCTAGTGTGTAGTCACGTAAAATAACGTTTGTTTCACAACTTGTGTTGTATACTGAAGCCATGTATAGGTTCAATTTGATATAACATTTTGCCTTTTCACGTTACTTGGTCTACAAATACTCTACAACCGTCAAAATTCTGATATGGTTTTAAAAGAAGAACCTTGACCTTGTGTATTTAATCTCATATCGAGATTAAATGTTTTTCGCATCTAATTTTAATTGGTTTATCAATATGTTATTTGTATAGATATTTTTTTTAAGATTTTATATTTTTTAGATTAAAATAAATTTATTATTCCAGAAGATTTTGTAGAATCTAGTTCTCAGGATTACCGGTGTTGAAAATTTATTTTGCTAATGTTATCTTGATGTCTGTGTTTTCTGCCCGCTATTTGGTAGTGGTAAGATTAATATTTTTAATTTTAATTAATTGACTTATTTGGCGTTTATTTGATAATTTGCTTTACTTAAATTGTTCGTGTAAGGGCTATTTTACATATTACCAAAGATTGCTAATTTCAGTTGTCTTAATTCTGATTTTTTTGTTTTAATACTGAATTATGGACTGGATTATTTATCTTGAAATCTATGTGGTTATATCTTATTTATTTTCCTTTTTTTCTCTAGTTAGGTTTGGTTTTAAGTATAGAATTATTTAGGGTTGTGTTGGTATACTGAAGAAATGCATATAGGTTCAATGTGATATAATATTTTGCCTATTTCGCTGTTTCTTCTACTCATCCAATACTCTACATTTCTTTTCATCTTTTATTTTAGGTAGGGTTAGGTTAGGTTAGATTACCTTAACGTCGGGGTCGGGGAGGTTATATTTTGGTTTCCCAACTTGTTTTCACTTCTCTCGCGGGTACAATTTAACGTGATAAACATATCATAAGAAACAGACTGCTTATAATACAATTACTCCAAGGAATCGCGCGTTGTTGGGAAAAATAAAATATTCATAAGAGTGTTTTTGCGTTATGATGAAGAGTACCAACGGAAGAGATATTCATTTTTAATACACGTCGTCTGCAAAACCTTCTACTGTTGATATGATTGGTCCGAATTTATAATGAGTTGCCATAGTTTTTTTTAGATTCTAATTCCCTTACTTTTCCAGGTTTTTCTCTGACCTTTTCCAACGATTTTCCCTGACCTTTTCGACTAATACTACACAATTTTGAACCTTTTATTTTTTATATAATCGCGTTCGCCATACTTTTTGCAAGCGTATCTTTGTTCTAATCTATACAACTGACACGGTCAGCTGAGAATATTTTCCGCGGATAATGATTGTAATTTCCTGGATTCTTGAAAGATCTTTAAATTCCCTGACTTTTTAAAATATCTTAAAATTCCCTGACTTTTTTGGTTCATTTTCGAATTCCCTGACTTTTCCCTGTTTTCCCTGACTTTTCCCTGTTTTCCCTGACCTGTGGCAAACCTGTAAACTCCATTGAAAATAAATTCAAAATCTGTCCCATTTTTAGCTACAAGTTTCCCTTTAAATGATATAACACAGCTCTATTAATTTAATTAGTTCAATTTCATCATTCACTGAAATTCTAATCCAAATTAAATTAAATTAAACGCTTAAATGATGCCTAAACATTGTGAGAAATCAAACATTTAAAGGTTAGAGTGCGAATTATAAAAATTAAAATTATATTTAAAATTATATTCAGTGTTAATTTAAATTTATAAAATTGAGGCAACTATCTCTTTAAAAATATGTCAGTTTATCGTATTTGAAAAGGCGAATTATTTCAAATTTCACGCATCGATAATAGTTTGTACACCTTAATTTATAGCGGAAACCGAATCCAAAAAGCATTCCATTAGAATTAAGAAACGATTCATTAACTATACCATTTTGAAATCAGTCTAAGGTGCGTGTTTAGGGTTAAAACGCAAATTTCTTCAAAGGGATAATGAATATAAGGATAATATTTTGATTAGACCAGAGGTATATAATAACCCCCTTCGGGGGGAAGTATGAAAGGTAGGCAAAATCGACGAACAACGAGTGCCCGGCGTAAATCGCGGCGGATCGACACACCGCTTTACTCCCAAAAAATAGTTACACCATTTTGAACCTGACTAAATTTTCCGGAACTCGCGAGCTGAAGTCAACCTTCGACTCCATTTTAACAGACAGCCTGACTCCCGAGACAGGAAGTTCTAAACACAAATCGAGCCGTCTTGTTTATACAAAGACCATTTACTAGAGTAGCGACATTGAGAAGTCCAGCGCGAGCTAGTGGCCTAGATAGTCAGCAGCGGGCTCTTGTTGTTCGTGATTTTTAGCATTGGTAGTATAGGGGCTTTCATACTTCCCCCCGAAGGAGGTTATTATATACCTCTGATTAGACTAATAAAGCAATGCCTCCTAGATTTTAGTGCACGCTCCTGAAGAAAGATTGGACTTTAACTCGCGTAGGATTTTCATTTTATCTCGATAGGTGGCGCGTCTCTCACGTTACCGTGGCAACCAAATGTAGGAGACGTTACTACGTCGGGTTGCCACGGTAACGGGAGAGACGCGTATGCAAAATCTTTGGTAAATCGCGCCCTCTATCGTGGGAAATTGGCGAACTAAATATCTAACGCTTGGAATTTTTTTCCCAGCGTGTACTGGCTTTGATAAAATATTGGAGGCGTTGACTGAAGCCTAAAAAAACTTGAAATTACCAAATATTACTACAATCGTTGGAAATATACTTAGCGGATAAGATTACAACTTAAATTAACGAGAAATCATTTTTGAATTATATTAATACGCTACTAATCCTAGCCTTCATTATCCATTGAAATATCTCATATTTTTAACTTTGGATCTCGAAAATTCTGAATATATTTAAAACAAATTGTCAAGGACTACTTTTTCTTTAAGAAATTTAACATGGCGTGTAATTGCGCCGCATCTTTGACCATAGTATAAATGTCTCTTGAATAAAGACAGGAAGAAGTTATATAAAACCTAGCTTATAGAATTCAGCAGGGAAAATGGATGTCACAGATATATATAACTATAAAACTGTTTTAATGAGTTTTCAAAAATTTGATAAAACCAGTTAAACTGGGTTTGGGGTGGGAATTCCAATCGTAATGCTTGAATTTAGGAGATATAAAAGGTTAGGAATGGACGGAATAACATTATACAAAGTTTTCCACTTGCTGACAATCATATTCATTTATGAATTAAAATAATTTCACTGACCAACATTTATAATTTTACACGACTCTGTTTGCGAGCTGTTGGCAATGCAAAATTTTTCTATACTAGAACTAACGTAAAGCAAGTAAAGTAAAGAGGGTGTAGCGAGGCAAGTAAAGCAATGCAAGTGAAATAAAGCAACGAAAGTAAAGCAAAGAAAGTAAAGTAACTAAAGTCAGAGGTATATAATAACCCCCTTCGGGGGAAGTATGAAAGCCCCTATACTACCAATGCTAAAAATCACGAACAACAAGAGTCCGCTACTGACTATCTAGGCCACTAGCTCGACCTGGACTTCTCAATGTCGCTACTCTAGTAAATGGTCTTTGTATAAACAAGACGGCTCGATTTGTGTTTAGAACTTCCTGTCTCGGGAGTCAGGCTGTCTGTTAAAATGGAGTCGAAGGTTGACTTCAGCTCGCGAGTTCCGGAAGCGCGCGTAGGGAAAATTTAGTCAGGTTCAAAATGGCGTAACTATTTTTTGGGAGTAAAGCGGTGTGTCGATCCGTCGCGATTTTCGCCGGGCACTCGTTGTTCGTCGATTTTGCCTACCTTTCATACTTCCCCCCGAAGGGGGTTATTATATACCTCTGCTAAAGTATAATGTACTATCATGAATCTATATCAAGTATGCGAGGATGAGTTTAGAATACTTATGAATCGATTTATGCCCTCATGATCTTACGTACGTAAATAATTTCTTGTAGAAACATATTGACCTTTTACACCTTTAAGAAGAAACTTTAAAAAGTCCAAAATCTTGAATTTTTTTGCCCTTGATATAATTTATTAATTTTCGCGTCCGTGTTTAAATTTACTACGACCATTCCATAGAATCAAGATTCCCATATATCATATTCGTTACCCAGATATCTATTCAACGACGTATAGTTTGGTGAAGATTTTTTTATTTTTCTCGATATGTAAAACTGTAAAACCGCGACTATCGTCGGAGTGTCATTCGTATTTCCCTTCGTTGAATCAATATTTGCTCGAGACTCTATTAATTTGAAAACTTGAACGATAACCAATTCACTTTTCTCCATATTACTCGAGTGTAAATTTTATCAATAACGTTATAAAGGTTAGGCATTTTTTAATTCAATTTATCGTCATCGTCTATTGGGATTAAAAAAGCAAGCGCTGAAGTTATAATTCATTTATAGAAACTTCGCTCAAGTGTTATTTCATTTGATCAAAGACTCATTTTAAATTGATTTGATATTAGTTGAAAAAGTATTTGAAATTATTAAAAATATTTTAAAATTATTAAAATATATTTAAAATTGTTAAAAATATTTGAAATTATTAAAAAATATTTAAAATTATTTAAAATTATTAAAAAATATTTGAAATTATTAAAAAATATTTAAAATTATTTATTATCATTGGAAAACCTTTAAAATCATTGGGAAATTTTTTTAAATTATTGGAAAACTTTTAAAATCATCGTAAAACCTTTAAAATCATTGGAAAACCTTTAAAATCATTGGAAAACCACTATAATTATTGTAAAACCTTTAAAATCATTGTAAAACCTTTAAAATCATTGGAAAAATCTTTAAAATCATTGGAAAACCTCTAAAATCATTGTAAAACCTTTAAAATCGTTGGAAAACCTCTAAAATCATTGGAAAACCTTTAAAATCATTGGAAAACCTTTACAATCATTGGAAAACCTTTAAAATCATTGGAAAACCTTTATAATCATTGGAAAACCTTTAAAATCATAGGAAAACCTTTAAAATCATTGGAAAACCTTTAAAATCATCGTAAAACCTTTAAAATCATTGGAAAACCTTTAAAATCATTGGGAAAATCTTTAAAATCATTGGAAAACCTCTAAAATCATAGGAAATCCACTATAATTATTGTAAAACCTTTAAAATCATAGGAAAACCTTTAAAATCATTGGAAAACCTTTAAAATCATTGGAAAACCTTTAAAATCATTGGAAAACCTCTAAAATCATTGGAAAACCTTTAAAATCATTGGAAAACCTTTAAAATCATTGGAAAACCTTTAAAATCATTGGAAAACCTTTAAAATCATTTAAAAATATCAAATTCAATATTTCATATTGATATAAATTATTGAAAATCATTAAAAATATGATCTCAAATAAAACCACCCTTAAAATTAAAATAAAAAAATATATTTGAAACTTTCCTAAAAGTCAGATCCCTCGATATAAATCAGTTCAAAGTTCCTAAAACCTTTCCAGCACCTTCAAAATAACCTCAACCAAGAGGACCATTATCTTAACATCAGAAACTTGGTTTTAACTTTGCGAAAAAAAAAAAAAAGAGAAACAATGATATATATAAAGTTCTATTTTAGATCAAGAGTAGATTGCAAAATAACGAAAACTAGATCGGATAAATACTCAACGTTTAACAGTATACAGGATAAATTTCTAATACCAGCTTCGGAAAAGCCTTAATGGTTTGGCAAGACACTCTTTACTCACGCTATACCTATATCACCTCTCTAGCGCAGCGAATCTTCAATTTTAAAGGGAGAATGAAACCTAAAAACAAATAGGCCTAATCCAACAGTAAACAAAAATTATAAATTTTTTACAGCTGGACTAGTAGTACAAATTAAATCCGTAAAAAATAAATTGTTACGTTGCATTATCCCTTTAAAGTGAAAATGAAGATAAAGACCTTGTTTCGTAGCTTCATTCTAACTTTAAATATGTTACAGAGAATGTAGAAAGGAGGTAGGTCCCAGCTGGCCTATATATCACCTTAAGTTTAGAGCAAAATCAAACCATAGGCTGTAGATTTATTCTAAGAAGCAATACAATATTATATAGTGTTTGAATGTTACCCTAGTTTCGCGGTTGCTCCAAACTCGAGAGTGATTTTGACCAGACTCAGCTTCGCTTAGAACTAAAGACAAAAGGTCAGGGTGTCAGTGGGAGTGGATTACGAGCCCCCTTGACACAAACATATGTGGCGGGCGCTTTAAAAGTTTATATCTGACCTCTTCCTTATAACAAAACCTAAGTCTAACTTCAATATACCATGATCGGCGAGCGAGTGATACTCATACATTTTGGAGAAGTTATTTTGACGAAATACAAGTATTTATTACGAAACCATTTTGAGTTTCATTTTCATTCCACACCTAGATGCGTGAAATGTTTCCACCCCTTACACGTCACGAAACACGAATTGCAAATTAAGAAAGCGTGAATTGAATTGAATTTGGTGGGAAAACTAGAAGACATCTGTTATTTCCCGCGAATTTGTATGAAATATTTAAAATCCCTGTCTTATCCCTGACTTTCTATGAAATATTAAAAATTCCTGTCATATCCCTGATTTTCTATGAAATATTTTAGATCCCTGACGTTCTATGAAATATTAAAAATTCCTGTCATATCCCTGATTTTCTATGAAATATTTTAGATCCCTGACGTTCTATGAAATATTTTAAATCCCTGACTTTCTATGAAATATTTTAGATCCCTGACTTTCTATGAAATATTTTAAATCCCTGACTTTCTATGAAATATTTTAGATCCCTGACTTTCTATGAAATATTTTAAATCCCTGACTTTCTATGAAATATTTTAGATCCCTGACTTTCTATGAAATATTTTTAAATCCCTGACTTTCTATAAAATATTTTTAAATCCCTGACTTTCTATGAAATATTCTAAATCCCTGTCTTATCCCTGACTTTCTATGAAATATTCTAAATCCCTGTCTTATCTCTGACTTTCTATGAAATATTTTAGATCCCTGACTTTCTATGAAATATTCTAAATCCCTGTCTTATCCCTGACATTCTATGAAATATTCTAAATCCATGTCTTATCCCTGACTTTCTATGAAATATTTTAAATCCCTGCCTTTCTATGAAATATTTTAGATCCCTAATTTTCTATGAAATATTTTAAATCCCTGCCTTTCTATCAAATATTTTAAATCCCTGTTTAATCTCTGACTTTCTATGAAATAATTAAATCCCTGACTCTCTACGAAATATTTTAAATCCCAGACTTTCTACGTAATATTTTAAATCCGTGACCTTTACCCTCTGGAAATCTTGGACTAGATTATCCAGGATCCGTATTAACCCTGAATAATCTTTAAAAAATGTATTAACCATCTCCTAAATTTAAATTAAATAAATTCTTGAACTTATCTACGCATAACCTGTAGGAAAACCCTGTAACATTATCACTCGTCAGATATAGTTAGTCTCTCATCTAAAAAGATATTTCCTTTTATAACAAACCCTTTTGGGAAGAAGTGATGGTACCCGGGCGCCATATAACGTACGAAGTCAGGCCAAGCGTACTTTGCTTTAAGGGTTCTCTTCATATTGAAGGGCAAAAATATATTCGAGTCTTTTGTTTTAATACGTACGAATTTACGGAATGCCGTAAAACATCTACGCCTTATTGTTTCCTATTCCCCCAACATTCCTAAATTAACTGGAATAAGTCGAACAGGCCGCGAAAGAAAGAAAAAGCACGTTTATAGCTGGCTGTAGTCTTCCAAGTATCTCGTTAACCAGTAAAATTACAGAGCATTTTTATAGACTTATATTCCGAGATTGCAATTAACCTAAGTAAAGACTGCGACCAGTATATGGAAAAAATTATGTAATATGAGCTAAAAAATAATCATTGTATAGAATACTCAAAATTACAGATATAAAAAAATATTTCTAATATAAGTTCATGTTTTTTAAGATTAAAGTGATTTTATGAGAACCAATTTTTCATGGAAATCGAAATTTCCAAATTCCCTGACTTTTCCTTAATATTTTGGGGCCAATTTCCAAATTCCCTGACTTTTCCCTTAATATTTTGGGGCCAATTTCCAAATACCCTGACTTTACCTTGACCTTTAGAAACAATTTATAAATTCCCTGATTTTTCCTTGACCTTTTGGGTATATTTACAAATTCCCAGACTTTTCCTTAAACTTTTGGACCAATTTCCAAATTCCCTGACCTATTAATTGGACCAATTTCCAAATTCCCATACTTTTCCTTGACCTTCTTGGTCAATTTCCAAATTCCCTGACTTTTCCTTGACGTTTTGCGCCAATTTCCAAATTCCCTGACTTTTACTTGACCTTTTTGGGTTTATTTACAAATTCCATGACTTTTCCTTGACCTTTTTGGGTTTATTTCCAAATTCCCAGACTTTTTCTTAAACTTTTGGACCAATTTCCAAATTCCCTGACTTTTCCTTGACCTTCTTGGTCAATTTCCAAATTCCCTGACTTTTCCTTGACGTTTTGGGCCAATTTCCAAATTCCCTGACTTTTCCTTGACCTTTTTGGGCCAATTTCCAAATTCCCTGACTTTTCCTTGACCTTTTTGGGCCAATTTCCTAATTCCCTGACTTTTCCTTGACGTTTTGGGTCAATTTCCAAATTCCCTGACTTTTCCTTGACGTTTTGAACCAATTTCCAAATTCCCTGACTTTCCCTTGAGCTTTTATACCAATATCCAAATTCCCTGACCTTTTGGGTCAATTTCCCTGATTAAATCCACAATTTCCGTTACTTCATGTTACCTTTAAAAGCAATCTACCACGGAATCGTAATATCGCGAGATAGAAGAAGAGTATATCCTATAAGACATCACGAAACGACTCTTTCTACCAAGTTCTTCTTCAACGTCCACTTTTTCCCATAGCAGAGAACGAAGATATATATAAAACTCGGAACACTTAAGTACAAGTGTTCGATAAATTTGAGATAATACTTACAAAGCTAGTAAGGGGAGGATTTAAACCTTAGGATTCTAGCATCTTCGCTAAACCGCGCTTATTATATAACTCTTTGCTACAAAAACGTTGAACGTAGACGGCACGCTAAAAACGCGGCTCTTTCGCTATATAGTTAAATTCAATTTTAGTTTGCACTACTAAGAAAGCCGTTATATTTAGAAATTAATTTATTAGAGATAGAAGCTAAGTCTACCTTCTACACGTAGTGAAAACCGAAACTGAAAAAATTCGAGAGAAGTTTGTAATACGGTTAAAACTAAGGCGGATTTATATTTAATGTTAAACTCCTTTGAAATAAAAGAAGTTCTTAAAAACGGGATTATACGGGGAAGCTCCCTGCTCTGTCTTTTTTAATGGCTGAGACCAATTCTCTAAATACCACCGTTTTGAACGTACCTCCCATCTACAAACTGACGCCCTGTGCCTATTTTATGTCAGAGTATGTTGTCAGTAAGACTAAAGCTTAGATTCCATATAATATCTATGATATCAAATCGTATAAAGATAAGAGGCAAACTACCTTTACCCACGCTGTAAACTTATAATAAAACTGACTACAGAACTCGTATTAGACACCATTTTCTCGCTAATGCACTGATGGTTCGGGAAGCCGAGCTATTTCAACTCTAAAGTACACTTTTGGTCAAATGGGGAAAACCATAGTGTCTGATATAAAACAAAATTCTTCTACTCCCCGCCTTTAATAGTAGTATACACTCGATGTGGTAAAAAATGAATGTTTTTATAGGTTATTTCACGTAAAAGGTATGTACTGAATCAGATTAAAGTTGGGACTACGCTGATCGCTCAAACGTGGAAAAAGGTTTGACCCGATGTTGACCCTTGTTAAAATCAAAACGCCAGCCTTAATTTCATAAGGAGATAGTGTACAAGGTTGGGGGGAAATGTAAAACAAACCTAGATTAATTTTATCTTGTAGGAATATTAGTTGAGACTAGTTAAAATCAGAACGTGAAATAGTTATATTTTTAATTATTATCATGGTATATACTCGGGTTAAAGGTCAATGATGTCAATATAGAGCAGACATTTAATATAATTTGGTGAAAAATGTTAAAAACTGAAAAATTCCGACCTAATTCGATTAAATTGTCCAAATAAAAAACATGAAATAAACAAAAAAAAAAGGGACATTGACGCAATTATTTACCTAATTTAAAATTTTCCACCATAATTTTCGTTACCACATTATTACGTCAAAGAAAATTGGGTTTTATTGTTTTCTACGCATATTTCAAATAGATAGATTAGAAATAAAATATTCCACGTCTTGCTTTAAAAACGTTTGATAATAACTGAAATTTTCTTAATATTCCATACGAGAGATAACTTTATTTTTATACTTATATGGTTTTCAAGCTAAAAGATTCATCCGGCTCGCGTCGAGATCGTGAGGTTAACTTCATTTTGAGTTTCCCAGGGGCGAGCTCCAGCGTTAACAAACTAGTTTTTGATTACCATCAAGCCAAGAGTCCACGATCAGAATTTATAGAGACCGTTCACATACACCACTAACAGAAGCCGATGAAACCCTCCTTTGAAGTCTATTACTCCCGGGTCTTGTCTACCCCTCTCTGTATGGGTTAGTTTTAAAAAGCGCGATTCGTACGCCTCCTAACGGTAGATATTTTCGGAGCGGGAGTTCGTCGAGCGAATATCTCTAGCAGCCTCGGAGTTCGTCAAAAAAACGTCGTCGTTTGTGGAGAGAGAGAATTTCCAATTCTCCGTATACAGGAGGGTATGAAGTAGGACCCCTCCGATCTCGTAAAATTGTGAATTTTACCCATACAGAGAGGAGCTCTATATTAAACATTAGAGTAGTAGACTTCAAAGGAGGGTTTCATCTACTTCTGCCACTAACCATAGTTTTTTCCGTTTTTCTACCATTTCAATTCAATTTTTTCGCTATCTAGAAACTCCCTTATATAACTTTTGTTTGATAAAAATTCAATAAAGAGTATCAAGATCTAAGATTACGAATCGAAAAGAAAAAATAACTCTTTAGAACAATTTGTCTGTCTTCTTTGTTTCGTAGGATTTTAAAGAGAAAATGGAAGACCTAGGCCTAAGAAATCGATCAAAAAATGAATTATTAGGTTTCATTTTCCCTTTAAAGGAAGAATGCAACCTAATTACAAGTGATTTTTTATAGATTCCTTATTGTTCAAATAGGCCTAATCCACCGATAAAAAGTTTACAATACAAATATTAAACTAAAAATAAATTTAAAACTGACCCTGAAAATAGGCTTAGCGGGATTCATGGAGATCCTGAATCGCGTCCGTGTCAGGTCTAGCGACCAATGAGCAAAGGCCCGTCGTTCACGCGAGATCTGCACGAGACTTACGTCGCCTGCGATTGGTCGCTAGACCTTACACGCGAGGAAAACAGGACCTCCATGAATCCCACTAAGCCTATTTTCAGGGTAAGTTTTAAATTTATTTCTAGTTTAATATTTGTTTGTAAATATTTTCAATAGTGGATTAGGCCTATTTAAATAATAAGGAATCGATAAAAAATCACTTGTTGTTAGGTTGCATCCTCCCTTTAAGGACAAGAAGATAGTCAAAATCGGTCTAAATTATCTCAAATAAATTATTTAATAAATAAAAATTAACCATATGATGAAAACAAACGCTTCCAATTTTTTTAACAATCAAAAAGTCAAGTGTAATTTGTTAAAATTAAAATAATAACCCCCTTTCAACGAAATCAGCTCTTTAAAAATTGATAGCAAAAGGCGAAGTCTATAATAAGCATTGACGGGGAGGGTTTAATTTGGGTTAATTTTGACAGTAGAGAAATGAATCTCTTCTCTCCTAATCAGGAAATAAAAACTATATCCGTTCGCTTCCTTCAAACTCTTCGCCCTAGTATACGTATTTTTATTCAAATAACGGATGACCGCTCGTAATTTGAACCGCAAAATGATTATCCTTTGGGGTTTCTGATACCGCTTATCTTTTAAGGGCCCGAATAACGTATCTTCCGGAACTAGCAATAAGAGCCAGGGATTAAAAAGGGATTGGATTCGAGTAAAAATAAAACACTTTTATTGGATTAAAGTAAGGATGCCACAGATTTTTCACGGGCATAAACTCTAGGGAATATCCTCTTTCTAATGGTGCTATCGGTTTATGCCTACGTGTTAGTAGAGAAAAGTAATTTTTGCGTTTTTTGCTCGATTTCTATCAGTGGCGGAATAATCTTTAACGAGTGGATCATGTTAATTTTATTATTTTAAATTAAACTAGGGAATGTCTTCTTTCTAATGGTGCAATCGGTTTAGACCTAGGAGCTAGTAGAGAAAAGTTACGGCCATTTTAAAATAGGGGTCATTTTTGGATTTTTGCTCGATTTCTATCAGTGGCGGAATAATCTTTAACGAGTGGCTCATGTCAATTTTATTATTTTAAATTAATCTAGGGAATGTCATCTTTCTAATGGTGCAATTGGTTTAGACCTAGGAGCTAGTAGAGAAAAGTTACGGCCATTTTAAGATAGAGGTCATTTTTCGGTTTTTCTTCGATTTCTATCAGTGGCCTACCTTTATAACCTCTGGTACTGGTGCCATACCAACTTTAAATAAATGCTTTAAATAGTTTTAGGTTTAACTTACGACGTTTTTCCCACGAAATTGTAGGAAAAAAATCAAAACTTGGAAAGAAGGCTTCGGGGTTGCCGAGTGATCATTGAACGTCACGCTGACAAAAAGCGAAAAAATATCGAGTTTAGGCCGTATCACTCTATTCTTTAGGACCCATTTAATAGAGTAGAAGGCTTGGGAAGTGAATAAATAACCCTCTTCAATCGCGTTAACCCCCTAGCAACCCGATATATCTCTTTATTAATTGGGAAAACTACGGAGAAAGATATTTTAGCGTTAAGTGACGTTACGTTGGCACATTTCCAGGGCCTCTCGTACAAATTAAAAAGAATCAAAGAAAAACGCAAAAAAATATAATAAAATAAAATAAAAATAATGCAGCGCTCGAAAACAAGCAAAAAACGCAAGAAGACACGGGTGTGGAATATTTCGCTTGAAAACCCAATTAAAATAATTAAAGTAATATAGGAATAAAATTCATCTGGAAAACTAAATAGAAGAAGATGTTAGAATACTAGTTAAAATTATAAGAACCAAAAATAGTAGAACACCACACCCCATAGGAAATAAAAGCTTGGCTTCCTAGAGGAAACATCAGGTAAAGATTCAAGATAAGGATGGCCCTTTCAAGAATAGATTCTTGGGGGGGTTATGACCAATTTAGAAGCCCGTGAAAGAGGGAACGTTTTTCCTTTTCTTTCGCGTACCGGTGGAAAACATCTTGAACATTTTGTAAAATAAGTGTTTCTTTCTATCTGTATATATATATATTGTACATAACTACTTTGCAGATTTGAACGGAAATGGGGTTTCACCCCCTTTCCGATAATTACCTATTTAAGCTAATGGGACCAGGGCTTGCCGAAAAGATGTTTCCGGCAACCAAGGTTTCCCATTGGCCAAGAATAAATGTGTTGTAAATAAGAAACATGTGACGGACCCATAAAAAGGGGACCCGATCTAGGAAACTGTATTCAGAATTTAAGAATCACTAAGAACTATCAGAACTTTAGGAACTCGAACCCACTAGGAAGGGTAAAAATAAACTTGGACATTTTGTTGAGAAAAACTTGTCATTTATTCCGGCCTACCCCGGACTTAGAAAATATTCCGGTATACCCCGGACTTAGAAACTTTTAGGAATACGAAGAGTCGGACTTAGAGTAAATTTTGAATATTCACAGTCGACTTAAAACATAGGAATATTAGATAGAATATCATTTTTCAGTCGGTGATATTTTATATTAAGAAATTAGCTCTCCCAAGCTAAGACGACATTAGGAAGTCACCACATGGTACCGTGAAACCCGGGAAAAGAACCATAGGACCATTTAGAAAAGCTGAATTGGAAAAGCCAGCTTAGTTAGGACATTCGGTGAAATTAGAAAATTATTCACCCGCTACCAGCTTTTTTAAAAGCTAAAAATAAAACAATGGAGACACCAGAAGAGCGAACCAAAAGGAGGGAGATAGAGCTCAACAAAGCCAAAACATCCAGAAGAGCCGTACGAACTATGGCGACCCGACAGATAAACGAAGTAGAAGCTCTACTCAAAGCGACAAATTGCAACATAGAAGATTTGGAAGACGCTATAGTAATTCTTCAACAAAAAGAAGAATCACTAATACACTACGACGCCAAAATAGAAGACCTTTTCGACAATGATCAGGAGCAGGAGAACGACATTTTGAAGTCTCACGAATACCGAGAAAAGATCACCCTCGCGATAAGAAAGGCGAGCCGACGCGTAGACGCAATCAAGGGCGCGGCCTCGGCCACCTCGTCAGGAGGATCCACAGTCACCGCCAGCAGCAATGGGACCGCCGCGAAATCCACCCAGCATGCGAAGCTTCCGAAACTCACCGTACGAAAATTCGACGGTGACATTACCCAATGGACCAGTTTTTGGAATCAATTCTCATCAGCAGTTCATAACCAATCCATCGATAAGGTAGAAAAATTTACTTATCTTGAATCTTATTTGGAAGGGGAAGCTAAGCTAGCATTATCGGGTATGTACCCGAGTGACGCAACCTATGACGAGGCAGTTCAAATTTTAGAAAAGAGGTTTGGACAAACTGATCTTGTTATCAATACCCATATGAATAAATTGTTGTCTTTAGAACCGGTTATTAAAACGAGCAATTTGAAAGGTCTGAGGGAATTGTTTAATACCATTGATATAAATATAAGAAGTTTGAAATCCCTAAAAGAAGATGTTCAGAAATGTGGCGTAGTTTTAGGACCGCAAATATTAGAAAATTTCCCAGAAGAAATAAGATTAGAATACCGTCGTAAAAGAAAAAGCGAAGGGAAAACGGGATGGGATATCGCACACCTGGTCGAGTATCTAAGAGAAGAGATCGAATCCAGGGAATCATGCAGAGCGTTAGGAGCTAAAATTAATTCAGAAAAATTAGGAGCTAAAGAAAATAATGAGAAAAAACCGCCCCACCACAGGCATACCGCTTCGGCGCTAACTACCGGCGTATCGTACCAACAAAATTATAGGAATAGGAACAATTATCAGCAAAATCAAAATTTTCGATATCAAAATCAGAATAGAGGCGAAAATGTTTATTGCGTATTCTGCGAGGCTAGCACTCATAAAACGAACAACTGTAACAAATTTAGCTTAGACCAAAAAAGAAAAATGATTAGAGAGCAGGGTCGCTGCTATCTTTGCCTAAAGAAAAATCATGAGGTCAGAAACTGTCAAGCTAGATTTCAAACATGTATAAAATGCCACGTAAAACATAACTTCGCCGTTTGCGACAAAAACCCGGTTAACTTTGGAGTAGAAAAGAAGGAGGAGAAAGGGGAAGATAACCAGACAATAAACGTAGGCGTTGCTTCTGTCAGTAACGGAGACGAAATTGAACAAACTGTTTTGCTACAATCGGCGCGGGCCATTGTAAGAAACCCTAATAGGAAGAATACAGGGTTAGAAGTTAGGTGCTTTTTGGACTCGGGGGCACAAGCGTCATTTATTAGACAAGACGTTTCTAGGAAATTGAAATTACCAATAGTTGGGGAAACGACCGTAGGATTTAACACCTTTATGAGTAAGGAAGTGTCGGAAGAAGTTAGAAGAAGGGTGAAAGTAACCCTAGAAAACATAGAAAAACCGGAACAAAAGGTTGAAATAATAGCAATAGAAGTTCCTTATGTTTGTAACACCGTGACCGCATTTAAATGCAATGAAATAGAGTCATATATGAAAATTAAGGGTTGGCAATTAGCTGATAAGCCAACCAATCAAATTCCAGATTCGGACGGGATGGAGTTATTAATCGGGGGCGACTACTATTGGACTGTAGCGTCTGGAAAAACCGAGAGAT
This sequence comes from Odiellus spinosus, assembly GCA_963920705.1. Classification (NCBI taxonomy): domain Eukaryota; kingdom Metazoa; phylum Arthropoda; class Arachnida; order Opiliones; family Phalangiidae; genus Odiellus; species Odiellus spinosus. The sequence goes on along the minus strand of OY987233.1, from coordinate 21,494,136 downwards.
TTGGGCCTAGAATAATGGCCATTGAAACTAAATTAGGATGGGCCGTGCAAGGACCCATTGATTCAGAGAATAGGAATAATTTGAATAGCTGTCCTATCACCATAATGAGAGTTGGAGTGGTAGAGAGAAAGGCAGATGAAATAATTGAGAAGTTTTGGAAATTGGAATCTATAGGAATTGAGAACGAAGAAACAAAAGGGGGTTATTTAGAAAACCAAGAAATAATTGAGAAATTTAATTCGGAAATAAAATTGGAAAATGAGAGATACCACGTAAAATTCCCATGGAAAATAGAAAAGGAATTATTACCTGACAATTTAGGATTAGCAACGAAAAGGGGGAATTCGTTAGTTCGTAGGTTCATTCGGGATCCTATGTTATTTGATGATTATAAGAAAGTAATAGATGATCAGTTGGAAAAGGGGATAGTGGAAATCGTACCAGAAAATAGCTTGGCACCCATAGGAACGTTTTACCTTCCACATCAACCCGTAAAAAGCGCATCATCTACCACCAGTTTAAGAGTTGTGTTAGACGGGTCAGCACACGAAAGGGGGAGCCCCTCTTTAAACGATTGTTTGTCAGCGGGACCAAATTTAAACCCTGACATACTATTGTTATTATTAAGATTTAGGAAAAACAAAATAGCTTTCGTAGCAGATATAGAGAAAGCATTTCTTCAGATAGCCCTATCAGAATCAGAAAGGGACTCCGTAAGATTTTTATGGGTAAATGCGGAAACGCACGACAAATTAAAAGAAAATGATTTTAAGACCCTACGTATGGCAAGGGTACCTTTTGGAATCACCTCCAGCCCTCTATTGTTAGCTCTAACAATCAAATACCACATACACAAAGTAGAGGGAGCGGACGAAGCCGTAGTTAGAATTTTGGATAGGGACCTCTACGTAGATGATCTTACGGGAGGAGAAAATAATTTAGAAAAGGCTTATCAAACCACTGTAGGAATTAATAAAGTGATGAGCACCGCAAACATGCGTTTCAGAAAGTGGAACACCAATTCCCCAGAACTTAGGAAATTATGGGGGGATACTAGGACAGAAAATTCAGTAGCCATGTTTGACGGGAAAGAAACCCCAGAGGGAATTAAAATATTAGGTTTAAAATGGAACCCTAATTCAGATACCCATACTTTTGATTTATCCAAACTCGTAGAAGTTTTTCAAAATATAAAGCCGACCAAACGTTGCGTAATCAGTGCGGTTGCGCAGATCTTCGACCCATTAGGAATTTTGTCACCATTTACAATCAGGGCTAAAATACTATTTCAGAAATTATGGATAGCTAAAGTAAGCTGGGACGAAACTTTAAAACCAGAATTAGCAGAGGAATTCCTTAACTGGTGCAGAGAGTTGCCAAACTTAAGAGATATTAGTATGCCAAGGCACTATTTTAATGGGGAAGAAGAAATTGAGGAATTGGAATTGCACTGTTTTACAGACGCTAGTCAGAGTGCTTATGCTGTCGCAATTTACATTAGATATATCACGAAATCAAAAACAATAGGCGTAGCATTAGTTACTTCGAAAGCCAGAGTAGCGCCTCTAAAACTATTAGGATTAGACCCAACCGTAACAGACCCAGAATTATCTGTACCGCGATTAGAACTCATGGGATGCAATTTAGGAGCACGGTTAATAAACTACGTAAGAGATACTTTTAAGGAAAAGTTAGTAAAAACATACATGTGGACTGACTCCACTATCGCCCTCTATTGGATACGGGGGACAACAAATACTTGGAAGCCATTTATATCAAATAGGGTATCAGAAATTCAAAGGCTTACTAATATCGAGGATTGGCATCACTGCCCAGGTGTAGACAATCCTGCGGATATACCCACCCGCGGAATAAAAGCGGAAAAATTGCCCACGCATAAAATATGGTGGGAGGGACCGAATTGGTTAAGAAAACCCAAATCGGAATGGCCCATCGACAAATCAAAAGATGAAAAAATAGATCACCAGGAGTTAGGAAAGGAAATGAGAAAAAATATCTTAGTCGTAAATTGCGAAACTAGGATCGGATTAGATAAGATAATTGATCTACAAAAATACAGCGTATTGGATAAAGCGCTTAGAATTACCGCTTATGTGAAAAGAGCATTTAGGAAAATTAGGAACAAAGGACCAATCACAGCCGACGAGATGGCAAAATCAGAAATAGATTGGGTTAAATGTATCCAGGAAAAGGATTACGCAATAGAAATAGCCACAATAAGAGCAGGGAAGAATTTAGCACCCTCTAGTAAGATAGCCACACTTCACCCAGTTTTTAATAATCAGAATCAATTGTGTGTGGGAGGAAGGTTAGAACAATCGGAATTAAGTCAGGAGCAAAAACACCCAATAATTTTGAACTCCAAACAACGCTTATCACGTTTAATAACAGAGAGAAGCCACCACAGGGTTATGCACGGGGGAGTGCAAGACACGATAACGCAAGTAAGAGAACGTTATTGGATTATAGCAGGTCGCCAATTAGCAAAGAAAGTGGTCAAGGGATGTATGAAATGTAGGAAATCAATCAGTAAGGCCGGAAGCGCGTCAACAGCGCCATTACCAAAAGATAGGATTGAAGAAGCGCCACCCTTCTCAGTTGTAGGAATAGATTTTGCAGGACCGTTATATGTTAAAGGACCACTCTACTATGAAAATAATAAGAATTTAGATAAGGCTTACATTTGCTTGATAACTTGTGCAGTTACAAGAGCCGTACACTTAGAGCTAGTACCGTCGTTAACAACGGAAGAATTTATGCTAGCGTTTAGAAGAATGATAGCTAGACGTGGAATACCACATACCATCTACAGTGATAACGCTAAAACGTTTCAAAGGGCAGACAGAGAATTAGGAAACATTTGGAAAAAATTAAAGGATCAAAAACTATTAGAATATTTTGGAAAAGAAGGTATAAGTTGGAAATTTATTGCCGAGCGGGCTGCGTGGTGGGGAGGTTTTTATGAAATCATCGTTAAATCAACGAAAAGAATTTTGAAAAAGGTTTTAGGATTAGCTAATCTGACCTACCCTGAAATGGAAACGATTCTCTTAGAGACCGAAGCCGCGATAAATTCCCGCCCCCTGACATTTGTCTATAATGACTCGCAGGAGCCAACACCGCTTTCACCTTCGCATTTTTTGTTAGGAAAACGTGTAACTTCGTTACCGCCGCAAACATTCAATCAGACCAATCAAAATGCAACGCGGCAACAATTAACTAAGAAATTAAAGTATCGCCAACAATTAATTGATAGGCTTTGGAAAAGATGGCAGGAGGAATATTTACTCCAATTAAGAAATGCCCATCATTCAGAAACCCAAAAGGACCATGAAATAGAAATGGGGGATGTAGTTTTAGTACATCAAGATAATAAACCAAAACATGAATGGAAATTAGGAATAATTACGGAAAAATTAATTGGTAGAGATAAGAAGATCAGAGCTTGCATGGTAAGATTAAGCAATGGCACAATTTTGAGAAGACCAATACAACTCTTGTACCCCTTAGAAATTAAAGAGTCAAATCAAGATTAAAATTATATCTTTTAACAAATTAAAATTAATAATAAATTAAATTATTAACTGTAAGAAAATAAGATTGAGAAAAGGTAAAATTAGGAAGCCATTACGAAAATAAAACGTATTGTGAGGAACCAAACCTCACGCGAAATATACTCGTATAAAATTAGTAATACATGACTTAAAGTTGCGTCACGTATTACCGTGGGGAGTGTGGAATATTTCGCTTGAAAACCCAATTAAAATAATTAAAGTAATATAGGAATAAAATTCATCTGGAAAACTAAATAGAAGAAGATGTTAGAATACTAGTTAAAATTATAAGAACCAAAAATAGTAGAACACCACACCCCATAGGAAATAAAAGCTTGGCTTCCTAGAGGAAACATCAGGTAAAGATTCAAGATAAGGATGGCCCTTTCAAGAATAGATTCTTGGGGGGGTTATGACCAATTTAGAAGCCCGTGAAAGAGGGAACGTTTTTCCTTTTCTTTCGCGTACCGGTGGAAAACATCTTGAACATTTTGTAAAATAAGTGTTTCTTTCTATCTGTATATATATATATTGTACATAACTACTTTGCAGATTTGAACGGAAATGGGGTTTCACCCCCTTTCCGATAATTACCTATTTAAGCTAATGGGACCAGGGCTTGCCGAAAAGATGTTTCCGGCAACCAAGGTTTCCCATTGGCCAAGAATAAATGTGTTGTAAATAAGAAACATGTGACGGACCCATAAAAAGGGGACCCGATCTAGGAAACTGTATTCAGAATTTAAGAATCACTAAGAACTATCAGAACTTTAGGAACTCGAACCCACTAGGAAGGGTAAAAATAAACTTGGACATTTTGTTGAGAAAAACTTGTCATTTATTCCGGCCTACCCCGGACTTAGAAAATATTCCGGTATACCCCGGACTTAGAAACTTTTAGGAATACGAAGAGTCGGACTTAGAGTAAATTTTGAATATTCACAGTCGACTTAAAACATAGGAATATTAGATAGAATATCATTTTTCAGTCGGTGATATTTTATATTAAGAAATTAGCTCTCCCAAGCTAAGACGACATTAGGAAGTCACCACAACGGGTTAGTAAGTTTGTATCGAATATCATAAACATCTCGGTAAATGAAAAAGTATTTACGCGATCATTTTGGGTTTTGTTACAGATCCGCTTCTGTTTTTATTTAGGTCGAAACACTATGGATCTAAACAGAAGCCGACGAAACCCTCCTTTGAAGTCTATTACTCCCGGGTCTTGTCTACCCTTCTCTGTATGGGTTAATTTCAAAAAGCGCGATTCGTACGCCTCCTAACGGTAGATATTTTCGGAGCGGGAGTTCGTCCAGTGAATATCTCTAGCAGCCTCGGAGTTCGTCCAAAAAAACGTCGTCGTTTGTGGAGAGAGAAAATTTCCAAATTTCCGTAGACAGGGGGGATGAAGTAGGACCCCTTCTAACTCGTAAAATTGGGAATTTTACCCATACAGAGAGGAGCGCTATATGGAACATTAGAGTAGTAGACTTCAAAGGAGGGTTTCATCGGCTTCTGGTCTAAATAATGTATAAGATAGACTTGATGACAATAATATTCGACTAAATTTAAGCTGATTTCCTATTGGCCATTTTCATCGTAGCCTGAGTGATACTAATTTTGTATTTAGTGATATAGAGGTGAGCGTGAACTAGAAATTAAGAGTGAGATTGTTCACAATTTGGAATAGGGTTCAATGAATCCCATAGCAGCCTAACTCCTTTTAGAATCAGACCGCAAAGACGTCAGGTAAGTAGGATTAAACATGGATTAAGATAATCTATCTAAAAATTAGATGGGGGCTAAATTAAGGAGTGTGGCCCAACCTTATTTGAAATTGTAAGAAATTAGGCGTTTGTTTATAGAATAATTAATACGCGACTAATTCCTCTAAATATAAGGGTGAAAATGGCTGATTAAAAACGTCGATTTTAGTTGAGCAAAATTAAAAATTATTACATAAGTTATCATTAAATCTACAATACGTTTTTTTTTATAAATGGTCAGGGGTGTTGGAATTTATGGGAACAACATGACGTACCTTCTGAACAGGTTTTGTTTCGTTAAGAGTGAAATTTAAGGTGGACCTTTAGTCAATCGCTAAACGAGTATAAGCTGATGGGCGTGCGAAGGGAAAAGGGATAGGTGATCTTAATTGCTCTAATTATAACCTTAAGAGATTTAATTATATGGAAGAAGCTTCCAGGAGCTCCCCTTTGTCCACCGGTGTATATTTACGGTGTTGTTGATTATAATCGATACAGGGGCCAACAGGAAGTAGAAAGGAGAGAGAGATAGAGAGGAGAGAAATAGGAAAGAGAGTTATATTCGCGTACCTGGGAGGATTATAAAGTTGGGGATCATGGAGTTGAAATTAAGGTCGTTTCCTGGAAGTGTAATTTAACCCGAGTTAAAGGGCAAGTTAGTAAATAAATTGAAGATAATTTAATATAATAATACTTCAATAATTGAATATTTAAATTAGATTAACATCTTTTTTTCCCACACCCAAAAAAAACACCCATTCACGTATGATCCATCCAATTTTCGTCCACCAAATTATCATATCCACAAAAAAAGGGCTCACCCCATTCCTGTTTCCTCAAATACTGGTTCTCCTAAGAACTAGTACACAGAGATTACCACCATGTCTGGAAGTATATTTTCCCGGCATGCATAGCGGAAAACAGAGACGTACGCTTTAAATGTAAAAAAAGGATAGTTCTGTCTTGGAGAAAAATATTTCTTCCAATTTGCGATATAGACGGCTCTAAAATCGAACAACACGGTATAGTCTAGTGCATCTTGGGTAAAAATGCTCCCGAGATATTTTCTATTTATTTGAAGCTAGTATTTCCATCTTTTTGTCGGTGTTAGGGGTGGGATACACGATCTCAAACTGAGGTATCTCTACTTCCGGTATCTCTCCTGTCAGAAGCCGATGAAACCCTCCTTTGAAGTCTACTACTCCAATGTTCCAAATAGCGCTCCTCTCTGTATGGGTAAAATTCCCAATTTTACGAGATCGGAGGGGTCCTACTTCATCCCCCCTGTCTACGGAAAATTGGAAATTCTCTCTCTCCACAAACGACGACGTTTTTTTGGACGAACTCCGAGGCTGCTAGAGATATTCGCTCGACGAACTCCCGCTCCGAAAATATCTACCGTTAGGAGGCGTACGAATCGCGCTTTTTGAGAATAACCCATACAGAGAGGGGTAGACAAGACCCGGGAGTAATAGGCTTCAAAGGAGGGTTTCATCGGCTTCTGCTCCTGTTGATACCGAATGACCGAGCAGACATTGAACAGTCGATAAAAACAGTAAATACTATAAATAAATTATAGTCTTTGCTGAACTGAAAAGATCACGGGGCCAATCGCGTATCAGTGATTACCGGAAGTTGAACATATCCAGTTTGGATTGGGACAAAAGTTACAATTCCCTTTACTATATTTTCTATGATCTAACCCTTTAATAAAACTCTATAGAATACCGCATATTTAAACGAACCAGAACTGGGATAATTTTCCTAGCCACTCGTTAATTTAGGCAAGTTTACCCATATAATATAAATATATATATATAACAATGCGTATGTTTGCTCACGTCTGTGTCGCCCTCTCGCGTCCCTATATCGTAAGAGAGATCCTTTTCCTAATTCCGTAAGTGATAACGTACTATAGGATAGCCTTAAACGGGATATACGATCGCTGGTCTCCCGTTAATTTATGCTTCCACGGTTTATATTCCTCGTTAAAATTCGCCCCGGAACAAGTCTATTAACCGTAACTAATGAAGGAAATAGCCTAGCCATATATTCGCTTCCAGACTATGCGCTTATAATATAAAGCTGCACTGCTATTCATTTTTATGAAAAATAAAATACGAAAAATTGGCTTGAAAAATATAAATTGTGAATTTGTTTTTTAAATTCTATCATTTTTGATCGACTATAATTTTGTAATTGTTCATACTAGACCTGGAATCGATTTAATCCCATTTGAAATCGTTTCGATGGACTCGTGTGAACCGGAAACAGTTTTCCCTCGAATCGATTTGGTTCTATTTCTCGAAACTGCTTCGGGAACCAGTTTCATACCGATTCGGTTTCAACAACTGATAATCTCCGTTCTTACTAGGCTTTGGAATCGATTTAACCGTTTAAAATCGTTTCGATGGACTCGTCTGAACCGGAAACAGTTTTCCCTCGAATCGATTTGGTTCGATTTCTCGAAACTGCTTCGGGAACCAGTTTCATATCGATTTGGTTTCAACAACCGATAATCTCCGTTCTTACTAGGCTTTGGAATCGATTTAACCGTTTGAAATCGTTTCGATGGAGTCGTGTGAACGGGAAGCAATCTTTCCTGGAGTCGATTTGATTCAATTTCTCGAAACTGCTTCGGGAACCAGTTTCGTATCGATTCGGTTTCAACAACCGATAATCTCCGTTCTTACAAGGCTTTGGAATCGATTTAAACCGTTTCAAATCGTTTCGATGGACTCGTGTGAACCGGAAACAGTTTTCCCTCGAATCAATTTGGTTCGATTTCTCGAAACTGCTTCGGGAACCAGTTTCATATCGATTTGGTTTCAACAACCGATAATCTCCGTTCTTACTAGGCTTTGGAATCGATTTAACCGTTTAAAATCGTTTCGATGGACTCGTCTGAACCGGAAACAGTTTTCCCTCGAATCGATTTGGTTCTATTTCTCGAAACTGCTTCGGGAACCAGTTTCGTATCGATTCGGTTTCAACAACCGATAATCCCCGTTCTTAACAAGGCCTTGGAATCGATTTAGACCGTTTCAAATCGTTTCGATGGAGTCGTGTGAACGGGAAACAGTCTTTCCTGAAATCGATTTGATTCAATTTCTCGAAACTGCTTCGGGAACCAGTTTCATATCGATTTGGTTTCAACAACCGATAATCCCCGTTCTTACAAGGCTTTGGAATCGATTTAACCGTTTCAAATCGTTTCGATCGAGTCGTGTGAAGGGGTGACAGTCTTTCCTGAAATCAATTTGATTCAATTTCTCGAAACTGCTTCGGGAACCAGTTTCGTACCGATTCGGCTGGTTTCAACAACCGATAGACGAAGCTACGATAAATCGAATATCGGTTTGATTTAACCGTTGCTAGTGTAACCTTAGTTTAAATGACTTCATTCGACCTTCCTTCAATCAATCAATTTGAAAATATAAGGGGATAATAACCAATAACTAATGATTTGAATTTCCTATAGATATATATTGAATTTTATATAGACATAGAAATCCATCCAACCCAGTTTTTCCCTTTATCCTATAATATTATTTCGTTGCTTCAAACTAATCGAATATTAACCTCGCAACATTAATGGACTCTAGGGATATTCATTCTTGGTATAGTTTAGTTGCAGGATTGAAAAGAGCGTAAAATTTAATAGAAAACAGCTTTTTGAAACAGAAATTAAGACGCTTACAAGGTTGTAAATGAGTTTACCAAAATCTTCATTTTACGATATATAACACTAATTCCCATAGAGTGTTATTTAATACTCAGCCAACTGAACCAAGATGACCTCAATTATTTATTAGGTTAGAGTTCATCATACGCGTGAAAAATATAAAATATTTTTAATCTATATCACGCAAAATTTAAATTTAAAATTATTTTTTAAATTTGTCTACGGAATATTTTACTGTTATTAAGTAACTAATCGTTATTAACCATTCCATGCCAATATTTAAAGGGATAATGTAACCTAATAACACATGATTTTTTTATCGAACTAGAAATTTTAAAGCTTACCCAGAAAATAGGCTTAGCGGGATTCATGGAGATCATGAATTGCCTCCAACCAATGAGTGAAGGCCAGTCGTTCACGCGAGATCTCCACGTGACTTACAATCGAATTTGTATTGGTCGCTAGACCTTTTACGCGAGGAAACCAGGATCTAAATGAATCCCGCTAAGCCTATTTTGATGGTAAGTTTTAAATTTATTTCTAGTTTAATATTTGTTCGTAAATTTTTTTCACAAGTGGATTAGGCCTATTTAAACAATAAGAAATTGATAAAAAATGACTGCATTCTCCCTTTAAGTGAGGCTATCACCATTTCTAAACCCGTGCAACTTAACCTTGAAGTAAAATTGAAGGCATGATGGGAGCGATTAACCAACGTTATTCCTAAGTAGAAAATTAGCCCTGTTAATCTTATAACATTAAAAAAAACAAGCTTGCATAATTAGTTTAGAAAGAGTACACAAAATAAATTACTTTTAATTAGAAGAATCTATGTACTTTTATCTATACGGGATTTAGTATAAACGTATCCATCCGCCGTAGCTTTCTACGTACAGTAAAAGACTGCAGTAAACGAATTAGCTATAAAAACGATGGTAAAGGTATATGTTTCGTCTTTCCTAACTAGTATCCACTTTATACTTTCAATCAGAAGCCGATGAAACCCTCCTTTGAAGTCTACTACTCCAATGTTCCATATAGCGCTCCTCTCTGTATGGGTAAAATTCCCAATTTTACGAGATCGGAGGGGTCCTACTTCATACCCCCTGTCTACGGAAAATTGGAAATTCTCTCTCTCCACAAACGACGACGTTTTTTTGACGAACTCCGAGGCTGCTAGAGATATTCGCTCGACGAACTCCCGCTCCGAAAACATCTACCGTTAGCAGGCGTACGGATCGCGCCTTTTGAGAATAACCCATACAGAGAGGGGTAGACAAGACCCGGGAGTAATAGACTTCAAAGGAGGGTTTCATCGGCTTCTGTTTCAATTTATTTGAAGCCACACACGATTTAAATTTAAGAGTTTGATTGAAAAAACAAGTTTCATTAACATTAACGTTTTTGGATAACAACAGATGAAATAAGCCAAATTCCATAAAAAAGGACCAAAAATATTTTAGATATTGGTTCACAATTCTTTTATTGAATTTGGTCTATTTGGTCGAATTCACTTCAAAGTACAATTTTTAACCAAATTGAAAGATTTTTCCTCATGGTCGAAGAGGGAAACCCAACCTGATAATTTTCTGGAGACGGACCAACTGAACTGAACTAAACTGAATAAAAGATGAGCACGAACCAGGGACGGAAATAAGCACAAGTCCGATAAATTTTCCAAATGTCCGATAACTTTTTATTTTTAAGAGGGGGTCACTGGACAAATGTCCGATAAAAAAAAAAAGTACATTTCAATACAAGAAATGTAGCATTGTCCGGTAATTTTGTTAAATGTCCGATAACTTTTGAATTTTTAAGGGGGGTTACTGGACATTTGTCCAATAAGAAAAATTCCTTATTTCCGTCCCTGGCACGAACTGATTTAAAAGCCTGTTCACGTCTATTTGAATTTCACCCCATTTCACGAGTAATAAGTATATTTCAGAATTATCTTTTGATATTTATGAGCAGTTTTTGAGTAGTTAAGACTCATTTAAATGCACTCAAACTATAATCCTTTAAACTACTTCAAATATTAGCGGAAACTAGCGAATCCTTATCGTGACGAGCAAACATTTCCACGTGCCTCTAATTTGCCCCTAAAATGTTTTCATCCCAATAAAAATGCGGCTCATAATTAAGAATATACACCCTTAAAGACCTTTCTAACTATAATTTATTCTTCCCTCAACATCGTTTAGAGCTGAAAGTTCCTGAAACGACCATAACACTTAAACTATAACGCTTTCTATTTGCCTAATTTACGTTTTGAGTAGCCAAGGCTTAACGATGAGACCTTTAGGTCACGTAATACTATAACGAAAAGAAGAGGGCTATTCCTAACTCAATCACTGGTGCGTCTAATGTCGTTTGAGAATCCATTAATTAGTTTAATCAGCTAATTTCTCGTATTTTTCTACCGTTTTAAATTTTAACAAGAGTTTTAATTTAAATAAGTTTAATATGGTGAGTTAAATTTAAACAGGGTTCATACAACATTTGGAAAACCCAATTTCTCTGATTTTTTAAGGTTTGACCAGTGAATTTTCCCTAATACCAAAATATTTCATTTCTCTGATTATTTGGGATGGCCTTTGGGGAATTTTTTACATTTTATCTTACTTTTCCCTGACCTTTTGGGGCAATTTCCAAATTCCAGTTTTCCAGGTCGTGTACTAACCCTAATCATAATATAAATAGCCTATAAGGCAAATTAACAGTGAATTGAATGAAACAGTGAATTGAATGCAAATTAGTTCTAAATATGGTATAAGTTAAAATCACCTTTACTCCGAACCGCTATAAAAGGTAACCAAACTCGGATATTTTCCTACATTATAATGTGATAGAATGGTTTAACTTGGTATCCGCTTAAGCAAGCTGAATTAGCTCATAAATAAGCCCCTTTATATATATTCAAAATCACAAGGCGTTCATTCGCGAGCAGACGACAATTTTGTGGGGTTGTAGCTATATTTATTGAGATTATGGGCGGTTTCCATATTAAATTTACATTCAATAATATTGACTCGCATTGAGGTATGTGGTTTTAGGATGGGATTTATTATACGCTTGGATTAGTATATTTTAATCCAACAGTTAATTTTCCAGTAACTTGGAATTTATAACGCTTCAGTAAACGGATTAAGTTAGGTGTATTTAAAGGGAAAGTGGAATAATTGAATTTAAAGAATGTAAAGGGAGTATGAAACATTAAAAAGTATTATTTTTTACGCTTTATCGAATCTTATACAATTGATATGACGAATTGAGAGTATGTTTGCCACAGTTTTTTCAGATTCAAATTCCCTGACTTTTCCAGGTTTTTCCCTGACCTTTTCCAACTATTTTCCCTGACCGTTTCGGCTAATACTACCCAATTTTTAACCTTTTATTTTTTATATAATCGCGTTCGCCAAACTTTGTTGCAGGCGTATCTTTGTTATAATCTATACAACTGACACGCCGTCAGCTGAGAATCTTTTCCTCGGATAATGATTGGAATTTCCTGACTTCTCGAAAGATCTTTAAATTCCCTTACTTTTTAAAATATCTCAAAATTCCCTGACTTTTTGGTTTATTTTCAAATTCCCTGACTTTTCCCTGTTTTCCCTGACCTGTGGCAACCCTGTATAAATAAAAAATGTCTATTTCGCATAGGGCTGCTCATGATTTCCTGATTTCCCTAATTTTCCCAGACAATTTAAAAGAATACTTGCACTATATGTAATAACGAATACATATTAAAGTAAGCTTGTAGATATTTCGTGATAAAAATCTCACCTTAAACAATATTAAACCTGTTAGAAATAAAGGTTGACCTAGGCATTGCAAACTGTAGTTAAACTATCTTCAATCTAAACACTACAGTACGGATATATTTCAGTTGACAAGTAATGTAAACCGTACGTGAAAATCATACCAAAACTGAATTACACTCAGCTCCCTTTTTAACCAAGCGCACTCTCGGGAACCCACCTTATCCACGTTCAACGATTTAGTTTACTTGTAAAAGACCCTTAGATAATTCGTTAGTGGTTTAATATACTTAAAGGGAGAATGCAACCTAACAACAAGTGATTTTTTATCGATTCCTTATTGTTTAAATAGGCCTAATCCACTATTTAAAAAGTTTACAAACAAATATTAAACTAGAAATAAATTTAAAACTTACCCTGAAAATAGGCTTAGCGGGATTCGTGGAGGTCCTGTTTTCCTCGCGTGTAAGGTCTAGCGACCAATCGCGCACGACTGTAAGTCTCGCGGAGATCTCGCGTGAGCGACGGGCCTTTGCTCATTGGTCGCTAGACCTGACACGGACGCGATTCAGGATCTCCATGAATCCCGCTAAGCCTATTTTCAGGGTAAGTTTTAAATTTATTTCTAGTTTAATATTTGTTTTGTAAACTTTTTATCGGTGGATTAGGCCTATTTAAACGATAAGAAATCGATAAAAAATCACTTGTAATTAGGTTGCATTCTCCCTTTAAAGGAAAGGTGAAAAAGAAGGTCAACGTGATTTTGTATGGATTGTATATTCAAATAGAGAATATACTTATATCTACTCTGTTACTTATAATATAATATAAAATCTATATATAAAATAACACAATGTAGCAAATACTATGAATAAATTCATTCTTAAAAGATATAATTAACAATAATAGGGCGTAGTTTTACCCAATGTTAAATTCAATATAAAAAGAAGTAGTACATTGAATTTTGAAATATATTTAGACTTAAACCTTCGTGCGTTTTCATTTTCGTATTTGAAGCATGCATGCATCCTGTTTTTTTTTTTTTTATTTTATTGGCGTCTGTCACGGTACGGCCATTACACGACCATGTGGTGGGTTTATACATGGATATCTTAATGGTATGACACTGCAATTCAGTTCAATTCAAGTTCGCATCTCGAACAAAAGTTAACGCGGATGAATACCTAATGTTAAACGTCATAGAGATAAAAATAGGTTATATTGTTAATTTAATATTAGGTTTTCTGTTCGTAGAAAGCTACAGATTCGGTTAAAGGGAGAATCAAGTCGGAAGTAATACAGGATTGGTTGAAATTTAACCAAAATTTATGGTCACGTGGCTATTTTAAAGCCTACAATTGATTCTGGCTCGGAATACGGTTGTTTGGCGCGGTCTTTTAACTGTCGTTAATTAATTGTCGTTAATACAAATGGCCTATTTATTTTAGACATTTTAGTTTTATGGATAACAGAGGTATAAAATTTAAAGCGATTCATTCTCACTTTAAAGAAAATGGTCTTCTTATAGATTTTTACGCGTTGCAAATTCAAAAAGATTCAAATTAAAGTCTAGAGTCACGCGAAATTCGGCTGCTACGCAAAAAGAGAAATGCGTAGAGTAAGAAAAAAAAATCTTAGAAGTTAGTTAAATACAAAACTATACACTCCATCTTCAAGACACTACTTTTTATCGTATGGAATTTAATATTACGTATTCATACGCGTTATCTTTGACTTGTTTATAACTTAGTCTTGACCCAATGTATCCCATAAAGGCCGTAAACAATTTATAATGGTAGTTTGCTCAGATTAAAAATAGTTTTGTTCCGCACGGAAAGTTGGTATTATTAAATAATATTACTGTATGGTACCAAGAACTAATTTCTGAAACACAAGATTTTACGTTTCCATAGAATCAATGTTAATTCGAGTAGCACGCGCTTAATGTTAATTCTCTTAGCACGCGCTCAATGTTAATTCGAATAGCACGCGCTCAATGTTAATTCGAATAGCACGCGCTCAATGTTAATTCGAATATCACGCGCTCAATGTTAATTCGAATAGCACGCGCTCAATATTAATTATAGTAGCACGAGCTCAATGTTAATTCTCTTAGCACGCGCTCAATGTTAATTCTCTTAGCACGCGCTCAAAGTTAATTCGAATAGCACGCGCTCAATGTTAATTCGAATAGCACGCGCTCTATGTTAATTCGAATAGCACGAGCCCAATGATAATTCGAATAGCACGCGCTCAATGTTAATTCTCTTAGCACGCGCTCAAAGTTAATTCGAATAGCACGCGCTCAATGTTAATTCGAATAGCACGCGCTCTATGTTAATTCGAATAGCACGAGCCCAATGATAATTCGAATAGCACGCGCTCAATGTTAATTTGAATAACACGCGCTCGATGATAAATTAGAACCAATTGAGCTTTTTTGTTCTGAACCACCCTTTATTCGGAGTGATGGGTTTTGAGATAAGAACCAATCTCTATTTTCCAATTTCAAATTTTCACGTAACCGTAAAATTCAAAACTCTATCGTTTCAGCTTCGACGGAATATCAAACAAGGTTCCTTTACGCGAGTATGTAAGAGATTAAGAAAGTGTTAAATTTAAAAGGCGGTCGTTTTAAAGCGGGCACGAACTCGAGGAACTTGGATCCATTAATTCGTTGATCGGACAAACGTGTCACGTTATTCCGATCATAATGAAACAGTTTTACTTTTCAGCGTGTCATAAGCTAAACTTCCTCGTATCTCTATGGTAAGATTTCTATGAGATTAAAGTAAGATTATACCCTCGTCACCACTGACAAGTTAAATGGGTTATATTACTATATATATATATTTTCCACTCCAGGTTACATAGTTGTATGTCTAGACGATATAGACTTAGTTTTCCTCCTTCGTTTCACAGTGTACACATTACACGATTGCCAGCAACCTCCCCCGCAACAGAAACTTACTCTACACTATTAACGCGAGAAGTTGTACCAAGGATATGCCAGCGAGTAATAATGTTAAATATAAAGAGAAGTGTTTAATAATATTATAAAATTCATTTGCTAAGCAAAATTCTTACATTTTATATCTGGGATAATGATTCTATGGATATTTAACAATATTAGGAATATTATTATTAGGAATAAATTTATTTTATTCTTAGAGATATTAGCAGGGTGACCACTGAAAATTTGAAAATCCTATATAGGAAATATAGAAAATTTCTTTGCGAAATACAGGAAAATTTAGGAAGAATTTTATGTAAAATATAGGATAAAATAGGAAGAAATAAGTGTAAAATAGATGATAAAATAGGAAAATAATTAATTAAAAGTAGGAACCATATTTATTATTGCGTCACAACTCTCGCCACCGGTTTAAACGCGGTATTAATATGATCCAATTTGCTTAAATAGTATGGAATTTTACAGACTATTTTAACTGGAAAATGTACAGTTAAGCTAAAATAATCTTATACAGCCACAGCTGACAGTATGATTTAGAACTTTACCCTTAACTAGAGATTTTGAGTAGAAATATAGGAGATTATAATAATTGACATTAAATTATAGGAGAAAATAGGAAGGAGGTGAAAATATAGGAAAAAATAGGAAATATAGGAAAAGTGGTCACCATGTATTAGGAAAAATAAATTTATTATATTCTTAGAGATATTAGGAAAAAATATATTTATTATATTCTTAGAGATATTAGGAAAAAATATATTTATTATATTCTTAGAGATATTAGGAAAAAATATATTTATTATATTCTTAGAGATATTAGGAAAAATAAATTTATTATATTCTTAGAGATATTAGGAAAAATAAATTTATTATATTCTTAGAGATATTAGGAAAAATAAATTTATTCTATTAAGATATTAGTAAAAATAAATTTATTCTATTGGAGATATTAGTAAAAATAAATTTATTCTATTGGAGATATTAGTAAAAATAAATTTATTATATTCTTAAAGATATTAGGAAAAATAAATTTATTATATTCTTAGAGATATTAGGAAAAATAAATTTATTATATTTGAGATATTAGGAAAAATAAATTTATTCTATTTAAGATATTAGGAAAAATAAATTTATTCTATTTGAGATAAAATAAATTTATGAGTGTAATATATTCAATATATGTTTGATCCATTTCACCAAATAATCACTATTAACACTTGAATTCCTTGACGTATAAGGTGAGCAACTATGGTTATATAGAAACTATAAAGGTTATAGGCAGGGAAGCACACACGCGCGTCTTGTACAATAGTAGTGTTCGGGTGTAGTGGAGAAGGTGTACCTAGCTAGGGTAAAAGAGGGGGTGGGATTCGGGTAGGGCTTTCTCGAGGAAATGAGCTAATATTTAGAGAGAAAGAGCTCCATTTAAAGAGTTCTAACAGGAAAATGTCGATCTGCCACTGAAATATTGAGCGGTTATCGCTCCGAGACCTCTCTACCTTCTTTCCCCCGCGCCTTTCTCATCCAATTCTAAGCTTTTCCTTCATCCCTTAAGGACGCAACTTGTATTTATATAATTATTATAGAGAGTATATTATACGTGTGTGTATATAGGATACGCGAAAAGACTGTATTTGTATTCAAGGGAAGGTGACACCGTCTATTTCTTATCTATGTTATTAAACACGTGAATTTTTTTATTTAAATCAACTAAATTCAACCTTAGCCCCGATTTTTATCAGCCATTTTCAGCCTTATATTGGAAGAAATAAGATGTTTATTAATTATTGTTCTAAATTAAGAACTAATCTTACAATTTCAAATTAAGTTGTGCCACAGTCCTAATTTTAGTTCTACTTTGATTTATATATACCCTATTCATGATTTAGTTTTAATTATACTTACCTGGCGTTGCTGCGGCCTTGATCTATAAGGAGGCGGGCTAGGGGGAGATCCGATCATTGCACTCTGATCGGATTGAACCCTACCTCTATCACTAATTGTGATCAGAGGAACGTGGAATTTCTGGTAGCGGGGGTTGTGCGTTCGCGCTCACCCCTACGTAACTAAATACAAAATTAAACACTAAATGACTGTAGATTTTAGTTAATCATGAATTTCGCGCGTTTTGTTGTAGTTAAATTAATCAGGAAAAATTTAAAGTATTCTTTGTGTGGGGCCAAAATTGCGCTAGTAAAATCTTATTACCCGAAAGAGATCTCTAGATGGAGTAAATTATATTGTTCTTGAAAACAATTCGTCTGTAAGTAATTAAACTTAAAAGTATATAAAACCAGGATGAATTCAAACTCATTGTCCTGAAGTCTTAAATGCAAATATGAAACTTTTCCATTCTTATTCTCTTCAGATTAAAACCTAAAGTTTAATCTTAGTAGCATCCATCGACCACTAAAATAGGGTCTTATTTAAGCAGATTTCCCTTCCAATTTTAACTCTCGGCTATTGGCTGTATAGTATATACAACTATTACGGGGTCTAACGTCTAAGGGTCTAATTCTGAGCTTCCCCGAAGGACCCCTTTATCTTGACACATTAAACCTAGTCCTCGTGGTCCAGGGATCAATCGGTTCAAATCACCCTGTACCATTTACAGTCGACTGCAGCGAGGAGGCTAAAGTCATTCGAATCCGAGATTTCAACACCTGGAAAGCTAAAACCCTTCGGAAACAACTCTGTAATTTGGTATAATGTCAAAGAGAGGCTGAAACTTCGTGATAATGAATAGAGCTCTAAATTACTTCAATTCAGGTAATTAGTAAATTACGCGGTAACTTACCGGTATTCACAAAATTACCAGTGTAAGTTACAATTTTAGAACTCTAGGGATGTAACGATCCTGAACTTGCAGCATCAGAGGTTTCAATCAGGGTTGCCACAGCTTTTTCAGATTCAAATTCCATGACTTTTCCAGGTTTTTCCTTGACCTTTTCCAACGATTTTCCCTGACCTTTTCAGTTAATACTACCCAATTTTAATCGCGTTCGCCAAACTTTGTTGCAGGCGTATCTTTGTTCTAATCTAAACAACTGACACAATCAGCTGAGAATCTTTTCCGCGGATAATGATTGGAATTTCCTGGCTTCTCGAAAGATCTTCAAATTCCCTGACTTTTTAAAATATCTTAAAATTCCCTGACTTTTTTGGTTCATTTTCAAATTCCCTGACTTTTCCCTGTTTTCCCTGACCTGTGGCAACCCTCTAGACCCGGAGATAAAATTTTAAGCTCGATTAATAAACAAATTACGCGTTTATTCAAAGATAAAAATACGACGTTTCTCAAAATCAGTGTAGAATGAAATATAATAATTATATTTTAATCTAAATTGAATGGAATCCTTATCACGCTCCCTTTGAGAAACGGAAGAGAGGTACACATTAATTTGACAGCGTATACAAAGCTAGGCTCCCTGTTATCTCCTATGATTCGTTTATAACTAGATATAAAGGGAGTTTAGCTTCCCTCTTATTGACAAATTAAGGTGGAATACGTTATATATTTATCCTTCAATTCAAAGCGAACTCTAACTATACTAGTCCAGGCAATCCTGTTAAGATATACATAGGCGTTCCTATAGGTCCTCTGACTCTCTCATCTCGAGTATTAAGTCTCTGTCCATGGAACAAAGATTAATAAACCCGTATTCAAGTGATACTATCACGAAAACACAACTGAATTTGAGTAGAATTTTCGGAAATAAAACAATTTTTGCCCATAACTATTACGTCAACACTTGATTCACTTCCGTTCTGGGACGTGATACTGTTTCTTTCGCGCGGTCTTTGTCGCGAAAGTGCTTAATTCCTAAACTTCTACACTTCATAATTTTTCTACAAATTGAATTTGTATATTTTTTAAATTTAATTTTGAATTTCGTTAAAAAACACGTCAACTAAAAGGTTAAAAATTTTAAATATATATTTATAATAGTAGGGTGGTGACGTCTAATTCGGGACAGTTTTTGAAAATCTTACATTTTCGAGTATGAAGGATGATTGTTCGCAAATATTTTGCTAATTATCTTCTAGATTGAACTTTTTATTGTATTTTAAGCCAGTTTTCGTCTTTCTGATCTAATTATTAACCGAGAAAAAAGGATTTTCGCGAAGGAAGTAACGACGTCGAATTCGGGACGTTTGCATTTAATTCGGACTTAGGGGGGCCCTAATTCGGACCGGGGGGGTTTTAATTCGGACCGCGAGGGGTTCCAATTCGGACCGGGGGGTTTTAATTCGGGACACTAGCTACAATATCAATATGCCTACTTTGAAAAATATTCTAAAATTCTTGGTTTAGGCCTATGACACAGAAAATATCAAAAAAGCTTTTAATAGGGTTACAGATATTTTATTTTCAAGGTAGTTATAAAATATATTTAAGTTTCATGGGTATATTTAAATGTTAAAAAGGCAATCGTCACATCGGTGTTTGCTAATGTTTATTTTCTCTACTGTGTAGTAGCCTAGATCCTAGATTTAACAGAGCAGGGCGGAAACGTGACAGAATGTAGGCCTTTTATGTGGTGAGTGAGTGATGGATATCGTATTAATCTTATGTTTTAAAAGAAACACCATCAATTTAATATTAAATCTTTAAAGTGGATATTTTCCCGGGTCAGAATTATTGAATTAGGCTACACTACAATATTACTTCAATTAGCGTACCTTTATCATTGAAATCCATAAATGCTTGAATGAATGAAGACCCACGTTCAAATATTAGCGCTCCGGTGTTTTTTTTGTTAGGCCTAAGAGAATCGACAATTATAGAGGCTGAACCATAGCCTCCTCGATCACGCGCTTCGGCTGCGCTCGCGCTATAGAAGCCCCGGCAATCGGCCGAAAATCGCGAATAAATGAATTCTCGAGATTTACAAAATGACACCAAACTGATGCACGTCTCAAAGGGGGGAAACTGACCAAATTTGAAGAGTTTTGCCCTTTTCAGGACTTTAATGATTTTTAAAAGCCACAATTAAAATATATGTTTTGCAAATTAGTTTATTTTATCTCCCTAACTAAGTATCATAATTTTAGGGTAAGAAGTTTTTAAGTTAAAAAATAATAATCAACTTAAGTTGGTAGCGTGTGCAAAGCTTTATTACATATAATTTGTTGTGAAATTATTATTCAAGTTTTAAGACGATAATGATACAGTGCTAAATTAGGTGATATATTTATACACTTATAAGAACCAACAATTAAAAATTTAAAAGACAATTTTAAGCGTGGAAATTGATTTATTCGTCATGTTTATTCAAACCAGTTTCAAAAATAATAAAGTCCTACTTAATCCCAATGCAAGAATGGACTACTTAGGGGAAAAAATATCTTTAATTGCAATATATTTTGTTAAGATGACTTACAACAATTCATGTATGGAGAAACCGTTAGAAATGAGGAAAATTGAAGGTTCACACTTTATGAACTTCTCTAGAAAAGGGTTTGTAAACGAGTGTTTTAACATTTTCGTACCGGGCTGAAGTATTTCTCAATACGTTATTATTTAATATAGGGACTAATTTTTCGCAAATGAGTTGTTTTGGAGTAGAGTAGTATATTGCCATAGAATAACATAAAATCAGAGGGTGAAATTAGAATATAAGTTTATAAATAGTATCTAGCGTGTCTACAGTACCGGTGTAAATTGATCAAGGCTTGAGATTTAAAAATAAACCCGCGCAATAGGTGAAAACCGCAAAAAGCTCCGTCCGGAGAGAAAAATAATAGGTTCGCTAGTTTCAACAATTATTGACACAAAATCTGTAATTCTCAAAGGCTTGGAATTAATTTGTAAATTATCCGTACATACTTAATTAGATGTGGTTAAAAAATCAGGAAGCTGGAGCGTAAATTTAAAACTTTAGACAAGAATTTGTATCTTGCCACGACTTTCCCCCCCTACATTTTAGTGCTTTTTCGCGCCGTCTTTTGGTGTCATTTTAATTTCCCATTTATTCTCTCAAACACATGTTATTTTTTTTCTTTGCCGGGGCTTCTATAGCGCGAGCGCAGCCGAAGCGCGTGATCGAGGAGGCTATGGCTGAACATAAGAAACAGTTAAATGTAACTCGAGCGCGCTCGAGCTAAGCTCGTAACGCGCACGCGCTACTCCTGAAACCCACAAGGTAAACCTATTTTCCCTCTCTTATTTACGGGGATGTGTTTATGGCGCGAAAAGACGGAGGCGTCTGCTTCTATCGTTGAAATAAAGTTAAAAATAAACAGCTAGGTATGCGAATGCTTTAATTTCGTAGTTTTTCTAAATTTTTGTTAGCGTTAATCGACGTTTGTCTCGAGTTAAGATTGATAATTGCGGCGTAAATGACACCGGTCCGAATTAGCTGCAACGGGTATGTTTTAAAAATACTAATTGCGATTAAAATATCGTTCCTTTAATAGCCCCGATAGTCTCAAATCGTAGCGAAAGAGTCGTATTTTCTTTAGGAAGCGGGTGTGTGTCCGTACGTTTCCTCAATCGTTTGTTAAAGCTTATTTCCCGAGGCCCAGGGAGCGGCATTCCCTCAAAATTGCTATAATTTAACTGACGTAATTTGAGTAGTCGGCTTTATATTCTCGTATCTCGTCAGGAACGCTTCTTACAATCTCGGGGTTAGTTTTAATCGATTCACGATGAATCAGTTCTTAATTTAAGTCTCTTTTTGGACTTCTCGAATCGAGCAAATTAAACAGAGGCCCATTTTAAAAAAACTGTCCCGAATTGGAACTGTCCCGAATTAGACGTCACCACCCTATATAATATATAGAATTTCAATTAAAATTATGATAGCATCGCTTTAAGGGCAAGAAACAGAGTAAGCTTTAAGAGCTAGACTTCCCTAATATTCGTGATACCTAAATGGATAGACTATAGGAGAACAGATCGAATATTGCTCCTTTGAGTTCCCTTCTCTGTATAAACATGGTTTGAATCACGTTAAAGTTGCAGTAAGTACAATAGGGGGGCTACCCATAACTCATGCAAATATATATGCATATGAATCTTATTTATCTTAGTATATAAGAAATAAATATTAAAAACTGATACAATCTTTATTTCGTGTCAAACGAAGATAATCTAATTTCAATTTAATCCAGCTTTGAATATATTTAAAGATTAGGTTAACTTTCAACCATAGAATATTATAAATTGGATATATTTAAAGATAAACACAAATAATAGAGATAATAAGGAGCCTGCCTTTGTCAAAAGTACAAATTTAAGGTGAAATTAGTATACATTATATTGTAAGGTATTATTTCAGAACCTAGTTAGAAAACCACTTTAATTCAAACAACATTAAAAACAGGTTTCTACGTACTGAAAACTAACACTGAATAATTATACGAATATACACGATTGGTCTCAATATTACTTGTTAGCGTAATAGAAGCTACTGGGTTTCTCGACATAATAATTGTATATAGATGGATATCATTGAGATTAGATTAGAGTTTGCTTAGATTCGTTGCATTCTTAGGGTGATATGGACTACGGGATAAGTCTACAGAGGCTTAAGGAAATGGTATCATTTCGTGTCTTCAGCGAGATACAAAGTTAAGCTTGCCTTTAATTCTAAGGGGGATTAAAGGAACCGTACCTTTGTACGTATTGAAAACTTAATCTGATCAACACTCTATTGAGTAATAATGAGATCAGGTTGGAAGCGAACTGCAGGCATTTTAGAGAACAGCCGCTCTGCGTCCAAACGTATCCCCCTTTTAGGTTGAATGTTAAGGCAAACTCCTATAGTATCGTATGATAAGCTTGTTTTGTTTATTCAAACTTGGAGGAGGGGGAATCTATTCTGACAGAGTTATTTTTATTGCTTCCTTTATCGATCTTAAAATCATATTTAAAATTAGGATGTCAAAGATTTTTCACAAGTTTAAAATTAAATTTGAGTAGAAAAGATTCAAAATATATATACAAAAGCCTATAACTATCAGCAGATGTATATAATAACCCCCTTCGGGGGGAAGTATGAAAGGTATTTAGGCAAAATCGACGAACAACGAGTGCCCGGCGTAAATCGCGGCGGATCGACACACCGCTTTACTCCCAAAAAATACTTACACCATTTTGAACCTCACTAAATTTTCCCTACGCGCGCTTCCGGAACTCGCGAGCCGAAGTCAACCTTCGACTCCATTTTAACAGACAGCCGGACTCCCGAGACAGGAAGTTCTAAACACAAATCGAGGTGTCTTGTTTATACAAAGACCATTTACTAGAGTAGCGACATTGAGAAGTCCAGCCCGAGCTAGTGGCCTAGATAGTCAGCAGCGGGCTCTTGCTGTTCGTGATTTTTAGCATTGGTAGTATAGGGGCTTTCATACTTCCCCCCGAAGGGGGTTATTATATACCTCTGCTATCAGCAAAGGTCCAGTTTTGTTTCATAGCCCATCACTTAAAAATAGAAAAAAAAGTCATCACCCCTGTCTGGCTCCAGTGATTTGGACTCTTCCTGGATATTTTGAGTCTGGAGAGAGAGACGAAATTTAGGCGGGCCACGCTTCTTTATATTGCCTTTCCCTCCCAGCTCCGAAATGTCTTCGCAGTGTGGCGCTTTCGATTTCTTAATCGATTTAAACCTCACGCGTTCACACTTTATATCTTTATAAATCGATTTATCGTAGCTTCATCTATCGGTTCAGTTGAAACCAGCCGAATCGATATCGAAACTAGTTCCCGAAGCAGTTTCGAGAAATCGAATCAAATCGATTCGAGAAAAGACGGATTCCCGTTCACAGTACTTTAGCGAAAGGTTATGATGGGTTTAAATCGATTCTAAGACCTAGTATGAACGCGGCTAAAGTGATATTTGGGAAAATTGTGTTAAGTTACGCTTTGACTTTTAGAATTTTATTTTTTTATTCCATTTTCCGAAACTATACGTGTTTCGTGCCATCGGATTATCTGTAGAGTTTGCGGGGAGATTTGTTTAGAATATAAACAAGCTATGATAGAGTTTCGGTGCCTTAAGCCTAATTATAGGAAAGCTCTGAAGTGGAAAACTTAATCAAGTTTGAATTTTGATTATTTGGTTTAGGAAATCAAACATTGAGGTTTGAAAACTTTGTAAAAATCTTTGTAACGGTAAAGAATTACGTAATTTATGCCCAAAAACAGGATGAATATTATTTCGAATATTTTTTGTCTATTTTTGTTTGGTTATTTTAAAATCTTGATATTGCGAAAAGGCCTTGACATAATCTAATTAATTTTAATTAATCTTTAATCTTTTCTTCGCGTTATAAAGGAGGAAGTGTAATTTGTTAGATTAGTTAATCTGATATAGAAACACCACAATTTAATTTAAAGCCTTCGGATTACATCAGAAAAATAATTTACGGGTGAAATATGATAGTGTCCATAGTATAGCAACTTGGTAAAAATAAGGTTACTTCGCTATCTGTCTTTTGCTTTTATATTTAAATTTATAGTTAAAAAGGTATAAATTTATGTGCCTACAACAATCTCTGAATAACTACACCTAAAATAGGAATAGACCACAATTTAGACAAGCGATATGGACCACAAGCCACGCAAACACGGCCATGAAATTGAAAATTAATTTAAAATTAAATATGAAACTTTAAAGATTAAGTACTTGCACGAAAGAGACAGCGCGAAAGCGACTTTAATCACGTGTCTAAAAGCGCGGGAATAAATAGACAATCAACTGCATTGATGACCATTCCTTAATGTTTTTGTTTAATTTTCAAATATATATTTAAATTATCAGACTTTTATTATTAACTAAAGTAGTTATTAATTATACTCGTGTATAATTGTAAATAGTCCCAAATTATCTTGAAGACTCGAAATAAAGTTTAATTATATTACGGAAGAATTGATATACTTCAATTAAAGCTAATTTCCATATAATAATAAAAACTCAAAAATAATATAAAAATATATAGTGTTGAAAATTGACTAATGATAGACATAGCAGCTGCAAATTCAGTAATTAAAAACTTTGACAGGAGGTTTGGTATTGTACAAACGCGAGGTGGGAGTGTTGAAATGTCGAAGGGCACGTCGTCTAAAATTGATTTAAGAGTCGCTGCGTGGAGGACTGTCGCGAACGAGACTACACCAATTAGCGTAATGAGTGAAACGTCAAAATTTACATCGTACGTATTGTCTAGAATTTCATCTCAAATTCAACCCCGCCCACTCAAACTTATTCCCAATTTGAACAAGTAGCTAGTTTTCGAAAGCTACTCAAATTTCTTTAAGTCTTCCCAGAATTGTATTATTAGGATTCAAATATATTCTAATTTGCCAATTTTTAAAAAGTACTAAGAGCTCTCCAAAGCAATTCACGTTCAAGGAAGAAATTTGAAAAAGATAAGATATGGCCAATCCATTTCAAGATGGTTTATAATTCAAATCAGTTTCTAAACATTCAAATCAGTTTCTAAACATTAAAATCAGTTTCTAAACATTCAAATCAGTTTCTAAACATTCAAATCAGTTTCTAAACATTCAAATCAGTTTCTAAACATTCAAATCAGTTTCTAAACATTCAAATCAATTTCTAAACATTCAAATCAATTTCTAAACATTCAAATCAGTTTCTAAACATTCAGATCGGTTTCTAAACATTCAAAACAATTTCTAAACATTCAGATCGGTTTCTAAACATTCAAATCAATTTCTAAACATTCAGATCAGTTTCTAAACATTCAAATCAGTTTCTAAACATTCAAATCAGTTTCTAAACATTCAAATCAATTTCTAAACATTCAAATCAGTTTCTAAACATTCAAATCAGTTTCTAAACATTCAAATCAATTTCTAAACATTCAAATCAGTTTCTAAACATTCAAATCAGTTTCTAAACATTCAAATCAGTTTCTAAACACTCAAATCAGTTTCTAAACATTCAAATCAGTTTCTAAACATTCAAATCAGTTTCTAAACATTCAAATCAGTTTCTAAACATTCAAATCAGTTTCTAAACATCCAAATCAGTTATTAAACATTCAAATCAGTTTCTAAACATTCAAATTAATTTCTAAACATTCAAATCAGTTTCTAAAACATTCAAATAATTTTATAAAAATTCAAATCAAGTTATAAACATTCAAATCAATTTCTAAACATTAAAATCAGTTTCTAAACATTCAAATCAGTTCCTAAAACACACAAATAATTTTATAAAAATTCAAATCAATTTCTAAACATTCAAATCAGTTTCTAAACATTGAAATCAGTTTCTAAACATTCAAATCAATTTCTAAATATTCAAATCAATTTCTAAACACTCAAATCAGTTTCTAAACATTCCAATCAGTTTCTGAACATTTAAACCAGTTTCTAAAAATTCAAATCAATAAAAAAAATCGTATATGTATATGCTTCTTATAAATTTAGATGATAGTCGAAGCTATTTCTCTAATTTGAAATACATTTCAAAATTAATTTTTTTGCCTTCTTTAATTCCGCGAATTTATTCTGTGAACCGTTTCATAAATTTTTGATTATTTGATTTTTGCTTCAAATATCTTTTTCCCGTAACGAAAGTTTTTTTGAGCGAGGATCATGCAGACTACATTTCTATAATAAATCGATAATTAATCAGTAGTGGTAATTTACGCCGCAAATTACAATGGTAATGGTAAAATTACCAAAATGGTCATATAAAACATTTTGGATAAAATGAGAGCAAATTGATAAAAGAGGTCAAAGTTTGTTTTAAAACCAATAGCTCGGATCTATTCGTATGTGATCGAAGCGTCCCTTAATTGTCAACCTTCGAGATAGCCATAATCATAAGAAGCTAGTGTCTATTTGACGCCATAGAAGGCTACAACCCAATAAAAATGTCATTCCCATTTCCCAAGCAACTCCAGGAAGGTCTAAGTGTATATATTTGAATGGAAATGATAAACGACGAAGATGAAGGTTGAATGAAAAGGGAAATAGGTTGTAAAAGAGGTACTCTATCACGATTTTACGTAAAAATACGACATCGAAGTGAAGAAATGTTTTCTTACACTTACCGATTGTTGTAATGACGGTAAGGGAGTAAAGGAACGCCCCGGAGAAGGACCATTGATTTGTCCCGGAATCTTTGCCGTCATAACCGTCTTTAACGGCGGAGATGATAAAATCTTGGAAAGACTTGACTTCGCTGGCCACCGTCTTGGTCCAATTATCCTTATAGAGTACGTTAAACTGCACAGTGATATCCCACAATTTGTGAACAACAGTTTCCCGCATTTTCTTCACTTCCACGGCTTTCTGGTTTTCGTTGGAAGCCTCTAGGGCCCGAAAAGCGAAAGCCCCCATGATACTGTAACCCACAACTAATCCGCATAGTCCCACGTGCGAAAACAAGAAGGCGGTGAACTTCCGACAGCATGTTTTGCACTTGTTCTCCGGGGGTCTTTTTCGATGCCTGGAACCGCTACGTCTAGCCGATCTCTTGCGTTCCAGAGCCATGTTTTATAATATATATATATATATATATACTATAATAGAGCCCAAGGGGAACTCTCCGCTCAACGCGTTAGTTCCCCGTGGCTAGTCGAAGATATATCCACAGTTACGAAATACGTGATATTACGATTTTTTCACCGCTTTCTTCGATTAAATTTGAAATTAGAGTAATTTCTTTCGCAATTTAAATAAACTAAACTTTATGTTTTAGAGTTTTAATTGCTGTAATTCGGAGTATTTGGGTTTGGAAGTTAAAATTTGGGTTGCAATTCGTTTTTTTAAACTAGGGTTCGATGGCGTTTTGAGTCAGATGACGAGGTACAAATCCAAATGATATATTTTCACAATTAGTTCGTATATTGGAATTGAATTAAATGACGTGATTTTGTTTCATATACGGCGGGATTTCAAATTTATTAATCTCTAAACTGATTTGATTTGTTATTAATCCACGGATTAATTTCAAGGTGGGGATTCCCGGAACTTTTTAAATTCGGTAGTTCATTACGTAGATTTTAAATTGAATTAAATCAATTGTTATGATGTTATCTAAATTGGATAATAATTCGCGAAATTGGATTAAATTAAACCAGCACGTAGACTGTAAATTACAGGTACTGAACTATACCCGATATCGACTAATTATCGACTAATTAATAACCAGATTGTAATTCCTAATTATTATAATTAATTCGCGTACTGAATCAAATTTAATTGGAAGAATATATTAAATAAACTAAAACCATTAATCTAATTAGTATAAATCCCAGGTAATTAATAAAAAATTCTAATTAAAAAAGGTTATAGTTCATTAATTTAAATATATTAACCTAACCAATTTCAATATATCCTATATATATATAATTATAAACTAACCTAATATAATATTAAAAATCACCCAAATGACGTACTTGACATTATTTTTGGTTGTTTTAGTTCCGTGGAAAAAAAAACCAACAGAATAATCACTAAAATTATCTATTTTATATTATATTTTAACCTATCTGTATATTCCATTTCTTGTAACGTTAAATTTTCGCGATGAAAACGCACCACTTGACATAAATCACGTTTTATAAATCCAAATATATATATATCCACACCACAATAAATTTATATATACCCAAAGAGGTAGTAGATTCAGATAAATATTACATAACTCGTAAAAAAACGGTAGAAAACGCTTTTTTTCCAGGTAGATTTGAATGACGAAAGAATATAATCCTTGAAATGTGCTCAAAATATTGAAATACACCAACGTCCAATTTTTTTTCCGAATTTTTCTTTATATATATTTGTAAATAATCCAAATGGAAGATTTAAGTTTTTAACGACAATAAAAACAGGGAAGCCATGATTAGAGAAACACCAAAAGACCGGCACTCGCGTCCGATTCGAACGTCGAAAATATAACAACCGGTCTAGTAAAACTACCACAGCCGAATTTACCGAAAGCTCGGAGCAAAATGGGGTAAAACCAAGGCCTTAGAAACGAAAGCTGCAGAGAGGCGAGTTGCAACGTACATCGACCAACACCACACCGAAAGGTTATTTTCAGTTCGTTCCTAGCAATCTCTCTCTCTCTCTCTCTATTTCACTCTAGGCAGCGATGTTTTAAAAGAGAACCGTACGTCCTCTGCGCAGCCTAGAACCCGGGACTCGAATCTAGCGCTAACGTTGGAAACGGGAGAAAAAAAAAATAAAGAAAAATATATTCCATTCTAGCGCGGCTCGAGACGTACCGACTGCAACGTCGAATTGCACTAAGTGCACACCAGGAGGAGTAAGAAAAACTCAACTGAGAATAAGGGGGGTTTGGGGGGGACCATCTTCCAGAATCGCACGCGCAAACCTTACTCGCTGACGTCTTTGGGACGTAGGCCTAGTCTCTGTATGTGAGTGTGTGTGTGGAGAAAGATCTCTCTCCTCTTCCTCTATCGCTCTTCAGCCTCCGGGATGCTGAAGCGCGGGATCTAGGGACTGCAATAGATGTTAGGAGATGGAAAGGGGGGGTAAGAAAGGCTGCCGGGTTTCGCCGCGGGGTGGAGCGTTAGTCGAATTGTTATACGGAACCTTTACATCACGACCGGTTTAAAGCGTAATCAGACTAATGCAATGTCGCCCTCTCGCGGATAAAACTGGAAACGTGGGAGTTTTATTCTCTCAAAAGGTTGAATGAACCGTTACCGGGATGAAGATATTCGTATCAGAGAGAGAATTCAAAATAGACCGATGTTGGTATGGAATGGATTGAAAGGAAGAATTGAAGGAGTGTAACGTTTGAGAGATACGGAATGACTGTGATGATATTAATAAAAGGGATCGTTAAGAAATAATGATATGATATTGTAAAAATTCGCTTAAATTGGGATTAATAAGTAACACTTAGGAGATAAATGGCGAAACATTAGCTATCTAAAATGAAAAATACATAACTTATACATAAAACAAATCAATTAAGTTCTAGAGTTAATTATCACAAATTCTCGTACACTTTTAAATGACTAATTAAGTAAATTAGGAGCTTTTAATATCGATATTAACATATTAATTCAAGCCCCTTAATTAATAACTATGCTCCTAGCCTCCTAGATCACTTAAACTTCACCCTATTCGCCATTATATCCCCTACTTTGATATAAATATGGATTTTGGAGGAGGGAGGAATTTCTCCCTGGCAGTCAAATCGGATTGTTTATGTTAATTTTTGGAATTATATTTCCATTTGAAATCTTCATTTAGCAAAGACCCCCGTAACAGAGGCCTAGATCTTAAGTCCGCGCAGCTTTGTCAACTACGTCAAACTACGTATAGACGACAGCGGGGGAAGACAGAGAAGAAAAATAAAGAAACGGAAGAGGAAAGCAAAGCGGGAAGAAAACGAACAGTCTCAATGATTTACCGCAAACAAAGACTAATAAGAAAAAAAGAAATAAAAAAATAAAACGTCCTGAAATTTTCATAAAACCGAATGGGGAATGTTTATTGCGTTCTATTTCCGTTTTGTATCCTAGCTATGAATTCAAGTGATAACGGATGAAACAAGTCGGTATTGATAAGCACTCTCTATTTAGTAAATCGATTTAAATACAAATTTCTGGAGATTTAATTTTAAGCCCGCGATTAATTCGAGAAACTCCAGCGGCTGCAGTTGGCGTAAATATAGAAACACCAAAATCTTCAGGAAGAGTTCAAATCACTGAAGCGTAACAGGTGGGGGGGGGGGGCGATTTGCTATGAATTAAAATTAGAATTTTTGTTTAGAATATTATTAGACGTTAATTACTTTTCTAGAATAAGTTATGAGCTTTTGCTTACACATCTATAAGAAAGCGGACGAATTTAGGATAAAGTATGAACTAACGGAACTTTTGAAGCCCGTTGAAGGGTCTATGGGACTATCAACCGGACGACAACAAGATCGAAAAACCAGTAAGAATTTTTCCTTCATCTTTAGATAAGTATTAATAGGATTTCCCGTGGATATAATTTCAAATCAGAAATATCTAGTTCAAACTCGGATCTCTATTTTACAATAAACAACGCCAACAGAATTTAACTGATAAATAGAAAACTCACGTCATATAATACTAAAAGGGAGAAGTTTCTGGTGTAGCTAAATTAATGAAAATAAAAAAAATAAAAATAAAAAGAGCTCCACTATTGTTGACCTTTGTTGCTCTAAATGATGAAAAGAACTAACGAGGAAGAATTTTTCCTCTTATAGTTTTCATTTCTTCCCTTTTCATTATTTACTTCTGCGCAATTAACTCGTCGTTCGTTCCATTATAGAGCAAACAGAAGGATATAAGACAAGAAGGCAGTCACTGTGTATCTAATTAACTGGTTTTGCCGTTAGAGGAATCTTACTAACTCCAGATTTTGTTCCCAATCTAATAAAATAACTGGCCAGTATAGTAGGGAAATTCGAAGTTCAGTTGGTATAAGGTTTTTTCAAACAAAAAGTTTCACTTGAATTTTGAAAAGTCAAAATATGATTTAACCCCTCTAATTAACCTTGATTAATATCGCTCTTGATTAAAAGGCCCAGGGAGAAACAAATGTGCCATTAAAGGTTAATGTACATGTGCATGATTACTATAACACGTTTAGATGGTTTGGTTGAAGGGTGGTTTACTGGTTTTAGTGAAATTAGAAGCCGATGAAACCCTCCTTTGAAGTCTAATACTCTAATGTTCGATATAGCGCTCCTCTCTGTAAGGGTAAAATTCACAATTTTACGAGAACGGAGGGGTACTACTCGAGGGGGCTGACACTCGCGAACTCAGGTGTACAAAATTTTTGAACTCTTTGCACTATCAAAGCTGAACTGAGAGTTCCTAAGAGTTCGATCGCAATGCACTATCAAAGTTGAACTCAGTGAACTCAGGTATACAGCGAATTCAAGAGTGTCGGACCCCTCGGTCCTACTTCATACCCCCCATGTCTACGGAAAATTGGAAATTCTATCTCTCCACAAACGACGACGTTTTTTTGACGAACTCCGAGGCTGCTAGAGATATTCGCTCGACGAACTCCCGCTCCGAAAATATCTATCGTTAGGAGGCGTACGAATCGCGCTTTTTGAAACTAACCCATACAGAGATGGGGTAGACAAGACCCGGGAGTAATAGACTTCAAAGGAGGGTTTCATCGGCTTCTGGTGAAATGCATACTTATTATAGACCATATCAATATTTAGCACCTTTCAAATATGTACCAAGCTCGACCCAGATTAACAGAAATTGTTATTTGATTTAAATAAATCGAAAATTAAGGTATATACAAGTCGTTTCTAGGCTTTGGAAAAGATGAAACTTTAGGGCTTAGGGATGAAATGATGAGAGGAGGAGGTGTGGCGTATACGAAAATCTAGCCGAGTTGAATCATTAATTTCACCTTTCGCCATGGGGCAAAAATTCGCCAGTGGAGGGGACAAGAAGAATATTAAAGAGTAGGTGATGGGAAATAACACCCCACCCCCCCTTTCAACCCCAAGACTCCATCCTTTCCTAAAAAAGAAGCGCTGGAGCAAAAGCCTTCAGTCCCTATATTACATAGATGTACTAGCGACCTGTTTTAAAGTTAAAGTGACAACTACTTATATCAGAATTCTTAAATTTTGTGATAAAATTATATTTTTATTTATCTAATTTATTAAATTATAATACTGTATATGTACGTTATAATTTATAGCTAATTAATGGTTAATAAAAAGAGTTTATTACATGTTTTAAGAGAGCTTTCAATTCAGTTTTTGAAAGGTTTTTTTTTCAATCATGTAGTAATATTATTATAAAATTATAATTTAAAAAAATATGGTATTAAATTATAAATTAATAAATTTAAATAATATGGTATTAAATTATAAATTAATAAATTTAAAAAATATGGTATTAAATTATAAATTAATATATTTTAAAAATATGGTATTAAATTATAAATTAATAAATTTAAAAAATATGGTATTAAATTATAATTTAATAAATTTAAAAAATATGGTAATAAATTATAATTTAATAAATTTAAAAAATATGGTA
Source organism: Odiellus spinosus (assembly GCA_963920705.1). Classification (NCBI taxonomy): domain Eukaryota; kingdom Metazoa; phylum Arthropoda; class Arachnida; order Opiliones; family Phalangiidae; genus Odiellus; species Odiellus spinosus. The sequence goes on along the minus strand of OY987233.1, from coordinate 21,460,363 downwards.
TTAAATTATAATTTAATAAATTTAAAAAATATGGTATTAAATTATAATTTAATAAATTTAAAAAATATGGTATTAAATTATAATTTAATAAATTTAAAAAATATGGTAATAAATTATAATTTAATAAATTTAAAAAATATGGTAATAAATTATAATTTAATAAATTTAAAAAATATGGTAATAAATTATAATTTAATAAATTTAAAAAATATGGTATTAAATTATAATTTAACAAATTTAAAAAATATGGTATTAAATTATAAATTAATAAATTTAAAAATATGGTATTAAATTATAAATTAATAAATTTAAAAAAATATGGTATTAAATTATAATTTAATAAATTTTAAAAATATGGTAATAAATTATAAATTAATAAATTTAAAAAATATGGTATTAAATTATAATTTAATAAATTTAAAAATATGGTATTAAATTATAAATTAATATATTTAAAAAATATGGTATTAAATTATAATTAAATAAATTTTAAAAATATGGTATTAAATTATAAATTAACATATTTAAAAAATATGGTATTAAATTATAAATTAATAAATTTAAAAAATATGGTATTAAATTAATAAATTTAAAATATATGGTATTAAATTATAATTTAATAAATTTTAAAATATGCTATTAAATTATAAAATAATAAATTTAAAAATATAGTATTAAATTAATAAAATAATAAATTTTAAAAATACTATATCATATTTTTTAAAAATAATATATATTTTTAAATATTTAAAATCAAATAAAGCAACTCTGAAATAATTTATTATCAAACTCCTTGGTCAAAAAAATTCAAATTTTATCCAATAAGATGTCACTTTTACTTTAAGGATGGGTTATGGAAGCGCGAAAATAGGCTAGGGAGATAGGAGAAGAGGCCCCAGAGTTTGTGATGAACAACTAATTACTTTTTGAAGAGTTTTCGGGGGTATCGGAAAACTAATCATTATTCTGAATATGTATAAAACTGAGACCAGTTGACCTACGGGAGTTACTATTTTCCAAGGCCTTAGTTTATCAAGAGATATCGCGTACGAGAGGGTAAGGTGTTACAACAAAAAAATTGCTTTTTTTGTTTCTAGATAATTTACGGTGTTAGCCATTATATTGTCGATATTCGAGCGAAGCCTATAGATCAAAATAAACTATTATAGGCCAAAAATAGACCAAAATTGTATTTTGTTTACAGAAGGGGAAAATATTTGTGATTTAACATGTTTATATTTGTTATCAACGAAATTAAATTTCAGTTTCATTTTCGTAAAATTCGTAAAAAAAATATATATGTCATATTCGTAATTGCTGGAAACCCAAAATTACCCTCGATATTACGTCATTACTATGGTCACGTGGTTATTATAGAGCCTACAGTTGATTCTCGTGGGTTCTGGCATGAGATATGGATCTGGAGTTCTAAAATTACCTTAATTAATGAGATTGGTAATTACGCAAAAATTTATAGTCTCGCGGTATAATTTACCAAGTAATTTACCGTCTCATGGTAATTTGTAGTACAAGTTGCAACAAATCTAAAAGAATCCCTGTCTTTAAAGGCATAATGAAGTATTCGTTTTTAAATTGAAAAATATATATGTTAAGAATTAATCTTCCATTTCAAAGAGAATAGACTTGTCAAAATATTGTTTACCCTTGTTTGAGCACCTTAATTATTTATAGATAACACTAATATGGTACAAAATTAGTGCTGGGGACATTGTTAAATAAATAATCATATGGGGCAAAAGAAAATTCCACCCCTCTCACCCTTTGCTTTCATTGCAGGGTTGCCAGGAGCTTGTGAGTGCAGTTCAGAACAGATTAGTTCCAAAACTGAACTACTAGCCTTTCTTTCCGCTTCAGATTTCACTCACAAATGGTTGGCAACACTGGGGGAACGGCATTTCCCCCCTTTAGCAGGGTTTGTACAAAATTTTGGAAGTTAATTTCCCTGACCAATTTTAATACTTTTTTCATGAATATATTCTTACGAGCGAGCTGCTGGCAATTCCCACATTTTATTTGACATAGTTTATCAATCGGGGTCAGCTGATAGTTTACTCAGAATATGAGAAACAATTTGAATCTTTAGGCAAATATTTTCAGTTTATAATAATTACGTTACAACTGATTGGTAAACCAATCATAAACACTTCCTTGACACGTACCAATATATTTATTTTTCTCTGACCATTAGGGCTATTTTCAAATTCCCTGACTTTTCCCTGACATTTGGGGCCGATTTCCAAATTCCCTGACTTTTTGGGCCAATTTCCAAATTCCCTGACTTTTCCAGGTTTTCCAGGTCGTGTACGAACCCTGTTTATTGAAAACTATCTATATAAAAATCTGAATCCAATTAAAGCAGTCCTATATTTAGATTTAACTTTTATATAACTTCATTACCCCTTTAAATGTAATCTCTTCGAATATAGAAGTGATATCTAAAACCTAGCATTATAGACGATGCAAAATACGATTGCTACTATAATTTAACTGACAATACCTAAAACCTTTCTATCTTTTTGCTCTCTCCTCCGTTTCTAGGAATGATGAACGATACGAAACGAAAAACAGAAACATTGGGGAAAAAAAGAGATATAATATTTATTGTCTATATGCAGGGTGTTTTAGCCAAAGGCTCTAGACGTAGACGCAATCGATTTGGAGTTTCAGAAGGTGTAAGGCTATAAATCCATATATATCTATGAAACCTAATCAATGAGATATAGTATTGTACGCGCTGAAACTTTCAACTGACTTGGAAAGAATTCTCGTTAGCTTTTCAGGGTATAAACAATATCGATATTTTTCGATCAATATCAACTTGTAAGAGTATTAAGGTCAAGGTTAGGGCGCAGTGATACGTAATTGTAAACGCAATTCGAATAAAAATAGTTCTAAATAGAACTTATACATATAAACCTTTTCCCATTTATCATAAAAACACCTTAATATGATGATGCCATTATTTTTTTTATTATTATTTCCAAGGTCTATTAATGTTATTTTTACATATATCATTAGGTATTATTAAAAATAAATCTATATTTTAAATTTTGTATTCATATTGAATTGGAAATAATGACAACAAGTTTAAAATGAAATGGTTAGGAAAATTTTGGACTATTATTATCTAGAATTAAATTAATTATAATTAAGGGATAATTACTACCCTTAAGCCTTCCAATTAAAATTTCCAATATACTTAAAATTTCACTAAGATAGAATCTATTGTTAAACAAAAACGTCAATTTTAATAAGACCATTCCCTTTAAAAATATTAAAATATTGTAATAATATTAAATTGTGTTTGGAGAAAGCTTTTCAGTTTTGAGTAAAATGGAAAATCTTGAGATAAGTAGGGCTTTGTGAAAACGTTTTTGATTGGATTTTTGAAACGAGGTCAAAATTCATCTTACGTCTGTAAAAGTGTTCGAACCATTTACACCGGTCTTAGGAAAAGATGTTCTACAGGGGATTTACCAGAAAAATTTTAAGGGAATCATTTTTAAATATAATATTTACTATCAAATTAAATGCCACAGTTTTTTCAGATTCAAATTCCCTGACTTTTCCAGGTTTTCCCTGACCTTTTCCAACGATTTTCCCTGACCGTTTCGGCTAATACTACCCAATTTTTAACCTTTTATTTTTTATATAATCGCGTTCGCCGAACTTTGTTGCAGGCGTATCTTTGTTCTAATCTATACAACTGACACGCCGTCAGCTGAGAATCTTTTCCGCGGATAATGATTGTAATTTCCTGACTTCTTGAAAGATCTTTAAATTCCCTGACTTTTTTGGTTCATTTTCAAATTCTCTGATTTTTCCCCGTTTTCCCTGACCTTCCCCGGTTTTTCCTGACCTTTCCCTGTTTTCCCTGACCTGTGGAAACTCTGTATGTAACAATGTCTGTCTGACTATCTTCTCATAATTGACGTAAACTTTGCGTACTCAGGGTAATCTCTGTAATATTTTCGTAGTCCTAGTAATCAATGTACAATAACAGAGGTATATAATAACCCCCTTCGGGGGGAAGTATGAAAGGTAGGCAAAATCGACGAACAACGAGTGCCCGGCGTAAATCGCGGCGGATCGACACACCGCTTTACTCCCAAAAAATAGTTACACCATTTTGAACCTCACTAAATTTTCCCTACGCGCGCTTCCGGAACTCGCGAGCTGAAGTCAACCTTCGACTCCATTTTAACAGACAGCCTGACTCCCGAGACAGGAAGTTCTAAACACAAATCGAGCCGTCTTGTTTATACAAAGACCATTTACTAGAGTAGCGACATTGAGAAGTCCAGCGCGAGCTAGTGGCCTAGATAGTCAGCAGCGGGCTCTTGTTGTTCGTGATTTTTAGCATTGGTAGTATAGGGGCTTTCATACTTCCCTCCGAAGGGGGTTATTATATACCTCTGACAGTACTGAATTCGTATTTTAGGTTTTGAAGGTAGTGTGTAGAATATCATGGTACCTTTCTTAAACTTTGAACTGATTCCAAAATATAACTCAAACCAACATTCAATTTCGAATTGCAGCAAGTTCAAAGCGAGGCTCCTCTTTACTTCCAAGTCTACAAATCATAGAGATAACGGGTAGCCTAACTTTGACAGCATAGTGTCAATTCAAAGTTGAATTGACTATATAAACGTAGCGCAGTCAATGAAGCGTTGAAATGGGCACTGTTCTTGACAGGTAGCAAACGCCTAGAGTTAAATTCAATCGAAATTTTCAATAAACGTGAAACTACGTACATTTTGTTCGCGAATTTCGTTGTAGTGTAAAGAAAACTAAGGCGAATTGATACATGATGTTAATTTTCATAGATATAAGTAGTTTTTTGTAAATTTAACTTGAACAGTTTGATAACAGTTTGTGTTTTCAGAACGTACTACATGGTACCACACTTAAGTCAATGTAAAATAAGTAAGAATTAAAATTATATATAGCTTTGTACCTAATGCAAATTCACGTTGGTGGGTTAGATTATTTAAAGGGAAAGTCTAGTTAAAATCACGTTAGTTGATAAATCATAAATTATTAACAATAAAAATGCATCACAAGTATTTTTACAAAGCTTATAGTTTTTAAAAAGTTGCTGCTGCTTCTTTTGGAGAAAATTAGTAAACTATTCTATTTCAAATCTTCAATTAAAACCAAGATCTTTATATTATCACCTAGATGTCGCTAGGAGTTCTACGATCTAACTTCGATAGTCTCCTGTCATTGGCTCTTAGCTCTGATTGGTCCTTTGGCAACAGTGAAAAATTCAAACACATAGCTAAGCCTAATTAAGTTTTAAATAATTAATTCTCGTCGAAATAATTTTTTAAAAAATGTGAAAAAATTCAGCAGGATATATTTAATTGCAAGGAATCAGATAAAAAATTAAAATGGGTACGAAATTTTCACCTAATAATCTTCCTTTAAATTTTTACACCTTTAGGTTGACCCGTTTTTAAGAAAATTCAAAAATTAAATGTAAAAAATTTACAGTTTATCTGCAGAAGGTACTTTTTCCTAACCCTTAGCCCCAATTTTCTGTGGTAGAAAATTTAACAGATTTGTTCTTTAAAGGCTCTAGTTTCGTAGGATATGAAATAGCAACTGGATATGACTATAGTATCTTCCTGGCGAGTAACTTTATTACTCTGAAAATAGTTTACAGAAACTGCTTTTATCTTTTATTAAGATTAACATTGCGAATTACTCCGCCACAGCTTTCGTTACTATGCAAATTTATTTCGAAGCAAAATATAGCCTCAATACATTGTTAGAATTTAAGAAAAGGAATCGTATATTGGAAAAACATCTCCCGCACGTGTCGCTGTTCTTCGTAAGATATTTCTCCGCGCTAAGAATATATTTTTCCTGATTTTATATTTTCCGTATTTTATATAAACTTGATATTTTTGTATATTCATTTTCCTTTTCATCTTACAAGTTTGAGTTTCTTTGAGATTTGTAAGATTTATACTTATTACCAGAAGTTTTCTCAGAGATTTATATCTGAGGTTTACGGTATGTTTATTTTAAAGGGAAGATGAAAAGATTCAATAGAAAAAAAAGTTACGAAACAAATTTATTTCAGACATAAGCTGGGTTTATATTAGGCCTTGGAACCGATTTAAACCGTTTCAAAAGCTTTCGATTTAGTCGTGTAAAACGGAAAACCGTCTTTTATCAAATCGATTTGATACGATTTCAACAATAAATCGATTTATAAAGATAATATGCGTAAACATACGACGTTTAAAACGATTTCTGGCGATTTGAATATCGATTTGATTTTACCGTTTCAAGCCGATTAAGAAATCAAATAAATATAAATCGATTTATCGTAGTTTCAACATCTGTTGTTGAAACCGAATCGGTACGAAACTGGTTCCCGAAGCAGTTTCGAGATATCAAATCAAATCGATTCGAAAAAAGACGGCTTCCCGTTAACACGACTATATTGAAAGGTTTGGAAACGATTTAAATCGATTTCCAGGCCTAGTATGAACGCGGCTTTAGTGTCAGCGTCTATTTAACGTTCCCAAAATCAAACGGTTCACTATCCCTTTAAAAAAAATACTAAAAAGACTTGTACTTTATTAGGCGGCTATATAAGATGGGTAAACAAAGAAAATCGTGGTGTTTGGCATAGGGAGGGAGGGGAGGGGCAAGTTTGGCGGGCGAGTGGCCCTATAAGGCGTCTTTGACATCTATCAACGGAAACTCTAAGCCGGCAAGATTACAATCCAAATTAGAAGGAGCCAGTAAACGTCGGAGCTGATCTTTTTCACTCATGATCAGTTACCGGTCGGCCACGCGGAAAAGGGTACGACTCTTATTTTTTTTCCTTCAACAAGGAGTATTCAAGAGGGGATTTGGAACAAAATTATGTCAAAAGGTTAGAAAAACTCGCGAGGGGTCAAATAGGAGACGCGGTTAAACAGCCCCTTTAAAGTCGCTTTCATATTTCCAAAAATATCCTCCAAATTTCAATAAATATGTTCTTAAAGTTTATCAGTTGAAATTTCATTTAAATTTCTTAATTATTTCGAATTTCACTTACTAATATTTTAAACTTAGCCAGTTTTAGCGTTTTTATTTCCAAAAAAAAATTATTTCATGAGTATTAATAAAAAATGGATAAATATTCAATGTTAATTAATTTTGCATTTAGTTATGTAGGGGTGAGCGCGAACGCACAACCCCCGCTACCAGAAATTGCACGTCCCTCTGATCACAATTAGTGATAGAGGTAGGGTTCAATCCGATCAGAGTGCAATGATCGGATCTCCCCCTAGCCCGCTTCCTTACAGATCAAAGCCGCAGCGACGCCAGGTAAGTATAAACTACGTTGGATTATAATTTATATATATATTAAACTCAGCAGAGTTAATATGAGGATTATGGCACAGCCTAATTTGAAATTATAAGACTGGGATTTTATATAGAAGAATAATTAATAAGCAACGGATTTCCTCAAATATAAAGTCGAAAATGGCTGAGAAATTTCGAAGCTAAAAATGGTTTCAAATGTTTTACATATTAAAATTGGTACAGTTAGATCTAGGCTTTTGCTACTCCATATAAATAATACCTCCTAGCTTACTTTCCCTTATCTTGTAATTTCACACTCTTATCCCCAACTATAGGAGAGGTTTCTTAGTTTTTGGTACTGAAAATGAAAAAAACCTGACAAGTTTTGATGGCCAAAAAAAAAGGTAGGTCTTTATATAGCTAATCTATTCCATCTTGAGATGTCAGCGGTGGAAAAGCTAAGTTATCTTTATTTCCAAGTAAAAAAATATCATAGAGAATGAGAGTGAACCTAGCTTTTTTTCTATTGATTATCCCAATGTTTGAGAATAGTCAAAAGACCGTTCATTCACTTAGAAGCAATACTAGAAAGGTGGGAAGAAAGAGTTAAAGAAATACTAGATTCTAGTTAACTAGTAAAACTCAGATAATTCACAGTAAAATATCAAAGTTATGAAATGAACTCGCTAAGCCTAAATGGAGAGTTATCTAATTTAACTCTATTATGATGACTTTTACAAACCAAATATCACCTCACATGAAAAAGATGATGGGTCAGGAAAGGATATGGGTTTAAACAGAAGCCGATGAAACCCTCCTTTGAAGTCTACTACTCTAATGTTCCATATAGCGCTCTTCTCTGTATGGGTAAAATTCCCAATTTTACGAGTTAGAAGGGGTCCTACTTCATACCCCCCTGTCTACGGAAAATTGGAAATTCTCTCTCTCCACAAACGACGACGTTTTTGGACGAACTCCGAGGCTGCTAGAGATATTCGCTCGACGAACCCCCGTTCCGAAAACATCTACCGTTAGGAGGCGTACGAATCGCGCCTTTTGAGAATAACCCATACAGAGAGAGGTAGACAAGACCCGGGAGTAATAGACTTCAAAGGAGGGTTTCATCGGCTTCTGGTTTAAATAAGACCCAAAACCCAACATTTAATTTGTTTCACACTCCTTTTCAACCGAGGTGGTATTACCCTTCACTTTGTTGCATCTAAGCCTTAGTTTAAGTTACGTAAAAACTTGTTTTTCGTCACTAAGCGATCATGTTGTGTAAAAAATAGGCTTTCTTTCGTTTTAAAGATAAGTTGTTTGACGTTAAATACGCTTTCATTGGAAAGAAGCAGCGTCCTAACATTATGGCCCACACCATTTTGGCTAGATTTTCTAACTCTATGACCAAGAATCCATTCAGGTTCCATAAGAATATGGGAGGGCCGCGATTCAATAACCATCCTCCCAAACTTTGTAGCAAAAGTTCGTCCGCTTTGAATCGATTTTTCAAGTAAATCGCTCCTGACATTATATTATTAACCCGCGCCACTAACGACCTTGACATAATATTTTGGGTAATAAAAATGGAGCCGACCGAAAAAAGATCTAAGCGTACAAATGTTGCGAAAATTGCGGACGAACTTTTGTTACAAAGTTTGGGAGGATGGTACCAGAGGCTAAAGCTACGCTCCCATATTCTTATGGAACCTGAATGGATCCATGATATGACCCCATCGTGTTGGGTATTCGTGTGATTATCTTTACAAAATTTTCTTCAAAATCTGATTTTTAGATTAAAATTGGCGGACGAATCGTGGCTCAGCGACCCATCTTGTTTGGTTTAAAAATTAAGGCCTACCTAAACCATCTAAATCTTCTATCTACTTTATTCAAGAGCAATTTGCCAAATGGTAAAAAACAGAGGCGTAGTAATACACGATGTTAAACGCAATGTGGAAAAAAGTAGTCATTGCAAATTTCTCTGGAGCACCAGTAAAATAATTTTACTTTTACTTTCTCTTTCCGAAACTTCTATTAAATAAAACCTCTCCATTTCTACCTACTGACCGTAAGTAATATGGATTTTCTTATACAAGAGTTTTTTCCTTCGGCCTACGCCAAAAACTCAGTCAAAAAGATCTTATATAACCTAAACCAGAAATAGTAACAAAGTTTTTCTTATTTTCGAGAATAACGATGTAGATGTCTAGATATGGTGGTTAAATTTTCGGATCTAAGACGAAGGGATTTTATGTATAGAATTTTGGTTATATGATTTAGTTATTAACGTTGATTTATCTAGAATTTTACTCCATGGTCATAAATAGCTAGGTTTTTATATTTTTTACAAAACCTCTACCCGAGTCACGAAGTATTATAATAATATCATCATGAACTTCTAATAATATCATCATGAACTCTTAATAATATCATCATGAACTCCTAATAATATCGTCATGAACTTCTAATAATATCATCATGAACTTCTAATAATATCATCATGAACTCTTAATAATATCATCATGAACTTCTAATAATATCATAATGAACTTCTAATAATATCATCATGAACTTCTAATAATATCATCATGAACTCTTAATAATGTCATCGTAAACTTCTAATAATATCATCATGAACTTCTAATAATGTCATCGTAAACTTCTAATAATATCATCATGAACCCCTAATAATGTCATCGTAAACTTCTAATAATATCATCATGAACTCCTAATAATGTCATCATAAACTCCTAATAATGTCATCATAAACTCTTAATAATATCCTCATGAACTCCTAATAATATCATCATGAACTCCTAATAATACTATAATGAACTCCTAATAATGTCATCATGAACTCCTAACAATATCATCATGAACTATTAATAATATCATCATATGAAACTGAATCTTGAACTTAAAGAAATCTGAATTTTAGCAATCCTTCTTATGAACTTATATAAATGTGAATCAGAGTAAAACGTTTAAACATGTATTTCATATTTAATACTTTGATAATTATTTAATTTTGGTACTTGGACTAGTAGTTAATTCTCCAAATAATACATTTAAACGATATAATTATAATTTACGTAACTAATTACGTGGAAAAAACCAGATCAAAATCAACCAAATACCCCAAATATAACCTTATCCCTATGGGAATTAACATGGCGAATCTGGATTTTAAAATATTTTATTTTGACAAAACTGATTAACGGATTGGTCTCATCTCGCTTTAATGGAAATAGGTCCCCAAAATGAACCGAAATCCATCAAAAAAAGTTCCAGATTCGAAACTTTATTTTTGACATTTTCGAAATCCGCCAAAACTTCAAAACTTCATTTTCCCTTTTTTGGTTTTTTCGAAAATGAGCAAAAATAAAGTTTCGAATCTGGAACTTTTTTTGGTGGATTTCGATTGCTTTTGGGGTCCTATTTCCATTAAAGCGAGTTGAGACCAATCCGTTAATTAGTTTTGTCAAAATAAAATATTTAAAATCCAGATTTTCCATGTTAATCCCCATAGGGCGCCAATAAGGTATTTTTTGGGGTATTTGGTTGTTTTACCCGTTTTTTTTCGCTAATATACATTTATACGATAGAATTATAGTTTATCTAACTAATTACGAGGAAAAAACCCGGTCCTAATCAGTAAAATTCTCCAAAAAAAAAAAAAAAATTATATCATGCGCGCCCTATCGGGATTTACATGGCAAATCTGGATTTTAAATATTTTATTTTGACAAAACTGGTAAACGGATTGGTCTCATCTCGCTTTAATGGAAATAGGACCCCAAAATGAACCGAAATCCATCAAAAAAAGTTCCAGATTCGAAACTTTATTTTTGACATTTTGGAAATCCGCGAAAACTTCAAAATTTCATTTTCCCTTTTTTGGTTTTTTCGAAAATGAGCAAAAATAAAGTTTCGAATCTGGAACTTTTTTTTGGTGGATTTCGGTTGCTTTTGGGGTCCTATTTCCATTAAAGCGAGTTGAGACCAATCCGTTATTCAGTTTTGTCAAAATAAAATATTTAAAATCCAGATTTTCCATGTTAATCCACATAGGGCGCCAATAAGGTATTATTTGGAGTATTTCGTTGTTTTACCCGTTTTTTTTCCCTAAAACACATTTAAACGATAGAATTATAGTTTATTTAACTAATTACGAGGAAAAAACCCGGTCCTAATCAGTAAAATTCTCCAAAAAAAAAAAAAAAAAAAAAAACATAATGCGCGCCCTATCGGGATTAACATGGAAAATCTGGATTTTAAATATTTTATTTTGACAAAACTGGTAAACGGATTGGTCTCATCTCGCTTTAATGGAAATAGGACCCCAAAATGAACCGAAATCCATCAAAAAAAGTTCCAGATTCGAAACTTTATTTTTGACATTTTTGAAATCCGCCAAAACTTCAAAACTTCATTTTCCCTTTTTTGGTTTTTTCGAAAATGAGCAAAAATAAAGTTTCGAATCTGGAACTTTTTTTGATGGATTTCGGTTGCTTTTGGGGTCCTATTTCCATTAAAGCGAGTTGAGACCAATCCGTTATTCAGTTTTGTCAAAATAAAATATTTAAAATCCAGATTTTCCATGTTAATCCACATAGGGCGCCAATAAGGTATTATTTGGAGTATTTGGTTGTTTTACCCGTTTTTTTTTCGCTAAAATACATTTAAACGATAGAATTATAGTTTATCTAACTAATTACGAGGAAAAAACCCGGTCCTAATCAGTAAAATTCTCCAAAAAAAAAAAAAAAACATAATCCGCGCCCTATCGGGATTTACATGGCAAATCTGGATTTTAAATATTTTATTTTGACAAAACTGGTAAACGGATTGGTCTCATCTCGCTTTAATAGAAATAGGACCCCAAAATGAACCGAAATCCATCAAAAAAAGTTCCAGATTAGAAACTTTATTTTTGACATTTTCGAAATCCGCCAAAACTTCAAAACTTCATTTTCCCTTTTTTGGTTTTTTCGAAAATGAGCAAAAATAAAGTTTCGAATCTGGAACTTTTTTTGATGGATTTCGGTTCATTTTGGGGTCCTATTTCCATTAAAGCGAGTTGAGACCAATCCGTTATTCAGTTTTGTCAAAATAAAATATTTAAAATCCAGATTTTCCATGTTAATCCACATAGGGCGCCAATAAGGTATTATTTGGAGTATTTCGTGGTTTTACCCGTTTTTTTTCGCTAAAACACATTTAAACGATAGAATTATAGTTTATCTAACTAATTACGAGGAAAAAACCCGGTTATAATCAGTAAAATTCCCGAAAACTTAATACTTCATTTTCCTTTTTTTTTCCAAAATGTACAACCTAACAAGGGGTTGAGTTTTCAGCGCAAGACCAAGAGATTCCCATCAAACTATTTATGTGCACGATTACTATATACTTGGTATAATAATTAATAATATTACACCATAATCTGGATTTCGAACTTTTTAATGCTCTTGTGCCTTATAGTCTTTATTAATTTTAATATGATAAATAGGCCAATCGGGTTGGTAATTTTGGATATCGATAATCATCGATAGAGTCGAAATTGGAATTTTAAACTAACAATTAATGGCGAAATATCCCGATTATTGACAAATAAGTTTGTAATTATTCGTATTGAAAATGTATATCCAACCGCGAAACGTTTCCAACATTTACATTAACCCCACAGTTCAAAATAGAAAATAGTTATTTAAAAAAATTCGAAGCTTACCCTTCACATGATTCCATTTATTTCATACGATGAAATTCCTTGAAGACGCCAAATTTTGAAGACTGACCGTTGACGATATCCTTGGTGAGGCCGAATGAATCGGAGCGTCTATTTTGATAGGTCCAAGCTAATAGTCTCAGCTTTTTCACCCGCGTTATATTCCAAATTATATTTCACCAAATCCTTTTGCGTTGTTGAAACACATTGAATATCATATTACGAATTAAATTTTCGTTGAAATAAACACTTTTCGAGTCATTGTAGCACTTTTAATCCGCTCTTCTGTTCGAACATCTTTTGGTACGATGAAGAACACAACTTTTTATGAAGTTGATTGGCTAAGCGGATCATGTGATTTTTCCTTCCTTATTGAGGCCTGATGAATCGGAGCGTCAATTTTGATGGATCCAAACTAATAGTCTCAGCTTTTTATCCCGCGTTATATTCCAAATTATATTTTACCAAATCCTTCTGCGTTGTTGAAACACAATGAATATCATATTACTAATTAAATTCTCGTTAAAATAAACACTTTTCGAGTCATTATAGCACTCTTAATCCGCACTTTTGTTCGAAACTTTTGTTATGATCAACGGCTTTTTTATGATGAATTTGATTGGCTAAACGGATCACGTGATTTCTTTTTTAGAACTGCATGAGCCAAACAATTTTAATATTTTAATAAATAATTAAATATTTTATAAAATGCAGCTAAAATTAATGGAAGATGATAGTCCTTTTTAAAAACAAACGAAACTAATTTCAAGACTCATACTTTGAAGAGTTGGGATCCTTGGTTAAAAGGATAAACTTCGCTTCCAGATGGATAACGAACACCATCAACTAAAGTTTACTGATGTTTACTTCTAGCCCCGTACTAAATTGCAATTTTCAAAGTTGTCTGCTATTTTATATTCGCGGCTGAAGTTCGCGCCCGTTCTCATCGTAAACTTTGGGGCAGATTTGGTAATTTAAACTGATTTATTATATTGATAAATAATTAATAAGGCTAATTTTGTGTCAAAACTTTAATCGGTAAACGTTGAGTACGTTTCTGTAAGATATTTAAAACTAGAAAGTAAACAACACAAATTAAGCCTTGGTCTTTCACAATTAAGAAGCCCTTGTTTCCCCCTTAACCTTGTCCTACCTAGGATCATTAGGAATATAATATGATATGATTTATATAAATAATACATCCCTTATTTCACTATAACAACCTTGAACTTATGTTTTCTTTTCAGATATTCTTCTAGTCTTAAAATGGCCCAAACTTGTCAAATGAGACCAAACAAAAACATCTGTAATTGGAGTACAACCTTTCCAACTTCTGTGCAACGTAACGTTGACTCATGCACATATATGAAGAAGCTTTTAGCAGTCTCAATCTCGAATATACTCTATCTAAGAGGCATTTTCCCAGACAGCTCTTTCTGCGATCGCGATATTGGTGGTTATAACATTAAAATGTTGAGTGAAACTTCAAAATCTCTTGGAACAACCGAAGTCATTGGCTGGGTAAGTTCAAACCATAGTTTTCATTAAAGGTGTTAAATGCCATTTCCCCCCCCCCCCCCCAATGTTACTAATCACTTGTGAGCGTAACAATGCAAGGAAAGCTGGGAAAGAGTGGTGGCATTTTCTTTTATCCCTTTAACGAAAACTAACTTTGCCTAACCATTATCACAAACATTACAGATCAAAGGTTGTTTCGACGCTCTTGATAAAAAGTATTTGCGACAAGCCATTATTGGTATTTACTTGGATAAAAATGACCCGACCAAAATTCTTGAGTCGTACACTTTCAAATACAACTACCATCAAAACGAAACTACTATCTCGGTTAATGATGGAACCGAGACAACGATCCCCCATAAAATAGATGATGAAATCATCAAGAAACAAACAGTAAATTTGCTTATGCGAATCGAAAACCTAACAAACAACCTGGAACCAATACCACCCGTGTCTTATTTGACGATGAAGCTTTTATATTTTGACGAAGTTACGCCGGAACAATACGAGCCTCCCGGTTTCAAGTCCTGCAGCTATAATCCATTCCAATTCGAAGGAGATATCGAGCCGGAGAGAACAAATATTGGGAATATTACCACCAAACATCACACTCTTGCCCTTACTTCTAAAACTTCCTGGAAAGTAGGAAACACTGATTCGAACAATAATAAATCAAAACAAACCAAACAGCCAAAGAAATTGATGGAAAACGTAAGTGTTCAATAATTTTTTTCTTGTAATCGTTAACTATCTCAATTTTCAATTGATATTATTACCGATTTCCAAAGAGTACTCGTTTAAAGCTCACTTTTCTTGTCCTAAAATCCAAACCAATCAAATCACGTGTAACTTGTTGAAATTCAACGGATAATTTCTTTTAATCTTCCATCGTTAAAATCTTTTAGAATCAACGTGATAATACGGAGAAAGAAAAGTTTGATGATACGCAAGTTCCGTTAGATATTGAAGAAGATGAAAGAGATGGTGACGAGATCGATCAAATACTTTGCGTTTGCGGCGACGTCAACAACGATGGCCTTATGGTTGGCTGCGAAAATTGTAAAAAATGGCAACACAGCGAATGCTTTGGAGTAATGAGTAAAGAGGAAATGCCAGCGTTCCACATTTGCGACGCGTGCCACGTTATAAATGGTAAGTCCGCTAAGCCTATTTTATTTATTTATAACGAAATTTTTACCGTATTTGCGAAATAAATCTCTATTTTTCTGAAATAGACCTAGAATGTACGGATCCAATTATGATGACTTTGACGTCTAGCAAAAGAAAGGATCTGGCTCTGTATCGAAGAATATTACGTCATTGCGCTACGATGGATGTTTTGAAAATTACCATTAACGAAATAGTGAGGAAACTGGACGTCGAAAGATACGTGGCTCAAAACATAATGAATCTAATGGAAAAAGAAAACTATCTGGGCAAAACGAAAGCGAGGAAGGGAGTCAAAAAGATTTTGAAAGACGACATTGAGAATGACGGTTACAACAAGTATTTCAACCGAGATTATGACATTTCCGCTACTCCATTATACGTGGCGCCATCTTTTGCTGAGAAGAAAGCAGCGTACAAGGTAAGTGAATCATTTTGTACTACTTTTGTTCAAAATTGGTTAGATTGGGTTACGTTATTTGAAGAGTAGATATTTATTATCGAACTTTACGGCTAATATTTTATGAAGATTTTTATATCAGATCTCAGACCATGAAAAATGCTATTAAAAAAAAAAATCCCTCAGCAGTAAAACTAAATATAATCATAATCTTCATAGTTTTTAACTACAAAAATTCCCCGCAATACTACACAGGGTGACCAGTCTTCGTGTATTTCCTATTTTTCCTATAAAATTTCAAGTTTTTTCCCTGGTCACCCTGATTACATCATCACTATGTTTTCATCACTATTGTAGAGCCACTCTTGATTCTCAAGCGTTCTTTATCGCGATATAGACACTGTCATTGTGTCTTTTTTTGGCAAAGTAAAGTACTTAATTCAGAAAACCCCACCTTCTGAAACTTATTGTTAATTAAGTTTCTAAATCATTCCTAGAATCCTAGTCAACAAATCGGAAAATATAAATTTTTAGGCCTGTGCCGGTACCCTTCCCTTTCCCTTTCTATTATCTGAAAGGTACCAGGGTAGAAAATATTTTCCCACCAATTTAGGCAGGCTGCGCTTGTCCATACTGTCTTCCCTCCCAACTCCGGAATTTCCCCAAATATTACGCGGTGACTGCGCCTGCTAGAGTTTCTCGAATCAGAATCTGCAGGTTCATTTACCCGGACATTTCCTGATAGTATTAAGCTACGGGGTCGTTGTTTACTTTTATGGTATAAAGTGATACACTTTTTATTTTACTGATACCAATATTTGGAATTGACATATGGTGGTTAGATTTACACGCAAAAATACAGCGTAAATGGTAACGCTTATTGGAATGTTACAATTTTTAGCGAAAATCGGGTATGGGAGACGCAAATTTGACTGTGGAAATCACAGACAGTCTAGAAGTTGAAAATCTCGCCACTCAGACTGAATCCATCTCTCTTCTTGATGAGAAAAATAATTCGAATGAAAAAAGTGCTCCGAAAAAACGAAAAAAAGTCGTCTCTCAAAGCTTTTTAATCCAAGTTACGGATGACAGTGAAGATGAGGAGAATGAAAATTTTAATAAACGTCCAAAATGCAGCAACAGTGATAAAAACGTTTCAGTTTAGGGGAAAATAGAAATATATCGTTCATTCACTCGTGTTTTAAGTTATTTTTGATGTTTGTAAGTATATATATAACCTCAAATTTCTTCACGGCTCAAAATAGTTACGGGGATTTCGTGATTAAACTGTTAATTGATAGTTTATATATTATATACGCAAAGTCCACTTATATAAACTGCTCAAGGAAATTTTGGACCAATAGAATCTCAAAACTATGCAAAATATCTTATTTTTAATACACATTGCACTCAGAGTTGCAAATGTAACGTGATAATAGAATTTTTAAAAGTTTAGTCATATAAGTTCGTTATTTAGTTAAAGTTTTATTGACCCAGGGTCCATTTATGATGGTTGGGACAGGAGCAATATGAAAAAAACCTCGCTATATTTCAATTTCACAGTTTTGTGGAAAAGGGGTTAAGTTTTAACAGGTGGTTACGTCCGTCCTTCAACCCTTTTTATTGATAAAATGGATACGTATTTGACGAACGCTGCTCTTGACAGGTTTAGAAACAACTTACACCTCTACCCCGCCGATCAAAAGTTAGCTCTAGTGTTTTCTGACCCTCAAAGAGCGGCGTTTATCAAAATTGTGGACCGTTTTATCGTTTAAGTAGCTGCCTGGAATATTTTTGAACTCCTACTCTTGTCCAAATCCAAGTTAACGGGCTCGGATTTGTCCAATATATGAATATCTTTTCGATGATATCACCTACTGATATTTAGGTGTTTGAGAATTATATACCAGTGATAAAAACTTCAATTTCAAACATACGAGTGATATTGCGAGTCAAACTAGTCAAATATATTGGTTGTGCCGAAATTTTAGGCAACTTAAATAGCGTTTACGAAGAAAATACGATACTGGTTTTGAAATAAATAGCGATAAAAAAATTAACCACAGTGCCCTGAAATTTTAAGCTCCATTATGAGCAGTTCAAGTATTAAAAACTTTTAAGAATCTTCATTAAATATATTATATTGAGATATGCAAATAAGCTAGTACCAAAGATTTTACTACCATATTTCTAAATTTAAAGGGAAAATGCAACCTAACAAAGAGTTTTATCGATTCCTTATCGTTTAAATAGGGCTAATTCAACAGTAAATAAAATTACAAACAAATTTTAAACTAGAAATCAAAATAGGCTTAGCTGGATTCATGAGATCCAAAATTCTTCACATATAAGGGTCATTGACCAATCAAATGTTATTTAAAGTCTCATTATCAACAGATCTTTGCTCATATTGGTCGATGACTAAACAAAGATTTGTTGATAATGAGACTTTCAATAAAATTTGATTGGTCAATGACCCTTATATGCGAAGAATCCAGGATCTCCATGAATCCAGCTAAGCCTATTTTCCCGGTAAGTTTTAAATTCTAGTTTAATATTTGTTTGTAAAAATTTTTACTGGTGGATTAGGCCTATTTTTAAACGATACGGAATCGATAAAAAAATCACGTTGTTGGGTAGCATTCTCCCTTTAAATGGATACAAGCTAAGTGATGATATGCGCCACCTCAGCTTGTGTTTCTTCAACTGATAATCTCAAATGGTGCTGGCAAAGTTTTTTTGTTTTCTTAAATCCTAGTCATTTAGCAAGATTTTAACATTTTCGTAATGCACATATCATCATCATCGTTCAACTGTGATACATATATAGATGTCCTGGTGTTTAACTTACTGAAAATGAACAAAATGAGATAAAGTATTAACTTTATATTTAAACAAGTCTCGCTAATACTTATCCAGATTTTTTCAAAAGCTTTGATTGAATTGACATTACGAATTCGTTCAATGTTAGTCAATAGATACGTTGCACAAGAACAAATCTTGCAAAAAACTAATCCTAAACCAGAAGTTAAGGATTTTTTTTTGTTCCTAATGTGACTGTGACGCATAGTCTGGTGCAAAATTAACCTGAAGAGTCCTGGCGATTCTAAACATTTCAAAACGTTTTTGTTTTTCGTTTTTGCTTAATATATCATTAATATATTATTAATATATTATTAATATATTACAAATATATTATTATTTATGTATATAAAGTTTAAAATATGAGTTATTTAAAAAAAAAAAAAAAAACGGACATTTGAAGTAGACACGCAATTTTTACTCGATTTGTGATTTAATTTCTAGAAATTTAAAAAAAAGGCGAGGTTGGTTTTCATACGCGTTCCCCATAGATTAACGAAAGAAATTGACTTTTCCAATAAGGAAAAATCTTCTATTTTGATCAAAAATGGTCGAAATTATAAAATTACTCAAGAATTCAACCAAATAAAACAAAGTGGACCAAAGAAATTTTAAATTTTGGTCCACTTTTGTTGAAATTTTGTTCATTTGTTCGAATTATGTTTTAATTTTCCATATTTGAAAAATACACCTACGTCACGCGTATGTAAAAACTGTCTCTAAAGCTTGACGCAAGGTAATTTGACAAGGCCCAAGATTACGTGTCTACTTTAATACGTTTATGGTTCAAAGTACGAATCGCTTAGTTTTAAAGTACGTATTATTTAAAAGAAAAATAGTTCAATGTTTAATATATTTAAACAATTTTGGGGTAAAAATGTTAATAATAAATATCTGTATATTGATGTTAAATACTTAATGGCAAAAGTTTATAATTTAATCCTTTGTAAGTGTGCCGAATATGTTAATTTTTTTTTCGTTCCTTTCATCGGTTTATTCGTCAAGTTTAGAACACTTTTTGACCAAACTACTTTCTAGACAATTTATAAGCCTTAATATCAAGATGTACGTGTTCTAAAAAAGTCAGGGTTTCAGTGCCTTAAAATCAGAAAAAAATACCAACATCAAAAGGCACGTTAGCTGGAGATACATCCTATTTTAAAAAATATCACGCTTTTTCCTAAATATTGTTTTTTTTTTCATGCGGCGCAACTTGTGCCTTAATTAATATTTCTAAAAAAAGCCACACAAATGTTGTTATTCAAAAAATAAAAGTATTTTATTACACTTGAAACAGTTTTATAAAATGTACGTAATTTTAAAGATTTAACTCGCGAGATCAGTTTGCCAAGGCCTAAATCGAGTCAGGTTATGTATGGAACTTTAAGGCAAACTAATATCAAGAAGGATTAGATAAGGAGAGGAAATGTGGGGCTGCGTTGAGTTAGAGAGAGAAGAGCCAGCCTCCCACTCGGGTGGAAAGGGGGATAGGAAATTCTCGAGGTAAACTGTTGTCACGTGGTCGCTAGCGTCGTTGGCTACTACGCGTCTCATAAAGGATCCGTTTTCCCCACATGACAACAATTTACCACGAAACGTCTCTACCCCCGTTCTCCCAGAGTGGGAGTTTAGGCCGACGCAGTACGAGCCGCGCCGTTCCCACATTTCCTCTCCTTATCTAATCCTTCTTGCTAATATATATCTAATTTGTATTTTAAAATTATTTTGCAAGTGATTTAGCCCCAATTTTAGGATAAAAAATAATGTTTAGGCTTCATTCTCCCTTTAATTATAAATTTTACACGCGAGATTTACCACAATCAGGAGAGTATTAGTAGAAGTTATGACAAGCGGATGCTATTTCCCATTCGTAAGATTAAATATTTACCCAATCTTCCCCCAAATTCCCTTTCCTTGTTTGATAGGGTTCATAACTACTCGTGAAATTAACGCATTTCATGTCCATTTAAATGGTTCACAACTAATGCGTTTTCTCGTGTCTTTTAACATCCTTTGGGTATCGAAATTTTTTGTCACACTGCGAACACTGGTACCGCCAATATTTTTCCCTCTTATTTTCATCTTTGCAAAGTTTTTCATGAGCCTTACGTGACTTTTCATTTTTTAGCGTAAGGTTGCATTTGCTGTGAAGGGATATAAGTCTTAAATGTTATTGTTACGTGGGAAGGCTGAACATTTAATCTATTAAGTGAGGGAATAAAACTACTTACTACGTCATCAGTAGCTAGAATAAATTAATAGCTCATGCCTTCTGATACGCTTAGTTCTTCTAGTTATATCATAAGTTTATAACTTATAAGATAAGTTATAATCTTATGGTTATACTAAACTCAAAACAAGTTCTAAAGATTTAATACCTGCATTTTACTCGTGAATTTTGACTATGCGTGTTTCCAACGTGGTTATTAAGGTAGTTCTTTGATTTAAAAGCCTTCTCACAACCTGGAAAAGTACACTTAAAGACTTCCCTCGGATTGTGAACCACTTGAGTATGGCGACGTTGGGTTGAAAGACACTTGAATGTTATATCTAAAATTCCAAATTTTGTGAATATGTTTTTATTTAATAGTTAATTTATCTAACCACATATTTGACACCCAAAAGGACGTTCTTCCGAATGCATTAAAAGATGAGAGTCCAATAGTGACTTGCTAGGAAACTTTTTATCGCAGTGCTTGCAGGCACGCAATTTTGTTAAATCTAAGAAAAAAATCAAATTATTCAACGCCTTTCAAATTTAAATATATTATGGTTTTGTGACTTTGTAGCTACCCCATCGATGAACCGCCTCTTGGCAAGTCAGGGGTTATATCATTGAGTTTACCCCGCCAATATCCAATGTTGAGAACCCTTATTTAGTCACTAATAACCATAATTGAGTTTCTACAAGCGATAACACCTCTCTCATGTGTCAATATTCGATGATTTCGCAAGGTTGATTCCCACTTGAATCTATTGTGACAAGTATTACACTCGAAGAGTTTGCCATTGGAGTGTTTGCTTGACCGGTGCCGAACTAAATGACTTTTATTTCGGCAATCCTTGTCGCAAATATCACAAATGTAAGGTGATTTTTCGTTAGAATTTTCTGATATTTCGCGTGAAATTACTGATTGTCTAGTTGCTTTTTCAACGGGAAATGGTCCTAAAGGCGTAAAAAACACTAGTTTTAATTAGGCCTGTGCGAGTACTCGACGAGAGTCGAGTACTCGGTCGAGTCTCGAGTCGAGTACTCGACTCGAGACTCGAAAAGCAAAATTTTGGGACTCGAGAAAACTTTCGAGTCCTAAAAAACTAGATATTAGGACTCGAGATGGACTCGAACCTAAGCTTACCAGTTAGTCGAGTCCTATTTTGAATGCCTCACACCGAACCCTTCAAAGATCGACCACCCACGGGCTACGTGAGAAATTCATTCTATACGCGTTTTGGTATTCCCAATATTTCACTAAAAATAAGGTGTATGCCAGCTTTGTACGTGCTGACAAATGAAGGGGGTATATACTATATACCTTCGTTTATTTGGATGACCCTATTCGCTCTTCAACAAAAGAAACGCCTTTTTTTTTAGTAAACATTAAAATGAACACTCAGAGTTAGCAATGACTACATTTTTCCTTATGAGTTTTGATATTGCGTATCAATCCGCCTTGGGTTTTCCCATACTGCAAACCCATCTATAACAGGTTAAAGACGCTACGTGACTATTGGTTGTAAGTAGCATGACGTCACAATCGAAAGAGAGATCAGACAAACCAAAACTAAAACACTTTGTCCCATCGACTCCATTTTGAAAAGTCATTTCATAAATTCATTTTAACGGTTGACGGCAATGAGGAGTGTTCGCGCTTTTGAAGTTCTAAGTTTCTAACTTAATTCAGAGTTTATTTTAAAATTAAGAGGACTCGAAATCATAGGGAGGACTCGGAATGGGACTCGAAACATGGTTTTTAAGCCGGTTGAAGGACTCGAAGACTCGACACTAGAGTCAAAATTGGACTCGAGACTCGAGATGTCGTTTGGTTTGGACTCGAGACTCGACTCGAGACCCTAAAAATTGGACTCGCACAGGCCTAGTTTTAATGTCCTGTTCCATTGTGAACTATAGAATTTTCTCCCGTGAAAGATTTTAACATGAAAATTTAACAACGTAAGATCCATTCATTCCCCATGTAGGACTAATTAAATTATTAATTTAGGAAAACAAATTTGTAAAAAGTAATTAAGTTGGAAAAAACTCAGATAATTTAGTAAATATTATAGAATTAATTTTATTAAATAACTTTAGGAATATTTTACATGGCCTTTTTTTAAAGATAAACTTCACTCCGAAAACAAGTTATTTGGAATCAATTTGGACTGTTAAAACTCTTCGAATTCACATAGTTATCAAAGTTCAGAACTGAACTCCCTATCATGTCACGAACTTCCTAAGCCTAACTGTTTCAAAAATAAAATTAGTACTAAATCGAGTTAGGCTTAGCTAGTTTCCCATAATCATGTGAATTATCATAATTTCGCAAGATTTAATGTTTTTACGCTTGTTTTAATTCCAAATCAATGTTAAATAACTGGTTTTCGAAGTATAGTATCCTTGTTAACAAATTTAATGTAAAAAAGTATTTACAAACATTACATAGTAATATCATTGAAAATGTTATAACTTTTATTCTTTAAACTATTGCTGTCCATTCAGTGTTTGATTACAACTCATAGAATTAAGCGAGGCGGCGATGTTGTTCAAAACTCCCATCATTTCGCGGTGTCGCTTCGCTTGGCTTCTTTCGGTATCCGCGTGGGCTCTTCTGACATCTTCTCGTAATAGATAGAGCTGATCGATAACCTGGGAGTTAGTGCTTCTACCCTTTTGCTCATTCAATTCTCTTAAGTCGCGACGAAGTAACGTTAGTTGCTCGGCGACTCTCGTTTCTTGCTTCGTTCGAGTTTGACCCGGTCTAGGGATGGCTCCCATTTCATTGGCGACAATTTGAGCCGCGATGGCAGAATATTCGGCTTGGGCTTCTCGATCGCAATGTCGTTTAGTTGGAACTTCACCTTCTTCACTGTGAAAGTAAAAATTAGGAAAAAAAAAAGGCATTTGTTTAAGTATTTCGATCATATCCGAAACATTTCAATGTAAAGATTGATACGAAAGATATTTCATTATAATATACTAACCAAGCATCAAATTCAATGTAACCAGTCGCGTCCATAGTTTCATCTCCCGTTTCACTCAAGTCAAATTCAGTGAATCCACTCAATTTGTCCAACGCTAATTTTATCTCTCTAGAAAGTTCAACAAAAATATTAATGTAACACCAAGAGGACCATCTTGGCATTGATACGCGGTTATGAACAATCATTTTAATCATTTACTTTTGATACGCGCAGAAATGTTTGCCAGTTAAACCAAGGATAGATTTTTTCATGGAGTTTTTATAGGATCTGAGAAGGGTTTTCCATCGATTTTCGATCTGCATATAAGTGAAGTTATGGCCATTGTCTCGCATGAAATTGGCAAGGTGTTGATACATGAGTCTTTTGCTAGGAATTTCTCTTGTTCGCACTTTTTCCATCATTAAAGGCATTTGCGAGAGAAGAGTTCTAGTGTTAGTATCGTTCCAGCCACTAGAACCACTCGCAGTACAAATAACTTCGTACTTGAAAAAATTAAAATATAATTAAATGATAATTAAAATGGGTTAATTAACCTAATATAATCTTTCATTAGGGGGAATATAATCATTGTTCTATAGTTTAGTACGAAATAAGGGAAAAAATTGTAGCTCTTCTGTCGCATTTACAATAGGAGGCGCCACTATTGCATTTGCAAGGCGCAACATTTATTTAAAAGCCATTTTGTCCTGTTGGTTGTCACGCAACCTCGTGAATGACACGGAAAAAACTGTTTTGCAACATGTCAAAAATTAAGAGCATATTCTCTCATTAATTGATGATCCACGGCCAACTTAGTTCAACTTCTCTGTCGCCTGCAGACACCCAGACAATAGAGGAGCTGATCTCAGTTGGTCATGTTTGGTCTTTCATTATCATAGAAACATACTTACCACATCAGTTGCTTTAGTCACAGAATCATCTTGATCATCAGCCATGATAGTACTTCGTATGTGTTTTATTTTGAAAACAATATGTTATTTAAAGATGAAATATTCGGTTGAACTTTATAGATAGGAACGTTTTTTTTTTCTGCACTGGAACATCAAAAGCCCGATACTAGATAAATACGTACTTGATAAATATACACTAAGATTTACATTTATCATAAAAATATGTTTTGTTTGTCCTAGAATATCATTACATAAATACTCTCAACATAATCACTGAAAATTTGGAACCCCTTTATGTGTTTTACACATACAAATACAATTGAAGTCAGTTTTGACAATGATAAACATTTATCTCTCGCGCGTGTGTGAGACTGCACCAATTCAATATCCTCTCATAAATCCCCAAATCTTTAAATATTAGTATTTTTTGAAATGTAATGGAACTAGAAACATAATAAGGAATAAGCTGCCGGAATGGAGCCCAAATTCAGATTGGATAGTTTTGAAATCAGACAAAGCTCGCGTATGTGTAGGACAAATCTAGTCAGGTCATCAAATCATTAACTACAATATAAGGTGTCACCCACTGATGCCTCTAGTTGGTCTCTTTAATATCGCAGTGTCAAAATATATCAGATTGTCCCACCCTAGGTTTTAGCGAAAAAGATGGCGCCATCATCTAGGTAAAATTCAAAAGCAGATGGCGCCACCATTCAGCTAGCATAAAATACTTTTATTCTAATGGCTGATAGCCTTTACAAAGAGTAAAATATAGACCTGAGTGAGGAACAGAACCACGCGATAGGATCAGACTGTTTTAGTTCTACTATTTTTCATCTGGTGGGTTGAATGCTTATCCCGGTTAAGCCTAATTGTATGCCCAAGTATGTAACATTCTAGCTAGTCTGACATAACATCACGTGACTTCTCTTCCCATTCGATCTCTATTTCCCCCCTGCCCTTACCTAAATCATCAAATTGAGGATCATTCACACATTTAGTGAAATGTTTGTGGAAACTAAGTTGGTTGTTGAATTTAATTTTGCAAATATGGCAGGCGAATGAATGATGATCTTGTATATGTTGTTCCAAATGGCCACTGTTGTAAATGAAGTAAGCTGGGCAGTAATTGCACCTTTCTAATTTGTTGGTTGTTATCAATGGTAGTGTTTTGGGCTGTTCAATGATTGCCATCAACCTGTTTAGTAAAACAGATGGATTTAATTTCTTAGAGTAAATGTGATAAATATAAAGGACACCACCAACAACATCTCTTTTCCCCACTCGCAGCAATGAGCTGTGAGGACTAAAACCACTAAAACTTCCTTAAAGCAATTTGGAGTAAAGATTTTTTACACATAAATACACATTTCAGATTTTGTGTGTAAGAAAATTTGAAATATGGAGATTTTAGGTGTAGGTGGCGCCACAAACAAACCTTTTGAACCAATCAAACTAGTGATGAACTTAGTTACTTATGGCAATCATATTCTTGCTTATGGTGATATATTAAATTTGATTGCACTATAGCCAAGTTGTTGGCACATAACTTCCTAGCTAGATCTTTTTGCATGAAGTTTTTCATAGGCCTCATTCCATGTTTGACAATTTTAGTGTTTTATTTCATATTTAGATATATGCCTAGTTTTTTCATAATTTCGTTTACAATTAGCATTCCTTGCATAATCATAAAAAAATCTAATTTCGTATTGAAATTTAGGCTAATTAATAATTTACTCCGAATTAAGTTACCCCTTCTACGGCCATTGGCCATTATCAGTGGGATAAAATACCCCTTCGTGACCCCAGTGTAACCTGGGCGGAGTAGTGCAGGAATGCGAATTACTCCAAAAACATTGTAATCCAAGGCTTACCTATGGACATTGGTCGATAAATTACGGCTTCGGTATACTCTCTCCACTACACTGGGTTCTCGACGCGAAACTAGGGCTCTCTTCGCAACAACCACTATTCTAAGATGTACTTACTCCAAAGCGCCCCTAGGGCGGCACTGACAGTCTGACACGAATTCCAAGCTGGGAACTCTGGGGCAAAAAAAACCAACTACTCCGACCTAGTGGCTCTGAATCCTCCTCTTAATAAATTCGATACCCACCATTACACTGTAGGTGCGCTGCCATCGCACTAGTTAATTTAGAGTACTTCTACACTCTACAGTGCTACTAGCTGAAGTCGTCTGTTTTGACTTCTGCTATATCAAAGTAATCAACTTTCAACATGGAGAAACATGTAAGAATTTTTGTACTTTTACATAATTTAAATAGTTTAAAAATAATAAACCAACCAAATTTTATTATTCCATTATGTTCTTCAAGCTTTTAAAACTAGGTCTACGTTGTTTGAAAAAAACTCAGCTGCCAAAATGTATAGTTAGGAACTACGCATCAACATCTCAAAATAATCCCTTAACTATGCTTAATGAAGATGAAATAATGATGAAGGAAAGTGGTGGGTTCCTTAAAGATAATTTGGTTTGCTAATATCCTAAAAAATAATAAAAAACCTTGTAGTTGCGAAACTGGCCAAAGAAAAGTTTCAACCACTGGTGAAAAGCATGGATGAGACATCTAAAATGAATCCAGAAGTTATTAAACTGCTTTTTGAAAATGGGGTAATTATTATTTTTTAATCGTATTAATTACACATTATAAACCACATTTTTTAGCTCATGGCAGTTGATATCGACTCATCTTATGGAGGAACAGGCTCATCCTTCTTCAATGCAATCTTAGTGATTGAAGAGTTAGCCAAAGTTGACGCTTCAATTGCTTTACTCGCTGACCTGCAAAATACTTTAATGACAAAACTAATCCTTAACTATGGAACGGAAGAACAGAAAAATAAGTATCTTAGGCGGCTATGCACAGATATGGTATGTTTATTTTAGTTTCTATGTTGACTAAGCCGTTATATAAGAAGTGGTTTAGTCCCTAGCTTAAAAATCAAACTCAAAATTCGTTGCTTCCTTGCTCAGGTGAAAGTCTTTATTTTGCAGATTGGCTCCTTTTGTTTAAGCGAGGCTGACTCTGGTTCGGACGCTTTCTCTCTTAAAACTCAAGCTATCAAAGATGGAAATCATTACGTCATAAATGGTAGCAAAATGTGGATTTCTAGCGCAGGATTAGCCGAAGTTTTCTTCGTGATGGCCAATGCTAAACCCAGTGATGTAAGACTGACTTTGAATAGTCGTTAATTTAATAATTTTGTACGAATTTATCACGGTTTTAGGGTTATAAGGGCATCACGTGCTTCATAGTTGATAAAGATACTCCTGGGCTAACAGTGGGAAAGGCGGAAGACAAATTAGGCCTAAGAGCCTCAACTACCAACGAAATTCATTTTGATAACGTTAGGTAATATATATTATGTTAATTATAACCTAAAGACTAAAGTTTTAAGCGTTATCATTAACTTCTAGGATACCTGAAGAAAATTTACTCGGTGAATTTGGAAAGGGTTATAAATACGCAATCGGAATGTTAAATGAAGGAAGAATTGGCGTGGCTGCTCAGGTATGTTTTACTTTTTAGTTATTATTATCCAGGGACGGGGAACTTTTAACATACAATTTTCGTCAAAAACCACTGAAAAACACTTAACTACAGATGCTTGGTTTGGCCGAAGGCTGTTTCGAGCATACTTTAGAATACACCCTTCAGAGAAAACAATTCGGGAAAAAAATATATAACTTTCAGGTACGGCGATAATATCGTTGCTTCCGATTTCTCTTGATATGTTACATTTTCTCCAAGATTTTTACGAATTAAAAACGTTTGTAGGGTCTCCAACATCAAATCGCTCACGGAGCTGCTCAGATTGAAGCGGCTAAGCTACTCGTGTACAATGCGTGCCGTTTGAAGGAAGCTGGACATAATATCGTTAAGGAAGCAGCTATGGCCAAATATTTCACAACAGAGGTATTGTAATACCGTTTTATTTTGTTCCAAGCATTAATTTTTGGTTTGTTACTAGATGGCGTGTTCCTTGACCTCGAAGTGTGTTGATTGGATGGGTGGTGTTGGTTTCACCAAAGACTATCCAATTGAAAAATATTACAGAGATTGCAAGGCTGGTAAGTTAAATATTTGCCGAATTATGTAAGTAGTCAAAATTTGCTCATGAAAATTGAACGAAACGATTTGTTTCGTACGTTTTCACGTTGTTCGTGAGATAAATTGGGTTGAGTGTCTACTTTAAGTTATATTTCAATAACTACGTTCACACTAGACACTTTGGAACCGTATACAAACCAAAACTTTCATTTTTTGACAAAGAAGCTTTACGGTTGACCCCAAAAATTTGCATTTTGACCTTTCAAGAACGATTAAAAATGGTTTCAAAGATTCTAGCGCAAACGCGGCTATAGTTAATTCGCTATACCTACCTTTCTTGGTAATTATTTATATTTCCAAAACAGGTACGATATACGAAGGAACGAGTAACATGCAGCTTAGCACGATAGCCAAGTGTCTCGTTGAAACAAAGTAAACTACGTATCTTCGATATGTAACAGGTAAATTCAGAATACCTGTAAACCTATATTTTTACATTTACATATTTTATTAAATGTTTTAATAATACCAAGTCATTTTGAAATGGGTACACTAGAGACTTTATTAGTTTCCACTTTGAGGATCAAGCGTACCCAAGAATCCATTCAGGTTCCATTAGAATATGGGAGGGCCGCGATTCAATATCCATCCTCCCAAACTTTGTAGCAAAAGTTCGTCCGCTTCGAATCGATTTTTCAAGTAAATCGCTCCTGACATCTATTATTAACCCGCGCCACTAACGACCTTGACATAATATTTTGGTTAATAAAATGGAGCCGACCGAAAAAAGAACTAAGTGTACAAATGTTACGAAAATTGCAGACGAACTTTTGTTACAAAGTTTGCGAGGATGGTACCAGAGGCTAAAGCTATGCTCCCACTTAGCGTACCAAATATAATTCCTCGTTGGTTTGTCAAGAATCTACTTTCTAATTTGCGAATTTTATCATTTTGATGACATCGTCGTCATCAAATGGGTAAAGTTTTCAATTTAGAAAGTAGATTTAAAATGATTTCAACAAACCAAATTTTGAGGATGTTACAAATACTGAAATATGATTGGCTTGTTGGTAAATGTAGCTAAAATGAAACGCGTATTTAGGATAGAATTTGTTCTACCAAGAAAATTTCCATTAGCAGTCTTAAAGGGAGAGTGAATTAAAGGGAGAATGAAAGGCCGAAACAAGCTATTTTTAATCGATTAAGAATGCTAAAATAATGAGAAAAACAATAATATAACTCACCTAAAATGTTTCGTTACTTTATAATCAATTTCCAAAGTTCCAATCACTCGCTCGTGATTGGCGACTAGATCAGACGTGAATATTAAAAAAAATACGGGTCGTGCTAGCCTAGTTCACCGAGCTAGGCAGCCAAGGCTTAGCATCGAAACTTTGGAAATTGATTATAAAATTACGAAATATTTTTGATGAGTTATATTATTGTTTTTCTCATTATTTTAGCATTCTTAATCGATTAAAAATAGCTTGTTTCGGCCTTTTATTCTCCCTTTAACGTACACAATAAGCGCGCAAAATTTTGTATAAAATATTTATTCAAAAGTTTGTATGAAAACATGAGTACATGACATACAAATATTAAGTTCTATATATAAAAGTTAATACCAATTCATCGCTTATACTTGGGTTTGAACACCGGGACTCGTTGATTGCAGCTGTTCACTGGTGGTTTATTATGTTAAGGATTAACGTAAACTATATCTACGTAACTAAGACGAAGATATAAATTAAGGCATGTTCAAGAGCGTTTTGGGAATAGAATTTGATTTGTTTGTCGTATATTTGTAAACCTATTTACGATTCTACAAGATTAAAGGGTCCTTTTTGGTAAAGATTTGGGTGGAACCGTTAAAACAAGATACTCGGGACAAATCTGTTGGGAAAGATGAAATTTTCATTAAACTATTCAAACATCAATAGCATAATTATTGTTTTAAATAACTTAATTTGCACATAAACAGTTTTCGATTTTACGTAAAAGGATACATTGATAAACTTAACTGATGAAGCTAAAAAAGTTTAAATGTTTATTAGTTATGTTATTTTTTCGTTAACACGAATGAAATACTTACACTTTCGATTAATTTAGGAAGGTTTTCTTTAGCCATTTGCCGCCCTTCGTTAGTTTGAGGTCTAGACGCGTGTAAAAATACCAATATAAGACTCGATTATGAAAATTAGCGAAACTTATAGCTTACCCAACAATTTCTTGTCCGGAATTGAGATCAAAATGAAGCCTGGCTAATCTCTCTTGTTGCTCGCGGACTTGTTCCATCTTTTCCACCGTGCAATCTTGACCTAAAAATAGTTATTGATTAAAAACCACTCGTTATTAGGTTGCATTTTCCATTTAAAGGGACTATCTGCGTGTTTTAAATGTCCTTTAAAGGCCCTATCTGCTCTGAAACTTTCCCCTTTAAAATGCTCTTCCCTTACGCCTAGCTTGTACGCCTAGCTTTGACCGTACAATTTGTTTTGTACAACGTCGTCTGCTAAGTTAGAAAAGAAGGCGACTTTAAAGGGGATTTGAAAATCACAGATAGTCCCTTTAAAGTCGCCTTCTTTTCTAGCGTAGCAGACGACGTTGACCGTAACAAACTGTACACTCAAAGCTAGTCTGTGTGCGTAAGGAAAGAGCCTTTTAAAGGGGCAAATTTCAGAGCAAATAGGACCTGTAAGACAAAATCTTTACATATGGAAGAATAAATATAATAATTACCAAAAGCTTGGAGTTTTCCAGAATGAAAATCGTCCAAAAGCTGTAGTAAACCTTGTTCCATTTGTCGAACGTCGGCCACGTCTGTTTGAAAACAGTGTTGTTCACAGAGGCGTTCTTTGGGACCGGCTTTTAAGGCACTGTTAAGGGCTAAGGGTTGTCTAAAGTTTCTACTAAACTTTAAAGTAGAACCGCTCTCCAATGGCAAACCTACAGTTTTTGTTAAGTTTTTTTTTTCACGAGGGATGGGTTGGAAGAGGGTTTGAAAAGTAAAGCAAAATGCAAAACAAAACAAAAATGCAAAGGAAAATCATGCACTAGTTAAAAATTAAATCAAATTAAATAAAAAAATTATATTTAATTATAAAAAAAGCGCTATATTAAATAACTTAAAAACTAAAGAGCTTTTCATGCATTCTTTTAGTGAAGGCGTTTTTAATCGTGGTCTAGTTAATAGGAGTATCACAAGTTACTAATTCAATTTGCAATTATGATAATATATCTAGTTTTGTACCTGCTAATACTCGTCTAAAGTTTAGACCTGTGCGAGTACTCGAAACTCGACAATTACTCGTCGAGTACTCGCCTCGACACCCAAAATTCACTACTCGCACAGGCCTACTAAAGTTACAAGTTGTTATTAAGGGATATAATTTGCAGAAAATATGCCCCTCTAAATTTCTTCGCGATTAGAAACCCTTTTTTAAACTTATATATCCTAAACATATGTTTGACCTTCGCTACAGTGACTCTGACAGGCCAATCAGCTGTCTTATTGAAAGGCAGAGAGGATTTACACTTTATTTCGTATAGAAATATAATAAATTATCTCTTGGTGCACCGTGCGAGAATTTCAATTTCTATTATTTCAAAATTAGGCTTAAAAAAAACACATAAATTTAAAATTCTAGTAAAAGTTTGAGTCAACAGTCTTCCTCTCGTTTCATTCTCCCTTTAAAAACCTAAATTCTAGTCCTTATACACAAGAGGGCCCATACATGCCTGAAAAACTGTTCTATGTAGTGAAAAAGTCACACTATGTGTATGTTACAGAACTTAGTTGCGTGTAAAAATTAATCACACTGTCATGCTTTGATACAAACCAATATTACTATTTAGTTGTATTTATTTCTTTGGTTTGCTCTAGATATTAATCACTTTGTGGTTCATAATTATAGTTAAACCTCGTTATAACATACATTTATTTCCCCGTTTCGTTATAGTTGCTAAGCCTTGGCTTTGCAGACGACGAAATATTAGGTTAAGGACACTGTTTATAAAGAAAACCTAACATAATCGTAGTTCGTCTGCTAAAATTAGGCCTAAATCTAACTGAATTTAACAAAATAGGGGTCAAAATGTCACATTAAAGGCGGTATTTTAAAAGTTTTTATAACGAGGCTTTAATGGTACTTATTTTTTAAGCCTAACTTTCCCTAGCTTCAATGGACCTTACTTAAATTATACCTTTTATATTGGTCCTTGGATGACGTCTAGGAGTTACCATTTTCCCATCGGGCATCTTTGCATCGAGTTTCTCTTCGGAAGGAGTACCAGTCGAGGAAACTATACAAGAGCCGGAACCGGAAAGAAGTCTATTCAAGCTGGATTTGCCACTCTCTAACAATGGTAAAGCGTTACGGGATGCGTTCAAACTGCGAGACTTCTCTTGAGTAGTTATTTTACTATTTTTATGAGTATCTTGGTGTCGACCTCTGTCAGAGATGGAAGTAGTGGAGCCGGCAACGCTAGCCTTAGTTGAACCCCCATTGTTTGGCGAAAGTAGTAACGGTGTTCCTGATGACTTGAGTGTTGCGGGATTCGCTGGAGCATTTTTAGTATCGAGGGTTAGGGATGGCTTTACATCTTTGGTGGCCTTGTCAGAGGCATCGATGAGGTTTTGAGCTGGCTTGCGAGGTTCCACCACGGGTGTCGTAGGGTTGATTTGAACAGCATCTGGTTCAATGGTAATTATGGTTTCTGACGTGGTAGTAGAGGATGGGCCTCCCTTAGAGATGGTTGAGTTTGGTGGAAGTACTTCGGCTTCCATTTTATTTTCTGTTATTGACTTTTAGACCTGTTGGAGTAGAATACCAGAAAATTCAAACTGTATTACATAAAAGGAGGAAATAAATTCAACCACTCATTCATTGCAGGGTTGCCAGTTCATAACAGATTAGTTTCAAAACTGAACAGATAGCCCTTCTAGTCACCATTTGAACTAGCCCCTTTAATCATACTGTAGGATACTATAAATACCATTTCAATAGCTAAAAAACTGTTTAAGAAAGCATTTTAAACTTTAGGCATTTTTGAAGCTAATTTTTGTAGTTATTGGTAAGGATTTTGATATTGAGTATGATTAGATATGAACATTGAGATATTTGCTTCACTATCCCTTTAAAACGAGTTTATATTTAGCCTCACTATCCCTTTAAAACGAGGTTATATTTTGCTTCACTATCCCTTTAAAACGAGCTTATATTTTGCTTCACTATCCCTTTAAAACGAGCTTATATTTTGCTTCACTATCCCTTTAAAACGAGTTTATATTTAGCCTCACTATCCCTTAAAAACGAGCTTATATTTTGCTTCACTATCCCTATAAAATTAGCTTATATTTTGCTTCACTATCCCTTTAAAACGAGCTTATATTTTGCTTCATTATTCCTTTAAAACGAGCTTATATTTTGCTTTACTATCCCTTTAAAACTAGCTTATATTTTGCTTCACTATCCCTTTAGAACGAGGTTATATTTTGCTTCACTATCCCTTTAAAACGAGCTTATATTTAGCTTCACTATCCCTTTAAAACGAGCTTATATTTTGCATCACTATCCCTTTAAAACGAGCTTATATTTTGCAAGACCTAATCCGTAGTGTGCTTATCTCAATTCCATGCCTCCAAGGGTTTAAATTGTTCAAATCTTCACAATTTATGTTTTAAGCACTCTTTCTTGCGAATGCATGACTGAAACATCGTCTGTTAAGGTGTTATTTTATTGTATTTTTCCTTAAGAGATCACACCTTAGCAGACGATGTTTCGTTCTTGAATAAGCCCACGCTAGTAAAAAAAAAGACGTCACGTGAAACATAAAATGCGATTTTCGTCCGAGCGAGCGTAGGTGTTATTTTTCGCGGTTATTCATATTTTACGAACTAAATTCCGGGAGCATTTCGATGCATTTTTGTTTAAGCAGGGCTCATTAGCCGTTTGGTCTACTATTTTTAGTTTTGCAAACTTGTAAAGAACCGGTTTGGGGACCGATGGTGGTCCTATACGACTCGAAATACACAGCAAAGAGACCATGAAACCAGTTAAAACCCTAGCTAAGGTCAAATTAATTTAATTTAACATTTTATTTTATATTAACGATCCTATTTTGCTGGCCGGTTGTTTAATCATCCTTTGTGAGGAAACAAAATGGGGAAGATTTATTACGGCGCTTTTTAGACCTAAAATTATCTAGACAGTGTAGGTGAAAAACTGGGTGATAAAGACCGAAAAGGGGGCCGTAGCCATGTTTGGTGTGTGGCGGATTGTACGTGTACAGTCTCCTGGCCTCCCGAGTCAGCCATAGCTAAGTTTCCTTAAAATTACCGCGCCTAGGCTTAGCCTTTAATATTTTTTCTTACGAGCAAATACTGAAAGATGGGCATATTTATTACACAAATTATTCGTAAAGAGTTAATTCAAATTCCCGCGCGGAGGGTTTAAGACCTAAATCTTGGCGACTTTTCAAGGAAACTCGTTAACTCCCAAAGACAATGACCTTTTGCAAGTTCAAACCTACTTTTTGGGGTTCCCAAACCCTAATATCTAGTTTTAATCTTTAAATATGTTTTAATTTACGCTATTAATTGTCTAAATAAGGATAAAAGTCAAAATTATAATCAATAGGGATTTTATTATTTTTCATAAAACATAAAAAAACACATAAAATACTTAAAATCGTCAATTAAAAAAGCCAAAATGGTTAAAATAAAAAATCAACGCGTTTTTTGGTCTATTGAGCTCGAAAAATGGTTAAAAAACGCGAAAATAGACCAAATAGGCCAATTTTTAGAAAACGGCTAACTTACGGGCAAAGACTACAAGCTCGAGCCACCATTTTCTTTTCTCTCTCCGATAGCGTCGCCGAGGATTGCGTATTCCGTTTCGCGGTATTCACCACGTGTAAAGTCGGCCAAAGGGGAAACTTGCTACGGGCTCCTAGTGTTTCTAGCGCGCGTTCGAGGCGCCCTATGAGACGAGCGCGAAAATTTACTCGAGGCTCGGCCGCTAGAGCGCGAGGACCCGCGCTGTATAGTCAAAGCCACGGTGACGTCACGTTTCTCTCGAGGAGCTTACAGGCTCTACCGTAGTTCGAGTACAGTGGCAGACTGTGACTGCGAGAGGACGGTCACTACATTAAAGGAGCCCCAAAGCAAATGCAGCTTAATAATAATTCAGCCTCTGAAATTAAGGAAAAGTTGCTGGGGGCCCTAGACAAGGATTACAATGTAAGCAAAAGGGTTTATTTGCTTGATGCGATCGTACGAGGTATTAAAAAAATAACATATAATAAGTTCCCGATCGTTCTAACGGATTACCATCGGTGCGAAGTATTTAAGCAACGTTTGCGGGTGTTCTTACAACATTGAGAGCTCTCCGAGCGCTTGAGTTAGGCCTACGGTAAATTACGAATATCTTTTTAAATAACCATTCAACCTACTTACAATTTCGAGAATCCTCGAAAGGGGCATTTCGCCGCGAAAAACGCCGAAAATCCCGGCCGAAAAGCTTCTATTAGCCTCCTATTACGTGAGAATTGTAAAGCCGACAGAGGACTAAAAATCGCCTCCTGGCACTGGAAAGTGCCACAACTCATGCGCGGAAATTAAGTTTTGTAAGTGTGCCGCATTCTGTAAAATGGCGCTGCGCCGTTACGTTCGGCTCGGCTGTATAGCCTTTTATAAGTAATTTTTTTACAACTTTAATTATTTATTCGAAGACTCGCCCCACATAGAAAACAAAGTACGTAATTGAATTATCACGTGTTCGTGTACGTTTTAAACCAGAATAGTTAACCACGTATCGACACGTGCTTAGAAAATACCTGGTAAAGTTAAGCCTTAGTCCTATTTCCTGTAGTTTGCAGTTAAATACCATCAGTCCATCACCATGTAATGCCTAATTAAGTAGCTATACATTACTATATTCAGTACATTCTAGCTTCATTACGTATATTTACCTAACTGGGTTTCAATGTTTGTGGGCTAATAATTCCAATTAAACACTCCCGAGGCTGTTGAGTACGCTCCTATGAATTTTTCTTTTGTCACGTATGTAAGAATCATAACGTATTGACTTTTAAGTTGTAAGTTGCGGTATTTCCATTAATATAATCAATTAAGCACGCTTAAGATTTAAGACTAGATACTACGCACAATAGTGGTGGTACAATTCTTTTGGGGTCAATGTATCCTAATTTAATATCCAACCCTTCTTTAACCTCAATGTTGGTCACTGAATTTTTCCCCCCTTATCAATGAATACTTCTAAAATACCTCGTACGATTTTATTTATTATGTTAAATTTAAAGGTCACAAGGAACTTGCGTGGTTTTAGGTTTCAATTTCAAAGTATTAGAGAAAATTTTGAAAGTGTTGAATTATTAGCAACCTTATGTTGAAAACCAAAGCAGTAAGAATTAATATACAAATTTTTTCTAACGTTATTTATGCGGAAATAGCCCTTAATAACTTTTGGGTTTACCATCTGGTATTAATTCATGTACCAGAAGAGAAGTTAGGACTTCTTTGGGAACTCTTGGATCCTCATACCCTTTTTAAGAGCTTGTTAAAACCTATTAGTGACCAATTTTTATTTTGGTTAGGGATATCCTGATATTTTCGAAGTTTCCAATTCCTTTTGTAGAATCAGAATAAACAAAGAAATGATAGTTAGAGACCTTATTTAGTTTTAATAAAGGAGGCACGAGGTCCTCAAGAACACTACAAAACTCTTGGGGGAAGTCTTTCCGACTTCTCCAAGGCTTCTTGACACAATGAAAGACTTTCCCAAGACCTCCTAAGACTACATAAGACACCCGAAAGACTTCCCCAAGACCTCTTTAAACTAACTTCTTTTGGTAAAGGCACAACTAAATACTGTATTTAGGTAATTCTTCATTCGTGGAATGAAATTCTAGTGTTAGGTTTTATTTGTGTCCAATTTTATTGCTAAATGTAGACTGCTTCAATCAATATCTTTTATTGAATCATCTTATTTTATTTCCTTCTTTGAAAGTGGTTTCACCTTTTTTTAATAGGTTTTTATCGTTATTTATTTACTTTGGTGTGTATATTTCCAAAAAGAATAATCAATTATTTGCGAAAATGTACTACAAAGTGATATTTAGGGTTATGCTGTTTTTAAAGAGGAACCCTGCAACAAACGAAAAAGGGCTAAAATACCCATAGTTATAGGATTAACCCCTCTTTCATAGCTTTTGAGCACAGTTTAGAACAGATTGGTTCCAAAAATGGACTGATAGCTTTTTTCTCCGCTTCAGAGGTGGGCAACACTTGGGGAACCCCCTTTAGTGAAGACTATGTACATTGAAACCTTGGTACTGCGTATGAAAAAAATTAAATTTAAAGGAATAGTAACTAAAAGCTTAAATAGTTTTTAACTAAGAGTTCTTTGAGAGGTAAAAACTTTTGGGGACCTCTTAGAGGTAAGGGTAGCTTAATTTCTATTGACTAAAGATAGCTTTTTATTGACTGCGTGACTTGTCTCTTCAATTTTTAATAGTCCTAATTAGTACTTGGTAAATTAATCGATTACCGATTACTTTTAAGTTTAGAGTGGCACCTAAAGACTTTATACTGTGAGAAATTACGCAACTGTAGCTGCATGCATGAGTAAATGTTGAAAGTACAAATCAATGGGCTTTGGGGATTGATTATCGGATCGTAGTGATACCCAGCACTAGTCCTGCTTTCAAAAACCACTAGCCTCATTGAACATATATCGTGAATAGATAATTGGGGGTAGTATTATCACTTGAGTCTAACATTGCAAAATAGGTTGTGTTTTTAAATCAGTTTTAAGCGTAATCTTTGGAAAAAGACAATAGAATTGTGTTTGTAAAATTTTCTTTGGGCTCTTGCAAACTTTGATTTTGGGAGAGTTGAAATTATACGAACATATAGGTGAAATCTTGGTCGGTTTAAGCATTTTTGACACAATTATGAGCTTAAAAATACTGTTCATCTAATTGTATCCACCATCTGGTTGTCCGTAGTGGAGCAAATCAAGCATAATCGGAATTAGACCCTACCCTTAGCGAGAAAAGTTAGTATGGATCTGAAGAGGTTCTCAAGAACACTACAAAAGTCTTCCACAAGACCTCTTTTTTATAAAGCATAATACTTTTTTATTTTGGGTGTTATTGGCAGAAAGAAATCCAGTTGAACATTCTATGAGTATTAACTGTTTCCGTGTTCTAGGTGGTGGACATGGCCACAGTTTTTGAGGTCGTATCAACTTTGGAAAAGATCCACATCACCAAGGAGGCCTTAGAGGTAGCTGAATGATGACGATGAATGAAAATCAAAAGTCCCTTTTTGAAGAATAGTTCTAACCTATTGGTGTTTCTTTTCCTTTTTTTTATTTTATTTCAAAGAAAACTAGACTTGGGAGATATATAAATGAGCTTCGAAGAAAAACGAACAATGAACAATTGGCCAGGCGAATCAAAGACTTGGTCAAAAGTTGGCGGAAACTTATCCCCCAAACTGAAAGTTCAAACGTTAATGGGGAGAAAATTGCCGGGGGTATTACGCCACCAGGCCCTGGCCCCGGATCCCGGTTAAATAGCATCGCCGTGACAAATAGGTTAAGCGGTTTAACATCCAATTCGCGATTTAAACCCGCGAGTCCTACAGTATCTTACGATCGTCTAACTAGTCCCCTTAGTTTGAGTGCCTCAAATAGTCCTCTATTACAAACATCTTCCAAAACATTAGTCGGTAGTAGGCCAGTCACGCCCAATACGTACGCCCCGATAAGAAGCTCAGTGCCTACGAACGTCAGGCAAACTCCCTTCTCCGACGACAGAGTCTCTTCTCCTAAACCCGGCGTTCATTCGACGAACAGCGGGCTGTCAAACGTGTTCACGCCGGTTAGTCCGGTACTGCAAGCCGTCAAGCAATCTATGAACTCGAACGAGTGTAGCGGTCCCAATTTAAGTCCGGTCTTCAATCCTAAACCCAACAGTCCAGCGGTCGTTACCAGCTCAAAATCTCCGTATAACAACGACTCTTGTTCTAGTAAGAAATCTCTGAATAAAAGTGCCGGGACAAACGTTAGCGACGGTTTTCCTAGTAATGTACCGGCGTCGGCTGCTATCGACGACGGTGTCCATTCCAGACTTAGTATCGCTAAAACAAATCCGGCGAATAAAAGGCTACGGAAAAATGAAGAAGAAGAAAGCGATTCCTTGAATGGAGTCTCTCAGCCTCGAAAGAAACAAAAATTGATGTCCGATACCGTTAATGGATTGGATTCTGGTCATCACGATACGTCATCCGAGAACAAGGTTAAAGCGAGCCAGTGGTCAGCTTTCGAGAGCGTTAAATCTTCCTCGTTAGACGCGAGTGGCGCCATCAACAAGGGTGATAATAACGCTTCTGAGAGTTGTCTGACTGATTTGTCGGGTAATATCAATAATGCGGCGGAAGTTAGCGTCGTTCCTCCCGCTCCTCCTCCCGTCGTTGGGAAGAAAAGGGGTAGGAAGAAAAAAGAGAAAAAGCCAGACCCTCGTGACATTCTAAAGGAGAAGATTGGTCTAGCGACGGCCCACGGTAGTGGCTTTCAAAAGGTCAAAACTACTCAGCAACTCATTGACGATCTCCAGGCAAAAAACGTAGTCTCTCCCGGTTCCCTAAAGGTACCTACTCCGCCTCCCATTCAAGAAGACTTTAAACCAACGGCGGGAAAAAATAGGCACCCTCCTTTTCCCGGTTCCGACGCCGAAACAACTAGGGCAAAATCGGAACTTATGGATAGGTTTCTGAAATCGACATCCGGTAGACCGGGAACTTCCCATTCTCCCGAACTTCGCAAATTTGACTACGGGGAAGTTGATTCGCAGGGTACGATAATGAGAACTTACGTTAAAAAAACTCCTAGCAAAGTAAATGAAGAAATTGAAAAAATTCTGTCATCGCTTCCCAAACTAGACCCGAGCGTCTTAGACGAGGATTATTTGGTGGAGGAGGAGGAGGAGGAAGGTAAAAGTGAGAGAGAAATTATCATAACGGATGATGACGTGAAAAGAGTGATAGGAGAAGAATGGGAATACGTAAACGGTATTCGCGACAACGCGGGGCAATGGAGAGAATGGCAGGACACAGCCTTACGTGCCTCTCAAAATGGCGATTTATTACATATATTGCCTTATGTAAATATCGATTGGTGAAACAAAATTGTGACAAACGTGATTTCAATTAAGGGGAAATAATAGCTTTTAATTTAGTTTCCATTTTTTTGCCAAGAATCAGCCAAGAAGTTTTAATAGAAAGCCGCAATGAAATGAAATACATTACAAATTTATTATAAAGACTGGAGGGGTTTTGTTCAATGTTTCTCAATAGATTTTTAAGGCGAAACATAGCGGTAGTGATACGCGTGATTATGTTTTAGGCTTAAGTGAAATAAGTTTTGATTAGGTGTAAATATTTTGATCCGTTGTTAGACTATAGCAAATGTTTTTAATCCATTAAAACATTATCTAATCCATTATACATTGTTAAAAAAACTTGAGTAATTCTTAAAGTAGCCACTCAACCTGAATCGATCCAGGCCTTGTCAAATTTATCTCGCTTCAATCTCATAAATGTAATCTTTTTAGAAAGTAAAAAATTCTA
This sequence comes from Odiellus spinosus, assembly GCA_963920705.1. Classification (NCBI taxonomy): domain Eukaryota; kingdom Metazoa; phylum Arthropoda; class Arachnida; order Opiliones; family Phalangiidae; genus Odiellus; species Odiellus spinosus. The sequence continues at coordinate 21,418,539 of OY987233.1, read as the reverse complement.
TGGCGTTTTTTACATAAGTGTGTTACTTTTCATTTCATTGTATTCTCATAGAATAACGAAAGAAATTGGGTTAACCAATAAGGAAAAATCTTTTATTTTGATCAAAAATAGTCCAAATTGGAAAATTTCAACCAAATTCGACCTCAAAGACCAAATAAATAAACCAGAATCAAGTGGAAGAAAGTCTATTTCAATTTTGGTCCGCATTTTATATAATTATTGGTCTATTTGGTCAAATTTGGTTGTAATTTTACAATTTGGTCTATTTTTGACCAAATTAGTAGAAGATTTTTCCTTATTGGGAATGCCAATTTCTTTGATTATTCTACGAGTGTACCTTGAAATTAAAAATAATTACACGTATGTGAAAACAAACTAGCCAATATCTAAAGATTAAATTCGCAAGTTTGGCGCGAGAATAATTTGCCAAGGCCCAAATCGAATCAGGTTGCGTGTTTACTTTAAAACTAAATAACTCGAGTAATTCTTAAAATACGTACGTTACATCGCTGATTCTTAACGTAATTAGGAATCAAATTATCAGCTTGCGTTTCCTTTTAATTGAAAAATAAACTAAGAAAAAAATATAAGAGAATCGGTGCTGCAAGTCTTGCGAGTTTCCGAGTATATAGGTAGTAAAATAAATTAATATGTATTAAATGTTTTTTGCGTTATTCGCGCTGGATGGGGGCGTAAGAAACAAAAGGCATAAAAGATGTACAGAGAGTTAATTAAATAAGTTTTTTTTTTTGTTCAAAGTTGTTTCGTAAAAAAGAATAAAACTATCGAAGTATATAAAGGATATTATACTGTATAATTTGAAATTTAGTTAATGAAAGAAATGTTTCGTAATATTTCCGTACCTATAGCCTGAAAAGATTTTAATTTGCACATGTTAAGGGCTAAAATTTACTAATGAAAAGAGTAAAGAGATTTCTTACTTACTTGTACTTAATGACCCTTTTCTTTTAACAAATATCGCTACAAAAGGGGTCTCCTCCAAACAGTCGCTCGCCAAATATATCAGATTATACTCGTAGAATCAAGAAAGGATAGAAGTTTGCGAATTCTTAAGGGTCAAACTTGAATTACAGGGTTGCCACAGGTCAGGGAAAAGTCAGGGAATTTTAAGATATTTTAAAAAGTCTGGGAATATGAAGATCTTTCAAGAAGCAGGGAATTCCAATCATTATCCGCGGAAAAGATTCTCAGCTGACCGTGTCAGTTGTATAGATTAGAACAAAGATATGCGTGCAACAAAGTTTGGCGAACGCGATTATATTAAAAATAAAAGGTTAAAAATTGGGTAGTATTATCCGAAACGGTCAGGGAAAAACCTGGAAAAGTCAGGGAATTTGAATCTGATAAAACTGTGGCAACCCTGAATTATTGGATGACTCTTAAATGTTATTCAGTGACTTCTATCGTTCATTTATGACGTCTTTACTTCCCCGAATCTCAAATTATACCAGCTTATAAGACCTGTAAAGTATTAAATTGGCCAGAGAAATCGTAAATGGCCAGGGAAAACCTGGAAATGTCAGGGTAACTCGCTAAGAAAATTTTGTACGAATCCTGATTGAACTTCACTCGTTTTAAAAATAACCATGTGGAGATATGGAAATATTTTAAAATCTACAGAAAAATAAGGTCAAAGATGATCTCAAGTTGAATCGTTATTTTATATAGACTGAGTGTAAAAAACACTGGGTTCGTACAAACATGGAAAAATCTCGTCATATGATTTACAAGGCTCCCAGCCCAAAGTCCCCAAAAAATAATAGGTATTATAGGTCCAAAATGCCAAAATTATGGGATATTTATAGGTCTAAAATTGTTACATTAGGGTTACGTGTTTAAAATAATGAAATATTGGGAGTTTTATAGGAAGTATATATTCAAGAGTAGAACTTTTGAATATTTATTTTTAATGTTTTAATAATTATTTAATTTAGTTACTTAGTAGTAAATAGTATAGCTATTAACTAAAGAATTGTACTTGAAATATTTATTTTCTTGAATACTTTCAAGTGTATTCTATTGGAAACTATTGGTTTTTTCACTTTCTCGTAACAATTTAACCAACATAACCGAAATATAGGATAATATAGGACCATCTGGGAATTATAGGTACTCTGGGAGCCCTGGATTTGATATGAAAATGATTTTTAGTCAAAATACTCGGGGAAAATAAGTGCTATTTCCATATCTTCAACGATACCTGGAAAACTCTTAATTGAAATCATGAGAATATAAAATCAGTTTCGTTATTTTAATGTACAATACTTTCATTCTAAATTTGCAAACATGTTTGCATACATCACTTAAGTTATTTTCCGTAGATATTTAACACAAAGTGCTTATAATTTAAAATATTCTATCGAGTTGTTGCTAGAAATGTATGTTTGCATACGCATCACTAAAGTTTAAGCTCTATCGTAATACTATTGCGTCATTGTTTAAAAGATCTACACTCGGATTAAGAAGTTTGAGGTGATTTAGTAATTGAGCAAAAATGGGTGCTTGACGTAGTTTAAAAGCTTTTTTCCGTTACTTTATTAAGAGGGAGGCAGTCATTTATATTAGTATATGTTGAATATATACAAGTATTTTTCAATATTTGCGCTGAAGAAATTGTGTTCATTTTTCCAGCTGTTCTGAACAGCGCTTTAATCTCGGATTTTAAAACCCTATTTATCTTGAGGTGAAGGTGAATTTGGCCTATAATTAATGATAGCTACGCGTACATAAATTAAAATATTGTTAAAACTACGTGCAGAGAGAAATTCTTCTACTCGATAGTCTTATTGCTGCTCAATCTTTGGAAGGTACTTACTTACTGAATTTAAAAAAACCTAAACTAAGGGCGATTCTTCTCAAGTCTCCTGTGTGGAGAAACTAACATTATCATACGCGTCATTAATGGTAATCCTCGTCGAACTGAATTCGGATTCTAATTTTTGCCATCTACTAGGAGGCCAGACAATTAAAGTTGCTTTCGCGAATACTAGACCTAAGGCAATTGGCCCGAAGAAATTACTGTCCATACTAGATACGTGGTGGTCGCCTTCTACCCAACAATGACCCTTTGGTACTTGAACGTAATGTTTTTTGTAAGATAGGGTTTTCACCAAGTCTCCTTCCAGTCCAATAACCCGTTTAATTAGTTTTTGATCGGGATCTCTGGGTGATTTTAAAGCTACAATATCACCGCGTTGGACGTTGAACCTTCGTACTTTCCACTTATTAAGTAAAACGTAATCATTGGCTTTTGAATTACTATTTGGGTTTAAAATTGGTTGCATGGAGACACCTTCCACTTTGGCTACGTAGGCTACGCAATCCACAAAAGCTACCGCAATGGGCAGTGAAACCATGACTCGACCCAATACTCTCGCAAAGACGAATGGCATATTTATAATTCATTTAGTCACGAGAAAGATTTTATTTTTAATAGTTTAGATTTTCCCAATTCCTTTTGCTATGTGCGGAGCACCTGAAATGAAATTTATTAGATAAAAATATCCAGAGACCCTTGGTGGCTGAAATTTCTACCTCCAGAGGTCTCAATCAAATTAGGCTTAGTGAGTTCATTACCCTTGGGATAAGTAGTTAAATTTAATCCGAACTTCAAGCATCAAACTAGTTAAAAGTATCTTCTTAAGACTTTTCTGTAGGTCTGAAGAAAAAGCAGACGATATTTTCTCTCCCCGACAGGTCACAGGTTGAAGGTTCACAGCCCTAATAGCAAAGTTCAGGGAACCGGAAGTAAAATTTTACGTTCAGTGTCGTCTGTCGAACAGGGACGGAAATAAGAAATTTTTCTTATTGGACAATTGTCCAGTAACCCCCCTTTAAAATTCAAAAGTTATCGGACATTTAATGAAATTACCGGACAATGCTACATTTCCTGTATTGAAAAGTACTTTTTTTTTATCGGACATTTGTCCAGTGACCCCCTCTTAAAAATTAAATGTTATCGGACATTTGGAAAATTTATCGGACAAATGACCAGTGACTTGTGCTGTCGAATGCTTTTCGTAGCCTACCGGACGTAGAGCGCCGCTGAACCCTTATTTTGGAAGCCAGATTTTGAACTGGAACTGAACTGCTTTTTTTCATGATTCATGAAGTTTTCGTTGACTGTTGCACGGCTTCCTTTTTTCCTGCTTCTTAAAAACCAATTTTATGTCAAAACTAGTTTCCGGCGAATAAATTTGTTATTCTTGTTCAAAAAATAGCCCGTGACAACTTGCCAAAGTATAAAAAGTACTGTACTTCTACCAAGTTAAATAAATATCACGCCGGTAGTTTGGAACAAAGGCTTACATCAACTTTTTTATAATAGGTAACTATCTGTTTTTTACTAAGATATAATAATATACCTAAACTTCATGAAATTCTTCTACATTAGTACCTACATAAAATACATGTCACGCTTGTCGTCTAAACAATTTAATATTTCGTCCTGTATCTTGCCATGCTCTTGCTTAATAATTCTATTGGAGTTAGGAATAAATCAACATGAGTAACACAAGAAGCGAAAGTGTGCTCTCGAATCTGCCCCTTGAAAATAATATACCCGTATGAATACAGCTTGTTTTTTTGTCTTTAAACTGGCTAAGAATAGTAATTAAGAAAAACAGAGATATCCGTAGATAGTCCCCTTACCAAAAAAAGATAGTCTTAAGAGGTCTTGTGGAAATCTTTCTGGTGTCCTATGTAGTCTTAAGAGGTTTCGGGGAAGTCTTTCATTATGTCAAGAAGTCTTAGGGAAGTCTTAAAGACTTCCCCAAGACTTTTGTAGTGGTCTTGAGGACCTCTTCCGATCAGACTAACTTTTTTCGGTAAGGGTCCCTTTAAATGAGCTTTTACCTTGAGAAAGAGTCTTTTGTTGAAGTTTTCTTCCTTCTTGAAATAAATTAAATGTTAGGTCGGGTTAGATGAATGGGTGAGACGGTTTTGGTCATCATTCTACATATACTTGGTATTTACACTCATTTAATTTACAAGTGTTATGTTCTTCAGAAGATTTCTGACCAAAATCATAAGTACCATGTCAGCTATGAAAAAACCAAACGTGGTTTTCGTATTGGGTGCTCCTGGTGCTGGTAAAGGAACGCAGTGCGAGTTGATTGTCAAGGTAGATTGCAATTTTAATTTGTACCTCTTCTGTAGTCAGTTTAATAGCCTACAATCAAAGTTATTCTAACGCCTATCAGTGTTATTGATATTGCAATTTGCCAAAACAGGAGTTTGGATACGTACATTTATCAGCGGGAGATTTATTAAGGGAGGAGAGAAATACTCCTGGCTCGCAGTATGGAGAATTAATCGAAAACCATATAAAAAATGGAACAATTGTTCCTGTTGAAATAACCTGTGGTCTTTTAGAAAAAGTGAGAAGTGTTGATTTTGTACACTTAAAGCAAGTGGTGGGTCTGAAGGCGCATTTTCAGGATAGGTGGGGCTTTTAAGCGTATCAGGTCCCATTGGTTCCTCCGTTTGGTGTGCAGTAGGAAGAGGACCTGCCACTTGCGTTAAAGCGAGATTCTGCCATTTAAAATTACATTTCAATGGGAAATTTCAATTAGATTGTAATGTTTTTAACACCTTCGAAGTGTATTTTTGGCATGGTAGGGTTTGTTTTTTTGGGGCAGAGTCTCACTTTGAAGTCTCTAGCGTCATTATCAAATTACTCATCGTATTATTTACATTGTTTCGTGCAAATATATCATAGGCGATGCATAAAAGCTCAGTTGATGACTTTTTAATTGATGGTTTTCCCCGAAATCAAGACAATCTTGATGGTTGGAAAAGGGAAATGGACAATAAAGTCAATGTCAAATTTGTTTTATTTTTTGATTGCGATGAAAATGTAAGCTAAAATCTATTTTATGGGGTTTTTTGGTCCAAGTTTAAGAGTCCATTATTGAATAAAAATGGAAATATGTCTTTAAGACATGCATCGAACGATGCCTAAAACGAGGCCAAGAAGGTAGTGGTCGAAGTGATGATAATGAAGAAAGCTTACGGAAAAGGTGCTTATTGTGACAATATTTAGTTAAAACTTTGAAAAGGACCTAAACCCTAATAGGTTTGGTTCCATAAATTTAATCTTATCGATATCAGTTTATAGTTTAATAAAGTTTGTGATATCAGTTGAAACATAGGTTAAACCTTGGATTGGCCAATGCTAGTTTTATATTTGTAATGGAATTTAGGTCCCTTTCGAGGTTGTAACAGCCTTTCCCCAACTGAAACATCGTCCGCTAACTTTACCACTTGCGGGAACTTAGCAGACTATGGTTCATTAGCAAATATACATTTTTGTGGTATTTTAAATACCCTTGCGTATTAGATTTCAAACTTATTACAACGCTACAATGCCCATCGTCAATTATTACGAGACTCTTAACCAAGTCCGAAAAATTGATGGCAACAGAAGTCCACCAGAGGTAAATGGAAAAACCAAGAAAGGAAAGAAGTTATATTGGGATCTCTTAAGCCGTGTAGGTGGGCCCGTTCAACTTTTAACTGTGGCATTGGGCTGCAAGAGGTCATATAAATCCTATATAATCCTATAAATAGCCCTATAATATCCTACATTTTTGGAAATTATCTGTAAATTATCAGAATCATGAGATCAAGAAAAAATTCCCTTTAAAATAGTAACATTTAGGTTAGCTCATGTATGTTTGGTTCGCGTTCAAAAATTAAAATAGACCAAAATAGGTCAAATTTACAGGGAATGTTAACACACGACGAGACAGATGAGATCTTATAATACAATTTAAAACCAAGGATTATTAAAATTAATCAAAATTAAGTCGATTTAAAACTGATTTAAAATTGACAAAAATATCTGAATTAAGAAAGTTTATTGTACCAAAAAACTAAGTTAAACAATCAAAATGGTCTAAATTTTTGAGAAATCTAAGCACACGACGAGACAAAGGAGATATTAAACTACAATTTAAACCTAATCATCATTAAATTTAATCAAAATTAAACGCTTTTATAGTTAATACAAATTTGATACTAGATTTCGTATGATGATATTTTTTTCATTAACTTTAAACGCGTTTAATTTTTATTAAATTTAATGATGATTAGGTTTAAATTGTAGTTTAAGTTCTCCTCTGTCTCGTCATGTGATTAGATTCCCCAATAATTGAATCCGTACGTGCCCCCATTTCGGAAAATAATATGAAAACCTAAGAATTCCCAATGTAACTACTATATTTTCTTGGAAAAATTGTTTGTTAAAAAATGACATTTACGAGAAACATATTTTTCCTAGGTTTTTGAAGACGTTAAGAAAGTATTATCTTGATTCCGTCCTATAGGAACGTAGCATTCCATTTAAAGCATTTCTTAAAGTTTTACGTAATTAGGGTAGAAATCATGTTATTGTATATGCAGATGAGTTCTGTATGGTAGTGATAAATATTTAATGAAAATTGTTAAATGATCAACAGACGGCTTTCATTTCAATGTTTTAATTATTTTTTATTTAGCACATTATAAATATAATTTAAAGTGTACTCTTAAATAATTAGGCTGAGGGTAGATCCTAGGGGTTACTACCTTTGACAGGCCGTATTTATCGTGTAGCAAGAAGATTTTCACGAGGGCCCCTCAAGAACCCTATACTTTAAAGTAGACACTCAATCCGACTCGATTTTGGCCTTGACAAATTGATCTCTCGCTAATATTGCTAATTTAATCTTTAAAAATTTTAAAAATACGCAAGCAAGGTTTAGCCTAGTCTTCCCACCTTTTTTTTTTTTTTTAAGTATTTGAAGTCTGATTTAAACATTTCATTATCGTTAGTGGTATTATTTTCAATATGAAATTATGAATGTGTAATTAAGCTAATAGAAATATAATAAAAGAACTCGAAATTTATTGAATCTATCCAATTTCAAAATTCGTACGACATTAACAATGGACACATTGAACAGAGTTCATACAAACCTGGAAATATCAGGGAAATTTGGAAATTCCATGACACTGAAACCGCATTCACACTTGAGACAGTGAAATCGTTTTGAAAAGATCATTATTGACTTGAAATGTTGATTTGAACGTTCAAAATGGTTTCGAAGTGGGATTTTTTCCTAAAATTCTTTATGCACCAGGAAATATCAGGGAAAGTTCTGACGTCAGAGGTGGAATTGTAAATAAGGCTAAGTCAGGCCTGTGCGAGTACTCGCCGAGAGTCGAGTACTCGATTAGGACTCGAATTTATGGGGAGGACTCGACTTGGACTCAAAATATTGTTTTTAAGCCAGTTGAAGGACTCGAAGACTTTAAATTGGACTCGAGACTCGACTCGAAACCCTAAAAATTGGACTCGCACCAGCCTGATGAATATTTTAAGAATCAATAACTTGCAAAAATAAATCTTAAATATTTTAATTCTTCCGTCTTATTCACAACTTCACAAGATTTGCAGTAAACTAAACCATAGTTGCTTATATTTAATCTTAATATACATTTCATATATTTAAACATAATTGAATTAAAAAATGTCACGTATATCCCAAAATCTACACCGACGACTAGATAGGATTAATATTTAGTGCTGCTTGAGTTCTTGATATGCGAAAGGTTTCGAATCTTAAGGCGGATTCACACAGACCAATGAGTTTCATGCTCGTACGCTGATGGTACTTCTATGAGCGTACAAGCGTGAAAATAGGTCAGTGTGCATCCGCCTTTAGGCCCATGTTGGATGAAAACTTCGAGCCTAGACTCGCGGGTTTAATATCATACCTCTTTTTTTGTCCCTTACAAGAGAGAAAGGAAGTCATTCTTATTGGTCAGAAAGTCGTTATGTTCAGTAAAGCTAGAAAAAAATCTGATTTAATTGAGGACAGTATAAACTGCTAAGCCTTGGCTCGATTCAAGGTCAGGTGTTTCAAGATCTTAATACTATAATTGTGTCTAGACGCAATCAATAACTCTTAATCACACTCATTAGAGGACAGTAAACTGCTAAGCCTTGGCTCGAATCAAAGTCAGGTTTTTTCAAGATCTTAGTCTAAGTATCGATTGAAGTCAAGTACTCGCACATTCCTAAGTTTTAGTTTGTGAAATTATACAATATAATAAATAAATATCGAGAAAAAGGGTTTTCTAAAATATAGCTGCGTAATTAACAGCGCTAACTTACACGATTGGTCAATATTGGTTCATTCAAAATACTTTAAAAATTACAATACAATCACAGTTATATTTTTTAAAAAAACTCAATACTTGGTCACGTCATAATTAACTATATAATTTACTATATAACTCTTTTAAATATTCATTTGACCAATGAAAATGTGAGACGCATTTCTGCTGTTTTGTAATACGGAGAATCGTGATAAACTAGATACGATATAAACCTTGTTGCGTTCCCACGTAAACCTAAAAATAAAGAACACTACGAGTTAAAACTGTTATTGGAATAAAATCTCGTTATAAAAAATTCTAGGAGGGAAAAAAGCATTGTTACATTCATAATTTCGGTATAGCTGCTAGGCCTTGGCTTTGCAGACGATACTGCATCTCTGCCGTATCGTCTGCAAAGCCAAGGCCTAGCAGCTTTACCGAAATTATGAATGTAACAAAATGGCTTTTTCCCCTCCTAGAATTCCAAAAAATTTGTTATAACGAGGTTTTACTGAACTAGATATGATATTTTAGGCTTAACATGATAACAAGTTCGCTTACCTTAAAGTTCCATTGTATAAATTATGCGGAATCAATAGTTCTGGGTGTGAAAAAAGTCCAAAACATTTCAATATTTTTTGCCATAGTGATAAGTCTTCTCCATTGGTTTGTTCCAAGTGAAACGCTAAGACTTGTCTGTATTTAAATGAGAGGTTAAAAATTATTCTCCAGTTTTTAGGGAAGTGAAAATTTGGACCAATCATTATTGCACTGTTAAATGATCAATTAATATGATTGGTTCAATTTTTCATTCACTGAAATTCTAAAAACATTAAACGAAAAATGATTATATTCATAATTTTGGATGCTGTTTCTTTATCAACTGAAGTAATTCTTACCCAGTAACGTTAATTTTACGTAACTCTGGAGCCAAAAGCATCACTCCTTGCGTTGGGTCCTCTACTTCGTTTATCATGTTACATTTATCCAAATCATCAACGTCTGGTTGATACTCTCTACTCTTTAATAGGTCCGATGTTAATTCTTTCTCGTAATCCTCTTTTACCAATAAAGTTACGTTAGGAAGACGAATGTCTGAGAAACTATTGCGCAAAATTTGATATTGTTAATTTATCTTTTATAGCGATTAACCAATTACGTACAAACTGGCTTCTCTCTTGCGATTCATCAAAGCTTCGGAGTAATACTGCAAGCCCTCGTCTTTCGCGTTTGGATATGGTATAAAAACTGCTCGAGGAAGATCTGGTACGAGGGAGTCTCCTTTTACAGGTAAACCTTCGGTTAACCAGTGCGACCTGCTTCTGTAAAGCGAGTTACGATAAAGTTAACAAGGCTTATATCGTTATCTAACCGATAAATTAGTGTTGAATTACTTCTTGCTATTACACGAAGAGTTACTTAGCGCTTTCCTTCTTATAAGAAGCGCTACTGCGCTAGTTAATTCGGTACGATGAACGGCAGTTGGGTCTCCAGATACTCCCGTAAAACCTTATCATAAATTTAAACGTTTAAGCATTTGTGAACGTAAAAATAAATGACTTATAACGATACCATTATCATTAAAAGCAGAAATTGCGTCTAAAGACGGGTCTAGTTTGAATAATGGTAAAAGTTGACCGAGATATGATAAGAAATCTGGCCCCAAAACTACATTTTCTTCTATATATAGAACGGCAGGCTGAAATTGTACAAGAAATATTAGTTTCAACGTTCGTTTTCAAACGTTAAAAGTTAAAAATAGGCCTAAGAATTTCTTTAACAGTAACTTACAGTATCAGGGAATAGATTTGACGTAGTGGAAATTGCCTCTATAGCTTGCTCTAAAAGAAAATTTAACATTTTTAATAATTAATCTAAGAAACACTAAGTTTCTCCGCAAAAATTACCACACGGTGACTTGTTGCAAGTCAACTCTTCACTCATAAAGCCGAAAAGGTCAGAAAGTTCAGCCACTTCCGGATGTTGAGGCAAAAAGTAAACCTTTAAGATTAAAAAACTATCGTTATGAAAAAAATTCATAACTTTTAAACTGAAATGTTTCGCTTACCACAACCGTTTTTGGATTAATACCGGGTTGCCGTACTAATGTTTCAAGCGTAGTTGATAAGTAATCGATATTAGAGCCTAAAGATAATTTCTTGATAGTTAAATTGGAAATATTAAAATATCTTTTAAAGAGTTTGTGGAAATCGAAAATACGATACTCGTACGTATCCGTTCATTCGATTTCTCAAACTTTATCGTATCTTTTACCACTCATAACTACAACTGGAACTTTATAAATATCAATATTGGCTGCTGATGTCTTTAAAGGCGATGTTGCGAAAAATATGTCATTCACAACGTCGCCGTTACAAAAATCGGAAAATGTTGGATGTCGGTGACAAAAATCCTGTCTTTTTGGATTGATTCTCGGTAAAGGATCGGGGTGAATTTTCTGACCAGACACTGTTGAAGAAATTGTTATGAAAATTTATCAAAAACCCCCCAAACTTAAAGGATTGATACTTAAATGTTCCAACAAGTCTTTTTTGTTCGAGCATTTAAGTATTCACACTCACACTGATATGGCACGCAAAATTTCTGATCGTGAGCTTTAGGCCAACCGTCACTGTCAACCAGATTAAGCTAATATTAAAAGATAACGTAAGATTTAATTAAGTATATCCGTGGGTTTTAGTGTTTATTTTTAATTGAAATTGCTCATACTCCTTCAAAAGGTGAGAAGCCACTCATTCCTTTTTGCGTGATAAGGTACCAACCGGCACGATATTGTAAATTTTGGGCCATTGAACTTCCCAATTCGTGAAAAAGTAACCTCGCATTTCTTGAAAGCCTACATTTAATGGTTTGAATTTAGAAACGTAGGGAAGGAAGAACAATGATCTGCAAATGATTTTCTATCGATACCTTATCATAAAAATAGGCCTAAGTAAAATCATTACAAAAGCCTACTCTCCATAGAAGTTAAGGAATCGATAGAAAAATCGCTAGTCTGACTTCATTCTTCCTTTAAATTCAAATTACTTTTTGGTTGGTTCGTCAAAAGTTAACATGATTATTATATCCCCCGGCCTTAAAGTTAGCAGCAATGTTTCTAACTTTGTCGAATCTGCTTTTTAAAAATAGTATTTTACATTCGAACGAAACTCTTTAGTCAAATTTTTACAACTTGCCTTTCTCGTACGTGTCAAATGTTTTGACGTCAACAACGTTTTTAGTTAAAATATCAATTACGGCTATATTAACCCCTCTACCACCGACAATGCCACCTTCCATTACGCTGCAATCAGTTCGATTAAAAAAACTGAGATAAAAGACGTGATAAACTGTATAAACTCACTATTTCCCGTCAACGCATAACATTGGATGATCACTATGATCTTTTCCAGAGTAAATGTGAACTGCAAATTCACCGGATGTGCATGCTTCTGGAAGACCACAGTTTGGTACATATTTTAACGCCCTTATCCCCCGATTCAATGATATTGCGCTGAAAAATGGTGTTCAAATAGTTTAACAAAGATTTTAATCCCCTATCAATAAATATATTTTACTTTTCTGACGGAAGACTTATGACTGGACTAGGTGGCGTTGTTTTTGGAACTACATCAAATACAACGGGGATTGTGCGAGAATCTTAAAAGTAGAAATTTCACCCATTTTTATATCAGCTGAGACTTTTACCTTTGTTAATTACCTTTAACATCTAAAGTTACTAATACTAATTTGCGTAAGACTAAAAACCGACGCTACAAAGTCAAATAAACGTAAAGATTTACCATTAACAGATTTCATCCATTCTCCAACAAAAACTTCTACATAAGCATCTGTTCCTTTTCCTAAAACCATATTAAAATATAATCTATCTCCGATACTTATTAAAGAGAGAATGCAGTCTGACATGAAGTGATTTTCGCAGTATTTCTATTACACACTTTCTTCTGATAGATCAAACTCATTCTCGAGCAAAGGAAGTCGTTTCTGACTTCAGCATTATCAAACGAGCTTTCAAACACACCTTTATCGTTTAATTAAGCCTAATCCACTAGTAAAAAGTACAAACCAAACTATTTTTATCAAATTCGTAAAGTAGTCTTAACAGAGATCCACGGAGTTTACTATCTTGTCAATATTTTCACCTCTTAAACCACGTTCGAACAGATACTGTCAGAACAAAATGATTTCCCGGAGAATATAACGACGAGATATACAACTAAGTGGATCATTGTTAAATCTACTTTCTGAGTAAGTTAAAAATTAATTTCTAGCTTAATATTGGTTTATAAATCGTGGACGAGGTCTATTTAAACGATAAGGAATCGATAGAAAAATCACTTGTCGGGTTGCATTCTCTCTACAATATGACTACATACTAACAAATTAAAATTTATAAAGTTAAAATTACCATTTAAAATGGCTGATACTGTTAGGAATACTACGTACAAAATTGAAATCACAAGAAGTGCCATAGCTGGAACTAGGATTTCAAATAAGAGATGTTACAAAAATTGATATAACGTTATAAATAGTTTACAATTTCCAATGATGTCAAAATTGTTTTATCTAAGCATAAAGAAAACTAAATTTATTTACGATAAGATTATATACTGAGAAAACTACTCTTTGACATAGATAAATATTGCCGATACTCTTACACTAGAATGGTTTAATCTTTACTAAAAATATCATATTTCCTAATTTTTCAATTCTTAATTCTTACAATCGTTAATGAATTAACCTTCCAAAAAATAATAATTGCTAAAGGGATGCTAGACTATAGTAACAAGATAATTTTAATAATTTAAGATAGTTAAAATGTGTATAAAAAACTTAAACAAGCCTGCATTGAGGACCCAATTTATCTGATAAGGTTTTCATGGATTTGGTGAAAAGTTTAATTAATCGAATTCATACCCCTCCACTTTTTGGGTATCCAGTGACGTCTTCCAAGTTTGGCTGGTTCCCTTTTACTTTTTTTGCTCATGATTGGGTTTTCAACCTTTAATAAAAGAAGTTTAAGATTATGACTTTATAGTTTAAGTGCACGCCTTAAAAAAATATTCTCGTGACAAGCAAAGTATTCCGCAAGTGAAAATATCCATGACATTAGATATTATTTTAAGACATAGTTGGGGCATTTTCTGATAGGTCAGAGGGTGCACTTTTAAAGGGAAAACACATTGAATGTCATGTAAACCCTTCACTTAAGGATGAAGAGCGTGATTTCCCCAATAGTGGGATGAAAGTGAGATGAGATTTATAAGCCTCTTAAGTTCTTTAAATAATTATTTTGAAATTTCACCACAGCCCTAGTGGTAGAGGTTATTATAAGGTACAAAATATATTGAAAATAAAAATACTACAGCTCAGCTGATGCCTAAATCCTGATACCCCATTGCCCAAGAGACACATGAAGCCCAAATGAACCAATAACTAAGGTCCAAAGATAAAGAAAATTGAATTACCTTTTTTTTATTAATTACTTAGTTGCCAGTACTTGTTTGATATAGACTATTTCAATATTTTTAGTTACATTTCTTAATTATTTAATAAAGACATAATTTTGATTGAGGGACCAAAAGCCCAAACCCTAAGCTGTCTGCTTCAAGATTCAAGAAACAAGCTAAATCGCTTCATGGTCGGAAATAAGCGCTGGATGCGTACTGAACAGTCCCCGGTAGACTACCGCTTTATGTATTTTCTATCGATGAAGTTATCTACGGTATGCGTTGCTGAACAAAACCGGATTTCGAAGATTTACAAAATGGGGTTCTGCTTCTGCTCAGATCAAAAGGGGAAAAACTGACCTGAACTTATGAACTATATTTGTGTGTACTGAGGAAATTAGGCTGAATGTTTCTCACGCTTAAAATTGTTGTTGTTCACTATTTCCTAGTAATTTAAAACAATTAAAATTAACATCAGACAATGTGAGTATTGACTAAGTTTTATAAACTCTTGTGCCTCGTATGATGGAAGATCTGATTTTGAATGAAAATGGTGCATCAATTTGTGAAAAACCAAGTCTTAACGGGGGAAAACCAAACCAGCAAATTGAGACGCTTCAAACTGACCAAACTGACAATCATGCAGAAATTGATATTAAAACTGAACTTAAGGATTCAACAACGGTGCCAGTTGGAAGCTTTAACTATAATGACAATAATTTTACGGGTGACATGGAACATATCAACAGTGCGGTGATAGCTGCCGGTTTTGTTATACCCGCATCTTTTCAAGTTAGTGAAAAAAGCCCTACAAAAGATACTGAACCGACTGCCACTGCTGAAATTCTGGTTAATAATGTAAGAAGTATATCCGAATTGTCTAATAGTGGATTGGAAAGTAGGAATTTTGAAGAATCCATTTCAAGTTCCAATTTGCCATCAGATTCGCAAAACATTCTTATACCTCATGAAAGTGGAGATCACGGATGCAATGAAAGTGAAAATTTGTTTATTTCTCGAGAAGATATAGTAGTAGAAAATAAATCTGATAAAGATGAGCAAAATAGCATTTTTGATGAGAATGTTAGTCGGAGTGGGAGTAATGTAACGGAAATTGATAGCGAATTAGCGGAAGTGGAAGATGACAATTTAAGAGAAAATATCACTGATCAGTTGAAATCTGTTTCCCTTAGCAATATTTTTGTTAACAACTTGTACAAATACATATCTAAAGAAAAGGTCTTTAAAATGTTGCAGTATGGTCAAAAGAATGGAATTTTAACGCGCAACAATAAATCGGTTCAATCATTAGGCTGGAAGATCAAGCAATTGAGAGTATTAAAAAAAGAACTAACTGGTGTCGAAGATAGGATGGATGATGATATTGTAGAACCTAAGGTTGGGATTGGAAGGGGGCGGCGTAAAAAAAGAAAAACAAAGAAAAGGTTAAAAGATGAAGAAAATGATGAACCTGTTAAACCAATGGACAAAAATGACTTGGCTAGAGCTTTGGATTTGAGAGTTAATAGCTTAGAAGGAGAGTTTTGTGAAGATGAAACCGAAAATGAGGTGGAAACTGATTCTAGAATAATTGAAGAAGTTCCAGAGATTACTCGGCCCAAACGAAGAGGGAGGAAACCGGGATCTAAAAGCATTGAAACTGATCCTGACATGATTATAAATGAAAAGCGCAGCTGCCGTGGTAGAAATGTACCTCAACAGTTTGAAATGGATTGGGATGAATACGAACCCGAACCTGAGAAGGAAAAACCCAAAAGAGGAAGACGACCTTCGGTTAAAAATTCTTCCAATATCAATCCTATTACGAGGATAAAAAAATCAGCTCTTCCGAACGAGACTATTTCCCCTTCCGCTAAATCTAAGAAAAAAATTAAACTTATCATCGATAAATTTGAATCTGCCAACCTGATGGAATTAACACCAAAAAATTTATACCAATTCCTTACGAAATCCCAAGTTGTTGAATACTTGGAGTTTGGAAAAAGGTCGCAATTCATAGACTTTGAGGCTTTGAAACAGCCTGTGGTTTGGAGGTTGGAGCAACTTAAACTTCTTCAAAATAAGCTGGTAGATTATAATCAGAAGGTGAAACAACACGAAGCAGAGTACAAACGTATGAGAAGGCAAGACCCGGAGTATCGCGAACGAGAGCGTCAAAGGAACAAAGAAGCGAAGAGAAAATTACGTCAAGATCCTGAATATAGAAAGCAAGAACTAATTAATATGACTCGTGCTAGACAGCT
Source organism: Odiellus spinosus (assembly GCA_963920705.1). Classification (NCBI taxonomy): domain Eukaryota; kingdom Metazoa; phylum Arthropoda; class Arachnida; order Opiliones; family Phalangiidae; genus Odiellus; species Odiellus spinosus. Next base: position 21,401,639 of record OY987233.1, on the reverse strand, counting down.
GGCGAAGTTTCGCAAGCTACAATTAGAGTTTATCGAACAAGAAGAATTGATGCTAGAAAAAAGGCTCTTAGAAGGGAGCAATTTTCCTCCACCAACTCCTACCCCAGCCCCAACACCGATGTCACTATATGATGCCCAAACTCCAATGCCAATAGATCTTGATCCAGAACCCGAAATAATTGAAATTCCGAGTAATCAAGAGCCGCAATCTCACGAATATAATCTAAATGAGGGAACTGATCAATTTGATATTCACGGCCACCAAGAGAACTCAAATACAAGTAGCATGCATAGTATGCCGGTCCATATTACGGCTCATACAGAATTTATGGATAACAATAACAGCCAACATTCTCACGAATTAAAACAAACGAATAATTATGTCCCGGTAACTAGAGACAATAGCCCTCATTGTGGTATGATGGTTCAACAAAATGTTACGCAACAGCAAACCCATTCCGAACATATGGTGCCAGTTACTAACGAAATGAGGCCTCTTTCGAATGATTTTTCCAGCAATCCGGGGAATGTCGGTAATCAGTTAATGGTTCCGATGCACGTACCTAACGAGGATCATCAGCATCAACAACAACACGATCATCAGCAGGAGCAGCATCATCGAATGTTGATTGACCACAATGACTACACTTGCATGAGTCGCGAAAATGTGGTTTATCATCACCACGAGATGGTGCAAAATAAATTTATCCATAGACCTGACACGCACAACACTCATAGTGCCATGTCTGATCATAACGTTAGTTTCACTTCGTTGCTGATTAACAATCAGCTTTTGGATTGTGAATTACAAGGTGATCACGAATAAACATCGTGATTGTAGAATATGTAAAAAAAGAAGTTAAAATTTAAGTTTCGGTTTGATATATAAGTTTTTGTATTAATTTGTTTACAAATTTTATCCTTTTGTAGGTAGTTTATATAAAAGAACTCTTCACCAAGTGTAAAAATCTCATTTATATTTCTCCCGAGGGTTTTACTAGTTAAGAATAAAGATTTTTAACTATTAATAGGGTTAGTATTGAGCTTGGTTGTTGAGGGGAGATCTGGAACGTACCTTAGTACCCAGGAATGTTGTAATAATCATTTCCACTTTTTTTCTTGTTGAAAGTCATAAATCATAATTGGACCATTTAATTTTTTACCCAACCACCAAGTTATTGATTTATCATGATTATGCAAAGTCATTTTTCAATCAACTCTAATTATATTTAATATCTATTAAATTTTTCTTTAATTAACTTTAAATTGTAGTTTAGGATCTCCTCTTTCTCGTCATGTGTTAGAATTTTCAACCAATTTGGCCTATTTTGGTCCATTTAATTTTTTACCCAGCACCAAGTTAATGATTTATCATGATTATGTCTGTAGCCCCCTCCACTCCCCGCAGACACACGAGGTTTTGTTAGTTTGTACTTTCGCCATTGTTTGCCGTTAGAGGACGCTTATAAATACGAGGTTGTCTTATTAATCTTTATTAAGTGCCCATTGTTAATAGGTATAAACAAGACACTTGTAAAAACTTTAAATTTTTATTTAAAAATTACATCAATATGTACAAATATTATATATAACATCAACCCTTATTCAATTTTTTTCTCCCCTTATCTTGAATCCTCATGACTTCGCACAAGTCAGGCGCTATATCAATTTCCTAAACGATAAAAAAGCCATGATCGTTAGAAGAAAAACTTTAGTTTAAACGAAATAACTTTAAGTACCTTTCTCGGGTCGATATAATCGCAAACTATCAACATAATTTGTATAACTAAAACTGCCAAACTAAAAAATAGACCTGATAGGGTTCCGATTTGCCGTATCCTTAAAAAGAAAGAATTTTAGATCAATATTTCAACAAGTACTAGCTACAAAGTGTTTTTTCTACCTACTTATTTATTCTTTCTTTCAAAGTGTCGACTTTTTCTCGTACAATTTTGTTATAAACCGCTTCCGTTCTTTGAGCAACGTCAGCCCATTGATACATACTCTTCACCCGGTTATGGCAATAAATTGGGGCTAGATAGTTGCCAGATTTACGGTCACTTATAGCATTTTCTATACCTTCAACTAAACCTTAAAAAAAAATCATCGTATTAACGCAGTTTTCCCATGTTTTTAAAACTAAAGATGTCTACCAGAAATTGAAGGCTCGGTTAACCAAACCATATTAGTCGGTAAAACTTCGGGAATGCCTCCAACTTTAGTGCTAACGACTTGTAAACCGCACGAAGCGGCTTCGACAATGGCCATGCAAAATGCTTCGGTTAAAGAGGCATTGAGGTAAATTTGGCCTCTGATTAACACATCCCTGACATTTTCGTGTTTAATGGCTCCCAACAAGTCGACTCTATCTTGCAAAAGATAGCGTTCTCTTACTTCTTCTAAATCAATTCTTTTAGGACCATCCCCACCTAGACAATTGATAATTGCGTAATCAACACGCGTACCTAACATTTTCAACTCTCAAATGTTTTTAGTTCAAAAGAAATGAGTTAATATTTACCTATAATGAAATTAACTTCGGGATAGCGTTCGCAAATGATGGGTATAACACCCGCTAGTAGGTCCACTCCTTTACGATAAACCAAACGGCTTACAACCACAATGTTAACTAAGAATTTAAATATATTTGGAGGTTTAATTGAAAGGGCTAAAAGTTTAAAAGCTTACTTTGGGAAAATGGTAGTTCAGGTCCAGGTTTAAAAACCGCGGTGTCAACTGCATTTGGAATAACTGAGACTAAATTTGGTTTCACCCCCGCTCGTAACACCGTATTTTCTTTCCTGATTGTTTCAATCAAACTTTTGTATAAAATATTGTATTATAAAACTGAATTTGAAACTTACCCAGTATGAGATACGCAAATAGCGTGATTGCATTGAGCCAGGGACATTTGCAACAGTTTATTAGTGATTATAGCGCTTGCATCGGCGAATCCAAATAGAGAATGGTCAGTGAAAACTGTGCATAAACCCAGTGACTTCCCGTGAAACATGGCTTCGTGAGCTAAAGCCGAAAATGCCTGGATAATGTTGAGATTTATGAAAACTGTAGAATTTACTTTGTATTAGAAATTGGAAGTACCGAATGTCCATGAACAATAGTGACTTCCTCTCTTATCAAGACATTCCGTAGGATTGGGAATGTTATAAAAAGGGTAGGCAGAGTACACTGATTGTAAATAACCAATAATGGGAGGTAATAGACCTACAAAATAAGAAACAGCTTTAGGGTTTCACTGAGAAGAATCTGCGGATAAAGTGTGAAATAATACCTTCAAACCGCTGCTCATATACCTCACACCTTTCCGATCACCATATGCGTGAGTTATAACAACTACTTTATGACCTCTTGCAATAAGACACTGAGATAGATGGTATATATGACTTTCAACTCCACCGGTGTTTGGATAGAAAAAATCTGAAACCATGCTTTAGAACAATATTTGTAAGAGTTATTCATCACAGGCTTTTAACAAAAACAACTTTAGTATAGAATTTATATATAAATTTACCATATTTTATGCCGTTTTTTAATATTAAATTTTACTTTCTTCTTATGACACATTTCACAAAATTAAATAAAATTATAAATAATACTCTAGAATATTTTTGACAATTCAATTATGGCTGTCTCAAATTAAAGCAGACTTAGTAGCAGAATGACTTTTATTCCAAGGGAAAAAAAAATCACGTGACTCAAGAGCATGGAAGAGACGGAAATAAGCCACAGATATAGGAGATGGTCCAATTCAAAATTTATTCGTGCGAATTATGCGTTCTTCTTAAAGTATTAAGTATTTTTAAATTTGAACAGTCCGCAACTTAGTTAAACCGGGAGCAGTCATATAGACCAAAACGCCATTAATTTGCCGTGTGGAGGGGAGGATTGGGCTCTTTCTGGGAAGCTAGCAGCCTAGCAATGCAACCGCGTTCCCGCGTGGGCTTTCGGTAATCAGTACTCGGTAGTCTTTTGTTCATTGTCAAAGTGCTAATACGGATAGTAAGTCGTACTTCAAATTAAGCATTCCAAAAACCCTCCAAATTAACATTGTTTTGGTTTGAAAACTAATACGTTTTAAAAATGGTAAGAACACGGAATGTGTAACGTTTCTATTAATGTTTAAAATTAAATCCAAGAGTCTTAAATTATTAATCGGTTTCGAAAGTTGAAGCCATGCCGCATGTCTAAGGCTTAGTGTCTATGAATTTGCGTGCATGATCAAATGACCATAAAAGGCAAATAACATAGTATGACTACACCCTTTTTTGATTCAAAATAATTTTTATTATAAATTTAATGAAAGTTGCATTTCTAATTTAAAATATTATTGCGTTACTCCATAGTATTAGAATTGAACTGTATTCCTTAGACATGACTCTCGCTTTAAACTACTGTAGCAATTTTTAAGGTGTATATGGTTTTGTTTCAGTATAACTTTTTAACTAATACTTGTAAATAAATTACAGATGTCCTTAAATCCTGTGAGAATTTTGAAAGGCGATGCTGAGGAGGAGAAGGCAGAAACTGCTCGCCTTTCTTCTTTCGTTGGCGCCATCGCTATTGGTGAACTCGTAAAGAGTACTTTGGGACCCAAAGGAATGGTAAATTTACTAATAAACAATCAAAATATCAAATTTGTTTCAATTTGGTTATTTTTAAAGGATAAAATCCTATTGTGCGAGGGTCGTCAAGAAGGCAAAGTTGAGGTCACGAATGATGGTGCTACAATTTTGAGATCAATTGGCATAGATAACCCAGCAGCTAAAATTTTAGTTGGTGAGTCTTGCCTTAACACTTCTATATTTGTTTAAAAAACTGGTATCAGCGGTTGATTATAAGTTCATATTTGTTTTTAGATATTTCTAAAGTCCAGGATGATGAAGTTGGTGATGGTACTACTTCAGTCACTGTTTTGGCTTCAGAATTATTGAAAGAAGCTGAAGCTTTAGTATCTATGAAGATTCACCCACAGACCATCGTTGCTGGCTGGCGAAAAGCTACTAATGTTGCCAGAGAAGCTCTAAAATCGATTGCAAAGGATAATAGGTATGCTTTAATAGAAAGAAATCGTTGGTTACTAATTGATAAAAACCTATCTCAAAGTCAATCACCATTGAAATAGGGTTTGAAGGCGTTCTTTACTTTCAAACAAAATTAGTCCTGAATTAGGCTTAGCGTTAACTCCACCAGAAGGATCTTTTTACACTCCAATGTTCTTTAGTTTTAAAACTAAAATAGGCCCAAAATAGGCTTAGGCTTTTATTGTAAAAAGCTCCTTCTGTTTGAGTTTAGCTAAGCCTATTTTGGGCCTATTTTAGTTTCAAAGTAAAGAATGTTGGACTCATGCTTTTAACTTAAGCCTTGTTATTGTTACACTCTTTAGGAGTCTTTAATTGGCTTCAAACTTTGTTTTAATGGTGATTGGCCAATAAATTACTTAGAAATTTAAACAGTTTTGAGGCTAGTTATTATGGAATTTGAGTATTTGGAGATTTGTTTCAACTAAATTAAGTTTCATTTTGTTTAAAGTGGCAACCCAGAAAAATTTCGCAATGACTTACTAAACATTGCCAGAACTACTCTCAGCTCCAAAATCTTGGCTCAGCACAAAGAATTCTTCGCTCACTTAGCCGTTGATGGTATTTTGAGGCTTAAGGGTTCTGGAAATTTGCAAGCGATTCAAATGATTAAGAAGCTCGGCTCGAATTTGACCGATTCATTTTTAGAAGAAGGTATTAACTTAATTTCGATAAAATTAAAATTATCACGAATATGGGTAACTTACCGTTGATTTTCTGTTTTAAGGTTTTCTTCTAGACAAGAAAGTGGGCGTGAACCAACCTAAAAGGGTGGAGAAAGCTAAAATTTTGATTGCTAATACTCCTATGGATACTGACAAAATTAAAGTCTTTGGATCTCGCGTCAGAGTCGATTCTATCGCTAAAATTGCTGAACTTGAAGTAGCTGAGAAGGAAAAGATGAAAGATAAGGTAACATGAACCCCTAAAAGTTTAGTCTTGTCAGTTAAACCTCCGCGAACGTAAACTTACGTAATATTTTCAGGTTGATCTGATCTTGAAGCACAATTGCAACGTATTTATTAATCGTCAACTAATTTACAATTATCCCGAACAACTCTTCGCCGATGCTGGTGTTATGGCGATTGAACACGCTGATTTTGACGGAATTGAGAGATTAGCCCTAGTCACTGGTATAATTTCGAACGTTACTTCCTTCCGAGAGTAGCGTTTTTATATTTCAATTGGTCTTTTAGGAGCCGAAATTGTCTCCACCTTTGGAAACCCAGAATTGGTTAAATTGGGAACTTGCGACCTAATCGAAGAGGTTATGATTGGAGAAGATAAATTGTTAAAATTCTCCGGTGTTCCTTTGGGAGAAGCTTGTACGATCGTTTTACGCGGATCGACTCAACAAATTCTCGATGAAGCTGAACGATCTATGCACGACGCTCTTTGCGTTCTCGCCAGTACCGTTAGAGAAACTCGTACTGTTTGCGGAGGAGGAGCTTGCGAAATGTTAATGGCTAACGCCGTTCTTCAATTGGCTCAGAAAACTCCGGGAAAAGAATCAATCGCTATGGAATCATTCGCCAAATCTTTGAGACAGGTATTTTTTGATAGATTTCAGTTTAAATTACTGGTAGTTTGAATCGTTTTTGTTATTACTTACAGATCCCAACTATTATTGCGGATAATGGAGGCTACGATAGTGCTCAGTTGATATCCGAGCTACGAGCGGCGCATTCGGAAGGAAAACATACTTTTGGTCTGAGTGAGTACTTCATTTTTTAACTCTTAGGAATCGTAATAATTAGAAGGATGGTGTTGTTTCACATTTTATTCATGCGCATGATTGTAATACAGCGCTATCTGGTGCTGGTAATGGTTTAAAACTTCCAAAATATTATGGAGGTTATTTTTTGCACCTCTGGCTTTGTTGTCATTGGTTCCCGCAATGCTTAGAATCACTTCGTTATCGAATATTAACCCCCTTTATCATTGGTGTCCTAGTCTTTCCTCAAATCCGATATTTAATTTAGCTTCATGATTTAAGAACTAACTCTGTCAAGTTCATAAGTTTGGGCCTTGGTTGAAACTACATTAAGCCTTGGCATACAAACTCTAACCCTGAAATGTGAACCTAGTCTTATTTACCTGGAAACTTTGGTTAATTTTGGTAATGACCTATTTTATAAGTAATCTTGGCCAAGATGATAAGGTCGGGAATCCGTTGAAACTGCGTTAAGCCTTGGCATACAAACTCTAACCCCGAAATGTGAACCTAGTTTTAGTTACCTGGAAACTTTGGTTAATTTTGGTATTGACCTTTATAAATAATCTTATAAGTAAACTACGTTAAGCCTTGGCATACAAACTTACGCTGAAATGTGAACCTAGTTTTAGTTACCTTGAAATTTTATTAATGACCTATTTTATAAGTAATCTTCAAGGTATTTCGTACATAACATTCTTTTTGTCGCTATTGCTATTTTGTTACATTTGCAATTGAAATTTTTCGTTAGTTACGCATCATGCATCCCAACCACACCCTTTGTCATGAATTATGGTTCTCACAGTCCCAATGGCCCCTTCCTTTATGATCATTTTGAAATTTTGGGCATGATCATGGTAATTTTTACAACCATAACACCTTTGCGACTAAATTTGTGAATAACCTTTCACTTCATCGTCACTAAACCGTATTCATAGTCGCTTCGCACTGATCATCATAATCACATTTAATATGGTAAAAACTACCGTTGAAAAGACGATGGTATAGAAATTGCGTGTTTTTTAAGATATGGATACTGGTAACATTGACGATATGGAGAAGTTGGGGATCACAGAATCGTTTATCGTAAAACGACAAGTTCTATTAAGCGCCGCCGAAGCTGCGGAAATGATTCTCAGGGTGGATAATATCATTAAGGCGGCTCCTCGTCGTAGGAACCCAGATCGTAGCCACTAAACACCCGCTATCTGTGACAAAATATGATGAACTGCGTTAACAAAGTGTAAAATTTTTTTCCCTTTCAATTTAATAAGCAGCCGTTAAAACAACTAACTTATGATTATAACCTTCACGTTCGACCAAAGCTTTGATAATATTAAAAACATTTTTCATTTGAGTAAAATGTTTCCCGATAAATATCTTTTAACAAAGCTTATGCTCCTCAAAAAATATATAAAAATTTCAATATTTAGAACTGTTTGTGATGCAACCTTGTAGCTGTATACAAACATCAGAATATAAGTAGGCTTAACAAGGATCCATAGAGAAAAGGGGCAAAGCCAAGAGGAGGCGCCCCCCAAAAAAAAATTCTAGAGTGGACCGAATGGAACGAAGGGCTCCATGCCTTGGTTTTCTTAAACCCAGAATATCCAGAGTACCTATAATTCTGAAATGTTCCTATAAAAACCTATAAATCTTATATTTATCCTTTAAAAACCTATATTTCTAGTAAGTTTGGACAAATTCCCATCAGAAAGTTAAAAAACAATCCCAAATTTGCTATTATTTCTCAAAAAACGCGGCATTTTGAGAAAACAACACTCAATCAAAGGCTAACGCTATATACGCGGTGAACAGACTCACATACAGACACAATTTTATTAATACTTCCGCCAGTTAACTCGAGGAGTTACTGAAACCACAAAATTTAGATATTTTAATAAACCATAAAACGAATATATATATAACTTAACCTCTAATATCCTATAATTTTTGCTTTTTGGAACTATAATACCTATAATTTCGAGATGGTCCTATAAAAACCTATAAATCTTATATCTATCCAATTAAAACCTATATTTCTAGTAGGTTTGGTCAAATTCCCATGGGAAAGTTAAAAACAATCCCAAATTTGTTATTATTTTTCAAAAAACGAGCCTTTTGAGAAATCAATAAGCAATCATAGGGTTAGGCTAACGTTGGGTACCTGGTGAACAGACTCACATACAGACACCATTATAGTAATACTTCCGTCAGTTAACTCAATACACCAACTTATTTTGATAGTTTGGAAACTTGAATTTATTATTCCACTTCTTACAGAACACATGATTTAACACTTAAGTTTCTTATTTTTCTCATACGTCTATATATATTTATAACAACAGTCTGGAAGGAAAATTGTAGTGACAGTAACGATAAAGCAATTTTAAAATCATACGAAATTCGTTTTTAGCTTAATAATATATATTTATCCTTCTCGAAATAAGTTTACATCATATATTTAATTTGCTTTAAAATAGGAATTTAAAATAATAATAATAATATTAAAAAATAACTGGTGAAAAGTAAACCCTTTCTAATAGTTTATCGGACACTGAGAAAACCTTTTTATAGCTATGTTACAAGGACAGTTTTTAAGTTGCGTAATCACAATGATTTCAATCTCTTGATGGCATTCTCTAATCTCATGGTCTCCGTCTTAACTGACTCGGCTAAAGAAGAAAGCTTGTCCACAGTGTCCAAGACGTGTATGCTCTGGGTGAATGGATCGTATCTGACCTCGAAGGGCCTATAAATCTTCCGGTTGACAAAGTTTCTACAAATAAAATGATGCAGTTGTTATAATTTGAGTTTAGTTACGATAGGCGTTTGTGAAAGTGTTTGTTATTTCAAATTGTGCATGGTTACACACTTCTGCTAAATAATCACTAAAAGTAAGTGATACAAATTTAGCACTAAAGTGTTAATAACACTATGTAAGTACCTGAATTTTTCCTTGGCATCTTCAAAGCTCTCTGCTACGAAATAAACATCTTGGAAATCTTGGTCCTGATAAGGTTGAACAGCTGTCTTTTCAGGATCAAATGGTAGAAGTTGTGGTTTACCAGAAATTCCGTGCTATTTTTTGAATGATATACGTATTTAGTATATCTTTTGAGTAGTTTTGTAAATTGCTTAACCTTACCAAAAGTTCTCCGAATGATGACAGTAGTCCAGCTCCGTATGCCTTTATCTTACCATCTTGTTTGCAAAAACCGAATTCAACGGTGAACCAGTATAGCTAAAATGTACAATCCATATTCAAATCTCTTCTATTTTACGTCTGTCCCATCCACCATGTCCATTTCGTAATTCTAGACAAAGTACTTGAAATAAAGAAACTATCTTACTGTTGCGAGTTTTTCAATGTCTTCATCAGAGGCTCCCAAAGAAGCAATTCCTATTTCCTGCGAAAACTGGGCAAAACTAGGGTCAGCTAACATTGGTATATGACCTAACAGTTCGTGAATGCAATCTCTGCAATTGATTAATTATTAAAATTGGATTTGCTCTCCTGGTACAAAAATTATTCAAACTTACGGTTCTGGTGAATGATCTGGCGATGAAGAGTGTCTGACATATTGAGTACATTGGAATGCCCTGAAAGCTAAACTGGCCAAGAAGTCCCGAGCTGTCAAAAGACCAGCTGCGGGTCTTAAACAGAAACCAGTACGTTCTGTGAAATGAGATTAAGTTTAATCTCTGGTGTTTGAATTATATGTCCATGATGTTAATTACTTTTCAAGAACATTGAAACGTCTTCGAGCTGTGGTATATTGTCCTCCCTGTAACCGCATTCTTTCTCCAACAACTTGAAAGTTGAAACGTGTTCTTTGCAGGCGTGAAGTGGATACAAGTTAACAATCTGTTGATATACTACTCCCCTGCAAGGAAAATCTTATTGTAGAAAACGCGCGAGTACTTGTAAAATAACAATCTTTGATGAGATACGTACCATGTTTGAATTTCTTCTTTCGTATACGATATCTTTGGAATTGGCATGCCACTGAAACATAAATTTAAATTAGTGTGTTTGTATCACAAGCTATAAGTTAACGTCTAGCCTATTATGTAATCTTACCGATAACTGGTCAAGTTTAAAGTAATTTACATAGTTTATGTTATAAATCAATTACGTATGAATGTTTTAAAATATGAACTTACTATTTGTAATCGAACGCAATCATAGCTATTTCTTTCCTACGAGTACGGTAAACAACATCCGAGTAACCCTTTTTTAAATGAAATTTTTGTAAGTGACAATAATTAATTAATTAATGAAATTGATTTTTAATAAATTAATGACTTACGGGATGGTCGGAGTCTAGATCAGGCTCAAATTTAGTTAAAATGTGAGTGCAAAAATCCAAATCACTGATGTGCCGGGGGAACCAAGGTTCTAAAAGTATCAAAACAAAATATAAGTAATTGCTTTTTAAGTTACTTGCCGATTCATGTTTTCCTACCGTATGTATCTAAAAACGGATAGCCATGTTTAAAATAGTAACCAATCTTGTTAAATAACCTAACCTTATTAAAGGGGTATTGAAAAAGGAAATCTATTGGGATACTACACTAACATTACATTCGGGGAATGGTGGTTAGATTTTCAAAGTTGGGGCCCTAGGTTTTCAACGAACCAATAGGGTTGCTGCGTCGTTTTAACAACGTACCAAACTACCAATAGGGACGCCGTGTCGTTTTTTAACAAACAATTTAGTACGCATCGTTTGTATTCAACTAAACCATGTAATACTTCGTCAATATCCAAGAATAAGAATACTGATTTCCAACAAACGAATACACGTGGGAGGCTGGGAGCAATAACTGATGTAGAGGTTAGGAAAAACTAAGGTGAACACCAATAACCTTGATTAACGTGTTATAAATACCTTTAATACTGAGTTTCTCTTCGTTTAAGATGTTAATTTCAGCTAAACTGTTTTGTCTTAGAGCTCTCATCAAGTTGAGCAGGCTCTCTTTGGTTATGTTAAGCTTGACAAATACGTCAAATTGAAAATCGCGACGTTCTGTCTTGCGAGTCTCCAAATGCAATATACCACCCTTGCAAGCCTGCAATTTTAAGAACGGCAATATAAGATAAATTGTTAAGCACCATGGTCAATAAAATATGCCTGAAGTAAAATTCACCTCGATTAGCTTGAGAATTCTGGGCAATGTGTTAATATTATCTCCCAAAGCGAGGATTATGTTGACTGGTACCGGGCCAGCGTCTCTATTCTTTGATATTTCATTGACAAGGAACACTTCCTCCTCTGTAAGTTGCTCATCTTCTGTTCTACCCATGTGTTCCATGATCCAAGAGTCTTTAGCTTCTTTGAGCTTAACCGTTTCGAATTTGGCATCGTCAACCAATGAACGTCGGCGAGATGGGTATCCATGCTAAAATAATTAATAAAATTAAAAAACTATATTTTAATTACTCTTGAGATACTTTTAAAATTACTTAAAGCAACTGGCGGCTCTGGAGGAGCCCCTGTGAAAGTCTCTTCCCTGATGCACGCCAAATATGCCTTACCAAAGGCAGGAGCCAATGGGACCCACATACACTTATAAATCCCTCCCTCCTGCCTTTGGTAAGGTAAATTAATTGTGTAGCAGAAAAGCAGGAATTTAGGAGAAACTCTAGAGACGCCAGTTGCTTTAAGTAAATGTTAAAATACCAGAGATTTTTGAAAATAGTATTTTCAGTAAAAACAACCATAAAACAAGGTAATTTTCAATAGGAAAAGCAGGTTTCTATCCAAATTTTGTGTATTCCATTTGTATTCGTTAGAAAATCACTAAACTTTCCACTTCACCCTCCCTTTAATGAAAGTAAGAAGCTTAGATATCGCAAACTTTTCAATTGAAACCGAACAAAGGCCAGACTGCCGTTATAAAACCTCTTTTACCTAAAGTAATTGAACCCTTTTATAAAACAGGCTCCCTAAAGAGATTACACGCTTCAATAACCCGGTATAGTTTGGACCTAGGGGCGTAAAATATTTTCCTCTTACTAATACAATCACTTTTATTCAAAATGAGAAAAAAGGCTTAACACTTAGGCCTAACTCTAGCTTTTAGTATATCTTTTTTTAAAAAAATTCTAATGAAAGTTTCGTTACGGGTCAAGAAACTCCGATGGCCAAAAACGTTGGGTGTCCCTTTTTATCACGTTTGACCAAAAAACTGTTTCAAATTGGGATCGTAAAAGTTCAATTTCAAATTGTATTACGCGTATAATTCAAATGGTTAAGTATTATTGCGCAATCGATAAGGTTTTCCATTAGGGTAAAACTGGTCCTCTTATCATTCATTGGCTCATACAGGATTGGAGGAAAGGGAGTATGAAAACTATTAATTTTAATTTAATTAAACCTTCGTTAACGTTGAATTTTGTAGAATTCGACTCCTTGATTATTATTATTCTATAACCAAAAGTTCATAACGCTTAAAAGTATCGTCAAACTTAAACATTTACGTCATAGCTAGTCAAACCAGGTTCGAGCTGGCGCGAAAAGAAAAAAAACTACCTATCACCCCTGTTGCGCTTCAGTGATTTGAACTCTTCCACGAGATTTTTGTGGGATATAATTACCATTATAGTTGCTTTTTCTATTTTAATATTTAGAGTTAATGATATTCTCCAACATTAGCCTAAACATTCTAATAAATGCCAAATTTTTCTACTTAAGGGTTTTAATTTACTTACTTAAAAGTGTAATTTATATTGCAATGCAATTCGCAATATTTATCAACTTTACATTTTATTTTTTATAAACCCTTATTACCTTGATTTTTTTTTAAAAAAATTTAGAAATGGGGGATTTTAGTTTATTTCAACACATTTTACATAAAAAGTGAAAATTTGAGGCAATTTATTTTATCAGGATCAGTAATGGAATTAGATTACGTCTGCTATATGTAATACGAAATTGAGTCGGCTTGTACCCTAGCTGCGTTCCATTTAGATTAAGTTCCAATAGTAAAATTAAATTAGTTAGAAAGATTTTTAATCCTTACGCAATATACTAGTTTTGGTATCATTATTTTCTATATGTCTTATCAAAAAATAAAGTTAATTTAAACCACAAAACTATTTGAAGTGACACTCTCACACTTTTTATTTTCAAAGGTTTTGGTTTTCTTACACTATTAAAAACTAGTATTCAAAATTTTAAAACTCTGGGTTAACGCGTTGAAAAAAAAAAACTTAAATATAAAATGACAAAAATATAGATTTAATTTTTCCAGCTTCATGTAATTAAAATCTATTATTTTGTAGAAATATATGGGTAGTAGCAAGAACTCATTTATTAACCTAACAACATCAGAGCAAAAATATTCTGCTTAATATAGATTCGCAGAAGTTTTAATCAAAAATCAACATAAAGTCCCTTAAATTTTTCATGAAAGGTGCAATAGGTTGGGCTTCACCCTGAACACCGAAGCGCGAAGGCTGGAACACTTTTACAGGCGCTTAACCGTAAAATCTTAAAATATTGGCGTGAAATACCAAGGCCTAGCTTAAACCAAGAAGGATCAGATAAGGAGAGGAAAAGTGGGGCTGCGTTGAGTTAGAGAGAGAAGAGCCAACCTACCACTCGGGTGGAAAGGGGGGATAGGAAATTCTCGAGGTAAACTGTTGTCACGTGGTCGCTAGCTAGCGCGTCTCATAAAGGATTCGTTTTACCCACGTGACAACAATTTACCACGAAGCATCTCTACCCCCGTCTGTCCCCCGTTCTCCCAGAGTGGGAGTTTAGGCCGACGCAGTAGGAGCCGCGCCGTTCCCACTTTTCCTCTCCTTATCTGATCCTTCTTGCTTAAACTGAGTGCATTTAAGTACATTTTAGCGTCATAGCAGACGAATTTTGACTTAATAGTACGCGTGCATGATACCACAGGTTCTAATGACGTATTCCCTGGTTCTTGAATGAGTTCTTGGTCCTAGTTACGCAGTTGTGGCCATTTCAAGTTGGAAAATATGATATATAGTTTCATATACTTTCTTTTATACCCCTGACTGAGTCAGGAAAATCTTTTTGAAAGGCGCCCTACGATGTCATGAAAAGCCTATTAATTCACCCTATCACTTTTCCTTCTATAAAAACCCCCTGATCTTCGAGTCCTAGAGTGGCTGTTAGCGAGCAACCTTCTCAACTTTTTCCTATCCAGAGAACTTCCGGTTCCCTCCGTCTTTGGCGAACTTTGGGCCGGAAACGCTTTTTCTTCTAATGCCCCTTTTTTTGGCCGACTAGAACATCAAAATCTACTTAATAAGCTTAAATCCTAGCATATCCAAAGAGGAGGGGGGGAGGCGACGTGACCCTTTCAATAATTATAATACCTCCATGAAGACCGCGACTCTTCGAGTGGGTTTAAAAACATTTTGAGCTTGTCATCATCATCTATAGTACGTTTATTCCAACCTTTAGTTAGCACCACGCTCAAACCTAGGCTCCCTCTTATCTCTTCAGTCCAAAATTCATATTGGTAACTCGGTAGCAAACTTTGCTCGTGCTGTTAACTCGTGGTGGAATATATGAAATATTTCATTCAGTCTATTATAAGCAATAGATGTTAAGGCACGGATAAAGCAAAAACGGGTAATGCATTTATTACCCCTATCTCTATCTCCCTGCTATTAATACTATTGATTTCTGTAAGGTTCATGGACCACAGTGACTTGAAGTTTTTTTTATCATAAGTGTAAGTAGATGTGGCAATTTTTTTCAAAGGAGTATATTGGGAAAAGGTTTTTATTTTCCTTGTAAGTTAACTATAATCTAACTGAATGTTCAATAGATATTGTTTATGGAGTTTAACATTTTGTATCAATACACCGTAGCTTTAGCAATATTGTCAATTCTTCTTGAACAAACATGGGTGCAACAATGTCGAAAAAAACTCCATGAAATTAGTGACCTTAATAGTCATATATCTTGTCTTTGGTTACAAGAAACCAATAAAATAGCAGATAGTATTGAAGCAGACGACGTTAGTTAATAATTAACGTACGTAGACGATTCCTTCCCAAAAATTAGCGACAGAATGTCCTGGGGCCAAATCTAATCTTTTTTGTTACTGTGTTCTTAATCCTGATGTTATTAATCGACCTTAGCAGAAGTCTATTACTCCCGGGTCTTGTCTACCCCTCTCTGTATGGGTTAGTTTCAAAAAGCGCGATTCGTACGCCTCCTAACGGTAGATATTTTCGGAGCGGGAGTTCGTCGAGCGAATATCTCTAGCAGCCTCGGAGTTCGTCAAAAAACGTCGTCGTTGGTGGAGAGAGAGCATTTCCAATTTTCCCCAGACAGGGGGTATGAAGTAGGACCCCTCCGATCTCGTAAAATTGTGAATTTTACCCATACAGAGAGGAGCGCTATATCGAACATTAGAGTAGTAGACTTCAAAGGAGGGTTTCATCGGCTTCTGACCTTAGTTGTACCGGATTTAAAGTGTTGCTTAGTGATCCACGAAAGAGATTGTCGCGTGTTGAAGACACGGTTTGATTGGTTACCCCGTAGAAGCTCGATTGCTTTTTATATTGATGATGATTTCGCGTGGAGCCAAGTTTTTCTGATACTTCCTCGCTTTAATGTTTCCTATTAATTCCAATGCAAGAACTCCCAGTAGTAGTAGAAGGAAAACCCCTATCAATCAAACTGTTACTGAAGTTTTCCCTCAAGTATTTCCCTTCTCTAGATCTCCGACCGGGTCACTTGATGACAGTTTGCCAAACTTTTAAGAAATCAGGATCAATCTAATAACGTACAAGTTACAGATCATAAACAAGAGGGAGGACTCTTAAGTTGTATAAAACTCCCACTTATTGACAATTCTTTTAAATAAGCCTAACCCCAAAAATAGGCTTAACTGGATTCATGGATATCCTGAATTTCTTGGCATTCACGCTTCATCTACCAATCAAATGTAATTAGAATTAGTCTCATAGAGATCTCCTTTAACGACGGACGTTTTCTGATTGGTCGCTGACTGATCAATACGAAGTAATTCAAGATATCCATGAATCCAGCTAAGCCTATTTTCAGGGTAAGTTTTAAATTTATTTCTAGTTTAATATTTGTTTGTAAATTTTATTTTACTGGTGGATTAGGGCTATTTAAACGATAAGGAATCGATGAAAAAACACGTTTCATTCTCTCTTTAAAGCTCTCATCTAGTTATATTAGTTTAATAAATTATACTAGTAACGCCATTAATATTAATTTCCTAAAATTTTTATTTTTGCAATAATTATTTCTTAATGGGTCAAATTTCCTTGGGGACAGATGATATCGGTATCCCGTAAAACCGGTGTTCAATGAACCGATAAGGAACTTATTTAAGCTACAAGTTGAATATCAATTTTGCAGCACTAAATACGCTATAAGGCTTACCTCTTATCACCAGAAAACCTAGAGATAAAACTAAGATAAGCTTCGTACGTTAAGAAAATCCAAACACATTCAAACTCTTAAGGCAAGACAACGAAAACTTTCGCCGTTACTATCAGGGGAAATTCAACCACATATCAAGATAGTAAAGGCCATATGTAACGCGGTCTCTAAATACAACAAGTTATAAGCTACCCAATGATTAGCGTTACTATAAGATAGATAGGTAAGATAGCTTTCATCTGTAATGCAATTTAACTGATTCTTGCTTTGCAGTAATCTCGCGAAACACTTTTTGTTGCCAAAAGTGAGAACGTATATTTTTGTTCAAAAGTAGATTATAAAGTAGATAAAACAAAGGCGGATTAATACTTAATCTTAAAATATAGGGAGATAAAAGTAGTTTAATAAACTTCACTTGAAAATTTAAATAATATTAATAAAAGTAGAGCATTTTTGGTTACAGATAATACGTTTTTTAACGTAATTTCATTGGAAAAAAGTTTTTAATTTTGTCTTTAGATTTCCTTGTAATATTCCTACATTAGCCTTGAAAAGTAAATATTTGCGAAATTTTATAAATATTGAATTTAATAATTTTTTTAACTGATAGATTTTAATTTGACCTCTATAAATTTTAATTTATATAATAGCTTTAGTGTTAGACCAAATGCTGTCTGTCGTGTGTCGAAAATCATGTCTAGTTAGTCCTAGAGATGTTTTGACCTTTCATTTTTGGGGTTACAATGAATTAAAGAAGTCGACCTCACTCAAAATGAAAACTTTTAGCATTTCAGTTTCCCTTTGAATCACAGTCATTTAACCTTCCCTTTAAGTGGTTATTTATCTAGTTGAATTACTATATATTTTAATTAGAATTTCGCTTAGGGCCACTATAAATTACTTTATTTTCTAATATCATAATCGTTAACCCCTCCAGGAATTTTTAAGTATTTCCTATTGAATGTACATGCACTACATGGGTTATGGATAATAATAACATAAGTAATATTTCATAAGTAACATACCAATCTCTTTCTCTCTCTCTCTCTTATCCTTAATACATCGATTAACACCAGTTTTGTGGATTGGATTACTGGCGCACTAAATTGGGTTGATTGGTTATATTTTAGTGTAAAGAATTAGGCTTTAAACTGGACCTTTTAGAATCAAATCTGTGTTCGCTTATAGCTAATCTGGATGCCCTTTATCAATTATATCTCTTAATCCTGCATGATTATTAATCCTGAAAGGTAGTTAACAAAGACCCTAGTGGATTAACCACTTCCAGAAATTCTGTACATTGAATACTTGATTACGTAACTGATTACAGCCTTTGTTAAAGCCAAATACTTACTCAGTTACTTAAACACTTTAGTACACTCAAGGCTACATATTACGTGATGTAACTAGCTCTTCGCAAAGACCACTCTCTGTCCAATATCAAGCTTTCGAAATAGTCAATGGGAAAAACATTTTGACAGACGAGATTAAGGAGCAAACTTATGAAATATGTTACTTATGATAATATTTATGAATAACGCGTAATTTTTATCACGTATTTTTAAGCTACAAGATAATTACAGCGACGTAAAATTTTCGATTTTAATATCATAACAGCTATCTTGAAGGAGATTTTTTATTACGTAATTTAGACGTACCTTATGTAAATAAACCATAAAGAAACTCAAGGGAGGGTCAAATGTAAAATCAGATGTAAATTATATAAGATGTTAATAATGAAACCCTTGTTTTTTTGGAGTCCAGGAGAAAACAAAAATTACAAACAAATATTAAACTAGAAATAAATTTAAAACAGGAAAATAGGCTTAGCTGGATTCATAGAGATCAGCTGAATCTCTTCGCCTTTAAGGGTCAGCGACCAATCGAATATTATTGGAATTCTCACCTTAAGATCTCGCGTTAACGCCAGGTCTTTGCTGATTGGTCGCTGACCCATAGATGAGAAGAAATTCAGGATCTCCATGAATCACGCTAAGCCTATTTTCCGGGTAAGTTTAATATTTGTTTCCAATTTTTTTGGCTGGTGTATTAGACCTATTTAAACGACGTTGTTAGGTTGCATTCTCCCTTTAAGAACTGTTAACCAATCAGGGCTTATGAAAGTTGTTCAATTGACCATGTTTATTGATTGAATTGGAATGATCGAGATAATCTTATAATTCTTAGGATTATCCCTAGAATGATTAATCTTCCGTATTACTGGAATTCTAAAGAAATTTCATTTCGACGTTAGTCAAGTAGCCATAAATGACCTCCTAGTTATATAAGGAACATCAATCTTGTTTTTAACGCTGGTAGACAATTTTTTGATGAAAGTCTGAGATGGGTTTTCAATCTCGGGGAGGGAAGATATTATGTTTTGTAATTTAAAAGTATTTCCTATATTCACTAAGAATATTTTCAAGGTCTTTTATATTTATTGAAGTTCACTGATTGGTTGTAAAAAGTACTTTTATTCCTATTTGAGTTAATATTATGAATTAATTCGCCTAAGCTTTCGCTATTTCGTTGAATGAAACGAGAAGCCACGAGAAGGGTCAGGTGTTTTTAAAATTTTAAGCTATGGGAAAGGACCAGATATTTTTACGTTTTTGAAGTCACGGAAGGACCAGATATTTTTACCTTTGAATGTATGCTAAGAACTAGATATTTATTTATCTTGGAAGACTTTAGAAGGATCAGATATTTCAAATTTTTAAGTCACGTGAAGGATCAGATATTTAAAATTTTTAAGTCACGTGAAGGACCAGATATTTTAATTTTAAAACCATTGTAAGGACCAGATATTTTAATTTTAAAACCATTGTAAGGACCAGATATTTTAATTTTAAAACCATTGTAAGGACCAGATATTTTAATTTTAAAACCACAGGAAGGTCCAGATATTTTTCATTCAATTTTGGAGGATTTTAAAGTCACTGGAAGGGCCATATATTATTTTGAAGTGATATGGGCTTGGCTAATTACATCTATAAGATACATAATTTACAAAATTATCAATTTTGTTTTAATTGACAATTTAAATTGTCAATTAATTCAACCTCAAAATTGCGCCAAAATCTAAAAATCTTCGAATATTAACCCTAAATCATTTCTATAGAACGAACTTAATTATAAGTGCTTAAACTTAAAATTAAGGTCAGAATTATGGTCATTATTTTCAACTCTAAAACTGCAATTTTATCATTATAATTAAACTTAAATTAATAGCCTTAAAGAATTAATTCAAATCTAAATAATAAAACCATCACAAAAAAATCATAACAAAACTCTTAAAACTCACCAATAAAATATCAATGCTTTCAATGTCCATTTTGTCCAACTTCTCGAACTTCTCTAGCTTCTCAATCATTAACATTTTGAAATTAAATAAAATTAAAACTAAATTGATAAAGGCACCTTTTACGGTGTTGGGAAAGGTATTTCAAAAGTTAAAATTCAATTTTTTGCGAAAGGTGTTCTAGTCCCCGCGACTTGTAAGGGTTTAAATCACTTTGCACTTGTTTCCTAAATTTTGTTCTGTTTTAATTCAAATTTAAATCTATCAAAAAACCCCCAAAACAATGGTTTTATTGGTTTACCGCGTGGGACCCGCGTTTCATTGGACATCTTCAGTAGGCACGTCATTCTAGAGACCCAACGAGGTGAGCTAAAATCCACAAGCCACACCTATTGGAACAGATTGGTTACTTTACGAAATCTTTCACGTGTTATAACGCTGTGAAATTTTACGTACGCTTACTTTACACCTAAAACCAAGTATATCTTAGGTTAATCCGCTGTAAACTTGCTTAGTTTTAACACTGAAAATACTTTTAGGTGGTATCATTTAACGATAAATTCGCCGTCTGTTCTCAGGGTTATTCCTTGGAAATCATTTGCGATATTAAATTTTTTTTTTTTTCTTCGTTTTTGAAAAGTTTTTTTAATTTCAAAGTTTAGTATTGAAAATGGGGCTTTAGTGTAGTATCTGGGTTAGGTTCCTGTCTGTTTTAGCCAGAGGCAACACGATAGAAAAGAAAGATTAAATTGGCTAATCATTTTATTCGATAGTTTAGTGGATTTATTTATTTTACTTTTAGTTTTGCGTCTAATTAAGAGAACAACTCTTAATCTTATGTAGTTCGAATATTCAAGATTAACTTAGAGATATGTAATCTTTCTTAGATTTGGATTCACTTGAATGACTTCCAAGTCATTAATATTATTAGTATTATGTGACCCAAAATCTGGCCCTTTAAAAATAATTACGTGGCCCACGTCAGCTGATTTGTGTCCACATGCGCAGTTTTCCATTTACTAATTTTTATTTGCGCAGATAAGCATTCATTTATTTGTAGGCACCATGGACCAAGAAACGATAAATCCAGGACATGACTCTTCCCTGTTTGAGGGAATAAAATTCTCGGTCGGCCAAACAAACAGCCGCGTGACGTCATATGACGTCACTTTGCTCCCAAAACGCCATAGCTTTGACTGTACAAACTTGACCCCTAAAAACGCGTCATCACGGTACGGTGATGACGTAGCCTTTTTCTTTTAGTAGACGCTAGAGTCATGTCCTGGATTTATCGTTTCTTGGCCCACGTAGGCACTAACTGACTGCGCAGGTGCAAATGCGCGTACGCGTGTCAACTGCGCAATTAGAACATTACCACTTCAGCTAACCCTTAACCAAATTTTCCACTTGTTCTACTAGGTTCTACTCGCTAATAACACTAGGTTTTTGATCAATTACGATCAAAAAATCACTTGTAGATCAATTGGGAATTTGATCAAATAAACCTAACCCGTTTCAAAATGTGGTTTCGTAAATGATATTTGTTTTTTTGCTGTGTCTGAAAAATCAAGCTATTTATTAGTGTTATGTTCATTAACGAGATAATTTGTTTTAGTAATGAGGAAATTTAATTACAGTAGCATTGAAATTCAAAAACCTATGTTTTTTAAACATGCGCGTGTAATCCATTACATATCAATTATATTTTAATAATTAATGTAAGAAACGTACAGGGGCGGTTGCCCCCTCTGCCCCCCACAAGGCTGGCACGCCTCTGAATATAATATCCTTTAATAACTTTTAATCTAAAAATATGATCAACCCTCTAGTGGTAGTTAAAGAAATCACCTTCGTCAACTCGAACAGCAAAAAGACGGGTATATTAATAACAAATTATCCAAATCGAATAATTTTCGATTGAAGGTTACACCCCTTTTTCATCAAGCACACATCCAATTTCTTCCCATTCCAAGGAGAAATTACAATTTTAATCCATATATACATCAAATATTGAAGGCACGACTTATAATTGGCCTTAATGATACGAATAAAATAATTATCATTCAATCATTAATAAAGAATTTAAATTTTCTAATTTAAAATACGCATTTCAATTTTGCAAATGAATATTTTTAATTTCACGGGTTTTGTTAATAAGCGTGGGAAGAGATCCTAAAATCAAAATAACTCTTTTAAAATGAAAAATATTGGTTAAACGGAATAATTAGGAATTAACGGGTTTAAATTATATTAATTTATCACTATTATTCAAAGAATTAAACTAGAAATAAATTTAAAACTTACCCTAAAAATTAGGCTTAGCTGGATTCATTTAGATCATGAATTTCTTCTCATTGAAGGGTCAGCAACTAATGAGCTACGGCTCGTAATTAAGGCGAGATCTCCACTAGACTTAAAATATCATTTGATTGGTCACTGACCCATCAATGCAAAGAAATTCAGCTGATTTCAATGAATCCTGCTAAGCCTATTTTTTTGGGTAAGTTTTAAATTTTTTTACTGGTGGATTAGGCCTATTTTGATAAGGACTCAATAAATGTCCAAAATTCCCATAGTTGGAAATTTCTCTTCTCTGCCTCCAAGCTAAAATGAAATTCTTGAACTATAGAAAAGTTCACCAAAAACCCTTTTGCAAGCGTGGTTAACTTTGTCGAACTCAGTATGGGGTTAATTATGGATTTTTAAACTGGTTAATACCAGATATTACCAGAGGTATATAATAACCCCCTTCTGGGGGGAAGTATGAAAGGTAGGCAAAATCGACGAACAACGAGTGCCCGGCGTAAATCGCGGCGGATCGACACACCGCTTTACTCCCAAAAAATAGTTACACCATTTTGAAACTCACTAAATTTTCCCTACGCGCACTTCCGGAACTCGCGAGCCGAAGTCAACCTTCGACTCCATTTTAACAGACAACCTGACTCCCGAGACAGGAAGTTCTAAACACAAATCGAGCCGTCTTGTTTATACAAAGACCATTTACTAGAGTAGCGACATTGAGAAGTCCAGCGCGAGCTAGTGGCCTAGATAGTCAGCAGCGGGCTCTTGTTGTTCGTGATTTTTAACATTGGTAGTATAGGGGCTTTCATACTTCCCCCCGAAGGGGGTTATTATATACCTCTGATATTACTTAAGTTTGAATCAAGTTTATTCAATGTTACACCAACAACTATTCAACGTATTCAATCAAGCAGACTATATTCTCCTTTTGAAATAACAGAAAACAATTCCAGGTAAAAATTCATTTTATGCTACTTTAAATTGAACGAACCACCCATTGGGGTATTTCCAACTTGATAAATTTAAAGGGATAATGAAGTGATTAGATGATAAGACTTTGTCTTACAAGAAATGGTTTGTTGGGTTCTTTTTTTATCCAGGCTTCACTTCGATTCCTTATCATTTAAATACCCCTAATCCACCAATAAAAGGTTAACAAAACAAATATTAAACTAGAAATAAATTTAAAACTTACCCGGAAAATAGGCTTATCGGGATTCATGGAGATCCTGAGTTGCCTCCGTGTAAGGTCTAGCGACCAATAAGCGAAGGCCAGTCGTTCACGCGAGATTTCCACGAGACTTACAATCGCGTTTGATTGGACGCTAGACCTTATACGCGAGAAAATCAGCTGATCTCCATGAATCCCGCTAAGCCTATTTAGGCCCATTTAAACGATAAGGAATCCATAAAAAAATTACTCGTTGCATTCTCCCTTTATGACAAAGATAAAAAAATCAGTTTCAAATATATATTTAGAATAATAAATTTCGATCTTAATAATACAGGCGATTCAACATTATGCCGTGTCTATAATACCCAGTATTATTACAGACCTCGCGATACAGAGAAAAACAAATTGCTCCAAGGGTTTGAAATTGAAATAGCATTTACAACGAACTTGGGGTCGTTACAAGGTAATATTCGTAGAAATTGAAATGCCCACAACACCCTAATTTCTTAAGAATATATTTTTGGATACAAATAAATCCCTATATCTCTCTTTATAGCAGTCAAATTTAGTTTGAATTTGAGATTAAGCAATGATACTGAGAATTTTTTTATTTTTCAAGATAGAAAATTCTAGGGTTGGTTAAATTTTTCGTTAATTGTTTGTTGTTCATTTCTGATTAAAAGTAATTATATTTAATTTATGAATTATAAATAAGTGACTTTATAAGGTGAAGAATTGTATTTAAAGTAAGTTTCTTTAATTAATTTTAATTAGCTCGTTAGAAAATAATTAAAAAGAATTTGCGATAGAAAAATTACTGATATTGTAAAAATTTATATGATTCGTTCTTGCACTTGATACAGTTGTTTCGCGCGGTCCTTCTCGTGAAAGTACTTCAGCCCATCATAGCTACACCTCTGGTGGTTGAAAAATGCCTCAATATAAATCCGTAAATATATATTAATCATGTTTAAAACTAGAAGTTAATTAGGTTTAATTAAATTTAATTGTGATCCATATTCTAATAATTTGTCGCTATGATGTTTAATAAAGTCCATAAAATATGTAATTAAACCTGCTCCACTTTTCCAACCTACGCAATTACACGCGTTTGCCACTTTAACCTTTAACTAATCCAACTTCTAATCGCCTTGGCTTCCGGCAAATAGTTTAGTTACATTATATACGTTACGGCTAAAGAAAAAAATCATCGAATATCACTTTAATTATACGTTATTAATCAAAATTAAATGTGCTTCTATACTAGTTCAAATCATACGTAGCAATGCCATTGAAAAAGGGGCATAGAAAAATCAATAAATTAATGACATATTTAATTTTACATAAACATTTTTTCTAACCTTGGCTATTTTCAGTCGACCTCCCTAATTTGAAGAAAACCCCGAGATAATTTAAAATATATATATATATATATATATATATATATATATATATATATATATATATATCTAATAGTGTTTTATATAAGCATGGGCGTGATCTTAATTAGTTCAAAATTTATTTAAATATTAAAAATTATTATAAAAATAAAACCTTGTGCCCTGCAGTACAAATCTACGTCAGAAGGTTTATGTAACGACTCTTATATAACTTGAGTTTTAATTATTATGGCGATGGATTGAAAAATATGGTTTTTAAGGACTTTAAGTTCGGCAAAATATTAATAACAACGAAGTTAATATTTTCATTAATTGACATTAGTATTATTATATAATTTAAATGTAAATTTTAATTTCACTGTTAGGAACAATATTTCGAAGCGTTAATTCTTGAAGAAAATTGAGGTGTGTTTATTTGAAGGAAATTGAGGTGTGTTTGTGTTTATTTGAAGGAAATTGAGGTGTGGTTGCGTTTATTTGAAGGAAATTGAGGTGTGTTTGTGTTTATTTGAAGGAAATTGAGGTGTGTTTGTGTTTATTTGAAGGAAATTGAGGTGTGTTTGTGTTTATTTGAAGGAAATTGAGGTGTGTTTATTTGAAGGAAATTGAGGTGTGTTTGTGTTTATTTGAAAGAAATTGAGGTGTGTTTGTGTTTAATTGAAGGAAATTGAGGTGCGTTTGTGTTTGAAGGAAATTGAGGTGTGTTTGCGTTTAATTGAAGGAGATTGAGGTATGTTTTCTTGACACAATTTGAGTTATTTTTACCTCAAGGAATTTGAGGTATATTTAAATGGTATGTTTTCATGTAATTCAAATATTACATGCATTTCAAACAATTGGATTCATGTAAAATTAAATTAAAATGAGATATGTTCGTTATAAATGTGTGTAAAATTCAGCCCAGTTTTACAAGAATGAAATTTCTTTTTCCTCATTTGTGAAAAACTACACCCTGGGGATCAGTATAAAACCGTCAATAAACATATTTTGAAAGAGTTATTGCTCAAGGGAACTAGTACTTTTTATCGAAGCATAAATAGGCTCTATTGACAGCTAAATGTCCGTAATTAGTCCCTTCAATCACCACACTTTATTTTATTGAGTTTTTCAATGCCTTTGTCGCGGTTTTAAACGGGTTTCCAAGAATATTTTATTTGTAAAAATTATAATATGACCGATAATTAGACTAGGAATGTACAAGGTAATTGAGAGTTGTTTTACGATGTGATCATTCGATGGCGGAGCCCAACTCCTTCCCAAATGCTAGGCTTCATACGCTTTTGCAAGCATTAAACTCCACCCATGACTGGTCACTACATGACGACTGACTCTGTTGAAAGATAGGCCATTCCGGGTTTTAAATTCTTGTTTAAATGTATTCAGAAGCCGATGAAACCCTCCTTTGAAGTCTACTACTCTATTGTTCCATATAGCGCTCCTCTCTGTATGGGTAAAATTCACAATTTTACGAGATCGGAGGGGTCCTACTTCATACCCCCTGTCTACGGAAAATTGGAAATTCTCTCTCCACAAACGACGACGTTTTTTTTGACGAACTCCGAGGCTGCTAGAGATATTCGCTCGACGAACTCCCGCTCCGAAAATATCTACCGTTAGGAGGCGTACGAATCGCGCTTTTTGAAACTAACCCATACAGAGAGGGGTAGACAAGACCCAGGAGTAATAGACTTCAAATGAGGGTTTCATCGGCTTCTGATGTATTTCAGGAAATATATACTTCTTCAGTTAATAACACGCACGATTCCGTTATAAAAACTAACCATATTTTGGGCTAATTACGCCCTCCAGCCAAGAATATGATAGTATTTTGTAAAGGGATTGTTCTGCCCTAAGGGGGTTTACCAATTACCACGTAATTTTTGCATCACAATGAGTGCGAAGACCTTCGGTCCAACTGGAAAGGTTTAAGTCCTAAATCCTTGGAAGATAATGGAGTAGTAGTGATGTTTATTTATGAATGACGTTATTTTACATACATACCTTTTATTTTATAGAAAACGTGACAAGTTTTCTGGCCATAATTTAAATATATATTTTTTTTAAACCTGTTGCGTGTCAGGGGCAATAAAGAACCCAGTTATACCACGGAGTGAGACCAATAAAAAAAGCATCAATTTTGTTAAGTTAAGAATTAAACAAACTCGTAATTAAGTTTAATTAAAGTTTAAAATAATCGGTCTGCAAATAATAAATTAGAACCAAATAGTAAACAATTCAATATGCCATTTTAAAACTTCCGTGTTCCAGGGGGCTCAAACTCAGAATTCATTCCATATCAAAACACTCCTGAAGTCCTAAACTGGTTTGGGCAAATTTATATAAATCAGCCTTGGAGACAACTTCGTATTTAAATTATCGCGGTCTATTAGGTTCTTAAATACCCGCCATTAATTAATAATCAGGTTAGTTTTGGCAACCTTGACGTCAGACCAGTTTTTGGGAATTTGCGTATCTGTGTTAGCTCCTTCATGCTAGATCATAAGACTGTTGAAAAAAATGTAAATTCAATATTTTGTTAGGGCTAAATGAATAATTAGTTTTTTATTTTTTTATAACGAATAAATTGATGATTTTAGGTGGTTATTAACACCTTTGTGTTCACCATTTAATGTCGTGCTAAGCCTTACTGGTTAATATATTGAACTATATCAATTTGTAGCAAATTAAATGGTCCAAATTCTGTAGGTAGGCGCGTGAAAATAGTTTATCCAATAAGTAGACTGACTGTCGATTATACAAAGGTACAAGGTGGGCCCAACTACTATCTGGGTGGGCACTTTAAGACTTTATTAGAGCTGTAAAACATTTAAGAAGGACCGTCAATTTTCTGGGTGGGCACTTTAATTCATTCGTAAAATTTTAAGTTGAGCCCCTACTATTTGGGGTGGGCACTTTCGAGACACTCTTTTACAAGAGGCTAACTTGGATCTATTGGTTCATTTTTTAATGAGATTTTATCATATTCATTTGTCTACACGCACAAATTTAAGCTGCTTGTTAATTCAGTTTAATATTTACTTAGATTCGTTTTAAGCTTGGTTGAAAAGTCTTTAAAAGTGAAATTATTGTATTTGACCTAATGTAGTTAATGTTTCGCTGTTAACACAGCAATTGTATCTTCTTTTGGGTAATTGAAAAACCAACATTACATAGTTTATTAAGTCGAAATAAATTTAAAACTTACCCTGAAAATAGGCTTAGCTTGATTCATGGATATCAGCTGAATTTCTTCGCATTCAAGGCTCAGCGACCAATCAAATCCTATTGGAAGCTTCACTGAGATCTCGCCTTAACGTCGGGCCCTTCGGTCATTGGTCGATGACCCTTTAATGCGAAGAAATTCAGGTGATCATGAATCAAGCTAAGCCTATTTTGATGGTAAGTTTTAAATTTATTTCTAGATTAATATTTGTTTGTAAATTTGTTTTATGTGTCAAGCTCTACTTACGGTTTCCCCCACCTTGTTTAAAATATGTAGATAATGTTTAAGGAAATGGATTCCTTCCAAAAAATATATCTGGCAAATTAAACCACATTGGATAAAATCTAATGAAAGGGATATTATTAATATCTCGTGAAATATTTTGCGGTTATGTATGTGAGGGGCACACCCTTCTGACGTCAAGGCTAAAAATCGAAGGATACTATATGGTGATTGGCTGCGCGAACAATTATCGAAATGGCAAACCTTTTTAAATCGCCCAAATATTTTTCACGATGTTTCTGAAGGACAAACTTATAGATATAACAGGTTTTAAACTAATTTATTTCATGATATGTGGTGATGATATTAAATACGGAGATGTAACGTGTAATGTGTTTATATAAGCAACCTTCCACCATCTTTGGACCCCAACATTGCTGTATCCAAGGCCTAAGTAATGTATTTAAAAGTATATATATATTTTTTTATAAAAAAAAAGTATAGAAAACCACAATTACTTTCTAATTGACGAAATTTACCTATTTCATGACTTAGAAACGTTGATATGTTTCTAGAAATTGAATTTTTAATTCGAAATAATTAAATGGAAACTCCGAAAATAAATAAAATGGTTCCAAGTTTCCCTTTAAGACAATATTTAGTATACAGAGTGCGCGACACTGTGGCTTTTTCACTTTTCTAAAGAGTAGGTATAATTTCATCTTAAATTATACTGATAATATTAATTATCTCCAATGACGTACTTTCTAGTTTATGAACAGAGGTCAGGTAACTGCGATTAAATCGTGATACCACAATTTACAGCAAAAGATATTTTATAATTACCTTTCAAGTTTTATTTTTATATCATAAAATATATATGCTTTGAAATATGCATCTAAATATATATTCGTGATTTGTTGTAACATCTATGGCGGGAGTTTCAACGGATTTTTGTGTGGTGCTTTTAAAAATGCACCCGATTAGTAATTTGTAGTAGAAAAATAGCCATTTTAAGTAATTAATTACAACACAACTTTTTAATTAATTTTACAGCGAAAAATATGTTTTCCGTCTTTGAAATAGTTTTATATAAGACAAACTCTTAAGAAATTAACATTTAAACCACGTTCGAAAGATCATTAAGAATATTTTCATTTCCAGCTAAAATTGACCATTTAAATGAGTTTATTTTTCCCTTTCAGTTTCATCAATACTTAAGAAATTTTCCCTTCAAATTGCCAAAACCTTCTAATTACACAATCATTTTTTTGACAATTTTATCATGTAATTATAATTAATTTATTCTACATATACATTAACAACATTAAACATAACGGTTCATCAACCACAACATGAAAGAACTGTAATTTTCGTAAACTTACTTCGATGCTATAACTTTTGATAAGTTTAACCGCGAACTTGGCTCTGTTGACAGCGGCAGGGAGAGCGGAGTTCATTTTGGCGGGAAAGAGAGACGCTTCCTCTACACCGAAGTTCGGCAGGGAAGTGATCTCGCGAAAAAAAGGGGTTAAAGAAAATTCTATTTCGTTACATGGTTGCCAGAAGCTTGTGAGCGCAGTTCAGAACAGATCAGTTTCAAATCTGAACTGCTAGGCTCTGACAATTTTAATGGGAAATTCGACTGGGAAATTCAACTTCGAATTGTGGAAGTGGCTTGTAAAATAGTTCAGTAAATAGAACTATAACTTACTAACAAAAATCCTTGAAAGAAACACCTTCTTGTTTACTTTTATGGAATAATATGAACGCTATGGTAGATTGTCATTGAAATTTTATTAAATTCAAATGGCGCCGTTCGTCATTACTTACCCGTCTAATTGACATAATGGGTATTTTCTAATATAAATAATGAATGACTTTCTTATTCTGAAGCGTGCAAAATCACTCTTTTTTTGGTGAATGTTGTTCAATATAAATAAGAATGTGCAAGTCACATATATTCATAGAAATATTACAGAGTTTCCATAAAACGAGAAGTAAGAACTATGAGCTTTCATTATTAACAAGATTTAATAGACCACACTTCTTGACGTCTTCAAGTAAGTTGTTAAATTCAGATTCGGAAAAAGGTTTTATCAAAATTATCATTTTTGGGTAAATAATTAGTTTAATATTAATTAGAAGGATGGTCAAACGTTATAGATTGAGTCATAACGTGTCTAAATCGGTCAATTAGTAATAACAGTTTAAATTGTGTTGTTTCCATAAAACCTTTTTGTTAAATTTTTACGTTGTTATAACGTACTAATTTTCAACATAATTTAGCTTCCAGAGCATAACACGGATAGACTAAGCCTAACGCCCTAAAATGGAGGAGGATAAACCAAAGGTAACTGAAGAGAAACCACATGTACCGGAAGTCGAAAAACCTCATTTACCGGTAGAAGAACCTACCATCAAACCTCAAAATAAGGAGGGAAGTGGAAAACAGAAACTTGTTGGGGAAGCCACTGGTCTGGTCTCCAAACTGGGCGTTGAGGTTAAAGATGGCAAAATTGAAGTCAAGCCAAAACCTTTCAAGGTCGGGATTCCCGGTTTCAAGAAACTTCATGACTGAGAGTTATATTATAGAATGTAACTTAATTTTTTTTCGTTTGTTACAATATCAGGTTTCCATGACATCGTGGATGTGACTTTAATTGTAATAAAAGCTGCATTGATCAGTGGTGTTGTTTAATTTGGTAGTCTTAAGGCTGATTAAAGCTAGAGAGAGATTTCATTTTTGGCCTTTTTTATTGTTACAACCCCACATTTCTCTCCAAAAGCTAAATTCAAAACAAAATATTCAGCTTGGTTTTTAGTTATCTTAGTCTTGTCTACTTCCTCTTATTTACTCCTGGTCTTATTTATGCCTGTTTTTGAGTGAAACCCATAGACATATGAAAAATAAGAAACCTTTACTATTGGACAATGCCTAATAATTGTCCAAAAACATTTGCGTATATCCGCTCATGTCTGCGACCCATTTTCTCAATTGACGTCTGCTATTTATAATCGATAATCCGTCCGTTATCGGATAACCGATTCCCCTAAAATGGCCACTGATTTGGAAACTGAAGAGCTCTTAATTTTGGTAAATTTATTTTAATTTTAAGCATATTTTTTATAGAAATATTACATAATAATATGGAGGTGTATTGAATTTGAATAAAATACAAATGATTGGAAATAGTCTAATAGTGTAATAAGAAAGAAAACCGAATATATAACTAAGCCTTTGCCCTTTTTTTCTCCTAGAAAAAAGAATTTGAGTGGTTGCTCAGTGAAGAAGTTACTGTTATATTGAAACAAATTCAAAGCCTTATTTTGGTAATTAGTCTTTTATTTTATATGATTGAAATCGGAGCCTGCTTAAAATATCCCCTGTCTCTCTACTAATTTTGTTTGGAAAAGATACCACCTTCTGAAGCGATATAAGCCCTTTTCAGTTTCAAGTGTTCATACTTTAGAGAACAATCTCCCATGAACTCCATTAACCCACTTGTTATGAAATAATTATTAGGCCTAGATCAATATTATTGTTACTTCTTACTAATAGGAATGTTGTCGAAGATTTCCGATTTCCCAGACAAACATTGAATCTCTCGTTAAAACTGAGAAATTCATCATTACTAATTCAAGGTAATAATTATAAATTAAGAATTTCTCAGCCATTCTCCTTTTGATATTAGTTTAACATCCACTAGCCCATCTGCCCAAGATCATATAAAGGTTATCGCTACATTATGCGGGGATAATGTTAGTCACGCCGTAAGTTAAACTATAATTTTTAAAATCAAAAGAAATGGGAGAATTCTGTTAACCATTTGTACAAATATAATTAGGATATAAACCTCCGGCTTCACAAGCACACAGTTCCTGGCCATCGTACTATAGTACAAAATGATCAACAGTGGAAATTACAACAGGTACGTGACTAAAGTCTCTCACGAGCTTCTGATTTTGTTTTACTTCCCTCTGTTTTACTATTAAGATACAA
Organism: Odiellus spinosus; assembly: GCA_963920705.1. Classification (NCBI taxonomy): domain Eukaryota; kingdom Metazoa; phylum Arthropoda; class Arachnida; order Opiliones; family Phalangiidae; genus Odiellus; species Odiellus spinosus. Next base: position 21,368,790 of record OY987233.1, on the reverse strand, counting down.
GACGCTGGAAACCATTTATTGGGTGCCTTGCAAGTTTTTGATTCTCACCGGCTTGATAATACCAGTGGGAAATACGATTTTCGATCAGCAGATGAGGTGATACAGGTTTGTCTTGCGCTGTCATGGCTGTTTTTTTACTCTATCTCTCTGTCTATCTAACATTCTTTCCACGGAAAAATACGTATTTCTAAACAGAAATTAAACTTAATTCTTTTAAAATCATAATTTTAAATCTTAATCATTAGTGATAGTTTCTTTATTATAAAAAAAAATGGTAGTTTGCATGAGGGAACTAGCTTTCCCTTGTTGATTAATTGTCTTTTGGTGAAAGCGCGTAACTTGTTTAGAGCGCGGGTGAAGTAATGGCGAACAGACGAGAGTTTTAGCATGAACTCTTTATCTAGAGAACTGGAAAGCTGCTGTTTTTCTAGCTTGAAATAAAATTAAAAAGCGCGTGTTTCAACCACTAACCAAGGCTTAGGTACACCTCTAATTCTTTTGATAAGCCCTAGTTCTTAAAATTGCTTAACACACCTAAAACACCTGAAAAATGCTAAACTTTCGTTGACTTTGGGCTTGGAGTTTGAAATTTAAGTTTAAAAATAAATAAAGTTAGAATACTGATCGCGTTTTACTTCATATTTCATTCATCTTCCGAGCTATGCATGATTTTTTTAGCAATATACGCTTTAGATGTAGCATGCTCTAATGTCTCTACGATATCATCTGATCACGATCGTACCGTTAGAACCTTTATTACTTCGAAAGAAGGATTAGTCTAAGTTCCGTCTTTCTTAGATGGTAAACAACTTAATGGGCTGCCTTCAACGTGGTCGTGAAAGCCTTATTATGCCTAAGAAAAAGAGGATTGAAGAATTAATACAAAGCCGTAATATGGTGAGAATTTTAAGCACCAGATGGCGTCCTTATTTAACATTTAATTATAAATTTTTCAGCAAAGTCTACAACCTCCATTGCCGGCTGATTTAGCGGTTAGTTTTTATATTCAGTCACACAAGCTGGTTTTTGCCGTCTATCACATTCAGTGCGATATTCACGGTCAAAAGAAGTTTGACGTATTCCAAGTGAGTTTTAATTCTTTGAAATATTAATTATCGGTAATAATTGATTGTTAAATTTAAGGCGGAGTCTTCAGTGCCCTGGTTAAGCGAAGCTCTGGTCCTTTTTACCGTTGCGTTGCAATTGTGTCAACAACTTAAAGACAAAGTAGGATGATTTTTTTATTTTTCTCTCGTTTATTGTTTGGTGTTTGGGTTAGACGCTTTATGAACCCCTTTTTCTGACACTTTTGGTTGGTTTTTTGTTAATTTTGAAGGGTAGGTCACTCCTCTTTTCGATGAAATTGGGTGAAATCATTTTAGTTGGTATTTAATTTTAATCAAAATATTTTACTATTGGGTTAATTGTCTATTTAATCTTGGTTTCGTCACCGATTTAATATCGTTTTTATCAGCCATTTAAAGAGTGTAAACTTAAATAATTGGAGTGACCTTTCCATCAATTGTTTTGCGCAGTTCCATTTGCATATAGCGGTGTTTTTATGCTTTGCAATTTGCATTTCACACATATGACGCCTGCACCCTTTTTTTTTTATCTGGGATTTGGTTGTTGCTACACTTTTTTTGCAATTACGTTACATCTCTATTGCGAAAACACCTAATAAGTTACGATTAAACCATTTTAACGCAGGTTTTAAAGATTAAAGGGTGTAAATTTAAATCATATAGTAACATATCATTTCACGCATCATTCTTTTGCAGTAGTTTTGCGCTTTGCAAATTTAATTTTTGAACATTTAATACATTCATTTGCATTTTACGCACGGGCTACCTGGGATTAGATTATGATTTTAGACTAATTCTAATAAAAAATACTTAACGATCAAATGCGATAAATTGAAAACACTCTGCGATACATTTTTTTGCTTTATTGCATGTTAGTATATCTAGAAAATGTAGTGTTTGCTCCGCATCTAGCTTTTTACCAAAGCTTTAGCTATTTTTACGCAACCGTGTGACCTTTGGTACCTTATGAATGAATACTATGTTGTAATTTAGACTTTAGTTCATTACATTATTCGAAAACTGTGTAAAAACATGAGCGATGCTTTATTTTTAGGTTGCAGTATTCAGTCAGTACAAAGAGTTAAACAGCGTCTAAAACTATATATAAAACATAATTTGCAAGTTTTTTAAAAAAGAAAATTAAGTGTGTAGGAGAAAAACTCGTTATAATTTCGCCTTATTAACCTGATAGATGAGAAAATTAGCGCTGTCGTGCCAAAGAAGTATTGTTTTTCAAATTAAGTCTATATTCCTAGGTTTTCTATTTTACCCACGAATATATTATGTTAATTAATTGTTACAAGCCATATTTAATTTTAATTCAATGTTAATTTAACTATACATATATATATTTACATATAAGAGTTACAGTCGTTAATTTTTACTAAAAAAAAACAGAAAAATCAAACAAAAACAAATTGGAGTCACAATATCAGCAATAATGAAGTTTATACGCCTACATTTTGTTGATTTAAGGGTAATTTTTAGGCCTGTGCGAGTACTCGATACTCGACAATTACTCGTCGAGTACTCGACAATTACTCGTCGAGTACTCGACAATTACTCGTCGAGTACTCGACAATTACTCGTCGAGTACTCGATAAGAAAATTTTCAATTACTCGCACCAGTCTATTAATTTTTAGGTTTTATTTGAAATGAAATCTATTATTAGCGTCATTCTGATTCCGATTAGTAATTTGAGTAATTACCGAGAACTGGTAATCTATCCATAAAAGTCCAATGACGATTACTCGTCGTACGCTTGTCGCTAAAACTTGAAAGAAATCGTGAAACATTCCTCTCCTTTTTGGATATTTAGCGACAATCGGAAAAACTTATATAGTTTAGATTCAAGATTTCATTTCAAATAGTTTTAAAAATTCCCAAATTTTACGAAAACCTGTTTCGTTTAATTTTATCCTTGGCTTATGTAGTGTTTTATATATAAAAATTACTGCGTTGTTCATAGCGTGACGTTATATAGTAATTTTATATTTTTATGATACTAAAAACATTCTTTGTACAACACGTAATCAGATAGATATACGTACCATATACTTAGCCACAGTTTTTTAAACTTTGGGTTAAAGGGAATGTAACGCTCGCATTCCATCGAAGGTTCAGATATAGTTAGACCATTCCTTCATGGTACTGCGTAGTGAGGTTTTTTTATTCTAGCGGTGGTGTTTACAAAAATAAAGAACATCAATGAGGTTATATTCTCTTTAGAGTTAAAACTAGACATTAGAAGAAATAACGGAATACAGTGTGGTTCCCGTATGCCCAAGAATGTACGAAGATAAGTTTTTCTCAAACATATTAGTTCTCCTCTCTTAGCTCCTTCCTAGAGATAAGTATATAGCTACCCTTGTCTAATCTACCAATGTCACGGAAAACATTTGATAAGTACGAGATCTTGGATACGTTCTCAGGGTTTAAATGGACTCTTTGGTGAATTGATACGCTAGGTTTATTAAACAGGGTTCATACATCTTTTGTAAAACTTTATTTCGCATGACCCTTCTTAGAAGACCTTTGACATAGCGAAGGAAAACTATCTTTGGATACTAATCCGTTGTTTATAGTATGAATATAGTATTTTAATGAAAATGAGGGATTAAATTGAGGGATTATACAGATCTTTATTTAAATAATTAACCAAATTAGAATCGTGCGTGGTCTGAATACTAGTAATTATGAAACTAGCTACCCCTGAATGAAAACAGTTTTTTCTTCGTTAATTTGATATTATACATTTGTCCGAGAATTGTTATAGAAAAATAAAAATCAGTGATGAGTATTTGTAGAAATTGGATTAATTTAGCCTCTAAACTTCCACGATAATGGGCTTGCAAAAGTCAATTGGAAAGACTCAAGCTCGCGTAAAGAGAGACAGACTACGAGGAAAACGTTTTACGTGAACAAATTTTACATTGAATACACTTTTTCTAATAGATACGGGCAAAGTCAGTTGAAATTTCCCGCGAAAATTAATCCTAATCCAGTTTTGTAATTTTACTGGTCCTATTGAATATGCTTTTTCTAATAGTACGGCAAAGTGAGTTCAAATTTCCCGGTAAAATTAAAAAAAAATTGTCGAACAATGTCCAGTGACTTGTGCTTATTTCCGTCCCATATAAAATTTAAAAAGACGCATTGCGCATGCGCGATGCTCCTTACGAGCTTAGAAAGTGGCGCGTAAAGAAGGTAAGAACTTGACGGCTAACCCTTGTCAGACACAAGGTAAGAAAACTCTTGATATTATTTAATTTAGGCCTTTTAACGATTGAACGAATGGTGTACTTGGTTTTGATCTAAAATTATTTTAAATCTTATATACTCATACTGTAATTGTACCAAAACGAACGCTCACAGTAAACATGGTCTTCCCATATATTCGCTACTGAAACGAGTATAGGTTCTGTTGGAATTTTCCTATTTGGACTATTTTTTGTTACATTTTCCTCATTTCGTTATTATATGGGAACACAAATCAATCAGTCACTGATTATAATAATCAGTGTTGGCACTGGGCGGCCAATAGTTTTGGTCACTGATGACACTGACCAGCATTTAGCCACTACCATGGATATTGTGTGATGATGTAGGGTTTAAAAAGGGTGCAGCAAACGTCAACCACCGTTTTTAGTTCCTCCCCGAATTTTGTGTTGCTTTTCTTATACGTTTATCCCCTAAGGTTTAAACACCTTAAGGGCTTATTTAAAACGTGTGAAAAGTACTTATTAGTTCCGTTTTATCCTCGTTTTTAGCCACACACCCTTTAAATCAGTGATCATAGTGAATAATCTGGGATAATCATTAATTATTGCTAGTTAGGGAGACAGCAAAGAGCCAAGGGGGAAGAAACCATGACGTCATGAAACCCCCTTTCTGATGGAGCGCCTTTAAGGGCAAGTACTGCAACTCCCTCACTAAGGGGGATGACACAGAGGTTAGAGATAGAAACCTCTGACGTATATCAATGCCTCCCTTGCTGGCTTCCTATTGTAGCCCGTACAAATTCCCTTTATCACGAGCTTCATCGTGTTACGTGTCATGTTCTCTTCAATAGGGCGTTTGAGTTCTAAAAGTTGGTAGAGTCAAGTCAGTCAACGGAGAGGCGCCGGTGTGTCTGTCTTTCCGGTACTCTCCCTACTAGATCTTACTCCAACCTCCTCATAGAGAGAGAGAGAGAGAGACTTTCCGGTTTTTCAGTTGCCATGGTAACGTCAAACAAACCACACACACGCGCGCAAGGGCACGAGATCTTGCGTGGTTCTTCGTGTATATGAGAAATTTGCCGTAGCCGCGAATGGTGTAACGTACCAGATCACTTTAGGACAGAGTTACCGAGAGTAACCTAGCGAACGGAGGGAGTTGAACTTAGTGTTCTTGGCTCGCTTCATTTCCCGCCAAGAGGTTAACTACTCTCCTCATAACGTACAACATTGTTACCGATTTGACGCCGCGACTAAGAGAACATTACTCACAGACTACGAAGGAAAAGAATCTGGAAAGAATTCCCAGCGATTTTGAATTTAACGTGGTAAGTAGTATTTTTAGTTTTAATTATTAAATATTCGCCGTTTCGTTCTGTTATATATAACGCTATCGTTATTATTAAAATTAAAGGTACTTAACTTTAATTTGGTTAAAAAAACGTACCAAATGATACCATAGAATCTAAAACGTTTTCACTGCAAGCCGAACTGGTAAACTGATTACAAATCTGGTTTAGAATTTGCCCCTTGAAAATATCTTCCCTTATATACACAGCCTAGCTTTAAACTGTACATTTTATGATAAATTGATGACCAACGTCGTCTGCTAAGCACGTAAAAGAAGGGGCTTTAATAAATCGGATAATCTAGAGCTTTAATTTGATTGTAGTTTTAGTATAATTTTAGGATTAGTCATAAAGGTTTGGAAATAACGCGGATTAATAAGTTTCACAATCAAGATATAGATTATCTAATAATTTAAAACATATTTTAAGTATATTGCCTTATCAAATACATAAATCTCAACCTTTAAGAAACAACTCAGAAATTATTGCTTCTAATGTACCAGTTACGAAATCAAATATGAACATATTGTCATATATTTATTTCTGACGAATGTTTGCTTAGAGTAATTGATAGAACTTCTGATATTGGTAAACAACACTTTATTTTTATATAATATTCGTATGATATGAATAATGCTCTTAACAGTTGGGTGTGGCGAGACAGTAAGGGTCTTTTAGAAAGGAGGATAAAGACCTGGTACATTTAAGATGACTTCAATCGTTGGACCTTATCTTTATTTTGGGGTTTAAGCAAAATTACGCAGGTGGTCAAAGTAGAACAGATCTACATTTAGTTAAAGAAAAATAGAATCATCAATTTTATGATATTTCGCTATTTCTGGAGGGATTTTGCGATTTTGGGAACATTTTTATTGTCCGAATATAACTAAGGTGATCTCATTTTGTAGCTAGTACAGAAATCTACTATCTTTAAATGAGGCATTCCCTTTAAAGCCCGCGGTCTAGTAACAGTCGATTTCTATAGAATTCTACCAATATAGCTTGTATTCCTATTTCGGGAACCACAGATTGCAATTTCAAGTTCTTCAATTCCTAAAATGTAATTACGAATCCGCTCTTCCTTTAAAAATAACAAGATGGGAAAGTCCAAATAGGAAGCCACACCCTGAGAGGTCATTGTCACGCTAAGAGTAATCCCGTTAGTAAGAATTAGCCCATTTACCCCATAATACAAGTCGTGAGGTTCTCAAAAAAGCGTATATTTTTTGAGTCCTATCTGCCCAGAAATTTGCCCCTTTAAAATACTCTTCCCTTACGCATACAGTCTAGCTTTGACTTTACAAGTTTTTTACGGTCAACGTCGTCTGCTAAGCTAGAAAGAAGGCGACTTTAAAAAACGTGTAAGCAAATAGCAAAAAAGTTGGTCGAAAACTTGAATTCACAACTACGATTACAACGACGTTTTACAATGTAAGATCTACACCACCCCGTAGTAGGGACGAAGTGTGGCTAAAAACTTATCTTCTTCTAGTATTGTAAGATGCTGGGCTACCACCCACCGACATACCGTAACCGTAAACCACGAAAGCCGGCTGTTACCTACCTGCATAGCGAAATTGAAAATCTTCGGTTATATGATTTTTCCTAGAAAAGCCTTAAGCAATTTTTACGCGCATATTATCAGAGAGAGGGAATAGAACTCTAGCGAAATAAGATGAAAATGCTAAAATCTACCTATTATATTCTTTCCTAGTAACTTTGCCTTATTTTAGCTTTCATTGTCTTGGTAGAAAATCCCTGATGGCTTCATCTTCTCAAAGATAAAATTTTAATATGAGGAAATAAAATATGTATGAAAGGTGTAAAGGCTTTGCATTTTGAAGTATGAATTCAATTAACCTATTTAATTCAAAGAACTTCTATATTGGGATGCCTTTGTAACAGAATTTTCCTAAAACAGCTATTTGTATCAAATTTTGCGCTGTTTTGGTGGAACCAAATCCAGCCTTCAACAGCGCTATCGCGATTGAGTTTCTTAAAAACGTCGCTAGATTGGGAGAGAGCGCTGCCTAAATATATTGGTAAATCAGAAGCCGATGAAACCCTCCTTTGAAGTCTATTACTCCCGGGTCTTGTCTACCCCTCTCTGTATGGGCTATTCTCAAAAGGCGCGATTCGTACGCCTCCTAACGGTAGATATTTTTGGAGCGGGAGCTCGTCGAGCGAATATCTCTAGCAGCCTTGGAGTTCGTCCAAAAAACGTCGTCGTTTGTGGAGAGAGAGAATTTCCAATTTTCCGTAGACAGGGGGGATGAAGTAGGACCCCTCCGATCTCGTAAAATTGGGAATTTTACCCATACAGAGAGGAGCGCTATATGGAACAGACTTCAAAGGAGGGTTTCATCGGCTTCTGGTAAATGTACTGTTGAAGGCGGGAACCTGTGGGTTCATCCAATCTTTAGCAATTAATTTAAAACTCATTTTAGCTCATACTTTTCCTTTAATCTAACATCACCTTGAAAATCATCTAAAATGAAAAAAAAATCGAGGTTTCTCTGGAATTCCTGATTCCTCTTTTCTTTTTCCTTTCTTGAAATTCTGCCAAGACATTCTCTGATAAGGCGTTAACCACTTTTTACTACATTGTCCATTTTATTGCGTGTATATACATAAGGTATTCCTACGCCTAGCTTTGATTCAACTGCAAACTTATAAAGACTTCAGATATAACAAGATCCTTTTTACCGTTAGTCGAATTTTTTTTTTAATAATAATGAGAATTCTCATTATGCTCTTGAAGATTTGGAAAGTTGCAGCAGAACCTTATTTTTTATATTATGGAAATTCTTCTTTTGAAAATTTTAAGAATTTAAGGTATTCTTTTACGGAAAAAAAACGTTAAAAATAACTATCTTGCTTAATTGTAATGTAAAATTCAGATTATTAGGTCAAGGCAATTTTATTTAATAGGTTAATTCGTTCGTGTACATTGTACAAAGTAATATTAGAAAGATATTTAAATTTATCTACAAAATAAGCAAGCAAATTTGCGATCCTCTTTACGAGAAAACAGTTGAATATTTTTAAATGAAATTACACGACCATTTGTCTATTCATTCTCTGGTTTTTAAATCTGTATTATCTATTCAAATATTCCGCATAGTGTCGCTTCCAATTTCATTATTTACATGGCGTCTACGGCCGCTAGAGTGTCTCAAATCTACCGGTACATTTACCAGGACCCTTGCTGATGATATTAAGCTACGGGGTATTGTTTACTTTTATGGAATAAATTGATAGACTTTTGATATCATGTGTAGAGGCAGAAGCCGATGAAACCCTCCTTTGAAGTCTATTACTAACGGGTCTTGTCTACCCCTCTCTGTATGGGTTATTCTCAAAAGGCGCGATTCGTACGCCTCCTAACGGTAGATGTTTTCGGAGCGGGAGCTCGTCGAGCGAATATCTCTAGCAGCCTTGGAGTTCGTCCAAAAAACGTCGTCGTTTGTGGAGAGAGAGAATTTCCAATTTTCCGTAGACAGGGGGGATGAAGTAGGACCCCTTCTAACTCGTAAAATTGGGAATTTTACCCATACAGAGAGGAGCGCTATATGGAACATTGGAGTAGTAGACTTCAAAGGAGGGTTTCATCGGCTTCTGGTAGAGGGTAGTACACTTTGGAATCTAAATGAAGGGCAGTAGTATTTTTGACCATAAAGGCTACAGTTTATTTTTACCTGTAGATAACTATCTACGCCTATAGCAGCGTTATGTACTGCAGTTTTAATACACAGTGTATATAGGAATCCAGTGTGACGTTAGTCATTACATACACCCTCTCCATTGTTGGCTCGCATACAAATGAGGGCGGGTTAGATTATATTCCCTCTAGACTTTGGTCATTTGCCCATTTCTCAGAGGGACATTACAGACCACTGCACTTTCATTACCCTTTTCTCCGTACCATGGTATACTAACGCGTAGAAATACACCTAAGCCTTGGCCCACGCTTAATATTTTATCATTAGTGATGTCCTCGATGTTAGTATTCTTCACCGACAAAGTTAAAAGTACCTTTAATCATCATAATACGTTTTATAAGTTCTAAACAGGGACATAACTTCTAATGTTCTGTTAACTGAGACTGTTCCTGACACTGTAATCGTGCATCTTATCTGTACCAAACATCGACGTTTATTTTAAGCCCGCCCCCGACTCTATTATACGCTTTATGCCTTGGACAAGCGAAGAAATACTCTTCAACACTATTAGTTTCAAGCAACAATTTTATTAGGGTACATTAGGCTTGACATTAGCTTTAAAATTCTGTATTATAATTCCACGCAATTTTTATTTAATATGAAAAACTTTCTTCAACAAAGTTGGGTGATAAAATGGTACCATTTTTCTAACCCCACAGTTGGGACATCTTTTTATTTTTCACAAATCATGGACGAAGTGTTCATCCCTTCATATTTATATTAAAATTTAGGACTATTAAACCATGGATTAATCAACCTCACAGGGATAATTCACTCTGTTACGATTTGCTATACTAGCAAGAATCCATTCAGGTTCCATAAGAATATGGGAGCAAAGCTTTAGCCTCTGGTACCATCCTCCCAAACTTTGTAACAAAAGTTCGTCCGCAATTTTCGCAACATTTGTACGCTTAGATCTTTTTTCGGTCGGCTCCATTTTTATTGCCCAAAATATTATGTCAAGGTCGTTAGTGGCGCGGGTTAATAATAGATGTCAGGAGCGATTTACTCGAAAAGTCGATTCGAAGCGGACGAACTTTTGCTACAAAGTTTGGGAGGATGGTTATTGAATCGCGGCCCTCTCATATTCTTATGGAACCTGAATGAATTCTTGATACTAGTAGTTGAAGATGTTTGTTTGTGGCTGCCAGACATTTTATCCGGCCCCTCAATTTTACCCCGTTACCGATACAAACCCGGAAGTAATCCATGAGAGCATCGTCTGCTTTAGAGTTTTTTTCCCCCTCCAATATTTCACCCCGTGTATCGGTAGCTAGAAACTTCCGGTGTAGACAATTTTTGTCACCAGGGTGCGATTCGAACAATCATTTTACCAGAGTGAATTATCCCTGATCATTTTGGGTCTCTTTATTACAATCAGAGGTATATAATAACCTCCTTCGGGGGGAAGTATGAAAGCCCCTATACTACCAATGCTAAAAATCACGAACAACAAGAGCCCGCTGCTGACTATCTAGGCCACTAGCTCGCGCTGGACTTCTCAATGTCGCTACTCTAGTAAATGGTCTTTGTATAAACAAGACGGCTCGATTTGTGTTTAGAGCTTCCTGTCTCAGGAGTCGAAGGCTGACTTCAGCTCGCGAGTTCCGGAAGTGCGCGTAGGGAAAATTTAGTGAGGTTCAAAATGGTGTAACTATTTTTTGGGAGTAAAGCGGTGTGTCGATCCGCCGCGATTTACGCCGGGCACTCGTTGTTCGTCGATTTTGCCTACCTTTCATACTTCCCCCCGAAGGGGGTTATTATATACCTCTGTTACAATGTAATTCGTCCTTGCTTTCATATGAGCGAACTTCTACCTAGGAAGGAAAAATCGTAAAACTCCATAAATTTGAATTTAGGTCCCCCGAAAAAAGGGCAGAAAAATTCTCGTATGAGAGCTTATATATACTTTATATGTATTGGTTGAGCTTTCTTTTGCTATGTAAATATTTAATGGAAGGATTGTTGGCGAAAGCAAATATTTCATTTCGAAAATGAAATGCCTCTATGTAGAAATTCCCCCGAGCATACCGACACACTTTCAATCGATATTAATAAATTCATGGTATCATTCATCTAAAACGAATACAGCTTCGATGAAAGGCAATTTGCTAGCTCTACAGCTATTCTTGCTCTTATTGAAGTGAATAAGTGATAAGAACCTTTTTTTTACGTGAAAACCCCGTAATTTTAGGAAAAAAAACATTTTTAACAAGTTGTTCATTAGTATTTAGCAGTATACAGTTATACGTCATATAAACATAGTTATACGTCATATAAACACAGTTATACGTCATATAAACACAGTTATACGTCATATAAACACAGTTATACATGATAGAAGCACAGTTATACGTCATAGAAACAGTTATACGTCATAGAAACAGTTATACGTCATAGAAACATAGTTAAACGTCATAGAACACAGTTAAACGTCATAGAAACACAGTTATACGTCATAGAAACACAGTTATACGTCATAGAAACACAGTTTTACGTCATAGAAACACAGTTATACATCATAGAAACAGTTATACGTCATAGAAACACATCAGTTATACGTCATAGAAACACATCAGTTATACGTCATAGAAACACATCAGTTATACGTCATAAAAACAGTCACACGTCATAGGGATACCTTTGTACGTCATAGACACACCGTTTTTTCTGTTGTTGGGTTTAACGCGTGTATCCTAATGCACTTATTTAATTAAATATTGTAATATTTAAATAAAAATTGTAATATTTCGGAATAAATATATAATTAGTAGGATATATATGTTTAGAGCTCCCAAAGAGAATCTTTAATTAGGTCTATCGCACTCTATCTAATGGCAGTTTGCTAAAATACATTTAATTCTTTATGAAACTCAACATTTTGTATTAACGCGCCTTATATTGTGCTAGTTTCCAAACTGTTTTTGACCCTAACATTTTTGGAGAAAACCTCTCTGAATTTTCAACGATTACAAAACTTGCCTAGCATCTCTCTTTAATCTTTGTTTCATTTGTTAATTTGTTAGGGTAAGAAGGAACCTCTAAGTACTTTTAAAACAAAAGTGTTTTCGTAGACAACCCGAAAGGGGCCTTAATCTTAGTCTATCTGCCATTCCCTCATTCATGGACGAATTATACAAGAAACCAGAAGCCGATGAAACCCTCCTTTGAAGTCTACTACTCCAATGTTCCATATAGCGCTCCCAATTTTACGAGTTAGAACGGGTCCTACTTCATCCCCCCTGTCTACGGAAAATTGGAAATTCTCTCTCTCCACAAACGACGACGTTTTTTGGACGAACTTCAAGGCTGCTAGAGATATTCGCTCGACGAGCTCCCGCTCCGAAAACATCTACCGTTAGGAGGCGTACGAATCGCGCCTTTTGAGAATAACCCATACAGAGAGGGGTAGACAAGACCCGGGAGTAATAGACTTCAAAGGAGGGTTTCATCGGTTTCTGTAGAAACGGAATATGAGTTCTAAAATTACCTTAATTTTGCAAATTGGTGATTTTAAATACGAATTCCCATTTCGAAACTCTTCAAAATTCTTATTTCTGACTAAACAAGTAGTCGTGAACCGTTTTGGCATCCTTCAATAGATTTTAGAGGGTACATTACACCCCTGTACCCTACGCCACGGGTACCAACTCTATTTCCGCAGCGCTCTAATCTTTATTTCTAATAAATATATTCCCTACTCTTCGCCCATGGTTCCTTTGAAGCCCTTAACGAAAACAGTAGCCCAACGAATAATTAAAAAGATACGCCTCGCTGTCGGGACTCTTTAAATGTGTTTTCAAAAGTTCAAATCCAATTTTATCCTTTAATCCCTAAGCGGACCACATTAAGGACAAAGTTTTAAAAGTACGGGATGATTTAGATCAAAAGAAAGAGAGAGAATAGATGCATTTTTAAGATCAAAGAAGGACTGTATAAAATAGTGTAGAAACAATTTTTTCCCAAAGGTGTTATTTAAAATCTTAGGAGTTTTTAGGCCTTTTTAAGTCTGATATGGAATCCAACTATATGAATATATATTTGTTGTTAATTTCCAAAATGTGGACACCTTTTTCACCTATCACTAATTTCGCTTTTATTTCGAGGCTTTTTTTCTCTAGAATTTCGATTAGTTATAATCTTATTTCAAGAGAATCAGAATTAAGTTCTGGGAATTTTTTGTAAGTCGGTTTGTAATTCAATCCCAATTGGTTCAGAACTGACGAATAATATTCAACTAATATCACTAGAAGGCTTTATCACAATTCCTAGAACTTTCTCATTGAATTTTTAATAAAAAAAAAAAAAAAACACGAAATATAATAATTCAATTTAACCAAATTTTCGGAATTTTTTTTTCCTCTAATAACGAATTAATTAAATCCAAACTTTCGCTCTTGATAAATAAAAGGATTAGAAAGGCTTTTCCTTTCCTTATTTTGTGAGTTACAGTCTTAAAAAGAACCAGTTTTTTATTGGAAAAGTTAGTTTTTTTCTATGAGAATTTATATCTATTCTTAAGTTGCAATTTAGTATATATAATCTTTTTAGTTTTCCTGAACCAGTTTTGTCTGAACCTATACCTTTGTTAAAATACAGTTCACATAATTATTAAATCTGATGCGGAATAATAAACAATGTTAAATGATATAGAGAAAAAAGTAGTGTCTACCAACTCCCTATTGATTACGAGTATATATTGCTCTAATGGAAAATTGTAACGGCTTCAGGCTAATTGGAAAGGCAATCATGGCCCAGTTTTTTTATTCTTTTTCTCCCTTAAATAAAGGAAAAGTACACATCTTTTTAAGATTTTAATTAGGGCGAAAAATACTTTCCTGTTAAGCCTAATTTCAAACGTCGATTTAAGCCTAATTTCAAACATCGATTAAGCCTAATTTCAAACGTCGATTTAAGCCTAATTTCAAACGTCGATTTAAGCCTAATTTCAAACGTCGATTTAAGCCTAATTTCAAACCTCGATTAAGCCTAATTTCAAACACCGATTAAGGCTAATTTCAAACATCAATTCAACCTAATTTCAAACCTCGTTTAAGCCTAATTTCAAACATCGATTAAGGCTAATTTCAAACATCAATTCAACCTAATTTCAAACCTCGATTAAGCCTAATTTCAAACATCGATTTAAGCCTAATTTCAAACATCGATTTAAGCCTAATTTCAAACGTCGATTAAGCCTAATTTCAAACGTCGTTTAAGCCTAATTTCAAACATCGTTTAAGCCTAATTTCAAACAACGATATAAGCCTAATTTCAACCCTAGATTTAAGCCTAATTTCAAACATCGATTAAGCCTAATTTCAAACCTCGATTAATCTTAATTTCAAACATCGATTTAAGCCTAATTTCAAACATCGATTTAAGCCTAATTTCAAACCTCGATTTAAGCCTAATTGCAAACCATGATGAAGCTTTTCTCATTTTGCAAACTTCTCTTGAACTTAGGGAAAGACGGGTAGTGAGAACCAGCTGCCGTTTATTTACCGACCAAAAAGATTAAATTCAATTTTTGGGAGGGCTACAGCTCCCTTATCTCTCTCTCTCTTTATTCATTAAAGACATTTGTAGCACTAAAAAGTGGAGAAACAATGAACTTAGTTAGGCTTAGAACTTGAGATTAGTTAGTTTTACCAATCTATCTTGTTCGTCTGCCCTTAATACCCTCTTCAGACGATCATAAAATAAGCCGAGTTCGATTTATTTTAAGCCAAAATAAACTGAAGTTTAAACTGGTTTAAAAGCTTACGACCTATGTTTTCAGACGAGAAACAAAACAAACTGAAATTTAATAGCGATATGTTTCCCGCCAAAAATATGGGATTTGATTTTTTGAAAGTAAATTACCTTTGAGATTTATTTTCCAATATTTTCAACCTTTATTTCATAATCAGTTCGTTCGCAATCATTTTTTAAAAGCGGAGAAAAGGTTGAGGCGGAGAAATTAAGCCGCGCGCGCGGGAAGAGCTAAGCCTAATTTGACGTAATTAGGCTTAGCTTTTCCCGCGCGCGGATGGCGTTGGTTTATTTTTTAACCGCGGTTTCGGTTTGAATCTGGGTTTTAAATTTACACCGTCTGAAACACTAACCCTGGTTTAAAAATGAACTTCGGTTTACTAAACCCAGTTTTATAGGCTCGTCTGAAGAGGGAGGAAGCTGTTTATTAATCCATGCCTACCCAATGTCTAACCCTATAGTTAATTCTTTCATTCTTGATAATATCCCTTTAAATTGGAAGCCTATTACAGAACCGAGGTTTAACAAAAGCATTGAGAAAGCTTTTTTTCTTCCTTACCTATCTTTTCGGCGGAAAAGTTTCTGATGACGAAGCTATAGATTTCGATTGGTGGAAATTTTTGCTCGAAGTAAGCGATATGAATTTTTGCTCTCCACGCAATTGTGTAGAGATTGGAAGGTTATGGATTGGGAAATTTTGGGAATATGAAAAGCTAGCATTCTAGTTTTCGGAAATATATTTAAAAGAGAGCTGTTAAATCCATTTTTATTACATTTTTACAATCTAGTAAAATTTGGTGAACTGAATTTCAAGAATTAACTAGATAAGGTCATTTTTATACTAAAAACGAAATTGCTCAGCGATTTAGTGTGATATCAGGCAAAGTTTAGTCGAAATTATGATAGAGGGATAGTTTATAGGTTTATTGGATGTTAAAGTGATGATATCACCATTTTTTTCAAGGGAATATGAATTCCAAAATTAAATATTTTTTTATTTTTTAATCATTTCCAAATAGAACAAATTTTTAAAATGAATTGCACTGCAATTTGTTTGAAACTTCTCTTTGAAACTTACAGTTAATGTTACCAAATGATTTACCAACGTAAAATATTTATTTTAATACAATCCCTTTAAGAAAATCTACACAAAATAAATCTTTATTTTTTTATCCATATCAAGATATGCCTCTATCGTAATCCAAACCAAAGATATTCAGTTTTTAGAACGTTACTCGGCGGACGTTCGCAACAATGCTGACGGAGATCAGTCCCCTCTTCCGGTTTTATACCGGAAGTACGGAGAGAAAGAGCGGAAGTTGATCGATTTTTAGCTTCCGTATCAAACAATGGATTTATACCATCAGCCAAGGCTTAGTGAAAATCTCAGATACTAGACTATTGTCCCCGTATAAAAGCCACGCAGTTATGGGAGCGCTATTTTTGCAAGCTAAGCGAAAACTAACGCGGATTAATACATTATGTTAAAGCTTCTAAGGTTTAAAAGTAGTTAGGCAAACTGCTCTTCAACAAGAGTGAAACTTGAACTTTTGAGTTTACGACACGTACAATGTTTTAAAGCACGAGAATGCTTTAAAGCTACACAGAGATTCAACCTTGAAATTAATCTTAAATTCATGTAGTTTAACCCTTTTATCTATTAGAATTTAGATACCATTAAAGGTTGGAAGTGGTTATACCCTTAAAAGGGAGAATTAAGTCAAATATTATATAAAAAAATTACAAACAAATCTAGAAATAAATTTAAAACTTACCCTGAAAATAGGCTTAGCTAAATTCATGGAGATTCATGAATTTCTTCGCATTGAAGGGTCAGCGAACCAATCAGCAAAGGCTTGTCGTTAAGGCGAGATCTTAAGGTGAGACATTTGATTGGTCGCTGAGAAGAAATTCATACAAGACCCGGGAGTAATAGACTTCAAAGGAGGGTTTCATCGGCTTCTGTTAGGTTGCATTCTACCTTTAACTATTCTTAATTATTATTACATTTCATTCTCCTATTATTATCATCACGAATCGATTGATAAATAAGCCCCATCTTTGTTTCTTGTTATATAACAGACTAAGCAAGATTTCCCCGAACTAGACACAACGTAATTCGCTGTAAACACAATATTATTATCGTGGAAGATAAGCTAAGCTATACGCATGAAATCCGCTTAAAAATGATTGAAGGATCACTTGAATTTTAACACCGTCGGGAAATAGGGTTTAGGGCTTCGTCTGTTTTGAAATTTCAACGCGCTTGAAAATGTATGCTGTACTCTTTATCTAAGGCGCGATATTTTGCGGAGAGATGAACTGTAAGGCCCAGTCTACATACTGCATGAAATGCCCGTGCAGGGAATTGCTTGTCATTTTTCAATGTTTCACGCGATAAACCAAAAAATATTTGACGTGACAGGTTCTATAATGGAATCTTATTTTATAGGGTAACATGGTTTTAAAATGGAGCCTGTGAAGTGTTTTATTTAAAGTTAGGGTTCAGAAGAAAGTCCTAAGGGTAAATATTCCCAAAAATATTTTTATGGGTGTTGATTTTTCTTCGATATGAAATAATTTTGGTTTTTATCTTAGATAAGATATTTATTTTTAGTAAAACCATCCATTATCCCTCCTAAATTTTAAAGTATTGACCGAGTAACGCTATTAGGCGAACTCCTCAATGGTATATTTGGTAGTTTAGGACCTATTTTTAGAAGTTTTTAGTCGTTTCTGACAGTATATGGGATGGGAAATATGTTTTTTCAGACAAAATTAGTTAAGTTAGGTATAATTATGAAGTTATTATTGTAAACGAATAAAATTTAAGACAAGCCTTTTGATATAAACAGAAGCCGATGAAACCCTCCTTTGAAGTCTATTACTCCCTGGTCTTGTCTACCCCTCTCTGTATGGGTTATTCTCAAAAGGCGCGATTCGTACGCCTCCTAACGGTAGATGTTTTCGGAGCGGGAGCTCGTCGAGCGAATATCTCTAGCAGCCTCGGAGTTCGTCCAAAAAACGTCGTCGTTTGTTGAGAGAGAGAATTTCCAATTTTCCGTAGATAGGGGGGATGAAGTAGGACCCCTTCTAACTCGAAAAATTGTGAATTTTACCCATACAGAGAGGAGCGCTATATGGAACATTGGAGTAGTAGACTTCAAAGGAGGGTTTCATTGGCTTCTGATATAAATCATTTGCAACGGAAGCTGTTCTATTTTGACCTCATGGTTTCCTTTTAAAGATTATGACTGTATAGCTGTAGATTAATATCTAATAAATTAACTCGTAGCTTTTTATATCTAAGTATATTGTTTGGAAAAATTGAGATGATATAACTCGTACATGTTTGTAGAAATCCATTGTTTGATATATAAAATGGACCTCACCCTTAAATTGGGCGTGGGTGGAGTACTTACATTCTTGACTCGATCTAAAAGCGAGGATATTTATAGATGTTCTTAACCGAACTAATATCACCCAAACCAGAAGTAGATGAAACCCTCCTTTGAAGTCTACTACTCTAATGTTCCATATAGCGCTCCTCTCTGTATGGGTAAAATTCCCAATTTTACGAGATCGGAGGGGTCCTACTTCATACCCCCTGTCTACGGAAAATTGGAAATTCTCTCTCTCCACAAACGACGACGTTTTTTTGACGAACTCCGAGGCTGCTAGAGATATTCGCTCGACGAACTCCCGCTCCGAAAATATCTACCGTTAGGAGGCGTACGAATCGCGCTTTTTGAAACTAACCCATACAGAGAGGGGTAGACAAGACCCGGGAGTAATAGACTTCAAAGGAGGGTTTCATCGGCTTCTGCGCAAACCCGAGAATTTTGCTGAGACGTCTGAGTTTTTATTCGTCTTATTCCCTTAACCTTTAAATATTCAATTAATATATTTAATTATATAAGGGTTTCATTCACCCTTTGATGGGAATTTGCATTTATGTAGTTCGATTACAAAACACAAATATTTCCTCCGAAAAAAAATCAAACACATGATATTTCTTTCAGTAAATAGCTTCAATTAATTTCAGTTTCTTTTACAAATTCAAATGTTCCAAGCATATACAATAGGGATACAAAATTGCTCAGACAAAACTCATTTTCGTGTATAGAGATAAAGGTATAGATTTTATGGGAAAGGCTGCATTAAGTTAGACAAATCGCTTCCGAGATAAGCTCGCCGAGATATACAGCCAGCAACGCCACGATATTATCAGAAGCAGCCTCTGTTTTCAGCGCGTTTAAAGTTAGAGTCCTACTCTGTCTGAAAAATACTACATCATTTTGATAATCAGGAGCTTAAAGGGAAAATATTAGCTTAAAATGGAACAGCTTTTGAATTTATTTTAGGCACTTTTTTGGTGCTTAAAGTTTGTTGTTCTATAAGTATGTGCTCTAAGTTTCTAATGTTGCCCTGATGAATGAAAGTTTTTTCATCTCAGTTTAAATTTGGATCATATCAATGCATTATCCCTTTACTATTCACCCGTAGTGAAAACTGAAAGTGTCTTTAACGACGGAATAGCCGTTGGAAAGAGTCCGATTTGTCAAACCTAATGGATGATGAAGATCGCCATAGCTTGACCGATAGGGACGATTTTCCTAACTAGCACACGGTGACCACAGTTCCTGTATTATATAATTTTTGAGTTGAGCTGGCTCAACCAAAAAACAAGAGACTATCTGAAATGATGAATCTTAAAAAACAGTAACCTTATCTCGACCAGAAGCCGATGAAACCCTCCTTTGAAGTCTATTAATCCCGGGTCTTGTCTACCCCTCTCTGTATGGGTTATTCTCAAAAGGCGCGATCCGTACGCCTCCTAACGGTAGATGTTTTCGGAGCGGGAGCTCGTCGAGCGAATATCTCTAGCAGCCTTGGAGTTCGTCCAAAAAACGTCGTCGTTTGTGGAGAGAGAGAATTTCCAATTTTCCGTAGACAGGGGGGATGAAGTAGGACCCCTTCTAACTCGTAAAATTGGGAATTTTACC
This sequence comes from Odiellus spinosus, assembly GCA_963920705.1. Classification (NCBI taxonomy): domain Eukaryota; kingdom Metazoa; phylum Arthropoda; class Arachnida; order Opiliones; family Phalangiidae; genus Odiellus; species Odiellus spinosus. Next base: position 21,348,655 of record OY987233.1, on the reverse strand, counting down.
CATACAGAGAGGAGCGCTATATGGAACATTGGAGTAGTAGACTTCAAAGGAGGGTTTCATCGGCTTCTGTCTCGACTAAATTATTTTCAGAGTAGAAACAGGGTTGCCACAGGTCAGGGAAAACAGGGAAAAGTCAGGGAATTTGAAAATGAACCAAAAAAGTCAGGGAATTTGAAAATGAACCAACAAAGTCAGGGGATTTTGAGATATTTTAAAAAGTCAGGGAATTAAAAGATCTTTCAAGAAGCCAGGAAATTACAATCATTATCCGCGGAAAAGATTCTCAGCTGACTGTGTCAGTCGTATAGATTAGAACAAAGATACGCCTGCAACAAAGTTTGACGAACGCGATTATATAAAAAATAAAAGGTTCAAAATTGGGTAGTATTAGCCGAAACGGTCAGTGGAAAATCGTTGGAAAAGGTCAGGGAAAAACCGGGAAAAGTCAGGGAATTTGAATCTGAAAAAACCTGTGGCAACCCTGTTAGAGTAAAAACCATTTTGCATTCCGATGTAGCTAAGACTAATGGGAAATATCAGCACTTGCAATATACTTTACCTCTTATTTATCTTATCTCTATAAAAAACGGAAGCATAGAGATAAATTGAATCTTATCTTTATCCGTATTGAAATTATAAAGTGATTCAAATTGTAGCAATTTTGTAGGAACACTGAAAGGAAAATTTTAAGAATCATTAGTTTTCGAGCTTTAGGTGGAAAAAAAGCTAGAGAGAAAGATTACAAATTGAGTGATGAAGAATATTATTTTCCTGACATTTGCTTGGAATTTGTATAATTCGGTTCAGGATAAGATTGCAGAATGACTAAACTTTGAACGCGAAAAAAAGTTGTAGTTCTTAACTTATCTTCAACGTAATTATAATTTCCCAAGAGACTAATTTTAAACCCTTAAAGACTCTTAGAAGTAATTCGTCACCATGCCTTACAAAAATTTTGTTTTTGTCCCTGCATATTAAAGGGAGAATGAAAGGCCGAAACAACCTATTTTTAATCGATTAAGAATGATAAAATAATGAGAAAAACAATAATATAACTCATCAAAAATATTTCCTTATTTTATAATCGATTTGCAAAGTTCAGGTGCTAAGCCTCGGTGAACTAGGCTAGCACGACCTGTATTTTTTTTAATATTCCCGTCTGATGTAGTCGCCAATCACGAGCGAGTACGCGTATTTTAAAATACGCGTACTCGCTCGTGATTGGCGACTACATCAGACGGGAATATTTAAAAAAAATACGGCTCGTGCTCGATTAGTTCGCCGAGCTAGGCAGCCAAGGCTTAGCATCGGAACTTTGGAAATTGATTATAAAATAACGAAATATTTTTGATGAGTTATATTATTGTTTTTCTCATTATTTTAGCATTCTTAATCGATGAAAAATAGCTTGTTTTGGCCTTTCATTCTCCCTTTAAGAAGTTCTGCAAAATTATTAAACTAGAAATAAATTTAAAACTTACCATCAAAATAGGCTTAGCTGAACTCAATTCTACATTTAAGTTTGCTTTTAAACTTCTGAAGCAGTAAGTAATTGCAATTACTCTTGGACTCTTCAGCGGGAGTATGAAAGTTACTTAATTTATCCCCTCAAATAACGAACTTTAACCCCAACCCCCAACCCCCATTATCACCGAACTAGACGAGCTTACTACCCACGCGATGGTCGACGTTCCCAATTATTCAATATTTTTAATTGATCGACGGTGCTTTCTCTCTCTAACGCTTTAAGAGTCACTCAAGATATAATAAGTTACAACCTAAGATAGGGTCTAAATTCATCACAAGAGAAGTTATTTTATTACGAGTATTTATCTAGATACCAACCTTGCAACTACTGACTCTTCGCTCATCCAAACTTCATTAGATGAAGAGCCGAGTTTTGAAAATATTTTGGGGCTGTTATGTAGTCGATTTCGACTCGAATTGACAGCGTGTTACAAAGCTAACTTACCCCATTATCTCTATCTTTTCGTTTACTTAGAATTAAAGGGAACGTAAAGCTTTGCTCGTGATATAAATTGCGGCTGATTAAAAATGAGGGTACTTCAATTTTTATTGGTTCACGAAAACCTAGTTATGAATTTGCTATTACGACACGCTCTTATGAGTTTTTTGATGACTGTGGAAGCACTATAAGGTAGTTTAAAACTTGATATTTAATATATTGGGTAATAGTTCGCTTTTGATGATATTATTGGAGTAGGAGCGTCCAAATTTTAAATACAAATAGAACTAGAAATAAATTAGGCTTAGCTGGATTCATGGAGACCAGCTGAATTTCTTCCCATAGGGTTATCATGGAGATCTCGCCTTAGCAACAGGCCTTTGTTCATTGACCTTACCATGAGAAGCGTGGGAAATTTTAGGAATTTACGTAGGAGCTCTCAAAATAATTCTTTTGAACGTTTAAAAACTAAAGTTTATGATCCTTCTAATTTCCTGAAGTTGAATATTTTCTAAACAAACATAACATAAAATCTGCAGTTTTCGTTTGCTTTTTAAATTTATATCAGAAGCCGATGAAACCCTCCTTTGAAGTCTATTACTCCCGGGTCTTGTCTACCCCTCTCTGTATGGGTTAGTTTCAAAAAGCGCGATTCGTACGCCTCCTAACGGTAGATATTTTCGGAGCGGGAGCTCGTCGAGCGAATATCTCTAGCAGCCTCGGAGTTCGTCAAAAAAACGTCGTCGTTTGTGGAGAGAGAGAATTTCCAAGTTTCCGTAGACAGGGGGGTATGAAGTAGGACCCCTCCGATCTCGTAAAATTGCGAATTTTACCCATACAGAGAGGAGCGCTATATGGAACATTAGAGTAGTAAACTTCAAAGGAGGGTTTCATCTACTTCTGTTTATATTTATATATTTAGACCATATTTTCCCTCAAAAAACTTATTTTGGCGTAGAATTTAGTCGATTTCATCTTTTATGCAACTAGATATCGAAGCGTTCGGCTCAAAACTTTCTATAAAAATTTCCTAGAATAAAAAACATCATAAACTAGGTTATCCTTTCTCGATATTCTATCCCTAAAATCCCGAAATAAAAAATTGGAAGCGGAGTTTTAAGAAAACCTAAAAATTCTAGGTTGTCTTAAAGTCACACTGTAACATTTTTCTACGGAAAAATAAATCAGTGTCGAAATAAACATAAAGCATTTAAAGTGAAGCCACGGTCACACTAGCTTTTCGTAATCGATATGGAACGGTAAAATTAAAGCCTTATTCAAATCGCCAGGAATCGTTCACGCGTTATCAGAAGCTACGTTCACACTTGACACTTTGAAACCTTTTTCAAACCGTTTCGAGTCGTCAAATCGACTTTTTTAGATATTAATATGGTTTCTTGATCAAAGGTCTACACGGGTGACCCACAAAATTTTATTATTTGACCTTTCCAAAAACGGTTTAAAACGGTTTCAAAGTCTGTAGTGTGAACGTAGCTTTTATAAATCGATTTATCGTAGCTTCATCTATCGGTTATTGAACCCGTATCGTTATGAAACTGGTTCCCGAAGCAGTTTCGAGAAATGTCATCAAATCGATTTGATAAAAGATGGTTTCGTGCTCACACGACTCTAGCAAAACGTTTTGAAACGGTTTAAATCGATTTTAAGGCAGCTTATACCCTCTTCAGACGATCATAAAATAAGCCGAGTTCGGTTTATTTTAAGCCAAAATAAACTGAAGTTTAAACTGGTTTAAAAGCTTACGACCAATGTCTTCAGACGAGAAACAAAACAAACTGAAATTTAATAGCAATATGTTTCCCGCCAAAAATATGGGATTTGATTTTTTGAAAGTAAATTACCTTTGAGATTTATTTTCCAATATTTTCAACCTTTATTTCATAATCAGTTCGTTCGCAATCATTTTTTAAAAGCGGAGAAAAGGTTGAGGCGGAGAAATTAAGCCGCGCGCGCGGGAAGAGCTAAGCCTAATTTGACGTAATTAGGCTTAGCTTTTCCCGCGCGCGGATGGCGTTGGTTTATTTTTTAACCGCGGTTTCGGTTTGAATCTGGGTTTTAAATTTACACCGTCTGAAACACTAACCCTGGTTTAAAAATGAACTTTGGTTTACTAAACCCAGTTTTATAGGCTCGTCTGAAGAGGGTATTAGGGTTCGAAGGCCTATTCCCAATGCTTTTAAACGGCAATTTAAGATGTTTTTTCTATAAACTTTTCAGTATATATTTTTAATCTTTTGAAAATATTAAAATGTTATCCATTTACCTTCAGCAAATAATAGTAAGAGAGTCTCTTGATTTTCCATAAATATTATAAGTTAGGTTTCCTCAATACCTTAAAATAAAATTTTAAGATGATTCGCTGAATATACTTTGGTATTCATTGAAGTCTCCTTATGATACCTAAACACAAGACATAAAAAAAAAATCTCGTTTCGAAACTTAAGCCTTTTTTTTCTCCCTTAATCTTTCTTGCAAGTACAAAACTTTTTATTATTATCTCACCTTGCTCTTCGCTTTACAAAAACAGTGGTACGTCAATATGATTTTAAGTAAATTGTATCAACGTAACCGTATTCCAGGCTTTTCAGTTGTCTCGTACTGTAAGTACTGCTGACAAGTAACCTAGTTTCGACGAAATAATCTATAGGGAAGGAAATAGATCGCGATGAAAATGTTACGTGACTACACTACTACTCAAAAGTTTGAACGAAGGTCTGTTGACAGTAGATATTTAACTCGCGTTAAGCTTGTTAAAAGTGTAGCTTGTGTCCAGGTGTTTTATGTTTATGGATCAAGTTTAAATGATCGTGAGGTCAAGAGTATTTTTTTTTTTTTTTTTTGGGAGGAAACGATGTCCAATGAATCCTTAAGATGGCCCAATTTTTTAAGTCCTTTGCGGGCTCCTTTCCGTGTTGGGTGAATGTTGAATTATAAATGTACTTGTCATCAAGAAATGACATGTCTGGTATGAGAAATTGTTTAATATCTAAAAATGAAAGTTTTAAGTTCATTTAAAAGTTACTTTTTTTGGCGGGAAATTACTTACAAGCTCGTGGAGTTTTTAACCTCGTTTTTAACATTAGAGCAAGAAGGATCAGATAAGGAGAGGAAAAGTGGGAACGGCGCGGCTCCTACTGCGTCGGCCTAAACTCCCACTCTGGGAGAACGGGGGACAGACGGGGGTAGAGATGCTTCGTGGTAAATTGTTGTCACGTGGGTAAAACGAATCCTTTATGAGACGCGTTAGCTAGCGACCACGTGACAACAGTTTACCTCGAGAATTTCCTTTCCACCCGAGTGGGAGGTTGGCTCTTCTCTCTCTAACTCAACGCAGCCCCACTTTTCCTCTCCTTATCTGATCCTTCTTGATTAGAGTTAGGAATTTTACGAGTTTTTATGAACGTCTAATATATTTTTTGAACAAGGTTCACTTACAAATAGACCAAAACGTCATCACCCCTGTCTGCCTATAATATTTGATCTCTTAAAGTAAATAGATAATATATAAGTTGTTTAACCTTCAAAAATTTTATTTGCCGGTTCTATATATAGTTCTAGCTGCAGAAGCCGATGAAACCCTCCTTTGAAGTCTACTACTCTAATGTTCCATATAGTGCTCCTCTCTGTATGGGTAAAATTCACAATTTTACGAGATCGGAGGGGTCCTACTTCATACCCCCCTGTCTACGGAAAACTGAAAATTCTCTCTCTCCACAAACGACGACGTTTTTTTGACGAACTCCATGGCTACTAGAGATATTCACTGGACGAACTCCCGCTCCGAAAATATCTACCGTTAGGAGGCGTACGAATCGCGCTTTTTGAAACTAACCCATACAGAGAGGGGTTGACAAGACCCGGGAGTAATAGACTTCAAAGGAGGGTTTCATCGGCTTCTGTTCTAGCTAACGTACAGAATTCTAGCTGTAGGGTACAGAATTCAATCCTCTCGGGAGACCCGAATGTTTCATCGCAAATTTACCCAGAAACCCTATATATCTAAACTGTATATATCGCTTCGAATTTCAAGCGAATTGCTATCCTGTCCTGTCCCTGTTTTCGCCCCACTCAATCGCTCGATCTGTAAGCCATAATATCGTATTACCAAGTTAACTTGACGTTTCATATTACCCGATTTTCGTGGAATTGAATCTATTGGAGAGCGCTTTATCTTGGAAACCCATATCGGAATTTTTCTTTACAGAGCTTTTAAGACTAATACGTGGTAACTATCTTACTTAACAAATGATAAAAGTTACTATAGTTTGGCTACAAATTATTAATCGTCAAAGTATATGAAGGTTTTTTCTTCCCCGAAAACACAGACATCAGAATCAGTAAACTTAGCTATATATTACCAAATCCATAAAATATTTATCCCTTTTTGCAAAAAAATAATCGGGAGTTCATGATGTTTTGACTGGATTTTCCCATTAATATTGAACCTACAAGGCTCAACAATTCTTGGCTGTTCAACTGAGATGAACTTACTAAGTTGAAGAATGCCAGACGCGTCACCGTTAATTTGGAGTTAAATTGCGCTTAACTTTACTAGCGCTGCCAACTTCTAGCTAGGTTTAATAAGAATGGTGGTTTAATCAATGGCTTCAGGCCCGAGTGTCAAATGAGGCACCCTTAGTGACGAACCCTTTCATTGTTCGAATTCCATTCGTTCTAAGGGTCCCTTTGTCTCACAGGAATAATGTAGTATCTTCTATATCTTGGTTTAACAAGATTTACTACGTTTTAGCTCTTGAGAGAATGGATCCATTGACTATAGAACCTCCTTATTAAATAGCTTATATTGGAGCGAAAATTGAAAGGTTGGCTTTTTGTATTTGGGATCTATAGTAAAGGTTTTGAGAGTTAATGGACTTATTGATGGTCGTGTTAATTAAGGATGCATTATTTAAGTTTTTGGCGTCTAGGCCGAGAAAACAAATTGGTTCGAAAATAATATTAACAGAAGCCGATGAAACCCTCCTATGAAATCTACTACTCTAATGTTCCATATAGCGCTCCTCTCTGTATGGGTAAAATTCCCAATTTTACGAGATCGGAGGGGTCCTACTTCATACCCCCCTGTCTACGGATAATTGGAAATTATCTCTCTCCACATACGACGACGTTTTTTTGACGAACTCCAAGACTGCTAGAGATATTCGCTCGACGAACTCCCGCTCTAAAAATATCTACCGTTAGGAGGCGTACGAATCGCGCTTTTTGAAACTAACCCATACAGAGAGGGGTAGACAAGACCAGGGAGTAATAGACTTCAAAGGAGAGTTTCATCGGCTTCTGATATTATTTAAAACAAAAGTAGAACTTATTCCCATACTATTTGAAATGCCCCTGTAAAAGTGTTCCAACCTTGGTGCACCGAAGAACAGGACAGAGCCAACATTCAGGAGCTAAAAAACCTAATACATTTTCAATAGAACGCCTGTAGAAGTGTTTTTCCTGTCTGACAAATTCCTATTTATTCTTATTATTATTATTGATTTTTAACTTTTATATTATAAATTTTGTTATATGGGCCTAAATATATTTATATATATATATATATAGATATGTTTAAATTTATATAAATTTAAATACTTAAAAATTAAATCTAGAAAACGGAAATAGTGGATGCAGTAATAAAGTAACTCAGGACTCTCAATTCTTGGGTTTTTTTCTTTCCTTTTCAAGGTTTTTTTAGGGGGATAGCTGAGTATTTACAAGAAAAGTAAATGACTAAAAGCTTAGAGATGTTTTTTTATATTTTTCGTAGCACTTAAAATATATTGAACTACAAAAACCTTTTTAGAAAAAATGCACTTTAGTTTCTTCAATAATTTATTTTGCCTTGAATTTTTAAATCTATATACAAATTAGATTCAAAGGAAAGATACGTTAAAACAGAAGCCGATGAAACCCTCCTTTGAAGTCTACTACTCTAATGTTCCATATAGCGCTCCTCTCTGTATGGGTAAAATTCCCAATTTTACGAGTTAGAAGGGGTCCTACTTCATCCCCCCTGTCTACGGAAAATTGGAAATTCTCTCTCTCCACAAACGACGACGTTTTTTTGACGAACTCCGAGGCTGCTAGAGATATTCGCTCGACGAACTCCCGCTCCGAAAATATCTACCGTTAGGAGGCGTACGAATCGCGCCTTTTCAGAATAACCCATACAGAGAGGGGTAGACAAGACCCGGGAGTAATAGACTTCAAAGGAGGGTTTCATCGGCTTCTGGTTAAAACGTTAAGAGAGAATTTTCAACAATTTTTTGTATTTCAAATAAGGTCTTCGTTAGTCTGATCAGCGCAGGGAATTTTTGCAAGTTATAATTAGGCTAAGAAATTCGTACAAAAATAAATATATAAATATTTTACAACAAAAATTAATAGTTGTCAGCAAGAGGTAGGAATTATGAACAAAAATAAATATATAGATTTAATTTTTTTCTACTTAATGTAACTTAATTAACAATAGTAGGAAGCCATTGGCTTAGTAGTGGGGGCGTAGCTTAGAGGATAGAGCAGTAGCCTTTAGCGCTGTTGGTCCTGGGTTCGAATCCCGGCGTCTCCAAGTTTAGTAATTAAGTTTTAAATTAAGCGCACAATCATCGATTTGAATGTGAATGAAATTCGATTGCGAGTATAAACTGTTTAATTAAGAATTTAGCACATGAAGGTTGGAAAAACAATGCAATTAAGTAATTATCAGTTTAAATATATTTAAAAATTTAATTGTACAAATTTAATTCAACTTTAATATTTATTTTTATTTATATTCATAAAATATTTGTGAAAATTACCAATTTTTAAAACACATTTCATTATTTTTTCTCTAAAATTAATTTTTATTAGAACTTATATTTCAAATCTTCTACGAATCATGGTTGAAAATGAACTAATGGCCGTATTAAGGGGGGCGCAACATCATTTAATCCGGTTCAAACTCTACAAATCTTTATTGAAGTTACTCTACAAGTAGCTATACAAGATTTCAGAAGCCGATGAAACCCTCATTTGAAGTCTATTACTCCCGGGTCTTGTCTACCCCTCTCTGTATGGGTTATTTTCAAAAAGCGCGATTCGTACGCCTCCTAACGGTAGATATTTTCGGAGCGGGAGTTCGTCGAGCGAATATCTCTAGCAACCTCGGAGTTCGTCAAAAAAACGTCGTCGTTTGTGGAGAGAGAGAATTTCCAATTTTCCGTAGACAGGGGGGTATGAAGTAGGACCCCTTCGATTTCGTAAAATTGGGAATTTTACCCATACAGAGAGGAGCGCTATAACGAACATTAGAGTAGTAGACTTCAAAGGAGGGTTTCATCGGCTTCTGAAGATTTATATATTTGTTTCTTAGAAAGATTGTCCCAAATAACTGTATATTATTTTGTGGCACTAAAACTGTGTTTTCCGCCCCAAGAATACAATCACTAAAAGAGAGCACTTAAAAGATCTTTTAGGGTTGTCCTACTGCGCGTTAAGAATCCTCTTGAGAACTCTTAGTAAATGTTACTTTTTCTTTGAAGAAGAGATTGAATGGTCTTCGTGAAAAGAAAAAAAGTATTGAACTGCTTTGTTTCATATCTTCGACCACAGATGGGCAACGTTCCAAATTCCACGCTTCAATGAAAACGAAAACTGACCAAAAATAAATCGAAAAAAAATATTGAAACGGATAAACAGAACTGGTTAGCGCAGTATTATGACTTTCCCACGGTTTCATGGACCATTTCAAAGTCCTTTGGGAGTAATTATGAAAGTGTCCAGAAACGTTAACACTCGTGAACCACAAGATTTCGTCTCTACCATGACCTAGCCTTACTTATTAACTTGCTGCACTCCAAAATGATTTCATATTTACCCTTTTAATTTTAAATTTATTTTTAATTTTTTTACTAGTGGATTAGCATTTAATTGGTGGGTAATGAAGAGATCAAAATGATCTAGACATTTGCACTCTAACACTTAGACACTCTTAATACTTTCCTTGTCTACAAATCGATTTCCTGCTCGTTTGAAAGCTGAGACGAAATTTTATTGGCCATTGTGCTCCAGAAATACGAGCAGTTATCCAAAGCGATAAACAGTTATAGATCTAAGCATTACTAATGTATCAGACTTTTCAGCGAATACAAAGCAAGCCACCACTTAAATCTATTCGTTTATTTGATAGAGATACAGGAGGTCAAACTATCATACGAACTGCAAACTCATTCGGACTGTTAGTGTAGGTATAAATGAGTTTAACAGTAGCTTCTTCTTCTTCTTCTTCCTCAAAAAAGAAAAAATTACTATAAACCCTAAGCGATAAACCTCTACGGGATTAAGAACAAAAATGCAATAACTTTCTTAGGGTTAAAGGTTAAGAGATACCTCACTTTGTAATTTATCAAGGGAAAAAATATTACGTCCCCAATTTCCTAAAATAGGGTCAAGCGAAAACATCCAAGCAGTTGATCCCTCTAACACGTGACGTTTCTTCTTAGGTCTCCGTACGAAGTCAGGTTACGATTTTTCCAGTGACTAGAGAATATAAAGAGGGTTGTTTCACTTAAATTTTGTTGAACATCTTTGGTATCAAATCACTCAATAGCCTCCTTCATTTGGAACCCGTTTTTAACCGTTTTGGAAAGGTCAAATTGAGGTCAATTGTAGATATTATTTGCTCTTAAAGGAAAGAAATACTTTCTTTTTCTTCGCAGTTTGAGTTCAAATGTTTACCTTTAAGGTCATAGGGTGGCTTTCTTACTCTGTTTTCGGTGACACTATCCATTTGAAAGAACCAGAGACTTCAGAAAAACAAACCTATGCTTCTATGAAACGGAAAAATGCCATCTTCTTCCACTTTTCCCTCGTAAGACTGTCAACTTCAACCTTAGGCAACACTCTTTCGTGGCTTAAGGGCTCTCACCGAACGGAGACCGAACTCTATATAGCTTTATATATTTCTCTTTTGCTTCTTTGAGACCACGGAGGATTTCTAAGCCCCATTGAAACAGTTCCGTTGTCGCCCCCGTAAAAGCCAAGCCAATACCCCGAGCTAATTAAAGCTAGGAGGATTAACACTATTGAGTTTGGAGACGCGACAAGTCATTGCAATCCGATGTTTTGATTTACGGAATTTAGAAAGCAATTAAAGTGAGGTTGAAACGAATTTTTCAGACAAGTTATAAATGAAATTTGAGTACCATTTTAGGATAGATAGTTTAAAAAACTATTAATTGGGTTGTCTATTATTATATATATATTAACTAAGAAACGTAAGACCACTCAGTTCCAGGGAAAAGGTACCAAAAAAAGACCCTAAAGCCATTTAGATTTCAAAAAGTACGAGCAGACGATTCTATAACAACATACACCAGGTGCCTGTCTTACCTCTTAATGTTATTAATAGTTATTATTGTAAGGAGTTACTTCAAAATACTCTCCTGAGAAGCCAGTCAGCACAAAGCCTTTCAATTTAATTGCCTAGGCTTAGCAATTTTACGCAAAAATGTAATGAAATTATGATTTTTGCACACAAATTAATAATATACCCAAGATTATAAGCTTCCACCCATAATCATCTCAACCAAGATAAAAAAAATCCAATCATCGAGACGCCCTTGTTTTGCACTTATGTTTTTCGTAAAAAAACTAACCCTAAAACTAAAATAAACAACTCCATCGTTTATTCCTCCTTGTTAAAGAGTTATATACGGCCCCAAAGTTTTCTTTCAGGATATCTTGAGTCTTTTATAATACGTTCGACGAATCTGGCCAATTACGGAGCCCTCTGAGTGGGATTGAAATCTGATATACTACTCTTATTCAGATCATTATGGATTTCCGTTGTCCAATTAAATCCAACTAAGATAAATAGATTCTTAATTCGTAGAGATTATCTTAAATCTAACGTGGGGAAATATTGACTATGAATATATGATTCGATATAATAATTTCCGGCTGAAGATGGAAAATCTATTTAAAATTCAAATCGATAAAATGCTCGCGTAAACGTATACGCGTGATTATAGCAAATATCAGAAGCCGATGAAACCCTCCTTTGAAGTCTACTACTCTAATGTTCCATATAGCGCTCCTCTCTGTATGGGTAAAATTCACAATTTTACGAGATCGGAGGGGTCCTACTTCATACCCCCCTGTCTACGGAAAACTGGAAATTCTCTCTCTCCACAAACGACGACGTTTTTTTGACGAACTCCGAGGCTGCTAGATATATTCGCTCGACGAAACTCCCGCTCCGAAAATATCTACCGTTAGGAGGCGTACGAATCGCGCTTTTTGAAACTAACCTATACAGAGAGGGGTAGACAAGACCCGGGAGTAATAGACTTCAAAGGAGGGTTTCATCGGCTTCTGCAAATATCCTGCAAATTTTAAGACCTCCTTCGACTATGACGCATGAATCACATTTGGGAAATGAATTTGCGACTGAATCTCATTATTTAAACAACCAAGTCTGTATAAATAATTAATTTTTAATCTTAGATTACGAGATAGTATGGAATTTTTTTTCTTTAATCTATTAATAATTTAAAACGGAATAAATTTAGTTAGAGAATATAGGCTGAGATAACTGTTGATTATGGGAAAATTTAGAATTAATTTTAATTTATTGCTAAAATCTATAAATCATCAGATTAAATATTTTCGCCAATTTTGTTTTATAGAAAAAACTAAAAATTAGTGTTAAATAATTATGTTATGGTTAAATTAATTAACACGAGTGTTTAAAAAATTGGATTACGTGTAATGGTAATAATAGTAAAACGATATATATGATTGTTCCTAGAAATTAACCATCAAGGTCTTGATAAATTGACAATGATATGACGTCAAAAGATTGTCAGTTATAAGTACTGAAGCTTGAATACCCCACATCATGTGATACTATTCCTTTTAATACAATTAATAAGTAAGGAGTTATAACAATTAATATTATATTAAGAATTTTTTGTTTATTTTATTTTTGTAGCAACAAATGGATCCAAAACTATCAACACGGATATTAACCGTTACCAAGGATCAGTGTGATCGTATCAAAACACAACTAGTACAATTTGCGTGAACAAACGTACTTTTAACACAGAAAAGACTCCAATTATATTTGCCATGATGAGTAGCACTTCATCAACACCGGATATCCACCGTAAATCTCGAGAACAATTACTGAGTCCTTGCCTACGAACCAAAACGGACCAAGTATTAGTCGAAGTTAGTTATCAAGGTTCCCAAAACACTCGCGCTAAGACCAGGATGAAACCGGTCAAAAGACATCCTCAACCGGGTACCGTCGGTGCCAACTGCGTGGTCTCTGGTTCGGGATCGGACATGGACCCAAACGGTTCCTTACAACACGAAAGACACTTGCTCAAGAACATGGTCATCCTCGGTCTATCGTTCGTCTTCGTCTTCAGCGCCTTCAACGCTTTATTGAACTTACAAAGTTCGTTGTTCACGGAAACGGGTCTGGGTTTGCGAGCCTTGGCTGTCGTGTACGGCTGTATGGCTTTTTCGTGTTTTTACGGACCGGCTTTCGCTCAGAAACATACCCCGAACTGGACAATCGTGCTATCATTCGTTATGTTCGCGCTCTTCGTTTCGACTTTCTTTTACCCTCGCTTGTACACGGTGATCCCTAGCGCGGTTCTGTTAGGCCTAATGATGGGACCCTTATTCAGCGCGCAGACGACGTTTTTGATGCTACTCGTGTCCAAAATGACCGGTTTGACCGATGGCATCCGCGATAAAATCAATCAGAGATTCTTACGAATATTTTACTTGTTTTTCAACTCCGGTCGTATTTGGGGTAACGCTATAACGGCCTTGTTACTGCACTACGGCGGAGACATCTACATTTACACCACCTACCGTCCTCACAGTCGTTACCCGATACCTTACGGCCCTGATCATAGACCTTTACTTCCGGGAGACGACCATTCGCCAATACTATCCCGCGTCATTCCAAGTCCTAGTCTGTGTATCGAGGGCCATTGTAGCGACGGGTCCATATTGACCAATCGTAGCGTCGGTCATTTTGTCTTTATCCTTCCATCCAACGTGTCTCTGATGATTGTTGCCGTGTATCTGGGACTCGTACTCTTCGGTGTGGCCATGGTAACCACCCTTTTGGACAAATTCGAAATGTACGTTTACCAAGATCCCTTAGAGAGATCGTTGTTGAGACGCACGGCGAGGGACATGATGTACAGTCTGGTTGATCCGCAATTTCGACTCATGGTTCCAATGGTATTGTTCATTGGATTGGAACAAGGATTTATAATCGCTGATTTTACTAGGGTAAGTAATTTCGCGATAGGTTGGATTGGTTTCAAAATAACGTTTATTCTAATTCATTTTAGTCTTACGTCAGCTGCGCTATAGGCCTCGAAGCAGTCGGTTACACGATGATGTGCTTAGGCATTATGAACACATTGGGCAGCTTAGCCGTCCATCAATTTAGCAAGCACATCAAAAGGCCAATTATCATGGCTGCTGGTTTGGTTTTTCACGCTGGTCTTCTAATGGTCCTTTGGCTTTGGAGGCCCGTCAGAGATGACGTGGCTGTCTTTTACGTCATAGCCGCTGGATGGGGACTTTGCAATGCTGTTTGGGAAACGCTAACGCTCTGTAAGTTAAATTTTATAAAATTAATTTCATTTTTTAAAGTCTTTGGGGATTATATTTCGCCCGTCTTGTTTACCAAAATTTTATTTCCCTTTCAAAGAACTTTATCGACCGGTTTTTAGTGTACACAAAAAATGTTGACAGCTTCACCGTAAAGTCAAGTTACCTTTAGATAAACGCGCTATTTTTTTGACATCCTAGAGTTTAACCCTAACAAGGAGGATTAGACAAGGAGAAGAAATGTGGGGACGGCGCGGTTCCTACTGCGTCGGCCTAAACTCCCACTCTGGGAGAACGGGGGTAGAGACGTTTCGTGGTAAAATGTTGTCGCGTGGGTAAAACGAATCCTTTATGAGACGCGCTAGCTAGCGACCACGTGACAACAGTTTACCTCGAGAATTTCCTATCCCCCCTTTCCACCCGAGTGGGAGGTTGGCTCTTCTCTCTCTAACTCAACGCAGCCCCACATTTCCTCTCCTTGTCTAATCCTCCTTGACCCTAACAACAAAAATTGTGTTTATTCAAATTTTCGTAAAATCCAAAGTTTATTTTTTCTTAAAGTTCCTGAAGGCGATGTTAGTGTTCAATATCGTTTCAAAAGTCTCGCGATAAAAGCTTTTAGAAATATACACAATTTTTTTACTACAAACATTCATAAAGTTTATGTTCAAAACCCAATAAATCTTTGCCACAAATGTGCCTATAATTGTTTAACATGTTTCTTAACTAATTAAACGTATTTGTCTTAACTTAATTGATGTCTACATATTTAATTTAATTGTCTACCTCTTTGTCTTCCGTTTAATTAATAATTTTTTTAATGAATCTTTTCATTTCATAGCATACATGACGTACACTTTCTCAGAGCACTGGCAAGCCCCCTTCTCGACATATTATACGCTTCAAGCCATTGGTCTTTGTATCGCTTTCGGTTGCAGTTTCCATTTGTGCACGGAGTTGAAACTCCTGGCTCTAACCTTAGTCCTACTGATAGCGTCCGCACCTTACGCCGTATTGGAATTCCGTTTTCACCAACAACGAGAGTTGCTCGAAGGCACATCCATGTTATAGATATCGTCATCTACTAAAATACTACTACTAATGACGTCACACGCAATATTACGTCAAAGTAATAGGGTTATAAAAACCGAAGATGATGTAAGATAAGTATTTTAATAATAACTCGGAGAAAAAGCTCTGAATAATGTTTTGCATAATAAGGAGTGACGCAAACAAAATAGGTTTGGGAAAAGGTTTACTGCCAGGTTAATAAGTTGTAATGGAAAATTACTACTCTAATACTTTGACAACAATATGACGTCACACAATCTCAATCCAGTCGCGGTAACGAATACTTTAAACAGTAAATAAATATCGAATTAGTGTTCAACTGGGTAATTTATGAATAAGGTTAACGCGTAAGAATATCATCCTTAAGTCTCCAAGGCTTTATAGATACCTAAAGCATCTTCAAGTAATCATAATCTAAAAATCCGTCAACTTTACTGGATTCGTACACGCGTCAATTACCCCAAGCATTTGGCGACTCCAATCATCCTAATCTTCTTGCCAATTCCTTCCAAAACCTTTGTTTTATTTGGTATTATTTACCAGATGTTGTGGTAATTACTCAACGCAAACTTGATGACTCATGGATGATAGACTTATGGTTAACATATCAGTCCATATACAAATATATTATGAAGTTAAGAGTTTAAGATAACCCATGTTCATGTGATCCCTGGTACGAGTATCTTTACTGTTTATGTGAATGTCTTTTTGTATTGATTAGCGGTAACGATTGGCCTATACCAACTGGTAAATAATAACAAGAGAATAAGTGTGCTTTGACAATGACAAGAGTATTAGAAATCTTTCCCTATGTCTAAGTATAACGAACGAAATATCTAGGAAGCCTAGAAAAATGTGATATGTTAAAGCAGAGGTACATAATAATTCCCTTCGGGGGGAAGTATGAAAGCAGCTATACTACCAATGCTAAAAATCACGAACAACAAGAGCCCGCTGCTGACTATCTAGGCCACTAGCTCGCGCTGGACTTCTCAATGTCGCTACTCTAGTAAATGGTCTTTGT
The DNA here is from genome assembly GCA_963920705.1 of Odiellus spinosus. Classification (NCBI taxonomy): domain Eukaryota; kingdom Metazoa; phylum Arthropoda; class Arachnida; order Opiliones; family Phalangiidae; genus Odiellus; species Odiellus spinosus. The sequence continues at coordinate 21,331,943 of OY987233.1, read as the reverse complement.
ATAAACAAGACGGCTCGATTTGTGTTTAGAACTTCCTGTCTCGGGAGTCAGGCTGTCTGTTAAAATGGAGTCGAAGGTTGACTTCGGCTCGCGAGTTCCGGAAGTGCGCGTAGGGAAAATTTAGTGAGGTTCAAAATGGTGTAACTATTTTTTGGGAGTAAAGCGGTGTGTCGATCCGCCGCGATTTACGCCGGGCACTCGTTGTTCGTCGATTTTGCCTACCTTTCTTACTTCCCCCCGAAGGGGGTTATTATATACCTCTGGTTAAAGTAATCTCAGTATGAGATTGGAATTATTTCCTTACGAATCTTATTCGGTTAGAAATCGGTCCACTTTTAGGGCAACAACCAATCCGTGGGTTATTCCCTAGTTTAGTTACCAAATGACTGCAGGAAACATCGTTAATTCAATACATTGCACAATAAGTTATTGAAAACATTTTTGAAGATGATGTTGTTGTGAAGTACCCATTTCTGTGCTTCCTATTTTACAATATCTCGAATGTTTTTAATGATTTTAATTTATGTTAAAGAATGAAGAAATGGACGAAATATTTTGGGTTATAATGTAATTATATATTTATTATGAGACCCATTACGTGTAACATATAAAAAAATATCATGTATTAAACATAGACCGATATTTGGTGGATTCTTTGATTTGCAGCCTAAAGAATCATAACGAGCAACATAATATCAATGTTTTTCCATGTGAATTTAAAAGTCTAGAACATTCCTTAAAAAAAATGGATTCGTAGTAAAATATGAACTAAATATATTGTTTATGGTAATTTAAAAACTAATACAATTTTAATTTCTCAAACAATAAGCCCTTACCTTCCACTGATTTGAAATTCCCGCTTTAAATTTAGCTTATTATCAGCATTTGTGACATAACCTTTGACCGCTTTCACTTGGTGAAGAAAGAGCCTATTATTTCCCGCCCACTACCAAAATATTCTAGGAACTCGACTCGACCATTCTTATTGAAACGTCAAAGAATATCCCACCATGGATTGAGAAAAATTGACGATCTTAAATAAAAATGAAGCAGAAGACCTCGCTTTCAGCAATGCCTACGTTATTTCTATAAATAACTTAGGGATTGGTTTCAAAGACATGTACGGGCCTTGAATGATATAGGAGGTTCTGAGTTGTCATTATGCAGAGCAGAACGCACAAGGTCACAAGGATCAGAAATGAAAGATGGCCGCGCTCAAGAATTTCAAGGTTCAATATCGAAAGGTTTCGTTATTTTATTTGAAATTAAGCTTCTATACACAGAAAACGACAAAGTATTGAATGAAAAACTTTAGTTGCGCACCGACTTCACTTAATCGCTTCATTCGATAGTTATGGTTAAATGGTTTTGATGATCAATGTCAGAGTCTGCCTAACTATGCCTAGCATCTTTTATAACCTTTACGGGTAATTATAGTTAATTAAAGTCGCGGATTGAAATTGAATTTTCTAACGGATATCGAAACTATTGCAGTTCTTTGTGTGAACATTTTGAACTTCGTTTCTGTTGAACATCAAAGATGAAGACTCAACCCTAATTAAGGTATGTTAATCATTTTTATTTATGCCTCAAGTGTTGCACCAACCCTTGATTCCTCTCCGTAGAGAATGAATTAATTAGGTCCACAGATCCTGAATAATATTAGTTTAAATTTCAATCAGCCTTAATGCGATTAACTGATTTGAAGAGACTAGTGTTGTGCTCGACGTAAAGTAGGCTTAGAGTGCAGGGTAGAATGAAACCCCAGAGATCTCTATTTTTTTATAACGAAGATAGACCTCGTTCTATCGTGCATTATATTAAATATGATAGCAAAGATAGCAGTGCGACTGTATAATAAAATTCATAGTAAAATAAACCCAAAATATGCAATCCCGCTAATATGGGAATTGTATTAAAGATGGTATAACCTCACCCTTTTGCGGGGTGAACAAGGAGGGTGTTTTGAGATATTACATTTGCGAACTATCGTCTGCTAAACAGCGTTGCCAGATCGGAAATTGAAAATTATGGTATCCACGTTCAAAAATTATTGAATTCTTGGCGGAATTATTGCACCTCCCCTGAACGGCCGGGGCAAGGGAATTTTGGCGGGAATCTCTAACTGAAAACGAGTTATTGAGCGTACACTATTTTAAATCATTATTATATTTGGAATTTATATTTATATAAATATACTTGAATTTGGATAAAATTCAAAAATTATTGAAAATATGGTACAGCTTAACAAAATTATTGCAATTATTGCACAGCCTAACAAAATTATTGCAATTAATGTGCAATATTGCACATCACTAAAATTATTGCACAAACGAAATTCAGTGTTCGAATTATTGTTTTGTGACATAATTATGGCACATCTGGCAACGCTGCTGCTAAATGAGGTACAGCAGCAGTTTAACCATTGACTTGAAGTGGGCCTATTTCTTATTGAACAGCAGTTTAGGTTGTATAGGAAGAAATGAAAATAGGTCCAACTCCATCATACACACTTTGGCTCTCTTTATTGTATAATATAATTTCCGAGCACTCACCCCTGAATCATGGTACACTGGTCCTCTTATAATTTCATTATCTCTTTACAAAGTAAATTTATCCTCGGCTGTGAACAACATCAGCTGCAGGCTATTTTTCGATGTGAAATGACAGTTAGGGCTAGAGCTAGCTTCCTTTTAACGCTAGTTTAGAATGCGAAGCAAAATGCTTTTGTCCCCAGAACCATTTCAAACTGTTAACCGAAAAGTAAATAGGTTTTTCATTCGCCTTAATGAAGTTGCCCTTGTATACGGCCTTTTATATAAGATGAAAAGAGACGCCACAGCTAAAATTAAATTGAGCGAAACCCTTGGCAAATTTTGGGTCTCCAATCTCCTTCAGGCTGTGGTAAAATGCATTGTATAAAATCAATAGTTTAACAGACTTATATTCCTGTATTTCCTAAAAGTTTTCGATAGCTTAGAACCATAAGTAACACGTCACTTGAAAGATATCAGTGCTCGTACACGACCTGGAAAACCTAGAAAAGTCAGGGAATTTTCAAATAGGATATTGTATCTCCTAAAATTTGACGTGGGCCGCGTCATAGACATACTAAAGGACAAGAAGGGATAGTCTTTGTAGTAAAAAATCTAGTATATTCCGGATTCGGTGTGTGACTATTGGTTCCAAAAAGCAATAACGTCAATTGAAACGTCACGCGTTTGATATGACGTCGGAGAGTGTCCGCCCCTTTTGGGCGGGTTTATGCTAGTAAAACAAATAAAACTTCAGGCTTTGATGTTAGAGAAAAGTCAGAGAGGCAATGTGTCTAAACTGTCCCTTAGACACGTGGACGAAAATCAATACAATGTCAGGGTGACCACTTTTCCTATATTTCCTATTTTTTCCTATATTTTCAGCTCCTTCCTATTTTCTCCTATAATTTAATGGAAATTCCTATAACCTCCTATATTTCTACTCAAAAATCTCTAGTTAAGGGTAAAGTTCTAAATCATACTGTCATCTGTGGCTGTATAAGATTATGTTAGCTTAACTGTACATTTTCCAGTTAAAATAGTCTGTAAAATTCCATACTATTTAAGCAATTGGATCGTATTAATACCGTGTTTAAACCGGTGGCGAGAGTTGTGACGCGATAATAAACATGGTTCCTACATTTAATTAATTATTTTCCTATTTTATCATATATTTTACACTTATTTCTTCCTATTTTATCCTATTTTTTACACAAAATTCTTCCTATATTTTCCTATATTTCGCAAAGAAATTTCCTATATAGGATTTTCAAATTTTCAGTGGTCACCCTGCAATGTAGTTCAATTATCGTCATACTTATAGTGTTATCTAGAAATTACTTTTGCTATTACCATTAAGTAAAGAATCTACCAACAAAAAGAGTTTGGGTATTTTGCCTCGCTTGTAAAACACGGGAATCCGAGGAAAAGAAGAATTTCAAATGAGGCGGAATGTTAATTCGTGTTTTATCTTTACGAAAGAGTTGATTTGACTTGTTTTGGGAAAAATCAGTGGAGCTGAAATTGAGATAGTGTTTTTGAATAATCATTTATATACAAAGTTGTTAGGTTATAGCAGAAGCCGATGAAACCCTCCTTTGAAGTCTACTACTCTAATGATCCATATAGCGCTCCTCTCTGTATGGGTAAAATTCCCAATTTTACGAGATCGGAGGGGTCCTACTTCATATCCCCCTGTCTACGGAAAATTGGAAATTCTCTCTCTCCACAAACGACGAGGTTTTTTTGACGAACTCCGAGGCTGCTAGAGATATTCGCTCGACGAACTCCCGCTCCGAAAATATCTACCGTTAGGAGGCGTACGAATCGCGCTTTTTGAAACTAACCCATACAGAGAGGGGGTAGACAAGACCCGGGAGTAATAGACTTCAAAGGAGGGTTTCATCGGCTTCTGGTTATAGATATATATATTTTTAAAATACCAACCCCATACCAAGATCCAATTTTTACTGTGTCGAAGCAAAAACTATATTAGATAGCATTTGCTTGAAAATAATTATTAGATCGAAGATAAAGGGCTACTGAAATTCCATTTGAAACTCTTGAGAAAACCGTGACAACCTCACTTTAATTAGTACTTTGTGTCATACATAAAGAATCAGGTTTATATGTCCAACGGTGCTATTACTGGAAAATTGAGAAATCCAAGAAATTTGCAAGTACCTTCGGCGCAAAAACCGTATGGTGTAGAACAATTTGGTTGCGATATAGACACGCAGCACGGGGAAGCGTCTGCCTTGCCAGTACAGCTTTCTCCTAAAAAATCAAAGTTATAAGTTAATAAGATTAAAGTTAATAATGATTAAAAGCTGATATTAAAGGGAAGAACTTTAAGGAGACATTATTATTATTTGTAGGAAAGTTACTAGGAATATTAGCACCATTATTAATGATCATTAATTAAATTAGGTTGCGGACAAAACCAGAAGCCGATGAAACCCTCCTTTGAAGTCTACTACTCCAATGTTCCATATAGCGCTCCTCTCTGCATGGGTAAAATTCACAATTTTACGAGTTAGAAGGGGTCCTACTTCATCCCCCATGTCTACGGAAAATTGGAAATTCTCTCTCTCCACAAACGACGACGTTTTTTGGGCGAACTCCGAGGCTGCTAGAGATATTCGCTCGACGAGCTCCCGCTCCGAAAACATCTACCGTTGGGAGGCGTACGAATCGCGCCTTTTGAGAATAACCCATACAGAGAGGGGTAGACAAGACCCGGGAGTAATAGGCTTCAAGGGAGGGTTTCATCGGCTTCTGACAAAACTTAAATGATGTTATATCTTAGCCATGAGTTTTAAATTATATAATTAGATATCAGATAGAATTCAAATACATACTTAATTTGTCAGAATTTCCTTGTTTAAAATCTGCAATTGGACCTACAGAAAAAAAGTTAATTATTTTTTTAAAAATAAAATTCTTAGTTTATCTCATTCATGAGATCTGAGACAATTTACAACGTTGTTAATTCTAATCACTCTGAAACCTAGAACAAGCAAAATTCTGAATTATCTCTTGGTATATAATTTATTAGGGCTTAGTTGAATGTGAAAAAAACTCTAAAATTTAAAAATTAAGTCCGCAGAAGTATTTTTCGATTGGTTCTTTTTTATTCCAAAGACCACGATTTATCGAAAATCTTTCTATTTGCATATAGTCTAATTTATGAATTTTAAAATCACCGAAATATAAGGCTTACCAGTCTGGGCATTTGAGACATGTTTGGATAATTGAAGAAATAAGATCGAGATAATCGATAAATTAATTTTCCCTCGCATCTTATTAATTTATTCTACTGATTACTTTTCACGAAGACTGTCTCTTAACGTTTCTAAAATCTGTTGTGAATTTTCATAACCGTTACATTAATCCCACCGACTTTCGCCATCCGAATGAGCTAGGAAAATTGTCAACAAGTAGACCTAAAACATTTAAAGAGATAGTTTCACATAATACGCGTCTAGGGAACACTTCTAGGATTAAGGAAATATATGGTTGTCACACCAAATTCAAGGTTATTACACCAAAAGAATCTACTTTGTAATTTCTGAATTTTACCTAGTTGATGACGTCGTAGCATTGTCACACCCTGTTTAGTTAAGCTTTCATTTTACCTTAAAGGGAGAAGTGTCTGTACAAATCTCGAGTTAGGCCTAATTAAATTTTTCTTTGATCGTAAATGATTCGTGTCCTAAGTACAAATTAAGTAATTTCGGATTTTGACCAAATCGTGATACAAACCCTTATGGTAAAAGTTTTAGTGTCACATGTACCTTATCGTACATGAGTTAAATGTCAAATATGTATGCGTACCGCGTTACCATAATGGCAAGGCTATCGAAAGCCTTTACAGCCAGAAATTACAACACCCACAAACCGCACCTGAACCGTATGACGTATACAGGAAGCTAGCCCAAAATTCTAGGCAAGCCAGTTAAGCCACAAGTGGTAGAAACACGAGAACTCCTCATTATCATTTGCATATTGGTTTGGAGTATAATTGCTTCGTTAACTTTTTCGCGTACAAACAAATATTAACCTAGAAATACATTTAAAACTTACACAGAAAATAGGCTTAGCTGGATTCATGGAGATCAGCTAAATTTCTTCAGATTGATTGGTCAGCGACCAATGAACAAAGGCGACAATCGATTGGTTGATAACCCTTCAATGCGAAGAAATTCAGCTGTAGCTAAGCCTATTTTGATGGTAAGTTTTAAATTTATTTCTAGTTTAATATTTGTTTGTAATTTTGGTTTACTGGTGGATTAGGCCTATTTAAACGAATCAATTGTTGTTAAGTTTCATTCTCCCTTTAAGGCTAAGCATTGATTTTAACTGACAAGATCATGACGTCATAAGCATTGTCGTAAATTCTGAACAACTTTTCCGTTGATTTCTAGTGCTTTTCTGTCACTTGAAACTCGCTATATTGGGTTAAACGAAAAGCTTGATTTGTTTTAAGGCAAAAGCAAGGTTTTTGGCCAAAAAAATCTAGATTTAAAACGCCCCTTTATAGGAAGAAGAATGAAAATTATTTATATTCAATCAAAGATTAAGATTTTATTTTCAAAATCACACAATTCCATATTTTTAAAACAAATAAATTTCAAAATAATATTACAATGAAGTTTCGCTAGTTTTGTGAAGACATCAGACCTTTAAATAACCATCATTTAATTGGTAAAACCAGAGGTATATAATAACACCCTTCGGGGGGAAGTATGAAAGCCCCTATACTACCAATGCTAAAAATCACGAACAACAAGAGTACGCTGCTGACTATCTAGGCCACTAGCTCGCGCTGGACTTCTCAATGTCGCTACTCTAGTAAATGGTCTTTGTATAAACAAGACGGCTCGATTTGTGTTTAGAACTTCCTGTCTCGGGAGTCAGGCTGTCTGTTAAAACGGATTCGAAGGTTGACTTCGGCTCGCGAGTTCCGGAAGTGCGCGTAGGGAAAATTTAGTGAGGTTCAAAATGGTGTAACTATTTTTAGGGAGTAAAGCGGTGTGTCGATCCGCCGCGATTTACGCCGGGCACTCGTTGTTCGCCGATTTTGCCTACCTTTCATACTTCCCCCCGAAGGGGGTTATTATATACCTCTGGTAAAACTTTAAACTAATGGTTAATGTCCTTGGAATCAAAAGTAACCTAAAAATAAACAAGAAATATATTTTAATTATTTGATTAACTACAGAAATTACCTTATGGTTTCACTACCCAGTTTCCTATAAAATTTAAATTTAATTTTGATATTTTTGAAATCCTCCCAAAATTGGGAACTCGTATTCGATAAATGCAGTGAACTTTCCCTACCGTCGTTGACATTATTCACTCATTGGTTTAAAAATAGAGGGCCAATCAGAGAAGAGTGTTAAAACACAGATAGGAAGGTTTAGGTAGAGAAATTGAAGCTCCATATGAAAGATAATAGGCCTTTTTATAAAATAATCTTGGAAACGGATAAAAAAGCCGTTAAAAAGCACTCGTTTGTATTGAAGATATTGCCTTTTTTCAAGGTTGGTACAAAGTATAGGATTTTCTATACTTTTTCCAACCTTGAAACTAACAGAAAGAGCCGTTAAATAGAACCCGTTTCTATTAAAGATGTTGTGTTTTTTTAAGGTTGGGACGAAGTCAAAATTTAGATTATCGTAGGGTAATTTATACGAATCTTGCACAATATTTTCTTACTTAAATTATGCTTAAAAAGCCAAAAAGTGAGCAGACGCCTCCATTACAAGTTCCGATAGGTATCATGCAACTGTTATCAAAATTCAAAGGCGGGTCGCAACACGTGTCCCCATTCTTTTTTCCAATGCAACGTTCTTAAAATAAATAAAATAAAAATTAATTAAAAAAATTACAATCAAATATTAAACTAAAATTCAATTTAAAACTTACCATCAAAATAGGCTTAGCTGGATTCATATAGGTACTGAATCTCTTCACATTGATGGGTCAACAACCAATCGAACGCGAGGGCTTTACTCATTGGCCTGTGACCCTTAAAGAATTCAGAATCTTCATGAATCCAGCTAAGCCTAATTTCAGGGTAAGTTTTAATATTTGTTTGTAATTTTTTCACAAGTGGATTAGGCCTTTAAATAAAACTAAATATTTGTCCAAGAAATACCGCTTTCTTTAAATTAAATCGTAGGAAAATTTGAATTACTTATTGCAGTTTGCTGACTGTAGAAATAGGGTCCCAAAGCAGCTGAAAAAAATATTTTACAATAATATATTATAATAATAATTTAATATTTTTATAATTTATAACAATTAACATACTCTTAACTAAACCACCTACTACTGGTCCTTGTTCGGAGTGTCTCACAATCATAATAATTATAAATATAGACAAAAATATAAATAATTTCGGCATATTTATCTTAGAAAAGTTTTTTCCCCCTTTTAATTAAATTTTCAAATTCCTGAAAATATTTTGTTAGAAATTGATTTAAGTTTTTACAATAACAATTAATGTTAGATTAAATATGATTAACTATGATAGAGAGAGTAGTCTGTGAACCGTTAAGGTTTGTAGGTGATTAACGTATGATAGTTTACTAGTTCTGTATGTCGACTAACTTACACATGTACATGTTTTTTTAAAGTGAGGTTGCCACGAATTTTTCATCAGCCAAAAATGAATGGAATTTCAGTTAAAAAACTTATTGTTAGGTTGCATTCTACCTTTAAATATTATAAATGAAATTGGTTATGTTTAAAACATCAGTACACAGCCACTTGACTTTTAATTTAAAAATATTTAAATACAAGTTTTAAAATCTTTTTTCTTTCTTAAACATCGACATTGTAAGGCCAATCACAGACGCTAATCGCTGGGTTGAAGAAGAGACCAGCTGGACAATCAAATTTAAATGCTTTTCCCCAGTCACAAATGTAAAATATCGTTGGATCAGTAGGAGAGCTTAAAAATACTGGAAATTTTCCATTATTTCTCGGGCAAAATCCACCAGGGTAGTAAACGTATTCAGTATCATCTCGAGATGTTTCGACTTCAACGATATTGGTTTTTGACGCATCCGGTTGTGTTTCTACGTGTTCCGGTTTAGATTTCTCAATTTTGGTTTCGATTCGAGGCTCTGATATTGTTTCGATTTCATCTGGTTGTGGGTAAAACACTATTTTGTTTTCAGGTTTTAAGTCTTTTTCGTGTTTAGGCGAGACAACGTCTGGTTGTGAAGGCTCTTTATTTTCCTGTTCAGGAAAAACAACTTCCGGTTCTGTAGGTTCTACTTTATTTTGCTTTTCAGAAAAGATACTTTCTGGTTGTAGAATCTCTTCTTTATTTGCTTGTTCAGGAATTACAGCTTCTGAATGAGGATTCTCTGGTTCAGGTACAGCTTCCGGTTTGGTAGTTTGTAGTTTATTTTCTGGTTCAGGTACAGCTTCCGGTTGTGTAGGCTCTACTTTATTTTCTGGTTCAGATACAGCTTCCGGTTGTGTAGGCTCTACTTTATCTTCTGGTTCTGATACAGCTTCCGTTTGTGTAGGCTCTACTTTATCTTTTGATTCTGGTTGAACCACTTCCGGTTTTTGGGATTCAGTTCTAACTTCTGTTTTTGGTTGAACCACTTCTGGTTGTTGCGATTCAGTTCTAGCTTCTGATTCTGGTTGAAGCACTTCCGGTTGTTGCGATTCAGTTCTAGCTTCTGATTCTGGTTGAAGCACTTCCGGTTGTTGCGATTCAGTTCTAGCTTCTGATTCATGCGAGGTAATTGAGGGTTGCGTCTTTGTTTCAGCTTCTAATTCAGGTTGATCTTCTTTTTGGGGTGCAATTACTCTAGCCTCTGGTTTAGGAAGAATAGGTTTTGGTCCTAGTGATTCTTTAGACTTTAGTTGATTACCGAATTCAATTTGTTCGCCATCGTTGAACGGAGGAATTACAGTAGGTTCGTGAACCAATACCATTCGATTATCTTTTGTTTTCATAAAAATAGGAACAGTTCCTTTATTGGGCGTTCCGATAGGTGGACCGTTCGTCATGCTTTGTAGATCTTTGTAACTATAATCTTGGTTTGGAATTTCTCGGTTAAATCTGTCATTATAGTACGGGTAATCTTCTAAATCACTCGCTTGCAAAACTTGGGCTGGAATGTCATTGTTGGATATAAGTTCATACCGCGGTATTGCTACAGAATTCACTCTTACAGATAAGAGAGTGATAAGCGATGTCTGAAACATCAAAACTAACATAACGGTCTCGAATTGCATCTTGGGAAATATCTGAAACGAAATCAATAATTGGTTGAACTAAATTAAATATAGATTACGATGAAATTCCCTAGGAAACTCTAAGACTGGAGAATAGGCTTAGCTGGGTTCATGGAGAATTTCTTCGCATTGAAGAGTCAGCAACCAATGAGCAAAGGCCCGTCATTAACGCGCGACTTCCAGTAACATTCGATTGGTTGATAACCCTTCAATCAGCTAAGCCTATTTTCAGGGTAAGTTTTAAAATTTCTAGCTTAATATTTGTTTGTAAATATTTTTAATGCGAAATGCAAAAATTAATCAATCTTTCTAAATAATTCTGAAACAAATATGAATTTTTTAAACTCCAAACAAGTCTTAATTTTAGTGCTTGGATTTAATTTTCGCCCTATTTCAAAGTGTTCTTACGATAGCCAAATAAGAGAAAGTGAAATTATCACTTAAGTACAACATTTTTTCAAATTGATTTGGCAGCACGCTCAAAGCTAATATGCTTTTATCTATAAGTAAATAAATAATAGTGATAATGGGTAGCGTATATCCTCAAATGTGTTGCTAAATAAATGTGAAATTGTCTGTCAACTGAATATAGTAAAATTGGAATCTATTTGTTGTAGATTTTAACGAAACTCTGGGAAAAACTTCAATCTGAACAATTTTAAATGTCAATATAAATAGAAGAAAGGAAAATTTTATTTTAAAATTATTTTTGTGAACCAATAACACTTTATTCCACTTCGAGTTGACACCATGCTCAAACCTGAGCTCCCTTTTATTTCTAACAAAACAAATCTAAGAGATAACTGGTGTTTACTGCCTAATTACTGTAGAATATATTAAGTTTGAAACTATATTAGGTTGGTATTTTTTTTTTAAATATGATTATTAAATAGGCCTAATCCAGCATTAAAAGATTTAAAACTTAAAATTAAAATAGGCTTAGCAGGATTCATAGCGATCAGCTGAACTTATTCGCATTGAAGGGTCAAGGATCAATCGAATGTTATTGGAAGTCTCACCGAGATCTCGTCTGAACGAGGGGCCTTTGCTCATTGGTCGCTGACTCTTCAATGCGAATCAATTCAGTGTCTCTATAAATCCAGCTAAGCCTATGGTATATAATAATTTTGGAAACTTACCATTTATTTTTGTTGAAAATTCGTTGAATACTGTTCTTTCGTCGCTCTCGAAACAAACTGACTTCTTGAATTCTAATTTTACGTTTGAAAGATAATTCTCTGGAAGATACTAAAGATATCCTTTGTGTAGAGTTTAAAATCAAAAGTCAATATTTTCTCGGCCCGCTATCTGCTTTTATACTGGCACCACACTGGCTGCCGATATCCGAGAATTTTATCTTTTTCTTTTTTGGGGGAAAGCCCCCTGAATCACTCGCTATATATTGAAGCTTCTTGGGGATGGACACGGTTTTCTTAATTGCATCAGGGACCGTTAAAATGATGTCACTCGAGAAGCCAGGGTCAGATTCCCCGAATTTCGAGGGTCTTTTGTTTTTGAAGGTTTAACTATACTGAGATTCAAGAGTTGGGCCTTTTTAAATTAAATGGATACTATGAGCTAAAAATGGAATAGATTTTGATTTTATTTTCGGAATCATCATGACAATAAACGTATTTGAGAATTTGCAAACAATTATTGGACAGGTTTTAGGTATTTAATTTAATTTTTAAAGTTTGGTTAGTTTTAAATGTAAGTGCAAATTAATTTTCGTATAACATTGTAACAGTTCTACTTTTTTCACTTCGGAAATTAATTTTAACATATTTATTTCACTTCGTAAATTATTTTAACATAATTATTTCACTTCGTAAATTATTTAAACATAATTATTTCACTTCGTAAATTATTTAAACATAATTATTTCACTTCGTAAATTATTTTAACATATTTATTTCACTTCGTAAATTATTTAAACATAATTATTTCACTTCATAACTTATTTAAACATAATTATTTCACTTCGTAAATTATTTTAACATATTTATTTCACTTCGTAAATTATTTTAACATATTTATTTCACTTCGTAAATTATTTAAACATATTTATTTCACTTCGTAAATTATTTAAACATATTTATTTCACTTCGTAAATTATTTAAACATAATTATTTCACTTCGTAAATTATTTAAACATAATTATTTCACTTCGTAAATTATTTAAACATATTTATTTCACTTCGTAAATTATTTTAAACATATTTATTTCACTTCGTAAATTATTTTACCATATTTATTTCACCTCGTAAATTATTTTAGCATATTTATTTCACTTCGTAAATTATTTTACCATATTTATTTCACCTCGTAAATTATTTTAGCATATTTATTTCACTTCGTAAATTATTTTAGCATATTTATTTCACTTCGTAAATTATTTTAGCATATTTATTTCACTTCGTAAATTATTTTAAGATATTTATTTCGCTTCGTAAATTATTTTAACATATTTATTTCACTTCGTAAATTATTTTAGCATATTTATTTCACTTCGTAAATTATTTTAGCATATTTATTTCGCTTCGTAAATTATTTTAGCATATTTGTTTCACTTCGTAAATTATTTTAACATATTTATTTCACCTCGTAAATTATTTTAACATATTTATTTCACCTCGTAAATTTTTTATCATATTTATTTCACTTCGTAAATTATTTTAAACATATTTATTTCACTTCGTAATGAATTTTGTCAATCGCTTCTGGAGAATGGGGTCTTTGGCCACCAAATTATCGTTGTAAAATTTAACTGTTATTATTTATGATATAATACGTTAGGTTTGAACAATTTCTCGATATTTTTAATTAGATTTTATATTTTACGATAGTAGATTGACCATATCTGTATTCTTTAACATATGAGCAAGACCTAATGGTGTTAAATTATCTCTGTTTCTAATTTTATCATTGGCCCCTGATGACAATAGAAGTCGTACTACTTCCAAGTGACCTCCATGTACTGCACAATGTAAAGGAGTATTGTAAATAATATCGACACAATTTACATCCGCTTTATAATGAATAAGAAACTTGACCATTTCTATCGAGCCATATAAAGAATAAAAATGTAAAATAGTTGTATCGTTATCATATTTAGTATTTACATTGGCTCCATTTTCAATTAAAAAGCGGCACAGATGCACATTTCCTGATCCTAGAGCCATTCGAAGCGGCGTGTGTCCGTCTTTACTTCGTGCATTTACATCACTACCTTTTTCAACCAGGTAACGCGCGTTTTCTAGATTTCCACTAGAACAGGCTACACTTAAAGACGTAAAACCGTCTTTTTCACTTGCCTCTATGTCCGCCCCGTTATCGACTAAATATGCGAGAATATGGGAATTGATTAAAGCACTCGATATATGAAGAGGTGTCACACCATCGTCGCAAGCAACGTTAATTTCGCCTTTATTTTCAACTAGTAATCTGACACTTTCCAAGTTGCCGGATAAGGCCGCAAAATGTAAAATAGTTTCTCCATTATCATATTTAGTATTTACATTGGCTCCATTTTCAATTAAAAATCGGCACAGATCCTCATTTCTTGCTCCTACCGCCATTCGAAGCGATGTGTTCCCGTCTTTACTTCGTGTATTTACATCACTACCTTTTTTAACCAAGTAACGGGCGTTTTCCAAATTTCCTATATAACAGGCTACACTTAAAGGAGTTAAACCTTCTTTGTCTCGTGCCTCTATGTCTGCACCGTTATTGACTAAATATGCGAGAATATGGGAATTGATTGTAGCACTACTCCCGTTTCGCAAAACTGTTTTAAATATCTTCACTTCATCGAGAGCACACGCGTAATGCAATGGGATGCGTGCGAACGCATCTTTTGCGTTTACGCAAGCTCCATTATCAATTAAGAGAGTTGCGATATCAGTCTCTTGGTGCAATACCGCGATATGTAGCGCGGTGTAGCCATACATTTCTGAAGCGGGACAATTCACCATCGACTTCACTGTTTCTTCGGAGCGACAAGTTTTCAAATATTGAAATAAGGAATGGAATATATCTCGGTTTTTTTCTCCTAATATCAAAGCCAGGCTGGGCTCATCGGCACATTTCTCTTCTCCAACGTAACATTTATAAATGTTTCTTATTTCATCACTGAATTTCCCATCTCTTATTAAATTGTCGAAAAAACTCCTGCTAACTTGAAACTCGCGATTTAGCAAAAGTATCGGTGACAATAATTTCAAGTTTGATTCGTTTTTCGACGGTTCTTTGGCGAGGTGTAAAACGTATTCCAGAAAAAAATATTCCGCAAATGCCCGGTGCAAAAATTGCGGGAAGTGGTCATCCACTTTAACCATTAATCCGACGTATAAAGCGACTGTTTTGAGATTCGATTTAGATTCTTGGTCAATATCTGGAGGAGTTAGCTTGTTCCACGCTTCTTCAGTTAGCAAGAGGCGGAGCGCGAAGTACCAATGTAATTTTCTTAAATGAATTTTGACAAATAGGTTTTTATTTTCGGTCCGCAAGTCATCCCGTTCGACAGAACCTTTTTCGTATATTATAAATTTCTTTTCGACAAAGTGTTCGTATAAATCCATTAAAGAAATTTCTTTTGACAGTCGATTGACTTCATCCAGTTTATCCAACATGTACTCTCCAATCATTTCGCAATGCAATGGAACTCCCGAAAAAATGCTGTTTGGATCCTTTACTGATTGTTTAAGATTATCCAACGATATTTTGGCTTTCTTTTCAAGTTCTTCACTCTCCATTAAATCCGAGCCTAACCGATATCGCCAAAATTTCACTAGAAACGAGATTTGATCTTCGTAGGAAAGAGGCTGAATGTTGTACGAAAATGTGCCCAATATCTTCTCTAATTTTTCTTTGATATGAGGCCGTGTTGTGACTAGAATCTTTTCAACTTTGGTTTTTACTAGAGCCTGCAACAATCGCGTTACAATGTCGTCATATTTTGGGCTTATCTCGTCGAAAGAGTCAAAAAAGATCACAACTCCACCATATTCCGATATACCCATTTTAAGTAGCTGTTTATCAAAGTCTGAATATTTATTAGACTTCATTAATTTATTTAACAGTAAATCCACCGCTGTTACTGGTTCAATTTCATCGACTAATGATTTATTAGCCAAGAATTCCCCTAGGGATTTGGCGCACTCATTTAGATTTACTTGTAAAATCCACTTTTTCGGAAATTCGATCATCATTTTTTCAGCTAAACTAGAAAGAATAGTCGTTTTCCCCATGCCACTTACATCTGATAGGATGATTATTTTATCTTCCGGTTTCGCACTCTTATCTTTACTGCAAATTTTATTTAACAACGAGGCCTCGTCATAAATATTGCGCTCTCTTAAAAATAAACTGAAATGAGTCTTGATAGTCGCCGGAATTAAATTTTCCTTCCAATTTTGGGGATTCTCGTCCAAAGACAATTCGATTTTTTGTGGAATTAATTGTTTTATGTGAGTTGCTTGGATACTAGGCACCATAAATTCTTGTATTGGAAATGCTAATGACATTGGTAGATTCACCGGGTATTGATTAGATTCATTAGGTTTAGGCGTTTCAACCTTCACTTTGTTCAAATGTTCAAATTTTTGTTCTCCAACTACAGGAATATGAAGAAATTTTCGTGGAATGTAATATTTGGAAACTTTTCCCAAACCTTCAATCGGTTTACCAACAAGAATATTTTCTCTTTTTAAAAATTTGACGATAGTGGCTGAATCTAAAACTGTTGATAGTTGCGTTAAGTCAATGTCAGACTTTTCATTTGTAAGAAGTTGTTTCAAATTGATTTTTTCACTTCCCCCTTGAAAAGTAATCACTTTGTTAGATATCATATTTCTTTGCGCCTCTTCCGTCAGTTGATCCAAGACTACGCCTTCGTAGTTAAGAAATTGGTAATTATTTCCGAGATTATACTTGCAAACTGTTTTAACTTCTGACGATTTTTCAGATTGGGGTGTAATAATAATCATCTTTAAGTTTTTCTTTACTTTGGCAATATTAAACAGTTCGTTTATGAAGCTGATACCGTCTTCGATAAGTTCTTTACACTCGAGTACCAAGAGTGTGTTGCCTACATCGTCCGAGCTCAAAATCTCCTTCAAATCGAATGATTTGTGAACCGATATGGCAATGTGTAATTCCATGCTAAATTGGTTTTGAAAACTACCCGGGGCGATGTTTTTGAGTACTCGGGCCGCTACTATATCCGTATGATTCTCTGTAAAAATTAGACAAACATTTTTGCCTGATATTTTCGTCAAGAAAGTATCTAGTTCTGCCCAATCACTATCTTTAAAGAACAGCGTTAATGGTTTCATTTTGGTAAGATATTCGGTAGATATGTTGTTGTAAAATTTTTTCCTGGCTCCAAATGAATCTAAGGCGCTTTTCGCTTTATCCGTCAGATCTGGATAGAGTCGTAGCAATGTTTTGAAAAACGGAACCAAGTGACGTAGATTTGACTCGGGCGATGACGTAATCGTGTCTTGGTATGATATGTTTTGGAGGTTCGACCTAATGTATGTCACATCTTTGTCAGTTAAAGGTTCCCCCTTCATATCATTAAAAAGCTCAAATGGCTTGAAGAATTCAGGTACTTTTTGTAGCCACTGAAGAGCTTGTAGTAAGTCCAATTCTGATTGAGTGAAAACACTGGGCGAGCATTCGTTTTCCCTATAAGGTTTCGTTTGGTACCGAATACACACCACGTTTTTAGAAGAATCAGAAAAGGCCATTTTTGTTATTTGTTTATTTGGATGAAAGTCGTTCGTCGTCTTAGCAAATTTGAAAAATTCTTCGTATTCCTTTCCAAAAAATGGATCCCTGTAAGACGGATCTAAATATAAATCTAAGAGCTGCCAAACGACAGTCTGAATTTCAATTTTCGGCCAATCAATGACTCGCTCAATTTTTTGACATTTATCTTTGGTTAAATAATTTATTTCAACTTCCCCCGTTTTTGGATCGAACGTTTGCAAAATTCCTTCGATACTATGCGATTCTAGCGTGTATTCAGCGTAATTTTCCTTTGTAATTTTAGGAAAGAGCCGATATATTGTTCCGACGTGGTAATTACAACAATTAACCACATTTGGCGTTGAAAGATAAGTCGTAATGTCCAGGGGGTCTGAAGATATTGTTTTTTCGGCGTAACGTACATCGTAGTCTAGAGCCATTTTCAAGAGCATATCTCGACATCCTGGGCTGTCAAAAACTACAGCGTGAGCGTGACATCCTTCCCTTTCGTTCTTAAGAAAGTTTCTGTTACTCAATTCTAGATATTTTAGAGAAAATGTCGCGATTTGAGCTAGCCAGCCACCGAGGGAATGTCCCGTAGTGAAGACGCGCCAGTGATCTTGGTTTATGGAATCAAGAACTCGATGGATGAATGTACAAGCGGAACTCATCTGTGGCACGTAGTTGTTTACGTAGACGCCATTCAAATCGCTTCGTAGAGATCCAATATTCGTCAGTTTTGTTCCACGATGAGCTACAACAATTTGACTATGATCCGCGTTGTAGTAAGCTGCTCCGTGGTAACCGTTAAATTTGAACCAGCCCCCGCTGTAAGCGGTTGTTAACAGTTTCCAACCTTCTGGTAATTCGAGTCGTTCTTCAAAATCTTCATCTGTTTCTGATTTTTTTTTGTCCTTGTAAACCTTTGAGGCGAACAGCGCTAAAACATAGGGTGGTGGGTAGGGTGCTACGGCTTCCAACTCTTGAATATTGGTACGTCCAAGTGGTTTGCAAAGTTCTTTTATCTTTACCTGGAATTCATTGTTACTTAACTTCAGGTGTTTGTCTCTAGTCAGTTTTTCCACGTAAGGGGTACTGGTTTCAGTTTCTGTATATATTATAATGAAACCATTAGATTGAATATTTAATTATTCTATTTTAATTGAATTGAATTTTACCAGCAAGTGCCATCTTCCAAGTACTTGGCCTTTTGTAAATATTTGAAGAAACCTTGAAATTTAAATAATTACATATTTAATACTCGTTACATGAAGGCTGTGACTTTGTGATCAAATTAGTATTAAAGAGATATTAATTATTCCATCACCAATATCATATGACATCATATATTGACGCCCCATATCGATTTAAGCTTATAGACCCTTTTACCTTTCAAAATGTGGGCGTTGTCTTTGTGGATGGCCAGGTGGTAAAGCACCACAATCAAAGGACAAAATAATTTACAATTTTAGGTACCAATTAATTTAAAACCTATGGAATGAAATTAAAATATAAATACCTATTTAATAATTCGTCAAAGAGTTGCCATTCTCCTACGGTCCTTGTCTATCACGCGCCTGTTGCTAACCCACAGGTACCTAAGTTTCTGCTTTTCTTATCAGTATCCTGCCAGTATTATCAGCCTCTAGATTAGGTTATTAAGTATACCTCGTTTTGTAAACGTCTACACAACTACCTTCCAGATCCATAGATAATGGTAACTATGCGTGGTTGGATCACAGATGCAATTAAATCTGTATAAATTATTTTAATTTTCACTTTAATAATTATTTTAACATATTTATTTCATTTTAATAATTATTTTAACATATTTATTTCACTTTAATAATTATGTTATCATTTAAATCATTCGTATAATGTATAAATAAAGAAGTAGTATTTGTCTGGCTTAAGATATGTAGTTTCGGCTATTTCTATGGTATTTTAACATGCGAGGGATAACCCAGTTTAAATATCCCGCTTTCAAAGCATATGTATAAGTCTAATTCAGTTCAGTTCATTTTCCACCCTATATAGGTCCTTTTCTATAGTCATCGTAGCGCCATCTATAGAGGAGTCTCATCGTAGTGCTCACCAGAGGTTGCACATCTACCTTGACAATGGGTGATCCTGAATTTTTAGAATTTAAAGTTGTCTTCGATAACATGCCTCAATACATTAAAGCCCCTTCAAATTGCTACAGGTAATTAATACTAACTTCTAATTTTCCAATCTACCCAAATTTTCTATTCCCAACCTTCCGACTCACTTTTCTAACACCCGGTTCTCGTTGGGCGTTCGACTTACCAAGGCTTAACCTTATCTGCCTTATTTTTTTATAAAATACCAAATGTAAACTGTAAAGACCATTTGAGTGGTGGCTAGACTTTGCAACCTACCCTAGTTAATTTCATTACCTTAAGGGCATGATGAAAATCGGAATGACCTACTTTTTACCGAAGAAACAATTTTTTTATTTGATTATTGTCGAGATAAAAAGCAAGAAGAAGAATCGCCTTGAATTCGTGTCATGTCACAGATTCTAAAGTTGTCATCCTGTTTTTTTAAGTTTTTCCTCACTCAGGAGTCCCCAATCCATAAAATTGGTTTTAATTTCGTTTGATATTATTTATAATTTGATTTTTAGTTGCTGAGCTGTTTTAATTTTGAACCTGTTATGAGTTATTTTATTATTTTCACACAATATTATTATGGTGAGTGTGATTGATTGCGTTAGAGGTTTTAGTAAGCTTCTTTTTCACATTATTCTTACAAATCTGCACATATTCCGAGCTTTTTCAATGTGAAAACGAAGTTTATGTTTAAATGCTATATTTTTTTAATGATTGTTTTACGTTATAGACTGGCTGTAGATCTTGACAGCCCCATGGAAGATGACAAAGAGGAATTTAACAAAAATGCTTCTTCGATGAGCGATAGTGGTTTAGACGGTGCTAGTCAAGATGAAACGCAGAGTAATCATTCGACAGACATATCTAGGCCCCTTGAGGTTAGTTTTAATTCTGTTATATAGTTAGGCTTAACAATTTTTCACATTACGCAATCCATTTAAGGACTCCGAAAGCTTAAAATTGAAACCACCTTGGATACCGACACCAGCGTTGGAGAATGGAGAATACTCGGGAGCAAAGAGAAAAAGACGTAAACTTCCAGAAATTCCACCAGATAAGAAACGTAGGCTAGAATTTTTTTTCGCATTCGCCTGAATAGATTTCTACCTTGTCTTCTCTCTCTCTACATAAATGTACATTTAATTATTTTCTGTAATAACCAAATTTTCCTTAATTGTTTCGTGAAAACCCAAAATGAGATAAACCACTTTAGTCCACAGTTAATTTCAAATAAGGAAATGCATGAAACGTTCTGTTAAAAATTCATTTCTTAAAGTATAGACACGCTACCTGACTCGATTCGGACTTTGTCAAATTAATCTCGCGCCAATCTTGTTAATTTAATCTTTAAAAGATACTCAGGCTTGAATCGAGTCAGATTGCGTGTCTACTTTATTCCAAGTACGCTTTAAACTTGGGCTTTATGTGAAATCTTGAAACATCAAAAGTTCGTCCTTAGCGACCTCGTGAATTAGCCAAGTAGTATCATATCTTGAATAGCGAGACAAATAACTCTAACGGCATCTTTTTATTCCATTGGGCGAGTCAGAGCATTATCGAGCAACTTTTTTCGGTTCCATTGGGAAAATGGGGAGCTCACGAGAATCTTTTTTTCGCTGGATTTCATTTGGGATCGAATCTTTTTCTAACTTAATTTCTCATTCCACCCTCCCAAACGTTTAAAATAAGCAACACGCATGCCTGAACTCCATTTTTAAACCAATCATAATTACTTTTCAACTAAAGTGGTTTATCGTAACGTATTCAAAGCCGAGCTTTACTAAAAAAAACTTATCGAATCTCTTCAGGCCAAATCCGTGTACACCAGTAAGAGATGCGTTCTTTAAAATCTAAAAAAAGCTTCAGTAGACATTTTTAGATTTATTTGGTCGTACATGTATGGCTTTATACGCCGGTAGTGCCTGAAGCTATTTTTTTTGCATGATTTTTTTCGTTACGAATCTTGTTAATTTATTTTTAGGCTTACTGAAAAAGTATCTAGATATGAAATTAATACCGGTACTGAAGACTAATTATTTAAATTGAAATTACGAGCGGAAAATTCTAGTTTTCTAGAGATAGAAATAACAATTATCAGAGCATAAAAGTTCTAGTGTTATCCGATATCATAATTTTTCCAACCCGATATCGATATCCAAGGTTTAACTGATACCGATATCGTAATTTTTTTAAAGTAGACACGTTACCTGACTCAATTTGGGCCTTGTCAAATTAATCTCGCGCTAAACTTGCAAACTTTTCCTTTAGAAATTGGAAAAATTCCCAAGGCTGGTTTACTTTTAATTTCAATGTGCTCCCGTTGAATAATGAGAGAAATTGGCTTTCCCAATCAGGAAAAAATCTTCTAATTTGGTCAGAAATGGTCCAAATTTGAGAATTCCCACAAAATTTGACAAAATTGACCAAATGAAACAACCTGAATGCATCAAATAGGCATTTAAAACTAAACTCCCATACTTTTTTAGAGTTGTGTTATTTCATTTGGTCAAGTTCTGTTAATTATTTTCCAATTTTAGACCATTTTAGACCAATTATGCATTGAGAATGCTAATTTCTTTCGTTATTTTATGGAACCTCATTTAAATCAAAGAAAAATCAACTTCTATAATTTTTTTTTTCAAATTGCTAAAGATTAAATTTGCGAGCTTGGCACGCGATCAATTGGCCAAGGCCCGAAAGAGTCGGGTTTCATGTCTTACTATGGTCTATTTTTCAGTACCGGTATTATTTTACCGTAGATAATTCTTATTCATATTTGAAATGCGTAAATCTGTACATTTTTAATCATTTAACGTTCGTTTTTAAATTCAAGTGTATTTTGCATTACAATTACCCATTGTTATAAGAGTCTAGTATCCCTTTTAAATGTTTTAATTTAATTCTAAATGAATTCAAGCCTATAATTATAGTTTAAATTCTGAAATGAAATCGGAATTACGTACTTTAATTGAAAAAAAATTATCTTCATAAGCTCGAATTCGCGATCTATAGAAATTTTAACTTAAAAAAATTATTACAACAGCTCTAGGCAGGCTCGTTAACGAAGCCACAGCCACTTCCCTAGCGGATGAATTCCGCGAACTTGAAAAAGATAGAAGGCCCGAAAGTTCTTTAAAGTCTCGTCTAGTACGACAAGTGTCGCAAAATATGTTCTTGGAAATAGACACGTCGGGAGGTTCGCCAAGGCCTTGTTTGAGGTATTACGGCGGTGTTAATCCTGACGATTCTAGTCCCGAAGATTCCAAAAGTAAATTCAATGGCGACATTGATAGTGGTACTTCCACGGCACACTCTCCCGATGGTTTGAAATCCTTGTCTCCAGTTGCGAATAGTAAGTTTTTATAACTTGTAGCGAAGATAACACGGAATTTGTCTCGAATCTGGGAAAAACCTTTAAATTTTTCATTCCAGGTAGTCTTTCCAGGTCCTCCAGTAGCACTCTAAGTTCAACCCCATCTGGTAGCCGTTTGCAGCTACAAGACGCGACGCACCGAGGACTTCACAAGTTTTTAGCGAGGCATAATGACGAAATTGAGATCGAGATTGGTGATCCTATTTACGTACAGAAAGAAGGAGAAGACCTTTGGTGCGAAGGTACGTCATTTTACGTCATTCAATCAGAAAGCTTTTCTTTATTCCGTAACTGATCTTTTGTATTTTCGTTTCTACGAGTTTGTTTTTCTTCGGGGGTACGACGCGTGTCACTAATTGGTGGTTCTTTTCTGTAGGGGTAAATCTGCGTAGTGGTCAGTCTGGTATTTTTCCAAGTGCCTATGCAATGGACATAGACTATTCAGAGCTAGATCCAGGTTAGTTTCGATTATAATTAGATGGCTGTAGCTTGTTCCCTCCCTATGAATTGCGCGTGATCACGTACTTTTGTTAAAATGAAGGCGTAATTTCTTTTTAAGACTTGTTGGTATTGTTTTCTACATTTACTTTTACTGTCTTTGTGTTTTTTCATATCATACAATTGTGTTAGTTACGTCATTAGTATTTAAAAAATTAGAGATTTTCTCTCTAGATGCAATCAAAGGGAAAAAAGAGCGATACTTACTAGATTTCCTGGGCTCAATAGAAGTGACGTGTCACAAAGGAAATGATGTTCTTTGTCAAGCTGTGCGAAAGGTAAATTCATTACCAGTTTTGCGTTAAAGTAGACGCGTAACCTGACTCAATTTAGGCCTTGTCAAATTGAAAATTGACGTTTTTTTGTTTGTTTTACAGGTAGCTCGAGCCTGCGCTAAAGATGTAGGGGTACATGGACCACATCCATGCATTTTAGAAATTAATGATCAAGGCCTAAGAATGGTGGATCATAAGAGGCCTTTGGTAAGAGTATACGGACAAATTTATGACGTTTAATAAATAATACATATAAATTTTAATCTCATTTCAGCCAAATCACGTGCCAATGCATGATTACTTCTTTAGTCTGAAGAACGTAACGTTTTGCGGGTATCACCCTTACGATCACAGGTACTTTGGTTTTATTACGAAGCATCCGCTTCATCAACGCTTTGCGTGTCATATCTTTATGGGCCAAGAATCAACGAGGGACGTAGCTGAAGCTGTTGGGTAAGTCATGAAACTTCTTTCTTCTATTTCTTGTACAGCGTGCATGGTTTGCTTGCGGAGGTTCTAGAAACTTCGATATTTATCGTGGTTTTAAATTATGTCGAAAGGCCGAATTTTAAGTTTTGCACTTACAAAGAAGCAAAAAGAACAATTTTGCGCCATCTATGAGGCTTTTTTTTAATAAACTTAAGCAGACCAACCCCAAATAATAAAATACTTACAGGTTATAAGTAATTGAAAGTCCAAATAGACAAATTTCACAAAAAATACTATAGCAACTGACTGAGATTAGGAAAAATCTTTAAAAAATGTTTCTTGTTTGAATTTCTGTGATTTTAAATGCGAAATTTATCTTTCATGCGCTTATTTTTTAATGCTTGCTAAAATTTTGATATTTTCTTTGCACATTGTCGTTGCGTGCCTGTTTTTGAAAATATATTGATGCACTTCAATGTACATGTATCAAACTAACATGAGGGTTGCCACATGGCAGGGAAAACTCGTGAAATTTAAGTCTGGTAATTTAATTGGGCCAAAATCTTGCGGAAAAATCAAACAGTCTTAAAATTATGCAAATTTCTGTCAGGAAAAATATAAGCAATCTTAAAGGGAGAATGCAACCTAATAAATGTTTTTTTATATCAGTTCCTTATCGTTTAAATAAGCCAAATCCACCAGTAAAGTAATTACGAACGAATATTAAACTAGAAATAAATTTAAAACTTACCCGGAAAATAGGCTTAGCTGGATTCATGGAAATCCTGAATTTCTTCGCATTGAATAGTTAGCGACCAATCAAATGTTATTGAAAGTCTCGCATTAAGATCTCGTCTAATGATGTGCCTTTACTTATTGGTTGTTGACCCTTCAATGCGAAGAAATTCAGGATCTCCATGAATCCAGCTAAGCCTATTTTCCGGGTAAGTTTATTTCTAGTTTAATATTTGTCTGCTAATTTGTGGCAACCCAATTAAGTACAATCACAACTCTTAATTTAAATCCACGATTTTGCCACGCATAGCCGGGCATTTCACAGGTTCTACTTTAAATTTATCGAAACTGCGTATCCCGTGGAGGATATTTATATTGAATGAAAAAGGTCTATTTCTTCGAGATTACAACTTATATAAAAACAAAATCCTAGTGTTAACTACAAATTCGTATTTAATATTACAAAAAAAAAAAAAACTAAATTTAATAAACCAAACTCACTGATTTGAAAAATTATTGAAACCCCTTCGCACACGCACTTAAATTCTTCAATTATGAGCAGATTTACATGTACAGTTGTCCAACAAAATATTTACCTAATGAGTTACTATGTAAAGTATATTATGGGTGAAAGGAAAAAAAAAAAATCTGACTTGAAATCACGAATGAACGTAAGGGGTTGAAAAATATACAGTGAGGTGGAACTTGAAGTAGCGTTGATAACTGATCTTTAAGCGTGTTTAAGGGTAATTGACTAGTGTTTTTATGGGTTTAAAATCCCTTGGTTGAGGTTGAGGATGAGCTACAATAAATTGATTTATAAATATAATGCGCGAACACGTCATGCTTAAAACTATTCCTGGCGATTTGAATATCGGTTTGATTTTACCATTTCAAATCGATTAAGAAATGCTAGTTTGACCGTAGCTATAGTGATATGTAAATAAAGCGTAAAGTTAAAGTACTGGGATTTTCATGGTCAGGGTTCCTGTACAAACACTAAATTGTAGTCCAGCCCCGCAATTATCACCTTCAAGTTGTGTTCGGTGCTGGATTAAGACACTTGCGAACACCCCAGGCAGTCTCATACATGGAAATTTTCTCAGGCCTTCATATATTCCTATAAAATTTGCATAGCAGTATTAAAAATACATTTAATCTACCTGAAAGTAGGCTTAACTTAGATTCAAAATGAATATGAAGAGTTTGTCATCTTTCTTTTGACCAATTTCTCAACAGTTAAAATTTATTCCATAAATAATTTGTCGAATAATTTTAACATATTCTCTTTGAAACTTAATTAAAGTAACAAGGGCATTGGAATAAGTATTTCTAATTAATTACAGTATTCGATCTGTTATCAACGCTACTTTAAAATGTTTTTGATAAACACGGTATCAAAGTATTCGTTAATCCTAAAAATCTTTTTAGGAACTGATATTTAACGTAATCCTGTAAGTTTTTTGCTAAAAACATAAAATAACATGTAAATGTCGATGTCAATGTATATACATTATAATAATTATATATTATAATATAGCATTATTGCTGAATGTAAAATTATACATATATATAGTTTGAAATTAACTATAAATATCAACCGACTTAGGTTTTGATGAAACCAGCTGGTACTAGGAAATAAACCCTAAAAAATAAACTTAAAACTCCTACGATCCAGCTTTATGTACTCTTAAAACATTTTACTTTAATGAAAGGTATTTAATAATGAATTAAAAGTTAAACGCAAATGACCCGCTGTAAGATAAAATTTAGTATTTCAAATCTAATTTGCGTATTTCAGCTTTAAGGAAGATTATTAGATGAAGTGGCTAAGCCTTGGCTTCTTTCTAAGACTCTTTAGGAACGAGTCTTAGAAAGAAGCCAAGGCTTCATGTGGGCCACAATTTTGCCCCTAGATGAGGCTAATCGCCTTCAATTTCCGTTAATTCTCTCTCCCTATTATGCGTCCTTGTTGCGTTAATCCTCTAAGGTTTTATTAAGTCCACATTAATTAATTTCTATAAAACTAAAAATGCGCAATTTAGACTGAGCAACGTTTATCCTGCACAAAAGTTGCTTTAGAACTAAATATTTTCTTACAGTTGCGCGTGATGTTTTAGAGAGTAGAGTGCCCGTGTTAAGGGCGTAAGTTTGAAGATAATTCTTTAACGTTTTGAAGTTTTATTAATTTCACTGCAAATTATTTAGGTTATCAATGCAAATTAGATAATTTTTAACTAGCTCTAGAACTTATAGAGTTGGTGAAGTTTAGTTGACGTAACTATTGGCACAAGTGTGGAAATAGCAATAGGGTTATATTGGGCAGTCTTGTCCTGGAAGAAAAACCATGCTCAATTACTTTATAAAAAGAGTAAAGTCATTAACGGGAAATCATCAGCTAAAAAGGAAATTAGTTTAATATTTTAACTTTTCAATAACCCTTACGCTTCGTTTGAAATCGAAAAGACTACTCTGGATTACAATGATAATTGTAATTGGTATAGGATATTGTTACAATATCATTTATGTTTGTAATTCACGGCATAAACTCTCTCTCTGGTTGAGCCGCAACTGTTTTTCTAAAATTTAATGCGCAAAATTTCAAGGCCTGAGTTTGAAGTAAATTTTTGCAAAATTGTTAGTATCGTTATCCCAACACTAGTTTTATTTCTCGGATCTTTAGTTATTCTGAAATTAGAAGATGAAAAATCTCCTAATTTGATCCAAAATTATTGAAATTGGAAAATTACTTTTGTATTTGACCAAATAAACCAAAAAGGAAAACCTGAATTTAACAAAAGTGGACCAAAAACTCATTTCTTTTCTTATTCTATGAAAGCATATTGAGTTAAAAAGTAAAACTGACATTACGCTGGATTAAAAACCTCGACTGTAATCGGTATACTGATTTTATGAAAGTGATTAACCTCTTGATACAAATTTGCAAAAGTTTTTTCAAACCTGTCTTATATTGCCGCAATTTTTACTTCAGTAGCGTAGTACCACTAGTTTTTTAAATACTACTTACTTTTCTTTCGAAAGATTGACTCAGATGGAATTTGATAGAGGTAATTAAGAGATAAAAAGAAATCTTTAAATTTTTAACGATGCAAATCGTTGCAAATATATATATTGCCCAATTAACTGGATATATATTCCTCGTATTATTTTTGACCCAAATTAAGATAGCTCTCTTTTACGAGTTCTTTATTTTTGATGATAATTTTATTTACATTATAACGCGTAGTTATTTTTAAACTGAATATTAATTTAGCGTAATTAAATTAAATCTTTATTTTAAATTGCAAGTAGAAAACAATGTATGCAAAAGTATAGCTTGAATTTCAGATACAACTGCATTTAAAAATATATATTTAGACTAGAATTATAATAATTTAAAGGGAAAATAACAATAAAAATTACGATATTTATTACTATTCCTATGGTTCTTCACATTTTTAGCGCTAGTTACTACCATGGTTTGTCGTGTCAGTCTTCCGTAAAGATGTGGGGGATCATCCGTAAATATATCGAATTTTAGGTTATATTCCCTTTAAGCGGAAGTTTATACCAAAACTTATTCGGAGAAGTTACTAACTCATTGTTGTCTAATATTCATTAACGAGCTCGTGGACTAGCAAAGTCTCTGTAAAGAAGGTTAATTATTAAGTTAATGTTAACTCTAATTGCTTGAAGAACAGCTGACGGATATATTTAGATGAAGCAATATTTTTTAAGCAATGTAGCCAAGCCGCTATCAGAGCACCACAAGAACTATTTTGCTGCGATAATTATAGCATTGCAAATGTTCTATTAAAACTCAACGAGTGAGGAATTTCCCCTGATAGACTTCCTCTTTAGAGGAGAATCAAACCGGGCAGCGAGTAATTTTCTATTGATTCCTTATTGTTGAAAGAGGCCTTTTTGAATAGTAAAAAAGTTAGTCTTAAGAGGTCTTGGGGAAGTCTTTCGGTCGTCTTATGTAGTCTTAAGAGGTCTTGGGGAAGTCTTTCATTGTGTCAAGAAGTCTTTGGGAAGTCTTAAAGACTTCCCCAAGACGTTTGTAGTGTTCTTGAGGACCTCTTCAGATCAGACTATCTTTTTCGGTAAGGGTGAAATCAGTTTTTAAACTTACTCTGAAATTAGGCTTAACAAGGATCCATGGAGAGTTTAAAATATCACCAGAGGCTGTTTAATGTCGAGATTTAAACAATGTGAATCATTGTTAAGCCTATTTTAACGTGAATCATTGTTAAGCCTATTTTAATGTGAATCATAGTTAAGCCTATTTTAACGATATGCAATTGAAAGAAAATTTTGCTCGTCAAGCAGGCTTTATTCTCCCTTAAAGTTAATACTAATATTATTCAAGATAATCAATATAAAAACAGTGTTGGATTAATAATCAAAGTTAACCTCACAGAGATAAAAATATTTTTTTGCAAACTGCACGCTTTGAATTCTAAATTAAATTTCAAGATAGGTATAGTTTATATTTTTTTATTTCTTGCCGTACTGTGTGTCAATTTATCCATGTACAGGGTAGACATAATAGACCTAAATGTTTTTGTTTTAAAGCTATTTTATTGGTTTATTGATAAATTTATAGTATATATATCTTTAAAAGACAGAAAAACCAATGCCAAAGAATTTGAAATTTTTTTATTATTTAGATTTCTATCGTGGTCCCCAAATTTTCTGTTTGTATTATTATTAAGAAAAATTAAACATGTTTCAAGAAAATATGCCGGAGCTTTTGTTAATGGGAAGGTACCTATCTAAGTTTTCTTGCGGTACCATAAGGTACAAATATTTACCTACGTTCATCTCTGCAAATAGAGAATGGAAAAGACGGAGAACAAGTGATTTTTAATTATTTGTTGTTTAAATAGGCCTAATTATCTTGTAAAAGAAAATTAAACAAATATTATAAACTATAAAGCAATTTAACTCCGAAATAGGCTTAACACGGATCCAAAAAAAGTGTGATATCTCTTCTTTGAAGAGTCTCCAACGAATTACGCAATTTCTTCTAACATAATATTGTAAAATCTATGTTATAAAGGCGTGTATTCATTGGCCAGAGACTCATTAACAGCGAGATATCAAACTCTGGGTGAATCCTTGTTAAGCCTAGTTTTTAAGAACTTTAAAAATTGATTTCTAGCCTAATATGTCCCTTAAAAGAAATAGCCCTGTAGTTTCTATTCATTACAAGAGGCCCAGAAGAAAAATCTACTCAAAATAATTGATAACCAGGAAATGTGTTTAAGCTCTTAATTCCCATTTATAAATAGTTTTAAAAATCTGACCTAAGTATGCCAAAATAGAACTTCATAAAGTCTGTTTCATGACAAGCGAAACTATCCCAAAGAGATTGTAATCTTCATCTTGATTTAAAGTATAGAAATTACCTTTAGACTGTACTGTGAACTTAACTTGAAGCGGACAATATTGAGTGTTATTATCTTGAGGCCACAAAACCGTCGGAACTAGGCTTTAATAATCTAGTTTACGAAGAGTGTGTTAACACCAATAAATTTGTCTGGTAAAAATTACCTGTTTGGTAGTTTAAAGGAAAAGTGTCATGGAAATGTTAATTATTTTGTATACCGCTTGTTTTTCATGTTTTAGAAGGGCTGTATTGGGATATCAGACTTGCACTTAAAAGTAGCGTGAGCTGTCATTCAAAAACTTGAACTTTAATTTGATGCGTGCCCTAAGGGGCTTAAATCTCTTGGTAAGAAAAAACCCGGAACCTCTAAATCCCATATAAGCGGCGATCTTGAACTTGTATAACATTTGTTGCGGAGTTTGAAAATGAAGCACGCCTGTATTTTGGGGTTCCTTGTTTTTGCAGTTACGTTAAATTTATGTTATTCGCAAAGTATTCACGTCGGAAGCTGTCCCACACCTAAAGCTAAAGAAGATTTTAATTTTAAAAAAGTAAGTAGGTTTTCCATAAATTTTAGATGAGTCAAATTTTGGATTGAGGTACAAATTGAGAGAAAATATGTTGAATCTGGATTGATATCATTAATAAATTTTAATTAATATTTTGGATTCAATTTTGCAGTTTTCTGGACGATGGTATGATGTAGAGAGAACATTTAATTTATTTGAGGAAGGTTTGAGATGCGTTACCTCAGAGTTTGTCAAAGATACAACTGGCGCCATCAAGTATACTCGCAAAGGGTTGACTGTAGCGTAAGTTAAAACAATCTTATTGGCTTTTAATTCCACTAATTTATATTCTTAATTAATGACGCACGTCTGTTAAAATTTCTATCTAAGGAATCAAACGATGGTTATGCAACGTGGAAAAATTATAGATAACCCTTTCCACAATGTGGCTAGTTTCAATCTGGTTTTACCAGGATGTAAGGATCATTTTTCTTGAAAATAATTAGATAATTAGGACGTAATTAAGGTGTCGTAAATAATTATTGAAACCCTTTTTTCATTGCTGTATAGTAACGCTGCCTCTAAGATACAGAGTTCTGGATACTGATTATGAGAATTTTGCGGTGGTTTGGACATGCTTCGAAGTTCCTGGTTTAGGAGGACGTTTGGGACATACAGGTAATGAAACGGAAAGACTTTATAACGTACCCTTTTCAAATAGCGAATGAAAAGGATGTGGAAAAATACTGATAGCTTGGGTGTGTGCTTTTGATAATTGTCCCAGAATTCATAGTTTTGCAGTCGTAATAGCAGCTTAGTTTTATTAGCCATATGCGGATTGCACGAGCCACGAGGTCTACTTTTAAGGAACAGTCTGTGCTTTTTTGCTTAGCTGTTTAAATAATCCAAATTACGACAAAAAAAACTATTTCAGAAAGCGTAAGGGTGGTTTCCCGTCACTTAAGTCTACCTAACAATCTGCAAAAAAAAGCTGAAGGTGTCGTGGCCGAAAATGGATTGGGCAATTTCATGGTTAGGAAAATACCTAATCGTCGCTGCCCCGCCTTGAAAAACGAACATTTATTGGGCGCTCCCTTTGAAGGAACTTCTGAAGATTTAAACTCTACCAGAGTTAGAGAGGTTTCTTTCGCCAAAGAAGAAGAAGAGCCTGATAATTTACCCATTCATTTAATGGTTGATATTGATCCTTTGGAAAATACAGCGCACGATGTAGTGTCAAAATAATTTATTCATATACATATATGGTATTCGAAAACATTCAAAATAAATTAAAAATTAAAATCATGGCATTGATATCAATGCGCTGACTGATTTCGAATCGTCCCCGCAAGATCGCGATTCTGAAGCCAATTCCAATCAACGTGATATTCCGAATTCGATAGTGTTAACAACGTTCTTTTGCTGTTGTAGTAGTGTATTACTGAAACTAGTAATAGAAAAAATAAATAAACAATAAGATAAGGATCAATTGTGGTTAATGTTAATGAGTATCGTGAACAATTAAATTTATAAGCCAAGGCTTAACTGTAATTTTCATTTAATTTAGTGCACACTGTAACACAGGACAGGGGTGGCTCTATGGATATAAGAGATCTCGAACCACCACACAAAATTTGTTGACCATGGTGAATAACTTATAATAATAATAATAAATTAATTGCAACTGGGCGCCACCATTTTGAAAAGCCCGCCTAAAATTGAGTTCGTAAATCTAGTCGCGCCCTCTAGCATCCCCCTCCTCCATTTTTGTAGTTTAGAACTTTAGACAGTTCGGTTTTGGAATCTCATGAGGCCATATAAATTAGTTAAAGTTTAGTTTTCCAATCTTAGGAATATAATTAAGGTTTGTTTTGTAAACGAATTAAGAGAAAAATAAGAAAACGAGAATTATGCCTAGAATTATTAATTGCGAAGAAAAGGTATTTCACCCACTTGAAATTGTCATGGAAACAAAAAGAAAGGTAAGCCTTGGCTTGTAAAATATAAGATATCATTTGCATTATTTGCGATTGGGATTAATTTAAAAATAATTATCGATTCTATTGGAAAGGAAATAATTTTAAAACAAAATTAAAGGATTAATTTTACAAAAGTTAGGCCTTAGCTTGAAATAATAAAATAGTAGCCTAGGTGATTGGTTTCTTAACTGGAATTCAATTTGAAAATCGCCCTAACGGTTGCCGGTTAAGAGACTGCTAATGCATGGCTAATAGTTTATTAAATAAACGTTTTTAGGAGGGCTTTCGGATGTACTAGTCCCTGGGTACGTAAGAATGCCCAATGAAACTTCTATCCCCCATTTATCAGCTTTTATTATTAGTCTTCTGGAAAAGTGTAGATGTTACGAATCGTGACTGTAAGGATAGTTTTGAAAACATTGCTTACCAATTCGCTGGAAAACAAAAAGGGCTATCAAAGATGGTGTCCAATAATATCTTAAATGTTTTTCCCACATCAATCTCTAAACAAATTTAAAACTATTTAGAAAACCATCTACAAATTATTTCGATATAATTTATAACAACTTGCCAAAGTCCAACTATGCAAAGCTATTGAAAGACACAAATAAATGCACGCAATCAAGGTTGCAAAATGAAAACGAGAAAATTTGGCCCCAAAAAAACCACCTTGGCAGAGATAGGTAGATGAAAACATAAGAAATACGGATATCAAGGCAAATAATATACAGATGTCTTGAATTCTGAAAACATTTGAACAAAACATGAATGCTTTTAATATCCAAGAATAATTAAGTGATATAAAACTGTGCAATTAAAACTTCTTCCAATCAGATTGGAGATTGCGTAATCTAGCTCAGCTCATTCTAAAGTTTAAATATACTGCTCTAAATCCTGTGATTTAATTGGATCAGGCATATAAGGTAAATTAAGAATCTTTTTTGTTGTTAGGAATAGGAACCAACATATGGTAAAAATATTTTAAAAGAGCATTTTGAATAACAGATAATCCCTTTAAAGGTCTTATCTGTTGTAAATTATCTTTACTTTGCTGTACAATTTATGACCCCTGTCGTCTGCTAAGCAAGTAAATTTAGTGGGCTTTTAGAGATACTGATATTTTAAAGGGACTAGAGGTTTTTGAGTCCCTTTAAAGTCTCCTAGTTTAGTAGACTGAGTTGGCCTTGAATTGTACAGTCAAATCTAGGATGTGTGCGTAAGGGAAGATAATTTTTAAAGGACCAAATTCTAAACCTAAAATGAAAATTATTAGATGATCTAAATAATTCTGAGACAATTCTGATCTTAAAATTAATGTTTATTATATCAGAAATGGAATGCTTAAAAAAAAACGAGTGGACAAATAAACTTTCATTGGGAAAATGGACCAGACAATCTTGGTCGGGCAAAAGGAATATAATAAAGGTAAAAACAATAATTTTTGGTTATTTTTTTGGTGTATATATCAGTCTTAGATTAAAATTGGATCAGTCTTAGTTAAAAACGTGATTTAGTTAATCAAAAAATACAAAAATAGTGCAACCATTGTGCATGTGTCTCTAAAGTCTAAATTAAGTCTTAAGTGCTGAAGGAAATTTAAAATACATACATGAATAATAGCATTGTTACTATGACATATTTTTCAAATATATTATAAAAGGAATTGGCGAATATATCGATAAATAGAATGAAATGATAAAAAACAAGTAGTAGTTTATATTGATCTGGCTTCATAGCCAAGGCTTCATATAATGTAGGCTAATAGAAAAACTTCTTATTACGACGCCGTATTTATTTTAAAAATGTTAAGATCAAAAACTATTTATATTACTTGATAAAAATATTATTATTATATAAAAATAGTAAAATTTGGTTAATTTCATTTATAATTGATAAAGCTTTCCAGGGAGTAACTGGGTAGTGGGAACTAGGTCAGTAAGCAGTCGAAAAATCGTAGCTGTAAATGTAAACAAAGTTAACAACAGGGACGGAAATAAGCATAGCCTTGTTTATGGATATTTAAGGCTGTTTTGGAAGAGCAATTGCCCTCTGATTTTCTTACTAATTATTCTTATTTGAATAATAATAATCCTTTTATATATAAAATATAAACTTCGGGGGGTATTCGAAATCTAGTTTTCGATCGAAAACCGCTTCGTCCCCTGGCAACTGAGAATTTACAAAAACTTTGGGAGTGTCGACTTTCTACCGAGCTATAATAGGTAGCTAACCCCTTTTTCCCAGTAATTGTGTTGCTTTAATCTGGTGGTTTGGAGCTGAAATAACAGGAATATTCAAGTTCCAATCTTTGTAAACATACCTTGTACTCAATGAAAAACAAAACATCGTCTGCTAACGCTCGCGACGTCTTGTTTCATAACGTAACTCGCTACTCCGTTTTTAGTTAGGTTTTTTAGAAGTAGTGGCAGGAATAACACTACCCATGGTTCACCCTGTTTACCTCTAAAGAAATACAAGCAATATCCTTTAAAGGGACTATCTACTATTTTCAAATCCCCTTTAAATTCACCAGATAGGGCCTTTAAGCTTCTATCTACCTTCTTCGCGAACGTATGAGTCTGCCGGTATAGAGATCATGGTCATGTCTGATACTGAAGTACCAGTCCACTCTATGGTCGAAATGGTTTAAAAGTAACTGTGAATTCCCCTACATTTTTGAAAAGTACCACTTGTCATTGCCATTGACAGTGTGAAATTTTAACAAGAATGGGGGTGTAAGCTGAGTTTGGCGGCTTTTTTCCTCTAAGCATAAGGCGTGATTCCATAATCTGATAATGGACATTGGCCAATAATTTATATTCACATCCCTGGCTATCAAATGTTGAACAAAAACTTCGATTTTATTTCAAGGCTATCATGCTAAACACATCTTTGGTGGGAAATGACTGCTATAGGTCATTCCACAGCGAGGCACATATGTGGCATGTTTCCTGTCAGATTTTTGTTATAAAACCTTTTTCTTGAGGTGTCTAGAGATGCACGGATCTTATAAACGAGTAATAAGATTCGCCCATTATTAATTTTAAAATGATAAATATATTTTTATATAAAATCAGTCTGATTATCAATTGTTCTTTGAACATTCAATCATAGCTTTGGGAATTACGAAACTTTTACTCTAAAAAGTACCAAAGTTGCCTATCTAAGCACGTAGTGATATTCCTTTGTTACTTTCAATAAGAGCGAACACTTCCGAGCTAGTCTTTCCATCATTTCTTGCTCTTACATTTTGGTTGGCACCAACGTCTATAACAACAGCGGTTCGCTTTTTGGCAAGCTCTTCTGAAATTTTCCGTCGTTGGTTTTCATCTGGGTCCGACGTTTTCTTGCACAGATCGTCAGCAGTTGCTAAAAACGGTGCCAACATCATAAAGATAGCACCGACGATTGTGTGCCAGGTAGGAACCAAACGCAACATAATAACTTGTAGAAGGTACGCGAACAAGATACTGCTTCCGCGGAATATGGACATGCGTCCTGAGTTCATTAAAGTACTCGAGTAGAAGAAGAACGCCATGCCAGTCAAATAAAATAGCGCACCTGCCACGAACCAAAAGCTACCCGATCCGCAACTCGGTAGCGTTAGATCCTTCAAAAAGGCCCGCGAAATGAGACTTAAAATGAATATGAGAACATTCATGTAGAAGACTAAGTACAAGGTTTTGGTTTTCTTGAGTTTTCGACACGAAATTGAGCTAATCGCTAGTAATATGCACGCCGCGATGGCTAACAATATTCCCAGCCACGATAGAGGTGATTGTAATTGAGTCGCCTTTTGTCCGAAGACGAAAGATGGTTTACAAATGAACAAAACTCCAGTAACCATCAAGATTGCGCTGACACCTGTTCCATAAAAGTGAATTACTTTATGAAACTACACCCAATATGATGATGTTTCTTACCTTGGAATACGCCGAACCTCTCACCAAGAAGCAAATAGGCTCCAACAGTCACAAAAACAGGTGCGCTGTTTAAAATTGCGGCGACATCAGCCGCTGACAAAAACTGCAAGGCGGTAAAGAATGAAACGGTTCCAAATGCCGATCCTGCAACCGCAACTAAAAGAAAGATTCTTTCTCCACGAGGAAACAAGTACTCTATCGTAAATTTTCCATTGTAAGCGAAGATCACAATGTACACTGAAATGGTTGTTAAACTTCGGAAGAGCAAGTGGGTCAAGGGATGTACTCCTTCGGTAACCATAACCGTTATCATTCCCAAGGCAGAGAAGAGTCCGTACAGTAATCCAGTTATGATGCCCAACGAAGATGGCGAAAGAGGCCTCTTCGGAGGGCCGTCCATCGTCTGATAAATGAAAAAGAAATGAATTTATGAAAAATGAAAATGCTTTTCTAAAATAACTTAAGCTGGAAACTAAACCCATTCTTACGTATAGGGGATATAGTAATGGCCTACGAATATCCATCTGGAGAAGGGGGATTATTTAGGCTTGGATTTCGTTCATATAATTAGAGATTACTCTCCGTTTTTGGTCAACCGAATCAACGGAAGCAGCAGATGTTATTTTTAAACTCGCACGCTTTCCCGGGGGATTACTAAAAGTATCCGACTACACTCATGTTCAATAAGAGCGAGGGGTTTTTTACCTGTGAGGTTTAACACGATTTCGCCATTCACCGAAATTACAATCAGTTGCATTTCAAGTGGGCTACATCTATGGTCCCTTTATCTCAAAAGTTAAGAAATTGTAGAGATAGTTTTGTGCATAGTGAAAACTCGAAATGAATTTGATTATAGTGAAGTTATTCTTGGATAAATTAATCTTTAATTACATTAAATTCTAAGGGTGAGAATGAAAAGCAAATGTCTTTGAATTGTGCAAAGATAAAATTTTTACATGAAAATATTAAAAAAAATCGACGAACAATAGATTTTTAGCCCTGCCATCGATCAACCTCAAAAATAGGGCGGAATTATCAGTATCAATTGGTATCTATATCACAGGCCTTTTTTGGGTGGGCTTTAGCCCCCATCAAAATCCTTATTAGCCCCCTAAAACTTCTCTTGAATTTCCTAGGATAATATTGCTTCATACAGGGTTGCCACAGGTCAGGGAAAACAGCTAAAAGTCAGGGAATTTGAAAATGAACCAAAAAAGTCTGGGAATTTTAAGATATTTAAAAAGTCAGGGAATTTAAAGATCTTTCAAGAAGCCAGGAAATTACAATCATTATCTGCGGAAAAGATTCTCAGCTGACCGTGTCAGTTGTATAGATTAGAACAAAGATACGCCTGCAACAAAGTTTGGCGAACGCGATTATATAAAAAATAAAAGGTTAAAAATTGGGTAGTATTAGCCGAAACGGTCAGGGAAAATCGTTGGAAAAGGTCAGGGAAAACCTGGAAAAGTCAAGGAATTTGAATCTGAAAAAACCTCTTGATAGATAAAATAAAATTAAAAATTCTCAGTTATAGAATTTAACTACGGTCAAATTTAAACTATAGAATCTGTCTTAAATACTTATATTTAAATATATAATTAACTAGTCAATTTTAAAAATAAAAATTATAATAAGTACCTCGTATTTTAGTTACAATATCCTTTAAAGTTATTAAGTTCCAATACGACCTAAAACACCCTGCTCGTAAAGCGAGCCAGACTAGACTATTTCTAATTCTAAATTCAGAAAACTGTGAGGTAAATGGGGCTAAATTTCATCGTGTGAAAACCCAGAGAAACATTTCTCTATCTAGGACTTCCCAAGTCGAATC
The DNA here is from genome assembly GCA_963920705.1 of Odiellus spinosus. Taxonomy (NCBI): domain Eukaryota; kingdom Metazoa; phylum Arthropoda; class Arachnida; order Opiliones; family Phalangiidae; genus Odiellus; species Odiellus spinosus. The sequence goes on along the minus strand of OY987233.1, from coordinate 21,293,309 downwards.
TAGACAAGGCGAGTCATGCATTGCAATTGGTTGTTGGCACTGAATGGGTACTACTGCCTCCTGGCTAAAAACAACAACAACAACACTCGGAAATATTTTTAATTAAATTTCTAAAAGATAGATTTATATTAAAAATAAATTAATCTTTAAAGTGGCGATAAAATGAAAAACTTTAGTGATTTAGAATCTTGCAAAAATTTGCTTTCAAAATGAAATATATGAAAATAACCCTGAAATTCATATTTTTTTGGGTTTTTATTTAATTATATTAATCAATACAAATATAATTATTGTTTGCTCATTATATTATAGTAATGAATATATTAATTATATCTCTTTTAATTTGAATGGTATGTTGGAGTAATGAATACCAATGATTCATCTCCCATTTTTACCCCCTCTTCAAGGTCATAGAACAATAATAATGAATTTTGTTGTGTCTCCAGAGTTATCTAATAAGAAGGGTTAGTTACCCTTTGATAAAACTGTGCATTCCGTACAGATATAATCTTAATCTAATATATTATATAATTTATATAATAATTTTCAAGTCCGTATATCTGACTTTATCTTTGAAATGTCTGTTGATCGGACACATCAAATAAGACTAAACGTAAATTTAAAGCGAACTAATACACAATATTAAACTTCATTGGGGCAAAAAGTAGTCTTTACATTCTCCCTTTTTCGAAAGAAACGCCAGTTTTTAAATGATACACGTTGTTTTAAATTAAAATCGAAGCGCAAAGTTTTAAAGTTAATTCAATTCGTACGAGTTTGTTTTTTTTTTTTTAAAGGCTAAAAGGGTGACACCCAGCGAAATTAATTTAGTCCAAACCTGTTGAAATACGTGTAGTATGGTCTAAAAAGCGTGTATTCAAAATTTCACTCAAAAATATTCAACCGTTTTCTCGTAAAAATGATTTGAAATACGCGTTTTATCCTGTTTTTTTCGATAGAAGTTTTTCGCGCCATTTATAATTCCCGCCAAAATTGTAGCTATCTTTCGAGAAAAGCGCGCGAATATCTAAAAAGCGCGCGAATATCTAAAAAGCGCGCGAATATCTAAAAAGCGCGCGAATTTCTGCGCGCGAATATCTAAAAAGCGCGGGAATTTCTGCGCGCGAATATCTAAAAAGCGCGGGAATTTCTGCGCGCGAATATCTAAAAAGCGCGCGAATATCTAAAAAGCGCGCGAATATCTAAAAAGGGCGCGAATTTCTGCGCGAATATCTAAAAAGCGCGCGAAACCTCTCGTGATATTGCTGATTTTTTCAAATAGTCCTCCTCCCACACAGAATATTATGGAGCTTTCTATTTGCAATTAATTAAATTTAATTATATTTTCCTTTTCATTATCCCTTGCATAAATTGGTCGTACGATATATAAACGTTATGTTTGAACAATAATAGAGGTAGTTTTTTCTCACAATTAATATATATTTCGCGTGATACGATGTCCTAGTTTTTAACGGAATTGTTGAAAAAAATCTCCAAAATGTTCGCGGGATATTTTACTACTGATATTATTATGGGGAAGTAATTTGATAATGGACCAGTTTAGTTTTCAAGCTAGAAACAATTTTTATTAAATTTAAAGAAACGGAACCTTGGAAAAACTCATTTAAATCAAAAAGTTTTATAATTTATGGCGGGGCTACTGATAGTGTAGGCCCTAAGTACTTTTGGCAGGTTTAATAATCCCAACAAACATTTCAAGGCTATTTTCTGAACAATAATTTAGAATAATCGTAATAAAACTGTTGAAATGAAACAATTTTAAATTACGAATTTAAAATTGATGTTATCTTCTAAATTATTAAATTTATAATATTATTCATATGCAAATTTCAAAAAAACACTACACGTAGTGTTATTTTACAGTATTAAAACTAATCTGGTTTATTTTAGTGGGAAGTTCTACATATAATTAGGAGAGTTCTGAAATTCAAATTAGTTTTGATCAGTGGGTTTCCCGGTTTTGGTAGAGATTTAAATGAGATATACCCTGGTAATTAACGCGAATTTTGGCAAAAAAATAATTATCATAATTATATTGAAATGATACTTATGGCTCTATCAATATCGTCTGTTTATTAAAGGGAGAATGCAACCTAACAACAAGTGATTTTTTATCGATTCCTTATTGTTTAAATAGGCCTAATCCACTATTTAAAAAATTTACAAACAAATATTAAACTAGAAATAAATTTAAAACTTACCCTGAAAATAGGCTTAGTGGGATTCATGGAGCTCCTGATTTCCTCGCGAGTAAGGTCTAGCGACCAATCGCGCGCGACGTAAGTCTCGTGGAGATCTCGCGTGAACGACGGGCCTTTGCTCATTGGTCGCTAGACCTTACACGGACGCGATTCAGGATCTCCGTGAATCCCGCTAAGCCTATTTTCTGGGTAAGTTTTAAATTTATTTCTAGTTTAATATTTGTATTGTAAACTTTTTATCGGTGGATTAGGCCTATTTAAACGATAAGGAATCGATAAAAAATCACTTGTAATTAGGATGCATTCTCCCTTTAACTAAAAAATGGACGTGATTCTTTGAAAGGACCTCTTGCACTGCCTTGAATTATTTGAAACAGATTGAATCTCAAACAATAGCTACACGAGTGGCCGATAATTAGCATTAGTAAAGGATGTAGTCAGTTAGGTAATCGCGTAATCTGTGATTAACTACACGCCCTAATTAATTATTTTAATTAATTGATATTCAAATCAAAGTCTAATCAAACTTCAAAAACTAAATTAACTCCCAAAAACATTATTTGGTGCGGACTCTTGAAATAATTACAAAATGTGTTCCCATTTCAAATTACGAGCTCGAAATTATGCAAATTTACCTTTCGAAAACGATTACGTTGTTTTTGAAACATTTTAGAGAAGAGTCGTAGAGATTTAGTTTGTTTAACCTATTTTGTTCGTTTACTCATTTACAACTTGGAACATTACCACACCTGTGTACTAAAATGAATTTATAGCTGTACAAACTCCACGTAATACCTCTATATATTGTGACAGTTGCAGCATTGGTGTAAGCGGGTTTGGTTAACAGCAGAAGCCGATGAAACCCTCCTTTGAAGTCTATTACTTCCGGGTCTTTTCTACCCCTCTCTGTATGGGTTAGTTTCAAAAAGCGCGATTCGTACGCCTCCTAACGATAGATATTTTCGGAGCGGGAGTTCGTCGAGCGAATATCTCTAGCAGCCTCGGAGTTCGTCAAAAAAACGTCGTCGTTTGTGGAGAGAGAGAATTTCCAATTTTCCGTAGACAGGGGGTATGAAGTAGGACCCCTCTGATCTCGTAAAATTGGGAATTTTACCCATACAGAGAGGAGCGCTATATCGAACATTAGAGTAGTAGACTTCAAAGGAGGGGTTCATCTACTTCTGTTAACAGTTAAGCTGCCCTTAATTTCTATGATTACTTTTCTTAGAGATAAATCAAAGTACTTTTGGCCATATTGCTAATTCAAGATGAAATCGACCTTCAATTAATACAGATGTGAAATTGTAGAGGGTATGCAATCACACTGTATTAGCTAAATGTAAAATAGGATTTAGGATTCATTTCCGATAAGATGACTTGCATTTTTTGCTTGTATAAATATATAAATAATATATGTAGGTGTGTCTCTACTACAAAAGTCGCGTCTTACGCGTGTTGAGAGCAAATAGGCCTAAGATTTTAAATTATAATGAATCATAATAGACGTATGGTGATAGAGTAATATATGATTATGCTAATAATTCAAAAGCCCTGTTTAAATAAATTCAATTTGAGAATAACCTGTGGTATTTTTGCTTCAACCTTTTTCCAACCTTTTACAACCATATTTCAACTTCCTTCCAATCATTTTTCAACTATTAGTATTTTTCTGACATTTCTCAACCATCATTGGCCTAGGATCCTTTGTTACATGGGTACACAGGGTTGCCACAGGTCAGGGAAAAGTCAGGGAATTTTAAGATATTTTAAAAAGTCAGGGAATTTAAATATCTTTCAAGAAGCCAGGATATTACAATTATTATCTGCGGAAAAGATTCTCAGCTGACCGTGTCAGTTGCATAGATTAGAACAAAGATACGCCTGCAACAAAGTTTGGCGAACGCGATTATATAAAGAATAAAGGGTTAAAAATTGGGTAGTATTAGCCGAAATGGTCAGGGAAAAATCGTTGGAAAAGGTCAGGGAATTTTAATTTGTAAAAACTGTGGTAACCAAGAAATACCCCCTAAACAATCAAAATCTTGTAAAAATAATTTATTTGCAGTCTAGTATCCCTTTAAAATATATTAGAAATATTTTTACATTCACATATAGCCTAAATTAAAATATTGTCACGCAAATTGCCCTTCGGGCTTCATATATTCTATGCAAATTGATAAGGCCGTAATTCAAGAGGCGTTACCAAACGGAAAAACTTGGAAGTCAAATGTTAAACCCGTGTCGAAATAATTAAAACAGACAATTTTATCAATTAGGAATATTTGTGGTGAAATAAAGCGTATTTTTTGTTAAAAAATAAATACTTTAAAATAACTAATTATATTATTAAATTAATTAATTCATGGTTGAGTTTTTATAAATGTATTGATAAGGAAATTTTCTCAACCGTGAAGTTACAATCAGGCTGTCACGAGGTTTCCACGAACTCCAAATTAAAATTGAATAGCATTTTCGTAAAGATCGTTAAAAAACGATTCAAAATATATATACATATGTCATAAAACAAAATTACAGCGACTGTAAAAATACATTTTTAATAATCGCCCATTTTCGAAGTATTTAAAATAAAAATTCCCCGCGAACTACGTCATCATTATGGTCGCGTGATTTTGCTATTGTTAAGAAAGAGCCTATAGTTCATTCTCGCGCGCTTTTCGACACGTGATAAGGTATTTTTCCTAAAATAATTTAATCTTAAAGGTCAAAGAAACTACCTCATATATCGTGAAAAAAATTATATATTATTGACATTTTCATTTTGAGAAGTTTTTTAAGAACCTAACAGGCTCACCATTGTCAATATATTCTAGAAGATTTAAAACCTAGTTAATTAGAAACTCCGCTAAGCGCATCTGTGATAGTGATTAAGCTATCATAATTGCTGGGTTTTTTTGTAACTTTTCCATATATTGCATAATTTTGGGTATAATATATGAAATAATACTTTTTTATCATTATTGTTGTCAATTTTCTCATTTTAAGTGGTTCATGTTCGTTACAATCTTACTTATATATATAGAGCACCACTTAATTGGATTAAAATGTGGCGAAATTCACAATTTATAAAAAATAATAATAAAAAAATGACTCCACCCCCAAAAAAAACTTATCATTCATTATTAAGTCTTTTAAGATATGTTTTAAAATTTATTTTATGGTAAATTGTAAGTTATGTACAAATTCCAACCCAATTTCCTTTAAAGGGATAATCCAACCTAATAAAAAGTTTACAAAACAAATATTAAACTTGCCATCAAAATAGGCTTAGCTGGATTCATGGATATCACCTGAATTGCTTCCGTGTAAAGTCTAGCGACCAATCAGCGAAGGCCCAAGAGATCTCCACGAGACCAGAAGCCGATGAAACCCTCCTTTGAAGTCTATTACTCCCGGGTCTTGTCTACCCCTCTCTGTATGGGTTAGTTTCAAAAAGCGCGATTCGTACGCCTCCTAACGGTAGATATTTTCGGAGCGGGAGTTCGTCCAGCGAATATCTCTATCAGCCTCGGAGTTCGTCCAAAAAACGTCGTCGTTTTGTGGAGAGAGAGAATTTCCAATTTTCCGTAGACAGGGGGGTATAAAGTAGGACCCCTCCGATCTCGTAAAATTGTGAATTTTACCCATACAGAGATTAGCGCTATATCGAACATTAGAGTAGTAGACTTCAATGGAGGGTTTCATCGGCTTCTGATGAGACATACAATCGCGTTCGATTGGTTGTTAGATCTTATACGTAATTAAATCAGGATTTTCATTATAATAAGTTTTAAATTTATTTCTAGGTTAATAAAAAAATCACTTATGTTTCATTCCCCCTTTAAATAATATTTATAAATATTTAAAACGTTTTCTAATGATCATTCTGAAAATGCTATTTTAAATTTCAAATTATATTTGGTTTCTTACTAGAATTGGAGTAAAATGTCACTTCTATCTTGCAAAATAACTTAAAAATATATTTTCAACACTATAATCAGAGAAAATTCACTTTTTCTAACAATACTTAAAAAATTTAAACCTAAACTCTTTTCAACTAACGATAAATATTTAAACGATATCATATTTTATTAAATCAACAATAAGCAATTGAAAAACCACTTTATACGGAGGCTTTCATGCGAAACCGGCTTGCCTATTAACGCAAAAAACTAAAATTATATTTCAAGTCTGAACCAAGGAGGATCAGAGAAGGAGAGGAAATGTGGGGCTGCGTTGAGTTAGAGAGAGAAGAGCCAACCTCCCACTCGGGTGGAAAGGGGGGATAGGAAATTCTCGAGGTAAACTGTTGTCACGTGGTCGCTAGCTAGCGCGTCTCATAAAGGATTCGTTTTACCCACGCGACAACATTTTACCACGAAACGTCTCTACCCCCGTTCTCCCAGAGTGGGAGTTTAGGCCGACGCAGTAGGAACCGCGCCGTCCCCACATTTCCTCTCCTTCTCTGATCCTCCTTGTTTGAACACACCCTAAAATTAATGGAAACCAAACTAAATTTGAAAATTAATTACTAGTATGGAAATGGGTTTTAATTTTTAAATTCCAACACTCTCTCCATACTTAAAATATCGAGGAAGAGTCCAAATAACTCAAGAGCCAGACAGGGGTGATGACTTTTGTCGCTATTTTTAAGTGATGGGCTATGTGGTAAAACTGGACCTTTGCTGATAGTGTGTTGTTTACTTTTTGTAATAATCTGATAATGTCAGGACATTACAAGCAAGTGTTGAAGGCACTGTTAATTAATTCATTACTGAATCTTTCGAGATTCTTTTAGACACTATTACCAGAGGTATATAATAACCCCCTTCGGGGGGGAAGTATGAAAGGTAGGCAAAATCGACGAACAACGAGTGCCCGGCGTAAATCGCGGCGGATCGACACACCGCTTTACTCCCAAAAAATAGTTACACCATTTTGAACCTCACTAAATATTCCCTACGCGTACTTCCGGAACTCGCGAGCCGAAGTCAACCTTCGACTCCATTTTAACAGACAGCCTGACTCCCGAGACGGGAAGTTCTAAACACAAATCGAGGTGTCTTGTTTATACAAAGACCATTTACTAGAGTAGCGACATTGAGAAGTCCAGCGCGAGCTAGTGGCCTAGATAGTCAGCAGCGGGTTCTTGTTGTTCGTGATTTTTAGCATTGGTAGTATAGGGGCTTTCATACTTCCCCCCAAAGGGGGTTATTATATACCTCTGCTATTACTGAACCTTTCAAGACTAATTTCTATTCGAACACAACCTTTCGAGATTATTTTCTATTCGAACACAAACTTTCGAGACTAATTTCTATTCGAATACTGAATTTTTTTAGGTCATTTTTAATTGAATTTAATCGAAATTATTTTCAATTCCAACAGTGTACTTTCTAAATGTTTGTCAATTTCGAATATTAAAACTTTTCGAGATGTCAAACATGTCATCACGTAGTATATAAACAACAAAAATTTTTTATCCAATTCCACTATTTTATATCGATAAAGTTATCCCTGGCTGAAAAGTTAATTATCTAAGACATTTGTAAACTTAATCGCGTCTAGTTTTTCAACTAGATCATATCTGTCATTTTGCTTCGTCACACGCTTACTTAACCCCGATTGCAATTCTAAACAAATCGAATCACATGATAACCCCATTTTAAATCTCTGGGATAAAAATTGCGTTACTTTATAATAAGAGAAACAAGATGGTTTGCGAACCACGTTAGTTACAATTATTTGATAACGCTAGTTAGGCTTAGCCTAGTTTGAAATTAATTATAACGCGCATTTAAGTATATATACAAAGTTAGGATCAATTATCAGACCCTAAAGTACACTTTTAAGTCGCTGACATTAATTTTATTGGATATTTAAGACACTTGCTCGCAATTTAGGCTTAGCGTAAAATTTTAAATCACCCAATGATTACTGAGATGTATATTAAACGAATCAAACGTGATGCTTATTCATTGGAACAACATCAGACTTTTAAAAATCACTGAACAACATCAGACTTTTAAAAATCACTGAACAACATCAGACTTTTAAAAATCACTGAACAACATCAGACTTTTAAAAAATCACTGAACAACATCATTTTAGAAGATATTTAAATCACTTTTTCTTTAAAGTTAGGCTTAGCGTAGTTTGAAACATTAATTTGGCACTGATGTGTATTTAAAATTAATCACAAATTAAATTTATTGAATATACATTGTTTAAATCGCGGACTATGTGAAAAATGTAAACACCTGCTTAAAAGTAAAGCTTAGCGGAGTTTAAAATTAGTAAAAGTGAACTAAAATGTATATTTAATTTAATAATAAGTTAAATTTATTAATTAACTCAGATTCGAGTGTAAGTTAAAACATCTCAGTGATAAATGAAATCACCTGCTTCTAAGTTAGGCAGGCTTAGCGTAATTTAAACTTACCGAAGCGGATCATTGACAGCTCAAAGAACTCGATTCGTTTAACGACTCTCCCGTATCTAAATGAAACTAAAACTTAATTTTTAAACTTACTTGGAATATTCTTTAAGAACTTCTCGTAGCGTAAAAATTTGCCGTCTAATAACGTGTTCCCAACGAAAATAAATCTAAGCTGTTGATAAGGGCGAATGTTAATTTCCGTTTCGAATAAATTTACTGTAGTACTTACGCTTTTTTTTAGCGTGATTCGCAATCTCTTTCGAGTACGTCAGACGCTGCTGAATAAATATTTCAAACTTGGAGAGTTTATTTCTAATCTAATATATCACCACTTTATGTCCTAGTTTTTATGGAAGCCGATATCGCTTAGAAGAGGGCTAAGAGGGATCTGACACTTGGGCATTTTCGTGTACACAATTTTGAGATTTTGACAGGTTTATAAAATCTTAAAATATAATGCAATATTTCTAGATTTCGACTGAAATTTGTTGTTAGAGATTTATGGGGGATTTTGTTAGAGATTTATGGGGGATTTTGTTAGAGATTTATGGGGGATTTTGTTAGAGATTTATGGTGGATTTTGTTAGAGATTTATGGTGGATTTTGTTAGAGATTTATGGGGGATTTTGTTAGAGATTTATGGGGGATTTTGTTAGAGATTTATGGGGGATTTTGTTAGAGATTTATGGGGGATTTTGTTAGAGATTTATGGGGGATTTTGTTAGAGATGTATGGGGGATTTTGTTACAGATTTATGGGGGATTTTGTTACAGATTTACGGGGGATTTTGTTAGAGATTTACGGGGGATTTTGTTAGAGATTTATGGGGGATTTTGTTAGAGATTTATGGGGGATTTTGTTAGAGATTTATGGGGGATTTTGTTAGAGATTTATGGGGGATTTTGTTAGAGATTTCGGGAGTTGGATTTCAGTATTTTAATGGGATATTTCTTGACTTCAAGATTTTAAGAGAAATATTTTTATATTTCAAAATCGAAATATTGCTAAAAATGTACTGTTTTTTGGAGAACGTTTGACCCCTCGAGAATGTGTAGACTTTTTTCCTAATTTGACAAAATTTGGGGAATTTTTAAATTGCCTTAAAAATTCCAAGAAAAAAAGTTAGAATTAAAGGGTATCTTTTAACCAAACCCCATTTGGCCATCTGGAAATGAAGTGCCTAAAAAAAGGAGGCGAAATATATTCAGTACCTGGAGTGGAAGCTTCTTGTGATCTCGATTTTTCGGTGTAACCCGAAATTGAACACATCTTTTACGAACTCTGCATTTCAATGTTGCTTTGTTTTGAAACCCGCTCTTAATTTATTAGGTAATATGTACCGAGTTATAATTTGATTGCCCTATTTTTACTTTCACTCAATCCTAACCAAGAGCAAGCAAGCTCTAAAATGAAACGACAAAAAATATTCCAAAAGAAAGCGGAAAATTGAAATTACGTTTTTAGCATACTGATTGTCAATTTAATAAAACCTGGAGTCGCGTGTTCATTTTCAACATAGTCTTTCCCTTAAGTAATAAATGGATTCAACCTTTTCTGGGTCCTACTCGATGCAAACCCTTTAAATAGGTTACGACTGTAGTCTGAATGTGAAAGTATAATTTTTTTAATCAAACTTTTAACCACAAAAAAAAAAAAAAAAAAAAAAAAAATAAGTTTTTATTTTTTTTGGAAGTAAGATTAAATAAGCCCTAACTTAAATTTTAATTTTCTTAATGTCAAAACTGTACATAAATATCAATTGTTATTTTAATTAGTCCCATCAAGAAGGATCAGATAAGGAGAGGAAATGTGGGGACGGCGCGGTTCCTACTGCGTCGGCCTAAACTCCCACTCTGGGAGAACGGGGGTAGAGACGTTTCGTGGTAAAATGTTGTCACGTGGGTAAAACGAATCCTTTATGAGACGCGCTAGCTAGCGACCACGTGACAACAGTTTACCTCGAGAATTTCCTATCCCCCCTTTCCACCCGAGTGTGAGGTTGGCTCTTCTCTCTCTAACTCAACGCAGCCCCACATTTCCTCTCCTTATCTGATCCTTCTTGGTCCCATATAAGGTGAAATTTTTAATTGGCCAGAAAACTTGCAGATAATTTAATAGCTATCAGTTTTAATAATTTCTGCATTTTGACGGATTTAAATTCTGTTTTTTAAAGCCCCCTTTAAAGAAGCATTTTTCTTGCCTAGCAGACGACGTTAACTAAAACAAATTGTACAACAAGGAAATATTATTTTAAATTGGCAAATTCTAGAGGACCTTTAAGGTTAAATATATGTTTTACGACGGCCAAGATGATATAATTTTTTTAATAATCAGAACAAAAGATTTACATTTGGAAATAAAACCAGTTTTATAGCGCAAATATGGTTAAATTTATAGTTAAGCAGGATCTTTTAGACCGTCAACGCATTCCTTAAAAGATAATTAACATGTTTAATTAGTGTTTTTTTATGCTAACCAATAAACAAATCCGTATATCATTCATTAACTATTTACAGGGTTGCCACAGGTCAGGGAAAACAGGGAAAAATCAGGGAATTTGAAAATGAACCAAAAAAGTAAGGGAATTTTAAGATATTTTAAAAAGTCAGGGAATTTATAGATCTTTCAAGAAGCCAGGAAATTACAATCATTATCCGCGGAAAAGATTCTCAGCTGACCGTGTCAGTTGTATAGATTAGAACAAAGATACGCCTGCAACAAAGTTTGACGAACGCGATTATATAAAGAATAAAGGGTTAAAAAATTGGGTAGTATTAGCCGAAACGGTCAGGGAAGATCGTTGGAAAAGGTCAGGGAAAAACCTGGAAAAGTCAGGGAATTTGAATCTGAAAAAACTGCGGCAACCCTGATTTAAATAACTTCATGGTTCAAACCTTAACTTTTTATTTTAACCATGAAGTATAAGTTTCTATTTCTATAAATAAAGTTGTTGCTTAATATCGTTAGTTTTGTCAAGGAGGATCAGAGAAGGAGAGGAAATGTGGGGCTGCGTTGAGTTAGAGAGAGAAGAGCCAACCTCCCACTCGGGTGGAAAGGGGGGATAGGAAATTCTCGAGGTAAACTGTTGTCACGTGGTCGCTAGCTAGCGCGTCTCATAAAGGATTCGTTTTACCCACGCGACAACGTTTTACCCACGCGACAACATTTTACCACGAAACGTCTCTACCCCCGTTCTCCCAGAGTGGGAGTTTAGGCCGACGCAGTAGGAACCGCGCCGTCCCCACATTTCCTATCCTTCTCTGATCCTCCTTGGTTTTGTTTTAAGTGGTTTGTTAGTTTATCTACAATTTTTTATCTCATACCTTAACTTCCATATATTTTTTATGGTTTTCTGGCTTCATGGCTTCCTGTGAAAAAATATAATTCATCATTATTTATAAATTAATAACCGTAACATTAACCAAGGACTCTGTATGTAAGAAGGAAAAGAAGCTGTATTTCCGTGTAAACGGGGGAGAGAAAATTAGTTTTACGAAGCAACACGTCATCTCACGTGATAAGGAACTCGTCCAATAAGACACTTCAGAAAAAAAACAAGTTTTAAAAAAGTTACTGATGAGCTGCTAACGTCATAACTTAATTTTTAACTCCACTCTATTGGTTGGTTTGTTGCTAAACCAATGAGAAAATGGAACGTTTCGAACCTGATGCTCATTGGATGGGCATTAAATTCAAACGATGCTATTCTGTGTATATCTAGATTAGCCAATCAGCTTTGAATGATTGATTCGACCTTGGGAACGATAGATTTAGATCAAAGAGAACTTCTTGTTTCTTATCCTTCTTACATACAGGCTCCTTTAACAATTAAAAAGAAATGGGTTTAAAGGGAAAGTATAAGAGCTCAGTTTTATTTATTTTCTGGTTAATTCAGCACATAGGCTGTATTAACGAACGTAATTAGTCCGATTTTTCCCTTGACTTAAATTCAATTCTAATTAAACTTAAATTTAATGTTGCTTAAACGGTTTCCCTTTAATCTAATACGTACTGCTATAATTTCCTTCTGCTTTTCTTCTGACAAATTCACCCATTCCTAATAATCAATGAAATAGTTAACAATTAATTTTAATATAAAATTCGGAATTTTTCGCAATATACCTCTGTATATTTGATGGCAAGTTCATCGTTAATCTGTACAATAATTAATTTTATATTTGTTAATGAACACAATTATTTAACTTAAAAGAAGATAGATTCAAAATTTAACTAGCGTTTTTAATTTTCCCTGATTTTTAGTAATTAATTAACTGGGATATTTCACAATTTTTTATCAATTATTTCAATTAGAAAATAAGGTTTGAAGTTTTAGGCTTATTTGTTAACGAAAAAGGTTGTGATATATCTTACTTCAGTACGTCTTGCGCAGTATCCTACCAGAAGGTCATCAAGTGACGTAGTTTCTGGTAATTTTGTTCCGTCTACTAGTGCCTTCTTCAAGAAGTCATGTCCTTGCTGTTTTAAAAGTAGTTAATTGAAGCAGAAGCCGATGAAACCCTCCTTTGAAGTCTACTACTCCAATGTTCCATATAGCGCTCCTCTCTGTATGGGTAAAATTCCCAATTTTACGAGTTAGAAGGGGTCCTACTTCATCCCCCCTGTCTACGGAAAATTGGAAATTCTCTCTCTCCACAAACGACGACGTTTTTTGGACGAACTCCAAGACGTACGGATCGCGCCTTTTGAGAATAACCCATACAGAGAGGGGTAGACAAGACCCGGGAGTAATAGACTTCAAAGGAGGGTTTCATCGGCTTCTGATTGAAGTTAATTAGCCTAATTCCCAAGTCAATAAATGTAAACCTACTTGTGGCATTTTGTTGTAACACACCATGGCATTTTCTTTCTCAGCAGGATCTTAGAAATTATTGAAAATATAACTAACTGATCTGAAGAAAACTAAGTTAGAAGATGCTAGCGCATCTTTGTATTGATTGGAGGAAATTGTATGCTTTAAGCTATCATAAATAACAACTCAAAAGTTTAAACCAATCACAAGAAATAGTTCCCAATGTGCACATTTGGTTTAATAACTTTTCCTTATCAGGGCAATCATTTAAACTAATTTCTTTAATTTAAATTTGCATAATTATCCTATTTTTTGCACCAAATTATTTTATTTACCGCAAAGGTTGGCTCCTAACTTGAGCAAGTACTCCTTAAGCTCAGCGGCTTTGTCTTCGTCAATCGTTGCAATTGATCCATAGATTAACGCGAACAAAAAGATTAGAAATTTCATGTTTTCAATAACTTTACTTAACAAGAAGTGGTTGTCGACTAGTTAAACCATCCAGATATATAGATTTCGATATAATTGAACAAAGAAATCATTGTTTTCAACGAAAATTCTTTACATTTGTATTACCAGAATATTTAAACAAGTCGTTATTCCAACTGTTCTTTTGTTAAATTCAAGTGACACGCGAGTTTGTTTAGCCATTGTTTACGCACGTAGGGTGAATCAGTGTAAGTTTGGACATAGCTAATATCGTCTGCTAAAAAAGGCGCGAAATTCAGTCAATAAGTTTGATTTAAATAGTGCTGAACTTAAGCCTAATTTTGTTAAATTCAAGTGACACGCGAGTTTTTTTAGCCATTGTTTACACACGTAGGGTGAATCAGTGTTAGTTTGGACATAGCTAATATCGTCTGCTAAAAAAAGGCGCGAAATTCAGTCAAAAAGTTTGATTTAAATAGTGCTGAACTTAAGCCTAATTTTGTTAAATTCAAGTGACACGCGAGTTTTTTTAGCCATTGTTTACGCACGTAGGGTGAATCAGTGTAAGTTTGGACATAGCTAATATCGTCTGCTAAAAAAAGGCGCGAAATTCAGTCAATAAGTTTGATTTAAATAGTGCTGAACTTAAGCCTAATTTTGTTAAATTCAAGTGACACGCGAGTTTTTTTAGCCATTGTTTACACACGTAGGGTGAATCAGTGTTAGTTTGGACATAGCTAATATCGTCTGCTAAAAAAAGGCGCGAAATTCAGTCAATAAGTTTGATTTAAATAGTGCTGAACTTAAGCCTAATTTTGTTAAATTCAAGTGACACGCGAGTTTTTTTAGCCATTGTTTACACACGTAGGGTGAATCAGTGTAAGTTTGGACATAGCTAATATCGTCTGCTAAAAAAGGCGCGAAATTCAGTCAATAAGTTTGATTTAAATAGTGCTGAACTTAAGCCTAATTTTGTTAAATTCAAGTGACACGCGAGTTTTTTTAGCCATTGTTTACACACGTAGGGTGAATCAGTGTAAGTTTGGACATAGCTAATATCGTCTGCTAAAAAAGGCGCGAAATTCAGCCAAAAAGTTTGATTTAAATAGTGCTGAACTTAAGCCTAATTTTGTTAAATTCAAGTGACACGCGAGTTTTTTTAGCCATTGTTTACACACGTAGGGTGAATCAGTGTAAGTTTGGACATAGCTAATATCGTCTGCTAAAAAAAGGCGCGAAATTCAGTCAATAAGTTTGATTTAAATAGTGCTGAACTTAAGCCTAATTTTGTTAAATTCAAGTGACACGCGAGTTTTTTTAGCCATTGTTTACACACGTAGGGTGAATCAGTGTTAGTTTGGACATAGCTAATATCGTCTGCTAAAAAAAGGCGCGAAATTCAGTCAATAAGTTTGATTTAAATAGTGCTGAACTTAAGCCTAATTTTGTTAAATTCAAGTGACACGCGAGTTTTTTTAGCCATTGTTTACACACGTAGGGTGAATCAGTGTAAGTTTGGACATAGCTAATATCGTCTGCTAAAAAAAGGCGCGAAATTCAGTCAATAAGTTTGATTTAAATAGTGCTGAACTTAAGCCTAATTTTGTTAAATTCAAGTGACACGCGAGTTTTTTTAGCCATTGTTTACACACGTAGGGTGAATCAGTGTTAGTTTGGACATAGCTAATATCGTCTGCTAAAAAAAGGCGCGAAATTCAGTCAATAAGTTTGATTTAAATAGTGCTGAACTTAAGCCTAATTTTGTTAAATTCAAGTGACACGCGAGTTTTTTTAGCCATTGTTTACACACGTAGGGTGAATCAGTGTAAGTTCGGACATAGCTAATATCGTCTGCTAAAAAAGGCGCGAAATTCAGCCAAAAAGTTTGATTTAAATAGTGCTGAACTTAAGCCTAATTTTGTTAAATTCAAGTGACACGCGAGTTTTTTTAGCCATTGTTTACACACGTAGGGTGAATCAGTGTAAGTTTGGACATAGCTAATATCGTCTGCTAAAAAAAGGCGCGAAATTCAGTCAATAAGTTTGATTTAAATAGTGCTGAACTTAAGCCTAATTTTGTTAAATTCAAGTGACACGCGAGTTTTTTTAGCCATTGTTTACACACGTAGGGTGAATCAGTGTAAGTTTGGACATAGCTAATATCGTCTGCTAAAAAAAGGCGCGAAATTCAGTCAATAAGTTTGATTTAAATAGTGCTGAACTTAAGCCTAATTTTGTTAAATTCAAGTGACACGCGAGTTTTTTTAGCCATTGTTTACACACGTAGGGTGAATCAGTGTAAGTTTGGACATAGCTAATATCGTCTGCTAAAAAAAGGCGCGAAATTCAGCCATTAAGTTTGATTTAAATAGTGTTGAACTTAAGCCTAATAAGATAAATCTTTTTAGCGGATCATTTTCTTTCATAAAACGTCCGAACTTAGCCTTGTCCGAAGTTACACTGATTCACCCTAGTATTATGTCCATTGTAATAGAAGTAATTGCGCGTTGCCATTATTATTGAACTTAAATCTATATATTTTATTCCGACGAAACCAGGTTTGGAGAGACAAAATCATACAAGCCCCCATTCAACAATTAACTAATTTAAATAAACCGAATGTTGCGTGCGTCTGCAAAATTCTCAAAACGAGGTGATCGCTTTCTTTGTCATATAATGATTTAGAACGGAAATGCAACTGTATAAATAATTCGCAAAATAATTTAATACATGGAGATAGTTTTTATTCATATATAAATGCGTCATAACTCGTATTTATTTTAATAATTTGATATAATGGATATATAAAATATGGGTAACATCATGTAAATGATATCTTCGCGTGTGATTAATCAATTATATTCTTAAAGGGAATTTTCGAACAATAGAGGTAACTATTTAAACATAATTCGTCTGAAATATGTGGGGAAGAAAACTTTATTTATTAAGCTGAATCTACTAGATTGGTAGGATTGAGATTAATTTAATAAAAACATTACTAGTGAGAGGTTAGTTCTCTGACACCATGGTCATTGGCCAGCTTATATTTAAAAAAAAAACATAACCCAAAAGGTCAGATACAGAAATCTTATAGTACTGAAGACTTTACTATGAGACCACAATTCCAGACAGCCACAAATCCGTTATACCCTCTTCAGACGAGGCTTAATTAGCCGTGGTTTAATCAGATTTAACCGAGGTTTACATAGCCTTTTCAGTTCAATAAACCTCGGTTTATTTTGAATAAATCATGGTTAAATCTGATTAAACCAGCTAGTTACGTCTCGTCTGAAAAGGGTATAACTTCACAATAGTTAAAAATAATTCTGTCCACGTGAAGAATTTAATTCAAATTTAGCGCCTAAAATTTTAAAAGCGCCACTGTTTGACGCTGTTAAAACAATTTTAATGATTTTAATTGATTTAAAACGAATAAATTATAATTATTTATTTATAATTTAATTTAACAATGTAAGTATTAAATAAATTTAGTTTGGGTTAAAGACGTTCGTAATTGTAGATGTCGCTGTATAATCAACCCGAAAAAGGTCAATTTTGAACTGGTTATACACCTTTTAATATTGGAATAATGTCGAAATAAAAATACAAATGAAGTTTTTGAAAATTAAAATTGGTCTAAATTATAGTTAAAACAAATAAAAAGGAACGAGTTTATTCAGTCTTGTTTGAATGGGGCTCGAACTCACACTCATCTTTGTATTAGCACTACCTCCTTTATTTATAATAAGGGAGGTAGTGGCAAGGAGGATCAGAGAAGGAGAGGAAATGTGGGGCTGCGTTGAGTTAGAGAGAGAAGAGCCAACCTCCCACTCGGGTGGAAAGGGGGGATAGGAAATTCTCGAGGTAAACTGTTGTCACGTGGTCGCTAGCTAGCGCGTCTCATAAAGGATTCGTTTTACCCACGTGACAACATTTTACCACGAAACGTCTCTACCCCCGTTCTCCCAGAGTGGGAGTTTAGGCCGACGCAGTAGGAACCGCGCCGTCCCCACATTTCCTCTCCTTCTCTGATCCTCCTTGGTAGTGGCATAGCCTCCTCGATCACGCGCTTCGGCTGCGCTCGCGCTATAGAAGCCCCGGCAAAGAAAAAAATTAACATGTGTTTGAGAGAATAAATGGGAAATTAAAACTCCCCCAAAAGACGGCGCGAAAAAGCACTAAAATGTAGGGGGGAAAAGTCGAGGGGAGAAACAAATTCTTGTCTAAAGTTTTAAATTTACGCTCCAGCTTCCTGATTTTTTAACCACATCTAATTAAGTATGTACGGATAATTTACAAATTAATTCCAAGCCTTTGAGAATTACAGATTTGGCGTTAATAATTGTTGAAACTAGCGAACCTATTATTTTTCTTTACTGACCGAGCTTTTTGCGGTTTTCACCTATTGCGCGGGGTTCTTTTTAAATCTAAAGCCTTGATCCATTAACACAGGCACTGCAGTCACGCTGTAGATGCTATTTATAAATTTACATTCTAATTTCACCCTCTGATTTGATTTTTATTCTATGACAATATACTATTTTACTCAAAAACAAGTGTTAAAATTAATAAGGTTGCAATTGTGAGAATTGATAAAAGAGAAATTACTAAATTTTGAAGCCGGGTAATTCGGAACAACTCCGTTTTCAAACCACTCTTCCCTGTTTCGGCGCGAAAATCTAAATACAGCGGTGTTCTCTTGTCTTTTCGTAGGATACAGTTGTCTAAAAATTTTGAGAGCTCTATGATGGGTATTTCTTTCCTAGTAGTACAACACATTCTAGTACACTAACTTGTAAGAAATCCCTTAATATTTTCGAAAACAATAGCATTGTGGAATGAGAGTCCCCAAATAATTTGAGATTCTCTTTAAATTTAAAACATTCACCACCATCTTAACCTATGATCAGATAGTAGTACTATCAATATGTTGTAAAAAATATATTTATATACCAATATAAGATTGCCCCGAACAACATTTTTTCCAATCTAATCTAGGGTTGTAAGGCGAAATATTTCCCTAACCAGATTTCGTAATTTTAGGGTGATAAATTTAAATTAAAAATTAATTATCAATGTAAGGTGGTAGCGTGTAAGTTGTGAAATTTTGGGAGAGAAGTTTTTTTGCCGTTTTCAAAACGCCATACATAGTTATTTATCTATAATGAGAGTAGATTAACACTAATCTATTATCATTATAGTTAAATATCTATGTATGGCATTTGGAAAATGGCAGGAAAACTTCTCTCCCAAAATTTCAAAACTTACCCGAGTTAATGGTTGAAGCACCAAATTGTACGCGGTAAAGCTTTGCACACGCTACAATCTTACGTTGATATTTAATTTTTTACTTAAAAACTAATCACCCTAAAATTATGAAACCTGGTTAGGGAGATAAAATAAACTAATTTGCAAAACATATATTTTAATTGTGGCTTTAAAAAATCATTAAAGACCTGAAAAGGGCAAAACCCTTCAAATTTGGTCAGTTTCCCCCCTTTGAGACGTGCATCAGTTTGGGGGAGTTTTGTAAATCTCGAGAATTCATTTATTCGCGATTTTCGGCCGATTGCCGGGGCTTCTATAGCGCGAGCGCAGCCGAAGCGCGTGATCGAGGAGGCTATGGTAGTGGTATTAGAGAACTTTCTCACGCTGGCTGCTTTTGCGCATGCGCTCATCTGAAAAGTGGAAATAGACTGTGGAATATAATTTAATGGCAGTCGCCGAGACTTTTTCACAAGTCTGAACATAATTAATCGATAATGTAATTAAATTAAATGAAGCCATTACACGGAATTTGATAGGGAAATTAATGTAATCTGGATTCAACCGCTGTTTAGTGATTACCTACCAAGTGTCGAAGACGCGCTACCTGGTGGTGGAATGCTAAACCTATTTTTTTTTACGTCATAAGAGATTTGACTCGAGAAGCGTATTAAGCCTAATGAGGATGTTTTGCCGCTCGATTGGGAAGCAATCTTTTTTAAATTAATTATCTAAAAGTTTTGTTTAAATGGAAATGGAGGTTTTTATTCCTTAAATATTATAACTTTTAAGTAAGTTTTACTTTTCCTTATAGAAGGTTGGGGAGATATTGCTTTAAGTTTATATGGAATAATGGAAATTATATTCTAATGTAAGCCTTTGTCTTTTAGATAAAATTTTAAACAAAGGCCTTAACCCTTACCTGGCTGGCTGGACCTGGTCCTGGAAGCCGTGGAAGGTGTTTCCCACCTTAACTTCTCAACAACATCTTAACGTCAAACTGAAACTAATCCAACTAAGAAAACTTCGAAATTGAAGGATAATAGGACATGGAAGCCTAATTAGCCTCAGCCTGAGGTCCTCAGGTAAACCCCTTATTTACTCATTGATATATCATAGCTTCAAAAGTAGTGGTTTGAGTTGTGGTTTTTGGCATTATTCAACCTTTCTAAGTATTAAATTCCTTAAGGCACGTTAAATATTATCACAGACATAATAGGTGACATGTTTTAGCCGTTTATGGCGAGAGAAAAGATTCTTTAACCCCAAATCTCAAGTGTTTGGAAATTCCAAAACTATAGATACGTGTATTTTATTGGACTATGTTGTACGTGTTGAAAGCTCGTACCATTTCCGTAAAATCCTTACTTAAAAACCACTGATAGTTTTGTTTTTATCCTGTCATAATGTAAAAATTACCAAAATCATACGTGACAGTCTTTGTATTGATTGATTAATTATTCAATTTGAGGAAACTACCGATACTGACTTTAATGAGAAAAATATTTTGAATCTGAATATCCAGATGTATCTCATTTTTGTCTCGCTTTGAATCGTATTTAAACCTTCTAATGGTTTGTACTTAATTTTTTTTAGGCACATAACATCATGATTGAAGATGTTTCTTTTGGATTTGTAGTTTGAGATTTGATGTCCTAGCTGATATATATCGCAGGTATGTTATAGTATTTGAATTGTGTTAAAATTAAAAGCCCGATACATTCGATATCGGTATAAAGTTAATGTTTGTCTTGACCAAAATCCAAATTTGAGGTATCGACATCTTGTGCAAGATTTTATTTTTCGTGTTGGGTTTGTGTATTTCTCATTGCGTTGCGCCTTTTTATTGCCAAATAGGCTTATTGTCAAAGACCCGTTAATTTAGTTTTTTCGAATACTCCTTCTCTATGGATTAAAGTTCACAAAGATGTTTATCATTTTTGAATCTGCAGTTTTTTGTGGTTCTAAAATTTCAAAAATAAGAGCCGCATTCATCGCCCCCAGAGTTAATTAAACGTGCGCGGATCACCGCCCTAAATTGACTTTCCATTTAAGCCGGATACGATTAAATAAGGTAAGCATCTTTAACGATACTAAAATCTATACATTTAGTTCTACGGTTATTTAAAACGTTGTCATAGGCCTTAGATTTTCTTTCGTTTGTTAGGCCAAAAATAGAGAGTATTGTCTATCTCGTCATTATTCAAATACATTTATAACCTCGCTTCTTTCAACACTGTTTTGTATTCTGAACAGCGAAGTTGCGAGACGGAGGTAAGTCCCTCAAACAAAAAAGAATTGACGCTATCACAGGGTCGCCTTAAAGGAATAAGTTATGTTTAATCAATTTGGACTGTTAAAAGATGCGTAAAAAGTAAAAACGTTTCCAAAATGAGGTTTCGCGGAGTAGATTCGCTAAGACTAATTTTTGACTGCAAACATGAGTTATATCCTTGAACTGTTAATGAGAAAATAAGTCAAATAGATAGCTGCGATATCGCATGCTCTACAGTGATTATTTGGTGCTTTTTCTCGCTCTCAAATGTCTCTCATAAACACAAGGCTTTTATATTTAGCCTCAAATTGCCATATAACGTTCTGATTTTGATAATATTCGTACTTTAAAAGCCCTCATTGATTAAAAATAACTTATTTTGGAGAGTTTCGTAACCTTTTAAGATAAAATTACGTCGTGTTATGTCTCTCGCTTTGATGATGAAATTCAATGTCAAAGGTCAAGACTTGAAGGAATACTAGACTCTTAATAAGTTATGTTTAAGGGTTGGGCTATATGCGTATAATGTGTATCAAAACTTGAAGGTTTTAGGTAATTTATTACAGCTATTGGTTTGTCGAGTCTAATTATGTAACTTCAATAATTAACCGTGAATTACTACGAAGACTTTGTTGCGAGTTTTGATAATGTTTTTACGCACTTATTAACAGTCTAAATCGATTGAAAATAACTTGTTTAGTATCACTTTAACATTCAAAGACCGTAAATGCTATGGAAATCAACGAACTTACGATGTTCATATGAAAAATAAGGTTCTGCATAAGATGTCATCATTTATATAAAGTTACCAAGATGATTCTTTAAAGTACGGCTATTTTGAGTTTAGTTTCCGTAGTTAAAATCCTACTTTCCTACGTCTACTCGTTAATGATTTAAAAACTCGCTAAATAGTTCTTAATCTATATTTTCAGATATTGAACTAAAGCGTTCGAATAAAAAAAATGGGCTTTACGAAAACTGTAAAATAAGTCTTATCGTCGGGAATTTATTCCTCTATCTGAAACTTTAAAATGGATAAGTCAGGGAGGATGCAAGTTGAGAAATTTAAATCTCGTTACACTTGTAACATTTGCGGTAACGCGCTCGCGACGGAACGAAACTTGAAAAGACATTTGGATAAACTCCATTTCGAAGTGACTTGCAACGTATGCGGCAAAGTTTTTTTGAGCAGACAAGAACTAGAATATCACAAATTGTCGCATAGAGAGACGCCTGTTGAGAGACCAGCCCGTCAAGTTCAAATTTTGGACAGTGATCACGTCATATTCGAATCACACCCAGATTTGGAGGTTCCATTGACTCAATCGGCTGAAGTTTTTACGTCAACTTTACACCTTATTAAGCCCGAACAAGATTCTTTACGACCCGTTAAACCTGTCGTAAAAGAATCTGAAGGTGAAACATCTACGCAACCGGAAAGTGAAGAAGATAAATTTGAATCCGTTATCGTTGTTGCCGAACCTAATTTAGAAATTCAAGGACATCAAACGATTTTTCTGTTATCGGATGAATCGGAAATTCCTCACGACAACCAAGAGCTACAAAAAGCCGTTAGAGAGTTTATGGCTTTACAAACTGACATAAATTTAGACGGCGCTCAAATTCATTTTGAGATAAATTCCCAAACTACAAATTCTGATGTTGATTATGTCGAAAATCAAGATGTTCAGATTGAAGATGAATCGTTAAAGAATACCAAAGTATCGATGGAAGAAAATTCAGCCGATCAAGCGATTAGGGAATTGCTTTCCGGTTGGGAACCAGGTTCAAATATAATGGATTTAGCAACGCAAGGGTCGTTAACGAATCCTGTTGATACGACTGTGAAGAATTTGATTAATCTAACCGTCGACAGTGTGAAAGAAACTCTAACGGAGCAAACTCCTCTCGCAATTGAAAATTTCCCCGATGAAAATAGAACATGTGAAACGCCGTTAGATTTGAGCATCGGGAATCTCTCTAATGACAAAAATCAGATGGAGAATTCTTATACTTTGTCGATACCGGAGGATCTGGCAAATTTGAGCATCATCGAAAATTCGGACGTCTGCGTAATTCGTGATAATCCAGAGGCTGATCAAATCATTTTACGCACGGATGATAGTGAAGGGCAGTTTGAAAATCAAACTGTATACCATTTGTATCCAGAAGAAGGAACTATTGAAGATGAAATAAAGGTTCAATCGACTGATAAAAATGAATTTCATGAAGATGATAATAACCAGACCATTTCAATCCCTTATCACGATCCTGAAACATTTTCGCAACATCCTGAACAATTTTCTGACCTAAGTCACGCTACGCTTGAAAAAACTGGGAAACAGACACCACCCGTTTTCGTCGAATATAGACCGATTGTTCGAAAGAAATTTAATGAAAAACCAAAGTCTGCGAGTATTAAGAAAGCCTCTAATTCGTCTAAAGCGTTTTTAACTCTTAAAGGAGATAAAAGTGTGAAAAAAAATAAATCTCCGACTGAAACACGGATCAAACGCTGCAAACCAATTAAGAAATTGTTAATTGAAAAAATTAAAACCGATTTGCCTCCTAAAGGAAAGAAATGTTGCGTGTGCGATCAATCTTTCCCAACTCTTAAAGAACTCCACGCTCACGAAGATACCCATTTAACTGAAAACCTTAAATACGTATATACTTGCAAAGTTTGTCGAAAATCCTTCGAGACTTTGAGTCTTTTGTACAGCCACATGAAGAAACATCCGGAAGAAAAGCCATTTCAATGTCCAACCTGCGATAAAAAATGCCGGCAAAGTTCGGAACTTTACATTCATCAAATGAGTCACGAAAAAAATAAACATTTTAGGTGCGAATATTGCCGTAATTCGTATTCGAGACCTCATAATCTGAGCCGTCACAGATACGCGATTCATAATGTGAATGGTGAATGTCTTATTTCTGACTCCTTTACCCTTAAAGAATGGAAAGAATACACGAAACGTCTTCGTCAAAAGTCTGCCAGAAGATTTCGTTCGACGGTAGTTATTGATGATGCTGGCTCTAACCATCCTTCGTACGAAAAGGAGGAATATCTAAATGACTCTGATGATGGTTATACCAATACACTTGATTCCGAATACGTTAGTGATTCTTCGGAAACTGATAGTTGGCTAAATGCTGATTTAAAAGACCAGTCGGATTTGCAAAAAGGAAAGCTGGATTCCTACGACGAATTATTTACCAGTTCTAACGTTAGCGAAGAAGATTCTAGACCATCTATTGATCTATCTGTAGAATCCATCAGTTCATCCGAAGATCCCGTTAAACCCCATATGCAAGATTTAGAGTTAATTGAGAAGCAAGAGGAAGAATTGAAGAAACTAGATGCGGAGCTGGATGTTGATTTAGCTTCATTGGGCATTAATAACACTGGCAGCGGAAATAGTTCTGATCAGGACCAGACCGAAATCATTAAGAAACCCGCAGTTAAGAGAATTAATTCTGTTAAATGTAGAAAAAGATACAGTCCTACTTCGCTTATGGATATTTTGGAAGAGTCGGCCAAAGAAATATTTGTCAATATTGCCCAGGGAATAGATATGACAAACACAATTCCTGTTAATAAACCCCAAACTGTTGTTAAAAAGTCCAAGCCCAAGCCAAAGGTTCAAGGACCGGAGTACGATTCGCCCCTTGAAGATAATGATTGCCTAATGGAGGTATTAGAACAGTCTGCCAGGGTGATATTTAAGGAGAATGTTATTACACCCAAGAATAAAAAAGATTCGCAATTCAATGAAGATCCGACTGATGAAAAAGTTGATTCTAAAGTAGTTGAAAAAGAAGACTCCCATCCTCAACTCGCGCAGATATCACCCTTAAATTCACCTCGAAAAGATAGTGATAAATACTTTGTATCACAACGTGGAAGTTCCAGAAAAATGGCACAAAGACCTCGTAGAAGAGTTTGTAATCGAGATGAATCATCTAACTCATCTAGCATTGAAGATAATCGTCAAGCTGAACCGAAATCACTTAAGAAAATCAACAAACCAATTACTACTAAAGAAACAAAACCACCTTCAGAATCGAGGCTTGGTTTTTCTGACTGGCTCGACACTCTAGGTGCAACTAAGCCACATACAGCTAGGAAATCTTTTCC
Source organism: Odiellus spinosus (assembly GCA_963920705.1). Lineage (NCBI taxonomy): Eukaryota > Metazoa > Arthropoda > Arachnida > Opiliones > Phalangiidae > Odiellus > Odiellus spinosus. The sequence goes on along the minus strand of OY987233.1, from coordinate 21,267,734 downwards.
AAAAATAAGTCCTGTCCAGAATCCTAAACTTAGTACCGCAAAATCTATTGACAATACAAATTCAATCACCATTGCGCCTGATTTGGATAAATTTAAACACCAAGAATGGGTTGATGTTATTTGCGGTGTCGGTTCGCAAAGAGCAAAAAAATCGTTTCCCAGAGCAAGATTACCCAACACTAATAGTATTAGTAAAAAATCCAACCGTGATGAAGTTTTCAACACCGTGAAAAAAATTGCCTCTCACCGAGGTTTAACTGTAGTTCAAGGTGATGGTAGTACATCAGTCGTAAAATGTAATAGCACCACAATTAGAAAAGATATGTACAAAGAGGGACCAAGGACATTACAATTTGGAAGTTCCACCATCAATTATTTCCCTCCAAAGGAAGTAATCGATAAATCTGAACAGCATTCGAAGGAACTGGCAAAAATTACTCTTGGAGAAAAGCTGATTAAAAATATAGTCAAACCCCCTTGCCCTACAACGGAAGTTAATACTCCAGATATGTCGATCGTAGTGACTAGTGGGTTAATTGAGCCTTCATCAACTCCTAATTTAATTGAAAATATTAAGTGTAATAGTAAACGAATACAATCCATTAACTCGCCAAGTTTAGTTAAGGAGAATCCGAAGGAACCAAATAACACTGATTTAACCACGTACACTAGTCAAAATAAAGGTGGAGATTTAATTTCTATTCTTAACCCTAAAAGTAAAGTTGCTTCAAAAACTAATAAACCTCTGCAAGCCGTGGTTCCCACTATTAAAGTTAACCCTAAGAGTATTCCTGAACAGTCGGTGATTAGCAAAAAATTCAACTCATTTGGCCAGGAAGACGCGGATGTTATTAAAATTAAACCGCCTGCGTTGAAAGCAAAACAAACGGCTCGAAAGAGCTTCCCATCTTCCTCGAGACCAAAAGATGAATTTCCTTACACTTCAAGCAAACCATCTAAAATATCTACTCCTGCATTGAATAAAATTTCGCCAACTAAAATGTCTTCAAAGACTTTCCTCGATCAATATCTTGCAATAGTAAACCGAAATTCAGTTCCTCAAACATCGGCCCAGTTAGAACTCGGGAGTCATTCTAGAAAAGATACGTCAGTTTCAGAATCCGATAAGGAATTTTCTGACTGGAATATGGATGATATTGACACTGATTCATCGGATGAATTATATCTTCATCCAGGAAGAACCTCCAAGAATAAATCTAAAAACTTAAACAAAAAAGCGCGACTATCAATTGGCGAAGGAAATGAATTGCTCGAACCTTCGGCCATTTTTAACTCTCCTAGCACGTTCATAGTGCAAACTCCGGATATGCCACTCGAGGAAAATGTACCATCAATTAGCTCTCAAGAGGATATTGTTTACAGAACATTAATAAGTTCTTCGAATATGGAGTTAAATGTAAGTGATGGAAAGACTCAATCATCTGTTGGCAGTGAAGATCCGCTAGATCCAGCTATTAGTTCCAAAAAAAGTGGCTCAAAGATTTTCTTCAATTCAGATAAAAGTCGTAAGCCAGGGTCTGAAACTGTAGTGAAGTTTCAAACCAGCGATTGTGAAAATTTACCAGCTGCAGACTCTTCTCAAAACGAGACATTTAAAACTGCTTCGATCGATAGTGAGCCAACATTGTTGCTAAACACTGAACTTATGAACATTGTCAATTTCTTAAATCCACCAAAATCGCCTACTGAAACTGAACTGAGACAATCTCCTGATAAAGATAAAGACTCTATAAAAACATCTACAAAAATAGCGGAAAACATAAACACACCGCAAAGTAAGCGAATAGGACCAAAAACGAGAAATACTACAAAGACAGAGTCATCTGCATCTAGTGAAACACCAACCACTTCTGGTGGAATGTCCAAGTCAACAAAATCTGATGGTAAAACATTTGCATCGGGCAAGTCTGATAGGAAATCTATCACACCAACCAAATCTGATCGAAAACATACATCTATGTCTAACAAATCTGATGAAAAATCTTTTATAACGACCAAGTTAGGTAAAAAACCAGGTGCAGTGTCTAAAACATCTAGAGACAGTGTGGAATCTGAAAAGATTATGACCACAATTGTTACCAGAAGATCAGGCAGATTGGTTAATATTGAAAATGATACTGAGGGAAGCTTGATTGGAACTGTTACCCCTACTACAAGAGCCATCAAAACAGCTAAAGCCTCTAGATCTAAAAAGCTCTTATCAAATTCAGAAATAGAAACAGCTCTATTCAATGAAGATCTAAGCCCTACTGCCACAGACCCTACGAAGAAGAAAAGGCTAACTCGTGATGATGTGCCTACCAATCTTACAAGTTCGGGGCATAAAATTTCTTCTTCGAAACGTGAAAAACAAAAGTCTGCGGAATCAGTGTTGTCTAAGAAGTCATCTAAAGCAGTTACACCCTCAAATCCTGTTGGGAAGACCAAGACTACGATATCTGCAACCAAGACTCGCTTAAAATCAATTGAGAAGACATCTGAAGCTATGGAAAAATCAATCGAATTAGGTTCCGTAGAAAAATCTTTGGATACCACTGAACATGTTGGAGAAACAGTTGAATTATCTGTTGTAAAATCTGTAAAACCTGTAGAACCAGACCAAGCACTTGATATATCGATGGAACTAGCCAAAATACCCAGGAAATCTGTTGAATCAGACCAAGCTCTACTTGAAAGAGTAGAATCAGCCAAAGAGAAAGTTTATGAATCTATTGAATCAAGCCAAGCTCTTGGTGAATCTATTGAATCAAGCCAAGCTCTTGGTGAATCTATTGAATCAAGCCAAGCTCTTGGTGAATCTATTGAATCAAGTCAAGCTCTTGGTGAATCTATTGAATCAAGTGAAGCTCTTGGTGAATCTATTGAATCAAGCGAAGCTCTTGGTGAATCTATTGAATCAAGCGAAGCTCTTGGTGAATCTATTGAATCCAGCCAAGCTCTTGGTGAATCTATTGAATCAAGCCAAGCTCTTGGTGAATCTATTGAATCAAGCCAAGCTCTTGGTGAATCTATTGAATCAAGCGAAGCTTTTGCTGAATCTATTGAATCATCCCGAAATCTTAGTCAATCTAAGGAATCAGCTGAAACTATCTGTGAAGCTATTGTATCAGCTGAAGCTCTTTGCGAATCTATTGAATCAACCGAAGCTCTCCACCAATCTGTTGAATCAACTGAAGCTCATGGTGAATCAAATTTATCAACAGAAGCTCTTGAAAAACCCCTAGAACCAGAGAATGAATATACTTTAGCTTTTGATGAATATGTACAACCACAATTGGCTAATAATGAATCTGTAGATTTGTCATTAGCTCATACACCATCTTTTGAGGAGGAAAAAAATATATTAGATGATATTGAGCCAGAAGATGTTATAAAATATTCTACTGGGCCTGAAGAAGTCGTAAAATATTCTGAAGAAACCTTGTCTAATTGTATTATAGAGGTAAATAAAAATGTACAAGGTTCTATCGAGCCAGAAAAGGGCCTAATAGATTCTATCGAGCCAGAAAAGGGCCTAATAGATTCTATCGAGCCAGAAAATGGCCTAGTAGATTCTATCGAGCCAGAAAAGGGCCTAGTAGATTCTATCGAGCCAGAAAAGGGCCTAGTGGATTCTGTCGAGCCAGAAAAGGGCCTAGTAGATTCTATCGAGCCAGAAAAGGGCCTAGTGGATTCTATCGAGCCAGAAAAGGGCCTAGTGGATTCTAGCGAGCCAGAAAAGGGCCTAGTGGGTTCTATCGAGCCAGAAAAAGGCCTAGTAGATTCTATCGAGCCAGAAAATTATCCAGTAAATTCTGTAGAGCCTGAAAGTTATCCAGTAGATTCTGTAGAGCCAGAAAATTATCCAGTAGATTCTGTAGAGCCAGAAGAGACTCTAGTTGATACTATTGAGCCAGAAAAAGCCTTAGCAGATTATATAGAGCTAGAAGAGATCCTAGTTGTTTCTATCGAGCGAGAAAATTATCTAGAACATTCTGTAGAGCTGGAAGAGACCCTAGTTGATTCTATCGAGCCAGAAAATAATCCAGAAGATTCTCTAGAGCAGGAAGAGACTCTAGTTGATTCTATTGATCCAGAAAAAGGCATATCAGTTTCTGTAGAGCTGAAAGGGACTCTAGTTGATTCTATTGAGCCAGAAGAGGGCCTGGCAGATTCTTTTGAGCAAGAAAAGGGTCTAGCAGATTCTGTAGAGCTGGAAGAGACCTTAGTTGATTCTATGGAGCCAGAAAATTGTCTAGCAGATTCTATAGAACTGGAACACTCTCTAGTTGATTCTATTGAGCCACAAAAGGATCCAGAAGATTATATAGAGCCAGAAGAGACATTAATTGATACTAATGAGACAGAAAAGGGTCTAACAGATTCTGTAGAGCTGGAAAATACCGTAAATAATTCTATTGAGCAAGAAAAGCGTCTAGTAGATTCTACAGAGCCGGAAGAGACGCTAGTTGATCCTATCAAGCCAGAAAATGATCCAGAAGATTCTATAGAGCCAGAAGAAACCCTTGTTGATATGATTGAGCCAGGAAAAAGCCTAGCAGATTCTATGGAGCCAGGAAAAAGCCTAGCAGATTCTATGGAGCCAGAAGAGACCCTAGTTGATACTATGGAGCCAGAAAATTATCTAGCAGATTCTATAGAGCTGGAACACTCCCTAGTTGATACTATCGAGCAAGAAAAGGATCCAGAAGATTTTATAGAGCCAGAAGAGACCCTAATTGATAATAAAGAGACAGAAAAGGGTATAGCAGATTCTATAGAGTTGGAACACTCCCTAGTTGATTCTATAGAGCCAGAAAAGGATCCAGAAGATTCTATAGAGCCAGAAAAGGATCCAGAAGATTCTATAGAGCCAGAAAAGGATCCAGAAGATTCTATAGAGCCAGAAAAGGATCCAGAAGATTCTATAGAGCCAGAAAAGGATCCAGAAGATTCTATAGAGCCAGAAAAGGATCCAGAAGATTCTATAGAGCCAGAACAGGATCCAGAAGATTCTATAGAGCCAGAAAAGAATCCAGAGGATTCTATAGAGCCAGAAAAGGATCCAGAAAATTCTATAGAGCCAGAAAAGGATCCAGAAAATTCTATAGAGCCAGAAAAGGATCCAGAAAATTCTATAGAGCCAGAAAAGGATGCAGAAGATTCTATAGAGCCAGAAGAGGTTTTAGATGATTTTATCAATCCTGAAGAAGAAGTAACAAATTTTACTGACCCAAACAAAACCAAAGATTATATCGACCCACAAAAAGTCCTAGTAGGTTCAACAGAACCTGAAAAAACCCCAGCCGAATTTATTCGGCCGGAAGAAACTGTGTCTGATTCTATCCAGCCTGTAAAAGACATAGCTACCTCTTTGGAAAAGGCCCCGCCAGATTGTGTGGCATCAGAAAAGGTCCTGAGAGATTGTATGATGTTGGGAAAGGCTTCATCCAACTGTAGGTCACTGGAAAAGGTTCCGACCGACTGTACGTCACTGGAAGAGACTCTGACCGACTGTATGATGCCGGAAATGTCTCTCGAAGTACCAATAAGACCTGAACATGTTAATGAAGGTTCAATCTTTGAGTTTGACGTAACTCTTAAAGAAGCGGCCACTCCTGTAAAACCTGCACAGCCTGCCACAGCCTACGATGGCTCAATAGAACCAATACATGTTATTGAAGGAATTTCTGAATGTTCACAACCAATTAATAAATCCATCGATGTTTTTGATTCTTTACAACAAACTGAGGTAGATATGTGCCAAAATTCAACCTATCCAGTGCGGTATGTCGAACCGTCCAAAATAGGTTATTCCCTGGAGCACGAAGAAGACTCTTCAGGGTCTGATCAAGACACTTCAAAGCCAGATAAATATCTTGAGGTTTCTACAAAATCTTTAGAAACACTAAAACCTGTCGAAACAGTTAATCAACTTGGTTCCAAAGAGGCGAGTGAATCGAGGAATTTCTCAAAGGGTCGACATCATTTGTCTAAAGAATTAAGAGACATTATGGAAGAAAGCCAAGTTTATAAATCACCTAGTAATGAAGATGTCTTATACGTCAGTGCAACTGGCCGATACCTTAGAAAAGCTGCTCAAAGAAAGCTTATTGATTCTGATATAATGGCCAAAACTATAAAAACTGTAGAAACTGGTGCTTCTAGTTCTAATCCTGGTAGGACATACGCAAAGCAGAATATTGGAACTGAAGTTAAATCCTCTACTATTGTTTCAACAAGCAAAGAGGATAATCCTCTAGATTCTGAGAAAAAGAGTAACTCAGAAATAAGAAAGGGTCGACGACTATCTAAAAAGGCCTTGGAAAATCAGGTTAAAACTGATGAAACTGACGATTCTAGTTCTAAGCCTCGTAGGAAACGCGGTAGGCCGCCATCAATGAAGAAGAATTCAGAAATTGAACTTAATTCATCTAATATTGTTTCAAGAAGCAATGACAATGAAAATACCACAGTGGCAGATAAAAGGGGTGCGCCCAAAACCAAGAAAAGCAAACTACGAAGTGTAACACAAAAGACCATAGAAAGTCAGACAGAAACCTCTATTGTCGTTTCGGATGAAGTTGCAGTGACGAAGGATGTATCAGTAACTAGCGAGAATATTGAAAGCGTTCCTATCAAACCTTTATTGCAAATGACCTTAGAAAGTCAGGTTGAATCTACTGATGTTGAAAAATCTAGCCTTCACGTTGAGCCATCTATTGTAGATTCAAAGACTGACATCGAATCTGCTGCTGAAAGAGTAACTAAACCTAAACCACTTTCTAAAAAGACAAAGGATGGTGTCATCAAATTACTGACAGAAAGTCAGAGTGAATCTTCCGATATTGGGGCATCAAGACTTCGCGTTGAACCGCCTAGCATTCACGTAGAACTAACTAGCCATCAAGTTGAAACACATACAACAGTTGAATCTAGTCCTAAATCTAAGACTAATAAACCTAAACCATTATCAAAAAAGATCAAAGGAAGTCAGCTTGAATCTCCTGAAGTTGAAGAACCAAGCTTGCCCCATGAACCAACCACTGTTGTTACCACCAAGACTGCGCTTGAATCTTCTACTAAACCAATATGTAATAGACCCAAACCATTGTCCAAAAAAACAAAAGTCTCTCAACATGTATCTACAAGCGTTGAAGAAACTGATCTTCAAGACAAACTACCCGCTCATGTTACTACCGAGATGACACTTTTATCTAGCGCTAAACCAATAACTTATAGACCTAAACCATTTTCAAAAAAGACCAAAGGTAGCCAGCTTGAATATAGCAATGTTGAAGCTAATCTACTCACTAATGTTACTACCGAGACGACACTTTTGTCCGGTGCTAAACCTAAACCATTATCCAAAAAGAGAAGTGAAGTGGAAGCACCCTATCTTGACGCAATTAGCCAAAATTTCATTGAAACAAATAGTAGTATTAATAACGATCCATTAATTGACACCATGAGCTCAGAACCAGGAACTAGTAGAACCAAACCAATCACTAGAAAGACTTTAAACAATAGAAATACTAGAGGCCTAGCAAAGAAAAGGTTTTTAACCGAAGAATCCATGGAAGAAATTGATGTTGAAAGTAGCGCAGATTTTAACAGAGTTCACGATTATCTCGACAAACGAAAAAATAGAAAAATCAACTTTGTGAATCGAACTCAGGCTGCCGTTCTGAAGTCTAAATTGAAAAGAAGCGCAAAATTCGTTGTTCACAAAGGTTTCACTATTGTACCTTTACGTCCCACCTTCGACTTAAGACCCAGTAAAAACAGGAAACTTCGCACCCCTGAAAACAGATTCAATGTGACTGATATGCGAACAACTGCCCAACATTTTGATTCTCAAGAAGAAAAGATTCGCAAACCAAAAAGTGGGATATTGAAAAAAAGGGGACAATCCTTTCAATTGGTTTCTTCACCGCGTAAAAAGAAAAGAGTGGATTTCACTTCATCCTCACAGCCAGATACGAGTGATTCTGAACTTTCGAGTGCCAGTGTAAATGAATTTGAATCGGCTTCAACAACGAAGCTTCCAAAAAGAAAGACTTCACCAGTTAAAGCTAAAAATAAAAAGTCGAATAAAAAGATCATATCAACATCAAAGGAGCACAATTATCATACTAGGAGAAGGAGAAATAACATGCCTATGCCAAATTTGAGTCCAATTGATGATAAATCTACTGGTATAAAGAAATTTGCAGATGCATTGCGTTTAACCAGCTTAAAACAATTGCAAGCTAATGAAACATCATCATCAGCCACATTCTGTGAAGCTAATATAAATGAATTATCCGTTCCTACTACGGAAACTTCAGAGAATGTAATTATCACAAAGTCTGACGCTAATAAAATTACAGTTTTATCACCAATCTCAAATAAATCGTCATCCGTGTTGGGTTCCAGTTATAAAGACGCTACCGCCCGCTCGATTTTGACTGAGTTTCCCACTGCTTCATGTTCATATAGTGTTGAGAGCAAAAGTACATTCACGAGCTCAGATGAAAATAATTTACCGGTGACACCAAACCCAAGTGTGAACAAATCTTCCAAAGAAAAATTTACGCAAATCCAGAATCTTGCCAGAAAAACTTTTCCATTTAGTTCTAGTCTTAGTTTAAACGAGTCATCTCCAGTTTTAAGCCCCAATCTAAATTTACCTTCAACTGCGTCAACTAGCCAAGATTCTCCTCCCGTCTTATCTCCTGGTCCTAGTTCCCCTTTGATCTCGAGTTTCTTAAATTCATCCTTGGTCCCAAAATGCTTTTTTAATTCAACCACTAGTAAAAGTGATATAGATCATTACGACTTAAAGTCAGTTTATTTGATGGTCAAAGACCCTTTATCTAAGGTAGATTATCAAGTCCCAGTGGAGTCTTGCTTAAAATCTTTTAACAAACTTTGCGTTAATCTTGGAAATTCTATACTTCCATCGGAAAACATTAAACCCGCTTATCGAAATGGACGCAGGGTTAACAATTAATATTTTTATACAGTATAAAAATATTTCTAAAGGGCAAAGTTTTTACATTTTGGTTTCTTTTCTCTACTCATTTGTGTAATTAAAACATTTTTATTTTATCATCAAAATTTATGTAAAAATTAACAACATATAAGCTTAAAGTGTTTCTTTTTTACAATTTTAATTGAAAAAGTAAACCAGTAAAATGTTTCTTTTCTCATTACCAAATTTCTAATCTCATACACGAGAAGTTGTATATAATCGATTTAATGAATAATAAATATTAAAAGTTTAATTTTTAATATGTATTTCTAATACCAGGGGTGGATTAGTGGAAGTTACGAACAAGCCATAGACTTCACTGTGAGGGTATTTGGTTGGGGTTACATTTAGCTCTTCCCCATAATAACGGAGTAAGAACGCAGTTATCTATCACGTGGAAGTTAAGAGATTCAGGGTATACCATACTAAACTTTCGGCCCTGAAGTTATTCAAAACTTTGCCAATGACCAGGCTCATAACGATTGTACAATGGATGCTATTTCCCATTACGTAGAATGGAGTACCATTACCCAGAGTTCCTCAAAGTTTTCTACTTGTTGATGACGGTTTATGGAAAGAAAATATACCCCCAACTCTTTTAAAGCGCAAATTCCTATCCAGAACTTTGATTTTGTTCATAACTCCAATAATCTACCCCTGCTAATACTTGTATTTAAAGCACAAATTGATATAATCATTTGGATTTTTGGTAGTTTTGTGTTTTTAAATCACTATTGATCAAGTATCTATGGGGTTTTTTTTTTCACTGCATTTTCTAGTTGTTAAAAAATCCTCCCCTGGCAATTTTACTCAATTTGGCAGGGCATTAGGAGTTTACCGTCGAAACACATGGCAAATCAATCATCTTTGTTTTTCACAAATATATTACCACTTTATTTCAAAGTATCTAATTATTAGTAGTATATGGTTTACAGATGCTAGTTAAGGAATAGGGGATCTATATTATTTCTCCTGTATTTACCTATAGTGTTATTTCTCCCTTATTTTCCTATAAAAATGCAAGGCATTTCCATGGTCACGTAAATTCCAAAAATGTTCCATTGTTAGCTCGTTTCTCTTTAATTGGTCCGAAATATTTTATTTTAAGCTGCGTGATAAAGTTTTTCTACACTACATGAATTTTTTCTAAACTGATTTAAACTTCATGTTTTATAGATTTATTTCAAAGATGGATGGACCATTTCTATGCGAATTTTGCAGCGAATTACTCGCCAGTCCCAAGTGCCTTGAAAGGCATTTAAAGATACACGAAGTGAAGGACTATCAATTTCTGTGTTACACCTGCAATAAACCCTTTAAGAACAGTGATCAGCTAAAGCACCACGAAAGAACGCACAAAACAGTCAAGTTAGTCAAGTGCAAATACTGCCACCTCAAATTCCGCAATCGCGGTAGTATTGTTCTACATCAGGAAAGCACTCATGCTTGGTTGAAACCCTTTCGTTGTGAAAAATGCCACGTGGGCTATAGTTTATCGATGGAGTGCAACGCTCATGTTGCGAGTCACGATGTAGAATCCTTGTTAATGTGTCCCTTATGTTACCGATGTTTTAGCCATCCTCTTAACTTGAGCCTCCATCTGAAGAAAAAACACGACATTAGAGAGGTATTTCGTACAAAAGGGGTTTCGTCGCAAACCCACGCCTTTTTAGATTGCGAGTGGCCGTTCTTAAAATTTATTGAAAGAATCGATACTAAAGATCATTGCATATATCACGGGGCATCCAGATACGTTTTTACAAGTAACTTCAGCGTCAAATCATTGGCTCATTTGTTGATGGAAAAATATCAATTTCTTCGAGATTGTATGATCCAGAGTGGTAAAACCCCAAAATGTCAGTCATACGTCAAAAGGAAGCGAAGGAAGATAAAACCAACCGCTAAAGAAAATGCGGTGAAAAAAGCGGAAAGTTTTCGTTGCAAAGTAAAAAAATTGTTTTCGACGTATTCCGTTTCACCCTTGCTCAAGAAGGCTAGAAGATTGAAGAGATATTTTAAAGAAATTCGTAAGGAAATCAGAAAGATTCAATCAAAATCGGGCCTCCCCAGTTCCCAGCCTCTTACCAGAAAGTTGCTTAGCGAAAGTTTATCTCCAAAGTCCTCAACGTTGTCCAGCTTCGTTGGACTCATTCCTCACAATGATCTAGTAAAAGTAGCTATGCCTTCTGGGAATAATCGCGTAGTCCCATGCATTGTACGGGTTCTTCCTCAAGCTGGTTCTATGATGAAAGCGGCTCCTCCTTCGTTGGAAAGAATTATAGCTCCAAAACCCCCAAAACCTATTATTCTGGAAAAAACGGATACTAAGATGGTAACTGGACACGTGTCTGTGCCATGTCTTGTACGAGCAAGGCAGGTGGTTGATAAATCTATGGAAAACAACCCAAATCAATTTGCAACCACGAAAAAACCTAATGCAAACCCAAAACAGGGTAGAACATCACCACCCATTTATGCTAAAAAACCGAACATATTATCAAAGCCAAGATCATTTGTACCTAACACCCCACATGCAACGAATCCATTGTTTTCACAGCATCCACAAGGTTCAACCTCGTGGCAACAGCACCCGCAAGTTACAAACTCGTGGCAACAAGGGGCGCAAGGTTCAACCCCGTGGCAGCAACACCCTCAGTATCTCAGTGCTTCCGCTTTCAAATCAAATTTTCAAAATATCATGTTTCCTGATAGAAATCGCATGAACACGAGATTTCCAATTCCAACATTGAATGCTGAGAGTCTGGCGGCCCTAAGTACTTGTTCGTACGAAGATCTAAGTACGTTTGTGGAAGAATTTAGCATTTTGCTGGTTAACAAGTATTTCCTGAGCATCTTTAGTCCCGTCCAGTTTCCAACATACTTTATTGGAAACCCACCACCAACGTTAAGCCAGTTGCCTCAACCGGTTATGAGGGATTTAATTGTAAAACAAGTGGATGGCCAGTTGATTAGGCGTAGAATAGCGGAAGAGGTTTGCCGACAAGTAACTCCAGCCCTTGTAAATATTCCATCAACGAATAATACAGTTAGAGGAGGCGGAAGCCAAGCTGCCACACCCATAAATTTATCGTCAACAAGTAGTACAATTAGAGGTGGTACACCGTATAATACCCATCAACCGTACACGGTATCATGGACCCAACCAAAAAGAACCGATACATTGGTAAAACCACTTTTGAACCCCGCAAGTCCAAGTACAAGCTTTACTCCGTCTCTACAGCCTTATTCGATTAATACATCCAAACTCGGTAAATCAGGAGTGTCTGAAGCGTGGTTGAGCAGTATGAAAGCGTATAGCGGATTAATGACACCATCTACGAGTACCCAAATCTACTCTCCGCGTCCCCCTAACGTTAATAGTTTTGAGTCTTTTAAAGCATCTACATTAATACCTACTATTGTCCACGTTCAAAAAAGCTTCGGTTCTCCCATGAATTTGGCCATAAGGCAGCCAATAAAGGGGCAGACATTCATTCCGTTAAAGGACTATATGCCAATAACTGTAAGAGTGAATCGTTCAAATAAATCTTCGAGCATACCCATAGTACCTTCCCAGATTATTCAAAATCGGATTGAACAGATTGAAAATGTCTCTGGTAAAAACTTTCGCTTGTTTGAAATTATTATAATTGTTCCCAAATTACGTATCCCAAAGGAAGACTGCGTATTTAGGGTTATTAGCGGAGGTATTGCGGTGAAAAGGCTTTCCAAAAAGGGTGAAGATGATAGCAATGACACCTATTTTGATTGGTCGAGCCAAATTCTTACTAAGAGGTCACTATCTTCGGCGGAAAATCTAAAATCGGGTGTTGTAAAGAAAATTCCTGGTGGTTTCGCTGTGAGAAAAAGCCTACTTAAGACTGACGACAAAGTTGGCCGAGTTGGTAAAACCACCTCAGAAAAATCTAATGTGACAACTACGGATTCGCAGTTAATGACGATAGAAATTGAACCACCCAGAAAGGGCCGTCCACCGAAATTCATAAAATCGCAACAGTCGGAAGCTAGAGAAAAGCCAAAGGACGTTAATAAAAACAAAGTTAAGAGAAAAAATGATCACTACCCAATTCGAAGCAGGTCTTCCAGCGTACAAGCTGACGCGGATGATCAATCCTTCATTGAAGATTCTAAACTCGTGGAAAGTGGTTACAAGTACCCCTTGCGGAATAAGCAAAGTTCTTCGAAGAAAGTAGAAATAAATTCGCCACCACCTAAGAAAAAAATGAAAGTAAAAAATGAAAAACTGGAATCTTCGGAGGAAGAAGATGGATGCATTCTTGACTCTCAGACTGGAAATTTTAAAAAAGTTCAGAAAACGGGTGGAACTAATAAAAGTCCAAACTCCAAAAACAAAAGTTCCCAAGAAAGTAAAATTTATCCGGATGCGCAAGATCTGGAAGTTTTGCTAGGTGATTTTCAAGATAGAAGACTGACTCGTTCAAGAGTTAAAAGTACACCAGAAATGACAAAGAAGGCTCTAATGACTGTAACCAAACATTCTAAAACCTCTGCCAGCTCGAAACCGTTTTTAGATATTGAAACACGAAGTTTAAAAAACCCTGACACAAAACCAATAGGAGTTGGGGAGAAAACTGATCCACTGCAGACGGAGAGTTCTTGCGAAAGCGGAAGTAGTGGTAGCAATTCAAACTCAAGGAAGAATACTGTTAAAACTGAACCAAACTTCAAAAATTCACTTTCACCAAAAAGTACGAAATCATTAGAAAGCAAAACATCCAACAAGAAATCGAAGTCGCCGACATCTAAACCAGAAATTAAAAGAGATCCAATTCCCGTAAAAGAAACAACGCCACCTCAATCGATTAAACTATGGCTTCCTTCAGATCCGGAACAGACTAATGAAATACTTGAGCAATGTGGATTTGAATTAAGCGAAACACAGCCATATAGATCAAAACCGCCAGCTAGAAAACTTACAAACAGACAAACCAAAATTAATAAACCATCCTTAGCGAAAAAATCTGAAAGCAAGGTATCGGAAAGCAAGTCAGCAACGTCAAACTCTGAGGCGAGTAGTGACGAAAATTTACCGCTGGACCTAACGCAGAATAGAACTAGTAGAAGCCAAAAACGTTTCAGTACGGAATCTCTAGATGATGATAGCCAACAAGCTAAGACCCGTAAGACTGAACCTCAAGACCAGAGACCTAGTACCTCAAAAGATTTCAGGGAATTCTTGCCTAAACAGCTCAGGAAAACCAACAATAGCTCACAAATTAATTTTCCAGATTTTAGCAACAGAAGTTTAAATAATCCTAGTTTATCGCAGAAAGCTGATGAGGAAATGTTAGATGAACCATCAACATCGCGTAGAGGTTTAAGAAAAGACAAGAAAATATCAATAATTACCAATGAATCGTGGAAAGCTAAAGTTAAAAGTAAGAAAAACGACGAAGATTCCCCATTATCCCAAACAGATGTCTCAACATCTCGAAATTCGCTTAGAAAACTTAGAAACCAAGTTTCGTCCGTTTCTGTACAACCAAATATTGCAAAAACATTGAAAACAAGTCCGCAGAAACCTCAAAAGCAAAGTAAATATGAACCGTTGATTATAGACGTTAAAACGCACGTTGACACTTCGTCTGGTAATCAGAACTCTAAAAATTTTGTTGATATGGATGCAAAAAGTTTATCTCCAACCGAAAATGTACCGTTAGTTGCCCCAAAAAGGCTACGTAGTTGGAATTTATGTAATCGCAAATAGTAAGCTGAATTTGGTTCGACAACCAAGAGAACCCTAATTGATTTTTTTAATGAATTAGTTTAGAAACATTAGTTTGATTTTATGTAAGCCCCTTAAGTAATTTTGTCCTAGATTCATTGTTAAGGTCACCAATTTGTTCATCGACAAAAATTATTTTCACAATTGTTTTTCAATAATACAATTAATTTTAAACTTAAAATTAACCGAATGAAAATTTCCATTTATTCACTGCAGGGAGATATATCGTAAAACATTATTGGTATATTTATGTATTAGGGTTGGTACAAGTGCCCCCCCCCCCCCTAATTTGCCAGTTAGTTTTGGACCACAAGTTCCCAGAGTACTTGGAGGAATCTAATGGAAAAACGCTATTAGAAACCTTTTTTACCACTTGACATGTTAAAATCTTTTAGGATTATATGTATATTCATAGAAAATTCTTTGTAAAAAAAGGGTTCTCTTGGATATTATAAGATATAGTTAAAGAACTTAACGCATTTCTACATTTAATATCTTGGTAGAATTGGATTGATAAGTATGTTGCACATAGGATGTTTGAAATTGAATCGTAAGATTTCATTTATGTCATTTTTCCATTTAAATTTTGTTTTCATTTGTTCACAACAACCTTTTGGGTTAAATTAAAGACATTTTCACCAATATTATTGTTTATTGTAATAGGTTCTCTTATCTTATGATATTACTAGTCTCAAAAGTCTATCAATTTACTCCATGAAAGTAAACAACTCCCCGTATTTTAGTATTATCAGCAAAGGTCTGGGTAAATGTTCTCAACTCGAGGCAGACAGGCTTAATTTTCCTTTTCACCTTCCCATTAACGCTCTGTGTACTTTTAATTTGATCTGAACAAATATCTAACCGATATAGAAGACAGTGAAGAAAAAAATGTATGATAAAGTATGATGTATAATGTCAATTTGGCAGGTGTAAGTCTACAATTTAATCAAACACCGATGAAATATTTCACTTCAGTTGATGATAAATATTCTTTGTAGCTTCAACAATAGTACAAGATGGTTAAAAACAATTTCTTTAATCATTCAAAGTCAATATTGATTGTGATTAAGATGAAACATTTGCTTATTCTCTTAAAACCTTCAAGTTATTTTCCGAATATTCTAAAGATCTGGAGTATAAATATCAGTTTTCATTTTGTGGCTCTTCCGTTCGATTTTAGTAGCGTTTGAATTAAGCTATAACAATTTTGGTAAGTGAAATTCATATTTGTTTTGGTTCATTCCTAACTAGAAGTTTAGTTTGTGTAATAATTCTTAGATATTTAAATTAATTTCCGATTTTTTTTTTAAGTTCTGAAAGTTGAAAATTGAGTTAAACAGCTTTTAAATGACATTAGATATTGTCAGAGGTATATAATAACCCCCTTCGGGGGGAAGTATGAAAGCCCCTATACTACCAATGCTAAAAATCACGAACAACAAGAGCCCGCTGCCGACTATCTAGGCCACTAGCTCGCGCTGGACTTCTCAATGTCGCTATACTCTAGTAAATGGTCTTTGTATAAACAAGACAGCTCGATTTGTGTTTAGAACTTCCTGTCTCGGGAGTCAGGCTGTCTGTTAAAATGGAGTCGAAGGTTGACTTCAGCTCGCGAGTTCCGGAAGTGCGCGTAGGGAAATTTAGTGAGGTTCAAAATGGTGTAACTATTTTTTGGGAGTAAAGCGGTGTGTCGATCCGCCGCGATTTACGCCGGGCACTCGTTGTTCGTCGATTTTGCCTACCTTTCATACTTTCCCCCCGAAGGGGGTTATTATATACCTCTGATATTGTAGATTAGCCGGCGGAGCTTTACTGCGACATCGAAGAAGTGATATCATAGTTTCTTAAATATGTTTTAATTTGTATGAAAAATCCCAAAATATTTTCGAGAAAAGTTGTGATAGCATCACTTTAACTTTATTAGTATTTGGAATTTGGCCAGTAATCGGTTCTAACCTAAATACGAATGAAATATATATTCTTTTGTTAAAACGTATAGAAGTAAAAAAAAATTTTTATCGTGCCTGAACAATAATTGTTCTGTTAGTCTCACAAGTCATTGCCAAAACGCAAAGACGAAAAAAACCATCAAGATATATTAATTTACCACAAAATATTGCAGGTATAATTCAAAATGAAGTTGGCCTGGATTGTTACGGTAACAGTACTCTTCATTTCATGCGTCAAATCGGTGTCCGACCCACAATACAGGAACATCAACGACTTACCAAATGATATTCGCAACTTAAAATTAACCGGTGTTATCTCTTCGGTCTATGACGGAGATACCTTCAGATTCTACCATCTCCCTGGAAACATGGTTAAACCCAATCGTATTCCTAACCGTGACACTTTAAAAGTTCGATTAATTGGAGTCGACACTCCAGAGATGCCACGGGAAGAGGATAATAAACCAGGACAACCTTTGGCCGTCGAAGCTCGCGATTTAGTTCGCAAACTGATTGAAGATAAAGATGTTGTCCTTCAATTGTTTTCGAAAGATCAGTACGGAAGATTATTGGGCTCTGTGGATGCCAATGGAGTTGCAGTTTCATTGTCATTGGTGGAGAATGGTTTGGCTTTTGTTTATAGAGGTCAAGGTGCCGAGTATGGTAATATTAAAGATGCCTTGTTTGCCGCTGAGAAAAGGGCTAAGAAAAACAAGAAAGGTGTTTGGGGTATATCTGATAATATGTCACCAGCCGAATACAAGAGACGTTACGGTTAAGTGTTGTTAGATCATGTGAACTTTAGTTTTAATCATTGTTTAATTAAAATTAAGTTTTAAAACGTTGTCAATGGTGTTAATTATGATTTGAGCTTAACTTAAGTAAATATTGGGGTGAAGTAGAAAACAAAAACCATGAAACAAAACGTCAATTTAAAATAATCCTGTATTTATTTCACGTCGAAATTTTACATAATTACAATTATATACAATTTAATTTACAAAACTATTGGTTTGTTTTCCAGTCGCATACTTTTAAATCCTCCCTGAAATAGAGATCGTCTGGACAGGCGAACTTGTAAGCAACGCCATTGTCACAAGCGTAGAACATTGTATTGTCGGTGGGATGAGGTACCAGCAAGGCATCTCCTTGATTAACTGTAGGACATTCGACATCTGGTACATCGGCTCGCTCTTCGGCTTCTGATACTGTTCCATTGAAAGGAATTTCGCCGGGTTCTGTGGTTCGTTTGAGCACATCCTTTTTGAGATCATTCCCAACTTCTGGTACGTAACGGGGTAGAAGATTGACTTGTACTTGTCTGCCGTTGGTGTCGTCGTGTGAGACTAAGATGTTAAGTAACCCTCCGATATCCACCTTGACGTCACCTCGGTTTGCGGACTGAGCTGATAGTACAATTACTTGGTAAGCGATGACGAAGGTTGCAATGAATAAAGAGTTCATCTATTGAGAAAAACAATTAGTTTACAATAATAATCTAAGTTAAAATATTTACCTTTCTTTAATTGGAGTGTTGTACTTAATTTACAGTTAATTGAAAGAGTACTGAGGCGATTATGATTAATTATTGAAAATTACAGTTATTTATATGAGATACTTTAGCCAACAATATATTTTTTAACATTTAGTTAATTTTCAATAAATATATTTTTAAATTCATATGTTCAAAGAGAATAGGTAAAGTCTATTTTTTCGTGTGAAGGTTTAACATTGTGTATCAATCCGCATTACTTTTTAACACATTATCAACTTCTCTTGAATAGAAGTACAAATATTTATTTTTTACTAACATCCAATCATTATTGGTTTTGCCATTTGACGTCACATTTTTCGGCGTTATTATTTGTTTTATTGGCGAATTTTTTCATTTTAATTGAGTCTTGTCATATAAGTTTTACAGTTCATTCCCTGACTTTGTGGCAATGGAATTATAAGCAGGAAGAACGTCATAAAATGCTTTTTATCCCTGCCTTTGACTTTATTATCTCAGATTCAGAAAACGAATGAAGTTTTGAACCATATTTCTTTTTTACTTTTTATTGTAAGCTTAAATGTTTAATTTAAATTAATTGATATGGAAGGGAAGTAAAAATCTGAAACAGGGATGAATAACAACGTTAAGAGGGAAGTGGATGCATCGCTAGTTTAATGAAACTCGCTTTCATAACGCCATAAGTAAATTAAATATCTAAGTATCTTTGTCTCACGTTTATAAGAATATAAGATTAGAAAAGCTAAACGCGGATTGACACGCAATGTAAAAGCTCTTAGGACGAAAAGTAGTCCATACAAAGGTGCCTAAGGACACGAATACAGGTGTTTACCGTGTTTTATTTAAAACATATGGTTATCATTAGTGTTGGAAGATAGATAGGCTTATGTTGGAAACCTGTTATAAACGGTTTTAAATAGCGTATCTAATTACAATCTGTTAGATATTAATTATAAAACAAGTGTTTTTATGCAACGCAAAATGAACGGTATATTTGTTACACCTTATGGCCTTGTAGCCTTGAAAATATTGAAACCCCTTTCGTAGTTTTACATGAGGAGCTTAAGCCTCATTTTCATGACAGCGATATTAAAATTGAGTTATGGCTTCATAGAAACGAACTAAAAAAGATAAATTGAAATACAGAAGTGCAAATCGCTCTCATGAAAACCCAGCTTTACTCTGCAATATGAACAGGTTTCAGAACTTTCCGCCCTCAGTTGGGAGCGCACCAAATTCGTGGTGGAAAGAGGCCAAGTGTATTACTTGTAGACTTTAAGTAATTATAGTACAAGGTACCAGAAGTAGATGAAACCTTCCTTTGAAGTCTACTACTCTAATGTTCCATATAGCGCTCCTCTCTGTATGGGTAAAATTCCCAATTTTACGAGATCGGAGGGGTCCTACTTCATACCCCCTGTCTACGGAAAATTGGAAATTCTCTCTCTCCACAAACGACGACGTTTTTTTGACGAACTCCGAGGCTGCTACAGATATTCGCTCGACCAACTCCCGCTCCGAAAATATCTACCGTTAGGAGGCGTACGAATCGTGCTTTTTGAAACTAAACCATACAGAGAGGGGTAGACAAGACCAGGGAGTAATAGACTTCAAAGGAGGGTTTCATCTACTTCTGAAGGTACCCAAAAACTTCCAAAGAAACTTGTATGTTTAAAATAACCATTATATTTTTTTTCAGTAGAAATACTACATAGTTAATTTAATTATTTACAAATCGTACGAGTCAAGTAATTAACAACTTTACAAAATTAAATTTGATTTCCAATCGCATACTTTCAAATCTCGTCTGAAGTAAAGATCACCAGGGCACGATAATTTGTGAGCGAAGCCGTTATCGCAAACATAGAAAGACTCGATTTCTGTTGGATGATGGAACAAGAAGACATCATTTCCGTTAACCGGAGGACATTTTTCAGAAGGGTCTTCAGCTCGAACTTCAATTTCCGGTACGGTTTCATTTGTACCAACTCCACCAGTTCCGTTGAGATCTCGTGTCTTGAGAAGGACGTCATTGGCAACTTCCGGAAGGTTAATTTTCACGACTCGACCAGATTCGCCGTCGTCGGACACTGAGATGTTGAGAAGATTTCCGATATCCACATGGACCTGGTCCTTGCTGCTCCTTGGATCAGCGGAGATTGCAGGTACTTGGTAAGCGATGATGCATGTTGCGATAAGTAGCGAGTTCATTGTCTAATGAGCATAAAATAAAACCAGGTAAATTTATAAACAGTAATAGAATAATTAAAAAAGAAATAAAAAAATCTGAAATCTTTACCACACAGTAGACCTTTAACGTTGATTTAGTCAAATTAGTTGATGATTGGAATATGATTAACTGTGAACAATTGCAAAGCTATTTATATTGGAATTTTAGCCTACTGTCTTACTGATTTTTAATTGTTTTTTGATCAATTTTAATTTATTATTATATTTTTTAACTTAAAGGGAGAATGCAGCCTAACAACTAGTGATTTTTAAATAGTCCTAATCCAACCGTAAAAAAATTACAAACAAATATTAAACTTGAAATAAATTTAAATCTTTCCCGAAAAATAGGCTTAGCTGGATTCAAGGAGATCCTGAATTTCTTCGCATTGATGGATCCACGACCAATGAGAAAGGCCCGTCGTTAAGGCGAGATCTTAAGTTGAGACTTCCAATAACATCTGATTGGTCGCTGACCCATCAATTTGAAGATATTCAGGATCTCCGTGAATCCAGCTAAGCCTATTTTACGGGTAAGTTTTAAATTTATTAAAAAATCACTAGTTGGTTTGCATTCTCCCTTTAAGAAGTCTGCAGTAACTACTTTTATCCTATAAGATTTAATATTGTATATCACTCCGCTTTAGTTTTCCCTTTAAATTGTTAGCGAAGTAAAAATAATATTCAGTATCAGTCAGTAATTCAGCATAGCTCTTGAGCAGGTAGAAAGGATGGTAGGAAAATTGCGGGAAAAGGAAACAGGTGCAATTTGTTCGTACAGCCTAACTTGATAGCAAAGAAAAAGCAAGCTTTTAGGCTTAAAATGAAAGCTTTTCAAAGAAGAAGGTGGACTGGTAGTTATGTTTATCATTTTATCTTAAGTTTATGTTATGACTTATAGAGTTGTCAATTTTGGCTCTTCAACTACTTTTTCAAGTGTCATGAGATGATTCATGTAGTGTTTAATAATCTGCAATGAAGCAAATTTTTAAAGTTATCATAAATATTATTTACAGTAGCTGGGTTAAATTATAATTTGAATAAATTATAATCTTTTTACAAGAATGTCGTTATCTTATACAAGATTTTTATCAAGAAGACCTTGTAATAAGTAAAGTATTTCAGTTATTTTTGCAAGTTCATCGTAATTTCCTTTAGGAAATTGCTTAGCTAACGTGATTTTCTTAAAATTTGAAAATATTCGGGCTTGGATAGTAACGTGATATTGTTATCCAATAGGAATTTGTATTCACATTACGTGGAATCGCAAAAATAGGCCTATTAATTAGGCTTAGCGTGGCCTAGCCATATGTCGCGTTGTTTGTACGTCATTAAGAGTTCATAACAAAAAGTCTACTAAAGCGTGACTATCTATAATATCCTGTTGATACAGATTGGGGATAAAAACGCTAGTTTAAGGAAGCAAATATCATATTTCATATTTTGATATGCGATAAAAGTTCAGTTTTCTATCGAATAAACCAAAAAAAAAAGTCCGTTGAAGTTGTTTTATAAAGAACGAAGTTCAATAGTAAATATAGACAAATTCTTATTACAACATTCTTGCTATGTTAATTTATTTCCTCTAAATTTAATGGTGTTTCCTAATCGAAGCGTAAAGGGTATATGCTGCTGTTTATCCTGTCTGTCGTCTGCTGTAATTTACAGTTCCTTTAAAGAGCCTATCTGCTCTGAAATTTGCCCCTTTAAGATACTCTTCCTTTACGCACACACCCTTGTTTTGTGTGTTGTTCAATTTGTTCAACGTCGTCTGCTTAGCTAGAAAGAAAGGCGACTTTAAAGGGGATTTAAAAAGCGCAGATAGTACCTTTAAATGCTGCGATTTTAGAGCGTTTTTTTTTTTCTAGCTTTACAGACGACGTTGGCCATAACAAATTGTACAAGGTTTCTAGCGAAGATAGGGCTCTGAAATTTGCCATCTTAAAGGGACTATCTGCGATTTCCAAATCCCCTTTAAAGTCCCGGTTTTCCTAGCTTAGCAGACGACGTTGTACAAAACAAATTGTACAGTCAAAGCTAGGCTGCGTGCGTAAGGGAAGAATGTTTTAAAGGTGCAAATTTCAGAGCAGATAAGGCCTTTAAAATGTTCTTCCCTTATGGACGCAGCCTAACTTTGACTGTACAATTTGTTAAAGTCAACGACGTCTGCTAAGCTAGTAAAGAAGGCAACTTATTGTAATTTTTATCTCTTTGGCGACTTCTTGTTTGTTTTAGTTTTTATCAGCAAAAGCCCGGGAAATTTTCCCGCCACCCCTCTGTCGCGTGGTTTATTTCAAACACGTTTTTCTCTGGCACCGCTCTCTCTCTCTCTCGGGGTCTCACTCTCGAGTGTCAGACACCAGCAGTCCAGCGCGGATCTCCGTAACTTTAATTGGGGGAGTTTTTCATTCGTTTGGCGGGTTAACAACCTATTTTTCGGTAAGTGTAATATTAATTTTATTAATTTAATTCTAAGCCTGAGACTCTATTGTCTTTTGATAATCGTACGAAATAATTTGAAAGAGGCAAAAATAGGCAGCGTGGGGCCTGATGATAGATTAGCTGGGTGCACTATTGACCTTTGAACTAAAATTTCGCGTATTAGTTAATTACCCATAGGGTAATTGAATTTTTATTTTTGTATATACAAGTAGTAATCTAAATTGAAAATGGAGACGAGCAATAAGAATGAAAACAGCAAACGTTTGAGACGTGAAAGTGAGGATCTTGAGAATTGTAGTAAAAAAAGCAAAGTAGTGAGTTTATCTCAGTCGAGTTCATCACCTCTACGTGATGGTAATGTCAGTAACAAAAGTGAAACTCCAAAAACTAATCGAAGTCTGCGAAGATTGGCTCTTTCCGAACTTTCACCCAATACATCAGTTAATAAGAAATTTGATGTTTCCCGTTCGTGGTGCAATAATAAAGAAAGTGGCTTGGTGAATTTAAAAACTCCTTCTCCAAATGCACCTGTGACTCCAACTACAAATTTTAGACTCTTAACTTCTTTGGCAGCTAGTCTTGCGTATGCCAGAGATCCTTCTACTACTGAAGTAAGTTTTATCATTTATTTTTTAACGTTAATGACGAAAAATCTGATAGTGTTTCTCATTTGTAGGTAAAACTACCAAACCGTCGGCTAGTTTTAACTGATGAGACAACCCCATCTAAAGCCAGTAGCAAAATTGTATCAAAATTCACTAATTTGGATACGAACTTTTCAAGTTCCTCTTCAACGGTTGCTTTGGCATCATCTTCCGAAAGAGAAAATCAGTCGGTTAACCTGACTGATGAGGAATCCCAAGATTTTGGACTCTCTGAAAAAAGCAATTATAATCGAAAGACAAAAGCTTTAGGGTTGTTGTGTCATCGATTTATTCAAGATTTTATCGAGTTTCCTTCAAATAAAGACCAAAAAGTTTTCCATCTTGCCAAAATTGCTGAAAAGTTAAGTAAGTATTCACTTTCTGTTAAATTTGAAAACCTAAAATAGCCGGGAATCTTATGTAAATAGCCACCTTCCTTTTCAGGTGTTCCTAAAAGAAGAATTTATGACATTACAAACATTCTCAACAGTCTCGGCGTAATTGAGAAAGTTAAATGCAATTTCTACAAGTGGCTCGGAAAAAATGAATTATTAGAGACGCTTAAGGAATTAAGGGAGCAAGCTTTGAAACTAAAACAGTCCTTGAAACTTAAAGAAGTCACCGAAAAGGAATTAAACTCTTATCTATGCAAAAACGTCACGCGTCCTTCCAAAGGAGAAAATAATGAATCTTCCGAATTAGTCATAGACAATGTCGTCGAAAAAAACTCGAGGAAAGAGAAGAGCCTCTCGGAAATGAGCAAGAGATTCCTGATGTTGTTTCTAGAATCACCTGTGAGTTTCTCTTTCCATTATCTTATCTTTAATAGTTTTCATAATATGCAAGCCGCGTCTTCATATTCTGTGAAAAGGATTTTCCAAATGTTTCCTCCATTATGCATCCCTTTTCGTTAAGCCTTGGTTTCCTGCATTATGCATCCCTTATCGTTAAGCCTTGGTTTCCTCCATTATGCATCCCTTTTCGTTAAGCCTTGGTTTCCTCCATTATGCATCCCTTTTCATCAAGCCTTGGTTTCCTCCATTATGCATCCCTTTTCATATTAAGCCTTGGTTTCCTCCATTATGCATCCCTTTTCATATTAAGCCTTGGTTTCCTCCATTATGCATCCCTTTTCGTTAAGCCTTGGTTTCCTCCATTATGCATCCCTTTTCGTTAAGCCTTGGTTTCCTCCATTATGCATCCCTTTTCGTTAAGCCTTGGTTTCCTCCATTATGCATCCCTTTTCGTTAAGCCTTGGTTTCCTCCATTATGCATCCCTTTTCGTTAAGCTTTGGTTTCCTCCATTATGCATCCCTTTTCGTTAAGCCTTGGTTTCCTCCAAAATGCATCCCTTTTCGTTAAGCCTTGCTTTTCTCCATTATGCATCCCTTTTCGTTAAGCCTTTGCCAACTCGAGAAGTTGGACTAGTTTTTTGGCGGTTTGTGGGCAGCAACTGTGGAACTTTTGACTCCCAAACATTGGAAACACTGTGTGTGGGTCACCTGTAGATATAATTTCTCCAAAATGTTGTAATCATTTGCTTGAAAAGTTGATTTTGAACATTTTAAACGTTTTGAAAACGTTTTCGAAGTGTCTAGTGTGAATGTAGCTTAAGTTTCAAAACGTTTACGGTGCCACCCCGTGACCCTTAACTATTCCCAGCGTATCTTCTATCCTTGGTGCGTTCCATTGGATATGCAAATGCCGCTTTGAATCGAGCTCTCAAAAAGTTTATCTTTTTCAATACTGCGAACTAAGACTATACCCACTTGAAATGCCATATCAAACAGTCATATTGTTTAGTCAAGTGTCTACTGAGTGTTTAATCACCTGTTTTAACAATGGGGTCAATTTTATAGGAGGAAAGAATATGCTTGGAAATAGCTGCCAAAGTACTTTACACCGAGACGCATAATGATCCCTTGAAATTAAAAAGTAATTGTTCTTTCATTATCGGTATTAATCTTTCGTCTTTTTGATAAAGACAAATCCAGCTTTAGAATTAAGTTGGTTATTCATTTTTCGTTGAACTCTACTGGTTCTAAGGTTGGACACTAATTTTGGGGCAAATTTGTACTGAAAACGCATATATAAGAATAATTTAATGAGTTTAGAAAATTAGACCTAATACACCTATAATTTTTTTTATGAAGAGTTGGTTTAAAATATCCTTACTTTCAATTTTGTAATTTTAGCTCGTGTGAGAAGGCTGTATGACATTGGCAATGTTTTTCAAAGTTTGGGTTTGATCAGGAAAGAATTCTCAAATGACTTTAGAGGGAGAAAACCCGCTTTTGTCTATTCCGGACCAGTATGCTGGAGAGAAACTCTAAAAGCTGGTGAGAATGTTATGATCAACATATAAATGCCCTATTCGCTAAAACTTTAGTTTGTCAGCTCTTTTTGAGCCTCCCCCTAGTTTTTTCGACCAGTTTCGAGCCCCCCCCCCATTTTTTTGGACCCGTTTCGAGCCTCCCCCATTTTTTTGGACCCGTTTCGAGCCTCCCCCATTTTTTGGACCCGTTTCGAGCCTCCCCCAATTTTTTGGACCCGTTTCGAGCCTCCCCCAATTTTTTGGACCCGTTTCGAGCCTCCCCCAATTTTTTGGACCCGTTTCGAGCCTCCCCCAATTTTTTGGACCCGTTTCGAGCCTCCCCCAATTTTTTGGCTCCGTTTCGAGCCTCCCCCAATTTTTTGGCTCCGTTTCGAGCCTCCCCCAATTTTTTGGCTCCGTTTCGAGCCTCCCCCAATTTTTTGGCTCCGTTTCGAGCCTCCCCCATTTTTTTGAACCCGTTTCGAGCCTCCCCCATGTTTTTGGACCCGTTTCGAGCCTCCCCCATTTTTTTGGACCCGTTTCGAGCCTCCCCCATTTTTTTTGGACCCGTTTCGAGCCTCTCCCATTTTTTGGACCCGTTTCGAGCCTCCCCCAAGATTTTTTGAACCGTTTCGAGACTCCCCTAGATTTTTTGAACTGTTTCTAGCCTCCCCCAAGATTTTTAACCCGTTTCGAGTCTCCCCCTAGTTTTTCAACCAGTTTAGGGTCTCCCCCCTAGTTTTTCAACCAGTTTAGGGTCTCCCCCTTAGTTTTTCAACCAGTTTAGGGTCTCCCCCTTAGTTTTTCAACCAGTTTAGGGTCTCCCCCTTAGTTTTTCAACCATTTAAGGGTCTCCCCCCCCTAGTTTTTCAACCATTTTAGGGTCTCCCCCCCCCTAGTTTTTCAACCATTTTAGGGTCTCCCCCCTAGTTTTTCAACCATTTTAGGGTCTCCCCCCTAGTTTTTCAACCAGTTTAGGGTCTCCCAGCTAGTTTTTCAACCCGTTTAGGGTCTCCCCCCTAGTTTTTCAACCCGTTTAGGGTCTCCCCCCTAGTTTTTCAACCCGTTTAGGGTCTCCCCCCTAGTTTTTCAACCCGTTTAGGGTCTCCCCCCTAGTTTTTCAACCCGTTTAGGGTCTCCCCCCTAGTTTTTCAACCCGTTTAGGGTCTCCCCCCTAGTTTTTCAACCCGTTTAGGGTCTCCCCCCTAGTTTTTCAACCCGTTTAGGGTCTCCCCCCTAGTTTTTCAACCCGTTTAGGGTCTCCCCCCTAGTTTTTCAACCCGTTTAGGGTCTCCCCCCTAGTTTTTCAACCCGTTTAGGGTCTCCCCCCTAGTTTTTCAACCCGTTTAGGGTCTCCCCCCTAGTTTTTCAACCCGTTTAGGGTCTCCCCCCCCTAGTTTTTCAACCCGTTTAGGGTCTCCCCCCCCTAGTTTTTCAACCCGTTTAGGGTCTCCCCCCCTAGTTTTTCAACCCGTTTAGGGTCTCCCCCCCTAGTTTTTCAACCCGTTTAGGGTCTCCCCCCCTAGTTTTTCAACCCGTTTAGGGTCTCCCCCCCCTAGTTTTTCAACCCGTTTAGGGTCTCCCCCCCTAGTTTTTCAACCCGTTTAGGGTCTCCCCCCTAGTTTTTCAACCCGTTTAGGGTCTCCCCCCTCTTTTTTCAACCCGTTTAGGGTTTCCCCCCTCGTTTTTCAACCCGTTTAGGGTCTCCCCCCTCGTTTTTCAACCCGTTTAGGGTCTCCCCCCTAGTTTTTCAACCCGTTTAGGGTCTCCCCCCTAGTTTTTCAACCCGTTTAGGGTCTCCCCCCTAGTTTTTCAACCCGTTTAGTGTCTCCCCCCTAGTTTTTCAACCCGTTTAGGGTCTCCCCCCTAGTTTTTCAACCCGTTTAGGGTCTCCCCCCTAGTTTTTCTACCCGTTTAGGGTCTCCCCCCTAGTTTTTCTACCCGTTTAGGGTCTCCCCCCTAGTTTTTCAACCCGTTTAGGGTCTCCCCCCTAGTTTTTCAACCAGTTTAGGGTCTCCCCCCCTAGTTTTTCAACCAGTTTAGGGTCTCCCCCTAGTTTTTCAACCAGTTTAGGGTCTCCCCATTAGTTTTTCAACCAGTTTAGGGTCTCCCCCTAGTTTTTCGACCCGTTTATAGTCTCCCCCTAGTTTTTTTGACCCCTTTCGGGTCTCACCCTAGTTTTTTTGACCCCTTTCGGGTATCACCCTAGTTTTTTTGACCCCTTTCGGGTCTCACCCTAGTTTTCTTGACCCCTTTCGGGTCTCACCCTAGTTTTTTTGACCCCTTTCGGGTCTCACCCTAGTTTTTTCGACACATTTTGAGTGTAGCTTACCCAAATAACGTAGAATCCCCGTTTTTAAATCCCAGGTGATATTTCAAGAGCTCCAAACTGTGAAAGTGCTTCTGTGATTGTGGCAACACCAAAGAAATGTGCTTACAAAAAACGGGCTTTACGAGATAGACATATTTCGGCACCTTATAGTGAACTTTTACAAACTGAATCTCTTTGTCTAACCAATGAACAAAGTGTCACCGCGAGAAAGACAAAGATAAAGAAAAGCTCTGGTAATTGAAGAAAGATTTATAAAGATATCAGATTATAAATATATATCATGAAAATTAAATTTTATTAACAATATAGTTTACTACTCGGGTTTTTTGGTTTTTTTTGGTTTTATTTTTCATTTTTAGACACTAAAGTAAAGAAATTAGTGAATGGTGATTGTTTAAACCCTGTGCCGGTAATTGACCCATATTCTTCAGTCTTAACTGAACAAGTAAGTCACGATATTGGAAAAGTTACTCACTTTATTCCTAATTCTATGCATCCCCAAAAAATACTTCAAAATTTATTTTACGTCAATTTTATGAATTGAGTTACTCGACTTCTAGGATATTCAACAAGTTATTCAAATTCCCGGTGAAAAGTTTGAAGAAATACTCAAAGAACTTGAAGTTGTAGCTGGAAATGAAATAAATTTCATAAAAGTAGTTTCTAACGATGTTCAAACCATCAATTCCGAAGCATCAGACAAGAACGACCGCGATTGGTCGCACGTAACTGAAGCCGAGAAACTTGATACAATTACGAACGTAATCAGTCTTGGAGATTCAATCGCTGATTTTAAACCTGAGAATTTTCCGTGTCTTGAAATGTCTGAAGTTTATCATAATCTTCAGATGGTCGCTGAAGAAGTTGAAATCGAATCAATGCCGGAAAATTTGGAAAATGAAGACTACATTCGCAACACGCCAACATTTGAACCGAATTACGCAACTCCAGTTAAGCCGCCTTCAACTTCTAATCAAAATAACCCTTATGTTTCAAATGGGGTTGCAATTCCTTTAACTCCTGTTAAGAAACATTGGATTAAGTTATCATCAGTTACTCACGAACACGCGATTAAAACAACCAATACGTTGTCGGCCTACGTTCTTTCAACTACTGACCCTAAATCTCAGATATTCACCACGCTTGATCCTAATTGTTTTGATGCCTGGAACACTCTTCCAGAGATTGATCTCGCTTGTCACGGTAACAGTATGAATAATGATAAGAGTGTGGTATCACGTTGTTTGAACATGGTTGAATAACATCGCGTTTGTTTCATAACTTTATCCCGCATCTTAGATCAAAATTATCAGTTAAATTCCGATAACAACTAACTACTTTTTTCATAATATTTTACTCTTTCCAACCGTAAGACTAAGTTCGAACCTTTCTGAACTAATTTCAATTAATAGTTTCAAATAGTTTTGGTTTTAAACCGGTGAACTAATATAATATTGCTTCATTTCCATTCGTATAAGACAATTCCTAGCTTGTTCAGTACCCCATTTATATTTATTGGTTTTGCGTTGCGATTATATTGTTTAATATAAACTTGCATCGCATTGTACAAATAGTTTTTGATTTAATTCTGAAAGTTTCAGATTTTTTTGTAAGAATGCAGTTTCGTTCATTAAATATGAACGTTTGTTGTTTTATATTGAGCTTATTTATAAAAAAATGCATGTTGAGGGTGACCACTTTTCCTATATTTCCTATATTTTCAGCTCCTTCCTATTTTCTCCTATAATTTAATGGCAATTCCTATAATCTCCTATATTTCTACTCAAAATCTCTAGTTAAGGGTAAAGTTCTAAATCATACTGTCAGCTGTGGCTGTATAAGATTATTTTAGCTTAACTGTACATTTTCCAGGTAAAATAGTCTGTAAAATTCCATACTATTTAAGCAATTGGATCGTATTAATACCACGTTTAAACCGGTGGCGAGAGTTGTGACGCAATAATAAACATGGTTCCTACTTTTAATTAATTACTTTTCTATTTTATCATATATTTCCGACTTATTTCTTCCTATTTTATCCTATATTTTACATAAAATTCTTCCTATATTTTCCTATATTTCGCAAAGAAATTTCCTATATAGGATTTTCAAATTTTCAGTGGTCACCCTGGTTTTTGTTGAATAGAAATCAACAAGGCTACGAGAGCCTGAACCAATTACAGAGAGGTAGGAAAAGTCAAGTACATTATAATAGCCTATACATCCCCTTAGGGGGTGTGGCGAAAAATGAAAATTCGGCAATTGCGATTACATAGCTATCTTTAAATTTATCGTCATTGAGCCACAGGCAATGATGAATTACATCATTATATTTTTAATTGATATGTGTATAATTTCTGAGCATGGTTAATCAGTGACTTTACCAAAGCTTGGGTACTATCCTTCAGTAAATTAAATTAACATCGCAATTAAATAGTTAGGAAATCACTTTTATTAAGTTTATTGAAACGCAACATTATGTATTTATCGTAAGAAATATTCTCTACGGATGTCGTAGGCAAATGGTAATATTATTTTAAAATCTTCAATATGGTAGGATACTAAAAATATTTATTTACAGGAAACTATATTACGATGTCACTTAATAATTTATAATAAGTGTCGAGGAAACAATTTATTCGCATCTTTCGGCTCTCTTTCTCCTAGCAAGAACCAAGAATCGTCTACACAAGGCTTGAATCTTCACAATCTTCTTAACGTGAGTTTCGTAAAGCATTGATAGATATTCTTCTCCGTAAAATTTTAAGAAAACCTAAAATTTAAACCAATTTGTATCAAGAAATATATTTAAAGGCTGAATGAAGTGTGTTCATTTTAATTGATAATCTTTAAATATTACGAGGGACTTTTTAACGACTTAAACTTAAGGGAATGAATCAGAGAGGTTTCATAAATTTTACCCAATTTAGAATCTGCCCTTTATGCGCAAAACCTAGTTTTGAGTGTACAATTTGTCTGGTAAGCTAGAAAGGGGCTCTAAAATTCGCAGATAGTCTCTTTAAAACGTTTCAAATGAGGCTTTTTAATTGTTAATCTGATTTTTCATTTAATCTTTGATCCCAGCTAAGCCTACTTAAAATTAATTTATTTTGTACCATCCGCATTTATTTATAAACAATTATTCCTAATATCAAAATTAGTACAAACCTTATTCACACCAGTGATCCATCCATGCATTTTTAACCGTAATAGCAATAGTCGACAATTATCAACAGTTAAATCCACATTTTCATCAAAATCGAATGCTAGATGTTTGTATCTTAATCCAAAAAAAAAAAAAAAAATTGATTTTTCATTTCAAAAATGACCCAATATGGTTTGAAACTTACCGGTTTAAGAAATCACCGAAGAATAATCGACACGCGTAACCCACTTTTCGTATGTAAGCGATCTCTGGCAAGTTCATTTGACTTAATTGATCAGCAACCGATAATGTGTCAAATGATTCAGTTTCCGATTGAGGTTTTATGCATAGAACAACGTGGGGTCTGTCGGGTAACTCCAAGTTAAGTATTTTTGAAAGAGTACTTTGCAATTCCGTTGTAGCCGATTTAGGTGATTCAAATTCTTCTTGCCCCTATATTTGAAAGTTTTGAGAATCGAAAATGAAATAGATATGTGTCTGGAATGTTAAATTCGTTTTTGAAAGGTTGTACGGCTAAGTTTTGAACAACGTTTCGAATTTTATTTTGATCAAAGTTTCGTGCCTTGTCCGTAACAAAGAAGTCTTCCAGTGTCATTTTTTTAAATACCATTTTTCCATCATCAATACCTGAACCTCTGCATAGTACCTTTAAAGGAATGGTTTACGTTGAGAAAATAATCAAAATATTGTCAAAGGAACTAGTATTTTGTAGATTAGATTCATAAAACATGATCAAGTCGTGATTATTTAAAAAATTCCCCAATAAGGTAATGCATTTTTTTTAAACTATCTCGCAAGTCTTTGCGTGTTTCTCTCATTTCGTCGCATCAAGAGACAATGTTAAAAGGGACCTATTTTTAGATCCTTAGTCAAATAAGAAAGATCTTTGAAATTTAATTTCAAATTAATGAAATATAAAATTTTTTGAAAAATTATAATAAATTGGAATCATATTATAAGAGATATTATAATGGTATATTTCATTGAATAGCAATTGCCTTTGGATAAAGGACAGTTAATAGAAAATTTGTCAAAGCAAATACTGAGAGGTTTACAAATTACAAATATTTTTAATTTAAAATTAAATTATTATTTTTCATGCTTTTTCAACATGAAATCCGAAAATAATTTTCATCAACTATTCCTTTAAAAATTTAAAATACATAAACCATTCCTTTAAAATTAGAAGTTACTGAGATTTCTTCGTATTTGAATAAAAATAAGTGCTCAGATTATCAAAGAAAATAAAATCATACCAATGCTGTTGCTTTTTTTAAGCAACTTTTGATTGGACTTGGTGGAGCTGAAGAAAAATTTTTGTTAATTTTAATGTTCAAAATTAAGTTTTGGGATGAAAATCTAACCTTTAGTGAAAATATTCCTTATAATTGGAAGACTGGAATCCATCAGCAAAGAGAGGATATTGGTTTCCTTGAATAAATTCTTTGATATTACATCATTGAGGCAATATGTCACCTGAAATCAAGATTTTGACCATTAGTGCTTCAGTTTTATTTTAATTCGAATTTGTTGCCACTTACCTTTCCAAAAATATGGTTAATAGTAGCAGTGACCTTACCATCATCTGTCTTTTCAATTTGCACATTTTCGTTGCTTTCAAAAGCTTGCAAATCATCTATTTTCAAAGATTTATCATATGTAACTCGTAGACGCAACTAAAATTGAGACATGGTTAATTTAAATCTTACCACTCCAGTTTGATCCACCGGTCACTTCTTTAATAGACGCGTCCAATATTGCTGTCATGATACCATTTTCGCTGTTAACCAAGCTTTGCACCAAATTAGTGTGATCCATTGATTGATCACGTTTGAATGGTATTTCCACATTCTCAGATTCGTATTCCGCCTGTTTTTTCAAAATTAACAAAGTTTCAATGAACGCGTCAGCGTTTATAGCTATGAACCGATCATCAAGTGTAATGCAATTTACTCATTGAAATGACACATCGTGTTTTAATTAAATTAACACTACGAACCTTACCAATTCATTTAAGAATATGTATTTTTGAAGAACATTTTGGAAACTGTCATTCAATGTATTGACGCATAATTGAAATAATGGATTACTGGATGTTTTTTCAAAACCTGGTGGATCAATTATGGTGGCTGATAGCTCAGATCCACTGAAATTTAAAATTGTTGAAGGGCTTTTAATTTGCAATTATAATCACATCATACTTACAATACTAGTCGAGTAAAGGCCAATTGTCTATTTATCATGTTCACAACCCAATCCAATAAGTTGCGGTACAATATAGCCAAATTATTGTGTTTCAAGTCTTCAGTTGAAAATTCTTCTTTCAAATCGGAGTCTTGTACTCCAAGTAGTTGAGCAACTAATTTAAGAACAATTAAATTGAATCGTCGAACCTATTCTAGATAGTTCTTTATGAACTTGCCTTGCGATAGAATTTCGGCATCTTGTTCTTCATCAAATGTTAAGTTGCC
Organism: Odiellus spinosus; assembly: GCA_963920705.1. Lineage (NCBI taxonomy): Eukaryota > Metazoa > Arthropoda > Arachnida > Opiliones > Phalangiidae > Odiellus > Odiellus spinosus. The sequence goes on along the minus strand of OY987233.1, from coordinate 21,233,891 downwards.
CAAAAGTAAGATGCAGGCTACCACTGTCATCAATCCATTGACTTCCTAAATGATATTCATTGAAAATCTCTAAAAAGTTTTATCTTTTGATATTCAATACTTCTTCATTGAAGGCTAAGGTATCCATAGCCGATTTAAATTTGTTGTAGTTCAACACTTGTTCATTTTCTTTCTGAGTACTAAGATCCGGTAGCAACGAGAAACTTTCCTTGTCCAAGTGAAATTCACCCAACTTGTCTTCAGATTTCAAACCGTAATATACTTGATATAGAACGTGAAAGTTTGATTCGCTGTAAATCAAAATAAAGTTAATTAACAAAGAAATTATGATAATATCATTACGATTTACCTGCCTGGATGTGTTAACTGGTTGGAATTTAGGAGATTCGCGGAAACAATGGCTGTCAAAAGTATATGCAATGTTATCAAATGTGTATTATCATTGTGATTAATATTATAACCTCCAGAAAGTTTCCCGGTTTGACTAAAGGTGACCTCTATGCTCTTAACGATTTGACTTGCATCTGGATTGGTTGATACCTTAGCATTCCCCATAGTGTCCAAAATAACGCAAAGCTCCACAATTTTCTGATTAATCCCTTCAACTGGACACTTCAAATAAATACAAACCAATGAAAACTCCGGTTTACGGGCAGATTAAATACTTGTACAAATACCTGTCCAAGGAAAGCCAATTGCTTCAATAGTTTTCTAGCTGAGAATGTTTTACCTGATCCACTCATACCACTAAGAATTATGTACTGAGAAATATAACCGTTAACAAATGTTAAACTTTCATTGTATTATCATAATTACTTGACTCCTTTTGTGGTGCAGTAATTGCTGATAAACTCTATCGGCCACGGCAAATATGTGTGGATCATTATCGCACAGGGCCCTTTCTTTGTAAATGTTGCAAACCTACAAGTGTGTAGGTATTTGTTTGATATTTCTCGACAAAAAGTTAATTAATGAGGGAGTAGTTTTTACATCTTCGCCATAAATTCCCAAGTCGTTTTCTGGGTTAACAGCAATGAGTACATCTCCAGCGTAAGTGTAGCTAGTGTGCTTTACAAACCTCTCTCGAAGCAATTCGGCAATGTTTTCCTTTTAAAAGACAATGGATTAGAACGACGATGATATAGGCCAATTCTTGCTAGTTTTTATCCCAAAACTAAAGCAGATTCTCTAACTTAAAAATATTCCAGTACTTTTGTCATTATAGTTGTAATGTCTGAGGTATATCGAAGTCCGAAGATTGGATAACATTTTGCCATTTGGCAGATTAAAAGTTATTTTGTACAATTAACAATTAAAGCGTTTGAATAACTTACCGAAGATATGTCACTGAGGCTTGTAACATCATCTGTTAAAACCTTTTCATGGGGAACACCAGGCCTCCATTTTAAAAATCCATTTTTGTAAGTTGCGCTAGTTGGATTACGTGGGGATCTGTTTGTCCATCGGCTTATTAGGTCCAGCAACTCTTGTCTAGTCTATTATAATAATATATTATTAATCTACAATGTTTAAATGAGATCTTAGTTAATAAAAACATTTTCACTAACGTCAGCTTCGTTTTCAGGCACTTGAACTAAAAACGGATGCTCTTTCAACTCTCCGACGAATGGTCTGTACTCTGGATCGATAACTAAACACCTGAATAAATTAAATTGGGTGAGTTAAGAAGTTTTTTTTTAACCGGTAATTTATTACCAACTTACTCGCTGACAAAGTCAATTAATTCCCTGTTTCTGATACATTGAGAATTGATACCGACAGTCGGTGGTGGGTTACGTACAATTTGAAGCATAGCTTGGGCGGGGGAGAGATAACTCCATGGTGGTACATTGTCCGCTAGTTCAATCACGGTTATTCCAAGTGACCATACGTCGCAAGTACCATCGTAGCTTGAAGTAGTTTGTTCGCAAGCGATGACCTGTGTTTAATTGTATGTCTTATGTCCAATGTTTTCAAAATATGGGTTAGATGAATTTGGTGATTATACCTCAGGTGCCATCCAATAGGGTGTCCCTATTGTTAATATCTGCTTCTGTTTGGCACGTACCACGGCCGTTCCTATAACAAGAAGGTCAATTTTATTATAATTTTTCGTTTTAAAACAAATATTAGAAATTAAATAAAAATCGTACCAAAATCAATAAGTCGTATTTTTCCATCAGAGCCGCATATTATGTTAGCAGCTCTTATATCTCTATGAATAATGTCATGTTCCCTCAAGAATTCCAAGGCCTTAATAATTATATTTTAAACCATTCCTTAATTAATTTATGAATGAAAATTTAAAAACGTACCTCAACGAGGTCTTTCGTTATGATAGCGATAATTTTGTCATTAAGATACAAATGGTTTTCTCTTAGCCATCGCAATAGATCTCCGATTGTTCCCATTGGTAAAAGCTAAACCAATTAGTAATTACCATCAATTCATGGTAATTAGATTAAATTTGAGTCTTAAACTCTAATACATAAAATTAAAATAGAATTACTTCCATGGCAAACCACATTTGATCTTCATGTTCACCACTAGCATTTCTCAAATATGGTCCGTAATATTCGACAAAGTTTGGATGTTCATGAACCAGTTCTAGTGTCCGAAACTCTGATTCAATCTCTAGAACATGTTCTGCCACTGGTTCAATTACTTTAATAGCTACCCTTCGTTCTGTTATTAAAATTTATATAGTGTAATATTTTCATTAATTACCAATTAACGCGGTTTAGATAATTTCAAAACTTACCACAGGCATTGTCTTTAGCCGCGTAAACTTTGCCATAAGTTCCGAGTCCCAATAGTTCTTGGAAATCGTAACGATTTCCGGGATCAGGTAGATTTTGTAAATCAATTCCCAGACTCTTTTGATCCATTTTAATGGAAAAATCAATTAACCTTGGGTACGAAACAAGGTTATTGTTAACATCAGCTATCGAAATTTAAACTCAAATGGTCCGTTGTTGAAAACCAAGAGATTCAAAATGTTTCTAACAGATTTACAAGTTACTCTCTGTCCAAAATCGGATTATGTATAGACATAATATATTTTTTTCTTGTCAAGTTCCACATTTATAATCCTTTAAAAGGTTTTAGACTTTTTTTTTCCAAACAAAAACAATATTAGTTTTCAGTAAACGCAAACCTAACCTTCATAATGTCTCAATACACAAAGTAATTAATGCTATAAGTTTGAATATAGAGCTGAAAAGTCAAACTGTTTCCGACTCTAATTTTATTCAGGGATAGTTTGCAATATAGCAAAAGTTGTGGGTGTAGTGATACGTGATTTTAAACATCATGTTTACAGAAAACAGTTTTGCAACGAATGACAGTCGGTAATAGCACGCCGTAATTGATTTTGGTAATTTTATGGCTTCTTTTTGACTATTTGTTTCATAGCTAGCAATGGAATTTTAGTTTTAAGCTATGGGGAAACTATTTTATATGGCTTTAGTATTGTACTATATTTACAAGAGTTGCTGTACAGGTCATAGAATTATTTATTGATTTATATTTTGCAATTACTTATTTGTCTGTGTTTAAAAATATGATTAAGTATGCAAAATCTAAATTATTTCCGTAAAGGGAGAATGCAACCTAACGTGTTTTTTTTTATAGATTCCTTATCGTTTAAATAACCCTAATTTAACAGTAAAAAAAATTACCAACAAATATTAAACTAGAAATTTAAAACATACCATGAAAATAGGCTTAGCTGGATTCACGGAGAATCTGAACTTTCCTTGTAATATTTTTACAATTTGTAATTTCAATATATATCAACATACCTTTTAAAACAACTACCCGAAAACAGATATGATTTATTTTGGTGTAATCTTATGTTATCTAATTTGAATCACCTATAATTATTAAAGTGAAACCACAAGCAAAAATGGAACAGATATTGAAAATAATGAATCTAAATTATGAGTAAAATATTTGCACAATTTTTAGGCGACTTTTTATCGCCTAATTAAAAATCACAAGTTAGATTAGGCCTATTTAAACGATAAGGAATCGTTAAAAATACATTAGTTGTTGGGTTGCATTATCTCTTTAAAAATGAGTTTATAATTAAGAGTGAAAAACACTACAATAACTATGTTGAAATATTGGTAATGCTAATTTTTCATATTCATTTTTTTCAACGGAAAAATACATAAAGAGCAAGTCTTGCAAGAAATATTAAATAAAAAGATTACGTAATATTATTTTCAGTTCATTTGTAAATGTTAGCTTTGATAAATCACGATAATAGGTTAAATTGAAACGGTAACAAATTACTAAATTGTTAACTGATTTGCATTATCTTTTTATAATTAGTTACAAAATTCGAACAATATTTTAATATTCTTCCCTTTAACCTATTTTTTTAGTAAGACTTGCCCTTTATGATGATCCAATCTTTTTTTTATTAAACAATGGAATATTTTTATCTCGAAAAGTCGTGCTTCTGACTAATTTAAAGCTTAGACCGACTTACTGTGTTTGTACAAATCTTTAAAACGTGGAAATATCAGTCACAGTTCTAAACGTGGAAAGTCGAAAAGGTTATTTGGGCATCACATTAACTTATTGATATAAACTTAATTAGCTAATTACAATCTAAATCCCTTGTTTTTATTATGGTTTTTAGAATAGGTTCATATTGAAATTTGGTTTAGATGATCCACAAATTAATTTGGTCCATTTCTAGTCGCAAACAGGGTCATTTTACTCGGGTTGGGACACATGTAGGAGGTTCTAAAATGTGGTCCATACTTTAGGCTAACATGTCGATTTTTTTTAAAGCCATAAGACCACATTTCAAGTACTTAAGTGCCACAACACAGCAATTCTTATTTATCTCCTTAGATTGGTATTTTGGTTTCGAAGCCCTTTCTCCTGTCCCAACCCCAATAATAGTACCCTAGAGGTAAAATACCCTACAGGGCTGCTATATTAATTTTTGAAAAAGGGGGGAATTATTGGTCTGATGATTAAATTAGAGTGTATTGGGTACAACTTCCATATCGACACGTACATAGAAAAGAAAGCTTTTGAATTTTATTTGATAAACGTACACATATTTCACACAATATATTCTTATCATTAATGACCTTAAGTAGAGTACTCCTATATAAAAAAATTGATTAGTAAAAGTAAGTGTTCAATTTATTAGTAATACATCGCTGTAAGGTTCTGTGTTAGAGTTTAGTAAAGTTTTGATGTATGAAATCTTAATTATTTGGTAAGTACCGTAAACGTATATTTTATTTTACTATTGTTCAAAAGAAGCTAATTACAAGATTAGTTAATTGATAGGTTAAGAAGACGCTGATATTAGTCACAAAACTACTTGGCTTGAATTTTAATTGAAATTCTTGTCATGTTGATTCTGAATAATACGTCTTGTGATTGACGTCAAAGCATGCTTTGATCCGTCTCTTTACTAACATTGACTACTTGAGTAACCAGTAGTTTATAAGGTAACCACTAACCAGTGATATCTGGTTTCTCCGGCTATCATTTTGAGAGATATTCTACAGAACTAGGCGAAAATTTTTAATTTCTTTTGGACAAGTGCATAAATAGTTATGGGTTTTGTATTGTGTTAATAATTGACGTGTTTTTTTTTAGAGCAATCAAAATAATATAATTAAAACATCAAAAATGGACACAGGCTGTAAGTATATTTATAATCTTTAATTATAATTATTTTAAACCATTTTTATGCGTAAATAAAATAATTATAGATTAAATTAGCACACACTTCAAAAGAAAAACCAATTTTTGGTTATTTAAAAAGTTATAAACACAAATGTTTTCTGTTACGTAATAGCTGATTGGGCTATGACTTTAGGTATATATCTTCTCTATAATCAATCATCCAATTAGAAATCTCAGTACATGTGACGTTTCTTCAGTTTAACCATCAATTCGTCCGATTACGGGCGCCTACATTCTAAGATTTCAAACGCCCTGAACTTATTTTGAAGTGTGGTCTTTTTTTTTAAAACGCGATTTAAATTTTAATTAAATCTTACAGGTATGCCAACTGAAAGTAAATACTACAGTCATGGTCACAAATTAACATACGACACCAAACGAAACCTTAGCAACACACATTTCAAATCTCTTCTTAAACGAAAAAACACAAAATTAAATCTCATATCTAACTTGGATCGTTTGAAAACTGTCCCATCTTATCCATCTCCTTACGTATTTGTCGCCTTATCCAGCGCTTCGTACACGGATAAATTAAAAAACGAATCTGAAAAAGATTACGAGGAAAGATGTAGATTACCAGAAGGTTGGAATATCCTTACAACATCCCACAACGATTCCTGGTGTAATGGTTACTTCGGAGCTGCTTATTTCAATCTCAAAAACAGACAAATAATCATTGCTCATCGAGGTACTAACCCAAAGAACATTGGATCTTGGCGTTCAGACTTGCAAGGTGTTTATGAAAATCATTACGTACCACAAATGAATTCAGCTTGTACATTTGCCGACATTATTTGCTCAAGTGTATCAACACTCGAAGATTCTTACGAATGGCAATTGTTTTTCACTGGACATTCATTAGGAGCGTGGTTGGCTCAAATTACCACATTTTCCGTCAAGTATTTGAAAGTAGAAGAAAGAGCTTTTGTTAAAAACTTAGACGAAGGGTTTCAAGTACATACTGAAGTATTTGACAGCCCTGGTTGTAAAGATATGTTGTTAAAATTAGCTAAAGATTTTGGGATAGTTTATCAAGATGAAAAAAAGTTTCTTGACTCGTTGGATATGATTACTTACTTATCATCGCCCAATTTGGTAAACTGTTGTAACTACCATACAGGTACAGTGTACCGTATTTACCCCAAGATCGTCAAAGATGTCTATGGCTTGTATACCCTGGTATCACACAGTATTGAAGGAATTATGGATACTTTTGATCCAAATACTGGTCATGTCTATCGTCACGATACAACTGGTGTACTTAAAATGAAATCTGTTTTGGACTGGCCCAAACTCGATGTTAAGATTACCATTAAGAGTATTTTAGACTGGAATGGAGAAGATCCAATTTTGGGTATAGAATATGTAGATTTCTTTAAGTGGGCTAATACTATGAATGATTTTGATCCGGAACCGGATGTGGAGATACCTAAACCTGATTCTAAATCAACTTTTGAAATTGTTTATCGAACTAAACTATATCGAGAATACGAATTTTCAACTTGTGTTTTTACACAATCTGAATTGGAGTTTCTAAGAGCTTTTCAGAACTTCGGACCTGACGAAATTATTAAGCTTGAAATTGATGAAGTAACAAATGACGATGAATCCTTCATTCTAGAACAATTACGTAAAATAATTTTAGAAGAAGGGATTATATTTTCCAGGGAAGATAATTTAAGATTTATTATTCCTTTCGTGAAGATTTTGTTGCGGATTATACCGGATTTAAAAACTAAGGTTTTATCTCTGTTTGGGCCTGTTAATCTAGAAAATGATGGTTGGTTTAATTACGCTTTAAAAAGTTGCGAAATATCTTAACTTAATTAATTTGTATATTATAATCATTTTTGTTAGTTATTGTAAAATATTTTTCGACAAGATCTTGATAACATAAATCTTTTGTGATAAAACCTATCATTGTAAATTAATCTGTCTGTCTGTCAGGAACGCTTAAGTTTACACGTGACCTATCGGGTCAAAGGTGAGTTTCAGTTAAATTTATGAGTAAGCTTTGATGGAATTGCTACGATTTTATTTGAGAAACCTATCTAAAGTCTTTGTTGCACAATCGAGTACTATGTAGAGCTTCCCTTTATAACATTGCAAAGCAGGATTACTTAATATAGAGGCTTACAGATGAAGCCAACCACGCAACACGAGGTAAAGACACGTGCTTGTTTACCGTTCCCATGGTAACTCATCTCTCTTCTCTTTCTCTCTCTCTCTCGAAGATTGGTAACATCTATACTTGCGGCAACGTTGTCATAGCAACTTCAAGGCATTGGACATCCAAGAAGCCTATATTGTCTCTCTCCTGAAATAGTGTACATGTTTTTTTTAGGGGGGTTCTTGAGATGCGTTTATATTTCATATTTTTGATTTGCGAGTATCGTCCGTGACGCGAAATGGAGATATCGCTCAGTGGTCGAACTCAAAGTAGGTCAAGATTTTAATATTACCGTAATTATGATTTAAGTTAAACTATATAGACTTAATTTTGTTCCCTCTTTATGACTTAAAATGATTTGGAACGTATATAACGATAAGTTTAGATTGAAAAGGTGGATTAAGTACTTTTACAAAAAAGACCGCGCTAAATTTTAAAGTGAGGTTAAAATCTGACCAATCAGATGAACCCAACGGCTTTAAAACTGAGATTTCCCAATCATGGTTCCAACAGTTCAGAACAGACGAATGTTTTTGACTTATTGACATCAGTAATTCGTAATGGAAGCCTTGAAAACCATAGCTGATGTTTGTGTTCTTCATTTTTTCCAGTTTTTATTGTTCTACTATCTTTGTTCGTTGCTCTTGTTGCATTTGGTTACAATTGGTTCACGAGTAAATTTTACGAAGTACCTGAAGATGAATACGATTTTATAGTTGGTTAGTTTAAATTATATTTTGTGGTATATGTTTAAGTGGTATTTAACGATTAACACGTGACACGCAGTTGGTTCTGGTTCAGCTGGTTCAATCGTTGGAAGTCGTTTAAGTGAAAATGGTGCCTACAAGGTTCTGGTTTTGGAAGCTGGCGAGGAAGAATCGTTTTTATCTACCATACCGTTTTTGGCGCCGTCTTTGCAACAATCCTATTGCAACTGGCATTACATGACTGAAAGTCAGAAATATTCGCAAAGAGGACTTAATGAAAGAGTGAGTTAGGAAATTCTAACCCTCAGATGACAGGGAAATCAACAAAGGCTTAGAGGATTTTGCTCAAATCGTGAAATATTTTGGTTTCTTCTTCCCAGAAATCTTCATGGCCACGTGGTATGTGCTTAGGAGGCAGTGGCACCATAAACTACATGATGCACTCTTGGGGTCCCCCCGAAGACGTAAACAACTGGAACTTAACCAATTGGACTTTTGATAAAGTTTACCCATTCTTAAAGAAACTCGAAACCTACCATAGTGCTAGCGGCGCCGTTCAAGGTGAATATAAATTATACTTCAAATTTGCTAAGTACTTAAATTTATTCTTAAGTAGCGCGTCCATTTAGTTGAAAGAGGCAAGAATGGTCCAATTCACGTTACCGAATTCAACCCTAATCACTCTGAGCTGCTTCAAGCCTTTTTGAACGCTAGCAAAGAGCTAGGTCCTTTTGTTGACGCTAGTCCTGGTCAAGGTATGATCTATTCAATTTGTTTCTGGGAAAATCAACATCATTAGGATGTTTTTTCTTAATAGCGGCAATACGAAATGGTAGACGAAGTTCTTCTGTCGTGGAATATTTAAGACCGGCTTTGAGCAATCCAAATTTACACGTGGTCGTCAATGCCTTAGTAACCAAGGTAAGGAAAATGTTAGTAGGTATGGTTCCCGATCAACGGTGTCAAGATCTTTCCCTATAACTCTTAGACAAGTACTTGCCCGGTGTGGCTCGCTATGTTTACTCTCCGGTTTGGAGTTAAACGTGTGTTGTAAATTACAGGTGTTTGTAACTACTGGTGCCGCTAGCGGTGTTGAGGTAGTGAAACTTAACTCTAAGACGCGACACATTGTTCGTTGCAAACGAGAAATAATTTTAAGCGCTGGTTCAATTGGAACCCCTCATTTACTGATGTTATCAGGAATCGGACCCAAAGAACTATTAGATGAGTTTAATGTAATAAGACATTCAAAAATTTGAATTTTCACGAAATTAAAATGGTTGAAGCCTTACAGATTCCTCTGCTTCGACATCATCCAAGGGTTGGTAAGCATTTGCAAGACCATTTACTGCTACCGATGTATTTTGACCTCGAAAAACCAGTTTCTTGTAACGCAGCCAAAATTAAAAGAGTTGGATCGTTGTTTAATTACTTTGTTAAGAGACGAGGTATTTTTCTTTTAAACTTTACATTAATTGATTGATTATAACTATTTCGTACTGTTATCTAGGTTATCTGGCATGGAACGGAGTTGAAGGAACCTTAAAAGCTACACTAACAAATTTGAATTCAACACGAAAAGAAATTTATGCCATGCTTTTCAACATGGGTTCCGTTAATCAAATGTTTAGTGAAATCGCTAATTACGATTTTGATGTAAGTAAAACGATATTAGTATTAATTTAATTGTAATTTGTGGATTGTCTTCTTAACTAATTAGTTTAAATCCTTACAGGAATTTCAAAATTTGTTTCCTCAAATTAAAAACGAATCAAAAGAAGGATTTGTATTGATGCCATATTGTAGCCGTCCGTGGTCCGAAGGTTACATAGGCCTAAAATCTCCATTTCCTTCTGAACCACCTCTTATTGACCCTAAATACTTGAGCAATAAGGAGGATGTCAAATGTCTAGTCGCTGGTAAGAAAAAACTTTCGTAGATATAGAATATTTTAGAACCAATATGTTTCATGGTAATCCGCCCAAGATTTTAGATTTTAAACGGTTTAAATTAAATCTAATTCCATCACGGCGTAGTTTACTATTTAATCAAAATAACTTTGTTTAATCTGTTTAAATTAAGCTATAAATTGAAATAAAACGTTTAGTTTTATTGTATGATATATATTTAATTATAATTACAGCCGCGAAATTGATGATGAATTTGGTAAATACCAAACCTTTTAAGGACTTGGGTGCCAAGATTTACAAACCAAATTTAAAATGCCCCAGCCACGTTAAACCATCGTTCTCTGACAACAGTTTTTTGGAATGTTGGATCAGGACGGCAGCCATTACAACTTACCATCCTGTCGGAACTTGTCGAATGGGTGACGAAATAGATGACGTTGTGGATCAACAGTTTCGGTAAGCGAAAATGACAATATTATTTTTCTCGATGTGCGTGGCTTATCGTACCTAGTAGTTGAGCAAAACGTTATCTACTCCTGGTACTAGCAAACCTGTAGGGTATTTTTCATAGGTCTATGGCCTTACATAACGATTTATCAATTTGCGGTATTGCACCATTTGTGGCTTTTAGTTTAGTTCTAGTATTATTGTTTTTCTTTGGAATGCTTTGGTTATTTGAGCATTTAAACCCAATTTTTCTTAGATTGTTAGCAATTAGTGCTTTACACTGTACGCCTAGTTGCACCAAATTACCAAATGCTTTGGTTTTCAACCCAATTCTCATTATATTCCCCAAAAACAAGCATGTCTCGCCTTTATTATTATCACTTCTAGTTAATTAATCATTTTCGATGATTAATTTTAATATTATATAGTGTGAAAGGCATTGACAGCTTGAGAATCATTGATTCCTCGGTCCTACCGACCATTCTATCTGGCCCACCCAATGCCTTGATCATGGCCATGGCTGAAAGAGGTTCTCAATTCATTTTAGACGAACATAACAAATACCAAGCCATTTGATAAAGAAACCAATCAATTTAAATGTGTATATATAGATTTTATTCAAAGTTATTATTATTAAATATTGTGTTTTGGTAGTTTTAACAAAATTTGGGTGTGGTCTTACGGGATATAACGTAAATAGTGTCGAGAAACAGATCTGTCTTACACGGTTCCTGGTCGAGTTTAATGTTTACTAAGATACACATTGCGTAATCATTGATTTCCAATAAGTTGGTACGACAAGTTTTCCTTTTAAACTGTCCATAAACTCATATTACAATCGGTTATTCACGATGAAACATCCTAAAAACATAGTCAGTTCAACAACCGTATGGAAAATCACCAAATATATCATTTTAACTTGGTTTACGTTTGGATTTTTCTACGTCCATTACTTCACCATCGCTAGTATCTTTATATTCTTCAATACAGTTAAGGAAAGCTCCAAATCTTACGCCCATTTGTATTTTACGTTAATTTCCACCGTCTCTCACATTATCAGCATGTACTTCCTTTTAATTAAACGATTGAACCTAATGAAGTTGGTAGAAGATTCTCTGGACATCGTGCATTCCATAAATATACGAAAATACGAAATGATTTTCAGACGTCTCGAAATATACTTGGCCGTCGTATTGATTTATTCCATCGTCATATCCGTATTAGGAGTACTTGGATCGAGTAATTGCAAAATTCTACACAGCGAATTACCGTACCATATGTATACTTTCGGAGGAAACGTTACATTGGCGCCTCAATGGATACACGATTCTTTGCTGATGGCGACTTACGCTTGTTTCACTTTTAGCCCTATTGGTTTTGGCATCTTTATGGCTCTGACTTTTACGGTATTGTTAAAATTGATTTTCATTATCGTCGATGATTTGAGAACCAGTATGTCCGAGATAAGAGTCGCGAACGAATTTGGATTCAACTCGATGTCGACATGGCGCAAGAATCATCTTCGTATATGCGATCTGATTGATCGGACCAACGATATCTTCGAAAACTACTTGTTCATCTGGTACTCTTTAACCCTAATCAGCACCTGTTCAAACATTACTAACTTCCTCGTTCAACTGAGACGTTTGGATTGGATTAGCTTGTCTTACTATTTTTTCGTCAATTTTCAAGATTTATTTAATTTGACCTTCGTGACCTTGACCGCGTCTAAAATACCAGAGGCCATGGATTGTATCGTGGAGGAGATACCATCTTTGGCTGATAAGGCTTACGAATGCGGTAAAGAAAAGGATGTCCATTTGATGTACGAAGCAATTGTTGCCAGAAATTTTGGAATGAAAATTGGCGGATGTTTTGTTATAACCAAAAGTTTATTTTTGTCGTTTTTGGGGTTAGGCGTGACGTACGCCGTTGTAGGTGTTCAATTGTTTCCTAAAATGATTTCCGGCTATCTGCGAGTTGGTAATATGACGTGTACTTAAGTTTCCCAATGATGCACTGTTGAAATTGAAAAATTTCAGTCGACCAAAATTTAAACTGTCTTTGGTCAAATTTAAATTCTGGTTATTTCATTTGGTATGTAGAATTATGTTGTAATTTAGTAGATAAGACAGGGTTCGTACACGATCTGGAAAACCTGGAAAAGTCAGGGAATTTGGAAATTGGCCAGATAAAGTCAGGGAAAAGTCAGGGAATTTGTAAAGTGGCCCCAAAGGGAATTTGAAAATAGCCAAAATGGTTAGAGAAAATAAATATTTTGGTACGTGTCAAGGAACTGTTTATGATTGGTTTACAAATCAGTTGTAACGTAATTATAAACTGAAAATATTTGCCTAAAGATTCAAATTGTTTCTCATATTCTGAGTAAACTATCAGCTGACCCCGATGTCAAATAAAATGTGGGAATTGCCAGCAGCTCGCTCGTAAGAATATATTCATGAAAAAAGTATTAAAATTGGTCAGGGAAATTATTTGGAAATGGTCAGGGACATTATTTGGAAATGGTCAGGGAAAACCTGGAAAAGTCAGGGAAATTAACTTTCAAAATTTTGTACGAACCCTGTGAGAATTTACCACACACACACACTCTTTGGCTTTGTGCCAACATTACAAACTTTATTGATTAAATATGAGTAATACACGAACACCATCTATATATTCTATAAACATAAAATTAATTTTATTAGAAATTAAGATTACCTTTATGAAATATGAGTTTTAATTAAAATAGGCCCTAATTTATGATGTCTATAGATTGTTTGTTTTATCATTAAAAGGAAAATGTCAAAAATATATAGCAGATAGGTCAAAGTTCAAAAGTTATTATTTAGTTGGAAGAAAGAGTTTTTTTCATATGGCACTTTCCCTTAAGTAATTAAATCAGTTGTATGATACAATATACACACGTACATATATTAGAAAAATTAATTTGGAAATTATATTTTTAAATTTGCACAAATGAATTATTCAAATAGCGTCTTTAACTTAAACACCTTTGTAATTAGTAAAGTATATCTTTTTGCTAGTAGTAATTTATAGTTCATATTAACTTTGAAAAAACAGTAGGAGGAGGAGGCTTTAAAAAACTAATATAAAAAACTTTTTTTACTTTGATTTATTTTTTTACGTTGTTAGATATCTCCACCCTTATAAATTGACTTTTTTTTTCGATTTAGCTTTAAGAAGATCCATGGTAAAGCTTGAAAAATAATATATTAATGTTACAGTGTTGATAAGATAGTTTAAAACATGTTTTAATCCTTTACCAGTAGTTAGCGTAGATAAAATTTCCCACCTAGAATATAAAAGCAAGTCCTAGACAGCCTGAGACAGGTGTATTTTAAAAACCTTGCGTCAATGAGTCCATGATAAAGCAGACGCCACAGGCGACCCCGACTACGGGAGGTCAAAAGGTTACTTTATTTCCGTGTGACGTCAAAGGTAGTTTCATTCCTCTAATACGTGCGAAATTAAAATAGAATTGTGTCACCAGTAAACCCCGTTACGATTGTTCATAAAATTATCTGGCCTACTAAAATTAGATTCTAATCTTCAATCAAATGCGTGTTTTAATATATTAAACCCACCTTGCATTAAAAAAAGAAAATCGAACTTTCTACTGTCTATGAAACTGCCCCCTCTATCGGTAGGGGTCACCGAAAGGTGGTAAATACTAGTTTCTTTCGTGTCAGACGAAGCTGCAACGCAGCCTGCCTTTTCCCCCCTAGAAGCCTACATTTTACGGGTGAAAGTTCTATGTCTACCTTTCGATTTTTTTTGGAAATTTTTCGTCTGTTTCCCCTTTCCCCCCTCCTGACGGTTGACGTTAGACGTAAGAGTCACGGCGGAAGATTGAGCTCGCCCGCTTTCGCTAGGACGCTTTTTTGAAAAAGAGTAGGTCGGGAGAAGACCACGGATCTTCGTCCAGTCGGCTATAAAGAGACAAAGGCTTAGCGAAAGTCGGTTAGAATCTGGAACTTAGGATTGAATTTGAACTGTGACATTCAGCGCTCGTGATGTTTTTAACTCTGATGTCTGCGCGGGAAATTGCCATTCAATTTATGCACTGTTAGGCTTAACATCTCTAACGGACGGTATGGGATAAATTTCATTGTGGATTTTTACGGTGACTGACATTGTCGACGATCGACGCTGTGGAGATTTATCAAATTTGAGTGTAAGTGTGGCATGTTTTGATTTTATCTATAAGAATGGTAAAGTTAATCAAAATATACGTTTCGTATGGCGCTACGACCCTTGCTAGCTAAGATATATACGTCAATTTGACCAGGCCCGAATTGAAATAACTTTGCCAGACTTCATTCCTTGTTGAAAACATAAATGTGAAAAAAAATTGGCGTCTAAATATTACGGGCAAACCTTTTTAAGTGTCAAAAGCCTCGATTACATCTTAGTTAGTGCAGTCACCTGTATGTTATAAAAGCCTGTATAAACCTTAACATAAAAATACTTCGTGACGTAGGCTGGCGCTAAAGGAAAGAAATTAACAGTTCCGGGATATTGATGCGATTTTAATATCTGCCAGAAAAATCTATCGTGATGTTAGTCATTCTATAGAAACCTACTTAAGTTCAAAAGCAATTTACTGAACTATTTCTTAAGTATGTAGTTTCTCATTGTGTAGTAATACGCGACAGCTTTCTTTTGCTTACAAAGTTACAACTTCACTTGAAAATGGGCATAAAAAACTAGTCTCATTATATATCGTATTAAAATTGTGGTAGCCCAAGAATTTGATCTTAAAGGGATAGTGACATCTGTTTAAAAAAATAAAATAAGCCATGAAACTTCGATTAAAAATTGGGAAGCAGTCTTTAAAGGAGAGATTGCAACCTAGCAAGTAATAGATTAAATAGGCCTAATCCACCAGTTAACAAATTAAAAATTTTCCTGGAAATTAGGCTTAGCTGGATTCATGGAGATCAGCTGAATTTTTTCGCTTTGAAGGATCAGCGACCAATATAATGTTATTGTAAGTCTCGTAGAGATCTCGCCTTAACGAGGGGCCTTTGCTCATTGGTTGCTGACCTGTCAATGCGAAGAAAATCAGGATCTCCATGAATTTAGCTAAGCCTATTTTTCAGGTAAGTTTTTAATTTATTTCTAGTTTAATATTTGTTTGTAATTTTTGTTTACTGGTGTATTAGGCCTATTTAAACGATAATAAAGCGATAAAAAAATCACTTCTTAGGTTGCATTCACCCTTTAATTAAAATAAAATAAAACTAGAAAGTTGCCAAATATTACGCGCTACTATTACTTTAATTTTAGACCACATAATAGCCTTAATCATATTCAACAACGCTTCAAAATTAACATGTAATAAATATGCAGTTTACACAGGTATTTCAGTTTATCATGATAGTATAGTTTAAGTATATAATGCTTTGATCATTGGATATAATTTTAGTATGTGAGTAACAGTGGCCATTGGACATATGCCCCTAAGCCTAGCTTTAAGTTTTTCATCTTAGGACAAGTCTTACATAGTTTTTTTTTTAATTGAAGTAGCCTCAACTATCGACAATATAGCCAAAATAGTCTAAATTCCGTCCTCTCCCGACAAAAAATATCGAGGAAGAGTCCAAATCACTCGAAGCAGACAGGGGTGATGACTTTTTTTGGCTAGTTTTAAGTGATGGGCTTGTACTTTTAACCAGAAGCCGATGAAACCCTCCTTTGAAGTCTACTACTCCAATGTTCCATATAGCGCTCCTCTCTATATGGGTAAAATTCCCAATTTTACGAGTTAGAAGGGGTCCTACTTCATCCCCCCTGTCTACGGAAAATTGGAAATTCTCTCTCTCCACAAACGGCGACGTTTTTTGGACGAACTCCGAGGCTGCTAGAGATATTCGCTGGACGAGCTCCCGCTCCGAAAACATCTACCGTTAGGAGGCGTACGAATCGCGCCTTTTGAGAATAACCCATACAGAGAGGGGTAGACAAGACCAGGGAGTAATAGACTTCAAAGGAGGGTTTCATCGGCTTCTGTTTTAACTGATAATATTAAGCTACGGGGCGTTGATTTCTTAATCATGGTTACCAAAACGTAAATTTATTTGTAAGACTTGTACTTTAAATAACCAATAGTAGTTAATGTTACTACGCACCTGTTACTTGGAGGTAATTCCTAATTTAGCGAGCATCATGCTATAAATTAGGAGTTATATTAGTTGCTCCGGGCATCCTAGATAACTTGGGCGTTACGGGGAGAATCTACAGAAGGTTTAATATAGTTTATCTAACAGGCAATATTTGAACTTGAAATTAGAGTTTATCTGATTTTTATCCCCTAATAATATTTGACAAAATTTATTTCTCGCTTAAATTGTTCGATGGTTTGGATGTAATATATATTTGTGAACAATGAAAGGCAAGGAGATATAAAC
Source organism: Odiellus spinosus (assembly GCA_963920705.1). NCBI lineage: Eukaryota > Metazoa > Arthropoda > Arachnida > Opiliones > Phalangiidae > Odiellus > Odiellus spinosus. The sequence continues at coordinate 21,216,499 of OY987233.1, read as the reverse complement.
GCACGTTTACGTTTGTATCATCTTTGGATTTCGTTTTATTGTTTCTATTCCAGTAGACAGATCAAAAAATTCTTGCAATTTTGGTTAGTTGCGTTATATTTGTAAAGGTTAGCCAAGGTCAGTTGTGAAAATAAAAGGCGGATATAAAGGTTAGGGAAAAAGGTTTCAATGGTCAGGGGAATGAAAAAAGGTTCAAAGGTCATTAAAATTAATAAATAGGGTCAGTGAAATACAAAAATATGGTCAAAGGTCAGGGAAATGGAAAAAATAGGTTCAAAGGTCATTAAAATTAATAAATAGGGTCAGTGAAATAGAAAAATATGTTCAAAGGTCAGAGAAATGGAAAAAATAGGTTCAAAGGTCAGGGAAATGGAAAAAATAGGTTCAAAGGTCATTAAAATTAATAAATATGGTCAGTGAAATAGAAAAATATGTTCAAAGGTCAGGGAAATGGAAAAAATAGGTTCAAAGGTCATTAAAATTAATAAATAGGGTCAGTGAAATAGAAAAAATGTGCAAAGGTCATGGAATTATCGGTTAAAAGGTCATTAAAACGAATAAATAGGTTCAGTGAAATGGAAGAAAGGTTCATAGGTCATGCAAAAATCGGTTCAAAGGTCATTAAAATTAATAAATAGGATAATAGGCTAGAAAAGTCGGTTACGTATGAAATGAAGGTTAAAGAAATGAGAAAAAAGGTTCAAAGGTCATTAAAATTAATAAATAGGGTCAGTGAAATTTAAAAAGGTTCGAAGGTCATTCAAAAATCGGTTCAAAGGTCATTAAAATTAATAAATAGGATAATAGGTTAGAAAAGTCGGTTACGTATGAAATGAAGGTCAAAAAACGAAAAAAGGCTTAAAATTTAGTCAGTTAAATGGTTAATTTCGCGAGGTACCTTTCGTGAAAGTACTTCTACGTCATCAAAAGGAAAAATGTAATATTTTATATACGCCCTTTTTTATTTTAAAGTTTATTTCAAGCCAGAGTTGTACAATTTTATAGTAAATGAAAGAGCTAAAAAATAATCCCAAATAAAAATATTGTTGCAGCATCACTTTAAATTGAAATAATTCTACTTTACCCACATTTGATCACGAATTTTATTAAGATAATGAGTCAGACAAGGTTGGCCAGGTCACCCACCTATCAGATCAGCCCCTTTTTAAACATAAAAAAAATTCTCATAAAAAAAAAAAATTCAAATTTACAACTTAGTCTGCTAAAGGTTAAATATGAGACCTATAAATTAAAAATAAACTTTTTTTCCTCGTAGCTAAACATAAAATTAACATTCCCAAGAATTCTGTACATAAAACTGTACAGAAAATGTGTCTAAATTAACTTAAACCCTCATTTCTACGTTACTGTAGTTAAATCAAGAAACCAACTTTCATTTTTTCCACGACATGAAATTTTATAGCCCCAACTTAAATCTCACTTAACTGAAAGGTTAAGTTGATAATTATATCCAAATTACCTTATCTAACACAAGATTGTGTTCAGCGTTGATAATACAGTGACGCTTTATACAAGAATTTAGTGTTAAGGTATGTGTTATATAATTAAAGGGAGTGTGAAATGTAAAATTAATTTTTAAAATTATAATTTTTTAACAAGTGTTTTTTTTTAAAGATCAGGGTTGCCACAAGTCAGGGAAAATAGGAGAAAGTCAGGGAATTTGAAAATTAACCAAAAAAGTCAGGGAATTTTAAGATATTTTAAAAAGTCTGGGAATTTAAAGATCTTTAGAGAAGCCAGGAAATTCCAATCATTATCCGCGGAAAAGATTCTCAGCTGACCGTGTCAGTTGTATAGATTAGAACAAAGATACGCCTGCAACAAAGTTTGGCGAACGCGATTATATAAAAAATAAAATGTTAAAAATTGTGTAGTATTAGCTGAAATGATCAGGGAAAATCGTTGGAAAAGGTCAGGGAAAAACCTGGAATCTGAAAAATCTATGGCAACCCTGTAACTGGTGGATTACAATTAAAAATTGTTAGGTTGCATTCTCCCTTTAAGAAACAGTTTTGTCCCATTTCACTGTACCTTTAAAAATATATCTAAGGTGAATAAGGGGTCAATAAGACAGAGTTACATCGGCTTTTGTCTTTTAGGTCTAGGGAAAACTAGGGCTCGTAATTGTAACCCTATTATGTATGTCCGTCCCATTTTAGCCTAGGTTACGCTCTGATTCCTCGAAGTGAAAGTATATTAAATAATACTCTGTAATATGAGATATTTTCGGTAATGAATACTATGATGGTCTGGGAAATTATGTCGTACCTTAGTAATATCAGAAGTAGATGAAACCCTCCTTTGAAGTCTACTACTCTAATGTTCGATATAGCGCTCCTCTCTGTATGGGTAAAATTCCCAATTTTACGAGATCGGAGGGGTCCTACTTCATACCCCCCTGTCTACGCAAAATTGGAAATTCTCTCTCTTAACAAACGACGACGTTTTTTTGACGAACTCCGAGGCTACTAGAGATATTCGCTCGACGAACTCCCGCTCCGAAAATATCTACCGTTAGGAGGCGTACGAATCGCGCTTTTTGAAACTAACCCATACAGAGAGGGGTAGACAAGACCCGGGAGTAATAGACTTCAAAGGAGGGTTTCATCGGCTTCTGTTGTTACTTTGCATCGAACTTAAAGGCGTAATAAGATCTCCATGCCTTTGATAGTATTGTCATTTGAAATTCGTTTCACGCTACATAATAATTACTACAGCTAGTTCTTTAAAAAGTAAATTTTCCTTTGAAGTCATAACAAATTGCTTGATGAAAAATTGATAAATAATTAGACCTACATCATCGCCGTCAAGTATTTGACTTGGAAAGTTTTTTCTTTATCGCCCCCCTCTAACTTTTGACCATCAAGAAGAAAAGATTTGAACCGTGAAAAATGAGGAAATTACGAAGTGAAATCAACTTTTCAAAAGTTAGTGAAAACTAAAAAGAGAATTTTTTCGGAATATCAGAAGCCGATGAAACCCTCCTTTGAAGTCTATTACTCCCGGGTCTTGTGTACCCCTCTCTGTATGGGTTATTCTCAAAAGGCGCGATTCGTACGCCTCCTAACGGTAGATGTTTTCGGAGCGGGAGTTCGTCGAGCGAATATCTCTAGCAGCCTTGGAGTTCGTCAAAAAAACGTCGTCGTTTGTGGAGAGAGAGAATTCCCAATTTTCCGTAGACAGGGGGGATGAAGTAGGACCCCTTCTAACTCGTAAAATTGGGAATTTCACCCATACAGAGAGGAGCGCTATATGGAACATTAGAGTAGTAGACTTCAAAGGAGGGTTTCATCGGCTTCTGGGAATATTTAGATTTAATTTGGTAAAATTTCTTTAAAAGTAAATATAAATTCGGATCCTGAATTTCAACCTTCAACAGCTCTTGTAACGTCATAACATTGAAAGAATTTTAATTTGTCATCAAACGCTAGCATATTCTTTTAATGTTAACAAATTGCAAGCATTGTTGAAGGCTCAGGGTTCGTACACGACCTGGAAAAGTCAGGGAATTTGGAAATTGGCCCAAAAAGTCAGGGAATTTGGAAATTGGCCCCAAAGGTCAGGGAAAAGTAGAGGAATTTGAAAATAGCCCAAATGGTCAGAGAAAACTAAATATTTTGGTACGTGTCAAGGAACTGATTATGATTGGTTTACCAATCAGTTGTAACGTAATTATTATAAACTGAAAATATTTGCCTAAAGATTCAAATTGTTTCTCATATTCTGAGTAAACTATCAGCTGACCCCGATTGATAAACTATGTCAAATATTATGTGGGGATTGCCAACAGCTCAAGCTCGTAAGAATATATTTATGAAAAAAAAATATTAAAATTGGTCAGGGAAAACCTGGAAAAATCAGGGAAATTAAGTTCCAAAATTTTGTACGAACCGTGAGGTGGAAATAATATGATATGCCCGAATTTAAAACTTACCCGGAAAATAGGTTTAGCTGGATTTATATTGATCTTGAATTTCTTCACACTGAAGAGTCAGCAACCAATGAGCAAAGGTCTGTCGTTAAGGCGAGATTTGATTGGTCGCTGACCGATCAATGCGATTATATTCAGGATATCCCTATGAATCTAGCTAAGCCTATTTTGATGGTGTTTTAAATTTATTTCTAGTTTAATATTTGTTTGTAAATTTTTTTACTGTTGGATTAGGGCTGTTTAAACGATAAATCCCATATTTAAAAAAAATAATCTTGTATTTCCTATAAGCTTGCTATAAGTAATTTTCCCCATTTCTAACTTTTCTATACATTCTACCAGAGGTATATAATAACCCCCTTCGGGGGGAAGTATGAAAGCCCCTATACTTCCAATGGTAAAAATCACGAACAACAAGAGCCCGCTGCTGACTATCTAGGCCACTAGCTCGCGCTGGACTTCTCAATGTCGCTACTCTAGTAAATGGTCTTTGTATAAACAAGACGGCTCGATTTGTGTTTAGAACTTCCTGTCTCGGGAGTCAGGCTGTCTGTTAAAATGGAGTCGAAGGTTGACTTCAGCTCGCGAGTTCCGGAAGTGCGCGTAGGGAAAATTTAGTGAGGTTCAAAATGGTGTAACTATTTTTTGGGAGTAAAGCGGTGTGTCGATCCGCCGCGATTTACGCCGGGCACTCGTTGTTCGTCGATTTTGCCTACCTTTCATACTTCCCCCCGAAAGGGGTTATTATATACCTCTGATTCTACACACCTTCCAAGCACCCTTAGCCATGAAAACGAAAGTAGATGCCCCATAAAGAAATTCTCATGCAGACACAAAACTTGAATGTGTTTTTTTTTTTTTTTTTTGGCAAAGCATTCGTGACTTTAAGGCACAGTTCCTGCTACGCCACGCTATTTCTTTTAAACTACGGGAAAAGGTCAAGAGAGGTCAGACACGAAGCACCTTTTTCTCCCTAACCCTGAGATATTAAAAAGAAAGAAAAAAATAGTACTATTGAATCACCCTCATCTCGACTCTTTGAGCGTTTTTGCGTAGGCACACTAAATCTTAAAAGTATTTTTTTTATTTTTATTTAAAACTTTTCAAGTATCTTTCGTACCTATTTCATGTAGTAAGATAGTCCTATGCTCAGTTAGTTTCAAGGGAAGACGAAAGAAAATTTTCAATTATTTTAAAATCGATTTTAAATAAAATTCGTAACACGATATGATAAAAACCTAGCTGCTTATTGTTTTCCAAAAAGTAACCTTTTCTCTACAAATGACGATAATTTAGGACCAGCCTGTTAGTCTATAGTTTAGCTTGGTTCTTTGATTAGATGTTCTTGTTTTAAAATTGCTCTCTTCATTATCCCTTTAAATAATGATTAATTTTATTAGTTTCACTTAAAATAATTAAAAGTTAAATATCAAAATAAGTAGATTTCACAATATCTTTAACTTAACTTATTTACTATTTTTGTTAAATTCAAGGTCTTTTTAATCAATGTTTGGTGATAATTTGTAATTCAATTCAAAAAACCCCATGACATCTTATTTAACGTGAAATCTTGAATTTAAGGGTTTAAAGGGAGAATGAAAGGCCAAAACAACCTATTTTTAATCGATTAAGAATGCTAAAATAATGAGAAAAATAATATAACTCACCAAAAATATTTCCTTATTTTATAATCAATTTCCAAAGTTCCGAAACTTTCGGATGCTAAGCCTTGGCTGCCTAGCTCGGCGAACTAGGCGAGCACGAGCCGTATTTTGTTTAATATTCCCGTCTGATCTAGTCGCCAATCACGAGCGAGTAGGCGTATTTTTAAAATACTCGTACTCGCTCGTGATTGGCGACAAGAACAGCCGCGAATATTAAAAAAAAAAAATACAGGTCGTGCTAGACTAGTTCACCGAGATAGGCAGCCAAGGCTTAGCATCGGAATTTTGGAAATTGATTATAAAATAAGGAAATATTTTTGGTGAGTTATATTATTGTTTTTCTCATTATTGTAGCATTCTTAATCGATTAAAAATAGCTTGTTTCGGCCTTTCATTCTCCCTTTAAGTATATGCTTCATTTGCATAGCACTCTTTTAAAATTGGTAAAATACTTCAAAGTATTCGTTAAATTCTTTATAAACGTTTTTGTGTAATTTTTTTTGGAGTAAATTGAAAATGACTCATTTGGGGAACTTGGGGTTAAAGTTCAACCATGAATAAGTACTTTATATATCTGGTTTAACGCCTTATGAAACTTCGAAATGAAAATATCAAAAACAAATTGTTAATTTGTTTAATATATGCAACGTAATTTTGGTACGAAAGGTATAACTTTCTAGATCCAAGTACTTTCACGAAAAAAACCGCGCAAAATCGACCTTATCACGCGCGAGAATGAACTGTAGGCTCTAGGGGACAATAACGAAATCACGTGACCATATAGTGATGACGTAATATCGTGGGAATTTTTATTTCGATTATAAAAAATGTATTTTTAATGTTATGTTAATTTTATTCTATGACATGTCCGAAGTAGATGAAACCCTCCTTTGAAGTCTACTACTCTAATGTTCGAAATAGCGCTCCTCTCTGTATGGGTAAAATTCACAATTTTCCGAGATCGGAGGGGTCCTACTTCATCCCCCCTGTCTACGGAAAATTGGAAATTCTCTCTCTCCACAAACGACGACGTTTTTGTTGACGAACTCCGAGGCTGCTAGAGATATTCGCTCGACGAGCTCCCGCTCCGAAAACATCTACCGTTAGGAGGCGTACGGATCGCGCCTTTTGAGAATAACCCATACAGAGAGGGGGAGAGAAGACCCGGGAGTAATAGACTTCAAAGGAGGGTTTCATCTACTTCTGCATATGTATATATATTTTGAATCGTTTTTTAATGATCTTTCCGAAAATGCTACTCAATTTCTATTTTGAGTTCATGATCAGTAACACGATCACTTTAATATAAATGTAAGTTTCCTTAGTTGTTTTACCACAAAGATTATAAAGCCCCTTTGGCAGTTGTATAAGAGCTAAGAACACGGTCTCAAACTCCAAGAAAATTAATGGTTATACCTTTAAAAATGACATGTGTAGTTGCCAAAAGGAATAGCTGGATATTTTTTTTTTTTTTTTTCTCATCTTTGCTAGCTGACGCGCCTATAGTTTTGGCAAAAGTCAAAAATCGGAAACTTTTCAAAGCAAGGTCATTTTTATATAAGGGAATACATAATCTTACGTAGGCGTAATTACGTATCTCGATGTACAAAAATAAAAAAAAAAATAAAAAGGAAAAATCAGGGGAATCTTTAGACGTCATAGATGGGGAAGGAAAAATAAAATTTCAGTTGCGTCCATTAATAGGTATGAAAAATTAAATATAATATAACAGGGTTCGTACACGACCTGGAAAAGTCAGGGAATTTGGAAATTGGCTCCAAAGGTCAGGGAAAAGTCAGGGAATTTGGAAATTGGCTCCAAAGGTCAGGGAAAAGTCAAGTAATTTGGAAATTGGCTCCAAAGGTCAGGGAAAAGTCAGGGAATTTGGAAATTGGCTCCAAAGGTCAGGGAAAAGTCAGGGAATTTGGAAAGAGGCTCCAAAGGTCAGGGAAAAGTCAGGGAATTTTAAAATTCCCTCCAATAGGTCAGGGAAAATAAATATTTTGGTATTTGTCAAGGAACTGATTATGATTGGTTTACCAATCAGTTGTAACGTAATTATTATAAACTGAAAATATTTGCCTAAAGATTCAAATTGTTTCTCATATTCTGAGTAAACTATCAGCTGACCCCGCTTGATAAACTATGTCAAATAAAATGTGGGGATTGCCAACAGCTCAAGCTCGTAAGAATAATTTCATGAAAAAAAAAATTAAAAAAATTGGTCAGGGAAATTATTTGGAAATGGTTAAGGGAAAAGTCAGGGAAATTAACTTCCAAAATTTTTTACGAACCCTGTCAGGGTTGCCACAGGTCAGGGAAAAGTCAGGGAATTTGAAAATGAACCAAAAAAGTCAGGGAAAAGTCGTAAATTTTTAAGATATTTTAAAAAGTCAGGGAATTTAAAGATCTTTCGAGAAGCCAGAAAATTCCAATCATTAGCCGAAACGGTCAGGGAAAATCGTTAGAAACGGTCAGGGAAAAACCTGTAAAAGTCATGGAATTTGAATCTGAAAAAACTGTGGCAACCCTGTATTATTTCTTTATTTTCTTGGTTACATTTACCAACTTGTCGAGACTCGAGATGGTTTTAGTAAAATCCAAAAAAAAACAATGAACTTTGAAATTCCCTCATCATCTCTTATCGTATAGCATTTGGCTCATACTTCTTTGATATAATCTTTTCGAGTTTATAGGCGAGGCCATTGTACGCCATTCTTATAATACCCACATACATTTCGATTTCATCACCGGCAGCACCTTCTTAAAGTTACATTTGGATAAAATAGAGCTGTTGAACTAGTTTTCTCATTATATAATTCCTTCTTTAGATAGCTTTACATATATAACTCGCTAATTTCATAGCCATGTATACTTTCTAACGTCAATTTCATCTTGAGTTGGCACCATGTGAGAAATAACCTTCTGTAATATTTAAATATTTAAAGGGAGAATGACACCTAACAAGATTTTTTATCGATTCTTTATCATTTAAGTCAGAAGCCGATGAAACCCTCCTTTGAAGTCTATTACTCCCTGGTCTTGTTTACCCCTCTCAGTATGGGTTAGTTTCAAAAAGCGCGATTCGTACGCCTCCTAACGGTAGATATTTTCTAAGCGGGAGTTCGTCGAGCGAATATCTCTAGTAGCCTCGGAGTTCGTCAAAAAAAACGTCGTCGTTTGTGGAGAGAGAGAATTTCCAATTTTCCATAGACAGGGGGGTATGAAGTAGGACCCCTACGATCTCGTAAAATTGGGAATTTTACCCATACACAGAGGAGCGCTATATGGAACATTAGAGTAGTAGACTTCAAAGGAGGGTTTCATCTACTTCTGTTTAAGTAAATTTAATCCAGAATTACAATAAATTATTAAACTAGAAATAAATTAAAAACTTGTTATGAAAATAGGCTTAGCTGGATTCATGGAGATACTGATTTTATTCCCATTAAAAGGTCATCGACCAATGAAGAAAGACCTTGCGTTAAGGCGAGACTACGAATAAAATTCGATTGGTCGTTGACTCATCAATGCAAAAAAAATCTAGCTGATCTCCGTGATTCCAGCTAAGCCTATTTGTTTCTAATTTAATATTTGTTATTAATTAGGTCTATTAACAATAACTATTATATTACTTAGAGTTTCAGTTAAACAATTAACAAATTAAACCATTAAGTTTAACCATTAAGTTAATAACTTCAATCATCTTGTCACTAATAAAAACTTTAATCTAATCGTGTTACTTTCCCTTTGAGAGATAAACTTAGCCTACCTTTACACGCGCTGCCAATTCGATTTGAAATTAACTATATAATACATAATAACACGAGAAACCACGCGGTTATGATAATGGTATAGTGTAAACTCGATTTTGACAGCTGTCTTGAAAAATACGTTTTAATATCTGGATGTCTTTGCTGCGGGTTCGATTCCTGACAGGTTTTAATGTAGGATATATATATATATAGTATTGTCTGCGTGTTTCCACGATTGTGCTCTGATATCTAAAGGGAGCATGAAATGACTTAATTCTTAAGTCATTACTAAGACAAGAAGGATCAGATAAGGAGAGGAAAAGTAGGGCTGCGTTGA